>OX328271.1:19897456-22397456 GCA_946814005.1 Chamaenerion angustifolium | reverse complement strand
CTAGTGAATTGTGAGTCACCTGTGTTGACTGAAAGATGATCGATAACAAAGCATGTATGAAACCGGTAATAGATGTAGAACTCCTCCTCCAGAGTATCCATGCCGAGAAGTTGGAACTCACCGAGGCATTTCCGGTAAAGTTACCCTTAACGTGGAATATGTTCAAGGGCTTCCTGAAACACAAGGGAAAGGAGATTACCATGGTTGAGTTAATCGAGAGAATCAACGTGCACGAACAATAGATGAGTATTGCTCAGGGAGTTCCAATCGTCCCCATGAATACAATGTTCTCCGCCAAGGCAAATGTGGTGGAGCATGGGCAGACCTCAACCAGGCATGACGTCAAAGGCAAACAAAAGAAGCAAAAATGATTGATTCAGGGGCCTAAGGGTAGTGTCTAGAAGAAGTAGGAATCCCAACCACAATCATTGATTGGTTCTTGTTAAAATTGTGGTAAGATTGGCCATAAATCTAATGCTTGTTGGTTTCCTAAGCAAAAGGATACCAACATGATGCAGGGAATCACCGAAGACCTTGATGACATTGACTTGACAACAATTGTGTCTGAGGTAAGCATCACTGATTCCATAAAGATGTGCGAGCTTCTATCCAAACTTTGGTGATTTCTAAGTCTCTAGTTCAAATTTTTCTTAAAGTACGAGTCGAGGTATTGTTCAATTCGATTAAGGGAAATAGTGTGTTTGTTTTGCGTTAACGACACTGTTTTGACGTAGCCAAATTTCTCTCACACTATCCTATTATTTTAAGACGGCGAAATTGCCTAAAGGAGACCATGTTTTTCGTGGGAGTCAATATATAACGAAAAAAATATTTCTTTTAATCTTTTATAAGGACAATTTCATCATTTTGTAAAGTTGCATGTCAGTATAGGGTTTATGCAGTTTATATTATTTTAGTATTTGATCCGGAAATATTATTATATTATAATATATTCCTCTATTAGTAATAATCCCAAGCCTATTTTTGATTAAAGTGATACAGGAGACCTAAGAACCGTATCAGTTCAATAATTTGTAAAATATGTTATAATAATTTCAATGGAAAATATTTTAACACTTTCTATTTTAGAAAAATGGTTGCAAACAACAGTAATGTTGAAATCTGTGTTGGAGCATTGACTAAGACTGATGTTCCTATTGCATCATGGAACGCATCCGTCGTTGCGTCGACCGAAGTGGGTGATCATGACTTTTCCTACTGAACTATGCATGCAGAAAAACCCGATAAGTTTGACGGGTCCAACTTCAAGAGGTGGTAGGAGGAAATGATGTTTTATATGACCACTCTGAGTTGCGCACGATTCCTGATGGAAGAACCACCAACTCAAGGCTAATATGATGATCATGGTTTTTTCTTAGCTATAGAAGCATGGAATCATTCAGACTATTTGTGTAGACATTATGTAATGAATAGTTTATATGATTCATTGTATGATGTATGTAGCAAAATTAAGTCTGCTAAGGAGCTGAGGCATGCCTTGGAACAAAACTATGAGTCTGAGGATGGGGATAAGAAGAAATTCCTGCTAGTGAATTGTGAGTCACCTGTGTTGACTGAAAGATGATCGATAACAAAGCATGTATGAAACCGGTAATAGATGTAGAACTCCTCCTCCAGAGTATCCATGCCGAGAAGTTGGAACTCACCGAGGCATTTCCGGTAAAGTTACCCTTAACGTGGAATATGTTCAAGGGCTTCCTGAAACACAAGGGAAAGGAGATTACCATGGTTGAGTTAATCGAGAGAATCAACGTGCACGAACAATAGATGAGTATTGCTCAGGGAGTTCCAATCGTCCCCATGAATACAATGTTCTCCGCCAAGGCAAATGTGGTGGAGCATGGGCAGACCTCAACCAGGCATGACGTCAAAGGCAAACAAAAGAAGCAAAAATGATTGATTCAGGGGCCTAAGGGTAGTGTCTAGAAGAAGTAGGAATCCCAACCACAATCATTGATTGGTTCTTGTTAAAATTGTGGTAAGATTGGCCATAAATCTAATGCTTGTTGGTTTCCTAAGCAAAAGGATACCAACATGATGCAGGGAATCACCGAAGACCTTGATGACATTGACTTGACAACAATTGTGTCTGAGGTAAGCATCACTGATTCCATAAAGATGTGCGAGCTTCTATCCAAACTTTGGTGATTTCTAAGTCTCTAGTTCAAATTTTTCTTAAAGTACGAGTCGAGGTATTGTTCAATTCGATTAAGGGAAATAGTGTGTTTGTTTTGCGTTAACGACACTGTTTTGACGTAGCCAAATTTCTCTCACACTATCCTATTATTTTAAGACGGCGAAATTGCCTAAAGGAGACCATGTTTTTCGTGGGAGTCAATATATAACGAAAAAAATATTTCTTTTAATCTTTTATAAGGACAATTTCATCATTTTGTAAAGTTGCATGTCAGTATAGGGTTTATGCAGTTTATATTATTTTAGTATTTGATCCGGAAATATTATTATATTATAATATATTCCTCTATTAGTAATAATCCCAAGCCTATTTTTGATTAAAGTGATACAGGAGACCTAAGAACCGTATCAGTTCAATAATTTGTAAAATATGTTATAATAATTTCAATGGAAAATATTTTAACACTTTCTATTTTAGAAAAATGGTTGCAAACAACAGTAATGTTGACATCTGTGTTGGAGCATTGACTAAGACTGATGTTCCTATTGCATCATGGAACGCATCCGTCGTTGCGTCGACCGAAGTGGGTGATCATGATTTTTCCTACTGAACTATGCATGCAGAAAAACCCGATAAGTTTGACGGGTCCAACTTCAAGAGGTGGTAGGAGGAAATGATGTTTTATATGACCACTCTGAGTTGCGCACGATTCCTGATGGAAGAACCACCAACTCAAGGCTAATATGATGATCATGGTTTTTTCTTAGCTATAGAAGCATGGAATCATTCAGACTATTTGTGTAGACATTATGTAATGAATAGTTTATATGATTCATTGTATGATGTATGTAGCAAAATTAAGTCTGCTAAGGAGCTGAGGCATGCCTTGGAACAAAACTATGAGTCTGAGGATGGGGATAAGAAGAAATTCCTGCTAGTGAATTGTGAGTCACCTGTGTTGACTGAAAGATGATCGATAACAAAGCATGTATGAAACCGGTAATAGATGTAGAACTCCTCCTCCAGAGTATCCATGCCGAGAAGTTGGAACTCACCGAGGCATTTCCGGTAAAGTTACCCTTAACGTGGAATATGTTCAAGGGCTTCCTGAAACACAAGGGAAAGGAGATTACCATGGTTGAGTTAATCGAGAGAATCAACGTGCACGAACAATAGATGAGTATTGCTCAGGGAGTTCCAATCGTCCCCATGAATACAATGTTCTCCGCCAAGGCAAATGTGGTGGAGCATGGGCAGACCTCAACCAGGCATGACGTCAAAGGCAAACAAAAGAAGCAAAAATGATTGATTCAGGGGCCTAAGGGTAGTGTCTAGAAGAAGTAGGAATCCCAACCACAATGATTGATTGGTTCTTGTTAAAATTGTGGTAAGATTGGCCATAAATCTAATGCTTGTTGGTTTCCTAAGCAAAAGGATACCAACATGATGCAGGGAATCACCGAAGACCTTGATGACATTGACTTGACAACAATTGTGTCTGAGGTAAGCATCACTGATTCCATAAAGATGTGCGAGCTTCTATCCAAACTTTGGTGATTTCTAAGTCTCTAGTTCAAATTTTTCTTAAAGTACGAGTCGAGGTATTGTTCAATTCGATTAAGGGAAATAGTGTGTTTGTTTTGCGTTAACGACACTGTTTTGACGTAGCCAAATTTCTCTCACACTATCCTATTATTTTAAGACGGCGAAATTGCCTAAAGGAGACCATGTTTTTCGTGGGAGTCAATATATAACGAAAAAAATATTTCTTTTAATCTTTTATAAGGACAATTTCATCATTTTGTAAAGTTGCATGTCAGTATAGGGTTTATGCAGTTTATATTATTTTAGTATTTGATCCGGAAATATTATTATATTATAATATATTCCTCTATTAGTAATAATCCGAAGCCTATTTTTGATTAAAGTGATACAGGAGACCTAAGAACCGTATCAGTTCAATAATTTGTAAAATATGTTATAATAATTTCAATGGAAAATATTTTAACACTTTCTATTTTAGAAAAATGGTTGCAAACAACAGTAATGTTGACATCTGTGTTGGAGCATTGACTAAGACTGATGTTCCTATTGCATCATGGAACGCATCCGTCGTTGCGTCGACCGAAGTGGGTGATCATGACTTTTCCTACTGAACTATGCATGCAGAAAAACCCGATAAGTTTGACGGGTCCAACTTCAAGAGGTGGTAGGAGGAAATGATGTTTTATATGACCACTCTGAGTTGCGCACGATTCCTGATGGAAGAACCACCAACTCAAGGCTAATATGATGATCATGGTTTTTTCTTAGCTATAGAAGCATGGAATCATTCAGACTATTTGTGTAGACATTATGTAATGAATAGTTTATATGATTCATTGTATGATGTATGTAGCAAAATTAAGTCTGCTAAGGAGCTGAGGCATGCCTTGGAACAAAACTATGAGTCTGAGGATGGGGATAAGAAGAAATTCCTGCTAGTGAATTGTGAGTCACCTGTGTTGACTGAAAGATGATCGATAACAAAGCATGTATGAAACCGGTAATAGATGTAGAACTCCTCCTCCAGAGTATCCATGCCGAGAAGTTGGAACTCACCGAGGCATTTCCGGTAAAGTTACCCTTAACGTGGAATATGTTCAAGGGCTTCCTGAAACACAAGGGAAAGGAGATTACCATGGTTGAGTTAATCGAGAGAATCAACGTGCACGAACAATAGATGAGTATTGCTCAGGGAGTTCCAATCGTCCCCATGAATACAATGTTCTCCGCCAAGGCAAATGTGGTGGAGCATGGGCAGACCTCAACCAGGCATGACGTCAAAGGCAAACAAAAGAAGCAAAAATGATTGATTCAGGGGCCTAAGGGTAGTGTCTAGAAGAAGTAGGAATCCCAACCACAATGATTGATTGGTTCTTGTTAAAATTGTGGTAAGATTGGCCATAAATCTAATGCTTGTTGGTTTCCTAAGCAAAAGGATACCAACATGATGCAGGGAATCACCGAAGACCTTGATGACATTGACTTGACAACAATTGTGTCTGAGGTAAGCATCACTGATTCCATAAAGATGTGCGAGCTTCTATCCAAACTTTGGTGATTTCTAAGTCTCTAGTTCAAATTTTTCTTAAAGTACGAGTCGAGGTATTGTTCAATTCGATTAAGGGAAATAGTGTGTTTGTTTTGCGTTAACGACACTGTTTTGACGTAGCCAAATTTCTCTCACACTATCCTATTATTTTAAGACGGCGAAATTGCCTAAAGGAGACCATGTTTTTCGTGGGAGTCAATATATAACGAAAAAAATATTTCTTTTAATCTTTTATAAGGACAATTTCATCATTTTGTAAAGTTGCATGTCAGTATAGGGTTTATGCAGTTTATATTATTTTAGTATTTGATCCGGAAATATTATTATATTATAATATATTCCTCTATTAGTAATAATCCCAAGCCTATTTTTGATTAAAGTGATACAGGAGACCTAAGAACCGTATCAGTTCAATAATTTGTAAAATATGTTATAATAATTTCAATGGAAAATATTTTAACACTTTCTATTTTAGAAAAATGGTTGCAAACAACAGTAATGTTGACATCTGTGTTGGAGCATTGACTAAGACTGATGTTCCTATTGCATCATGGAACGCATCCGTCGTTGCGTCGACCGAAGTGGGTGATCATGACTTTTCCTACTGAACTATGCATGCAGAAAAACCCGATAAGTTTGACGGGTCCAACTTCAAGAGGTGGTAGGAGGAAATGATGTTTTATATGACCACTCTGAGTTGCGCACGATTCCTGATGGAAGAACCACCAACTCAAGGCTAATATGATGATCATGGTTTTTTCTTAGCTATAGAAGCATGGAATCATTCAGACTATTTGTGTAGACATTATGTAATGAATAGTTTATATGATTCATTGTATGATGTATGTAGCAAAATTAAGTCTGCTAAGGAGCTGAGGCATGCCTTGGAACAAAACTATGAGTCTGAGGATGGGGATAAGAAGAAATTCATGCTAGTGAATTGTGAGTCACCTGTGTTGACTGAAAGATGATCGATAACAAAGCATGTATGAAACCGGTAATAGATGTAGAACTCCTCCTCCAGAGTATCCATGCCGAGAAGTTGGAACTCACCGAGGCATTTCCGGTAAAGTTACCCTTAACGTGGAATATGTTCAAGGGCTTCCTGAAACACAAGGGAAAGGATATTACCATGGTTGAGTTAATCGAGAGAATCAACGTGCACGAACAATAGATGAGTATTGCTCAGGGAGTTCCAATCGTCCCCATGAATACAATGTTCTCCGCCAAGGCAAATGTGGTGGAGCATGGGCAGACCTCAACCAGGCATGACGTCAAAGGCAAACAAAAGAAGCAAAAATGATTGATTCAGGGGCCTAAGGGTAGTGTCTAGAAGAAGTAGGAATCCCAACCACAATGATTGATTGGTTCTTGTTAAAATTGTGGTAAGATTGGCCATAAATCTAATGCTTGTTGGTTTCCTAAGCAAAAGGATACCAACATGATGCAGGGAATCACCGAAGACCTTGATGACATTGACTTGACAACAATTGTGTCTGAGGTAAGCATCACTGATTCCATAAAGATGTGCGAGCTTCTATCCAAACTTTGGTGATTTCTAAGTCTCTAGTTCAAATTTTTCTTAAAGTACGAGTCGAGGTATTGTTCAATTCGATTAAGGGAAATAGTGTGTTTGTTTTGCGTTAACGACACTGTTTTGACGTAGCCAAATTTCTCTCACACTATCCTATTATTTTAAGACGGCGAAATTGCCTAAAGGAGACCATGTTTTTCGTGGGAGTCAATATATAACGAAAAAAATATTTCTTTTAATCTTTTATAAGGACAATTTCATCATTTTGTAAAGTTGCATGTCAGTATAGGGTTTATGCAGTTTATATTATTTTAGTATTTGATCCGGAAATATTATTATATTATAATATATTCCTCTATTAGTAATAATCCCAAGCCTATTTTTGATTAAAGTGATACAGGAGACCTAAGAACCGTATCAGTTCAATAATTTGTAAAATATGTTATAATAATTTCAATGGAAAATATTTTAACACTTTCTATTTTAGAAAAATGGTTGCAAACAACAGTAATGTTGACATCTGTATTGGAGCATTGACTAAGACTGATGTTCCTATTGCATCATGGAACGCATCCGTCGTTGCGTCGACCGAAGTGGGTGATCATGACTTATCCTACTGAACTATGCATGCAGAAAAACCCGATAAGTTTGACGGGTCCAACTTCAAGAGGTGGTAGGAGGAAATGATGTTTTATATGACCACTCTGAGTTGCGCACGATTCCTGATGGAAGAACCACCAACTCAAGGCTAATATGATGATCATGGTTTTTTCTTAGCTATAGAAGCATGGAATCATTCAGACTATTTGTGTAGACATTATGTAATGAATAGTTTATATGATTCATTGTATGATGTATGTAGCAAAATTAAGTCTGCTAAGGAGCTGAGGCATGCCTTGGAACAAAACTATGAGTCTGAGGATGGGGATAAGAAGAAATTCCTGCTAGTGAATTGTGAGTCACCTGTGTTGACTGAAAGATGATCGATAACAAAGCATGTATGAAACCGGTAATAGAAGTAGAACTCCTCCTCCAGAGTATCCATGCCGAGAAGTTGGAACTCACCGAGGCATTTCCGGTAAAGTTACCCTTAACGTGGAATATGTTCAAGGGCTTCCTGAAACACAAGGGAAAGGAGATTACCATGGTTGAGTTAATCGAGAGAATCAACGTGCACGAACAATAGATGAGTATTGCTCAGGGAGTTCCAATCGTCCCCATGAATACAATGTTCTCCGCCAAGGCAAATGTGGTGGAGCATGGGCAGACCTCAACCAGGCATGACGTCAAAGGCAAACAAAAGAAGCAAAAATGATTGATTCAGGGGCCTAAGGGTAGTGTCTAGAAGAAGTAGGAATCCCAACCACAATGATTGATTGGTTCTTGTTAAAATTGTGGTAAGATTGGCCATAAATCTAATGCTTGTTGGTTTCCTAAGCAAAAGGATACCAACATGATGCAGGGAATCACCGAAGACCTTGATGACATTGACTTGACAACAATTGTGTCTGAGGTAAGCATCACTGATTCCATAAAGATGTGCGAGCTTCTATCCAAACTTTGGTGATTTCTAAGTCTCTAGTTCAAATTTTTCTTAAAGTACGAGTCGAGGTATTGTTCAATTCGATTAAGGGAAATAGTGTGTTTGTTTTGCGTTAACGACACTGTTTTGACGTAGCCAAATTTCTCTCACACTATCCTATTATTTTAAGACGGCGAAATTGCCTAAAGGAGACCATGTTTTTCGTGGGAGTCAATATATAACGAAAAAAATATTTCTTTTAATCTTTTATAAGGACAATTTCATCATTTTGTAAAGTTGCATGTCAGTATAGGGTTTATGCAGTTTATATTATTTTAGTATTTGATCCGGAAATATTATTATATTATAATATATTCCTCTATTAGTAATAATCCCAAGCCTATTTTTGATTAAAGTGATACAGGAGACCTAAGAACCGTATCAGTTCAATAATTTGTAAAATATGTTATAATAATTTCAATGGAAAATATTTTAACACTTTCTATTTTAGAAAAATGGTTGCAAACAACAGTAATGTTGACATCTGTGTTGGAGCATTGACTAAGACTGATGTTCCTATTGCATCATGGAACGCATCCGTCGTTGCGTCGACCGAAGTGGGTGATCATGACTTTTCCTACTGAACTATGCATGCAGAAAAACCCGATAAGTTTGACGGGTCCAACTTCAAGAGGTGGTAGGAGGAAATGATGTTTTATATGACCACTCTGAGTTGCGCACGATTCCTGATGGAAGAACCACCAACTCAAGGCTAATATGATGATCATGGTTTTTTCTTAGCTATAGAAGCATGGAATCATTCAGACTATTTGTGTAGACATTATGTAATGAATAGTTTATATGATTCATTGTATGATGTATGTAGCAAAATTAAGTCTGCTAAGGAGCTGAGGCATGCCTTGGAACAAAACTATGAGTCTGAGGATGGGGATAAGAAGAAATTCCTGCTAGTGAATTGTGAGTCACCTGTGTTGACTGAAAGATGATCGATAACAAAGCATGTATGAAACCGGTAATAGAAGTAGAACTCCTCCTCCAGAGTATCCATGCCGAGAAGTTGGAACTCACCGAGGCATTTCCGGTAAAGTTACCCTTAACGTGGAATATGTTCAAGGGCTTCCTGAAACACAAGGGAAAGGAGATTACCATGGTTGAGTTAATCGAGAGAATCAACGTGCACGAACAATAGATGAGTATTGCTCAGGGAGTTCCAATCGTCCCCATGAATACAATGTTCTCCGCCAAGGCAAATGTGGTGGAGCATGGGCAGACCTCAACCAGGCATGACGTCAAAGGCAAACAAAAGAAGCAAAAATGATTGATTCAGGGGCCTAAGGGTAGTGTCTAGAAGAAGTAGGAATCCCAACCACAATGATTGATTGGTTCTTGTTAAAATTGTGGTAAGATTGGCCATAAATCTAATGCTTGTTGGTTTCCTAAGCAAAAGGATACCAACATGATGCAGGGAATCACCGAAGACCTTGATGACATTGACTTGACAACAATTGTGTCTGAGGTAAGCATCACTGATTCCATAAAGATGTGCGAGCTTCTATCCAAACTTTGGTGATTTCTAAGTCTCTAGTTCAAATTTTTCTTAAAGTACGAGTCGAGGTATTGTTCAATTCGATTAAGGGAAATAGTGTGTTTGTTTTGCGTTAACGACACTGTTTTGACGTAGCCAAATTTCTCTCACACTATCCTATTATTTTAAGACGGCGAAATTGCCTAAAGGAGACCATGTTTTTCGTGGGAGTCAATATATAACGAAAAAAATATTTCTTTTAATCTTTTATAAGGACAATTTCATCATTTTGTAAAGTTGCATGTCAGTATAGGGTTTATGCAGTTTATATTATTTTAGTATTTGATCCGGAAATATTATTATATTATAATATATTCCTCTATTAGTAATAATCCCAAGCCTATTTTTGATTAAAGTGATACAGGAGACCTAAGAACCGTATCAGTTCAATAATTTGTAAAATATGTTATAATAATTTCAATGGAAAATATTTTAACACTTTCTATTTTAGAAAAATGGTTGCAAACAACAGTAATGTTGACATCTGTGTTGGAGCATTGACTAAGACTGATGTTCCTATTGCATCATGGAACGCATCCGTCGTTGCGTCGACCGAAGTGGGTGATCATGACTTTTCCTACTGAACTATGCATGCAGAAAAACCCGATAAGTTTGACGGGTCCAACTTCAAGAGGTGGTAGGAGGAAATGATGTTTTATATGACCACTCTGAGTTGCGCACGATTCCTGATGGAAGAACCACCAACTCAAGGCTAATATGATGATCATGGTTTTTTCTTAGCTATAGAAGCATGGAATCATTCAGACTATTTGTGTAGACATTATGTAATGAATAGTTTATATGATTCATTGTATGATGTATGTAGCAAAATTAAGTCTGCTAAGGAGCTGAGGCATGCCTTGGAACAAAACTATGAGTCTGAGGATGGGGATAAGAAGAAATTCCTGCTAGTGAATTGTGAGTCACCTGTGTTGACTGAAAGATGATCGATAACAAAGCATGTATGAAACCGGTAATAGAAGTAGAACTCCTCCTCCAGAGTATCCATGCCGAGAAGTTGGAACTCACCGAGGCATTTCCGGTAAAGTTACCCTTAACGTGGAATATGTTCAAGGGCTTCCTGAAACACAAGGGAAAGGAGATTACCATGGTTGAGTTAATCGAGAGAATCAACGTGCACGAACAATAGATGAGTATTGCTCAGGGAGTTCCAATCGTCCCCATGAATACAATGTTCTCCGCCAAGGCAAATGTGGTGGAGCATGGGCAGACCTCAACCAGGCATGACGTCAAAGGCAAACAAAAGAAGCAAAAATGATTGATTCAGGGGCCTAAGGGTAGTGTCTAGAAGAAGTAGGAATCCCAACCACAATGATTGATTGGTTCTTGTTAAAATTGTGGTAAGATTGGCCATAAATCTAATGCTTGTTGGTTTCCTAAGCAAAAGGATACCAACATGATGCAGGGAATCACCGAAGACCTTGATGACATTGACTTGACAACAATTGTGTCTGAGGTAAGCATCACTGATTCCATAAAGATGTGCGAGCTTCTATCCAAACTTTGGTGATTTCTAAGTCTCTAGTTCAAATTTTTCTTAAAGTACGAGTCGAGGTATTGTTCAATTCGATTAAGGGAAATAGTGTGTTTGTTTTGCGTTAACGACACTGTTTTGACGTAGCCAAATTTCTCTCACACTATCCTATTATTTTAAGACGGCGAAATTGCCTAAAGGAGACCATGTTTTTCGTGGGACTCAATATATAACGAAAAAAATATTTCTTTTAATCTTTTATAAGGACAATTTCATCATTTTGTAAAGTTGCATGTCAGTATAGGGTTTATGCAGTTTATATTATTTTAGTATTTGATCCGGAAATATTATTATATTATAATATATTCCTCTATTAGTAATAATCCCAAGCCTATTTTTGATTAAAGTGATACAGGAGACCTAAGAACCGTATCAGTTCAATAATTTGTAAAATATGTTATAATAATTTCAATGGAAAATATTTTAACACTTTCTATTTTAGAAAAATGGTTGCAAACAACAGTAATGTTGACATCTGTGTTGGAGCATTGACTAAGACTGATGTTCCTATTGCATCATGGAACGCATCCGTCGTTGCGTCGACCGAAGTGGGTGATCATGACTTTTCCTACTGAACTATGCATGCAGAAAAACCCGATAAGTTTGACGGGTCCAACTTCAAGAGGTGGTAGGAGGAAATGATGTTTTATATGACCACTCTGAGTTGCGCACGATTCCTGATGGAAGAACCACCAACTCAAGGCTAATATGATGATCATGGTTTTTTCTTAGCTATAGAAGCATGGAATCATTCAGACTATTTGTGTAGACATTATGTAATGAATAGTTTATATGATTCATTGTATGATGTATGTAGCAAAATTAAGTCTGCTAAGGAGCTGAGGCATGCCTTGGAACAAAACTATGAGTCTGAGGATGGGGATAAGAAGAAATTCCTGCTAGTGAATTGTGAGTCACCTGTGTTGACTGAAAGATGATCGATAACAAAGCATGTATGAAACCGGTAATAGAAGTAGAACTCCTCCTCCAGAGTATCCATGCCGAGAAGTTGGAACTCACCGAGGCATTTCCGGTAAAGTTACCCTTAACGTGGAATATGTTCAAGGGCTTCCTGAAACACAAGGGAAAGGAGATTACCATGGTTGAGTTAATCGAGAGAATCAACGTGCACGAACAATAGATGAGTATTGCTCAGGGAGTTCCAATCGTCCCCATGAATACAATGTTCTCCGCCAAGGCAAATGTGGTGGAGCATGGGCAGACCTCAACCAGGCATGACGTCAAAGGCAAACAAAAGAAGCAAAAATGATTGATTCAGGGGCCTAAGGGTAGTGTCTAGAAGAAGTAGGAATCCCAACCACAATGATTGATTGGTTCTTGTTAAAATTGTGGTAAGATTGGCCATAAATCTAATGCTTGTTGGTTTCCTAAGCAAAAGGATACCAACAAGATGCAGGGAATCACCGAAGACCTTGATGACATTGACTTGACAACAATTGTGTCTGAGGTAAGCATCACTGATTCCATAAAGATGTGCGAGCTTCTATCCAAACTTTGGTGATTTCTAAGTCTCTAGTTCAAATTTTTCTTAAAGTACGAGTCGAGGTATTGTTCAATTCGATTAAGGGAAATAGTGTGTTTGTTTTGCGTTAACGACACTGTTTTGACGTAGCCAAATTTCTCTCACACTATCCTATTATTTTAAGACGGCGAAATTGCCTAATGGAGACCATGTTTTTCGTGGGACTCAATATATAACGAAAAAAATATTTCTTTTAATCTTTTATAAGGACAATTTCATCATTTTGTAAAGTTGCATGTCAGTATAGGGTTTATGCAGTTTATATTATTTTAGTATTTGATCCGGAAATATTATTATATTATAATATATTCCTCTATTAGTAATAATCCCAAGCCTATTTTTGATTAAAGTGATACAGGAGACCTAAGAACCGTATCAGTTCAATAATTTGTAAAATATGTTATAATAATTTCAATGGAAAATATTTTAACACTTTCTATTTTAGAAAAATGGTTGCAAACAACAGTAATGTTGACATCTGTGTTGGAGCATTGACTAAGACTGATGTTCCTATTGCATCATGGAACGCATCCGTCGTTGCGTCGACCGAAGTGGGTGATCATGACTTTTCCTACTGAACTATGCATGCAGAAAAACCCGATAAGTTTGACGGGTCCAACTTCAAGAGGTGGTAGGAGGAAATGATGTTTTATATGACCACTCTGAGTTGCGCACGATTCCTGATGGAAGAACCACCAACTCAAGGCTAATATGATGATCATGGTTTTTTCTTAGCTATAGAAGCATGGAATCATTCAGACTATTTGTGTAGACATTATGTAATGAATAGTTTATATGATTCATTGTATGATGTATGTAGCAAAATTAAGTCTGCTAAGGAGCTGAGGCATGCCTTGGAACAAAACTATGAGTCTGAGGATGGGGATAAGAAGAAATTCCTGCTAGTGAATTGTGAGTCACCTGTGTTGACTGAAAGATGATCGATAACAAAGCATGTATGAAACCGGTAATAGAAGTAGAACTCCTCCTCCAGAGTATCCATGCCGAGAAGTTGGAACTCACCGAGGCATTTCCGGTAAAGTTACCCTTAACGTGGAATATGTTCAAGGGCTTCCTGAAACACAAGGGAAAGGAGATTACCATGGTTGAGTTAATCGAGAGAATCAACGTGCACGAACAATAGATGAGTATTGCTCAGGGAGTTCCAATCGTCCCCATGAATACAATGTTCTCCGCCAAGGCAAATGTGGTGGAGCATGGGCAGACCTCAACCAGGCATGACGTCAAAGGCAAACAAAAGAAGCAAAAATGATTGATTCAGGGGCCTAAGGGTAGTGTCTAGAAGAAGTAGGAATCCCAACCACAATGATTGATTGGTTCTTGTTAAAATTGTGGTAAGATTGGCCATAAATCTAATGCTTGTTGGTTTCCTAAGCAAAAGGATACCAACATGATGCAGGGAATCACCGAAGACCTTGATGACATTGACTTGACAACAATTGTGTCTGAGGTAAGCATCACTGATTCCATAAAGATGTGCGAGCTTCTATCCAAACTTTGGTGATTTCTAAGTCTCTAGTTCAAATTTTTCTTAAAGTACGAGTCGAGGTATTGTTCAATTCGATTAAGGGAAATAGTGTGTTTGTTTTGCGTTAACGACACTGTTTTGACGTAGCCAAATTTCTCTCACACTATCCTATTATTTTAAGACGGCGAAATTGCCTAAAGGAGACCATGTTTTTCGTGGGACTCAATATATAACGAAAAAAATATTTCTTTTAATCTTTTATAAGGACAATTTCATCATTTTGTAAAGTTGCATGTCAGTATAGGGTTTATGCAGTTTATATTATTTTAGTATTTGATCCGGAAATATTATTATATTATAATATATTCCTCTATTAGTAATAATCCCAAGCCTATTTTTGATTAAAGTGATACAGGAGACCTAAGAACCGTATCAGTTCAATAATTTGTAAAATATGTTATAATAATTTCAATGGAAAATATTTTAACACTTTCTATTTTAGAAAAATGGTTGCAAACAACAGTAATGTTGACATCTGTGTTGGAGCATTGACTAAGACTGATGTTCCTATTGCATCATGGAACGCATCCGTCGTTGCGTCGACCGAAGTGGGTGATCATGACTTTTCCTACTGAACTATGCATGCAGAAAAACCCGATAAGTTTGACGGGTCCAACTTCAAGAGGTGGTAGGAGGAAATGATGTTTTATATGACCACTCTGAGTTGCGCACGATTCCTGATGGAAGAACCACCAACTCAAGGCTAATATGATGATCATGGTTTTTTCTTAGCTATAGAAGCATGGAATCATTCAGACTATTTGTGTAGACATTATGTAATGAATAGTTTATATGATTCATTGTATGATGTATGTAGCAAAATTAAGTCTGCTAAGGAGCTGAGGCATGCCTTGGAACAAAACTATGAGTCTGAGGATGGGGATAAGAAGAAATTCCTGCTAGTGAATTGTGAGTCACCTGTGTTGACTGAAAGATGATCGATAACAAAGCATGTATGAAACCGGTAATAGATGTAGAACTCCTCCTCCAGAGTATCCATGCCGAGAAGTTGGAACTCACCGAGGCATTTTCGGTAAAGTTACCCTTAACGTGGAATATGTTCAAGGGCTTCCTGAAACACAAGGGAAAGGAGATTACCATGGTTGAGTTAATCGAGAGAATCAACGTGCACGAACAATAGATGAGTATTGCTCAGGGAGTTCCAATCGTCCCCATGAATACAATGTTCTCCGCCAAGGCAAATGTGGTGGAGCATGGGCAGACCTCAACCAGGCATGACGTCAAAGGCAAACAAAAGAAGCAAAAATGATTGATTCAGGGGCCTAAGGGTAGTGTCTAGAAGAAGTAGGAATCCCAACCACAATGATTGATTGGTTCTTGGTAAAATTGTGGTAAGATTGGCCATAAATCTAATGCTTGTTGGTTTCCTAAGCAAAAGGATACCAACATGATGCAGGGAATCACCGAAGACCTTGATGACATTGACTTGACAACAATTGTGTCTGAGGTAAGCATCACTGATTCCATAAAGATGTGCGAGCTTCTATCCAAACTTTGGTGATTTCTAAGTCTCTAGTTCAAATTTTTCTTAAAGTACGAGTCGAGGTATTGTTCAATTCGATTAAGGGAAATAGTGTGTTTGTTTTGCGTTAACGACACTGTTTTGACGTAGCCAAATTTCTCTCACACTATCCTATTATTTTAAGACGGCGAAATTGCCTAAAGGAGACCATGTTTTTCGTGGGAGTCAATATCTAACGAAAAAAATATTTCTTTTAATCTTTTATAAGGACAATTTCATCATTTTGTAAAGTTGCATGTCAGTATAGGGTTTATGCAGTTTATATTATTTTAGTATTTGATCCGGAAATATTATTATACTATAATATATTCCTCTATTAGTAATAATCCCAAGGCTATTTTTGTTTAAAGTGATACAGGAGACCTAAGAACCGTATCAGTTCAACAATTTGTAAAATATGTTATAATAATTTCAATGGAAAATATTTTAACACTTTCTATTTTAGAAAAATGGTTGCAAACAACAGTAATGTTGACATCTGTGTTGGAGCATTGACTAAGACTGATGTTCCTATTGCATCATGGAACGCATCCGTCGTTGTGTCGACCGAAGTGGGTGATCATGACTTATCCTACTGAACTATGCATGAAGAAAAACCCGATAAGTTTGACGGGTCCAACTTCAAGAGGTGGTAGGAGGAAATGATGTTTTATATGACCACTCTGAGTTGCGCACGATTCCTGATGGAAGAACCACCAACTCAAGGCTAATATGATGATCATGGTTTTTTCTTAGCTATAGAAGCATGGAATCATTCAGACTATTTGTGTAGACATTATGTAATGAATAGTTTATATGATTCATTGTATGATGTATGTAGCAAAATTAAGTCTGCTAAGGAGCTGAGGCATGCCTTGGAACAAAACTATGAGTCTGAGGATGGGGATAAGAAGAAATTCCTGCTAGTGAATTGTGAGTCACCTGTGTTGACTGAAAGATGATCGATAACAAAGCATGTATGAAACCGGTAATAGATGTAGAACTCCTCCTCCAGAGTATCCATGCCGAGAAGTTGGAACTCACCGAGGCATTTCCGGTAAAGTTACCCTTAACGTGGAATATGTTCAAGGGCTTCCTGAAACACAAGGGAAAGGAGATTACCATGGTTGAGTTAATCGAGAGAATCAACGTGCACGAACAATAGATGAGTATTGCTCAGGGAGTTCCAATCGTCCCCATGAATACAATGTTCTCCGCCAAGGCAAATGTGGTGGAGCATGGGCAGACCTCAACCAGGCATGACGTCAAAGGCAAACAAAAGAAGCAAAAATGATTGATTCAGGGGCCTAAGGGTAGTGTCTAGAAGAAGTAGGAATCCCAACCACAATGATTGATTGGTTCTTGTTAAAATTGTGGTAAGATTGGCCATAAATCTAATGCTTGTTGGTTTCCTAAGCAAAAGGATACCAACATGATGCAGGGAATCACCGAAGACCTTGATGACATTGACTTGACAACAATTGTGTCTGAGGTAAGCATCACTGATTCCATAAAGATGTGCGAGCTTCTATCCAAACTTTGGTGATTTCTAAGTCTCTAGTTCAAATTTTTCTTAAAGTACGAGTCGAGGTATTGTTCAATTCGATTAAGGGAAATAGTGTGTTTGTTTTGCGTTAACGACACTGTTTTGACGTAGCCAAATTTCTCTCACACTATCCTATTATTTTAAGACGGCGAAATTGCCTAAAGGAGACCATGTTTTTCGTGGGACTCAATATATAACGAAAAAAATATTTCTTTTAATCTTTTATAAGGACAATTTCATCATTTTGTAAAGTTGCATGTCAGTATAGGGTTTATGCAGTTTATATTATTTTAGTATTTGATCCGGAAATATTATTATATTATAATATATTCCTCTATTAGTAATAATCCCAAGCCTATTTTTGATTAAAGTGATACAGGAGACCTAAGAACCGTATCAGTTCAATAATTTGTAAAATATGTTATAATAATTTCAATGGAAAATATTTTAACACTTTCTATTTTAGAAAAATGGTTGCAAACAACAGTAATGTTGACATCTGTGTTGGAGCATTGACTAAGACTGATGTTCCTATTGCATCATGGAACGCATCCGTCGTTGCGTCGACCGAAGTGGGTGATCATGACTTTTCCTACTGAACTATGCATGCAGAAAAACCCGATAAGTTTGACGGGTCCAACTTCAAGAGGTGGTAGGAGGAAATGATGTTTTATATGACCACTCTGAGTTGCGCACGATTCCTGATGGAAGAACCACCAACTCAAGGCTAATATGATGATCATGGTTTTTTCTTAGCTATAGAAGCATGGAATCATTCAGACTATTTGTGTAGACATTATGTAATGAATAGTTTATATGATTCATTGTATGATGTATGTAGCAAAATTAAGTCTGCTAAGGAGCTGAGGCATGCCTTGGAACAAAACTATGAGTCTGAGGATGGGGATAAGAAGAAATTCCTGCTAGTGAATTGTGAGTCACCTGTGTTGACTGAAAGATGATCGATAACAAAGCATGTATGAAACCGGTAATAGATGTAGAACTCCTCCTCCAGAGTATCCATGCCGAGAAGTTGGAACTCACCGAGGCATTTTCGGTAAAGTTACCCTTAACGTGGAATATGTTCAAGGGCTTCCTGAAACACAAGGGAAAGGAGATTACCATGGTTGAGTTAATCGAGAGAATCAACGTGCACGAACAATAGATGAGTATTGCTCAGGGAGTTCCAATCGTCCCCATGAATACAATGTTCTCCGCCAAGGCAAATGTGGTGGAGCATGGGCAGACCTCAACCAGGCATGACGTCAAAGGCAAACAAAAGAAGCAAAAATGATTGATTCAGGGGCCTAAGGGTAGTGTCTAGAAGAAGTAGGAATCCCAACCACAATGATTGATTGGTTCTTGGTAAAATTGTGGTAAGATTGGCCATAAATCTAATGCTTGTTGGTTTCCTAAGCAAAAGGATACCAACATGATGCAGGGAATCACCGAAGACCTTGATGACATTGACTTGACAACAATTGTGTCTGAGGTAAGCATCACTGATTCCATAAAGATGTGCGAGCTTCTATCCAAACTTTGGTGATTTCTAAGTCTCTAGTTCAAATTTTTCTTAAAGTACGAGTCGAGGTATTGTTCAATTCGATTAAGGGAAATAGTGTGTTTGTTTTGCGTTAACGACACTGTTTTGACGTAGCCAAATTTCTCTCACACTATCCTATTATTTTAAGACGGCGAAATTGCCTAAAGGAGACCATGTTTTTCGTGGGAGTCAATATCTAACGAAAAAAATATTTCTTTTAATCTTTTATAAGGACAATTTCATCATTTTGTAAAGTTGCATGTCAGTATAGGGTTTATGCAGTTTATATTATTTTAGTATTTGATCCGGAAATATTATTATACTATAATATATTCCTCTATTAGTAATAATCCCAAGGCTATTTTTGTTTAAAGTGATACAGGAGACCTAAGAACCGTATCAGTTCAACAATTTGTAAAATATGTTATAATAATTTCAATGGAAAATATTTTAACACTTTCTATTTTAGAAAAATGGTTGCAAACAACAGTAATGTTGACATCTGTGTTGGAGCATTGACTAAGACTGATGTTCCTATTGCATCATGGAACGCATCCGTCGTTGTGTCGACCGAAGTGGGTGATCATGACTTATCCTACTGAACTATGCATGAAGAAAAACCCGATAAGTTTGACGGGTCCAACTTCAAGAGGTGGTAGGAGGAAATGATGTTTTATATGACCACTCTGAGTTGCGCACGATTCCTGATGGAAGAACCACCAACTCAAGGCTAATATGATGATCATGGTTTTTTCTTAGCTATAGAAGCATGGAATCATTCAGACTATTTGTGTAGACATTATGTAATGAATAGTTTATATGATTCATTGTATGATGTATGTAGCAAAATTAAGTCTGCTAAGGAGCTGAGGCATGCCTTGGAACAAAACTATGAGTCTGAGGATGGGGATAAGAAGAAATTCCTGCTAGTGAATTGTGAGTCACCTGTGTTGACTGAAAGATGATCGATAACAAAGCATGTATGAAACCGGTAATAGATGTAGAACTCCTCCTCCAGAGTATCCATGCCGAGAAGTTGGAACTCACCGAGGCATTTCCGGTAAAGTTACCCTTAACGTGGAATATGTTCAAGGGCTTCCTGAAACACAAGGGAAAGGAGATTACCATGGTTGAGTTAATCGAGAGAATCAACGTGCACGAACAATAGATGAGTATTGCTCAGGGAGTTCCAATCGTCCCCATGAATACAATGTTCTCCGCCAAGGCAAATGTGGTGGAGCATGGGCAGACCTCGACCAGGCATGACGTCAAAGGCAAACAAAAGAAGCAAAAATGATTGATTCAGGGGCCTAAGGGTAGTGTCTAGAAGAAGTAGGAATCCCAACCACAATGATTGATTGGTTCTTGTTAAAATTGTGGTAAGATTGGCCATAAATCTAATGCTTGTTGGTTTCCTAAGCAAAAGGATACCAACATGATGCAGGGAATCACCGAAGACCTTGATGACATTGACTTGACAACAATTGTGTCTGAGGTAAGCATCACTGATTCCATAAAGATGTGCGAGCTTCTATCCAAACTTTGGTGATTTCTAAGTCTCTAGTTCAAATTTTTCTTAAAGTACGAGTCGAGGTATTGTTCAATTCGATTAAGGGAAATAGTGTGTTTGTTTTGCGTTAACGACACTGTTTTGACGTAGCCAAATTTCTCTCACACTATCCTATTATTTTAAGACGGCGAAATTGCCTAAAGGAGACCATGTTTTTCGTGGGACTCAATATATAACGAAAAAAATATTTCTTTTAATCTTTTATAAGGACAATTTCATCATTTTGTAAAGTTGCATGTCAGTATAGGGTTTATGCAGTTTATATTATTTTAGTATTTGATCCGGAAATATTATTATACTATAATATATTCCTCTATTAGTAATAATCCCAAGCCTATTTTTGATTAAAGTGATACAGGAGACCTAAGAACCGTATCAGTTCAATAATTTGTAAAATATGTTATAATAATTTCAATGGAAAATATTTTAACACTTTCTATTTTAGAAAAATGGTTGCAAACAACAGTAATGTTGACATCTGTGTTGGAGCATTGACTAAGACTGATGTTCCTATTGCATCATGGAACGCATCCGTCGTTGCGTCGACCGAAGTGGGTGATCATGACTTTTCCTACTGAACTATGCATGCAGAAAAACCCGATAAGTTTGACGGGTCCAACTTCAAGAGGTGGTAGGAGGAAATGATGTTTTATATGACCACTCTGAGTTGCGCACGATTCCTGATGGAAGAACCACCAACTCAAGGCTAATATGATGATCATGGTTTTTTCTTAGCTATAGAAGCATGGAATCATTCAGACTATTTGTGTAGACATTATGTAATGAATAGTTTATATGATTCATTGTATGATGTATGTAGCAAAATTAAGTCTGCTAAGGAGCTGAGGCATGCCTTGGAACAAAACTATGAGTCTGAGGATGGGGATAAGAAGAAATTCCTGCTAGTGAATTGTGAGTCACCTGTGTTGACTGAAAGATGATCGATAACAAAGCATGTATGAAACCGGTAATAGATGTAGAACTCCTCCTCCAGAGTATCCATGCCGAGAAGTTGGAACTCACCGAGGCATTTCCGGTAAAGTTACCCTTAACGTGGAATATGTTCAAGGGCTTCCTGAAACACAAGGGAAAGGAGATTACCATGGTTGAGTTAATCGAGAGAATCAACGTGCACGAACAATAGATGAGTATTGCTCAGGGAGTTCCAATCGTCCCCATGAATACAATGTTCTCCGCCAAGGCAAATGTGGTGGAGCATGGGCAGACCTCAACCAGGCATGACGTCAAAGGCAAACAAAAGAAGCAAAAATGATTGATTCAGGGGCCTAAGGGTAGTGTCTAGAAGAAGTAGGAATCCCAACCACAATGATTGATTGGTTCTTGTTAAAATTGTGGTAAGATTGGCCATAAATCTAATGCTTGTTGGTTTCCTAAGCAAAAGGATACCAACATGATGCAGGGAATCACCGAAGACCTTGATGACATTGACTTGACAACAATTGTGTCTGAGGTAAGCATCACTGATTCCATAAAGATGTGCGAGCTTCTATCCAAACTTTGGTGATTTCTAAGTCTCTAGTTCAAATTTTTCTTAAAGTACGAGTCGAGGTATTGTTCAATTCGATTAAGGGAAATAGTGTGTTTGTTTTGCGTTAACGACACTGTTTTGACGTAGCCAAATTTCTCTCACACTATCCTATTATTTTAAGACGGCGAAATTGCCTAAAGGAGACCATGTTTTTCGTGGGACTCAATATATAACGAAAAAAATATTTCTTTTAATCTTTTATAAGGACAATTTCATCATTTTGTAAAGTTGCATGTCAGTATAGGGTTTATGCAGTTTATATTATTTTAGTATTTGATCCGGAAATATTATTATACTATAATATATTCCTCTATTAGTAATAATCCCAAGCCTATTTTTGATTAAAGTGATACAGGAGACCTAAGAACCGTATCAGTTCAATAATTTGTAAAATATGTTATAATAATTTCAATGGAAAATATTTTAACACTTTCTATTTTAGAAAAATGGTTGCAAACAACAGTAATGTTGACATCTGTGTTGGAGCATTGACTAAGACTGATGTTCCTATTGCATCATGGAACGCATCCGTCGTTGCGTCGACCGAAGTGGGTGATCATGACTTTTCCTACTGAACTATGCATGCAGAAAAACCCGATAAGTTTGACGGGTCCAACTTCAAGAGGTGGTAGGAGGAAATGATGTTTTATATGACCACTCTGAGTTGCGCACGATTCCTGATGGAAGAACCACCAACTCAAGGCTAATATGATGATCATGGTTTTTTCTTAGCTATAGAAGCATGGAATCATTCAGACTATTTGTGTAGACATTATGTAATGAATAGTTTATATGATTCATTGTATGATGTATGTAGCAAAATTAAGTCTGCTAAGGAGCTGAGGCATGCCTTGGAACAAAACTATGAGTCTGAGGATGGGGATAAGAAGAAATTCCTGCTAGTGAATTGTGAGTCACCTGTGTTGACTGAAAGATGATCGATAACAAAGCATGTATGAAACCGGTAATAGATGTAGAACTCCTCCTCCAGAGTATCCATGCCGAGAAGTTGGAACTCACCGAGGCATTTCCGGTAAAGTTACCCTTAACGTGGAATATGTTCAAGGGCTTCCTGAAACACAAGGGAAAGGATATTACCATGGTTGAGTTAATCGAGAGAATCAACGTGCACGAACAATAGATGAGTATTGCTCAGGGAGTTCCAATCGTCCCCATGAATACAATGTTCTCCGCCAAGGCAAATGTGGTGGAGCATGGGCAGACCTCAACCAGGCATGACGTCAAAGGCAAACAAAAGAAGCAAAAATGATTGATTCAGGGGCCTAAGGGTAGTGTCTAGAAGAAGTAGGAATCCCAACCACAATGATTGATTGGTTCTTGTTAAAATTGTGGTAAGATTGGCCATAAATCTAATGCTTGTTGGTTTCCTAAGCAAAAGGATACCAACATGATGCAGGGAATCACCGAAGACCTTGATGACATTGACTTGACAACAATTGTGTCTGAGGTAAGCATCACTGATTCCATAAAGATGTGCGAGCTTCTATCCAAACTTTGGTGATTTCTAAGTCTCTAGTTCAAATTTTTCTTAAAGTACGAGTCGAGGTATTGTTCAATTCGATTAAGGGAAATAGTGTGTTTGTTTTGCGTTAACGACACTGTTTTGACGTAGCCAAATTTCTCTCACACTATCCTATTATTTTAAGACGGCGAAATTGCCTAAAGGAGACCATGTTTTTCGTGGGACTCAATATATAACGAAAAAAATATTTCTTTTAATCTTTTATAAGGACAATTTCATCATTTTGTAAAGTTGCATGTCAGTATAGGGTTTATGCAGTTTATATTATTTTAGTATTTGATCCGGAAATATTATTATACTATAATATATTCCTCTATTAGTAATAATCCCAAGCCTATTTTTGATTAAAGTGATACAGGAGACCTAAGAACCGTATCAGTTCAATAATTTGTAAAATATGTTATAATAATTTCAATGGAAAATATTTTAACACTTTCTATTTTAGAAAAATGGTTGCAAACAACAGTAATGTTGACATCTGTGTTGGAGCATTGACTAAGACTGATGTTCCTATTGCATCATGGAACGCATCCGTCGTTGCGTCGACCGAAGTGGGTGATCATGACTTTTCCTACTGAACTATGCATGCAGAAAAACCCGATAAGTTTGACGGGTCCAACTTCAAGAGGTGGTAGGAGGAAATGATGTTTTATATGACCACTCTGAGTTGCGCACGATTCCTGATGGAAGAACCACCAACTCAAGGCTAATATGATGATCATGGTTTTTTCTTAGCTATAGAAGCATGGAATCATTCAGACTATTTGTGTAGACATTATGTAATGAATAGTTTATATGATTCATTGTATGATGTATGTAGCAAAATTAAGTCTGCTAAGGAGCTGAGGCATGCCTTGGAACAAAACTATGAGTCTGAGGATGGGGATAAGAAGAAATTCCTGCTAGTGAATTGTGAGTCACCTGTGTTGACTGAAAGATGATCGATAACAAAGCATGTATGAAACCGGTAATAGATGTAGAACTCCTCCTCCAGAGTATCCATGCCGAGAAGTTGGAACTCACCGAGGCATTTCCGGTAAAGTTACCCTTAACGTGGAATATGTTCAAGGGCTTCCTGAAACACAAGGGAAAGGAGATTACCATGGTTGAGTTAATCGAGAGAATCAACGTGCACGAACAATAGATGAGTATTGCTCAGGGAGTTCCAATCGTCCCCATGAATACAATGTTCTCCGCCAAGGCAAATGTGGTGGAGCATGGGCAGACCTCAACCAGGCATGACGTCAAAGGCAAACAAAAGAAGCAAAAATGATTGATTCAGGGGCCTAAGGGTAGTGTCTAGAAGAAGTAGGAATCCCAACCACAATGATTGATTGGTTCTTGTTAAAATTGTGGTAAGATTGGCCATAAATCTAATGCTTGTTGGTTTCCTAAGCAAAAGGATACCAACATGATGCAGGGAATCACCGAAGACCTTGATGACATTGACTTGACAACAATTGTGTCTGAGGTAAGCATCACTGATTCCATAAAGATGTGCGAGCTTCTATCCAAACTTTGGTGATTTCTAAGTCTCTAGTTCAAATTTTTCTTAAAGTACGAGTCGAGGTATTGTTCAATTCGATTAAGGGAAATAGTGTGTTTGTTTTGCGTTAACGACACTGTTTTGACGTAGCCAAATTTCTCTCACACTATCCTATTATTTTAAGACGGCGAAATTGCCTAAAGGAGACCATGTTTTTCGTGGGACTCAATATATAACGAAAAAAATATTTCTTTTAATCTTTTATAAGGACAATTTCATCATTTTGTAAAGTTGCATGTCAGTATAGGGTTTATGCAGTTTATATTATTTTAGTATTTGATCCGGAAATATTATTATACTATAATATATTCCTCTATTAGTAATAATCCCAAGCCTATTTTTGATTAAAGTGATACAGGAGACCTAAGAACCGTATCAGTTCAATAATTTGTAAAATATGTTATAATAATTTCAATGGAAAATATTTTAACACTTTCTATTTTAGAAAAATGGTTGCAAACAACAGTAATGTTGACATCTGTGTTGGAGCATTGACTAAGACTGATGTTCCTATTGCATCATGGAACGCATCCGTCGTTGCGTCGACCGAAGTGGGTGATCATGACTTTTCCTACTGAACTATGCATGCAGAAAAACCCGATAAGTTTGACGGGTCCAACTTCAAGAGGTGGTAGGAGGAAATGATGTTTTATATGACCACTCTGAGTTGCGCACGATTCCTGATGGAAGAACCACCAACTCAAGGCTAATATGATGATCATGGTTTTTTCTTAGCTATAGAAGCATGGAATCATTCAGACTATTTGTGTAGACATTATGTAATGAATAGTTTATATGATTCATTGTATGATGTATGTAGCAAAATTAAGTCTGCTAAGGAGCTGAGGCATGCCTTGGAACAAAACTATGAGTCTGAGGATGGGGATAAGAAGAAATTCCTGCTAGTGAATTGTGAGTCACCTGTGTTGACTGAAAGATGATCGATAACAAAGCATGTATGAAACCGGTAATAGATGTAGAACTCCTCCTCCAGAGTATCCATGCCGAGAAGTTGGAACTCACCGAGGCATTTCCGGTAAAGTTACCCTTAACGTGGAATATGTTCAAGGGCTTCCTGAAACACAAGGGAAAGGAGATTACCATGGTTGAGTTAATCGAGAGAATCAACGTGCACGAACAATAGATGAGTATTGCTCAGGGAGTTCCAATCGTCCCCATGAATACAATGTTCTCCGCCAAGGCAAATGTGGTGGAGCATGGGCAGACCTCAACCAGGCATGACGTCAAAGGCAAACAAAAGAAGCAAAAATGATTGATTCAGGGGCCTAAGGGTAGTGTCTAGAAGAAGTAGGAATCCCAACCACAATGATTGATTGGTTCTTGTTAAAATTGTGGTAAGATTGGCCATAAATCTAATGCTTGTTGGTTTCCTAAGCAAAAGGATACCAACATGATGCAGGGAATCACCGAAGACCTTGATGACATTGACTTGACAACAATTGTGTCTGAGGTAAGCATCACTGATTCCATAAAGATGTGCGAGCTTCTATCCAAACTTTGGTGATTTCTAAGTCTCTAGTTCAAATTTTTCTTAAAGTACGAGTCGAGGTATTGTTCAGTTCAATTAAGGGAAATAGTGTGTTTGTTTTGCCTTAACGACACTGTTTTGACGTAGCCAAATTTCTCTCACACTATCCTATTATTTTAAGACGGCGAAATTGCCTAAAGGAGACCATGTTTTTCGTGGGACTCAATATATAACGAAAAAAATATTTCTTTTAATCTTTTATAAGGACAATTTCATCATTTTGTAAAGTTGCATGTCAGTATAGGGTTTATGCAGTTTATATTATTTTAGTATTTGATCCGGAAATATTATTATACTATAATATATTCCTCTATTAGTAATAATCCCAAGGCTATTTTTGTTTAAAGTGATACAGGAGACCTAAGAACCGTATCAGTTCAATAATTTGTAAAATATGTTATAATAATTTCAATGGAAAATATTTTAACACTTTCTATTTTAGAAAAATGGTTGCAAACAACAGTAATGTTGACATCTGTGTTGGAGCATTGACTAAGACTGATGTTCCTATTGCATCATGGAACGCATCCGTCGTTGCGTCGACCGAAGTGGGTGATCATGACTTATCCTACTGAACTATGCATGAAGAAAAACCCGATAAGTTTGACGGGTCCAACTTCAAGAGGTGGTAGGAGGAAATGATGTTTTATATGACCACTCTGAGTTGCGCACGATTCCTGATGGAAGAACCACCAACTCAAGGCTAATATGATGATCATGGTTTTTTCTTAGCTATAGAAGCATGGAATCATTCAGACTATTTGTGTAGACATTATGTAATGAATAGTTTATATGATTCATTGTATGATGTATGTAGCAAAATTAAGTCTGCTAAGGAGCTGAGGCATGCCTTGGAACAAAACTATGAGTCTGAGGATGGGGATAAGAAGAAATTCCTGCTAGTGAATTGTGAGTCACCTGTGTTGACTGAAAGATGATCGATAACAAAGCATGTATGAAACCGGTAATAGATGTAGAACTCCTCCTCCAGAGTATCCATGCCGAGAAGTTGGAACTCACCGAGGCATTTCCGGTAAAGTTACCCTTAACGTGGAATATGTTCAAGGGCTTCCTGAAACACAAGGGAAAGGAGATTACCATGGTTGAGTTAATCGAGAGAATCAACGTGCACGAACAATAGATGAGTATTGCTCAGGGAGTTCCAATCGTCCCCATGAATACAATGTTCTCCGCCAAGGCAAATGTGGTGGAGCATGGGCAGACCTCAACCAGGCATGACGTCAAAGGCAAACAAAAGAAGCAAAAATGATTGATTCAGGGGCCTAAGGGTAGTGTCTAGAAGAAGTAGGAATCCCAACCACAATGATTGATTGGTTCTTGTTAAAATTGTGGTAAGATTGGCCATAAATCTAATGCTTGTTGGTTTCCTAAGCAAAAGGATACCAACATGATGCAGGGAATCACCGAAGACCTTGATGACATTGACTTGACAACAATTGTGTCTGAGGTAAGCATCACTGATTCCATAAAGATGTGCGAGCTTCTATCCAAACTTTGGTGATTTCTAAGTCTCTAGTTCAAATTTTTCTTAAAGTACGAGTCGAGGTATTGTTCAGTTCAATTAAGGGAAATAGTGTGTTTGTTTTGCCTTAACGACACTGTTTTGACGTAGCCAAATTTCTCTCACACTATCCTATTATTTTAAGACGGCGAAATTGCCTAAAGGAGACCATGTTTTTCGTGGGACTCAATATATAACGAAAAAAATATTTCTTTTAATCTTTTATAAGGACAATTTCATCATTTTGTAAAGTTGCATGTCAGTATAGGGTTTATGCAGTTTATATTATTTTAGTATTTGATCCGGAAATATTATTATATTATAATATATTCCTCTATTAGTAATAATCCCAAGCCTATTTTTGATTAAAGTGATACAGGAGACCTAAGAACCGTATCAGTTCAATAATTTGTAAAATATGTTATAATAATTTCAATGGAAAATATTTTAACACTTTCTATTTTAGAAAAATGGTTGCAAACAACAGTAATGTTGACATCTGTGTTGGAGCATTGACTAAGACTGATGTTCCTATTGCATCATGGAACGCATCCGTCGTTGCGTCGACCGAAGTGGGTGATCATGACTTTTCCTACTGAACTATGCATGCAGAAAAACCCGATAAGTTTGACGGGTCCAACTTCAAGAGGTGGTAGGAGGAAATGATGTTTTATATGACCACTCTGAGTTGCGCACGATTCCTGATGGAAGAACCACCAACTCAAGGCTAATATGATGATCATGGTTTTTTCTTAGCTATAGAAGCATGGAATCATTCAGACTATTTGTGTAGACATTATGTAATGAATAGTTTATATGATTCATTGTATGATGTATGTAGCAAAATTAAGTCTGCTAAGGAGCTGAGGCATGCCTTGGAACAAAACTATGAGTCTGAGGATGGGGATAAGAAGAAATTCCTGCTAGTGAATTGTGAGTCACCTGTGTTGACTGAAAGATGATCGATAACAAAGCATGTATGAAACCGGTAATAGATGTAGAACTCCTCCTCCAGAGTATCCATGCCGAGAAGTTGGAACTCACCGAGGCATTTCCGGTAAAGTTACCCTTAACGTGGAATATGTTCAAGGGCTTCCTGAAACACAAGGGAAAGGAGATTACCATGGTTGAGTTAATCGAGAGAATCAACGTGCACGAACAATAGATGAGTATTGCTCAGGGAGTTCCAATCGTCCCCATGAATACAATGTTCTCCGCCAAGGCAAATGTGGTGGAGCATGGGCAGACCTCAACCAGGCATGACGTCAAAGGCAAACAAAAGAAGCAAAAATGATTGATTCAGGGGCCTAAGGGTAGTGTCTAGAAGAAGTAGGAATCCCAACCACAATGATTGATTGGTTCTTGTTAAAATTGTGGTAAGATTGGCCATAAATCTAATGCTTGTTGGTTTCCTAAGCAAAAGGATACCAACATGATGCAGGGAATCACCGAAGACCTTGATGACATTGACTTGACAACAATTGTGTCTGAGGTAAGCATCACTGATTCCATAAAGATGTGCGAGCTTCTATCCAAACTTTGGTGATTTCTAAGTCTCTAGTTCAAATTTTTCTTAAAGTACGAGTCGAGGTATTGTTCAATTCGATTAAGGGAAATAGTGTGTTTGTTTTGCGTTAACGACACTGTTTTGACGTAGCCAAATTTCTCTCACACTATCCTATTATTTTAAGACGGCGAAATTGCCTAAAGGAGACCATGTTTTTCGTGGGACTCAATATATAACGAAATAAATATTTCTTTTAATATTTTATAAGGACAATTTCATCATTTTGTAAAGTTGCATGTCAGTATAGGGTTTATGCAGTTTATATTATTTTAGTATTTGATCCGGAAATATTATTATATTATAATATATTCCTCTATTAGTAATAATCCCAAGCCTATTTTTGATTAAAGTGATACAGGAGACCTAAGAACCGTATCAGTTCAATAATTTGTAAAATATGTTATAATAATTTCAATGGAAAATATTTTAACACTTTCTATTTTAGAAAAATGGTTGCAAACAACAGTAATGTTGACATCTGTGTTGGAGCATTGACTAAGACTGATGTTCCTATTGCATCATGGAACGCATCCGTCGTTGCGTCGACCGAAGTGGGTGATCATGACTTTTCCTACTGAACTATGCATGCAGAAAAACCCGATAAGTTTGACGGGTCCAACTTCAAGAGGTGGTAGGAGGAAATGATGTTTTATATGACCACTCTGAGTTGCGCACGATTCCTGATGGAAGAACCACCAACTCAAGGCTAATATGATGATCATGGTTTTTTCTTAGCTATAGAAGCATGGAATCATTCAGACTATTTGTGTAGACATTATGTAATGAATAGTTTATATGATTCATTGTATGATGTATGTAGCAAAATTAAGTCTGCTAAGCAGCTGAGGCATGCCTTGGAACAAAACTATGAGTCTGAGGATGGGGATAAGAAGAAATTCCTGCTAGTGAATTGTGAGTCACCTGTGTTGACTGAAAGATGATCGATAACAAAGCATGTATGAAACCGGTAATAGATGTAGAACTCCTCCTCCAGAGTATCCATGCCGAGAAGTTGGAACTCACCGAGGCATTTCCGGTAAAGTTACCCTTAACGTGGAATATGTTCAAGGGCTTCCTGAAACACAAGGGAAAGGAGATTACCATGGTTGAGTTAATCGAGAGAATCAACGTGCACGAACAATAGATGAGTATTGCTCAGGGAGTTCCAATCGTCCCCATGAATACAATGTTCTCCGCCAAGGCAAATGTGGTGGAGCATGGGCAGACCTCAACCAGGCATGACGTCAAAGGCAAACAAAAGAAGCAAAAATGATTGATTCAGGGGCCTAAGGGTAGTGTCTAGAAGAAGTAGGAATCCCAACCACAATGATTGATTGGTTCTTGTTAAAATTGTGGTAAGATTGGCCATAAATCTAATGCTTGTTGGTTTCCTAAGCAAAAGGATACCAACATGATGCAGGGAATCACCGAAGACCTTGATGACATTGACTTGACAACAATTGTGTCTGAGGTAAGCATCACTGATTCCATAAAGATGTGCGAGCTTCTATCCAAACTTTGGTGATTTCTAAGTCTCTAGTTCAAATTTTTCTTAAAGTACGAGTCGAGGTATTGTTCAATTCGATTAAGGGAAATAGTGTGTTTGTTTTGCGTTAACGACACTGTTTTGACGTAGCCAAATTTCTCTCACACTATCCTATTATTTTAAGACGGCGAAATTGCCTAAAGGAGACCATGTTTTTCGTGGGACTCAATATATAACGAAATAAATATTTCTTTTAATATTTTATAAGGACAATTTCATCATTTTGTAAAGTTGCATGTCAGTATAGGGTTTATGCAGTTTATATTATTTTAGTATTTGATCCGGAAATATTATTATATTATAATATATTCCTCTATTAGTAATAATCCCAAGCCTATTTTTGATTAAAGTGATACAGGAGACCTAAGAACCGTATCAGTTCAATAATTTGTAAAATATGTTATAATAATTTCAATGGAAAATATTTTAACACTTTCTATTTTAGAAAAATGGTTGCAAACAACAGTAATGTTGACATCTGTGTTGGAGCATTGACTAAGACTGATGTTCCTATTGCATCATGGAACGCATCCGTCGTTGCGTCGACCGAAGTGGGTGATCATGACTTTTCCTACTGAACTATGCATGCAGAAAAACCCGATAAGTTTGACGGGTCCAACTTCAAGAGGTGGTAGGAGGAAATGATGTTTTATATGACCACTCTGAGTTGCGCACGATTCCTGATGGAAGAACCACCAACTCAAGGCTAATATGATGATCATGGTTTTTTCTTAGCTATAGAAGCATGGAATCATTCAGACTATTTGTGTAGACATTATGTAATGAATAGTTTATATGATTCATTGTATGATGTATGTAGCAAAATTAAGTCTGCTAAGGAGCTGAGGCATGCCTTGGAACAAAACTATGAGTCTGAGGATGGGGATAAGAAGAAATTCCTGCTAGTGAATTGTGAGTCACCTGTGTTGACTGAAAGATGATCGATAACAAAGCATGTATGAAACCGGTAATAGATGTAGAACTCCTCCTCCAGAGTATCCATGCCGAGAAGTTGGAACTCACCGAGGCATTTCCGGTAAAGTTACCCTTAACGTGGAATATGTTCAAGGGCTTCCTGAAACACAAGGGAAAGGAGATTACCATGGTTGAGTTAATCGAGAGAATCAACGTGCACGAACAATAGATGAGTATTGCTCAGGGAGTTCCAATCGTCCCCATGAATACAATGTTCTCCGCCAAGGCAAATGTGGTGGAGCATGGGCAGACCTCAACCAGGCATGACGTCAAAGGCAAACAAAAGAAGCAAAAATGATTGATTCAGGGGCCTAAGGGTAGTGTCTAGAAGAAGTAGGAATCCCAACCACAATGATTGATTGGTTCTTGTTAAAATTGTGGTAAGATTGGCCATAAATCTAATGCTTGTTGGTTTCCTAAGCAAAAGGATACCAACATGATGCAGGGAATCACCGAAGACCTTGATGACATTGACTTGACAACAATTGTGTCTGAGGTAAGCATCACTGATTCCATAAAGATGTGCGAGCTTCTATCCAAACTTTGGTGATTTCTAAGTCTCTAGTTCAAATTTTTCTTAAAGTACGAGTCGAGGTATTGTTCAATTCGATTAAGGGAAATAGTGTGTTTGTTTTGCGTTAACGACACTGTTTTGACGTAGCCAAATTTCTCTCACACTATCCTATTATTTTAAGACGGCGAAATTGCCTAAAGGAGACCATGTTTTTCGTGGGACTCAATATATAACGAAATAAATATTTCTTTTAATATTTTATAAGGACAATTTCATCATTTTGTAAAGTTGCATGTCAGTATAGGGTTTATGCAGTTTATATTATTTTAGTATTTGATCCGGAAATATTATTATATTATAATATATTCCTCTATTAGTAATAATCCCAAGCCTATTTTTGATTAAAGTGATACAGGAGACCTAAGAACCGTATCAGTTCAATAATTTGTAAAATATGTTATAATAATTTCAATGGAAAATATTTTAACACTTTCTATTTTAGAAAAATGGTTGCAAACAACAGTAATGTTGACATCTGTGTTGGAGCATTGACTAAGACTGATGTTCCTATTGCATCATGGAACGCATCCGTCGTTGCGTCGACCGAAGTGGGTGATCATGACTTTTCCTACTGAACTATGCATGCAGAAAAACCCGATAAGTTTGACGGGTCCAACTTCAAGAGGTGGTAGGAGGAAATGATGTTTTATATGACCACTCTGAGTTGCGCACGATTCCTGATGGAAGAACCACCAACTCAAGGCTAATATGATGATCATGGTTTTTTCTTAGCTATAGAAGCATGGAATCATTCAGACTATTTGTGTAGACATTATGTAATGAATAGTTTATATGATTCATTGTATGATGTATGTAGCAAAATTAAGTCTGCTAAGGAGCTGAGGCATGCCTTGGAACAAAACTATGAGTCTGAGGATGGGGATAAGAAGAAATTCCTGCTAGTGAATTGTGAGTCACCTGTGTTGACTGAAAGATGATCGATAACAAAGCATGTATGAAACCGGTAATAGATGTAGAACTCCTCCTCCAGAGTATCCATGCCGAGAAGTTGGAACTCACCGAGGCATTTCCGGTAAAGTTACCCTTAACGTGGAATATGTTCAAGGGCTTCCTGAAACACAAGGGAAAGGAGATTACCATGGTTGAGTTAATCGAGAGAATCAACGTGCACGAACAATAGATGAGTATTGCTCAGGGAGTTCCAATCGTCCCCATGAATACAATGTTCTCCGCAAAGGCAAATGTGGTGGAGCATGGGCAGACCTCAACCAGGCATGACGTCAAAGGCAAACAAAAGAAGCAAAAATGATTGATTCAGGGGCCTAAGGGTAGTGTCTAGAAGAAGTAGGAATCCCAACCACAATGATTGATTGGTTCTTGTTAAAATTGTGGTAAGATTGGCCATAAATCTAATGCTTGTTGGTTTCCTAAGCAAAAGGATACCAACATGATGCAGGGAATCACCGAAGACCTTGATGACATTGACTTGACAACAATTGTGTCTGAGGTAAGCATCACTGATTCCATAAAGATGTGCGAGCTTCTATCCAAACTTTGGTGATTTCTAAGTCTCTAGTTCAAATTTTTCTTAAAGTACGAGTCGAGGTATTGTTCAATTCGATTAAGGGAAATAGTGTGTTTGTTTTGCGTTAACGACACTGTTTTGACGTAGCCAAATTTCTCTCACACTATCCTATTATTTTAAGACGGCGAAATTGCCTAAAGGAGACCATGTTTTTCGTGGGACTCAATATATAACGAAATAAATATTTCTTTTAATATTTTATAAGGACAATTTCATCATTTTGTAAAGTTGCATGTCAGTATAGGGTTTATGCAGTTTATATTATTTTAGTATTTGATCCGGAAATATTATTATATTATAATATATTCCTCTATTAGTAATAATCCCAAGCCTATTTTTGATTAAAGTGATACAGGAGACCTAAGAACCGTATCAGTTCAATAATTTGTAAAATATGTTATAATAATTTCAATGGAAAATATTTTAACACTTTCTATTTTAGAAAAATGGTTGCAAACAACAGTAATGTTGACATCTGTGTTGGAGCATTGACTAAGACTGATGTTCCTATTGCATCATGGAACGCATCCGTCGTTGCGTCGACCGAAGTGGGTGATCATGACTTATCGTACTGAACTATGCATGCAGAAAAACCCGATAAGTTTGACGGGTCCAACTTCAAGAGGTGGTAGGAGGAAATGATGTTTTATATGACCACTCTGAGTTGCGCACGATTCCTGATGGAAGAACCACCAACTCAAGGCTAATATGATGATCATGGTTTTTTCTTAGCTATAGAAGCATGGAATCATTCAGACTATTTGTGTAGACATTATGTAATGAATAGTTTATATGATTCATTGTATGATGTATGTAGCAAAATTAAGTCTGCTAAGGAGCTGAGGCATGCCTTGGAACAAAACTATGAGTCTGAGGATGGGGATAAGAAGAAATTCCTGCTAGTGAATTGTGAGTCACCTGTGTTGACTGAAAGATGATCGATAACAAAGCATGTATGAAACCGGTAATAGAAGTAGAACTCCTCCTCCAGAGTATCCATGCCGAGAAGTTGGAACTCACCGAGGCATTTCCGGTAAAGTTACCCTTAACGTGGAATATGTTCAAGGGCTTCCTGAAACACAAGGGAAAGGAGATTACCATGGTTGAGTTAATCGAGAGAATCAACGTGCACGAACAATAGATGAGTATTGCTCAGGGAGTTCCAATCGTCCCCATGAATACAATGTTCTCCGCCAAGGCAAATGTGGTGGAGCATGGGCAGACCTCAACCAGGCATGACGTCAAAGGCAAACAAAAGAAGCAAAAATGATTGATTCAGGGGCCTAAGGGTAGTGTCTAGAAGAAGTAGGAATCCCAACCACAATGATTGATTGGTTCTTGTTAAAATTGTGGTAAGATTGGCCATAAATCTAATGCTTGTTGGTTTCCTAAGCAAAAGGATACCAACATGATGCAGGGAATCACCGAAGACCTTGATGACATTGACTTGACAACAATTGTGTCTGAGGTAAGCATCACTGATTCCATAAAGATGTGCGAGCTTCTATCCAAACTTTGGTGATTTCTAAGTCTCTAGTTCAAATTTTTCTTAAAGTACGAGTCGAGGTATTGTTCAATTCGATTAAGGGAAATAGTGTGTTTGTTTTGCGTTAACGACACTGTTTTGACGTAGCCAAATTTCTCTCACACTATCCTATTATTTTAAGACGGCGAAATTGCCTAAAGGAGACCATGTTTTTCGTGGGACTCAATATATAACGAAATAAATATTTCTTTTAATATTTTATAAGGACAATTTCATCATTTTGTAAAGTTGCATGTCAGTATAGGGTTTATGCAGTTTATATTATTTTAGTATTTGATCCGGAAATATTATTATATTATAATATATTCCTCTATTAGTAATAATCCCAAGCCTATTTTTGATTAAAGTGATACAGGAGACCTAAGAACCGTATCAGTTCAATAATTTGTAAAATATGTTATAATAATTTCAATGGAAAATATTTTAACACTTTCTATTTTAGAAAAATGGTTGCAAACAACAGTAATGTTGACATCTGTGTTGGAGCATTGACTAAGACTGATGTTCCTATTGCATCATGGAACGCATCCGTCGTTGCGTCGACCGAAGTGGGTGATCATGACTTATCGTACTGAACTATGCATGCAGAAAAACCCGATAAGTTTGACGGGTCCAACTTCAAGAGGTGGTAGGAGGAAATGATGTTTTATATGACCACTCTGAGTTGCGCACGATTCCTGATGGAAGAACCACCAACTCAAGGCTAATATGATGATCATGGTTTTTTCTTAGCTATAGAAGCATGGAATCATTCAGACTATTTGTGTAGACATTATGTAATGAATAGTTTATATGATTCATTGTATGATGTATGTAGCAAAATTAAGTCTGCTAAGGAGCTGAGGCATGCCTTGGAACAAAACTATGAGTCTGAGGATGGGGATAAGAAGAAATTCCTGCTAGTGAATTGTGAGTCACCTGTGTTGACTGAAAGATGATCGATAACAAAGCATGTATGAAACCGGTAATAGAAGTAGAACTCCTCCTCCAGAGTATCCATGCCGAGAAGTTGGAACTCACCGAGGCATTTCCGGTAAAGTTACCCTTAACGTGGAATATGTTCAAGGGCTTCCTGAAACACAAGGGAAAGGAGATTACCATGGTTGAGTTAATCGAGAGAATCAACGTGCACGAACAATAGATGAGTATTGCTCAGGGAGTTCCAATCGTCCCCATGAATACAATGTTCTCCGCCAAGGCAAATGTGGTGGAGCATGGGCAGACCTCAACCAGGCATGACGTCAAAGGCAAACAAAAGAAGCAAAAATGATTGATTCAGGGGCCTAAGGGTAGTGTCTAGAAGAAGTAGGAATCCCAACCACAATGATTGATTGGTTCTTGTTAAAATTGTGGTAAGATTGGCCATAAATCTAATGCTTGTTGGTTTCCTAAGCAAAAGGATACCAACATGATGCAGGGAATCACCGAAGACCTTGATGACATTGACTTGACAACAATTGTGTCTGAGGTAAGCATCACTGATTCCATAAAGATGTGCGAGCTTCTATCCAAACTTTGGTGATTTCTAAGTCTCTAGTTCAAATTTTTCTTAAAGTACGAGTCGAGGTATTGTTCAATTCGATTAAGGGAAATAGTGTGTTTGTTTTGCGTTAACGACACTGTTTTGACGTAGCCAAATTTCTCTCACACTATCCTATTATTTTAAGACGGCGAAATTGCCTAAAGGAGACCATGTTTTTCGTGGGACTCAATATATAACGAAATAAATATTTCTTTTAATATTTTATAAGGACAATTTCATCATTTTGTAAAGTTGCATGTCAGTATAGGGTTTATGCAGTTTATATTATTTTAGTATTTGATCCGGAAATATTATTATATTATAATATATTCCTCTATTAGTAATAATCCCAAGCCTATTTTTGATTAAAGTGATACAGGAGACCTAAGAACCGTATCAGTTCAATAATTTGTAAAATATGTTATAATAATTTCAATGGAAAATATTTTAACACTTTCTATTTTAGAAAAATGGTTGCAAACAACAGTAATGTTGACATCTGTGTTGGAGCATTGACTAAGACTGATGTTCCTATTGCATCATGGAACGCATCCGTCGTTGCGTCGACCGAAGTGGGTGATCATGACTTATCGTACTGAACTATGCATGCAGAAAAACCCGATAAGTTTGACGGGTCCAACTTCAAGAGGTGGTAGGAGGAAATGATGTTTTATATGACCACTCTGAGTTGCGCACGATTCCTGATGGAAGAACCACCAACTCAAGGCTAATATGATGATCATGGTTTTTTCTTAGCTATAGAAGCATGGAATCATTCAGACTATTTGTGTAGACATTATGTAATGAATAGTTTATATGATTCATTGTATGATGTATGTAGCAAAATTAAGTCTGCTAAGGAGCTGAGGCATGCCTTGGAACAAAACTATGAGTCTGAGGATGGGGATAAGAAGAAATTCCTGCTAGTGAATTGTGAGTCACCTGTGTTGACTGAAAGATGATCGATAACAAAGCATGTATGAAACCGGTAATAGAAGTAGAACTCCTCCTCCAGAGTATCCATGCCGAGAAGTTGGAACTCACCGAGGCATTTCCGGTAAAGTTACCCTTAACGTGGAATATGTTCAAGGGCTTCCTGAAACACAAGGGAAAGGAGATTACCATGGTTGAGTTAATCGAGAGAATCAACGTGCACGAACAATAGATGAGTATTGCTCAGGGAGTTCCAATCGTCCCCATGAATACAATGTTCTCCGCAAAGGCAAATGTGGTGGAGCATGGGCAGACCTCAACCAGGCATGACGTCAAAGGCAAACAAAAGAAGCAAAAATGATTGATTCAGGGGCCTAAGGGTAGTGTCTAGAAGAAGTAGGAATCCCAACCACAATGATTGATTGGTTCTTGTTAAAATTGTGGTAAGATTGGCCATAAATCTAATGCTTGTTGGTTTCCTAAGCAAAAGGATACCAACATGATGCAGGGAATCACCGAAGACCTTGATGACATTGACTTGACAACAATTGTGTCTGAGGTAAGCATCACTGATTCCATAAAGATGTGCGAGCTTCTATCCAAACTTTGGTGATTTCTAAGTCTCTAGTTCAAATTTTTCTTAAAGTACGAGTCGAGGTATTGTTCAATTCGATTAAGGGAAATAGTGTGTTTGTTTTGCGTTAACGACACTGTTTTGACGTAGCCAAATTTCTCTCACACTATCCTATTATTTTAAGACGGCGAAATTGCCTAAAGGAGACCATGTTTTTCGTGGGACTCAATATATAACGAAATAAATATTTCTTTTAATATTTTATAAGGACAATTTCATCATTTTGTAAAGTTGCATGTCAGTATAGGGTTTATGCAGTTTATATTATTTTAGTATTTGATCCGGAAATATTATTATATTATAATATATTCCTCTATTAGTAATAATCCCAAGCCTATTTTTGATTAAAGTGATACAGGAGACCTAAGAACCGTATCAGTTCAATAATTTGTAAAATATGTTATAATAATTTCAATGGAAAATATTTTAACACTTTCTATTTTAGAAAAATGGTTGCAAACAACAGTAATGTTGACATCTGTGTTGGAGCATTGACTAAGACTGATGTTCCTATTGCATCATGGAACGCATCCGTCGTTGCGTCGACCGAAGTGGGTGATCATGACTTATCGTACTGAACTATGCATGCAGAAAAACCCGATAAGTTTGACGGGTCCAACTTCAAGAGGTGGTAGGAGGAAATGATGTTTTATATGACCACTCTGAGTTGCGCACGATTCCTGATGGAAGAACCACCAACTCAAGGCTAATATGATGATCATGGTTTTTTCTTAGCTATAGAAGCATGGAATCATTCAGACTATTTGTGTAGACATTATGTAATGAATAGTTTATATGATTCATTGTATGATGTATGTAGCAAAATTAAGTCTGCTAAGGAGCTGAGGCATGCCTTGGAACAAAACTATGAGTCTGAGGATGGGGATAAGAAGAAATTCCTGCTAGTGAATTGTGAGTCACCTGTGTTGACTGAAAGATGATCGATAACAAAGCATGTATGAAACCGGTAATAGAAGTAGAACTCCTCCTCCAGAGTATCCATGCCGAGAAGTTGGAACTCACCGAGGCATTTCCGGTAAAGTTACCCTTAACGTGGAATATGTTCAAGGGCTTCCTGAAACACAAGGGAAAGGAGATTACCATGGTTGAGTTAATCGAGAGAATCAACGTGCACGAACAATAGATGAGTATTGCTCAGGGAGTTCCAATCGTCCCCATGAATACAATGTTCTCCGCCAAGGCAAATGTGGTGGAGCATGGGCAGACCTCAACCAGGCATGACGTCAAAGGCAAACAAAAGAAGCAAAAATGATTGATTCAGGGGCCTAAGGGTAGTGTCTAGAAGAAGTAGGAATCCCAACCACAATGATTGATTGGTTCTTGTTAAAATTGTGGTAAGATTGGCCATAAATCTAATGCTTGTTGGTTTCCTAAGCAAAAGGATACCAACATGATGCAGGGAATCACCGAAGACCTTGATGACATTGACTTGACAACAATTGTGTCTGAGGTAAGCATCACTGATTCCATAAAGATGTGCGAGCTTCTATCCAAACTTTGGTGATTTCTAAGTCTCTAGTTCAAATTTTTCTTAAAGTACGAGTCGAGGTATTGTTCAATTCGATTAAGGGAAATAGTGTGTTTGTTTTGCGTTAACGACACTGTTTTGACGTAGCCAAATTTCTCTCACACTATCCTATTATTTTAAGACGGCGAAATTGCCTAAAGGAGACCATGTTTTTCGTGGGACTCAATATATAACGAAATAAATATTTCTTTTAATATTTTATAAGGACAATTTCATCATTTTGTAAAGTTGCATGTCAGTATAGGGTTTATGCAGTTTATATTATTTTAGTATTTGATCCGGAAATATTATTATATTATAATATATTCCTCTATTAGTAATAATCCCAAGCCTATTTTTGATTAAAGTGATACAGGAGACCTAAGAACCGTATCAGTTCAATAATTTGTAAAATATGTTATAATAATTTCAATGGAAAATATTTTAACACTTTCTATTTTAGAAAAATGGTTGCAAACAACAGTAATGTTGACATCTGTGTTGGAGCATTGACTAAGACTGATGTTCCTATTGCATCATGGAACGCATCCGTCGTTGCGTCGACCGAAGTGGGTGATCATGACTTATCGTACTGAACTATGCATGCAGAAAAACCCGATAAGTTTGACGGGTCCAACTTCAAGAGGTGGTAGGAGGAAATGATGTTTTATATGACCACTCTGAGTTGCGCACGATTCCTGATGGAAGAACCACCAACTCAAGGCTAATATGATGATCATGGTTTTTTCTTAGCTATAGAAGCATGGAATCATTCAGACTATTTGTGTAGACATTATGTAATGAATAGTTTATATGATTCATTGTATGATGTATGTAGCAAAATTAAGTCTGCTAAGGAGCTGAGGCATGCCTTGGAACAAAACTATGAGTCTGAGGATGGGGATAAGAAGAAATTCCTGCTAGTGAATTGTGAGTCACCTGTGTTGACTGAAAGATGATCGATAACAAAGCATGTATGAAACCGGTAATAGAAGTAGAACTCCTCCTCCAGAGTATCCATGCCGAGAAGTTGGAACTCACCGAGGCATTTCCGGTAAAGTTACCCTTAACGTGGAATATGTTCAAGGGCTTCCTGAAACACAAGGGAAAGGAGATTACCATGGTTGAGTTAATCGAGAGAATCAACGTGCACGAACAATAGATGAGTATTGCTCAGGGAGTTCCAATCGTCCCCATGAATACAATGTTCTCCGCCAAGGCAAATGTGGTGGAGCATGGGCAGACCTCAACCAGGCATGACGTCAAAGGCAAACAAAAGAAGCAAAAATGATTGATTCAGGGGCCTAAGGGTAGTGTCTAGAAGAAGTAGGAATCCCAACCACAATGATTGATTGGTTCTTGTTAAAATTGTGGTAAGATTGGCCATAAATCTAATGCTTGTTGGTTTCCTAAGCAAAAGGATACCAACATGATGCAGGGAATCACCGAAGACCTTGATGACATTGACTTGACAACAATTGTGTCTGAGGTAAGCATCACTGATTCCATAAAGATGTGCGAGCTTCTATCCAAACTTTGGTGATTTCTAAGTCTCTAGTTCAAATTTTTCTTAAAGTACGAGTCGAGGTATTGTTCAATTCGATTAAGGGAAATAGTGTGTTTGTTTTGCGTTAACGACACTGTTTTGACGTAGCCAAATTTCTCTCACACTATCCTATTATTTTAAGACGGCGAAATTGCCTAAAGGAGACCATGTTTTTCGTGGGACTCAATATATAACGAAATAAATATTTCTTTTAATATTTTATAAGGACAATTTCATCATTTTGTAAAGTTGCATGTCAGTATAGGGTTTATGCAGTTTATATTATTTTAGTATTTGATCCGGAAATATTATTATATTATAATATATTCCTCTATTAGTAATAATCCCAAGCCTATTTTTGATTAAAGTGATACAGGAGACCTAAGAACCGTATCAGTTCAATAATTTGTAAAATATGTTATAATAATTTCAATGGAAAATATTTTAACACTTTCTATTTTAGAAAAATGGTTGCAAACAACAGTAATGTTGACATCTGTGTTGGAGCATTGACTAAGACTGATGTTCCTATTGCATCATGGAACGCATCCGTCGTTGCGTCGACCGAAGTGGGTGATCATGACTTATCGTACTGAACTATGCATGCAGAAAAACCCGATAAGTTTGACGGGTCCAACTTCAAGAGGTGGTAGGAGGAAATGATGTTTTATATGACCACTCTGAGTTGCGCACGATTCCTGATGGAAGAACCACCAACTCAAGGCTAATATGATGATCATGGTTTTTTCTTAGCTATAGAAGCATGGAATCATTCAGACTATTTGTGTAGACATTATGTAATGAATAGTTTATATGATTCATTGTATGATGTATGTAGCAAAATTAAGTCTGCTAAGGAGCTGAGGCATGCCTTGGAACAAAACTATGAGTCTGAGGATGGGGATAAGAAGAAATTCCTGCTAGTGAATTGTGAGTCACCTGTGTTGACTGAAAGATGATCGATAACAAAGCATGTATGAAACCGGTAATAGAAGTAGAACTCCTCCTCCAGAGTATCCATGCCGAGAAGTTGGAACTCACCGAGGCATTTCCGGTAAAGTTACCCTTAACGTGGAATATGTTCAAGGGCTTCCTGAAACACAAGGGAAAGGAGATTACCATGGTTGAGTTAATCGAGAGAATCAACGTGCACGAACAATAGATGAGTATTGCTCAGGGAGTTCCAATCGTCCCCATGAATACAATGTTCTCCGCCAAGGCAAATGTGGTGGAGCATGGGCAGACCTCAACCAGGCATGACGTCAAAGGCAAACAAAAGAAGCAAAAATGATTGATTCAGGGGCCTAAGGGTAGTGTCTAGAAGAAGTAGGAATCCCAACCACAATGATTGATTGGTTCTTGTTAAAATTGTGGTAAGATTGGCCATAAATCTAATGCTTGTTGGTTTCCTAAGCAAAAGGATACCAACATGATGCAGGGAATCACCGAAGACCTTGATGACATTGACTTGACAACAATTGTGTCTGAGGTAAGCATCACTGATTCCATAAAGATGTGCGAGCTTCTATCCAAACTTTGGTGATTTCTAAGTCTCTAGTTCAAATTTTTCTTAAAGTACGAGTCGAGGTATTGTTCAATTCGATTAAGGGAAATAGTGTGTTTGTTTTGCGTTAACGACACTGTTTTGACGTAGCCAAATTTCTCTCACACTATCCTATTATTTTAAGACGGCGAAATTGCCTAAAGGAGACCATGTTTTTCGTGGGACTCAATATATAACGAAATAAATATTTCTTTTAATATTTTATAAGGACAATTTCATCATTTTGTAAAGTTGCATGTCAGTATAGGGTTTATGCAGTTTATATTATTTTAGTATTTGATCCGGAAATATTATTATATTATAATATATTCCTCTATTAGTAATAATCCCAAGCCTATTTTTGATTAAAGTGATACAGGAGACCTAAGAACCGTATCAGTTCAATAATTTGTAAAATATGTTATAATAATTTCAATGGAAAATATTTTAACACTTTCTATTTTAGAAAAATGGTTGCAAACAACAGTAATGTTGACATCTGTGTTGGAGCATTGACTAAGACTGATGTTCCTATTGCATCATGGAACGCATCCGTCGTTGCGTCGACCGAAGTGGGTGATCATGACTTATCGTACTGAACTATGCATGCAGAAAAACCCGATAAGTTTGACGGGTCCAACTTCAAGAGGTGGTAGGAGGAAATGATGTTTTATATGACCACTCTGAGTTGCGCACGATTCCTGATGGAAGAACCACCAACTCAAGGCTAATATGATGATCATGGTTTTTTCTTAGCTATAGAAGCATGGAATCATTCAGACTATTTGTGTAGACATTATGTAATGAATAGTTTATATGATTCATTGTATGATGTATGTAGCAAAATTAAGTCTGCTAAGGAGCTGAGGCATGCCTTGGAACAAAACTATGAGTCTGAGGATGGGGATAAGAAGAAATTCCTGCTAGTGAATTGTGAGTCACCTGTGTTGACTGAAAGATGATCGATAACAAAGCATGTATGAAACCGGTAATAGAAGTAGAACTCCTCCTCCAGAGTATCCATGCCGAGAAGTTGGAACTCACCGAGGCATTTCCGGTAAAGTTACCCTTAACGTGGAATATGTTCAAGGGCTTCCTGAAACACAAGGGAAAGGAGATTACCATGGTTGAGTTAATCGAGAGAATCAACGTGCACGAACAATAGATGAGTATTGCTCAGGGAGTTCCAATCGTCCCCATGAATACAATGTTCTCCGCCAAGGCAAATGTGGTGGAGCATGGGCAGACCTCAACCAGGCATGACGTCAAAGGCAAACAAAAGAAGCAAAAATGATTGATTCAGGGGCCTAAGGGTAGTGTCTAGAAGAAGTAGGAATCCCAACCACAATGATTGATTGGTTCTTGTTAAAATTGTGGTAAGATTGGCCATAAATCTAATGCTTGTTGGTTTCCTAAGCAAAAGGATACCAACATGATGCAGGGAATCACCGAAGACCTTGATGACATTGACTTGACAACAATTGTGTCTGAGGTAAGCATCACTGATTCCATAAAGATGTGCGAGCTTCTATCCAAACTTTGGTGATTTCTAAGTCTCTAGTTCAAATTTTTCTTAAAGTACGAGTCGAGGTATTGTTCAATTCGATTAAGGGAAATAGTGTGTTTGTTTTGCGTTAACGACACTGTTTTGACGTAGCCAAATTTCTCTCACACTATCCTATTATTTTAAGACGGCGAAATTGCCTAAAGGAGACCATGTTTTTCGTGGGACTCAATATATAACGAAATAAATATTTCTTTTAATATTTTATAAGGACAATTTCATCATTTTGTAAAGTTGCATGTCAGTATAGGGTTTATGCAGTTTATATTATTTTAGTATTTGATCCGGAAATATTATTATATTATAATATATTCCTCTATTAGTAATAATCCCAAGCCTATTTTTGATTAAAGTGATACAGGAGACCTAAGAACCGTATCAGTTCAATAATTTGTAAAATATGTTATAATAATTTCAATGGAAAATATTTTAACACTTTCTATTTTAGAAAAATGGTTGCAAACAACAGTAATGTTGACATCTGTGTTGGAGCATTGACTAAGACTGATGTTCCTATTGCATCATGGAACGCATCCGTCGTTGCGTCGACCGAAGTGGGTGATCATGACTTATCGTACTGAACTATGCATGCAGAAAAACCCGATAAGTTTGACGGGTCCAACTTCAAGAGGTGGTAGGAGGAAATGATGTTTTATATGACCACTCTGAGTTGCGCACGATTCCTGATGGAAGAACCACCAACTCAAGGCTAATATGATGATCATGGTTTTTTCTTAGCTATAGAAGCATGGAATCATTCAGACTATTTTTGTAGACATTATGTAATGAATAGTTTATATGATTCATTGTATGATGTATGTAGCAAAATTAAGTCTGCTAAGGAGCTGAGGCATGCCTTGGAACAAAACTATGAGTCTGAGGATGGGGATAAGAAGAAATTCCTGCTAGTGAATTGTGAGTCACCTGTGTTGACTGAAAGATGATCGATAACAAAGCATGTATGAAACCGGTAATAGAAGTAGAACTCCTCCTCCAGAGTATCCATGCCGAGAAGTTGGAACTCACCGAGGCATTTCCGGTAAAGTTACCCTTAACGTGGAATATGTTCAAGGGCTTCCTGAAACACAAGGGAAAGGAGATTACCATGGTTGAGTTAATCGAGAGAATCAACGTGCACGAACAATAGATGAGTATTGCTCAGGGAGTTCCAATCGTCCCCATGAATACAATGTTCTCCGCCAAGGCAAATGTGGTGGAGCATGGGCAGACCTCAACCAGGCATGACGTCAAAGGCAAACAAAAGAAGCAAAAATGATTGATTCAGGGGCCTAAGGGTAGTGTCTAGAAGAAGTAGGAATCCCAACCACAATGATTGATTGGTTCTTGTTAAAATTGTGGTAAGATTGGCCATAAATCTAATGCTTGTTGGTTTCCTAAGCAAAAGGATACCAACATGATGCAGGGAATCACCGAAGACCTTGATGACATTGACTTGACAACAATTGTGTCTGAGGTAAGCATCACTGATTCCATAAAGATGTGCGAGCTTCTATCCAAACTTTGGTGATTTCTAAGTCTCTAGTTCAAATTTTTCTTAAAGTACGAGTCGAGGTATTGTTCAATTCGATTAAGGGAAATAGTGTGTTTGTTTTGCGTTAACGACACTGTTTTGACGTAGCCAAATTTCTCTCACACTATCCTATTATTTTAAGACGGCGAAATTGCCTAAAGGAGACCATGTTTTTCGTGGGACTCAATATATAACGAAATAAATATTTCTTTTAATATTTTATAAGGACAATTTCATCATTTTGTAAAGTTGCATGTCAGTATAGGGTTTATGCAGTTTATATTATTTTAGTATTTGATCCGGAAATATTATTATATTATAATATATTCCTCTATTAGTAATAATCCCAAGCCTATTTTTGATTAAAGTGATACAGGAGACCTAAGAACCGTATCAGTTCAATAATTTGTAAAATATGTTATAATAATTTCAATGGAAAATATTTTAACACTTTCTATTTTAGAAAAATGGTTGCAAACAACAGTAATGTTGACATCTGTGTTGGAGCATTGACTAAGACTGATGTTCCTATTGCATCATGGAACGCATCCGTCGTTGCGTCGACCGAAGTGGGTGATCATGACTTATCGTACTGAACTATGCATGCAGAAAAACCCGATAAGTTTGACGGGTCCAACTTCAAGAGGTGGTAGGAGGAAATGATGTTTTATATGACCACTCTGAGTTGCGCACGATTCCTGATGGAAGAACCACCAACTCAAGGCTAATATGATGATCATGGTTTTTTCTTAGCTATAGAAGCATGGAATCATTCAGACTATTTGTGTAGACATTATGTAATGAATAGTTTATATGATTCATTGTATGATGTATGTAGCAAAATTAAGTCTGCTAAGGAGCTGAGGCATGCCTTGGAACAAAACTATGAGTCTGAGGATGGGGATAAGAAGAAATTCCTGCTAGTGAATTGTGAGTCACCTGTGTTGACTGAAAGATGATCGATAACAAAGCATGTATGAAACCGGTAATAGAAGTAGAACTCCTCCTCCAGAGTATCCATGCCGAGAAGTTGGAACTCACCGAGGCATTTCCGGTAAAGTTACCCTTAACGTGGAATATGTTCAAGGGCTTCCTGAAACACAAGGGAAAGGAGATTACCATGGTTGAGTTAATCGAGAGAATCAACGTGCACGAACAATAGATGAGTATTGCTCAGGGAGTTCCAATCGTCCCCATGAATACAATGTTCTCCGCCAAGGCAAATGTGGTGGAGCATGGGCAGACCTCAACCAGGCATGACGTCAAAGGCAAACAAAAGAAGCAAAAATGATTGATTCAGGGGCCTAAGGGTAGTGTCTAGAAGAAGTAGGAATCCCAACCACAATGATTGATTGGTTCTTGTTAAAATTGTGGTAAGATTGGCCATAAATCTAATGCTTGTTGGTTTCCTAAGCAAAAGGATACCAACATGATGCAGGGAATCACCGAAGACCTTGATGACATTGACTTGACAACAATTGTGTCTGAGGTAAGCATCACTGATTCCATAAAGATGTGCGAGCTTCTATCCAAACTTTGGTGATTTCTAAGTCTCTAGTTCAAATTTTTCTTAAAGTACGAGTCGAGGTATTGTTCAATTCGATTAAGGGAAATAGTGTGTTTGTTTTGCGTTAACGACACTGTTTTGACGTAGCCAAATTTCTCTCACACTATCCTATTATTTTAAGACGGCGAAATTGCCTAAAGGAGACCATGTTTTTCGTGGGACTCAATATATAACGAAATAAATATTTCTTTTAATATTTTATAAGGACAATTTCATCATTTTGTAAAGTTGCATGTCAGTATAGGGTTTATGCAGTTTATATTATTTTAGTATTTGATCCGGAAATATTATTATATTATAATATATTCCTCTATTAGTAATAATCCCAAGCCTATTTTTGATTAAAGTGATACAGGAGACCTAAGAACCGTATCAGTTCAATAATTTGTAAAATATGTTATAATAATTTCAATGGAAAATATTTTAACACTTTCTATTTTAGAAAAATGGTTGCAAACAACAGTAATGTTGACATCTGTGTTGGAGCATTGACTAAGACTGATGTTCCTATTGCATCATGGAACGCATCCGTCGTTGCGTCGACCGAAGTGGGTGATCATGACTTATCGTACTGAACTATGCATGCAGAAAAACCCGATAAGTTTGACGGGTCCAACTTCAAGAGGTGGTAGGAGGAAATGATGTTTTATATGACCACTCTGAGTTGCGCACGATTCCTGATGGAAGAACCACCAACTCAAGGCTAATATGATGATCATGGTTTTTTCTTAGCTATAGAAGCATGGAATCATTCAGACTATTTGTGTAGACATTATGTAATGAATAGTTTATATGATTCATTGTATGATGTATGTAGCAAAATTAAGTCTGCTAAGGAGCTGAGGCATGCCTTGGAACAAAACTATGAGTCTGAGGATGGGGATAAGAAGAAATTCCTGCTAGTGAATTGTGAGTCACCTGTGTTGACTGAAAGATGATCGATAACAAAGCATGTATGAAACCGGTAATAGATGTAGAACTCCTCCTCCAGAGTATCCATGCCGAGAAGTTGGAACTCACCGAGGCATTTCGGTAAAGTTACCCTTAACGTGGAATATGTTCAAGGGCTTCCTGAAACACAAGGGAAAGGAGATTACCATGGTTGAGTTAATCGAGAGAATCAACGTGCACGGACAATAGATGAGTATTGCTCAGGGAGTTCCAATCGTCCCCATGAATACAATGTTCTCCGCCAAGGCAAATGTGGTGGAGTATGGGCAGACCTCAACCAGGCATGACGTCAAAGGCAAACAAAAGAAGCAAAAATGATTGATTCAGGGGCCTAAGGGTAGTGTCTAGAAGAAGTAGGAATCCCAACCACAATGATTGATTGGTTCTTGTTAAAATTGTGGTAAGATTGGCCATAAATCTAATGCTTGTTGGTTTCCTAAGCAAAAGGATACCAACATGATGCAGGGAATCACCGAAGACCTTGATGACATTGACTTGACAACAATTGTGTCTGAGGTAAGCATCACTGATTCCATAAAGATGTGCGAGCTTCTATCCAAACTTTGGTTATTTCTAAGTCTCTAGTTCAAATTTTTCTTAAAGTACGAGTCGAGGTATTGTTCAATTCGATTAAGGGAAATAGTGTGTTTGTTTTGCGTTAACGACACTGTTTTGACGTAGCCAAATTTCTCTCACACTATCCTATTATTTTAAGACGGCGAAATTGCCTAAAGGAGACCATGTTTTTCATGGGAGTCAATATATAACGAAAAAAATATTTCTTTTAATCTTTTATAAGGACAATTTCATCATTTTGTAAAGTTGCATGTCAGTATAGGGTTTATGCAGTTTATATTATTTTAGTATTTGATCCGGAAATATTATTATATTATAATATATTCCTCTATTAGTAATAATCCCAAGCCTATTTTTGATTAAAGTGATACAGGAGACCTAAGAACCGTATCAGTTCAATAATTTGTAAAATATGTTATAATAATTTCAATGGAAAATATTTTAACACTTTCTATTTTAGAAAAATGGTTGCAAACAACAGTAATGTTGACATCTGTGTTGGAGCATTGACTAAGACTGATGTTCCTATTGCATCATGGAACGCATCCGTCGTTGCGTCGACCGAAGTGGGTGATCATGACTTATCCTACTGAACTATGCATGCAGAAAAACCCGATAAGTTTGACGGGTCCAACTTCAAGAGGTGGTAGGAGGAAATGATGTTTTATATGACCACTCTGAGTTGCGCACGATTCCTGATGGAAGAACCACCAACTCAAGGCTAATATGATGATCATGGTTTTTTCTTAGCTATAGAAGCATGGAATCATTCAGACTATTTGTGTAGACATTATGTAATGAATAGTTTATATGATTCATTGTATGATGTATGTAGCAAAATTAAGTCTGCTAAGGAGCTGAGGCATGCCTTGGAACAAAACTATGAGTCTGAGGATGGGGATAAGAAGAAATTCCTGCTAGTGAATTGTGAGTCACCTGTGTTGACTGAAAGATGATCGATAACAAAGCATGTATGAAACCGGTAATAGAAGTAGAACTCCTCCTCCAGAGTATCCATGCCGAGAAGTTGGAACTCACCGAGGCATTTCCGGTAAAGTTACCCTTAACGTGGAATATGTTCAAGGGCTTCCTGAAACACAAGGGAAAGGAGATTACCATGGTTGAGTTAATCGAGAGAATCAACGTGCACGAACAATAGATGAGTATTGCTCAGGGAGTTCCAATCGTCCCCATGAATACAATGTTCTCCGCCAAGGCAAATGTGGTGGAGCATGGGCAGACCTCAACCAGGCATGACGTCAAAGGCAAACAAAAGAAGCAAAAATGATTGATTCAGGGGCCTAAGGGTAGTGTCTAGAAGAAGTAGGAATCCCAACCACAATGATTGATTGGTTCTTGTTAAAATTGTGGTAAGATTGGCCATAAATCTAATGCTTGTTGGTTTCCTAAGCAAAAGGATACCAACATGATGCAGGGAATCACCGAAGACCTTGATGACATTGACTTGACAACAATTGTGTCTGAGGTAAGCATCACTGATTCCATAAAGATGTGCGAGCTTCTATCCAAACTTTGGTTATTTCTAAGTCTCTAGTTCAAATTTTTCTTAAAGTACGAGTCGAGGTATTGTTCAATTCGATTAAGGGAAATAGTGTGTTTGTTTTGCGTTAACGACACTGTTTTGACGTAGCCAAATTTCTCTCACACTATCCTATTATTTTAAGACGGCGAAATTGCCTAAAGGAGACCATGTTTTTCGTGGGAGTCAATATATAACGAAAATAATATTTCTTTTAATCTTTTATAAGGACAATTTCATCATTTTGTAAAGTTGCATGTCAGTATAGGGTTTATGCAGTTTATATTATTTTAGTATTTGATCCGGAAATATTATTATATTATAATATATTCCTCTATTAGTAATAATCCCAAGGCTATTTTTGTTTAAAGTGATACAGGAGACCTAAGAACCGTATCAGTTCAATAATTTGTAAAATATGTTATAATAATTTCAATGGAAAATATTTTAACACTTTCTATTTTAGAAAAATGGTTGCAAACAACAGTAATGTTGACATCTGTGTTGGAGCATTGACTAAGACTGATGTTCCTATTGCATCATGGAACGCATCCGTCGTTGCGTCGACCGAAGTGGGTGATCATGACTTATCCTACTGAACTATGCATGCAGAAAAACCCGATAAGTTTGACGGGTCCAACTTCAAGAGGTGGTAGGAGGAAATGATGTTTTATATGACCACTCTGAGTTGCGCACGATTCCTGATGGAAGAACCACCAACTCAAGGCTAATATGATGATCATGGTTTTTTCTTAGCTATAGAAGCATGGAATCATTCAGACTATTTGTGTAGACATTATGTAATGAATAGTTTATATGATTCATTGTATGATGTATGTAGCAAAATTAAGTCTGCTAAGGAGCTGAGGCATGCCTTGGAACAAAACTATGAGTCTGAGGATGGGGATAAGAAGAAATTCCTGCTAGTGAATTGTGAGTCACCTGTGTTGACTGAAAGATGATCGATAACAAAGCATGTATGAAACCGGTAATAGATGTAGAACTCCTCCTCCAGAGTATCCATGCCGAGAAGTTGGAACTCACCGAGGCATTTCCGGTAAAGTTACCCTTAACGTGGAATATGTTCAAGGGCTTCCTGAAACACAAGGGAAAGGAGATTACCATGGTTGAGTTAATCGAGAGAATCAACGTGCACGAACAATAGATGAGTATTGCTCAGGGAGTTCCAATCGTCCCCATGAATACAATGTTCTCCGCCAAGGCAAATGTGGTGGAGCATGGGCAGACCTCAACCAGGCATGACGTTAAAGGCAAACAAAAGAAGCAAAAATGATTGATTCAGGGGCCTAAGGGTAGTGTCTAGAAGAAGTAGGAATCCCAACCACAATGATTGATTGGTTCTTGTTAAAATTGTGGTAAGATTGGCCATAAATCTAATGCTTGTTGGTTTCCTAAGCAAAAGGATACCAACATGATGCAGGGAATCACCGAAGACCTTGATGACATTGACTTGACAACAATTGTGTCTGAGGTAAGCATCACTGATTCCATAAAGATGTGCGAGCTTCTATCCAAACTTTGGTGATTTCTAAGTCTCTAGTTCAAATTTTTCTTAAAGTATGAGTCGAGGTATTGTTCAATTCGATTAATGGGAAATAGTGTGTTTGTTTTGCGTTAACGACACTGTTTTGACGTAGCCAAATTTCTCTCACACTATCCTATTATTTTAAGACGGCGAAATTGCCTAAAGGAGACCATGTTTTTCATGGGAGTCAATATATAACGAAAAAAATATTTCTTTTAATCTTTTATAAGGACAATTTCATCATTTTGTAAAGTTGCATGTCAGTATAGGGTTTATGCAGTTTATATTATTTTAGTATTTGATCCGGAAATATTATTATATTATAATATATTCCTCTATTAGTAATAATCCCAAGCCTATTTTTGATTAAAGTGATACAGGAGACCTAAGAACCGTATCAGTTCAATAATTTGTAAAATATGTTATAATAATTTCAATGGAAAATATTTTAACACTTTCTATTTTAGAAAAATGGTTGCAAACAACAGTAATGTTGACATCTGTGTTGGAGCATTGACTAAGACTGATGTTCCTATTGCATCATGGAACGCATCCGTCGTTGCGTCGACCGAAGTGGGTGATCATGACTTATCCTACTGAACTATGCATGCAGAAAAACCCGATAAGTTTGACGGGTCCAACTTCAAGAGGTGGTAGGAGGAAATGATGTTTTATATGACCACTCTGAGTTGCGCACGATTCCTGATGGAAGAACCACCAACTCAAGGCTAATATGATGATCATGGTTTTTTCTTAGCTATAGAAGCATGGAATCATTCAGACTATTTGTGTAGACATTATGTAATGAATAGTTTATATGATTCATTGTATGATGTATGTAGCAAAATTAAGTCTGCTAAGGAGCTGAGGCATGCCTTGGAACAAAACTATGAGTCTGAGGATGGGGATAAGAAGAAATTCCTGCTAGTGAATTGTGAGTCACCTGTGTTGACTGAAAGATGATCGATAACAAAGCATGTATGAAACCGGTAATAGAAGTAGAACTCCTCCTCCAGAGTATCCATGCCGAGAAGTTGGAACTCACCGAGGCATTTCCGGTAAAGTTACCCTTAACGTGGAATATGTTCAAGGGCTTCCTGAAACACAAGGGAAAGGAGATTACCATGGTTGAGTTAATCGAGAGAATCAACGTGCACGAACAATAGATGAGTATTGCTCAGGGAGTTCCAATCGTCCCCATGAATACAATGTTCTCCGCCAAGGCAAATGTGGTGGAGCATGGGCAGACCTCAACCAGGCATGACGTCAAAGGCAAACAAAAGAAGCAAAAATGATTGATTCAGGGGCCTAATGGTAGTGTCTAGAAGAAGTAGGAATCCCAACCACAATGATTGATTGGTTCTTGTTAAAATTGTGGTAAGATTGGCCATAAATCTAATGCTTGTTGGTTTCCTAAGCAAAAGGATACCAACATGATGCAGGGAATCACCGAAGACCTTGATGACATTGACTTGACAACAATTGTGTCTGAGGTAAGCATCACTGATTCCATAAAGATGTGCGAGCTTCTATCCAAACTTTGGTGATTTCTAAGTCTCTAGTTCAAATTTTTCTTAAAGTACGAGTCGAGGTATTGTTCAATTCGATTAAGGGAAATAGTGTGTTTGTTTTGCGTTAACGACACTGTTTTGACGTAGCCAAATTTCTCTCACACTATCCTATTATTTTAAGACGGCGAAATTGCCTAAAGGAGACCATGTTTTTCGTGGGACTCAATATATAACGAAATAAATATTTCTTTTAATATTTTATAAGGACAATTTCATCATTTTGTAAAGTTGCATGTCAGTATAGGGTTTATGCAGTTTATATTATTTTAGTATTTGATCCGGAAATATTATTATATTATAATATATTCCTCTATTAGTAATAATCCCAAGCCTATTTTTGATTAAAGTGATACAGGAGACCTAAGAACCGTATCAGTTCAATAATTTGTAAAATATGTTATAATAATTTCAATGGAAAATATTTTAACACTTTCTATTTTAGAAAAATGGTTGCAAACAACAGTAATGTTGACATCTGTGTTGGAGCATTGACTAAGACTGATGTTCCTATTGCATCATGGAACGCATCCGTCGTTGCGTCGACCGAAGTGGGTGATCATGACTTATCGTACTGAACTATGCATGCAGAAAAACCCGATAAGTTTGACGGGTCCAACTTCAAGAGGTGGTAGGAGGAAATGATGTTTTATATGACCACTCTGAGTTGCGCACGATTCCTGATGGAAGAACCACCAACTCAAGGCTAATATGATGATCATGGTTTTTTCTTAGCTATAGAAGCATGGAATCATTCAGACTATTTGTGTAGACATTATGTAATGAATAGTTTATATGATTCATTGTATGATGTATGTAGCAAAATTAAGTCTGCTAAGGAGCTGAGGCATGCCTTGGAACAAAACTATGAGTCTGAGGATGGGGATAAGAAGAAATTCCTGCTAGTGAATTGTGAGTCACCTGTGTTGACTGAAAGATGATCGATAACAAAGCATGTATGAAACCGGTAATAGATGTAGAACTCCTCCTCCAGAGTATCCATGCCGAGAAGTTGGAACTCACCGAGGCATTTCGGTAAAGTTACCCTTAACGTGGAATATGTTCAAGGGCTTCCTGAAACACAAGGGAAAGGAGATTACCATGGTTGAGTTAATCGAGAGAATCAACGTGCACGGACAATAGATGAGTATTGCTCAGGGAGTTCCAATCGTCCCCATGAATACAATGTTCTCCGCCAAGGCAAATGTGGTGGAGTATGGGCAGACCTCAACCAGGCATGACGTCAAAGGCAAACAAAAGAAGCAAAAATGATTGATTCAGGGGCCTAAGGGTAGTGTCTAGAAGAAGTAGGAATCCCAACCACAATGATTGATTGGTTCTTGTTAAAATTGTGGTAAGATTGGCCATAAATCTAATGCTTGTTGGTTTCCTAAGCAAAAGGATACCAACATGATGCAGGGAATCACCGAAGACCTTGATGACATTGACTTGACAACAATTGTGTCTGAGGTAAGCATCACTGATTCCATAAAGATGTGCGAGCTTCTATCCAAACTTTGGTTATTTCTAAGTCTCTAGTTCAAATTTTTCTTAAAGTACGAGTCGAGGTATTGTTCAATTCGATTAAGGGAAATAGTGTGTTTGTTTTGCGTTAACGACACTGTTTTGACGTAGCCAAATTTCTCTCACACTATCCTATTATTTTAAGACGGCGAAATTGCCTAAAGGAGACCATGTTTTTCATGGGAGTCAATATATAACGAAAAAAATATTTCTTTTAATCTTTTATAAGGACAATTTCATCATTTTGTAAAGTTGCATGTCAGTATAGGGTTTATGCAGTTTATATTATTTTAGTATTTGATCCGGAAATATTATTATATTATAATATATTCCTCTATTAGTAATAATCCCAAGCCTATTTTTGATTAAAGTGATACAGGAGACCTAAGAACCGTATCAGTTCAATAATTTGTAAAATATGTTATAATAATTTCAATGGAAAATATTTTAACACTTTCTATTTTAGAAAAATGGTTGCAAACAACAGTAATGTTGACATCTGTGTTGGAGCATTGACTAAGACTGATGTTCCTATTGCATCATGGAACGCATCCGTCGTTGCGTCGACCGAAGTGGGTGATCATGACTTATCCTACTGAACTATGCATGCAGAAAAACCCGATAAGTTTGACGGGTCCAACTTCAAGAGGTGGTAGGAGGAAATGATGTTTTATATGACCACTCTGAGTTGCGCACGATTCCTGATGGAAGAACCACCAACTCAAGGCTAATATGATGATCATGGTTTTTTCTTAGCTATAGAAGCATGGAATCATTCAGACTATTTGTGTAGACATTATGTAATGAATAGTTTATATGATTCATTGTATGATGTATGTAGCAAAATTAAGTCTGCTAAGGAGCTGAGGCATGCCTTGGAACAAAACTATGAGTCTGAGGATGGGGATAAGAAGAAATTCCTGCTAGTGAATTGTGAGTCACCTGTGTTGACTGAAAGATGATCGATAACAAAGCATGTATGAAACCGGTAATAGATGTAGAACTCCTCCTCCAGAGTATCCATGCCGAGAAGTTGGAACTCACCGAGGCATTTCGGTAAAGTTACCCTTAACGTGGAATATGTTCAAGGGCTTCCTGAAACACAAGGGAAAGGAGATTACCATGGTTGAGTTAATCGAGAGAATCAACGTGCACGGACAATAGATGAGTATTGCTCAGGGAGTTCCAATCGTCCCCATGAATACAATGTTCTCCGCCAAGGCAAATGTGGTGGAGTATGGGCAGACCTCAACCAGGCATGACGTCAAAGGCAAACAAAAGAAGCAAAAATGATTGATTCAGGGGCCTAAGGGTAGTGTCTAGAAGAAGTAGGAATCCCAACCACAATGATTGATTGGTTCTTGTTAAAATTGTGGTAAGATTGGCCATAAATCTAATGCTTGTTGGTTTCCTAAGCAAAAGGATACCAACATGATGCAGGGAATCACCGAAGACCTTGATGACATTGACTTGACAACAATTGTGTCTGAGGTAAGCATCACTGATTCCATAAAGATGTGCGAGCTTCTATCCAAACTTTGGTTATTTCTAAGTCTCTAGTTCAAATTTTTCTTAAAGTACGAGTCGAGGTATTGTTCAATTCGATTAAGGGAAATAGTGTGTTTGTTTTGCGTTAACGACACTGTTTTGACGTAGCCAAATTTCTCTCACACTATCCTATTATTTTAAGACGGCGAAATTGCCTAAAGGAGACCATGTTTTTCATGGGAGTCAATATATAACGAAAAAAATATTTCTTTTAATCTTTTATAAGGACAATTTCATCATTTTGTAAAGTTGCATGTCAGTATAGGGTTTATGCAGTTTATATTATTTTAGTATTTGATCCGGAAATATTATTATATTATAATATATTCCTCTATTAGTAATAATCCCAAGCCTATTTTTGATTAAAGTGATACAGGAGACCTAAGAACCGTATCAGTTCAATAATTTGTAAAATATGTTATAATAATTTCAATGGAAAATATTTTAACACTTTCTATTTTAGAAAAATGGTTGCAAACAACAGTAATGTTGACATCTGTGTTGGAGCATTGACTAAGACTGATGTTCCTATTGCATCATGGAACGCATCCGTCGTTGCGTCGACCGAAGTGGGTGATCATGACTTATCGTACTGAACTATGCATGCAGAAAAACCCGATAAGTTTGACGGGTCCAACTTCAAGAGGTGGTAGGAGGAAATGATGTTTTATATGACCACTCTGAGTTGCGCACGATTCCTGATGGAAGAACCACCAACTCAAGGCTAATATGATGATCATGGTTTTTTCTTAGCTATAGAAGCATGGAATCATTCAGACTATTTGTGTAGACATTATGTAATGAATAGTTTATATGATTCATTGTATGATGTATGTAGCAAAATTAAGTCTGCTAAGGAGCTGAGGCATGCCTTGGAACAAAACTATGAGTCTGAGGATGGGGATAAGAAGAAATTCCTGCTAGTGAATTGTGAGTCACCTGTGTTGACTGAAAGATGATCGATAACAAAGCATGTATGAAACCGGTAATAGAAGTAGAACTCCTCCTCCAGAGTATCCATGCCGAGAAGTTGGAACTCACCGAGGCATTTCCGGTAAAGTTACCCTTAACGTGGAATATGTTCAAGGGCTTCCTGAAACACAAGGGAAAGGAGATTACCATGGTTGAGTTAATCGAGAGAATCAACGTGCACGAACAATAGATGAGTATTGCTCAGGGAGTTCCAATCGTCCCCATGAATACAATGTTCTCCGCCAAGGCAAATGTGGTGGAGCATGGGCAGACCTCAACCAGGCATGACGTCAAAGGCAAACAAAAGAAGCAAAAATGATTGATTCAGGGGCCTAAGGGTAGTGTCTAGAAGAAGTAGGAATCCCAACCACAATGATTGATTGGTTCTTGTTAAAATTGTGGTAAGATTGGCCATAAATCTAATGCTTGTTGGTTTCCTAAGCAAAAGGATACCAACATGATGCAGGGAATCACCGAAGACCTTGATGACATTGACTTGACAACAATTGTGTCTGAGGTAAGCATCACTGATTCCATAAAGATGTGCGAGCTTCTATCCAAACTTTGGTGATTTCTAAGTCTCTAGTTCAAATTTTTCTTAAAGTACGAGTCGAGGTATTGTTCAATTCGATTAAGGGAAATAGTGTGTTTGTTTTGCGTTAACGACACTGTTTTGACGTAGCCAAATTTCTCTCACACTATCCTATTATTTTAAGACAGCGAAATTGCCTAAAGGAGACCATGTTTTTCGTGGGAGTCAATATATAACGAAAATAATATTTCTTTTAATCTTTTATAAGGACAATTTCATCATTTTGTAAAGTTGCATGTCAGTATAGGGTTTATGCAGTTTATATTATTTTAGTATTTGATCCGGAAATATTATTATATTATAATATATTCCTCTATTAGTAATAATCCCAAGGCTATTTTTGTTTAAAGTGATACAGGAGACCTAAGAACCGTATCAGTTCAATAATTTGTAAAATATGTTATAATAATTTCAATGGAAAATATTTTAACACTTTCTATTTTAGAAAAATGGTTGCAAACAACAGTAATGTTGACATCTGTGTTGGAGCATTGACTAAGACTGATGTTCCTATTGCATCATGGAACGCATCCGTCGTTGCGTCGACCGAAGTGGGTGATCATGACTTATCCTACTGAACTATGCATGCAGAAAAACCCGATAAGTTTGACGGGTCCAACTTCAAGAGGTGGTAGGAGGAAATGATGTTTTATATGACCACTCTGAGTTGCGCACGATTCCTGATGGAAGAACCACCAACTCAAGGCTAATATGATGATCATGGTTTTTTCTTAGCTATAGAAGCATGGAATCATTCAGACTATTTGTGTAGACATTATGTAATGAATAGTTTATATGATTCATTGTATGATGTATGTAGCAAAATTAAGTCTGCTAAGGAGCTGAGGCATGCCTTGGAACAAAACTATGAGTCTGAGGATGGGGATAAGAAGAAATTCCTGCTAGTGAATTGTGAGTCACCTGTGTTGACTGAAAGATGATCGATAACAAAGCATGTATGAAACCGGTAATAGATGTAGAACTCCTCCTCCAGAGTATCCATGCCGAGAAGTTGGAACTCACCGAGGCATTTCCGGTAAAGTTACCCTTAACGTGGAATATGTTCAAGGGCTTCCTGAAACACAAGGGAAAGGAGATTACCATGGTTGAGTTAATCGAGAGAATCAACGTGCACGAACAATAGATGAGTATTGCTCAGGGAGTTCCAATCGTCCCCATGAATACAATGTTCTCCGCCAAGGCAAATGTGGTGGAGCATGGGCAGACCTCAACCAGGCATGACGTCAAAGGCAAACAAAAGAAGCAAAAATGATTGATTCAGGGGCCTAAGGGTAGTGTCTAGAAGAAGTAGGAATCCCAACCACAATGATTGATTGGTTCTTGTTAAAATTGTGGTAAGATTGGCCATAAATCTAATGCTTGTTGGTTTCCTAAGCAAAAGGATACCAACATGATGCAGGGAATCACCGAAGACCTTGATGACATTGACTTGACAACAATTGTGTCTGAGGTAAGCATCACTGATTCCATAAAGATGTGCGAGCTTCTATCCAAACTTTGGTGATTTCTAAGTCTCTAGTTCAAATTTTTCTTAAAGTACGAGTCGAGGTATTGTTCAATTCGATTAAGGGAAATAGTGTGTTTGTTTTGCGTTAACGACACTGTTTTGACGTAGCCAAATTTCTCTCACACTATCCTATTATTTTAAGACGGCGAAATTGCCTAAAGGAGACCATGTTTTTCGTGGGACTCAATATATAACGAAAAAAATATTTCTTTTAATCTTTTATAAGGACAATTTCATCATTTTGTAAAGTTGCATGTCAGTATAGGGTTTATGCAGTTTATATTATTTTAGTATTTGATCCGGAAATATTATTATATTATAATATATTCCTCTATTAGTAATAATCCCAAGCCTATTTTTGATTAAAGTGATACAGGAGACCTAAGAACCGTATCAGTTCAATAATTTGTAAAATATGTTATAATAATTTCAATGGAAAATATTTTAACACTTTCTATTTTAGAAAAATGGTTGCAAACAACAGTAATGTTGACATCTGTGTTGGAGCATTGACTAAGACTGATGTTCCTATTGCATCATGGAACGCATCCGTCGTTGCGTCGACCGAAGTGGGTGATCATGACTTATCCTACTGAACTATGCATGCAGAAAACCCCGATAAGTTTGACGGGTCCAACTTCAAGAGGTGGTAGGAGGAAATGATGTTTTATATGACCACTCTGAGTTGCGCACGATTCCTGATGGAAGAACCACCAACTCAAGGCTAATATGATGATCATGGTTTTTTCTTAGCTATAGAAGCATGGAATCATTCAGACTATTTGTGTAGACATTATGTAATGAATAGTTTATATGATTCATTGTATGATGTATGTAGCAAAATTAAGTCTGCTAAGGAGCTGAGGCATGCCTTGGAACAAAACTATGAGTCTGAGGATGGGGATAAGAAGAAATTCCTGCTAGTGAATTGTGAGTCACCTGTGTTGACTGAAAGATGATCGATAACAAAGCATGTATGAAACCGGTAATAGAAGTAGAACTCCTCCTCCAGAGTATCCATGCCGAGAAGTTGGAACTCACCGAGGCATTTCCGGTAAAGTTACCCTTAACGTGGAATATGTTCAAGGGCTTCCTGAAACACAAGGGAAAGGAGATTACCATGGTTGAGTTAATCGAGAGAATCAACGTGCACGAACAAAATGATGAGTATTGCTCAGGGAGTTCCAATCGTCCCCATGAATACAATGTTCTCCGCCAAGGCAAATGTGGTGGAGCATGGGCAGACCTCAACCAGGCATGACGTCAAAGGCAAACAAAAGAAGCAAAAATGATTGATTCAGGGGCCTAAGGGTAGTGTCTAGAAGAAGTAGGAATCCCAACCACAATGATTGATTGGTTCTTGTTAAAATTGTGGTAAGATTGGCCATAAATCTAATGCTTGTTGGTTTCCTAAGCAAAAGGATACCAACATGATGCAGGGAATCACCGAAGACCTTGATGACATTGACTTGACAACAATTGTGTCTGAGGTAAGCATCACTGATTCCATAAAGATGTGCGAGCTTCTATCCAAACTTTGGTGATTTCTAAGTCTCTAGTTCAAATTTTTCTTAAAGTACGAGTCGAGGTATTGTTCAATTCGATTAAGGGAAATAGTGTGTTTGTTTTGCGTTAACGACACTGTTTTGACGTAGCCAAATTTCTCTCACACTATCCTATTATTTTAAGACGGCGAAATTGCCTAAAGGAGACCATGTTTTTCGTGGGACTCAATATATAACGAAAAAAATATTTCTTTTAATCTTTTATAAGGACAATTTCATCATTTTGTAAAGTTGCATGTCAGTATAGGGTTTATGCAGTTTATATTATTTTAGTATTTGATCCGGAAATATTATTATATTATAATATATTCCTCTATTAGTAATAATCCCAAGCCTATTTTTGATTAAAGTGATACAGGAGACCTAAGAACCGTATCAGTTCAATAATTTGTAAAATATGTTATAATAATTTCAATGGAAAATATTTTAACACTTTCTATTTTAGAAAAATGGTTGCAAACAACAGTAATGTTGACATCTGTGTAGGAGCATTGACTAAGACTGATGTTCCTATTGCATCATGGAACGCATCCGTCGTTGCGTCGACCGAAGTGGGTGATCATGACTTATCCTACTGAACTATGCATGCAGAAAACCCCGATAAGTTTGACGGGTCCAACTTCAAGAGGTGGTAGGAGGAAATGATGTTTTATATGACCACTCTGAGTTGCGCACGATTCCTGATGGAAGAACCACCAACTCAAGGCTAATATGATGATCATGGTTTTTTCTTAGCTATAGAAGCATGGAATCATTCAGACTATTTGTGTAGACATTATGTAATGAATAGTTTATATGATTCATTGTATGATGTATGTAGCAAAATTAAGTCTGCTAAGGAGCTGAGGCATGCCTTGGAACAAAACTATGAGTCTGAGGATGGGGATAAGAAGAAATTCCTGCTAGTGAATTGTGAGTCACCTGTGTTGACTGAAAGATGATCGATAACAAAGCATGTATGAAACCGGTAATAGAAGTAGAACTCCTCCTCCAGAGTATCCATGCCGAGAAGTTGGAACTCACCGAGGCATTTCCGGTAAAGTTACCCTTAACGTGGAATATGTTCAAGGGCTTCCTGAAACACAAGGGAAAGGAGATTACCATGGTTGAGTTAATCGATAGAATCAACGTGCACGAACAAAATGATGAGTATTGCTCAGGGAGTTCCAATCGTCCCCATGAATACAATGTTCTCCGCCAAGGCAAATGTGGTGGAGCATGGGCAGACCTCAACCAGGCATGACGTCAAAGGCAAACAAAAGAAGCAAAAATGATTGATTCAGGGGCCTAAGGGTAGTGTCTAGAAGAAGTAGGAATCCCAACCACAATGATTGATTGGTTCTTGTTAAAATTGTGGTAAGATTGGCCATAAATCTAATGCTTGTTGGTTTCCTAAGCAAAAGGATACCAACATGATGCAGGGAATCACCGAAGACCTTGATGACATTGACTTGACAACAATTGTGTCTGAGGTAAGCATCACTGATTCCATAAAGATGTGCGAGCTTCTATCCAAACTTTGGTGATTTCTAAGTCTCTAGTTCAAATTTTTCTTAAAGTACGAGTCGAGGTATTGTTCAATTCGATTAAGGGAAATAGTGTGTTTGTTTTGCGTTAACGACACTGTTTTGACGTAGCCAAATTTCTCTCACACTATCCTATTATTTTAAGACGGCGAAATTGCCTAAAGGAGACCATGTTTTTCGTGGGACTCAATATATAACGAAAAAAATATTTCTTTTAATCTTTTATAAGGACAATTTCATCATTTTGTAAAGTTGCATGTCAGTATAGGGTTTATGCAGTTTATATTATTTTAGTATTTGATCCGGAAATATTATTATATTATAATATATTCCTCTATTAGTAATAATCCCAAGGCTATTTTTGTTTAAAGTGATACAGGAGACCTAAGAACCGTATCAGTTCAATAATTTGTAAAATATGTTATAATAATTTCAATGGAAAATATTTTAACATTTTCTATTTTAGAAAAATGGTTACAAACAACAGTAATGTTGACATCTGTGTTGGAGCATTGACTAAGACTGATGTTCCTATTGCATCATGGAACGCATCCGTCGTTGCGTCGACCGAAGTGGGTGATCATGACTTATCCTACTGAACTATGCATGCAGAAAAACCCGATAAGTTTGACGGGTCCAACTTCAAGAGGTGGTAAGAGGAAATGATGTTTTATATGACCACTCTGAGTTGCGCACGATTCCTGATGGAAGAACCACCAACTCAAGGCTAATATGATGATCATGGTTTTTTCTTAGCTATAGAAGCATGGAATCATTCAGACTATTTGTGTAGACATTATGTAATGAATAGTTTATATGATTCATTGTATGATGTATGTAGCAAAATTAAGTCTGCTAAGGAGCTGAGGCATGCCTTGGAACAAAACTATGAGTCTGAGGATGGGGATAAGAAGAAATTCCTGCTAGTGAATTGTGAGTCACCTGTGTTGACTGAAAGATGATCGATAACAAAGCATGTATGAAACCGGTAATAGATGTAGAACTCCTCCTCCAGAGTATCCATGCCGAGAAGTTGGAACTCACCGAGGCATTTCCGGTAAAGTTACCCTTAACGTGGAATATGTTCAAGGGCTTCATGAAACACAAGGGAAAGGATATTACCATGGTTGAGTTAATCGAGAGAATCAACGTGCACGAACAATACATGAGTATTGCACAGGGAGTTCCAATCGTCCCCATGAACACAATGTTCTCCGCCAAGGCAAATGTGGTGGAGCATGGGCAGACCTCAACCAGGCATGACGTCAAAGGCAAACAAAAGAAGTAAAAATGATTGATTCAGGGTCCTAAGGGTAGTGTCTAGAAGAAGTAGGAATCCCAACCACAAGGATTGATTGGTTCTTGTTAAAATTATGGTAAGATTGGCCATAAATCTAATGCTTGTTGGTTTCCTAAGCAAAAGGATACCAACATGATGCAGGGAATCACCGAAGACCTTGATGACATTGACTTGACAACAATTGTGTCTGAGGTAAGCATCACTGATTCCATAAAGATGTGCGAGCTTCTATCCAAACTTTGGTGATTTCTAAGTCTCTAGTTCAAATTTTTCTTAAAGTACGAGTCGAGGTATTGTTCAGTTCAATTAAGGGAAATAGTGTGTTTGTTTTGCCTTAACGACACTGTTTTGACGTAGCCAAATTTCTCTCACACTATCCTATTATTTTAAGACGGCGAAATTGCCTAAAGGAGACCATGTTTTTCGTGGGACTCAATATATAACGAAAAAAATATTTCTTTTAATCTTTTATAAGGACAATTTCATCATTTTGTAAAGTTGCATGTCAGTATAGGGTTTATGCAGTTTATATTATTTTAGTATTTGATCCGGAAATATTATTATATTATAATATATTCCTCTATTAGTAATAATCCCAAGCCTATTTTTGATTAAAGTGATACAGGAGACCTAAGAACCGTATCAGTTCAATAATTTGTAAAATATGTTATAATAATTTCAATGGAAAATATTTTAACACTTTCTATTTTAGAAAAATGGTTGCAAACAACAGTAATGTTGACATCTGTGTTGGAGCATTGACTAAGACTGATGTTCCTATTGCATCATGGAACGCATCCGTCGTTGCGTCGACCGAAGTGGGTGATCATGACTTATCCTACTGAACTATGCATGCAGAAAACCCCGATAAGTTTGACGGGTCCAACTTCAAGAGGTGGTAGGAGGAAATGATGTTTTATATGACCACTCTGAGTTGCGCACGATTCCTGATGGAAGAACCACCAACTCAAGGCTAATATGATGATCATGGTTTTTTCTTAGCTATAGAAGCATGGAATCATTCAGACTATTTGTGTAGACATTATGTAATGAATAGTTTATATGATTCATTGTATGATGTATGTAGCAAAATTAAGTCTGCTAAGGAGCTGAGGCATGCCTTGGAACAAAACTATGAGTCTGAGGATGGGGATAAGAAGAAATTCCTGCTAGTGAATTGTGAGTCACCTGTGTTGACTGAAAGATGATCGATAACAAAGCATGTATGAAACCGGTAATAGAAGTAGAACTCCTCCTCCAGAGTATCCATGCCGAGAAGTTGGAACTCACCGAGGCATTTCCGGTAAAGTTACCCTTAACGTGGAATATGTTCAAGGGCTTCCTGAAACACAAGGGAAAGGAGATTACCATGGTTGAGTTAATCGAGAGAATCAACGTGCACGAACAAAATGATGAGTATTGCTCAGGGAGTTCCAATCGTCCCCATGAATACAATGTTCTCCGCCAAGGCAAATGTGGTGGAGCATGGGCAGACCTCAACCAGGCATGACGTCAAAGGCAAACAAAAGAAGCAAAAATGATTGATTCAGGGGCCTAAGGGTAGTGTCTAGAAGAAGTAGGAATCCCAACCACAATGATTGATTGGTTCTTGTTAAAATTGTGGTAAGATTGGCCATAAATCTAATGCTTGTTGGTTTCCTAAGCAAAAGGATACCAACATGATGCAGGGAATCACCGAAGACCTTGATGACATTGACTTGACAACAATTGTGTCTGAGGTAAGCATCACTGATTCCATAAAGATGTGCGAGCTTCTATCCAAACTTTGGTGATTTCTAAGTCTCTAGTTCAAATTTTTCTTAAAGTACGAGTCGAGGTATTGTTCAATTCGATTAAGGGAAATAGTGTGTTTGTTTTGCGTTAACGACACTGTTTTGACGTAGCCAAATTTCTCTCACACTATCCTATTATTTTAAGACGGCGAAATTGCCTAAAGGAGACCATGTTTTTCGTGGGACTCAATATATAACGAAAAAAATATTTCTTTTAATCTTTTATAAGGACAATTTCATCATTTTGTAAAGTTGCATGTCAGTATAGGGTTTATGCAGTTTATATTATTTTAGTATTTGATCCGGAAATATTATTATATTATAATATATTCCTCTATTAGTAATAATCCCAAGGCTATTTTTGTTTAAAGTGATACAGGAGACCTAAGAACCGTATCAGTTCAATAATTTGTAAAATATGTTATAATAATTTCAATGGAAAATATTTTAACACTTTCTATTTTAGAAAAATGGTTGCAAACAACAGTAATGTTGACATCTGTGTTGGAGCATTGACTAAGACTGATGTTCCTATTGCATCATGGAACGCATCCGTCGTTGCGTCGACCGAAGTGGGTGATCATGACTTATCCTACTGAACTATGCATGCAGAAAACCCCGATAAGTTTGACGGGTCCAACTTCAAGAGGTGGTAGGAGGAAATGATGTTTTATATGACCACTCTGAGTTGCGCACGATTCCTGATGGAAGAACCACCAACTCAAGGCTAATATGATGATCATGGTTTTTTCTTAGCTATAGAAGCATGGAATCATTCAGACTATTTGTGTAGACATTATGTAATGAATAGTTTATATGATTCATTGTATGATGTATGTAGCAAAATTAAGTCTGCTAAGGAGCTGAGGCATGCCTTGGAACAAAACTATGAGTCTGAGGATGGGGATAAGAAGAAATTCCTGCTAGTGAATTGTGAGTCACCTGTGTTGACTGAAAGATGATCGATAACAAAGCATGTATGAAACCGGTAATAGAAGTAGAACTCCTCCTCCAGAGTATCCATGCCGAGAAGTTGGAACTCACCGAGGCATTTCCGGTAAAGTTACCCTTAACGTGGAATATGTTCAAGGGCTTCCTGAAACACAAGGGAAAGGAGATTACCATGGTTGAGTTAATCGAGAGAATCAACGTGCACGAACAAAATGATGAGTATTGCTCAGGGAGTTCCAATCGTCCCCATGAATACAATGTTCTCCGCCAAGGCAAATGTGGTGGAGCATGGGCAGACCTCAACCAGGCATGACGTCAAAGGCAAACAAAAGAAGCAAAAATGATTGATTCAGGGGCCTAAGGGTAGTGTCTAGAAGAAGTAGGAATCCCAACCACAATGATTGATTGGTTCTTGTTAAAATTGTGGTAAGATTGGCCATAAATCTAATGCTTGTTGGTTTCCTAAGCAAAAGGATACCAACATGATGCAGGGAATCACCGAAGACCTTGATGACATTGACTTGACAACAATTGTGTCTGAGGTAAGCATCACTGATTCCATAAAGATGTGCGAGCTTCTATCCAAACTTTGGTGATTTCTAAGTCTCTAGTTCAAATTTTTCTTAAAGTACGAGTCGAGGTATTGTTCAATTCGATTAAGGGAAATAGTGTGTTTGTTTTGCGTTAACGACACTGTTTTGACGTAGCCAAATTTCTCTCACACTATCCTATTATTTTAAGACGGCGAAATTGCCTAAAGGAGACCATGTTTTTCGTGGGACTCAATATATAACGAAAAAAATATTTCTTTTAATCTTTTATAAGGACAATTTCATCATTTTGTAAAGTTGCATGTCAGTATAGGGTTTATGCAGTTTATATTATTTTAGTATTTGATCCGGAAATATTATTATATTATAATATATTCCTCTATTAGTAATAATCCCAAGGCTATTTTTGTTTAAAGTGATACAGGAGACCTAAGAACCGTATCAGTTCAATAATTTGTAAAATATGTTATAATAATTTCAATGGAAAATATTTTAACATTTTCTATTTTAGAAAAATGGTTACAAACAACAGTAATGTTGACATCTGTGTTGGAGCATTGACTAAGACTGATGTTCCTATTGCATCATGGAACGCATCCGTCGTTGCGTCGACCGAAGTGGGTGATCATGACTTATCCTACTGAACTATGCATGCAGAAAAACCCGATAAGTTTGACGGGTCCAACTTCAAGAGGTGGTAAGAGGAAATGATGTTTTATATGACCACTCTGAGTTGCGCACGATTCCTGATGGAAGAACCACCAACTCAAGGCTAATATGATGATCATGGTTTTTTCTTAGCTATAGAAGCATGGAATCATTCAGACTATTTGTGTAGACATTATGTAATGAATAGTTTATATGATTCATTGTATGATGTATGTAGCAAAATTAAGTCTGCTAAGGAGCTGAGGCATGCCTTGGAACAAAACTATGAGTCTGAGGATGGGGATAAGAAGAAATTCCTGCTAGTGAATTGTGAGTCACCTGTGTTGACTGAAAGATGATCGATAACAAAGCATGTATGAAACCGGTAATAGATGTAGAACTCCTCCTCCAGAGTATCCATGCCGAGAAGTTGGAACTCACCGAGGCATTTCCGGTAAAGTTACCCTTAACGTGGAATATGTTCAAGGGCTTCATGAAACACAAGGGAAAGGATATTACCATGGTTGAGTTAATCGAGAGAATCAACGTGCACGAACAATACATGAGTATTGCACAGGGAGTTCCAATCGTCCCCATGAACACAATGTTCTCCGCCAAGGCAAATGTGGTGGAGCATGGGCAGACCTCAACCAGGCATGACGTCAAAGGCAAACAAAAGAAGTAAAAATGATTGATTCAGGGTCCTAAGGGTAGTGTCTAGAAGAAGTAGGAATCCCAACCACAAGGATTGATTGGTTCTTGTTAAAATTATGGTAAGATTGGCCATAAATCTAATGCTTGTTGGTTTCCTAAGCAAAAGGATACCAACATGATGCAGGGAATCACCGAAGACCTTGATGACATTGACTTGACAACAATTGTGTCTGAGGTAAGCATCACTGATTCCATAAAGATGTGCGAGCTTCTATCCAAACTTTGGTGATTTCTAAGTCTCTAGTTCAAATTTTTCTTAAAGTACGAGTCGAGGTATTGTTCAGTTCAATTAAGGGAAATAGTGTGTTTGTTTTGCCTTAACGACACTGTTTTGACGTAGCCAAATTTCTCTCATACTATCCTATTATTTTAAGACGGCGAAATTGCCTAAAGGAGACCATGTTTTTCGTGGGACTCAATATATAACGAAAAAAATATTTCTTTTAATCTTTTATAAGGACAATTTCATCATTTTGTAAAGTTGCATGTCAGTATAGGGTTTATGCAGTTTATATTATTTTAGTATTTGATCCGGAAATATTATTATATTATAATATATTCCTCTATTAGTAATAATCCCAAGGCTATTTTTGTTTAAAGTGATACAGGAGACCTAAGAACCGTATCAGTTCAATAATTTGTAAAATATGTTATAATAATTTCAATGGAAAATATTTTAACACTTTCTATTTTAGAAAAATGGTTGCAAACAACAGTAATGTTGACATCTGTGTTGGAGCATTGACTAAGACTGATGTTCCTATTGCATCATGGAACGCATCCGTCGTTGCGTCGACCGAAGTGGGTGATCATGACTTATCCTACTGAACTATGCATGCAGAAAAACCCGATAAGTTTGACGGGTCCAACTTCAAGAGGTGGTAAGAGGAAATGATGTTTTATATGACCACTCTGAGTTGCGCACGATTCTTGATGGAAGAACCACCAACTCAAGGCTAATATGATGATCATGGTTTTTTCTTAGCTATAGAAGCATGGAATCATTCAGACTATTTGTGTAGACATTATGTAATGAATAGTTTATATGATTCATTGTATGATGTATGTAGCAAAATTAAGTCTGCTAAGGAGCTGAGGCATGCCTTGGAACAAAACTATGAGTCTGAGGATGGGGATAAGAAGAAATTCCTGCTAGTGAATTGTGAGTCACCTGTGTTGACTGAAAGATGATCGATAACAAAGCATGTATGAAACCGGTAATAGATGTAGAACTCCTCCTCCAGAGTATCCATGCCGAGAAGTTGGAACTCACCGAGGCATTTCCGGTAAAGTTACCCTTAACGTGGAATATGTTCAAGGGCTTCATGAAACACAAGGGAAAGGATATTACCATGGTTGAGTTAATCGAGAGAATCAACGTGCACGAACAATACATGAGTATTGCACAGGGAGTTCCAATCGTCCCCATGAACACAATGTTCTCCGCCAAGGCAAATGTGGTGGAGCATGGGCAGACCTCAACCAGGCATGACGTCAAAGGCAAACAAAAGAAGTAAAAATGATTGATTCAGGGTCCTAAGGGTAGTGTCTAGAAGAAGTAGGAATCCCAACCACAAGGATTGATTGGTTCTTGTTAAAATTATGGTAAGATTGGCCATAAATCTAATGCTTGTTGGTTTCCTAAGCAAAAGGATACCAACATGATGCAGGGAATCACCGAAGACCTTGATGACATTGACTTGACAACAATTGTGTCTGAGGTAAGCATCACTGATTCCATAAAGATGTGCGAGCTTCTATCCAAACTTTGGTGATTTCTAAGTCTCTAGTTCAAATTTTTCTTAAAGTACGAGTCGAGGTATTGTTCAGTTCAATTAAGGGAAATAGTGTGTTTGTTTTGCCTTAACGACACTGTTTTGACGTAGCCAAATTTCTCTCACACTATCCTATTATTTTAAGACGGCGAAATTGCCTAAAGGAGACCATGTTTTTCGTGGGAGTCAATATATAACGAAAAAAATATTTCTTTTAATCTTTTATAAGGACAATTTCATCATTTTGTAAAGTTGCATGTCAGTATAGGGTTTATGCAGTTTATATTATTTTAGTATTTGATCCGGAAATATTATTATATTATAATATATTCCTCTATTAGTAATAATCCCAAGGCTATTTTTGTTTAAAGTGATACAGGAGACCTAAGAACCGTATCAGTTCAATAATTTGTAAAATATGTTATAATAATTTCAATGGAAAATATTTTAACACTTTCTATTTTAGAAAAATGGTTGCAAACAACAGTAATGTTGACATCTGTGTTGGAGCATTGACTAAGACTGATGTTCCTATTGCATCATGGAACGCATCCGTCGTTGCGTCGACCGAAGTGGGTGATCATGACTTATCCTACTGAACTATGCATGCAGAAAAACCCGATAAGTTTGACGGGTCCAACTTCAAGAGGTGGTAGGAGGAAATGATGTTTTATATGACCACTATGAGTTGCGCACGATTCCTGATGGAAGAACCACCAACTCAAGGCTAATATGATGATCATGGTTTTTTCTTAGCTATAGAAGCATGGAATCATTCAGACTATTTGTGTAGACATTATGTAATGAATAGTTTATATGATTCATTGTATGATGTATGTAGCAAAATTAAGTCTGCTAAGGAGCTGAGGCATGCCTTGGAACAAAACTATGAGTCTGAGGATGGGGATAAGAAGAAATTCCTGCTAGTGAATTGTGAGTCACCTGTGTTGACTGAAAGATGATCGATAACAAAGCATGTATGAAACCGGTAATAGATGTAGAACTCCTCCTCCAGAGTATCCATGCCGAGAAGTTGGAACTCACCGAGGCATTTCCGGTAAAGTTACCCTTAACGTGGAATATGTTCAAGGGCTTCATGAAACACAAGGGAAAGGAGATTACCATGGTTGAGTTAATCGAGAGAATCAACGTGCACGAACAATACATGAGTATTGCACAGGGAGTTCCAATCGTCCCCATGAACACAATGTTCTCCGCCAAGGCAAATGTGGTGGAGCATGGGCAGACCTCAACCAGGAATGACGTCAAAGGCAAACAAAAGAAGTAAAAATGATTGATTCAGGGTCCTAAGGGTAGTGTCTAGAAGAAGTAGGAATCCCAACCACAAGGATTGATTGGTTCTTCTTAAAATTATGGTAAGATTGGCCATAAATCTAATGCTTGTTGGTTTCCTAAGCAAAAGGATACCAACATGATGCAGGGAATCACCGAAGACCTTGATGACATTGACTTGACAACAATTGTGTCCGAGGTAAGCATCACTGATTCCATAAAGATGTGCGAGCTTCTATCCAAACTTTGGTGATTTCTAAGTCTCTAGTTCAAATTTTTCTTAAAGTACGAGTCGAGGTATTGTTCAGTTCAATTAAGGGAAATAGTGTGTTTGTTTTGCCTTAACGACACTGTTTTGACGTAGCCAAATTTCTCTCACACTATCCTATTATTTTAAGACGGCGAAATTGCCTAAAGGAGACCATGTTTTTCGTGGGACTCAATATATAACGAAAAAAATATTTCTTTTAATCTTTTATAAGGACAATTTCATCATTTTGTAAAGTTGCATGTCAGTATAGGGTTTATGTAGTTTATATTATTTTAGTATTTGATCCGGAAATATTATTATATTATAATATATTCCTCTATTAGTAATAATCCCAAGCCTATTTTTGTTTAAAGTGATACAGGAGACCTAAGAACCGTATCAGTTCAATAATTTGTAAAATATGTTATTATAATTTCAATGGAAAATATTTTAACACTTTCTATTTTAGAAAAATGGTTGCAAACAACAGTAATGTTGACATCTGTGTTGGAGCATTGACTAAGACTGATGTTCCTATTGCATCATGGAACGCATCCGTCGTTGCGTCGACCGAAGTGGGTGATCATGACTTATCCTACTGAACTATGCATGCAGAAAAACCCGATAAGTTTGACGGGTCCAACTTCAAGAGGTGGTAAGAGGAAATGATGTTTTATATGACCACTCTGAGTTGCGCACGATTCCTGATGGAAGAACCACCAACTCAAGGCTAATATGATGATCATGGTTTTTTCTTAGCTATAGAAGCATGGAATCATTCAGACTATTTGTGTAGACATTATGTAATGAATAGTTTATATGATTCATTGTATGATGTATGTAGCAAAATTAAGTCTGCTAAGGAGCTGAGGCATGCCTTGGAACAAAACTATGAGTCTGAGGATGGGGATAAGAAGAAATTCCTGCTAGTGAATTGTGAGTCACCTGTGTTGACTGAAAGATGATCGATAACAAAGCATGTATGAAACCGGTAATAGATGTAGAACTCCTCCTCCAGAGTATCCATGCCGAGAAGTTGGAACTCACCGAGGCATTTCCGGTAAAGTTACCCTTAACGTGGAATATGTTCAAGGGCTTCATGAAACACAAGGGAAAGGATATTACCATGGTTGAGTTAATCGAGAGAATCAACGTGCACGAACAATACATGAGTATTGCACAGGGAGTTCCAATCGTCCCCATGAACACAATGTTCTCCGCCAAGGCAAATGTGGTGGAGCATGGGCAGACCTCAACCAGGAATGACGTCAAAGGCAAACAAAAGAAGTAAAAATGATTGATTCAGGGTCCTAAGGGTAGTGTCTAGAAGAAGTAGGAATCCCAACCACAAGGATTGATTGGTTCTTGTTAAAATTATGGTAAGATTGGCCATAAATCTAATGCTTGTTGGTTTCCTAAGCAAAAGGATACCAACATGATGCAGGGAATCACCGAAGACCTTGATGACATTGACTTGACAACAATTGTGTCCGAGGTAAGCATCACTGATTCCATAAAGATGTGCGAGCTTCTATCCAAACTTTGGTGATTTCTAAGTCTCTAGTTCAAATTTTTCTTAAAGTACGAGTCGAGGTATTGTTCAGTTCAATTAAGGGAAATAGTGTGTTTGTTTTGCCTTAACGACACTGTTTTGACGTAGCCAAATTTCTCTCACACTATCCTATTATTTTAAGACGGCGAAATTGCCTAAAGGAGACCATGTTTTTCGTGGGAGTCAATATATAACGAAAAATATATTTCTTTTAATCTTTTATAAGGACAATTTCATCATTTTGTAAAGTTGCATGTCAGTATAGGGTTTATGCAGTTTATATTATTTTAGTATTTGATCCGGAAATATTATTATATTATAATATATTCCTCTATTAGTAATAATCCCAAGGCTATTTTTGTTTAAAGTGATACAGGAGACCTAAGAACCGTATCAGTTCAATAATTTGTAAAATATGTTATAATAATTTCAATGGAAAATATTTTAACACTTTCTATTTTAGAAAAATGGTTGCAAACAACAGTAATGTTGACATCTGTGTTGGAGCATTGACTAAGACTGATGTTCCTATTGCATCATGGAACGCATCCGTCGTTGCGTCGACCGAAGTGGGTGATCATGACTTATCCTACTGAACTATGCATGCAGAAAAACCCGATAAGTTTGACGGGTCCAACTTCAAGAGGTGGTAGGAGGAAATGATGTTTTATATGACCACTCTGAGTTGCGCACGATTCCTGATGGAAGAACCACCAACTCAAGGCTAATATGATGATCATGGTTTTTTCTTAGCTATAGAAGCATGGAATCATTCAGACTATTTGTGTAGACATTATGTAATGAATAGTTTATATGATTCATTGTATGATGTATGTAGCAAAATTAAGTCTGCTAAGGAGCTGAGGCATGCCTTGGAACAAAACTATGAGTCTGAGGATGGGGATAAGAAGAAATTCCTGCTAGTGAATTGTGAGTCACCTGTGTTGACTGAAAGATGATCGATAACAAAGCATGTATGAAACCGGTAATAGATGTAGAACTCCTCCTCCAGAGTATCCATGCCGAGAAGTTGGAACTCACCGAGGCATTTCCGGTAAAGTTACCCTTAACGTGGAATATGTTCAAGGGCTTCATGAAACACAAGGGAAAGGATATTAGCATGGTTGAGTTAATCGAGAGAATCAACGTGCACGAACAATACATGAGTATTGCACAGGGAGTTCCAATCGTCCCCATGAACACAATGTTCTCCGCCAAGGCAAATGTGGTGGAGCATGGGCAGACCTCAACCAGGCATGACGTCAAAGGCAAACAAAAGAAGTAAAAATGATTGATTCAGGGTCCTAAGGGTAGTGTCTAGAAGAAGTAGGAATCCCAACCACAAGGATTGATTGGTTCTTGTTAAAATTATGGTAAGATTGGCCATAAATCTAATGCTTGTTGGTTTCCTAAGCAAAAGGATACCAACATGATGCAGGGAATCACCGAAGACCTTGATGACATTGACTTGACAACAATTGTGTCTGAGGTAAGCATCACTGATTCCATAAAGATGTGCGAGCTTCTATCCAAACTTTGGTGATTTCTAAGTCTCTAGTTCAAATTTTTCTTAAAGTACGAGTCGAGGTATTGTTCAGTTCAATTAAGGGAAATAGTGTGTTTGTTTTGCCTTAACGACACTGTTTTGACGTAGCCAAATTTCTCTCACACTATCCTATTATTTTAAGACGGCGAAATTGCCTAAAGGAGACCATGTTTTTCGTGGGAGTCAATATATAACGAAAAAAATATTTCTTTTAATCTTTTATAAGGACAATTTCATCATTTTGTAAAGTTGCATGTCAGTATAGGGTTTATGCAGTTTATATTATTTTAGTATTTGATCCGGAAATATTATTATATTATAATATATTCCTCTATTAGTAATAATCCCAAGGCTATTTTTGTTTAAAGTGATACAGGAGACCTAAGAACCGTATCAGTTCAATAATTTGTAAAATATGTTATAATAATTTCAATGGAAAATATTTTAACACTTTCTATTTTAGAAAAATGGTTGCAAACAACAGTAATGTTGACATCTGTGTTGGAGCATTGACTAAGACTGATGTTCCTATTGCATCATGGAACGCATCCGTCGTTGCGTCGACCGAAGTGGGTGATCATGACTTATCCTACTGAACTATGCATGCAGAAAAACCCGATAAGTTTGACGGGTCCAACTTCAAGAGGTGGTAGGAGGAAATGATGTTTTATATGACCACTCTGAGTTGCGCACGATTCCTGATGGAAGAACCACCAACTCAAGGCTAATATGATGATCATGGTTTTTTCTTAGCTATAGAAGCATGGAATCATTCAGACTATTTGTGTAGACATTATGTAATGAATAGTTTATATGATTCATTGTATGATGTATGTAGCAAAATTAAGTCTGCTAAGGAGCTGAGGCATGCCTTGGAACAAAACTATGAGTCTGAGGATGGGGATAAGAAGAAATTCCTGCTAGTGAATTGTGAGTCACCTGTGTTGACTGAAAGATGATCGATAACAAAGCATGTATGAAACCGGTAATAGATGTAGAACTCCTCCTCCAGAGTATCCATGCCGAGAAGTTGGAACTCACCGAGGCATTTCCGGTAAAGTTACCCTTAACGTGGAATATGTTCAAGGGCTTCATGAAACACAAGGGAAAGGATATTACCATGGTTGAGTTAATCGAGAGAATCAACGTGCACGAACAATACATGAGTATTGCACAGGGAGTTCCAATCGTCCCCATGAACACAATGTTCTCCGCCAAGGCAAATGTGGTGGAGCATGGGCAGACCTCAACCAGGAATGACGTCAAAGGCAAACAAAAGAAGTAAAAATGATTGATTCAGGGTCCTAAGGGTAGTGTCTAGAAGAAGTAGGAATCCCAACCACAAGGATTGATTGGTTCTTGTTAAAATTATGGTAAGATTGGCCATAAATCTAATGCTTGTTGGTTTCCTAAGCAAAAGGATACCAACATGATGCAGGGAATCACCGAAGACCTTGATGACATTGACTTGACAACAATTGTGTCCGAGGTAAGCATCACTGATTCCATAAAGATGTGCGAGCTTCTATCCAAACTTTGGTGATTTCTAAGTCTCTAGTTCAAATTTTTCTTAAAGTACGAGTCGAGGTATTGTTCAGTTCAATTAAGGGAAATAGTGTGTTTGTTTTGCCTTAACGACACTGTTTTGACGTAGCCAAATTTCTCTCACACTATCCTATTATTTTAAGACGGCGAAATTGCCTAAAGGAGACCATGTTTTTCGTGGGAGTCAATATATAACGAAAAATATATTTCTTTTAATCTTTTATAAGGACAATTTCATCATTTTGTAAAGTTGCATGTCAGTATAGGGTTTATGCAGTTTATATTATTTTAGTATTTGATCCGGAAATATTATTATATTATAATATATTCCTCTATTAGTAATAATCCCAAGGCTATTTTTGTTTAAAGTGATACAGGAGACCTAAGAACCGTATCAGTTCAATAATTTGTAAAATATGTTATAATAATTTCAATGGAAAATATTTTAACACTTTCTATTTTAGAAAAATGGTTGCAAACAACAGTAATGTTGACATCTGTGTTGGAGCATTGACTAAGACTGATGTTCCTATTGCATCATGGAACGCATCCGTCGTTGCGTCGACCGAAGTGGGTGATCATGACTTATCCTACTGAACTATGCATGCAGAAAAACCCGATAAGTTTGACGGGTCCAACTTCAAGAGGTGGTAGGAGGAAATGATGTTTTATATGACCACTCTGAGTTGCGCACGATTCCTGATGGAAGAACCACCAACTCAAGGCTAATATGATGATCATGGTTTTTTCTTAGCTATAGAAGCATGGAATCATTCAGACTATTTGTGTAGACATTATGTAATGAATAGTTTATATGATTCATTGTATGATGTATGTAGCAAAATTAAGTCTGCTAAGGAGCTGAGGCATGCCTTGGAACAAAACTATGAGTCTGAGGATGGGGATAAGAAGAAATTCCTGCTAGTGAATTGTGAGTCACCTGTGTTGACTGAAAGATGATCGATAACAAAGCATGTATGAAACCGGTAATAGATGTAGAACTCCTCCTCCAGAGTATCCATGCCGAGAAGTTGGAACTCACCGAGGCATTTCCGGTAAAGTTACCCTTAACGTGGAATATGTTCAAGGGCTTCATGAAACACAAGGGAAAGGATATTAGCATGGTTGAGTTAATCGAGAGAATCAACGTGCACGAACAATACATGAGTATTGCACAGGGAGTTCCAATCGTCCCCATGAACACAATGTTCTCCGCCAAGGCAAATGTGGTGGAGCATGGGCAGACCTCAACCAGGCATGACGTCAAAGGCAAACAAAAGAAGTAAAAATGATTGATTCAGGGTCCTAAGGGTAGTGTCTAGAAGAAGTAGGAATCCCAACCACAAGGATTGATTGGTTCTTGTTAAAATTATGGTAAGATTGGCCATAAATCTAATGCTTGTTGGTTTCCTAAGCAAAAGGATACCAACATGATGCAGGGAATCACCGAAGACCTTGATGACATTGACTTGACAACAATTGTGTCTGAGGTAAGCATCACTGATTCCATAAAGATGTGCGAGCTTCTATCCAAACTTTGGTGATTTCTAAGTCTCTAGTTCAAATTTTTCTTAAAGTACGAGTCGAGGTATTGTTCAGTTCAATTAAGGGAAATAGTGTGTTTGTTTTGCCTTAACGACACTGTTTTGACGTAGCCAAATTTCTCTCACACTATCCTATTATTTTAAGACGGCGAAATTGCCTAAAGGAGACCATGTTTTTCGTGGGAGTCAATATATAACGAAAAAAATATTTCTTTTAATCTTTTATAAGGACAATTTCATCATTTTGTAAAGTTGCATGTCAGTATAGGGTTTATGCAGTTTATATTATTTTAGTATTTGATCCGGAAATATTATTATATTATAATATATTCCTCTATTAGTAATAATCCCAAGGCTATTTTTGTTTAAAGTGATACAGGAGACCTAAGAACCGTATCAGTTCAATAATTTGTAAAATATGTTATAATAATTTCAATGGAAAATATTTTAACACTTTCTATTTTAGAAAAATGGTTGCAAACAACAGTAATGTTGACATCTGTGTTGGAGCATTGACTAAGACTGATGTTCCTATTGCATCATGGAACGCATCCGTCGTTGCGTCGACCGAAGTGGGTGATCATGACTTATCCTACTGAACTATGCATGCAGAAAAACCCGATAAGTTTGACGGGTCCAACTTCAAGAGGTGGTAGGAGGAAATGATGTTTTATATGACCACTCTGAGTTGCGCACGATTCCTGATGGAAGAACCACCAACTCAAGGCTAATATGATGATCATGGTTTTTTCTTAGCTATAGAAGCATGGAATCATTCAGACTATTTGTGTAGACATTATGTAATGAATAGTTTATATGATTCATTGTATGATGTATGTAGCAAAATTAAGTCTGCTAAGGAGCTGAGGCATGCCTTGGAACAAAACTATGAGTCTGAGGATGGGGATAAGAAGAAATTCCTGCTAGTGAATTGTGAGTCACCTGTGTTGACTGAAAGATGATCGATAACAAAGCATGTATGAAACCGGTAATAGATGTAGAACTCCTCCTCCAGAGTATCCATGCCGAGAAGTTGGAACTCACCGAGGCATTTCCGGTAAAGTTACCCTTAACGTGGAATATGTTCAAGGGCTTCATGAAACACAAGGGAAAGGATATTACCATGGTTGAGTTAATCGAGAGAATCAACGTGCACGAACAATACATGAGTATTGCACAGGGAGTTCCAATCGTCCCCATGAACACAATGTTCTCCGCCAAGGCAAATGTGGTGGAGCATGGGCAGACCTCAACCAGGAATGACGTCAAAGGCAAACAAAAGAAGTAAAAATGATTGATTCAGGGTCCTAAGGGTAGTGTCTAGAAGAAGTAGGAATCCCAACCACAAGGATTGATTGGTTCTTGTTAAAATTATGGTAAGATTGGCCATAAATCTAATGCTTGTTGGTTTCCTAAGCAAAAGGATACCAACATGATGCAGGGAATCACCGAAGACCTTGATGACATTGACTTGACAACAATTGTGTCCGAGGTAAGCATCACTGATTCCATAAAGATGTGCGAGCTTCTATCCAAACTTTGGTGATTTCTAAGTCTCTAGTTCAAATTTTTCTTAAAGTACGAGTCGAGGTATTGTTCAGTTCAATTAAGGGAAATAGTGTGTTTGTTTTGCCTTAACGACACTGTTTTGACGTAGCCAAATTTCTCTCACACTATCCTATTATTTTAAGACGGCGAAATTGCCTAAAGGAGACCATGTTTTTCGTGGGAGTCAATATATAACGAAAAATATATTTCTTTTAATCTTTTATAAGGACAATTTCATCATTTTGTAAAGTTGCATGTCAGTATAGGGTTTATGCAGTTTATATTATTTTAGTATTTGATCCGGAAATATTATTATATTATAATATATTCCTCTATTAGTAATAATCCCAAGGCTATTTTTGTTTAAAGTGATACAGGAGACCTAAGAACCGTATCAGTTCAATAATTTGTAAAATATGTTATAATAATTTCAATGGAAAATATTTTAACACTTTCTATTTTAGAAAAATGGTTGCAAACAACAGTAATGTTGACATCTGTGTTGGAGCATTGACTAAGACTGATGTTCCTATTGCATCATGGAACGCATCCGTCGTTGCGTCGACCGAAGTGGGTGATCATGACTTATCCTACTGAACTATGCATGCAGAAAAACCCGATAAGTTTGACGGGTCCAACTTCAAGAGGTGGTAGGAGGAAATGATGTTTTATATGACCACTCTGAGTTGCGCACGATTCCTGATGGAAGAACCACCAACTCAAGGCTAATATGATGATCATGGTTTTTTCTTAGCTATAGAAGCATGGAATCATTCAGACTATTTGTGTAGACATTATGTAATGAATAGTTTATATGATTCATTGTATGATGTATGTAGCAAAATTAAGTCTGCTAAGGAGCTGAGGCATGCCTTGGAACAAAACTATGAGTCTGAGGATGGGGATAAGAAGAAATTCCTGCTAGTGAATTGTGAGTCACCTGTGTTGACTGAAAGATGATCGATAACAAAGCATGTATGAAACCGGTAATAGATGTAGAACTCCTCCTCCAGAGTATCCATGCCGAGAAGTTGGAACTCACCGAGGCATTTCCGGTAAAGTTACCCTTAACGTGGAATATGTTCAAGGGCTTCATGAAACACAAGGGAAAGGATATTAGCATGGTTGAGTTAATCGAGAGAATCAACGTGCACGAACAATACATGAGTATTGCACAGGGAGTTCCAATCGTCCCCATGAACACAATGTTCTCCGCCAAGGCAAATGTGGTGGAGCATGGGCAGACCTCAACCAGGCATGACGTCAAAGGCAAACAAAAGAAGTAAAAATGATTGATTCAGGGTCCTAAGGGTAGTGTCTAGAAGAAGTAGGAATCCCAACCACAAGGATTGATTGGTTCTTGTTAAAATTATGGTAAGATTGGCCATAAATCTAATGCTTGTTGGTTTCCTAAGCAAAAGGATACCAACATGATGCAGGGAATCACCGAAGACCTTGATGACATTGACTTGACAACAATTGTGTCTGAGGTAAGCATCACTGATTCCATAAAGATGTGCGAGCTTCTATCCAAACTTTGGTGATTTCTAAGTCTCTAGTTCAAATTTTTCTTAAAGTACGAGTCGAGGTATTGTTCAGTTCAATTAAGGGAAATAGTGTGTTTGTTTTGCCTTAACGACACTGTTTTGACGTAGCCAAATTTCTCTCACACTATCCTATTATTTTAAGACGGCGAAATTGCCTAAAGGAGACCATGTTTTTCGTGGGAGTCAATATATAACGAAAAAAATATTTCTTTTAATCTTTTATAAGGACAATTTCATCATTTTGTAAAGTTGCATGTCAGTATAGGGTTTATGCAGTTTATATTATTTTAGTATTTGATCCGGAAATATTATTATATTATAATATATTCCTCTATTAGTAATAATCCCAAGGCTATTTTTGTTTAAAGTGATACAGGAGACCTAAGAACCGTATCAGTTCAATAATTTGTAAAATATGTTATAATAATTTCAATGGAAAATATTTTAACACTTTCTATTTTAGAAAAATGGTTGCAAACAACAGTAATGTTGACATCTGTGTTGGAGCATTGACTAAGACTGATGTTCCTATTGCATCATGGAACGCATCCGTCGTTGCGTCGACCGAAGTGGGTGATCATGACTTATCCTACTGAACTATGCATGCAGAAAAACCCGATAAGTTTGACGGGTCCAACTTCAAGAGGTGGTAGGAGGAAATGATGTTTTATATGACCACTCTGAGTTGCGCACGATTCCTGATGGAAGAACCACCAACTCAAGGCTAATATGATGATCATGGTTTTTTCTTAGCTATAGAAGCATGGAATCATTCAGACTATTTGTGTAGACATTATGTAATGAATAGTTTATATGATTCATTGTATGATGTATGTAGCAAAATTAAGTCTGCTAAGGAGCTGAGGCATGCCTTGGAACAAAACTATGAGTCTGAGGATGGGGATAAGAAGAAATTCCTGCTAGTGAATTGTGAGTCACCTGTGTTGACTGAAAGATGATCGATAACAAAGCATGTATGAAACCGGTAATAGATGTAGAACTCCTCCTCCAGAGTATCCATGCCGAGAAGTTGGAACTCACCGAGGCATTTCCGGTAAAGTTACCCTTAACGTGGAATATGTTCAAGGGCTTCATGAAACACAAGGGAAAGGAGATTACCATGGTTGAGTTAATCGAGAGAATCAACGTGCACGAACAATACATGAGTATTGCACAGGGAGTTCCAATCGTCCCCATGAACACAATGTTCTCCGCCAAGGCAAATGTGGTGGAGCATGGGCAGACCTCAACCAGGAATGACGTCAAAGGCAAACAAAAGAAGTAAAAATGATTGATTCAGGGTCCTAAGGGTAGTGTCTAGAAGAAGTAGGAATCCCAACCACAATGATTGATTGGTTCTTGTTAAAATTATGGTAAGATTGGCCATAAATCTAATGCTTGTTGGTTTCCTAAGCAAAAGGATACCAACATGATGCAGGGAATCACCGAAGACCTTGATGACATTGACTTGACAACAATTGTGTCCGAGGTAAGCATCACTGATTCCATAAAGATGTGCGAGCTTCTATCCAAACTTTGGTGATTTCTAAGTCTCTAGTTCAAATTTTTCTTAAAGTACGAGTCGAGGTATTGTTCAGTTCAATTAAGGGAAATAGTGTGTTTGTTTTGCCTTAACGACACTGTTTTGACGTAGCCAAATTTCTCTCACACTATCCTATTATTTTAAGACGGCGAAATTGCCTAAAGGAGACCATGTTTTTCGTGGGACTCAATATATAATGAAAAAAATATTTCTTTTAATCTTTTATAAGGACAATTTCATCATTTTGTAAAGTTGCATGTCAGTATAGGGTTTATGCAGTTTATATTATTTTAGTATTTGATCCGGAAATATTATTATATTATAATATATTCCTCTATTAGTAATAATCCCAAGCCTATTTTTGTTTAAAGTGATACAGGAGACCTAAGAACCGTATCAGTTCAATAATTTGTAAAATATGTTATAATAATATCAATGGAAAATATTTTAACACTTTCTATTTTAGAAAAATGGTTGCAAACAACAGTAATGTTGACATCTGTGTTGGAGCATTGACTAAGACTGATGTTCCTATTGCATCATGGAACGCATCCGTCGTTGCGTCGACCGAAGTGGGTGATCATGACTTATCCTACTGAACTATGCATGCAGAAAAACCCGATAAGTTTGACGGGTCCAACTTCAAGAGGTGGTAGGAGGAAATGATGTTTTATATGACCACTCTGAGTTGCGCATGATTCCTGATGGAAGAACCACCAACTCAAGGCTAATATGATGATCATGGTTTTTTCTTAGCTATAGAAGCATGGAATCATTCAGACTATTTGTGTAGACATTATGTAATGAATAGTTTATATGATTCATTGTATGATGTATGTAGCAAAATTAAGTCTGCTAAGGAGCTGAGGCATGCCTTGGAACAAAACTATGAGTCTGAGGATGGGGATAAGAAGAAATTCCTGCTAGTGAATTGTGAGTCACCTGTGTTGACTGAAAGATGATCGATAACAAAGCATGTATGAAACCGGTAATAGATGTAGAACTCCTCCTCCAGAGTATCCATGCCGAGAAGTTGGAACTCACCGAGGCATTTCCGGTAAAGTTATCCTTAACGTGGAATATGTTCAAGGGCTTCCTGAAACACAAGGGAAAGGAGATTACCATGGTTGAGTTAATCGAGAGAATCAACGTGCACGAACAATACATGAGTATTGCACAGGGAGTTCCAATCGTCCCCATGAACACAATGTTCTCCGCCAAGGCAAATGTGGTGGAGCATGGGCAGACCTCAACCAGGCATGACGTCAAAGGCAAACAAAAGAAGTAAAAATGATTGATTCAGGGTCCTAAGGGTAGTGTCTAGAAGAAGTAGGAATCCCAACCACAAGGATTGATTGGTTCTTGTTAAAATTGTGGTAAGATTGGCCATAAATCTAATGCTTGTTGGTTTCCTAAGCAAAAGGATACCAACATGATGCAGGGAATCACCGAAGACCTTGATGACATTGACTTGACAACAATTGTGTCTGAGGTAAGCATCACTGATTCCATAAAGATGTGCGAGCTTCTATCCAAACTTTGGTGATTTCTAAGTCTCTAGTTCAAATTTTTCTTAAAGTACGAGTCGAGGTATTGTTCAGTTCAATTAAGGGAAATAGTGTGTTTGTTTTGCCTTAACGACACTGTTTTGACGTAGCCAAATTTCTCTCACACTATCCTATTATTTTAAGACGGCGAAATTGCCTAAAGGAGACCATGTTTTTCGTGGGACTCAATATATAACGAAAAAAATATTTCTTTTAATCTTTTATAAGGACAATTTCATCATTTTGTAAAGTTGCATGTCAGTATAGGGTTTATGCAGTTTATATTATTTTAGTATTTGATCCGGAAATATTATTATATTATAATATATTCCTCTATTAGTAATAATCCCAAGCCTATTTTTGTTTAAAGTGATACAGGAGACCTAAGAACCGTATCAGTTCAATAATTTGTAAAATATGTTATAATAATTTCAATGGAAAATATTTTAACACTTTCTATTTTAGAAAAATGGTTGCAAACAACAGTAATGTTGACATCTGTGTTGGAGCATTGACTAAGACTGATGTTCCTATTGCATCATGGAACGCATCCGTCGTTGCGTCGACCGAAGTGGGTGATCATGACTTATCCTACTGAACTATGCATGCAGAAAAACCCGATAAGTTTGACGGGTCCAACTTCAAGAGGTGGTAGGAGGAAATGATGTTTTATATGACCACTCTGAGTTGCGCACGATTCCTGATGGAAGAACCACCAACTCAAGGCTAAAATGATGATCATGGTTTTTTCTTAGCTATAGAAGCATGGAATCATTCAGACTATTTGTGTAGACATTATGTAATGAATAGTTTATATGATTCATTGTATGATGTATGTAGCAAAATTAAGTCTGCTAAGGAGCTGAGGCATGCCTTGGAACAAAACTATGAGTCTGAGGATGGGGATAAGAAGAAATTCCTGCTAGTGAATTGTGAGTCACCTGTGTTGACTGAAAGATGATCGATAACAAAGCATGTATGAAACCGGTAATAGATGTAGAACTCCTCCTCCAGAGTATCCATGCCGAGAAGTTGGAACTCACCGAGGCATTTCCGGTAAAGTTACCCTTAACGTGGAATATGTTCAAGGGCTTCCTGAAACACAAGGGAAAGGAGATTACCATGGTTGAGTTAATCGAGAGAATCAACGTGCACGAACAATACATGAGTATTGCACAGGGAGTTCCAATCGTCCCCATGAACACAATGTTCTCCGCCAAGGCAAATGTGGTGGAGCATGGGCAGACCTCAACCAGGCATGACGTCAAAGGCAAACAAAAGAAGTAAAAATGATTGATTCAGGGTCCTAAGGGTAGTGTCTAGAAGAAGTAGGAATCCCAACCACAAGGATTGATTGGTTCTTGTTAAAATTGTGGTAAGATTGGCCATAAATCTAATGCTTGTTGGTTTCCTAAGCAAAAGGATACCAACATGATGCAGGGAATCACCGAAGACCTTGATGACATTGACTTGACAACAATTGTGTCTGAGGTAAGCATCACTGATTCCATAAAGATGTGCGAGCTTCTATCCAAACTTTGGTGATTTCTAAGTCTCTAGTTCAAATTTTTCTTAAAGTACGAGTCGAGGTATTGTTCAATTCGATTAAGGGAAATAGTGTGTTTGTTTTGCGTTAACGACACTGTTTTGACGTAGCCAAATTTCTCTCACACTATCCTATTATTTTAAGACGGCGAAATTGCCTAAAGGAGACCATGTTTTTCGTGGGACTCAATATATAACGAAAAAAATATTTCTTTTAATCTTTTATAAGGACAATTTCATCATTTTGTAAAGTTGCATGTCAGTATAGGGTTTATGCAGTTTATATTATTTTAGTATTTGATCCGGAAATATTATTATATTATAATACATTCCTCTATTAGTAATAATCCCAAGCCTATTTTTGTTTAAAGTGATACAGGAGACCTAAGAACCGTATCAGTTCAATAATTTGTAAAATATGTTATAATAATTTCAATGGAAAATATTTTAACACTTTCTATTTTAGAAAAATGGTTGCAAACAACAGTAATGTTGACATCTGTGTTGGAGCATTGACTAAGACTGATGTTCCTATTGCATCATGGAACGCATCCGTCGTTGCGTCGACCGAAGTGGGTGATCATGACTTATCCTACTGAACTATGCATGCAGAAAAACCCGATAAGTTTGACGGGTCCAACTTCAAGAGGTGGTAGGAGGAAATGATGTTTTATATGACCACTCTGAGTTGCGCACGATTCCTGATGGAAGAACCACCAACTCAAGGCTAATATGATGATCATGGTTTTTTCTTAGCTATAGAAGCATGGAATCATTCAGACTATTTGTGTAGACATTATGTAATGAATAGTTTATATGATTCATTGTATGATGTATGTAGCAAAATTAAGTCTGCTAAGGAGCTGAGGCATGCCTTGGAACAAAACTATGAGTCTGAGGATGGGGATAAGAAGAAATTCCTGCTAGTGAATTGTGAGTCACCTGTGTTGACTGAAAGATGATCGATAACAAAGCATGTATGAAACCGGTAATAGATGTAGAACTCCTCCTCCAGAGTATCCATGCCGAGAAGTTGGAACTCACCGAGGCATTTCCGGTAAAGTTACCCTTAACGTGGAATATGTTCAAGGGCTTCATGAAACACAAGGGAAAGGAGATTACCATGGTTGAGTTCATCGAGAGAATCAACGTGCACGAACAATACATGAGTATTGCACAGGGAGTTCCAATCGTCCCCATGAACACAATGTTCTCCGCCAAGGCAAATGTGGTGGAGCATGGGCAGACCTCAACCAGGCATGACGTCAAAGGCAAACAAAAGAAGTAAAAATGATTGATTCAGGGTCCTAAGGGTAGTGTCTAGAAGAAGTAGGAATCCCAACCACAAGGATTGATTGGTTCTTGTTAAAATTGTGGTAAGATTGGCCATAAATCTAATGCTTGTTGGTTTCCTAAGCAAAAGGATACCAACATGATGCAGGGAATCACCGAAGACCTTGATGACATTGACTTGACAACAATTGTGTCTGAGGTAAGCATCACTGATTCCATAAAGATATGCGAGCTTCTATCCAAACTTTGGTGATTTCTAAGTCTCTAGTTCAAATTTTTCTTAAAGTACGAGTCGAGGTATTGTTCAATTCGATTAAGGGAAATAGTGTGTTTGTTTTGCGTTAACGACACTGTTTTGACGTAGCCAAATTTCTCTCACACTATCCTATTATTTTAAGACGGCGAAATTGCCTAAAGGAGACCATGTTTTTCGTGGGACTCAATATATAACGAAAAAAATATTTCTTTTAATCTTTTATAAGGACAATTTCATCATTTTGTAAAGTTGCATGTCAGTATAGGGTTTATGCAGTTTATATTATTTTAGTATTTGATCCGGAAATATTATTATATTATAATATATTCCTCTATTAGTAATAATCCCAAGGCTATTTTTGTTTAAAGTGATACGGGAGACCTAAGAACCGTATCAGTTCAATAATTTGTAAAATATGTTATAATAATTTCAATGGAAAATATTTTAACACTTTCTATTTTAGAAAAATGGTTGCAAACAACAGTAATGTTGACATCTGTGTTGGAGCATTGACTAAGACTGATGTTCCTATTGCATCATGGAACGCATCCGTCGTTGCGCCGACCGAAGTGGGTGATCATGACTTATCCTATTGAACTATGCATGCAGAAAAACCCGATAAGTTTGACGGGTCCAACTTCAAGAGGTGGTAGGAGGAAATGATGTTTTATATGACCACTCTGAGTTGCGCACGATTCCTGATGGAAGAACCACCAACTCAAGGCTAATATAATGATCATGGTTTTTTCTTAGCTATAGAAGCATGGAATCATTCAGACTATTTGTGTAGACATTATGTAATGAATAGTTTATATGATTCATTATATGATGTATGTAGCAAAATTAAGTCTGCTAAGGAGCTGAGGCATGCCTTGGAACAAAACTATGAGTCTGAGGATGGGGATAAGAAAAAATTCCTGCTAGTGAATTGTGAGTCACCTGTGTTGACTGAAAGATGATCGATAACAAAGCATGTATGAAACCGGTAATAGATGTAGAACTCCTCCTCCAGAGTATCCATGCCGAGAAGTTGGAACTCACCGAGGCATTTCCGGTAAAGTTACCCTTAACGTGGAATATGTTCAAGGGCTTCCTGAAATACAAGGGAAAGGAGATTACCATGGTTGAGTTAATCGAGAGAATCAACGTGCATGAACAATAGATGAGTATTGCTCAGGGAGTTCCAATCGTCCCCATGAACACAATGTTCTCCGCCAAGGCAAATGTGGTGGAGCATGGGCAGACCTCAACCAGGCATGACGTCAAAGGCTAACAAAAGAAGCAAAAATGATTGATTCAGGGGCCTAAGGGTAATGTCTAGAAGAAGTAGGAATCCCAACCACAATGATTGATTGGTTCTTGTTAAAATTGTGGTAAGATTGGCCATAAATCTAATGCTTGTTGGTTTCCTAAGCAAAAGGATACCAACATGATGCAGGGAATCACCGAAGACCTTGATGACATTGACTTGACAACAATTGTGTCTGAGGTAAGCATCACTGATTCCATAAAGATGTGCGAGCTTCTATCCAAACTTTGGTGATTTCTAAGTCTCTAGTTCAAATTTTTCTTAAAGTACGAGTCGAGGTATTGTTCAATTCGATTAAGGGAAATAGTGTGTTTGTTTTGCGTTAACGACACTGTTTTGACGTAGCCAAATTTCTCTCACACTATCCTATTATTTTAAGACGGCGAAATTGCCTAAAGGAGACCATGTTTTTCGTGGGACTCAATATCTAACGAAAAAAATATTTCTTTTAATCTTTTATAAGGACAATTTCATCATTTTGTAAAGTTGCATGTCAGTATAGGGTTTATGCAGTTTATATTATTTTAGTATTTGATCCGGAAATATTATTATATTATAATATATTCCTCTATTAGTAATAATCCCAAGGCTATTTTTGTTTAAAGTGATACGGGAGACCTAAGAACCGTATCAGTTCAATAATTTGTAAAATATGTTATAATAATTTCAATGGAAAATATTTTAACACTTTCTATTTTAGAAAAATGGTTGCAAACAACAGTAATGTTGACATCTGTGTTGGAGCATTGACTAAGACTGATGTTCCTATTGCATCATGGAACGCATCCGTCGTTGCGTCGACCGAAGTGGGTGATCATGACTTATCCTACTGAACTATGCATGCAGAAAAACCCGATAAGTTTGACGGGTCCAACTTCAAGAGGTGGTAGGAGGAAATGATGTTTTATATGACCACTCTGAGTTGCGCACGATTCCTGATGGAAGAACCACCAACTCAAGGCTAATATGATGATCATGGTTTTTTCTTAGCTATAGAAGCATGGAATCATTCAGACTATTTGTGTAGACATTATGTAATGAATAGTTTATATGATTCATTGTATGATGTATGTAGCAAAATTAAGTCTGCTAAGGAGCTGAGGCATGCCTTGGAACAAAACTATGAGTCTGAGGATGGGGATAAGAAGAAATTCCTGCTAGTGAATTGTGAGTCACCTGTGTTGACTGAAAGATGATCGATAACAAAGCATGTATGAAACCGGTAATAGATGTAGAACTCCTCCTCCAGAGTATCCATGCCGAGAAGTTGGAACTCACCGAGGCATTTCCGGTAAAGTTACCCTTAACGTGGAATATGTTCAAGGGCTTCATGAAACACAAGGGAAAGGAGATTACCATGGTTGAGTTCATCGAGAGAATCAACGTGCACGAACAATACATGAGTATTGCACAGGGAGTTCCAATCGTCCCCATGAACACAATGTTCTCCGCCAAGGCAAATGTGGTGGAGCATGGGCAGACCTCAACCAGGCATGACGTCAAAGGCAAACAAAAGAAGTAAAAATGATTGATTCAGGGTCCTAAGGGTAGTGTCTAGAAGAAGTAGGAATCCCAACCACAAGGATTGATTGGTTCTTGTTAAAATTGTGGTAAGATTGGCCATAAATCTAATGCTTGTTGGTTTCCTAAGCAAAAGGATACCAACATGATGCAGGGAATCACCGAAGACCTTGATGACATTGACTTGACAACAATTGTGTCTGAGGTAAGCATCACTGATTCCATAAAGATATGCGAGCTTCTATCCAAACTTTGGTGATTTCTAAGTCTCTAGTTCAAATTTTTCTTAAAGTACGAGTCGAGGTATTGTTCAATTCGATTAAGGGAAATAGTGTGTTTGTTTTGCGTTAACGACACTGTTTTGACGTAGCCAAATTTCCCTCACACTATCCTATTATTTTAAGACGGCGAAATTGCCTAAAGGAGACCATGTTTTTCGTGGGACTCAATATATAACGAAAAAAATATTTCTTTTAATCTTTTATAAGGACAATTTCATCATTTTGTAAAGTTGCATGTCAGTATAGGGTTTATGCAGTTTATATTATTTTAGTATTTGATCCGGAAATATTATTATATTATAATATATTCCTCTATTAGTAATAATCCCAAGGCTATTTTTGTTTAAAGTGATACGGGAGACCTAAGAACCGTATCAGTTCAATAATTTGTAAAATATGTTATAATAATTTCAATGGAAAATATTTTAACACTTTCTATTTTAGAAAAATGGTTGCAAACAACAGTAATGTTGACATCTGTGTTGGAGCATTGACTAAGACTGATGTTCCTATTGCATCATGGAACGCATCCGTCGTTGCGTCGACCGAAGTGGGTGATCATGACTTATCCTATTGAACTATGCATGCAGAAAAACCCGATAAGTTTGACGGGTCCAACTTCAAGAGGTGGTAGGAGGAAATGATGTTTTATATGACCACTCTGAGTTGCGCACGATTCCTGATGGAAGAACCACCAACTCAAGGCTAATATAATGATCATGGTTTTTTCTTAGCTATAGAAGCATGGAATCATTCAGACTATTTGTGTAGACATTATGTAATGAATAGTTTATATGATTCATTATATGATGTATGTAGCAAAATTAAGTCTGCTAAGGAGCTGAGGCATGCCTTGGAACAAAACTATGAGTCTGAGGATGGGGATAAGCAAAAATTCCTGCTAGTGAATTGTGAGTCACCTGTGTTGACTGAAAGATGATCGATAACAAAGCATGTATGAAACCGGTAATAGATGTAGAACTCCTCCTCCAGAGTATCCATGCCGAGAAGTTGGAACTCACCGAGGCATTTCCGGTAAAGTTACCCTTAACGTGGAATATGTTCAAGGGCTTCCTGAAATACAAGGGAAAGGAGATTACCATGGTTGAGTTAATCGAGAGAATCAACGTGCATGAACAATAGATGAGTATTGCTCAGGGAGTTCCAATCGTCCCCATGAACACAATGTTCTCCGCCAAGGCAAATGTGGTGGAGCATGGGCAGACCTCAACCAGGCATGACGTCAAAGGCTAACAAAAGAAGCAAAAATGATTGATTCAGGGGCCTAAGGGTAATGTCTAGAAGAAGTAGGAATCCCAACCACAATGATTGATTGGTTCTTGTTAAAATTGTGGTAAGATTGGCCATAAATCTAATGCTTGTTGGTTTCCTAAGCAAAAGGATACCAACATGATGCAGGGAATCACCGAAGACCTTGATGACATTGACTTGACAAAAATTGTGTCTGAGGTAAGCATCACTGATTCCATAAAGATGTGCGAGCTTCTATCCAAACTTTGGTGATTTCTAAGTCTCTAGTTCAAATTTTTCTTAAAGTACGAGTCGAGGTATTGTTCAATTCGATTAAGGGAAATAGTGTGTTTGTTTTGCCTTAACGACACTGTTTTGACGTAGCCAAATTTCTCTCACACTATCCTATTATTTTAAGACGGCGAAATTGCCTAAAGGAGACCATGTTTTTCGTGGGACTCAATATATAACGAAAAAAATATTTCTTTTAATCTTTTATAAGGACAATTTCATCATTTTGTAAAGTTGCATGTCAGTATAGGGTTTATGCAGTTTATATTATTTTAGTATTTGATCCGGAAATATTATTATATTATAATACATTCCTCTATTAGTAATAATCCCAAGGCTATTTTTGTTTAAAGTGATACAGGAGACCTAAGAACCGTATCAGTTCAATAATTTGTAAAATATGTTATAATAATTTCAATGGAAAATATTTTAACACTTTCTATTTTAGAAAAATGGTTGCAAACAACAGTAATGTTGACATCTGTGTTGGAGCATTGACTAAGACTGATGTTCCTATTGCATCATGGAACGCATCCGTCGTTGCGTCGACCGAAGTGGGTGATCATGACTTATCCTACTGAACTATGCAAGCAGAAAAATCCGATAAGTTTGACGGGTCCAACTTCAAGAGGTGGTAGGAGGAAATGATGTTTTATATGACCACTCTGAGTTGCGCACGATTCCTGATGGAAGAACCACCAACTCAAGGCTAATATGATGATCATGGTTTTTTCTTAGCTATAGAAGCATGGAATCATTCACACTATTTGTGTAGACATTATGTAATGAATAGTTTATATGATTCATTGTATGATGTATGTAGCAAAATTAAGTCTGCTAAGGAGCTGAGGCATGCCTTGGAACAAAACTATGAGTCTGAGGATGGGGATAAGAAGAAATTCCTGCTAGTGAATTGTGAGTCACCTGTGTTGACTGAAAGATGATCGATAACAAAGCATGTATGAAACCGATAATAGATGTAGAACTCCTCCTCCAGAGTATCCATGCCGAGAAGTTGGAACTCACCGAGGCATTTCCGGTAAAGTTACCCTTAACGTGGAATATGTTCAAGGGCTTCATGAAACACAAGGGAAAGGAGATTACCATGGTTGAGTTAATCGAGAGAATCAACGTGCACGAACAATACATGAGTATTGCACAGGGAGTTCCAATCGTCCCCATGAACACAATGTTCTCCGCCAAGGCAAATGTGGTGGAGCATGGGCAGACCTCAACCAGGCATGACGTCAAAGGCAAACAAAAGAAGTAAAAATGATTGATTCAGGGTCCTAAGGGTAGTGTCTAGAAGAAGTAGGAATCCCAACCACAAGGATTGATTGGTTCTTGTTAAAATTATGGTAAGATTGGCCATAAATCTAATGCTTGTTGGTTTCCTAAGCAAAAGGATACCAACATGATGCAGGGAATCACCGAAGACCTTGATGACATTGACTTAACAACAATTGTGTCTGAGGTAAGCATCACTGATTCCATAAAGATGTGCGAGCTTCTATCCAAACTTTGGTGATTTCTAAGTCTCTAGTTCAAATTTTTCTTAAAGTACGAGTCGAGGTATTGTTCAGTTCAATTAAGGGAAATAGTGTGTTTGTTTTGCCTTAACGACACTGTTTTGACGTAGCCAAATTTCTCTCACACTATCCTATTATTTTAAGACGGCAAAATTGCTTAAAGGAGACCATGTTTTTCGTGGGACTCAATATATAACGAAAAAAATATTTCTTTTAATCTTTTATAAGGACAATTTCATCATTTTGTAAAGTTGCATGTCAGTATAGGGTTTATGCAGTTTATATTATTTTAGTATTTGATCCGGAAATATTATTATATTATAATATATTCCTCTATTAGTAATAATCCCAAGGCTATTTTTGTTTAAAGTGATACAGGAGACCTAAGAATCGTATCAGTTCAATAATTTGTAAAATATGTTATAATAATTTCAATGGAAAATATTTTAACACTTTCTATTTTAGAAAAATGGTTGCAAACAACAGTAATGTTGACATCTGTGTTGGAGCATTGACTAAGACTGATGTTCCTATTGCATCATGGAACGCATCCGTCGTTGCGTCGACCGAAGTGGGTGATCATGACTTATCCTATTGAACTATGCATGCAGAAAAACCCGATAAGTTTGACGGGTCCAACTTCAAGAGGTGGTAGGAGGAAATGATGTTTTATATGACCACTCTGAGTTGCGCACGATTCCTGATGGAAGAACCACCAACTCAAGGCTAATATGATGATCATGGTTTTTTCTTAGCTATAGAAGCATGGAATCATTCAGACTATTTGTGTAGACATTATGTAATGAATAGTTTATATGATTCATTGTATGATGTATGTAGCAAAATTAAGTCTGCTAAGGAGCTGAGGCATGCCTTGGAACAAAACTATGAGTCTGAGGATGGGGATAAGAAGAAATTCCTGCTAGTGAATTGTGAGTCACCTGTGTTGACTGAAAGATGATCGATAACAAAGCATGTATGAAACCGGTAATAGATGTAGAACTCCTCCTCCAGAGTATCCATGCCGAGAAGTTGGAACTCACCGAGGCATTTCCGGTAAAGTTACCCTTAACGTGGAATATGTTCAAGGGCTTCATGAAACACAAGGGAAAGGAGATTACCATGGTTGAGTTAATCGAGAGAATCAACGTGCACGAACAATACATGAGTATTGCACAGGGAGTTCCAATCGTCCCCATGAACACAATGTTCTCCGCCAAGGCAAATGTGGTGGAGCATGGGCAGACCTCAACCAGGCATGACGTCAAAGGCAAACAAAAGAAGTAAAAATGATTGATTCAGGGTCCTAAGGGTAGTGTCTAGAAGAAGTAGGAATCCCAACCACAAGGATTGATTGGTTCTTGTTAAAATTATGGTAAGATTGGCCATAAATCTAATGCTTGTTGGTTTCCTAAGCAAAAGGATACCAACATGATGCAGGGAATCACCGAAGACCTTGATGACATTGACTTGACAACAATTGTGTCTGAGGTAAGCATCACTGATTCCATAAAGATGTGCGAGCTTCTATCCAAACTTTGGTGATTTCTAAGTCTCTAGTTCAAATTTTTCTTAAAGTACGAGTCGAGGTATTGTTCAGTTCAATTAAGGGAAATAGTGTGTTTGTTTTGCCTTAACGACACTGTTTTGACGTAGCCAAATTTCTCTCACACTATCCTATTATTTTAAGACGGCAAAATTGCCTAAAGGAGACCATGTTTTTCGTGGGACTCAATATATAACGAAAAAAATATTTCTTTTAATCTTTTATAAGGACAATTTCATCATTTTGTAAAGTTGCATGTCAGTATAGGGTTTATGCAGTTTATATTATTTTAGTATTTGATCCGGAAATATTATTATATTATAATATATTCCTCTATTAGTAATAATCCCAAGGCTATTTTTGTTTAAAGTGATACAGGAGACCTAAGAATCGTATCAGTTCAATAATTTGTAAAATATGTTATAATAATTTCAATGGAAAATATTTTAACATTTTCTATTTTAGAAAAATGGTTACAAACAACAGTAATGTTGACATCTGTGTTGGAGCATTGACTAAGACTGATGTTCCTATTGCATCATGGAACGCATCCGTCGTTGCGTCGACCGAAGTGGGTGATCATGACTTATCCTATTGAGCTATGCATGCAGAAAAACCCGATAAGTTTGACGGGTCCAACTTCAAGAGGTGGTAGGAGGAAATGATGTTTTATATGACCACTCTGAGTTGCGCACGATTCCTGATGGAAGAACCACCAACTCAAGGCTAATATGATGATCATGGTTTTTTCTTAGCTATAGAAGCATGGAATCATTCAGACTATTTGTGTAGACATTATGTAATGAATAGTTTATATGATTCATTGTATGATGTATGTAGCAAAATTAAGTCTGCTAAGGAGCTGAGGCATGCCTTGGAACAAAACTATGAGTCTGAGGATGGGGATAAGAAAAGATTCCTGCTAGTGAATTGTGAGTCACCTGTGTTGACTGAAAGATGATCGATAACAAAGCATGTATGAAACCGGTAATAGATGTAGAACTTCTCCTCCAGAGTATCCATGCCGAGAAGTTGGAACTCACCGAGGCATTTCCGGTAAAGTTACCCTTAACGTGGAATATGTTCAAGGGCTTCCTGAAACACAAGGGAAAGGAGATTACCATGGTTGAGTTAATCGAGAGAATCAACGTGCATGAACAATAGATGAGTATTGCTCAGGGAGTTCCAATCGTCCCCATGAATACAATGTTCTCCGCCAAGGCAAATGTGGTGGAGCATGGGCAGACCTCAACCAGGCATGACGTCAAAGGCAAACAAAAGAAGCAAAAATGATTGATTCAGGGGCCTAAGGGTAGTGTCTAGAAGAAGTAGGAATCCCAACCACAATGATTGATTGGTTCTTGTTAAAATTGTGGTAAGATTGGCCATAAATCTAATGCTTGTTGGTTTCCTAAGCAAAAGGATACCAACATGTTGCAGGGAATCACCGAAGACCTTGATGACATTGACTTGACAACAATTGTGCCTGAGTTAAGCATCATTGATTCCATAAAGATGTTCGAGCTTCTATCCAAACTTTGGTGATTTCTAAGTCTCCAGTTCAAATTTTTGTTAAAGTACGAGTCAATGTATTGTTCAATTCGATTAAGGGAAATAGTGTGTTTGTTTTGCCTTAACGACACTGTTTTGACGTAGCCAAATTTCTCTCACACTATCCTATTATTTTAAGTCGGCGAAATTGCCTAAAGGAGACCATGTTTTTCGTGGGACTCAATATATAACGAAAAAAATATTTCTTTTAATCTTTTATAAGGACAATTTCATCATTTTGTAAAGTTGCATGTCAGTATAGGGTTTATGCAGTTTATATTATTTTAGTATTTGATCCGGAAATATTATTATATTATAATACATTCCTCTATTAGTAATAATCCCAAGGCTATTTTTGTTTAAAGTGATACAGGAGACCTAAGAACCGTATCAGTTCAATAATTTGTAAAATATGTTATAATAATTTCAATGGAAAATATTTTAACACTTTCTATTTTAGAAAAATGGTTGCAAACAACAGTAATGTTGACATCTGTGTTGGAGCATTGACTAAGACTGATGTTCCTATTGCATCATGGAACGCATCCGTCGTTGCGTCGACCGAAGTGGGTGATCATGACTTATCCTACTGAACTATGCATGCAGAAAAACCCGATAAGTTTGACGGGTCCAACTTCAAGAGGTGGTAGGAGGAAATGATGTTTTATATGACCACTCTGAGTTGCGCACGATTCCTGATGGAAGAACCACCAACTCAAGGCTAATATGATGATCATGGTTTTTTCTTAGCTATAGAAGCATGGAATCATTCAGACTATTTGTGTAGACATTATGTAATGAATAGTTTATATGATTCATTGTATGATGTATGTAGCAAAATTAAGTCTGCTAAGGAGCTGAGGCATGCCTTGGAACAAAACTATGAGTCTGAGGATGGGGATAAGAAGAAATTCCTGCTAGTGAATTGTGAGTCACCTGTGTTGACTGAAAGATGATCGATAACAAAGCATGTATGAAACCGGTAATAGATGTAGAACTCCTCCTCCAGAGTATCCATGCCGAGAAGTTGGAACTCACCGAGGCATTTCCGGTAAAGTTACCCTTAACGTGGAATATGTTCAAGGGCTTCATGAAACACAAGGGAAAGGAGATTACCATGGTTGAGTTAATCGAGAGAATCAACGTGCACGAACAATACATGAGTATTGCACAGGGAGTTCCAATCGTCCCCATGAACACAATGTTCTCCGCCAAGGCAAATGTGGTGGAGCATGGGCAGACCTCAACCAGGCATGACGTCAAAGGCAAACAAAAGAAGTAAAAATGATTGATTCAGGGTCCTAAGGGTAGTGTCTAGAAGAAGTAGGAATCCCAACCACAAGGATTGATTGGTTCTTGTTAAAATTATGGTAAGATTGGCCATAAATCTAATGCTTGTTGGTTTCCTAAGCAAAAGGATACCAACATGATGCAGGGAATCACCGAAGACCTTGATGACATTGACTTGACAACAATTGTGTCTGAGGTAAGCATCACTGATTCCATAAAGATGTGCGAGCTTCTATCCAAACTTTGGTGATTTCTAAGTCTCTAGTTCAAATTTTTCTTAAAGTACGAGTCGAGGTATTGTTCAGTTCAATTAAGGGAAATAGTGTGTTTGTTTTGCCTTAACGACACTGTTTTGACGTAGCCAAATTTCTCTCACACTATCCTATTATTTTAAGACGGCGAAATTGCCTAAAGGAGACCATGTTTTTCGTGGGACTCAATATATAACGAAAAAAATATTTCTTTTAATATTTTATAAGGACAATTTCATCATTTTGTAAAGTTGCATGTCAGTATAGGGTTTATGCAGTTTATATTATTTTAGTATTTGATCCGGAAATATTATTATATTATAATACATTCCTCTATTAGTAATAATCCCAAGGCTATTTTTGTTTAAAGTGATACAGGAGACCTAAGAACCGTATCAGTTCAATAATTTGTAAAATATGTTATAATAATTTCAATGGAAAATATTTTAACACTTTCTATTTTAGAAAAATGGTTGCAAACAACAGTAATGTTGACATCTGTGTTGGAGCATTGACTAAGACTGATGTTCCTATTGCATCATGGAACGCATCCGTCGTTGCGTCGACCGAAGTGGGTGATCATGACTTATCCTACTGAACTATGCATGCAGAAAAACCCGATAAGTTTGACGGGTCCAACTTCAAGAGGTGGTAGGAGGAAATGATGTTTTATATGACCACTCTGAGTTGCGCACGATTCCTGATGGAAGAACCACCAACTCAAGGCTAATATGATGATCATGGTTTTTTCTTAGCTATAGAAGCATGGAATCATTCAGACTATTTGTGTAGACATTATGTAATGAATAGTTTATATGATTCATTGTATGATGTATGTAGCAAAATTAAGTCTGCTAAGGAGCTGAGGCATGCCTTGGAACAAAACTATGAGTCTGAGGATGGGGATAAGAAGAAATTCCTGCTAGTGAATTGTGAGTCACCTGTGTTGACTGAAAGATGATCGATAACAAAGCATGTATGAAACCGGTAATAGATGTAGAACTCCTCCTCCAGAGTATCCATGCCGAGAAGTTGGAACTCACCGAGGCATTTCCGGTAAAGTTACCCTTAACGTGGAATATGTTCAAGGGCTTCATGAAACACAAGGGAAAGGAGATTACCATGGTTGAGTTAATCGAGAGAATCAACGTGCACGAACAATACATGAGTATTGCACAGGGAGTTCCAATCGTCCCCATGAACACAATGTTCTCCGCCAAGGCAAATGTGGTGGAGCATGGGCAGACCTCAACCAGGCATGACGTCAAAGGCAAACAAAAGAAGTAAAAATGATTGATTCAGGGTCCTAAGGGTAGTGTCTAGAAGAAGTAGGAATCCCAACCACAAGGATTGATTGGTTCTTGTTAAAATTATGGTAAGATTGGCCATAAATCTAATGCTTGTTGGTTTCCTAAGCAAAAGGATACCAACATGATGCAGGGAATCACCGAAGACCTTGATGACATTGACTTGACAACAATTGTGTCTGAGGTAAGCATCACTGATTCCATAAAGATGTGCGAGCTTCTATCCAAACTTTGGTGATTTCTAAGTCTCTAGTTCAAATTTTTCTTAAAGTACGAGTCGAGGTATTGTTCAGTTCAATTAAGGGAAATAGTGTGTTTGTTTTGCCTTAACGACACTGTTTTGACGTAGCCAAATTTCTCTCACACTATCCTATTATTTTAAGACGGCGAAATTGCCTAAAGGAGACCATGTTTTTCGTGGGACTCAATATATAACGAAAAAAATATTTCTTTTAATCTTTTATAAGGACAATTTCATCATTTTGTAAAGTTGCATGTCAGTATAGGGTTTATGCAGTTTATATTATTTTAGTATTTGATCCGGAAATATTATTATATTATAATACATTCCTCTATTAGTAATAATCCCAAGGCTATTTTTGTTTAAAGTGATACAGGAGACCTAAGAAACGTATCAGTTCAATAATTTGTAAAATATGTTATAATAATTTCAATGGAAAATATTTTAACACTTTCTATTTTAGAAAAATGGTTGCAAACAACAGTAATGTTGACATCTGTGTTGGAGCATTGACTAAGACTGATGTTCCTATTGCATCATGGAACGCATCCGTCGTTGCGTCGACCGAAGTGGGTGATCATGACTTATCCTACTGAACTATGCATGCAGAAAAACCCGATAAGTTTGACGGGTCCAACTTCAAGAGGTGGTAGGAGGAAATGATGTTTTATATGACCACTCTGAGTTGCGCACGATTCCTGATGGAAGAACCACCAACTCAAGGCTAATATGATGATCATGGTTTTTTCTTAGCTATAGAAGCATGGAATCATTCAGACTATTTGTGTAGACATTATGTAATGAATAGTTTATATGATTCATTGTATGATGTATGTAGCAAAATTAAGTCTGCTAAGGAGCTGAGGCATGCCTTGGAACAAAACTATGAGTCTGAGGATGGGGATAAGAAGAAATTCCTGCTAGTGAATTGTGAGTCACCTGTGTTGACTGAAAGATGATCGATAACAAAGCATGTATGAAACCGGTAATAGATGTAGAACTCCTCCTCCAGAGTATCCATGCCGAGAAGTTGGAACTCACCGAGGCATTTCCGGTAAAGTTACCCTTAACGTGGAATATGTTCAAGGGCTTCATGAAACACAAGGGAAAGGAGATTACCATGGTTGAGTTAATCGAGAGAATCAACGTGCACGAACAATACATGAGTATTGCACAGGGAGTTCCAATCGTCCCCATGAACACAATGTTCTCCGCCAAGGCAAATGTGGTGGAGCATGGGCAGACCTCAACCAGGCATGACGTCAAAGGCAAACAAAAGAAGTAAAAATGATTGATTCAGGGTCCTAAGGGTAGTGTCTAGAAGAAGTAGGAATCCCAACCACAAGGATTGATTGGTTCTTGTTAAAATTATGGTAAGATTGGCCATAAATCTAATGCTTGTTGGTTTCCTAAGCAAAAGGATACCAACATGATGCAGGGAATCACCGAAGACCTTGATGACATTGACTTGACAACAATTGTGTCTGAGGTAAGCATCACTGATTCCATAAAGATGTGCGAGCTTCTATCCAAACTTTGGTGATTTCTAAGTCTCTAGTTCAAATTTTTCTTAAAGTACGAGTCGAGGTATTGTTCAGTTCAATTAAGGGAAATAGTGTGTTTGTTTTGCCTTAACGACACTGTTTTGACGTAGCCAAATTTCTCTCACACTATCCTATTATTTTAAGACGGCGAAATTGCCTAAAGGAGACCATGTTTTTCGTGGGACTCAATATATAACGAAAAAAATATTTCTTTTAATCTTTTATAAGGACAATTTCATCATTTTGTAAAGTTGCATGTCAGTATAGGGTTTATGCAGTTTATATTATTTTAGTATTTGATCCGGAAATATTATTATATTATAATACATTCCTCTATTAGTAATAATCCCAAGGCTATTTTTGTTTAAAGTGATACAGGAGACCTAAGAACCGTATCAGTTCAATAATTTGTAAAATATGTTATAATAATTTCAATGGAAAATATTTTAACACTTTCTATTTTAGAAAAATGGTTGCAAACAACAGTAATGTTGACATCTGTGTTGGAGCATTGACTAAGACTGATGTTCCTATTGCATCATGGAACGCATCCGTCGTTGCGTCGACCGAAGTGGGTGATCATGACTTATCCTATTGAACTATGCATGCAGAAAAACCCGATAAGTTTGACGGGTCCAACTTCAAGAGGTGGTAGGAGGAAATGATGTTTTATATGACCACTCTGAGTTGCGCACGATTCCTGATGGAAGAACCACCAACTCAAGGCTAATATGATGATCATGGTTTTTTCTTAGCTATAGAAGCATGGAATCATTCAGACTATTTGTGTAGACATTATGTAATGAATAGTTTATATGATTCATTGTATGATGTATGTAGCAAAATTAAGTCTGCTAAGGAGATGAGGCATGCCTTGGAACAAAACTATGAGTCTGAGGATGGGGATAAGAAAAAATTCCTGCTAGTGAATTGTGAGTCACCTGTGTTGACTGAAAGATGATCGATAACAAAGCATGTATGAAACCGGTAATAGATGTAGAACTCCTCCTCCAGAGTATCCATGCCGAGAAGTTGGAACTAACCGAGGCATTTCCGGTAAAGTTACCCTTAACGTGGAATATGTTCAAGGGCTTCCTGAAACACAAGGGAAAGGAGATTACCATGGTTGAGTTAATCGAGAGAATCAACGTGCATGAACAATAGATGAGTATTGCTCAGGGAGTTCCAATCGTCCCCATGAATACAATGTTCTCCGCCAAGGCAAATGTGGTGGAGCATGGGCAGACCTCAACCAGGCATGACGTCAAAGGCAAACAAAAGAAGCAAAAATGATTGATTCAGGGGCCTAAGGGTAGTGTCTAGAAGAAGTAGGAATACCAACCACAATGATTGATTGGTTCTTGTTAAAATTGTGGTAAGATTGGCCATAAATCTAATGCTTGTTGGTTTCCTAAGCAAAAGGATACCAACATGATGCAGGGAATCACCGAAGACCTTGATGACATTGACTTGACAACAATTGTGCCTGAGGTAAGCATCATTGATTCCATAAAGATGTTCGAGCTTCTATCCAAACTTTGGTGATTTCTAAGTCTCTAGTTCAAATTTTTGTTAAAGTACGAGTCAATGTATTGTTCAATTCGATTAAGGGAAATAGTGTGTTTGTTTTGCCTTAACGACACTGTTTTGACGTAGCCAAATTTCTCTCACACTATCCTATTATTTTAAGACGGCGAAATTGCCTAAAGGAGACCATGTTTTTCGTGGGACTCAATATATAACGAAAAAAATATTTCTTTTAATCTTTTATAAGGACAATTTCATCATTTTGTAAAGTTGCATGTCAGTATAGGGTTTATGCAGTTTATATTATTTTAGTATTTGATCCGGAAATATTATTATATTATAATACATTCCTCTATTAGTAATAATCCCAAGGCTATTTTTGTTTAAAGTAATACAGGAGACCTAAGAACCGTATCAGTTCAATAATTTGTAAAATATGTTATAATAATTTCAATGGAAAATATTTTAACACTTTCTATTTTAGAAAAATGGTTGCAAACAACAGTAATGTTGACATCTGTGTTGGAGCATTGACTAAGACTGATGTTCCTATTGCATCATGGAACGCATCCGTCGTTGCGTCGACCGAAGTGGGTGATCATGACTTATCGTACTGAACTATGCATGCAGAAAAACCCGATAAGTTTGACGGGTCCAACTTCAAGAGGTGGTAGGAGGAAATGATGTTTTATATGACCACTCTGAGTTGCGCACGATTCCTGATGGAAGAACCACCAACTCAAGGCTAATATGATGATCATGGTTTTTTCTTAGCTATAGAAGCATGGAATCATTCAGACTATTTGTGTAGACATTATGTAATGAATAGTTTATATGATTCATTGTATGATGTATGTAGCAAAATTAAGTCTGCTAAGGAGCTGAGGCATGCCTTGGAACAAAACTATGAGTCTGAGGATGGGGATAAGAAGAAATTCCTGCTAGTGAATTGTGAGTCACCTGTGTTGACTGAAAGATGATCGATAACAAAGCATGTATGAAACCGGTACTAGATGTAGAACTCCTCCTCCAGAGTATCCATGCCGAGAAGTTGGAACTCACCGAGGCATTTCCGGTAAAGTTACCCTTAACGTGGAATATGTTCAAGGGCTTCATGAAACACAAGGGAAAGGAGATTACCATGGTTGAGTTAATCGAGAGAATCAACGTGCACGAACAATACATGAGTATTGCACAGGGAGTTCCAATCGTCCCCATGAACACAATGTTCTCCACCAAGGCAAATGTGGTGGAGCATGGGCAGACCTCAACCAGGCATGACGTCAAAGGCAAACAAAAGAAGTAAAAATGATTGATTCAGGGTCCTAAGGGTAGTGTCTAGAAGAAGTAGGAATCCCAACCACAAGGATTGATTGGTTCTTGTTAAAATTGTGGTAAGATTGGCCATAAATCTAATGCTTGTTGGTTTCCTAAGCAAAAGGATACCAACATGATGCAGGGAATCACCGAAGACCTTGATGACATTGACTTGACAACAATTGTGTCTGAGGTAAGCATCACTGATTCCATAAAGATGTGCGAGCTTCTATCCAAACTTTGGTGATTTCTAAGTCTCTAGTTCAAATTTTTCTTAAAGTACGAGTCGAGGTATTGTTCAATTCGATTAAGGGAAATAGTGTGTTTGTTTTGCCTTAACGACACTGTTTTGACGTAGCCAAATTTCTCTTACACTACCCTATTATTTTAAGACGGCGAAATTGCCTAAAGGAGACCATGTTTTTGGTGGGACTCAATATATAACGAAAAAAATATTTCTTTTAATCTTTTATAAGGACAATTTCATCATTTTGTAAAGTTGCATGTCAGTATAGGGTTTATGCAGTTGATATTATTTTAGTATTTGATCCGGAAATATTATTATATTATAATACATTCCTCTATTAGTAATAATCCCAAGGCTATTTTTGTTTAAAGTGATACAGGAGACCTAAGAACCGTATCAGTTCAATAATTTGTAAAATATGTTATAATAATTTCAATGGAAAATATTTTAACACTTTCTATTTTAGAAAAATGGTTGCAAACAACAGTAATGTTGACATCTGTGTTGGAGCATTGACTAAGACTGATGTTCCTATTGCATCATGGAACGCATCCGTCGTTGCGTCGACCGAAGTGGGTGATCATGACTTATCCTACTGAACTATGCATGCAGAAAAACCCGATAAGTTTGACGGGTCCAACTTCAAGAGGTGGTAGGAGGAAATGATGTTTTATATGACCACTCTAAGTTGCGCACGATTCCTGATGGAAGAACCACCAACTCAAGGCTAATATGATGATCATGGTTTTTTCTTAGCTATAGAAGCATGGAATCATTCAGACTATTTGTGTAGACATTATGTAATGAATAGTTTATATGATTCATTGTATGATGTATGTAGCAAAATTAAGTCTGCTAAGGAGCTGAGGCATGCCTTGGAACAAAACTATGAGTCTGAGGATGGGGATAAGAAGAAATTCCTGCTAGTGAATTGTGAGTCACCTGTGTTGACTGAAAGATGATCGATAACAAAGCATGTATGAAACCGGTAATAGATGTAGAACTCCTCCTCCAGAGTATCCATGCCGAGAAGTTGGAACTCACCGAGGCATTTCCGGTAAAGTTACCCTTAACGTGGAATATGTTCAAGGGCTTCCTGAAACACAAGGGAAAGGAGATTACCATGGTTGAGTTAATCGAGAGAATCAACGTGCACGAACAATAGATGAGTATTGCTCAGGGAGTTCCAATCGTCCCCATGAACACAATGTTCTCCGCCAAGGCAAATGTGGTGGAGCATGGGCAGACCTCAACCAGGCATGACGTCAAAGGCAAACAAAAGAAGTAAAAATGATTGATTCAGGGTCCTAAGGGTAGTGTCTAGAAGAAGTAGGAATCCCAACCACAAGGATTGATTGGTTCTTGTTAAAATTGTGGTAAGATTGGCCATAAATCTAATGCTTGTTGGTTTCCTAAGCAAAAGGATACCAACATGATGCAGGGAATCACCGAAGAACTTGATGACATTGACTTGACAACAATTGTGTCTGAGGTAAGCATCACTGATTCCATAAAGATGTGCGAGCTTCTATCCAAACTTTGGTGATTTCAAAGTCTCTAGTTCAAATTTTTCTTAAAGTACGAGTCGAGGTATTGTTCAATTCGATTAAGGGAAATAGTGTGTTTGTTTTGCCTTAACGACACTGTTTTGACGTAGCCAAATTTCTCTCACACTATCCTATTATTTTAAGACGGCGAAATTGCCTAAAGGAGACCATGTTTTTGGTGGGACTCAATATATAACGAAAAAAATATTTCTTTTAATCTTTTATAAGGACAATTTCATCATTTTGTAAAGTTGCATGTCAGTATAGGGTTTATGCAGTTGATATTATTTTAGTATTTGATCCGGAAATATTATTATATTATAATACATTCCTCTATTAGTAATAATCCCAAGGCTATTTTTGTTTAAAGTGATACAGGAGACCTAAGAACCGTATCAGTTCAATAATTTGTAAAATATGTTATAATAATTTCAATGGAAAATATTTTAACACTTTCTATTTTAGAAAAATGGTTGCAAACAACAGTAATGTTGACATCTGTGTTGGAGCATTGACTAAGACTGATGTTCCTATTGCATCATGGAACGCATCCGTCGTTGCGTCGACCGAAGTGGGTGATCATGACTTATCCTACTGAACTATGCATGCAGAAAAACCCGATAAGTTTGACGGGTCCAACTTCAAGAGGTGGTAGGAGGAAATGATGTTTTATATGACCACTCTAAGTTGCGCACGATTCCTGATGGAAGAACCACCAACTCAAGGCTAATATGATGATCATGGTTTTTTCTTAGCTATAGAAGCATGGAATCATTCAGACTATTTGTGTAGACATTATGTAATGAATAGTTTATATGATTCATTGTATGATGTATGTAGCAAAATTAAGTCTGCTAAGGAGCTGAGGCATGCCTTGGAACAAAACTATGAGTCTGAGGATGGGGATAAGAAGAAATTCCTGCTAGTGAATTGTGAGTCACCTGTGTTGACTGAAAGATGATCGATAACAAAGCATGTATGAAACCGGTAATAGATGTAGAACTCCTCCTCCAGAGTATCCATGCCGAGAAGTTGGAACTCACCGAGGCATTTCCGGTAAAGTTACCCTTAACGTGGAATATGTTCAAGGGCTTCCTGAAACACAAGGGAAAGGAGATTACCATGGTTGAGTTAATCGAGAGAATCAACGTGCACGAACAATAGATGAGTATTGCTCAGGGAGTTCCAATCGTCCCCATGAATACAATGTTCTCCGCCAAGGCAAATGTGGTGGAGCATGGGCAGACCTCAACCAGGCATGACGTCAAAGGCAAACAAAAGAAGCAAAAATGATTGATTCAGGGTCCTAAGGGTAGTGTCTAGAAGAAGTAGGAATCCCAACCACAATGATTGATTGGTTCTTGTTAAAATTGTGGTAAGATTGGCCATAAATCTAATGCTTGTTGGTTTCCTAAGCAAAAGGATACCAACATGATGCAGGGAATCACCGAAGAACTTGATGACATTGACTTGACAACAATTGTGTCTGAGGTAAGCATCACTGATTCCATAAAGATGTGCGAGCTTCTATCCAAACTTTGGTGATTTCTAAGTCTCTAGTTCAAATTTTTCTTAAAGTACGAGTCGAGGTATTGTTCAATTCGATTAAGGGAAATAGTGTGTTTGTTTTGCCTTAACGACACTGTTTTGACGTAGCCAAATTTCTCTCACACTATCCTATTATTTTAAGACGGCGAAATTGCCTAAAGGAGACCATGTTTTTCGTGGGACTCAATATATAACGAAAAAAATATTTCTTTTAATCTTTTATAAGGACAATTTCATCATTTTGTAAAGTTGCATGTCAGTATAGGGTTTATGCAGTTTATATTATTTTAGTATTTGATCCGGAAATATTATTATATTATAATATATTCCTCTATTAGTAATAATCCCAAGGCTATTTTTATTTAAAGTGATACAGCAGACCTAAGAACCGTATCAGTTCAATAATTTGTAAAATATGTTATAATAATTTCAATGGAAAATATTTTAACACTTTCTATTTTAGAAAAATGGTTGCAAACAACAGTAATGTTGACATCTGTGTTGGAGCATTGACTAAGACTGATGTTCCTATTGCATCATGGAACGCATCCGTCGTTGCGTCGACCGAAGTGGGTGATCATGACTTATCCTACTGAACTATGCATGCAGAAAAACCCGATAAGTTTGACGGGTCCAACTTCAAGAGGTGGTAGGAGGAAATGATGTTTTATATGACCACTCTAAGTTGCGCACGATTCCTGATGGAAGAACCACCAACTCAAGGCTAATATGATGATCATGGTTTTTTCTTAGCTATAGAAGCATGGAATCATTCAGACTATTTGTGTAGACATTATGTAATGAATAGTTTATATGATTCATTGTATGATGTATGTAGCAAAATTAAGTCTGCTAAGGAGCTGAGGCATGCCTTGGAACAAAACTATGAGTCTGAGGATGGGGATAAGAAGAAATTCCTGCTAGTGAATTGTGAGTCACCTGTGTTGACTGAAAGATGATCGATAACAAAGCATGTATGAAACCGGTAATAGATGTAGAACTCCTCCTCCAGAGTATCCATGCCGAGAAGTTGGAACTCACCGAGGCATTTCCGGTAAAGTTACCCTTAACGTGGAATATGTTCAAGGGCTTCCTGAAACACAAGGGAAAGGAGATTACCATGGTTGAGTTAATCGAGAGAATCAACGTGCACGAACAATAGATGAGTATTGCTCAGGGAGTTCCAATCGTCCCCATGAATACAATGTTCTCCGCCAAGGCAAATGTGGTGGAGCATGGGCAGACCTCAACCAGGCATGACGTCAAAGGCAAACAAAAGAAGCAAAAATGATAGATTCAGGGTCCTAAGGGTAGTGTCTAGAAGAAGTAGGAATCCCAACCACAATGATTGATTGGTTCTTGTTAAAATTGTGGTAAGATTGGCCATAAATCTAATGCTTGTTGGTTTCCTAAGCAAAAGGATACCAACATGATGCAGGGAATCACCGAAGAACTTGATGACATTGACTTGACAACAATTGTGTCTGAGGTAAGCATCACTGATTCCATAAAGATGTGCGAGCTTCTATCCAAACTTTGGTGATTTCTAAGTCTCTAGTTCAAATTTTTCTTAAAGTACGAGTCGAGGTATTGTTCAATTCGATTAAGGGAAACAGTGTGTTTGTTTTGCCTTAACGACACTGTTTTGACGTAGCCAAATTTCTCTCACACTATCCTATTATTTTAAGACGGCGAAATTGCCTAAAGGAGACCATGTTTTTCGTGGGACTCAATATATAACGAAAAAAATATTTCTTTTAATCTTTTATAAGGACAATTTCATCATTTTGTAAAGTTGCATGTCAGTATAGGGTTTATGCAGTTTATATTATTTTAGTATTTGATCCGGAAATATTATTATATTATAATATATTCCTCTATTAGTAATAATCCCAAGGCTATTTTTGTTTAAAGTGATACAGCAGACCTAAGAACCGTATCAGTTCAATAATTTGTAAAATATGTTATAATAATTTCAATGGAAAATATTTTAACACTTTCTATTTTAGAAAAATGGTTGCAAACAACAGTAATGTTGACATCTGTGTTGGAGCATTGACTAAGACTGATGTTCCTATTGCATCATGGAACGCATCCGTCGTTGCGTCGACCGAAGTGGGTGATCATGACTTATCCTACTGAACTATGCATGCAGAAAAACCCGATAAGTTTGACGGGTCCAACTTCAAGAGGTGGTAGGAGGAAATGATGTTTTATATGACCACTCTGAGTTGCGCACGATTCCTGATGGAAGAACCACCAACTCAAGGCTAATATGATGATCATGGTTTTTTCTTAGCTATAGAAGCATGGAATCATTCAGACTATTTGTGTAGACATTATGTAATGAATAGTTTATATGATTCATTGTATGATGTATGTAGCAAAATTAAGTCTGCTAAGGAGCTGAGGCATGCCTTGGAACAAAACTATGAGTCTGAGGATGGGGATAAGAAGAAATTCCTGCTAGTGAATTGTGAGTCACCTGTGTTGACTGAAAGATGATCGATAACAAAGCATGTATGAAACCGATAATAGATGTAGAACTCCTCCTCCAGAGTATCCATGCCGAGAAGTTGGAACTCACCGAGGTATTTCCGGTAAAGTTACCCTTAACGTGGAATATGTTCAAGGGCTTCCTGAAACACAAGGGAAAGGAGATTACCATGGTTGAGTTAATCGAGAGAATCAACGTGCACGAACAATAGATGAGTATTGCTCAGGGAGTTCCAATCGTCCCCATGAATACAATGTTCTCCGCCAAGGCAAATGTGGTGGAGCATGGGCAGACCTCAACCAGGCATGACGTCAAAGGCAAACAAAAGAAGCAAAAATGATAGATTCAGGGTCCTAAGGGTAGTGTCTAGAAGAAGTAGGAATCCCAACCACAATGATTGATTGGTTCTTGTTAAAATTGTGGTAAGATTGGCCATAAATCTAATGCTTGTTGGTTTCCTAAGCAAAAGGATACCAACATGATGCAGGGAATCACCGAAGAACTTGATGACATTGACTTGACAACAATTGTGTCTGAGGTAAGCATCACTGATTCAATAAAGATGTGCGAGCTTCTATCCAAACTTTGGTGATTTCTAAGTCTCTAGTTCAAATTTTTCTTAAAGTACGAGTCGAGGTATTGTTCAATTCGATTAAGGGAAACAGTGTGTTTGTTTTGCCTTAACGACACTGTTTTGACGTAGCCAAATTTCTCTCACACTATCCTATTATTTTAAGACGGCGAAATTGCCTAAAGGAGACCATGTTTTTCGTGGGACTCAATATATAACGAAAAAAATATTTCTTTTAATCTTTTATAAGGACAATTTCATCATTTTGTAAAGTTGCATGTCAGTATAGGGTTTATGCAGTTTATATTATTTTAGTATTTGATCCGGAAATATTATTATATTATAATATATTCCTCTATTAGTAATAATCCCAAGGCTATTTTTGTTTAAAGTGATACAGCAGACCTAAGAACCGTATCAGTTCAATAATTTGTAAAATATGTTATAATAATTTCAATGGAAAATATTTTAACACTTTCTATTTTAGAAAAATGGTTGCAAACAACAGTAATGTTGACATCTGTGTTGGAGCATTGACTAAGACTGATGTTCCTATTGCATCATGGAACGCATCCGTCGTTGCGTCGACCGAAGTGGGTGATCATGACTTATCCTACTGAACTATGCATGCAGAAAAACCCGATAAGTTTGACGGGTCCAACTTCAAGAGGTGGTAGGAGGAAATGATGTTTTATATGACCACTCTGAGTTGCGCACGATTCCTGATGGAAGAACCACCAACTCAAGGCTAATATGATGATCATGGTTTTTTCTTAGCTATAGAAGCATGGAATCATTCAGACTATTTGTGTAGACATTATGTAATGAATAGTTTATATGATTCATTGTATGATGTATGTAGCAAAATTAAGTCTGCTAAGGAGCTGAGGCATGCCTTGGAACAAAACTATGAGTCTGAGGATGGGGATAAGAAGAAATTCCTGCTAGTGAATTGTGAGTCACCTGTGTTGACTGAAAGATGATCGATAACAAAGCATGTATGAAACCGATAATAGATGTAGAACTCCTCCTCCAGAGTATCCATGCCGAGAAGTTGGAACTCACCGAGGTATTTCCGGTAAAGTTACCCTTAACGTGGAATATGTTCAAGGGCTTCCTGAAACACAAGGGAAAGGAGATTACCATGGTTGAGTTAATCGAGAGAATCAACGTGCACGAACAATAGATGAGTATTGCTCAGGGAGTTCCAATCGTCCCCATGAACACAATGTTCTCCGCCAAGGCAAATGTGGTGGAGCATGGGCAGACCTCAACCAGGCATGACGTCAAAGGCAAACAAAAGAAGCAAAAATGATTGATTCAGGGGCCTAAGGGTAGTGTCTAGAAGAAGTAGGAATCCCAACCACAATGATTGATTGGTTCTTGTTAAAATTGTGGTAAGATTGGCCATAAATCTAATGCTTGTTGGTTTCCTAAGCAAAAGGATACCAACATGATGCAGGGAATCACCGAAGAACTTGATGACATTGACTTGACAACAATTGTGTCTGAGGTAAGCATCACTGATTCCATAAAGATGTGCGAGCTTCTATCCAAACTTTGGTGATTTCTAAGTCTCTAGTTCAAATTTTTCTTAAAGTACGAGTCGAGGTATTGTTCAATTCGATTAAGGGAAATAGTGTGTTTGTTTTGCCTTAACGACACTGTTTTGACGTAGCCAAATTTCTCTCACACTATCCTATTATTTTAAGACGGCGAAATTGCCTAAAGGAGACCATGTTTTTCGTGGGACTCAATATATAACGAAAAAAATATTTCTTTTAATCTTTTATAATGACAATTTCATCATTTTGTAAAGTTGCATGTCAGTATAGGGTTTATGCAGTTTATATTATTTTAGTATTTGATCCGGAAATATTATTATATTATAATATATTCCTCTATTAGTAATAATCCCAAGGCTATTTTTGTTTAAAGTGATACAGCAGACCTAAGAACCGTATCAGTTCAATAATTTGTAAAATATGTTATAATAATTTCAATGGAAAATATTTTAACACTTTCTATTTTAGAAAAATGGTTGCAAACAACAGTAATGTTGACATCTGTGTTGGAGCATTGACTAAGACTGATGTTCCTATTGCATCATGGAACGCATCCGTCGTTGCGTCGACCGAAGTGGGTGATCATGACTTATCCTACTGAACTATGCATGCAGAAAAACCCGATAAGTTTGACGGGTCCAACTTCAAGAGGTGGTAGGAGGAAATGATGTTTTATATGACCACTCTGAGTTGCGCACGATTCCTGATGGAAGAACCACCAACTCAAGGCTAATATGATGATCATGGTTTTTTCTTAGCTATAGAAGCATGGAATCATTCAGACTATTTGTGTAGACATTATGTAATGAATAGTTTATATGATTCATTGTATGATGTATGTAGCAAAATTAAGTCTGCTAAGGAGCTGAGGCATGCCTTGGAACAAAACTATGAGTCTGAGGATGGGGATAAGAAGAAATTCCTGCTAGTGAATTGTGAGTCACCTGTGTTGACTGAAAGATGATCGATAACAAAGCATGTATGAAACCGATAATAGATGTAGAACTCCTCCTCCAGAGTATCCATGCCGAGAAGTTGGAACTCACCGAGGTATTTCCGGTAAAGTTACCCTTAACGTGGAATATGTTCAAGGGCTTCCTGAAACACAAGGGAAAGGAGATTACCATGGTTGAGTTAATCGAGAGAATCAACGTGCACGAACAATAGATGAGTATTGCTCAGGGAGTTCCAATCGTCCCCATGAATACAATGTTCTCCGCCAATGCAAATGTGGTGGAGCATGGGCAGACCTCAACCAGGCATGACGTCAAAGGCAAACAAAAGAAGCAAAAATGATAGATTCAGGGTCCTAAGGGTAGTGTCTAGAAGAAGTAGGAATCCCAACCACAATGATTGATTGGTACTTGTTAAAATTGTGGTAAGATTGGCCATAAATCTAATGCTTGTTGGTTTCCTAAGCAAAAGGATACCAACATGATGCAGGGAATCACCGAAGAACTTGATGACATTGACTTGACAACAATTGTGTCTGAGGTAAGCATCACTGATTCCATAAAGATGTGCGAGCTTCTATCCAAACTTTGGTGATTTCTAAGTCTCTAGTTCAAATTTTTCTTAAAGTACGAGTCGAGGTATTGTTCAATTCGATTAAGGGAAATAGTGTGTTTGTTTTGCCTTAACGACACTGTTTTGACGTAGCCAAATTTCTCTCACACTATCCTATTATTTTAAGAAGGCGAAATTGCCTAAAGGAGACCATGTTTTTCGTGGGACTCAATATATAACGAAAAAAATATTTCTTTTAATCTTTTATAAGGACAATTTCATCATTTTGTAAAGTTGCATGTCAGTATAGGGTTTATGCAGTTTATATTATTTTAGTATTTGATCCGGAAATATTATTATATTATAATATATTCCTCTATTAGTAATAATCCCAAGGCTATTTTTGTTTAAAGTGATACAGGAGACCTAAGAACCGTATCAGTTCAATAATTTGTAAAATATGTTATAATAATTTCAATGGAAAATATTTTAACACTTTCTATTTTAGAAAAATGGTTGCAAACAACAGTAATGTTGACATCTGTGTTGGAGCATTGACTAAGACTGATGTTCCTATTGCATCATGGAACGCATCCGTCGTTGCGTCGACCGAAGTGGGTGATCATGACTTATCCTACTGAACTATGCATGCAGAAAAACCCGATAAGTTTGACGGGTCCAACTTCAAGAGGTGGTAGGAGGAAATGATGTTTTATATGACCACTCTGAGTTGCGCACGATTCCTGATGGAAGAACCACCAACTCAAGGCTAATATGATGATCATGGTTTTTTCTTAGCTATAGAAGCATGGAATCATTCAGACTATTTGTGTAGACATTATGTAATGAATAGTTTATATGATTCATTGTATGATGTATGTAGCAAAATTAAGTCTGCTAAGGAGCTGAGGCATGCCTTGGAACAAAACTATGAGTCTGAGGATGGGGATAAGAAGAAATTCCTGCTAGTGAATTGTGAGTCACCTGTGTTGACTGAAAGATGATCGATAACAAAGCATGTATGAAACCGGTAATAGATGTAGAACTCTTCCTCCAGAGTATCCATGCCGAGAAATTGGAACTCACCGAGGCATTTCCGGTAAAGTTACCCTTAACGTGGAATATGTTCAAGGGCTTCATGAAACACAAGGGAAAGGAGATTACCATGGTTGAGTTAATCGAGAGAATCAACGTGCACGAACAATAGATGAGTATTGCTCAGGGAGTTCCAATCGTCCCCATGAACACAATGTTCTCCGCCAAGGCAAATGTGGTGGAGCATGGGCAGACCTCAACCAGGCATGACGTCAAAGGCAAACAAAAGAAGCAAAAATGATTGATTCAGGGGCCTAAGGGTAGTGTCTAGAAGAAGTAGGAATCCCAACCACAATGATTGATTGGTTCTTGTTAAAATTGTGGTAAGATTGGCCATAAATCTAATGCTTGTTGGTTTCCTAAGCAAAAGGATACCAACATGATGCAGGGAATCACCGAAGAACTTGATGACATTGACTTGACAACAATTGTGTCTGAGGTAAGCATCACTGATTCCATAAAGATGTGCGAGCTTCTATCCAAACTTTGGTGATTTCTAAGTCTCTAGTTCAAATTTTTCTTAAAGTACGAGTCGAGGTATTGTTCAATTCGATTAAGGGAAATAGTGTGTTTGTTTTGCCTTAACGACACTGTTTTGACGTAGCCAAATTTCTCTCACACTATCCTATTATTTTAAGACGGCGAAATTGCCTAAAGGAGACCATGTTTTTCGTGGGACTCAATATATAACGAAAAAAATATTTCTTTTAATCTTTTATAATGACAATTTCATCATTTTGTAAAGTTGCATGTCAGTATAGGGTTTATGCAGTTTATATTATTTTAGTATTTGATCCGGAAATATTATTATATTATAATATATTCCTCTATTAGTAATAATCCCAAGGCTATTTTTGTTTAAAGTGATACAGCAGACCTAAGAACCGTATCAGTTCAATAATTTGTAAAATATGTTATAATAATTTCAATGGAAAATATTTTAACACTTTCTATTTTAGAAAAATGGTTGCAAACAACAGTAATGTTGACATCTGTGTTGGAGCATTGACTAAGACTGATGTTCCTATTGCATCATGGAACGCATCCGTCGTTGCGTCGACCGAAGTGGGTGATCATGACTTATCCTACTGAACTATGCATGCAGAAAAACCCGATAAGTTTGACGGGTCCAACTTCAAGAGGTGGTAGGAGGAAATGATGTTTTATATGACCACTCTGAGTTGCGCACGATTCCTGATGGAAGAACCACCAACTCAAGGCTAATATGATGATCATGGTTTTTTCTTAGCTATAGAAGCATGGAATCATTCAGACTATTTGTGTAGACATTATGTAATGAATAGTTTATATGATTCATTGTATGATGTATGTAGCAAAATTAAGTCTGCTAAGGAGCTGAGGCATGCCTTGGAACAAAACTATGAGTCTGAGGATGGGGATAAGAAGAAATTCCTGCTAGTGAATTGTGAGTCACCTGTGTTGACTGAAAGATGATCGATAACAAAGCATGTATGAAACCGATAATAGATGTAGAACTCCTCCTCCAGAGTATCCATGCCGAGAAGTTGGAACTCACCGAGGTATTTCCGGTAAAGTTACCCTTAACGTGGAATATGTTCAAGGGCTTCCTGAAACACAAGGGAAAGGAGATTACCATGGTTGAGTTAATCGAGAGAATCAACGTGCACGAACAATAGATGAGTATTGCTCAGGGAGTTCCAATCGTCCCCATGAATACAATGTTCTCCGCCAAGGCAAATGTGGTGGAGCATGGGCAGACCTCAACCAGGCATGACGTCAAAGGCAAACAAAAGAAGCAAAAATGATAGATTCAGGGTCCTAAGGGTAGTGTCTAGAAGAAGTAGGAATCCCAACCACAATGATTGATTGGTTCTTGTTAAAATTGTGGTAAGATTGGCCATAAATCTAATGCTTGTTGGTTTCCTAAGCAAAAGGATACCAACATGATGCAGGGAATCACCGAAGAACTTGATGACATTGACTTGACAACAATTGTGTCTGAGGTAAGCATCACTGATTCCATAAAGATGTGCGAGCTTCTATCCAAACTTTGGTGATTTCTAAGTCCCCAGTTCAAATTTTTCTTAAAGTACGAGTCGAGGTATTGTTCAGTTCGATTAAGGGAAATAGTGTGTTTGTTTTGTGTTAACGACACTGTTTTGACGTAGCCAAATTTCTCTCACACTATCCTATTATTTTAAGACGGCGAAATTGCCTAAAGGAGACCATGTTTTTCGTGGGACTCAATATATAACGAAAAAAATATTTCTTTTAATCTTTTATAAGGACAATTTCATCATTTTGTAAAGTTGCATGTCAGTATAGGGTTTATGCAGTTTATATTATTTTAGTATTTGATCCGGAAATATTATTATATTATAATACATTCCTCTATTAGTAATAATCCCAAGGCTATTTTTGTTTAAAGTGATACAGGAGACCTAAGAACCGTATCAGTTCAATAATTTGTAAAATATGTTATAATAATTTCAATGGAAAATATTTTAACACTTTCTATTTTAGAAAAATGGTTGCAAACAACAGTAATGTTGACATCTGTGTTGGAGCATTGACTAAGACTGATGTTCCTATTGCATCATGGAACGCATCCGTAGTTGCGTCGACCGAAGTGGGTGATCATGACTTATCCTACTGAACTATGCATGCAGAAAAACCCGATAAGTTTGACGGGTCCAACTTCAAGAGGTGGTAGGAGGAAATGATGTTTTATATGACCACTCTGAGTTGCGCACGATTCCTGATGGAAGAACCACCAACTCAAGGCTAATATGATGATCATGGTTTTTTCTTAGCTATAGAAGCATGGAATCATTCAGACTATTTGTGTAGACATTATGTAATGAATAGTTTATATGATTCATTGTATGATGTATGTAGCAAAATTAAGTCTGCTAAGGAGCTGAGGCATGCCTTGGAACAAAACTATGAGTCTGAGGATGGGGATAAGAAGAAATTCCTGCTAGTGAATTGTGAGTCACCTGTGTTGACTGAAAGATGATCGATAACAAAGCATGTATGAAACCGGTAATAGATGTAGAACTCCTCCTCCAGAGTCCATGCCGAGAAGTTGGAACTCACCGAGGCATTTCCGGTAAAGTTACCTTTAACGTGGAATATGTTCAAGGGCTTCATGAAACACAAGGGAAAGGAGATTACCATGGTTGAGTTAATCGAGAGAATCAACGTGCACGAACAATACATGAGTATTGCACAGGGAGTTCCAATCGTCCCCATGAACACAATGTTCTCCGCCAAGGCAAATGTGGTGGAGCATGGGCAGACCTCAACCAGGCATGACGTCAAAGGCAAACAAAAGAAGTAAAAATGATTGATTCAGGGTCCTAAGGGTAGTGTCTAGAAGAAGTAGGAATCCCAACCACAAGGATTGATTGGTTCTTGTTAAAATTGTGGTAAGATTGGCCATAAATCTAATGCTTGTAGGTTTCCTAAGCAAAAGGATACCAACATGATGCAGGGAATCACCGAAGACCTTGATGACATTGACTTGACAACAATTGTGTCTGAGGTAAGCATTACTGATTCCATAAATATATTCGAGCTTCTATCCAAACTTTGGTGATTTCTAAGTCCCCAGTTCAAATTTTTCTTAAAGTACGAGTCGAGGTATTGTTCAGTTCGATTAAGGGAAATAGTGTGTTTGTTTTGCGTTAACGACACTGTTTTGACGTAGCCAAATTTCTCTCACACTATCCTATTATTTTAAGACGGCGAAATTGCCTAAAGGAGACCATGTTTTTCGTGGGACTCAATATATAACGAAAAAAATATTTCTTTTAATCTTTTATAAGGACAATTTCATCATTTTGTAAATTTGTATGTCAGTATAGGGTTTATGCAGTTGATATTATTTTAGTATTTGATCCGGAAATATTATTATATTATAATATATTCCTCTATTAGTAATAATCCCAAGGCTATTTTTGTTTAAAGTGATACAGGAGACCTAAGAACCGTATCAGTTCAATAATTTGTAAAATATGTTATAATAATTTCAATGGAAAATATTTTAACACTTTCTATTTTAGAAAAATGGTTTCAAACAACAGTAATGTTGACATCTGTGTTGGAGCATTGACTAAGACTGATGTTCCTATTGCATCATGGAACGCATCCGTCGTTGCGTCGACCGAAGTGGGTGATCATGACTTATCCTACTGAACTATGCATGCAGAAAAACCCGATAAGTTTGACGGGTCCAACTTCAAGAGGTGGTAGGAGGAAATGATGTTTTATATGACCACTCTGAGTTGCGCACGATTCCTAATGGAAGAACCACCAACTCAAGGCTAATATGATGATCATGGTTTTTTCTTAGCTATAGAAGCATGGAATCATTCAGACTATTTGTGTAGACATTATGTAATGAATAGTTTATATGATTCATTGTATGATGTATGTAGCAAAATTAAGTCTGCTAAGGAGCTGAGGCATGCCTTGGAACAAAACTGTGAGTCTGAGGATGTCGATAAGAAGAAATTCCTGCTAGTGAATTCTGAGTCACCTGTGTTGACTGAAAGATGATCGATAATAAAGCATGTATGAAACCGGTAATAGATGTAGAACTCTTCCTCCAGAGTATCCATGCCGAGAAATTGGAACTCACCGAGGCATTTCCGGTAAAGTTACCCTTAACGTGGAATATGTTCAAGGGCTTCATGAAACACAAGGGAAAGGAGATTACCATGGTTGAGTTAATCGAGAGAATCAACGTGCACGAACAATAAATGAGTATTGCTCAGGGAGTTCCAATCGTCCCCATGAACACAATGTTCTCCGCCAAGGCAAATGTGGTGGAGCATGGGCAGACCTCAACCAGGCATGACGTCAAAGGCAAACAAAAGAAGCAAAAATGATTGATTCAGGGTCCTAAGGGTAGTGTCTAGAAGAAGTAGGAATCCCAACCACAATGATTGAATGGTTCTTGTTAAAATTGTGGTAAGATTGGCCATAAATCTAATGCTTGTAGGTTTCCTAAGCAAAAGGATACCAACATGATGCAGGGAATCACCGAAGACCTTGATGACATTGACTTGACAACAATTGTGTCTGAGGTAAGCATTACTGATTCCATAAAGATATTCGAGCTTCTATCCAAACTTTGGTGATTTCTAAGTCCCCAGTTCAAATTTTTCTTAAAGTACGAGTCGAGGTATTGTTCAGTTCGATTAAGGGAAATAGTGTGTTTGTTTTGCGTTAACGACACTGTTTTGACGTAGCCAAATTTCTCTCACACTATCCTATTATTTTAAGACGGCGAAATTGCCTAAAGGAGACCATGTTTTTCGTGGGACTCAATATATAACGAAAAAAATATTTCTTTTAATCTTTTATAAGGACAATTTCATCATTATGTAAAGTTGCATGTCAGTATAGGGTTTATGCAGTTGATATTATTTTAGTATTTGATCCGGAAATATCATTATATTATAATATATTCCTCTATTAGTAATAATCCCAAGGCTATTTTTGTTTAAAGTGATACAGGAGACCTAAGAACCGTATCAGTTCAATAATTTGTAAAATATGTTATAATAATTTCAATGGAAAATATTTTAACACTTTCTATTTTAGAAAAATGGTTGCAAACAACAGTAATGTTGACATCTGTGTTGGAGCATTGACTAAGACTGATGTTCCTATTGCATCATGGAACGCATCCGTCGTTGCGTCGACCGAAGTGGGTGATCATGACTTATCCTACTGAACTATGCATGCAGAAAAACCCGATAAGTTTGACGGGTCCAACTTCAAGAGGTGGTAGGAGGAAATGATGTTTTATATGACCACTCTGAGTTGCGCACGATTCCTGATGGAAGAACCACCAACTCAAGGCTAATATGATGATCATGGTTTTTTCTTAGCTATAGAAGCATGGAATCATTCAGACTATTTGTGTAGACATTATGTAATGAATAGTTTATATGATTCATTGTATGATGTATGTAGCAAAATTAAGTCTGCTAAGGAGCTGAGGCATACCTTGGAACAAAACTGTGAGTCTGAGGATGTCGATAAGAAGAAATTCCTGCTAGTGAATTCTGAGTCACCTGTGTTGACTGAAAGATGATCGATAATAAAGCATGTATGAAACCGGTAATAGATGTAGAACTCTTCCTCCAGAGTATCCATGCCGAGAAATTGGAACTCACCGAGGCATTTCCGGTAAAGTTACCCTTAACGTGGAATATGTTCAAGGGCTTCATGAAACACAAGGGAAAGGAGATTACCATGGTTGAGTTAATCGAGAGAATCAACGTGCACGAACAATAGATGAGTATTGCTCAGGGAGTTCCAATCGTCCCCATGAACACAATGTTCTCCGCCAAGGCAAATGTGGTGGAGCATGGGCAGACCTCAACCAGGCATGACGTCAAAGGCAAACAAAAGAAGCAAAAATGATTGATTCAGGGTCCTAAGGGTAGTGTCTAGAAGAAGTAGGAATCCCAACCACAATGATTGAATGGTTCTTGTTAAAATTGTGGTAAGATTGGCCATAAATCTAATGCTTGTAGGTTTCCTAAGCAAAAGGATACCAACATGATGCAGGGAATCACCGAAGACCTTGATGACATTGACTTGACAACAATTGTGTCTGAGGTAAGCATTACTGATTCCATAAAGATATTCGAGCTTCTATCCAAACTTTGGTGATTTCTAAGTCCCCAGTTCAAATTTTTCTTAAAGTACGAGTCGAGGTATTGTTCAGTTCGATTAAGGGAAATAGTGTGTTTGTTTTGCGTTAACGACACTGTTTTGACGTAGCCAAATTTCTCTCACACTATCCTATTATTTTAAGACGGCGAAATTGCCTAAAGGAGACCATGTTTTTCGTGGGACTCAATATATAACGAAAAAAATATTTCTTTTAATCTTTTATAAGGACAATTTCATCATTTTGTAAAGTTGCATGTCAGTATAGGGTTTATGCAGTTGATATTATTTTAGTATTTGATCCGGAAATATTATTATATTATAATATATTCCTCTATTAGTAATAATCCCAAGGCTATTTTTGTTTAAAGTGATACAGGAGACCTAAGAACCGTATCAGTTCAATAATTTGTAAAATATGTTATAATAATTTCAATGGAAAATATTTTAACACTTTCTATTTTAGAAAAATGGTTGCAAACAACAGTAATGTTGACATCTGTGTTGGAGCATTGACTAAGACTGATGTTCCTATTGCATCATGGAACGCATCCGTCGTTGCGTCGACCGAAGTGGGTGATCATGACTTATCCTACTGAACTATGCATGCAGAAAAACCCGATAAGTTTGACGGGTCCAACTTCAAGAGGTGGTAGGAGGAAATGATGTTTTATATGACCACTCTGAGTTGCGCACGATTCCTAATGGAAGAACCACCAACTCAAGGCTAATATGATGATCATGGTTTTTTCTTAGCTATAGAAGCATGGAATCATTCAGACTATTTGTGTAGACATTATGTAATGAATAGTTTATATGATTCATTGTATGATGTATGTAGCAAAATTAAGTCTGCTAAGGAGCTGAGGCATGCCTTGGAACAAAACTGTGAGTCTGAGGATGTCGATAAGAAGAAATTCCTGCTAGTGAATTCTGAGTCACCTGTGTTGACTGAAAGATGATCGATAATAAAGCATGTATGAAACCGGTAATAGATGTAGAACTCTTCCTCCAGAGTATCCATGCCGAGAAATTGGAACTCACCGAGGCATTTCCGGTAAAGTTACCCTTAACGTGGAATATGTTCAAGGGCTTCATGAAACACAAGGGAAAGGAGATTACCATGGTTGAGTTAATCGAGAGAATCAACGTGCACGAACAATAGATGAGTATTGCTCAGGGAGTTCCAATCGTCCCCATGAACACAATGTTCTCCGCCAAGGCAAATGTGGTGGAGCATGGGCAGACCTCAACCAGGCATGACGTCAAAGGCAAACAAAAGAAGCAAAAATGATTGATTCAGGGTCCTAAGGGTAGTGTCTAGAAGAAGTAGGAATCCCAACCACAATGATTGAATGGTTCTTGTTAAAATTGTGGTAAGATTGGCCATAAATCTAATGCTTGTAGGTTTCCTAAGCAAAAGGATACCAACATGATGCAGGGAATCACCGAAGACCTTGATGACATTGACTTGACAACAATTGTGTCTGAGGTAAGCATTACTGATTCCATAAAGATATTCGAGCTTCTATCCAAACTTTGGTGATTTCTAAGTCCCCAGTTCAAATTTTTCTTAAAGTACGAGTCGAGGTATTGTTCAGTTCGATTAAGGGAAATAGTGTGTTTGTTTTGCGTTAACGACACTGTTTTGACGTAGCCAAATTTCTCTCACACTATCCTATTATTTTAAGACGGCGAAATTGCCTAAAGGAGACCATGTTTTTCGTGGGACTCAATATATAACGAAAAAAATATTTCTTTTAATCTTTTATAAGGACAATTTCATCATTATGTAAAGTTGCATGTCAGTATAGGGTTTATGCAGTTGATATTATTTTAGTATTTGATCCGGAAATATCATTATATTATAATATATTCCTCTATTAGTAATAATCCCAAGGCTATTTTTGTTTAAAGTGATACAGGAGACCTAAGAACCGTATCAGTTCAATAATTTGTAAAATATGTTATAATAATTTCAATGGAAAATATTTTAACACTTTCTATTTTAGAAAAATGGTTGCAAACAACAGTAATGTTGACATCTGTGTTGGAGCATTGACTAAGACTGATGTTCCTATTGCATCATGGAACGCATCCGTCGTTGCGTCGACCGAAGTGGGTGATCATGACTTATCCTACTGAACTATGCATGCAGAAAAACCCGATAAGTTTGACGGGTCCAACTTCAAGAGGTGGTAGGAGGAAATGATGTTTTATATGACCACTCTGAGTTGCGCACGATTCCTGATGGAAGAACCACCAACTCAAGGCTAATATGATGATCATGGTTTTTTCTTAGCTATAGAAGCATGGAATCATTCAGACTATTTGTGTAGACATTATGTAATGAATAGTTTATATGATTCATTGTATGATGTATGTAGCAAAATTAAGTCTGCTAAGGAGCTGAGGCATACCTTGGAACAAAACTGTGAGTCTGAGGATGTCGATAAGAAGAAATTCCTGCTAGTGAATTCTGAGTCACCTGTGTTGACTGAAAGATGATCGATAATAAAGCATGTATGAAACCGGTAATAGATGTAGAACTCTTCCTCCAGAGTATCCATGCCGAGAAATTGGAACTCACCGAGGCATTTCCGGTAAAGTTACCCTTAACGTGGAATATGTTCAAGGGCTTCATGAAACACAAGGGAAAGGAGATTACCATGGTTGAGTTAATCGAGAGAATCAACGTGCACGAACAATAGATGAGTATTGCTCAGGGAGTTCCAATCGTCCCCATGAACACAATGTTCTCCGCCAAGGCAAATGTGGTGGAGCATGGGCAGACCTCAACCAGGCATGACGTCAAAGGCAAACAAAAGAAGCAAAAATGATTGATTCAGGGTCCTAAGGGTAGTGTCTAGAAGAAGTAGGAATCCCAACCACAATGATTGAATGGTTCTTGTTAAAATTGTGGTAAGATTGGCCATAAATCTAATGCTTGTAGGTTTCCTAAGCAAAAGGATACCAACATGATGCAGGGAATCACCGAAGACCTTGATGACATTGACTTGACAACAATTGTGTCTGAGGTAAGCATTACTGATTCCATAAAGATATTCGAGCTTCTATCCAAACTTTGGTGATTTCTAAGTCCCCAGTTCAAATTTTTCTTAAAGTACGAGTCGAGGTATTGTTCAGTTCGATTAAGGGAAATAGTGTGTTTGTTTTGCGTTAACGACACTGTTTTGACGTAGCCAAATTTCTCTCACACTATCCTATTATTTTAAGACGGCGAAATTGCCTAAAGGAGACCATGTTTTTCGTGGGACTCAATATATAACGAAAAAAATATTTCTTTTAATCTTTTATAAGGACAATTTCATCATTTTGTAAAGTTGCATGTCAGTATAGGGTTTATGCAGTTGATATTATTTTAGTATTTGATCCGGAAATATTATTATATTATAATATATTCCTCTATTAGTAATAATCCCAAGGCTATTTTTGTTTAAAGTGATACAGGAGACCTAAGAACCGTATCAGTTCAATAATTTGTAAAATATGTTATAATAATTTCAATGGAAAATATTTTAACACTTTCTATTTTAGAAAAATGGTTGCAAACAACAGTAATGTTGACATCTGTGTTGGAGCATTGACTAAGACTGATGTTCCTATTGCATCATGGAACGCATCCGTCGTTGCGTCGACCGAAGTGGGTGATCATGACTTATCCTACTGAACTATGCATGCAGAAAAACCCGATAAGTTTGACGGGTCCAACTTCAAGAGGTGGTAGGAGGAAATGATGTTTTATATGACCACTCTGAGTTGCGCACGATTCCTAATGGAAGAACCACCAACTCAAGGCTAATATGATGATCATGGTTTTTTCTTAGCTATAGAAGCATGGAATCATTCAGACTATTTGTGTAGACATTATGTAATGAATAGTTTATATGATTCATTGTATGATGTATGTAGCAAAATTAAGTCTGCTAAGGAGCTGAGGCATGCCTTGGAACAAAACTGTGAGTCTGAGGATGTCGATAAGAAGAAATTCCTGCTAGTGAATTCTGAGTCACCTGTGTTGACTGAAAGATGATCGATAATAAAGCATGTATGAAACCGGTAATAGATGTAGAACTCTTCCTCCAGAGTATCCATGCCGAGAAATTGGAACTCACCGAGGCATTTCCGGTAAAGTTACCCTTAACGTGGAATATGTTCAAGGGCTTCATGAAACACAAGGGAAAGGAGATTACCATGGTTGAGTTAATCGAGAGAATCAACGTGCACGAACAATAGATGAGTATTGCTCAGGGAGTTCCAATCGTCCCCATGAACACAATGTTCTCCGCCAAGGCAAATGTGGTGGAGCATGGGCAGACCTCAACCAGGCATGACGTCAAAGGCAAACAAAAGAAGCAAAAATGATTGATTCAGGGTCCTAAGGGTAGTGTCTAGAAGAAGTAGGAATCCCAACCACAATGATTGAATGGTTCTTGTTAAAATTGTGGTAAGATTGGCCATAAATCTAATGCTTGTAGGTTTCCTAAGCAAAAGGATACCAACATGATGCAGGGAATCACCGAAGACCTTGATGACATTGACTTGACAACAATTGTGTCTGAGGTAAGCATTACTGATTCCATAAAGATATTCGAGCTTCTATCCAAACTTTGGTGATTTCTAAGTCCCCAGTTCAAATTTTTCTTAAAGTACGAGTCGAGGTATTGTTCAGTTCGATTAAGGGAAATAGTGTGTTTGTTTTGCGTTAACGACACTGTTTTGACGTAGCCAAATTTCTCTCACACTATCCTATTATTTTAAGACGGCGAAATTGCCTAAAGGAGACCATGTTTTTCGTGGGACTCAATATATAACGAAAAAAATATTTCTTTTAATCTTTTATAAGGACAATTTCATCATTATGTAAAGTTGCATGTCAGTATAGGGTTTATGCAGTTGATATTATTTTAGTATTTGATCCGGAAATATCATTATATTATAATATATTCCTCTATTAGTAATAATCCCAAGGCTATTTTTGTTTAAAGTGATACAGGAGACCTAAGAACCGTATCAGTTCAATAATTTGTAAAATATGTTATAATAATTTCAATGGAAAATATTTTAACACTTTCTATTTTAGAAAAATGGTTACAAACAACAGTAATGTTGACATCTGTGTTGGAGCATTGACTAAGACTGATGTTCCTATTGCATCATGGAACGCATCCGTCGTTGCGTCGACCGAAGTGGGTGATCATGACTTATCCTACTGAACTATGCATGCAGAAAAACCCGATAAGTTTGACGGGTCCAACTTCAAGAGGTGGTAGGAGGAAATGATGTTTTATATGACCACTCTGAGTTGCGCACGATTCCTGATGGAAGAACCACCAACTCAAGGCTAATATGATGATCATGGTTTTTTCTTAGCTATAGAAGCATGGAATCATTCAGACTATTTGTGTAGACATTATGTAATGAATAGTTTATATGATTCATTGTATGATGTATGTAGCAAAATTAAGTCTGCTAAGGAGCTGAGGCATACCTTGGAACAAAACTGTGAGTCTGAGGATGTCGATAAGAAGAAATTCCTGCTAGTGAATTCTGAGTCACCTGTGTTGACTGAAAGATGATCGATAATAAAGCATGTATGAAACCGGTAATAGATGTAGAACTCTTCCTCCAGAGTATCCATGCCGAGAAATTGGAACTCACCGAGGCATTTCCGGTAAAGTTACCCTTAACGTGGAATATGTTCAAGGGCTTCATGAAACACAAGGGAAAGGAGATTACCATGGTTGAGTTAATCGAGAGAATCAACGTGCACGAACAATAGATGAGTATTGCTCAGGGAGTTCCAATCGTCCCCATGAACACAATGTTCTCCGCCAAGGCAAATGTGGTGGAGCATGGGCAGACCTCAACCAGGCATGACGTCAAAGGCAAACAAAAGAAGCAAAAATGATTGATTCAGGGTCCTAAGGGTAGTGTCTAGAAGAAGTAGGAATCCCAACCACAATGATTGAATGGTTCTTGTTAAAATTGTGGTAAGATTGGCCATAAATCTAATGCTTGTAGGTTTCCTAAGCAAAAGGATACCAACATGATGCAGGGAATCACCGAAGACCTTGATGACATTGACTTGACAACAATTGTGTCTGAGGTAAGCATTACTGATTCCATAAAGATATTCGAGCTTCTATCCAAACTTTGGTGATTTCTAAGTCCCCAGTTCAAATTTTTCTTAAAGTACGAGTCGAGGTATTGTTCAGTTCGATTAAGGGAAATAGTGTGTTTGTTTTGCGTTAACGACACTGTTTTGACGTAGCCAAATTTCTCTCACACTATCCTATTATTTTAAGACGGCGAAATTGCCTAAAGGAGACCATGTTTTTCGTGGGACTCAATATATAACGAAAAAAATATTTCTTTTAATCTTTTATAAGGACAATTTCATCATTTTGTAAAGTTGCATGTCAGTATAGGGTTTATGCAGTTGATATTATTTTAGTATTTGATCCGGAAATATTATTATATTATAATATATTCCTCTATTAGTAATAATCCCAAGGCTATTTTTGTTTAAAGTGATACAGGAGACCTAAGAACCGTATCAGTTCAATAATTTGTAAAATATGTTATAATAATTTCAATGGAAAATATTTTAACACTTTCTATTTTAGAAAAATGGTTGCAAACAACAGTAATGTTGACATCTGTGTTGGAGCATTGACTAAGACTGATGTTCCTATTGTATCATGGAACGCATCCGTCGTTGCGTCGACCGAAGTGGGTGATCATGACTTATCCTACTGAACTATGCATGCAGAAAAACCCGATATGTTTGACGGGTCCAACTTCAAGAGGTGGTAGGAGGAAATGATGTTTTATATGACCACTCTGAGTTGCGCACGATTCCTGATGGAAGAACCACCAACTCAAGGCTAATATGATGATCATGGTTTTTTCTTAGCTATAGAAGCATGGAATCATTCAGACTATTTGTGTAGACATTATGTAATGAATAGTTTATATGATTCATTGTATGATGTATGTAGCAAAATTAAGTCTGCTAAGGAGCTGAGGCATACCTTGGAACAAAACTGTGAGTCTGAGGATGTCGATAAGAAGAAATTCCTGCTAGTGAATTCTGAGTCACCTGTGTTGACTGAAAGATGATCGATAATAAAGCATGTATGAAACCGGTAATAGATGTAGAACTCCTCCTCCAGAGTATCCATGCCGAGAAGTTGGAACTCACCGAGGCATTTCCAGTAAAGTTACCCTTAACGTGGAATATGTTCAAAGGCTTCCTGAAACACAAGGGAAAGGAGATTACCATGGTTGAGTTAATCGAGAGAATCAACGTGCACGAACAATATTGCACAGGGAGTTCCAATCGTCCCCATGAACACAATGTTCTCCGCCAAGGCAAATGTGGTGGAGTATGGGCAGACCTCAACCACACATGACGTCAAAGGCAAACAAAAGAAGCAAAAATGATTGATTCAGGGTCCTAAGGGTAGTGTCTAGAAGAAGTAGGAATCCCAACTACAAGGATTTATTGGTTCTTGTTAAAATTGTGGTAAGATTGGCCATAAATCTAATGCTTGTAGGTTTCCTAAACAAAAGGATACCAACATGATGCAGGGAATCACCGAAGACCTTGATGACATTGACTTGACAACAATTGTGCCTGAGTTAAGCATCATTGATTCCATAAAGATGTTCGAGCTTCTATCCAAACTTTGGTGATTTCTAAGTCTCCAGTTCAAATTTTTGTTAAAGTACGAGTCAATGTATTATTCAATTCGATTAAGGGAAATAGTGTGTTTGTTTTTCCTTAACGACACTGTTTTAACGTAGCCAAATTTCTCTCACATTATCCTATTATGTTAAGAGGGCGAAATTGCCTAAAGGAGACCATGTTTTTCGTGGGACTCAATCTATAACGAAAAAAATATTTCTTTTAATCTTTTATAAGGACAATTTCATCATTTTGTAAAGTTGCATGTCAGTATAGGGTTTATGCAGTTGATATTATTTTAGTATTTGATCCGGAAATATCATTATATTATAATATATTCCTCTATTAGTAATAATCCCAAGGCTATTTTTGTTTAAAGTGATACAGGAGACCTAAGAACCGTATCAGTTCAATAATTTGTAAAATATGTTATAATAATTTCAATGGAAAATATTTTAACACTTTCTATTTTAGAAAAATGGTTGCAAACAACAGTAATGTTGACATCTGTGTTGGAGCATTGACTAAGACTGATGTTCCTATTGCATCATGGAACGCATCCGTCGTTGCGTCGACCGAAGTGGGTGATCATGACTTATCCTACTGAACTATGCATGCAGAAAAACCCGATAAGTTTGACGGGTCCAACTTCAAGAGGTGGTAGGAGGAAATGATGTTTTATATGACCACTCTGAGTTGCGCACGATTCCTGATGGAAGAACCACCAACTCAAGGCTAATATGATGATCATGGTTTTTTCTTAGCTATAGAAGCATGGAATCATTCAGACTATTTGTGTAGACATTATGTAATGAATAGTTTATATGATTCATTGTATGATGTATGTAGCAAAATTAAGTCTGCTAAGGAGCTGAGGCATACCTTGGAACAAAACTGTGAGTCTGAGGATGTCGATAAGAAGAAATTCCTGCTAGTGAATTCTGAGTCACCTGTGTTGACTGAAAGATGATCGATAATAAAGCATGTATGAAACCGGTAATAGATGTAGAACTCTTCCTCCAGAGTATCCATGCCGAGAAATTGGAACTCACCGAGGCATTTCCGGTAAAGTTACCCTTAACGTGGAATATGTTCAAGGGCTTCATGAAACACAAGGGAAAGGAGATTACCATGGTTGAGTTAATCGAGAGAATCAACGTGCACGAACAATAGATGAGTATTGCTCAGGGAGTTCCAATCGTCCCCATGAACACAATGTTCTCCGCCAAGGCAAATGTGGTGGAGCATGGGCAGACCTCAACCAGGCATGACGTCAAAGGCAAACAAAAGAAGCAAAAATGATTGATTCAGGGTCCTAAGGGTAGTGTCTAGAAGAAGTAGGAATCCCAACCACAATGATTGAATGGTTCTTGTTAAAATTGTGGTAAGATTGGCCATAAATCTAATGCTTGTAGGTTTCCTAAGCAAAAGGATACCAACATGATGCAGGGAATCACCGAAGACCTTGATGATATTGACTTGACAACAATTGTGTCTGAGGTAAGCATTACTGATTCCATAAAGATATTCGAGCTTCTATCCAAACTTTGGTGATTTCTAAGTCCCCAGTTCAAATTTTTCTTAAAGTACGAGTCGAGGTATTGTTCAGTTCGATTAAGGGAAATAGTGTGTTTGTTTTGCGTTAACGACACTGTTTTGACGTAGCCAAATTTCTCTCACACTATCCTATTATTTTAAGACGGCGAAATTGCCTAAAGGAGACCATGTTTTTCGTGGGACTCAATATATAACGAAAAAAATATTTCTTTTAATCTTTTATAAGGACAATTTCATCATTTTGTAAAGTTGCATGTCAGTATAGGGTTTATGCAGTTGATATTATTTTAGTATTTGATCCGGAAATATTATTATATTATAATATATTCCTCTATTAGTAATAATCCCAAGGCTATTTTTGTTTAAAGTGATACAGGAGACCTAAGAACCGTATCAGTTCAATAATTTGTAAAATATGTTATAATAATTTCAATGGAAAATATTTTAACACTTTCTATTTTAGAAAAATGGTTGCAAACAACAGTAATGTTGACATCTGTGTTGGAGCATTGACTAAGACTGATGTTCCTATTGTATCATGGAACGCATCCGTCGTTGCGTCGACCGAAGTGGGTGATCATGACTTATCCTACTGAACTATGCATGCAGAAAAACCCGATAAGTTTGACGGGTCCAACTTCAAGAGGTGGTAGGAGGAAATGATGTTTTATATGACCACTCTGAGTTGCGCACGATTCCTGATGGAAGAACCACCAACTCAAGGCTAATATGATGATCATGGTTTTTTCTTAGCTATAGAAGCATGGAATCATTCAGACTATTTGTGTAGACATTATGTAATGAATAGTTTATATGATTCATTGTATGATGTATGTAGCAAAATTAAGTCTGCTAAGGAGCTGAGGCATACCTTGGAACAAAACTGTGAGTCTGAGGATGTCGATAAGAAGAAATTCCTGCTAGTGAATTCTGAGTCACCTGTGTTGACTGAACGATGATCGATAATAAAGCATGTATGAAACCGGTAATAGATGTAGAACTCCTCCTCCAGAGTATCCATGCCGAGAAGTTGGAACTCACCGAGGCATTTCCAGTAAAGTTACCCTTAACGTGGAATATGTTCAAAGGCTTCCTGAAACACAAGGGAAAGGAGATTACCATGGTTGAGTTAATCGAGAGAATCAACGTGCACGAACAATATTGCACAGGGAGTTCCAATCGTCCCCATGAACACAATGTTCTCCGCCAAGGCAAATGTGGTGGAGTATGGGCAGACCTCAACCAGACATGACGTCAAAGGCAAACAAAAGAAGCAAAAATGATTGATTCAGGGTCCTAAGGGTAGTGTCTAGAAGAAGTAGGAATCCCAACTACAAGGATTTATTGGTTCTTGTTAAAATTGTGGTAAGATTGGCCATAAATCTAATGCTTGTAGGTTTCCTAAACAAAAGGATACCAACATGATGCAGGGAATCACCGAAGACCTTGATGACATTGACTTGACAACAATTGTGCCTGAGTTAAGTATCATTGATTCCATAAAGATGTTCGAGCTTCTATCCAAACTTTGGTGATTTCTAAGTCTCCAGTTCAAATTTTTGTTAAAGTACGAGTCAATGTATTATTCAATTCGATTAAGGGAAATAGTGTGTTTGTTTTTCCTTAACGACACTGTTTTAACGTAGCCAAATTTCTCTCACATTATCCTATTATGTTAAGAGGGCGAAATTGCCTAAAGGAGACCATGTTTTTCGTGGGACTCAATCTATAACGAAAAAAATATTTCTTTTAATCTTTTATAAGGACAATTTCATCATTTTGTAAAGTTGCATGTCAGTATAGGGTTTATGCAGTTGATATTATTTTAGTATTTGATCCGGAAATATCATTATATTATAATATATTCCTCTATTAGTAATAATCCCAAGGCTATTTTTGTTTAAAGTGATACAGGAGACCTAAGAACCGTATCAGTTCAATAATTTGTAAAATATGTTATAATAATTTCAATGGAAAATATTTTAACACTTTCTATTTTAGAAAAATGGTTGCAAACAACAGTAATGTTGACATCTGTGTTGGAGCATTGACTAAGACTGATGTTCCTATTGCATCATGGAACGCATCCGTCGTTGCGTCGACCGAAGTGGGTGATCATGACTTATCCTACTGAACTATGCATGCAGAAAAACCCGATAAGTTTGACGGGTCCAACTTCAAGAGGTGGTAGGAGGAAATGATGTTTTATATGACCACTCTGAGTTGCGCACGATTCCTGATGGAAGAACCACCAACTCAAGGCTAATATGATGATCATGGTTTTTTCTTAGCTATAGAAGCATGGAATCATTCAGACTATTTGTGTAGACATTATGTAATGAATAGTTTATATGATTCATTGTATGATGTATGTAGCAAAATTAAGTCTGCTAAGGAGCTGAGGCATACCTTGGAACAAAACTGTGAGTCTGAGGATGTCGATAAGAAGAAATTCCTGCTAGTGAATTCTGAGTCACCTGTGTTGACTGAAAGATGATCGATAATAAAGCATGTATGAAACCGGTAATAGATGTAGAACTCTTCCTCCAGAGTATCCATGCCGAGAAATTGGAACTTACCGAGGCATTTCCGGTAAAGTTACCCTTAACGTGGAATATGTTCAAGGGCTTCATGAAACACAAGGGAAAGGAGATTACCATGGTTGAGTTAATCGAGAGAATCAACGTGCACGAACAATAGATGAGTATTGCTCAGGGAGTTCCAATCGTCCCCATGAACACAATGTTCTCCGCCAAGGCAAATGTGGTGGAGCATGGGCAGACCTCAACCAGGCATGACGTCAAAGGCAAACAAAAGAAGCAAAAATGATTGATTCAGGGTCCTAAGGGTAGTGTCTAGAAGAAGTAGGAATCCCAACCACAATGATTGAATGGTTCTTGTTAAAATTGTGGTAAGATTGGCCATAAATCTAATGCTTGTAGGTTTCCTAAGCAAAAGGATACCAACATGATGCAGGGAATCACCGAAGACCTTGATGACATTGACTTGACAACAATTGTGTCTGAGGTAAGCATTACTGATTCCATAAAGATATTCGAGCTTCTATCCAAACTTTGGTGATTTCTAAGTCCCCAGTTCAAATTTTTCTTAAAGTACGAGTCGAGGTATTGTTCAGTTCGATTAAGGGAAATAGTGTGTTTGTTTTGCGTTAACGACACTGTTTTGACGTAGCCAAATTTCTCTCACACTATCCTATTATTTTAAGACGGCGAAATTGCCTAAAGGAGACCATGTTTTTCGTGGGACTCAATATATAACGAAAAAAATATTTCTTTTAATCTTTTATAAGGACAATTTCATCATTTTGTAAAGTTGCATGTCAGTATAGGGTTTATGCAGTTGATATTATTTTAGTATTTGATCCGGAAATATTATTATATTATAATATATTCCTCTATTAGTAATAATCCCAAGGCTATTTTTGTTTAAAGTGATACAGGAGACCTAAGAACCGTATCAGTTCAATAATTTGTAAAATATGTTATAATAATTTCAATGGAAAATATTTTAACACTTTCTATTTTAGAAAAATGGTTGCAAACAACAGTAATGTTGACATCTGTGTTGGAGCATTGACTAAGACTGATGTTCCTATTGCATCATGGAACGCATCCGTCGTTGCGTCGACCGAAGTGGGTGATCATGACTTATCCTACTGAACTATGCATGCAGAAAAACCCGATAAGTTTGACGGGTCCAACTTCAAGAGGTGGTAGGAGGAAATGATGTTTTATATGACCACTCTGAGTTGCGCACGATTCCTGATGGAAGAACCACCAACTCAAGGCTAATATGATGATCATGGTTTTTTCTTAGCTATAGAAGCATGGAATCATTCAGACTATTTGTGTAGACATTATGTAATGAATAGTTTATATGATTCATTGTATGATGTATGTAGCAAAATTAAGTCTGCTAAGGAGCTGAGGCATTCCTTGGAACAAAACTGTGAGTCTGAGGATGTCGATAAGAAGAAATTCCTGCTAGTGAATTCTGAGTCACCTGTGTTGACTGAAAGATGATCGATAATAAAGCATGTATGAAACCGGTAATAGATGTAGAACTCCTCCTCCAGAGTATCCATGCCGAGAAGTTGGAACTCACCGAGGCATTTCCAGTAAAGTTACCCTTAACGTGGAATATGTTCAAAGGCTTCCTGAAACACAAGGGAAAGGAGATTACCATGGTTGAGTTAATCGAGAGAATCAACGTGCACGAACAATATTGCACAGGGAGTTCCAATCGTCCCCATGAACACAATGTTCTCCGCCAAGGCAAATGTGGTGGAGTATGGGCAGACCTCAACCAGACATGACGTCAAAGGCAAACAAAAGAAGCAAAAATGATTGATTCAGGGTCCTAAGGGTAGTGTCTAGAAGAAGTAGGAATCCCAACTACAAGGATTTATTGGTTCTTGTTAAAATTGTGGTAAGATTGGCCATAAATCTAATGCTTGTAGGTTTCCTAAACAAAAGGATACCAACATGATGCAGGGAATCACCGAAGACCTTGATGACATTGACTTGACAACAATTGTGCCTGAGTTAAGCATCATTGATTCCATAAAGATGTTCGAGCTTCTATCCAAACTTTGGTGATTTCTAAGTCTCCAGTTCAAATTTTTGTTAAAGTACGAGTCAATGTATTATTCAATTCGATTAAGGGAAATAGTGTGTTTGTTTTTCCTTAACGACACTGTTTTAACGTAGCCAAATTTCTCTCACATTATCCTATTATGTTAAGAGGGCGAAATTGCCTAAAGGAGACCATGTTTTTCGTGGGACTCAATCTATAACGAAAAAAATATTTCTTTTAATCTTTTATAAGGACAATTTCATCATTTTGTAAAGTTGCATGTCAGTATAGGGTTTATGCAGTTTACATCATTTTAGCATTTGATCCAGAAATATTATTATATTATAATATATTCCTCTATTACCAATAATCCCAAGGCTATTTTTTGTTTAAATTGATACAGGAGACCTAAGAACCGTATCAGTTCAATAATTTGTAAAATATTTTATAATAATTTCAATGAAAAATATTTTAACACTTTCTATTTCAGAAAAATGGTTGCAAACAACAGTAATGTTGACATCTGTGTTGGAGCATTGACTAAGGCTGATATTCCTATTGCATCATGGAACGCATCCGTCGTTGCGTCGACCGAAGTGGATGATCATGACTTATCCTACTGAACTATGCATGCAGAAAAACCCGATAAGTTTGACGGGTCCAACTTCAAAAGGTGGTAGGAGGAAATGATGTTTTATCTAACCACTCTGAGTTGCGCACGATTCCTGATGGAAGAACCACCAACTCAAGGCTAATATGATGATCATGATTTTTTCTTAGCTATAGAAGCATGGAATCATTCAGACTATTTGTGTAGACATTATGTAATGAATAGTTTATATGATTCATTGTATGATGTATGTAGCAAAATTAAGTCTGCTAAGGAGCTGAGGCATTCCTTGGAACAAAACTGTGAGTCTGAGGATGACGATAAGAAGAAATTCCTGCTAGTGAATTGTGAGTCACCTGTGTTGACTTAAAGATGATCGATAACAAAGCACGTATGAAACCGGTAATAGATGTAGAACTCGTCCTTGAGAGTATCCATGCTGAGAAGTTGGAACTCACCGAGGCATTTCCAGTAAAGTTACCCTTAACGTGGAATATGTTCAAGGGCTTCCTGAAACACAAGGGAAAGGAGATTACCATGGTTGAGTTAATCGAGAGAATCAACGTGCACGAACAATACATGAGTATTGCACAGGGAGTTCCAATCGTCCCCATGAACACAATGTTCTCCGCCAAGGCAAATGTGGTGTAGTATGGGCAGACCTCAACCAGACATGACGTCAAAGGCAAACAAAAGAAGCAAAAATGATTGATTCAGGGTCCTAAGGGTAGTGTCTAGAAGAAGTAGGAATCCCAACTACAAGGATTTATTGGTTCTTGTTAAAATTGTGGTAAGATTGGCCATAAATCTAATGCTTGTAGGTTTCCGAAGCAAAAGGATACCAACATGATGCAGGGAATCACCGAAGACCTTGATGACATTGACTTGACAACAATTGTGCCTGAGTTAAGCATCATTGATTCCATAAAGATGTTCGAGCTTCTATCCAAACTTTGGTGATTTCTAAGTCTCCAGTTCAAATTTTTGTTAAAGTACGAGTCAATGTATTGTTTAATTCGATTAAGGGAAATAGTGTGTTTGTTTTGCCTTAACGACACTGTTTTAACGTAGCCAAATTTCTCTCACACTATCCTATTATATTAAGAGGGCGAAATTGCCTAAAGGAGACCATGTTTTTCGTGGGACTCAATCTATAGCGAAAAAAATATTTTTTTTAATCTTTTATAAGGACAATTTCATCATTTTGTAAAGTTGCATGTCAGTATAGGGTTTATGTAGTTTACATCATTTTACCATTTGATCCGGAAATATTATTATATTATAATATATTCCTCTATTAGCAATAATCCCAAGGCTATTTTTTGTTTAAATTGATACAGGAGACCTAAGAACCGTATCAGTTCAATAATTTGTAAAATATTTTATAATAATTTCAATGAAAAATATTTTAACACTTTCTATTTCAGAAAAATGTTTGCAAACAACAGTAATGTTGACATCTGTGTTGGAGCATTGACTAAGGCTGATGTTCCTATTGCATCATGGAACGCATCCGTCGTTGCGTCGACCGAAGTGGATGATCATGACTTATCCTACTGAACTATGCATGCAAAAAAACCCGATAAGTTTGACGGGTCCAACTTCAAAAGGTGGTAGGAGGAAATGATGTTTTATCTAACCACTCTGAGTTGCGCACGATTCCTGATGGAAGAACCACCAACTCAAGGCTAATATGATGATCATGATTTTTTCTTAGCTATAGAAGCATGGAATCATTCAGACTATTTGTGTAGACATTATGTAATGAATAGTTTATATGATTCATTGTATGATGTATGTAGCAAAATTAAGTCTGCTAAGGAGCTGAGGCATACCTTGGAACAAAACTGTGAGTCTGAGGATGTCAATAAGAAGAAATTCCTGCTAGTGAATTGTGAGTCACCTGTGTTGACTTAAAGATGATCGATAACAAAGCACGTATGAAACCGGTAATAGATGTAGAACTCGTCCTCGAGAGTATCCATGCTGAAAAGTTGGAACTCACCGAGGCATTTCCAGTAAAGTTACCCTTAACGTGGAATATTTTCAAGGGCTTCCTGAAACACAAGGGAAAGGAGATTACCATGGTTGAGTTAATCGAGAGAATCAACGTGCACGAACAATACATGAGTATTGCACAGGGAGTTCCAATCATCCCCATGAACACAATGTTCTCCGCCAAGGCAAATGTGGTGTAGTATGGGCAGACCTCAACCAGACATGACGTCAAAGGCAAACAAAAGAAGCAAAAATGATTGATTCAGGGTCCTAAGGGTAGTGTCTAGAAGAAGTAGGAATCCCAACTACAAGGATTTATTGGTTCTTGTTAAAATTGTGGTAAGATTGGCCATAAATCTAATGCTTGTAGGTTTCCTAAGCAAAAGGATACCAACATGATGCAGGGAATCACCGAAGACCTTGATGACATTGACTTGACAACAATTGTGCCTGAGTTAAGCATCATTGATTCCATAAAGATGTTCGAGCTTCTATCCAAACTTTGGTGATTTCTAAGTCTCCAGTTCAAATTTTTGTTAAAGTACGAGTCAATGTATTGTTCAATTCGATTAAGGGAAATAGTGTGGTTGTTTTGCCTTAACGACACTGTTTTAACGTAGCCAAATTTCTCTCACACTATCTTATTATGAGACCATGTTTTTCGTGGGACTCAATCTATAGCGAAAAAAATATTTTTTTTAATCTTTTATAAGGACAATTTCATCATTTTGTAAAGTTGCATGTCAGTATAGGGTTTATGTAGTTTACATCATTTTAGCATTTGATCCGGAAATATTATTATATTATAATATATTCCTCTATTAGCAATAATCCCAAGGCTATTTTTTGTTTAAATTGATACAGGAGACCTAAGAACCGTATCAGTTCAATAATTTGTAAAATATTTTATAATAATTTCAATGAAAAATATTTTAACACTTTCTATTTCAGAAAAATGGTTTTAAACAACAGTAATGTTGACATCTGTGTTGGAGCACTGACTAAGGCTGATGTTCCTATTGCATCATGGAACGCATCCGTCGTTGCGTCGACCGAAGTGGATGATCATGACTTATCCTACTGAACTATGCATGCAGAAAAACCCGATAAGTTTGACGGGTCCAACTTCAAAAGGTGGTAGGAGGAAATGATGTTTTATCTAACCACTCTGAGTTGCGCACGATTCCTGATGGAAGAACCACCAACTCAAGGCTAATATGATGATCATGATTTTTTCTTAGCTATAGAAGCATGGAATCATTCAGACTATTTGTGTAGACATTATGTAATGAATAGTTTATATGATTCATTGTATGATGTATGTAGCAAAATTAAGTCTGCTAAGGAGCTGAGGCATACCTTGGAACAAAACTATGAGTCTGAGGATGTCAATAAGAAGAAATTCCTGCTAGTGAATTGTGAGTCACCTGTGTTGACTTAAATATGATCGATAACAAAGCACGTATGAAACCGGTAATAGATGTAGAACTCGTCCTCGAGAGTATCCATGCCGAGAAGTTGGAACTCACCGAGGCATTTCCAGTAAAGTTACCCTTAACGTGGAATATGTTCAAGGGCTTCCTGAAACACAAGGGAAAGGAGATTACCATGGTTGAGTTAATCGAGAGAATCAACGTGCACGAACAATACATGAGTATTGCACAGGGAGTTCCAATCGTCCCCATGAACACAATGTTCTCCGCCAAGGCAAATGTGGTGGAGTATGGGCAGACCTCAACCAGACATGACGTCAAAGGCAAACAAAAGAAGTAAAAATGATTGATTCAGGGTCCTAAGGGTAGTGTCTAGAAGAAGTAGGAATCCAAACTACAAGGATTTATTGGTTCTTGTTATAATTGTGGTAAGATTGGGCATAAATCTAATGCTTGTATGTTTCCTAAGCAAAAGGATACCAACATGATGCAGGGAATCACCGAAGACCTTGATGACATTGACTTGACAACAATTGTGCCTGAGTTAAGCATCATTGATTCCATAAAGATGTTCGAGCTTCTATCCAAACTTTGGTGATTTCTAAGTCTCCAGTTCAAATTTTTGTTAAAGTACGAGTCAATGTATTGTTCAATTCGATTAAGGGAAATAGTGTGGTTGTTTTGCCTTAACGACACTGTTTTAACGTAGCCAAATTTCTCTCACACTATCTTATTATGTTAAGAGAGCGAAATTGCCTAAAGGAGACCATGTTTTTCGTGGGACTCAATCTATAGCGAAAAAAATATTTTTTTTAATCTTTTATAAGGACAATTTCATCATTTTGTAAAGTTGCATGTCAGTATAGGGTTTATGTAGTTTACATCATTTTAGCATTTGATCCGGAAATATTATTATATTATAATATATTCCTCTATTAGCAATAATCCCAAGGCTATTTTTTGTTTAAATTGATACAGGAGACCTAAGAACCGTATCAGTTCAATAATTTGTAAAATATTTTATAATAATTTCAATGAAAAATATTTTAACACTTTCTATTTCAGAAAAATGGTTTTAAACAACAGTAATGTTGACATCTGTGTTGGAGCACTGACTAAGGCTGATGTTCCTATTGCATCATGGAACGCATCCGTCGTTGCGTCGACCGAAGTGGATGATCATGACTTATCCTACTGAACTATGCATGCAGAAAAACCCGATAAGTTTGACGGGTCCAACTTCAAAAGGTGGTAGGAGGAAATGATGTTTTATCTAACCACTCTGAGTTGCGCACGATTCCTGATGGAAGAACCACCAACTCAAGGCTAATATGATGATCATGATTTTTTCTTAGCTATAGAAGCATGGAATCATTCAGACTATTTGTGTAGACATTATGTAATGAATAGTTTATATGATTCATTGTATGATGTATGTAGCAAAATTAAGTCTGCTAAGGAGCTGAGGCATACCTTGGAACAAAACTATGAGTCTGAGGATGTCAATAAGAAGAAATTCCTGCTAGTGAATTGTGAGTCACCTGTGTTGACTTAAATATGATCGATAACAAAGCACGTATGAAACCGGTAATAGATGTAGAACTCGTCCTCGAGAGTATCCATGCCGAGAAGTTGGAACTCACCGAGGCATTTCCAGTAAAGTTACCCTTAACGTGGAATATGTTCAAGGGCTTCCTGAAACACAAGGGAAAGGAGATTACCATGGTTGAGTTAATCGAGAGAATCAACGTGCACGAACAATACATGAGTATTGCACAGGGAGTTCCAATCGTCCCCATGAACACAATGTTCTCCGCCAAGGCAAATGTGGTGAAGTATGGGCAGACCTCAACCAGACATGACGTCAAAGGCAAACAAAAGAAGTAAAAATGATTGATTCAGGGTCCTAAGGGTAGTGTCTAGAAGAAGTAGGAATCCAAACTACAAGGATTTATTGGTTCTTGTTATAATTGTGGTAAGATTGGGCATAAATCTAATGCTTGTATGTTTCCTAAGCAAAAGGATACCAACATGATGCAGGGAATCACCGAAGACCTTGATGACATTGACTTGACAACAATTGTGCCTGAGTTAAGCATCATTGATTCCATAAAGATGTTCGAGCTTCTATCCAAACTTTGGTGATTTCTAAGTCTCCAGTTCAAATTTTTGTTAAAGTACGAGTCAATGTATTGTTCAATTCGATTAAGGGAAATAGTGTGGTTGTTTTGCCTTAACGACACTGTTTTAACGTAGCCAAATTTCTCTCACACTATCTTATTATGTTAAGAGAGCGAAATTGCCTAAAGGAGACCATGTTTTTCGTGGGACTCAATCTATAGCGAAAAAAATATTTTTTTTAATCTTTTATAAGGACAATTTCATCATTTTGTAAAGTTGCATGTCAGTATAGGGTTTATGTAGTTTACATCATTTTAGCATTTGATCCGGAAATATTATTATATTATAATATATTCCTCTATTAGCAATAATCCCAAGGCTATTTTTTGTTTAAATTGATACAGGAGACCTAAGAACCGTATCAGTTCAATAATTTGTAAAATATTTTATAATAATTTCAATGAAAAATATTTTAACACTTTCTATTTCAGAAAAATGGTTTTAAACAACAGTAATGTTGACATCTGTGTTGGAGCACTGACTAAGGCTGATGTTCCTATTGCATCATGGAACGCATCCGTCGTTGCGTCGACCGAAGTGGATGATCATGACTTATCCTACTGAACTATGCATGCAGAAAAACCCGATAAGTTTGACGGGTCCAACTTCAAAAGGTGGTAGGAGGAAATGATGTTTTATCTAACCACTCTGAGTTGCGCACGATTCCTTATGGAAGAACCACCAACTCAAGGCTAATATGATGATCATGATTTTTTCTTAGCTAAAGAAGCATGGAATCATTCAGACTATTTGTGTAGACATTATGTAATGAATAGTTTATATGATTCATTGTATGATGTATGTAGCAAAATTAAGTCTGCTAAGGAGCTGAGGCATACCTTGGAACAAAACTGTAAGTCTGAGGATGTCAGTAAGAAGAAATTCCTGCTAGTGAATTGTGAGTCACCTGTGTTGACTTAAAGATGATCAATAACAAAGCACGTATGAAACCGGTAATAGATGTAGAACTCGTCCTCGAGAGTATCCATGCCGAGAAGTTGGAACTCACCGAGGCATTTCCAGTAAAGTTACCCTTAACGTGGAATATGTTCAAGGGCTTCCTGAAACACAAGGGAAAGGAGATTACCATGGTTGAGTTAATCGAGAGAATCAACGTGCACGAACAATACATGAGTATTGCACAGGGAGTTTCAATCATCCCCATGAACACAATGTTCTCCGCCAAGGCAAATGTGGTGGAGTATGGGCAGACCTCAACCAGACATGACGTCAAAGGCAAACAAAAGAAGTAAAAATCATTGATTCAGGGTCCTAAGGGTAGTGTCTAGAAGAAGTAGGAATCCAAACTACAAGGATTTATTGGTTCTTGTTATAATTGTGGTAAGATTGGGCATAAATCTAATGCTTGTATGTTTCCTAAGCAAAAGGATACCAACATGATGCAGGGAATCACCGAAGACCTTGATGACATTGACTTGACAACAATTGTGCCTGAGTTAAGCATCATTGATTCCATAAAGATGTTCGAGCTTCTATCCAAACTTTGGTGATTTCTAAGTCTCCAGTTCAAATTTTTGTTAAAGTACGAGTCAATGTATTGTTCAATTCGATTAAGGGAAATAGTGTGTTTGTTTTGCCTTAACGACACTGTTTTAACGTAGCCAAATTTCTCTCACACTATCTTATTATGTTAAGAGGGCGAAATTGCCTAAAGGAGACCATGTTTTTCGTGGGACTCAATCTATAGCGAAAAAAATATTTTTTTTAATCTTTTATAAGGACAATTTCATCATTTTGTAAAGTTGCATGTCAGTATAGGGTTTATGTAGTTTACATCATTTTAGCATTTGATCCGGAAATATTATTATATTATAATATATTCCTCTATTAGCAATAATCCCAAGGCTATTTTTTGTTTAAATTGATACAGGAGACCTAAGAACCGTATCAGTTCAATAATTTGTAAAATATTTTATAATAATTTCAATGAAAAATATTTTAACACTTTCTATTTCAGAAAAATGGTTGCAAACAACAGTAATGTTGACATCTGTGTTGGAGCATTGACTAAGGCTGATGTTCCTATTGCATCATGGAACGCATCCGTCGTTGCGTCGACCGAAGTGGATGATCATGACTTATCCTACTGAACTATGCATGCAGAAAAACCCGATAAGTTTGACGGGTCCAACTTCAAAAGGTGGTAGGAGGAAATGATGTTTTATCTAACCACTCTGAGTTGCGCACGATTCCTGATGGAAGAACCACCAACTCAAGGCTAATATGATGATCATGATTTTTTCTTAGCTATAGAAGCATGGAATCATTCAGACTATTTGTGTAGACATTATGTAATGAATAGTTTATATGATTCATTGTATGATGTATGTAGCAAAATTAAGTCTGCTAAGGAGCTGAGGCATACCTTGGAACAAAACTGTGAGTCTGAGGATGTCAATAAGAAGAAATTCCTGCTAGTGAATTGTGAGTCACCTGTGTTGACTTAAAGATGATCGATAACAAAGCACGTATGAAACCGGTAATAGATGTAGAACTCGTCCTCGAGAGTATCCATGCTGAAAAGTTGGAACTCACCGAGGCATTTCCAGTAAAGTTACCCTTAACGTGGAATATTTTCAAGGGCTTCCTGAAACACAAGGGAAAGGAGATTACCATGGTTGAGTTAATCGAGAGAATCAACGTGCACGAACAATACATGAGTATTGCACAGGGAGTTCCAATCATCCCCATGAACACAATGTTCTCCGCCAAGGCAAATGTGGTGTAGTATGGGCAGACCTCAACCAGACATGACGTCAAAGGCAAACAAAAGAAGCAAAAATGATTGATTCAGGGTCCTAAGGGTAGTGTCTAGAAGAAGTAGGAATCCCAACTACAAGGATTTATTGGTTCTTGTTAAAATTGTGGTAAGATTGGCCATAAATCTAATGCTTGTAGGTTTCCTAAGCAAAAGGATACCAACATGATGCAGGGAATCACCGAAGACCTTGATGACATTGACTTGACAACAATTGTGCCTGAGTTAAGCATCATTGATTCCATAAAGATGTTCGAGCTTCTATCCAAACTTTGGTGATTTCTAAGTCTCCAGTTCAAATTTTTGTTAAAGTACGAGTCAATGTATTGTTCAATTCGATTAAGGGAAATAGTGTGGTTGTTTTGCCTTAACGACACTGTTTTAACGTAGCCAAATTTCTCTCACACTATCTTATTATGAGACCATGTTTTTCGTGGGACTCAATCTATAGCGAAAAAAATATTTTTTTTAATCTTTTATAAGGACAATTTCATCATTTTGTAAAGTTGCATGTCAGTATAGGGTTTATGTAGTTTACATCATTTTAGCATTTGATCCGGAAATATTATTATATTATAATATATTCCTCTATTAGCAATAATCCCAAGGCTATTTTTTGTTTAAATTGATACAGGAGACCTAAGAACCGTATCAGTTCAATAATTTGTAAAATATTTTATAATAATTTCAATGAAAAATATTTTAACACTTTCTATTTCAGAAAAATGGTTTTAAACAACAGTAATGTTGACATCTGTGTTGGAGCACTGACTAAGGCTGATGTTCCTATTGCATCATGGAACGCATCCGTCGTTGCGTCGACCGAAGTGGATGATCATGACTTATCCTACTGAACTATGCATGCAGAAAAACCCGATAAGTTTGACGGGTCCAACTTCAAAAGGTGGTAGGAGGAAATGATGTTTTATCTAACCACTCTGAGTTGCGCACGATTCCTGATGGAAGAACCACCAACTCAAGGCTAATATGATGATCATGATTTTTTCTTAGCTATAGAAGCATGGAATCATTCAGACTATTTGTGTAGACATTATGTAATGAATAGTTTATATGATTCATTGTATGATGTATGTAGCAAAATTAAGTCTGCTAAGGAGCTGAGGCATACCTTGGAACAAAACTATGAGTCTGAGGATGTCAATAAGAAGAAATTCCTGCTAGTGAATTGTGAGTCACCTGTGTTGACTTAAATATGATCGATAACAAAGCACGTATGAAACCGGTAATAGATGTAGAACTCGTCCTCGAGAGTATCCATGCCGAGAAGTTGGAACTCACCGAGGCATTTCCAGTAAAGTTACCCTTAACGTGGAATATGTTCAAGGGCTTCCTGAAACACAAGGGAAAGGAGATTACCATGGTTGAGTTAATCGAGAGAATCAACGTGCACGAACAATACATGAGTATTGCACAGGGAGTTTCAATCATCCCCATGAACACAATGTTCTCCGCCAAGGCAAATGTGGTGGAGTATGGGCAGACCTCAACCAGACATGACGTCAAAGGCAAACAAAAGAAGTAAAAATCATTGATTCAGGGTCCTAAGGGTAGTGTCTAGAAGAAGTAGGAATCCAAACTACAAGGATTTATTGGTTCTTGTTATAATTGTGGTAAGATTGGGCATAAATCTAATGCTTGTATGTTTCCTAAGCAAAAGGATACCAACATGATGCAGGGAATCACCGAAGACCTTGATGACATTGACTTGACAACAATTGTGCCTGAGTTAAGCATCATTGATTCCATAAAGATGTTCGAGCTTCTATCCAAACTTTGGTGATTTCTAAGTCTCCAGTTCAAATTTTTGTTAAAGTACGAGTCAATGTATTGTTCAATTCGATTAAGGGAAATAGTGTGTTTGTTTTGCCTTAACGACACTGTTTTAACGTAGCCAAATTTCTCTCACACTATCTTATTATGTTAAGAGGGCGAAATTGCCTAAAGGAGACCATGTTTTTCGTGGGACTCAATCTATAGCGAAAAAAATATTTTTTTTAATCTTTTATAAGGACAATTTCATCATTTTGTAAAGTTGCATGTCAGTATAGGGTTTATGTAGTTTACATCATTTTAGCATTTGATCCGGAAATATTATTATATTATAATATATTCCTCTATTAGCAATAATCCCAAGGCTATTTTTTGTTTAAATTGATACAGGAGACCTAAGAACCGTATCAGTTCAATAATTTGTAAAATATTTTATAATAATTTCAATGAAAAATATTTTAACACTTTCTATTTCAGAAAAATGGTTGCAAACAACAGTAATGTTGACATCTGTGTTGGAGCATTGACTAAGGCTGATGTTCCTATTGCATCATGGAACGCATCCGTCGTTGCGTCGACCGAAGTGGATGATCATGACTTATCCTACTGAACTATGCATGCAGAAAAACCCGATAAGTTTGACGGGTCCAACTTCAAAAGGTGGTAGGAGGAAATGATGTTTTATCTAACCACTCTGAGTTGCGCACGATTCCTGATGGAAGAACCACCAACTCAAGGCTAATATGATGATCATGATTTTTTCTTAGCTATAGAAGCATGGAATCATTCAGACTATTTGTGTAGACATTATGTAATGAATAGTTTATATGATTCATTGTATGATGTATGTAGCAAAATTAAGTCTGCTAAGGAGCTGAGGCATACCTTGGAACAAAACTGTGAGTCTGAGGATGTCAATAAGAAGAAATTCCTGCTAGTGAATTGTGAGTCACCTGTGTTGACTTAAAGATGATCGATAACAAAGCACGTATGAAACCGGTAATAGATGTAGAACTCGTCCTCGAGAGTATCCATGCTGAAAAGTTGGAACTCACCGAGGCATTTCCAGTAAAGTTACCCTTAACGTGGAATATTTTCAAGGGCTTCCTGAAACACAAGGGAAAGGAGATTACCATGGTTGAGTTAATCGAGAGAATCAACGTGCACGAACAATACATGAGTATTGCACAGGGAGTTCCAATCATCCCCATGAACACAATGTTCTCCGCCAAGGCAAATGTGGTGTAGTATGGGCAGACCTCAACCAGACATGACGTCAAAGGCAAACAAAAGAAGCAAAAATGATTGATTCAGGGTCCTAAGGGTAGTGTCTAGAAGAAGTAGGAATCCCAACTACAAGGATTTATTGGTTCTTGTTAAAATTGTGGTAAGATTGGCCATAAATCTAATGCTTGTAGGTTTCCTAAGCAAAAGGATACCAACATGATGCAGGGAATCACCGAAGACCTTGATGACATTGACTTGACAACAATTGTGCCTGAGTTAAGCATCATTGATTCCATAAAGATGTTCGAGCTTCTATCCAAACTTTGGTGATTTCTAAGTCTCCAGTTCAAATTTTTGTTAAAGTACGAGTCAATGTATTGTTCAATTCGATTAAGGGAAATAGTGTGGTTGTTTTGCCTTAACGACACTGTTTTAACGTAGCCAAATTTCTCTCACACTATCTTATTATGAGACCATGTTTTTCGTGGGACTCAATCTATAGCGAAAAAAATATTTTTTTTAATCTTTTATAAGGACAATTTCATCATTTTGTAAAGTTGCATGTCAGTATAGGGTTTATGTAGTTTACATCATTTTAGCATTTGATCCGGAAATATTATTATATTATAATATATTCCTCTATTAGCAATAATCCCAAGGCTATTTTTTGTTTAAATTGATACAGGAGACCTAAGAACCGTATCAGTTCAATAATTTGTAAAATATTTTATAATAATTTCAATGAAAAATATTTTAACACTTTCTATTTCAGAAAAATGGTTTTAAACAACAGTAATGTTGACATCTGTGTTGGAGCACTGACTAAGGCTGATGTTCCTATTGCATCATGGAACGCATCCGTCGTTGCGTCGACCGAAGTGGATGATCATGACTTATCCTACTGAACTATGCATGCAGAAAAACCCGATAAGTTTGACGGGTCCAACTTCAAAAGGTGGTAGGAGGAAATGATGTTTTATCTAACCACTCTGAGTTGCGCACGATTCCTGATGGAAGAACCACCAACTCAAGGCTAATATGATGATCATGATTTTTTCTTAGCTATAGAAGCATGGAATCATTCAGACTATTTGTGTAGACATTATGTAATGAATAGTTTATATGATTCATTGTATGATGTATGTAGCAAAATTAAGTCTGCTAAGGAGCTGAGGCATACCTTGGAACAAAACTATGAGTCTGAGGATGTCAATAAGAAGAAATTCCTGCTAGTGAATTGTGAGTCACCTGTGTTGACTTAAATATGATCGATAACAAAGCACGTATGAAACCGGTAATAGATGTAGAACTCGTCCTCGAGAGTATCCATGCCGAGAAGTTGGAACTCACCGAGGCATTTCCAGTAAAGTTACCCTTAACGTGGAATATGTTCAAGGGCTTCCTGAAACACAAGGGAAAGGAGATTACCATGGTTGAGTTAATCGAGAGAATCAACGTGCACGAACAATACATGAGTATTGCACAGGGAGTTCCAATCGTCCCCATGAACACAATGTTCTCCGCCAAGGCAAATGTGGTGGAGTATGGGCAGACCTCAACCAGACATGACGTCAAAGGCAAACAAAAGAAGTAAAAATGATTGATTCAGGGTCCTAAGGGTAGTGTCTAGAAGAAGTAGGAATCCAAACTACAAGGATTTATTGGTTCTTGTTATAATTGTGGTAAGATTGGGCATAAATCTAATGCTTGTATGTTTCCTAAGCAAAAGGATACCAACATGATGCAGGGAATCACCGAAGACCTTGATGACATTGACTTGACAACAATTGTGCCTGAGTTAAGCATCATTGATTCCATAAAGATGTTCGAGCTTCTATCCAAACTTTGGTGATTTCTAAGTCTCCAGTTCAAATTTTTGTTAAAGTACGAGTCAATGTATTGTTCAATTCGATTAAGGGAAATAGTGTGGTTGTTTTGCCTTAACGACACTGTTTTAACGTAGCCAAATTTCTCTCACACTATCTTATTATGTTAAGAGAGCGAAATTGCCTAAAGGAGACCATGTTTTTCGTGGGACTCAATCTATAGCGAAAAAAATATTTTTTTTAATCTTTTATAAGGACAATTTCATCATTTTGTAAAGTTGCATGTCAGTATAGGGTTTATGTAGTTTACATCATTTTAGCATTTGATCCGGAAATATTATTATATTATAATATATTCCTCTATTAGCAATAATCCCAAGGCTATTTTTTGTTTAAATTGATACAGGAGACCTAAGAACCGTATCAGTTCAATAATTTGTAAAATATTTTATAATAATTTCAATGAAAAATATTTTAACACTTTCTATTTCAGAAAAATGGTTTTAAACAACAGTAATGTTGACATCTGTGTTGGAGCACTGACTAAGGCTGATGTTCCTATTGCATCATGGAACGCATCCGTCGTTGCGTCGACCGAAGTGGATGATCATGACTTATCCTACTGAACTATGCATGCAGAAAAACCCGATAAGTTTGACGGGTCCAACTTCAAAAGGTGGTAGGAGGAAATGATGTTTTATCTAACCACTCTGAGTTGCGCACGATTCCTGATGGAAGAACCACCAACTCAAGGCTAATATGATGATCATGATTTTTTCTTAGCTATAGAAGCATGGAATCATTCAGACTATTTGTGTAGACATTATGTAATGAATAGTTTATATGATTCATTGTATGATGTATGTAGCAAAATTAAGTCTGCTAAGGAGCTGAGGCATACCTTGGAACAAAACTATGAGTCTGAGGATGTCAATAAGAAGAAATTCCTGCTAGTGAATTGTGAGTCACCTGTGTTGACTTAAATATGATCGATAACAAAGCACGTATGAAACCGGTAATAGATGTAGAACTCGTCCTCGAGAGTATCCATGCCGAGAAGTTGGAACTCACCGAGGCATTTCCAGTAAAGTTACCCTTAACGTGGAATATGTTCAAGGGCTTCCTGAAACACAAGGGAAAGGAGATTACCATGGTTGAGTTAATCGAGAGAATCAACGTGCACGAACAATACATGAGTATTGCACAGGGAGTTCCAATCGTCCCCATGAACACAATGTTCTCCGCCAAGGCAAATGTGGTGGAGTATGGGCAGACCTCAACCAGACATGACGTCAAAGGCAAACAAAAGAAGTAAAAATGATTGATTCAGGGTCCTAAGGGTAGTGTCTAGAAGAAGTAGGAATCCAAACTACAAGGATTTATTGGTTCTTGTTATAATTGTGGTAAGATTGGGCATAAATCTAATGCTTGTATGTTTCCTAAGCAAAAGGATACCAACATGATGCAGGGAATCACCGAAGACCTTGATGACATTGACTTGACAACAATTGTGCCTGAGTTAAGCATCATTGATTCCATAAAGATGTTCGAGCTTCTATCCAAACTTTGGTGATTTCTAAGTCTCCAGTTCAAATTTTTGTTAAAGTACGAGTCAATGTATTGTTCAATTCGATTAAGGGAAATAGTGTGGTTGTTTTGCCTTAACGACACTGTTTTAACGTAGCCAAATTTCTCTCACACTATCTTATTATGTTAAGAGAGCGAAATTGCCTAAAGGAGACCATGTTTTTCGTGGGACTCAATCTATAGCGAAAAAAATATTTTTTTTAATCTTTTATAAGGACAATTTCATCATTTTGTAAAGTTGCATGTCAGTATAGGGTTTATGTAGTTTACATCATTTTAGCATTTGATCCGGAAATATTATTATATTATAATATATTCCTCTATTAGCAATAATCCCAAGGCTATTTTTTGTTTAAATTGATACAGGAGACCTAAGAACCGTATCAGTTCAATAATTTGTAAAATATTTTATAATAATTTCAATGAAAAATATTTTAACACTTTCTATTTCAGAAAAATGGTTTTAAACAACAGTAATGTTGACATCTGTGTTGGAGCACTGACTAAGGCTGATGTTCCTATTGCATCATGGAACGCATCCGTCGTTGCGTCGACCGAAGTGGATGATCATGACTTATCCTACTGAACTATGCATGCAGAAAAACCCGATAAGTTTGACGGGTCCAACTTCAAAAGGTGGTAGGAGGAAATGATGTTTTATCTAACCACTCTGAGTTGCGCACGATTCCTTATGGAAGAACCACCAACTCAAGGCTAATATGATGATCATGATTTTTTCTTAGCTAAAGAAGCATGGAATCATTCAGACTATTTGTGTAGACATTATGTAATGAATAGTTTATATGATTCATTGTATGATGTATGTAGCAAAATTAAGTCTGCTAAGGAGCTGAGGCATACCTTGGAACAAAACTGTAAGTCTGAGGATGTCAGTAAGAAGAAATTCCTGCTAGTGAATTGTGAGTCACCTGTGTTGACTTAAAGATGATCGATAACAAAGCACGTATGAAACCGGTAATAGATGTAGAACTCGTCCTCGAGAGTATCCATGCCGAGAAGTTGGAACTCACCGAGGCATTTCCAGTAAAGTTACCCTTAACGTGGAATATGTTCAAGGGCTTCCTGAAACACAAGGGAAAGGAGATTACCATGGTTGAGTTAATCGAGAGAATCAACGTGCACGAACAATACATGAGTATTGCACAGGGAGTTTCAATCATCCCCATGAACACAATGTTCTCCGCCAAGGCAAATGTGGTGGAGTATGGGCAGACCTCAACCAGACATGACGTCAAAGGCAAACAAAAGAAGTAAAAATCATTGATTCAGGGTCCTAAGGGTAGTGTCTAGAAGAAGTAGGAATCCAAACTACAAGGATTTATTGGTTCTTGTTATAATTGTGGTAAGATTGGGCATAAATCTAATGCTTGTATGTTTCCTAAGCAAAAGGATACCAACATGATGCAGGGAATCACCGAAGACCTTGATGACATTGACTTGACAACAATTGTGCCTGAGTTAAGCATCATTGATTCCATAAAGATGTTCGAGCTTCTATCCAAACTTTGGTGATTTCTAAGTCTCCAGTTCAAATTTTTGTTAAAGTACGAGTCAATGTATTGTTCAATTCGATTAAGGGAAATAGTGTGTTTGTTTTGCCTTAACGACACTGTTTTAACGTAGCCAAATTTCTCTCACACTATCTTATTATGTTAAGAGGGCGAAATTGCCTAAAGGAGACCATGTTTTTCGTGGGACTCAATCTATAGCGAAAAAAATATTTTTTTTAATCTTTTATAAGGACAATTTCATCATTTTGTAAAGTTGCATGTCAGTATAGGGTTTATGTAGTTTACATCATTTTAGCATTTGATCCGGAAATATTATTATATTATAATATATTCCTCTATTAGCAATAATCCCAAGGCTATTTTTTGTTTAAATTGATACAGGAGACCTAAGAACCGTATCAGTTCAATAATTTGTAAAATATTTTATAATAATTTCAATGAAAAATATTTTAACACTTTCTATTTCAGAAAAATGGTTGCAAACAACAGTAATGTTGACATCTGTGTTGGAGCATTGACTAAGGCTGATGTTCCTATTGCATCATGGAACGCATCCGTCGTTGCGTCGACCGAAGTGGATGATCATGACTTATCCTACTGAACTATGCATGCAGAAAAACCCGATAAGTTTGACGGGTCCAACTTCAAAAGGTGGTAGGAGGAAATGATGTTTTATCTAACCACTCTGAGTTGCGCACGATTCCTGATGGAAGAACCACCAACTCAAGGCTAATATGATGATCATGATTTTTTCTTAGCTATAGAAGCATGGAATCATTCATACTATTTGTGTAGACATTATGTAATGAATAGTTTATATGATTCATTGTATGATGTATGTAGCAAAATTAAGTCTGCTAAGGAGCTGAGGCATACCTTGGAACAAAACTGTGAGTCTGAGGATGTCGATAAGAAGAAATTCCTGCTAGTGAATTGTGAGTCACCTGTGTTGACTTAAAGATGATCGATAACAAAGCACGTATGAAACCAGTAATAGATGTAGAATTCGTCCTCGAGAGTATCCATGCCGAGAAGTTGGAACTCACCGAGGCATTTCCAGTAAAGTTACCCTTAACGTGGAATATGTTCAAGGGCTTCCTGAAACACAAGGGAAAGGAGATTACCATGGTTGAGTTAATCGAGAGAATCAACGTGCACGAACAATACATGAGTATTGCACAGGGAGTTCCAATCGTCCCCATGAACACAATGTTCTCCGCCAAGGCAAATGTGGTGGAGTATGGGCAGACCTCAACCAGACATGACGTCAAAGGCAAACAAAAGAAGTAAAAATGATTGATTCAGGGTCCTAAGGGTAGTGTCTAGAAGAAGTAGGAATCCCAACTACAAGGATTTATTGGTTCTTGTTATAATTGTGGTAAGATTGGCCATAAATCTAATGCTTGTATGTTTCCTAAGCAAAAGGATACCAACATGATGCAGGGAATCACCGAAGACCTTGATGACATTGACTTGACAACAATTGTGCCTGAGTTAAGCATCATTGATTCCATAAAGATGTTCGAGCTTCTATCCAAACTTTGGTGATTTCTAAGTCTCCAGTTCAAATTTTTGTTAAAGTACGAGTCAATGTATTGTTCAATTCGATTAAGGGAAATAGTGTGTTTGTTTTGCCTTAACGACACTGTTTTAACGTAGCCAAATTTCTCTCACACTATCTTATTATGTTAAGAGGGCGAAATTGCCTAAAGGAGACCATGTTTTTCGTGGGACTCAATCTATAGCGAAAAAAATATTTTTTTTAATCTTTTATAAGGACAATTTCATCATTTTGTAAAGTTGCATGTCAGTATAGGGTTTATGTAGTTTACATCATTTTAGCATTTAATCCGGAAATATTATTATATTATAATATATTCCTCTATTAGCAATAATCCCAAGGCTATTTTTTGTTTAAATTGATACAGGAGACCTAAGAACCGTATCAGTTCAATAATTTGTAAAATATTTTATAATAATTTCAATGAAAAATATTTTAACACTTTCTATTTCAGAAAAATGGTTGCAAAAAACAGTAATGTTGACATCTGTGTTGGAGCATTGACTAAGGCTGATGTTCCTATTGCATCATGGAACGCATCCGTCGTTGCATCGACCGAAGTAGATGATCATGACTTATCCTACTGAACTATGCATGCAGAAAAACCCGATAAGTTTGACGGGTCCAACTTCAAAAGGTGGTAGGAGGAAATGATGTTTTATCTAACCACTCTGAGTTGCGCACGATTCCTGATGTAAGAACCACCAACTCAAGGCTAATATGATGATCATGATTTTTTCTTAGCTATAGAAGCATGGAATCATTCAGACTATTTGTGTAGACATTATGTAATGAATAGTTTATATGATTCATTGTATGATGTATGTAGCAAAATTAAGTCTGCTAAGGAGCTGAGGCATACCTTGGAACAAAACTGTGAGTCTGAGGATGTCGATAAGAAGAAATTCCTGCTAGTGAATTGTGAGTCACCTGTGTTGACTTAAAGATGATCGATAACAAAGCACGTATGAAACCAGTAATAGATGTAGAACTCGTCCTCGAGAGTATCCATGCCGAGAAGTTGGAACTCACCGAGGCATTTCCAGTAAAGTTACCCTTAACGTGGAATATGTTCAAGGGCTTCCTGAAACACAAGGGAAAGGAGATTACCATGGTTGAGTTAATCGAGAGAATCAACGTGCACGAACAATACATGAGTATTGCACAGGGAGTTCCAATCGTCCCCATGAACACAATGTTCTCCGCCAAGGCAAATGTGGTGGAGTATGGGCAGACCTCAACCAGACATGACGTCAAAGGCAAACAAAAGAAGTAAAAATGATTGATTCAGGGTCCTAAGGGTAGTGTCTAGAAGAAGTAGGAATCCCAACTACAAGGATTTATTGGTTCTTGTTATAATTGTGGTAAGATTGGCCATAAATCTAATGCTTGTATGTTTCCTAAGCAAAAGGATACCAACATGATGCAGGGAATCACCGAAGACCTTGATGACATTGACTTGACAACAATTGTGCCTGAGTTAAGCATCATTGATTCCATAAAGATGTTCGAGCTTCTATCCAAACTTTGGTGATTTCTAAGTCTCCAGTTCAAATTTTTGTTAAAGTACGAGTCAATGTATTGTTCAATTCGATTAAGGGAAATAGTGTGTTTGTTTTGCCTTAACGACACTGTTTTAACGTAGCCAAATTTCTCTCACACTATCTTATTATGTTAAGAGGGCGAAATTGCCTAAAGGAGACCATGTTTTTCGTGGGACTCAATCTATAGCGAAAAAAATATTTTTTTTAATCTTTTATAAGGACAATTTCATCATTTTGTAAAGTTGCATGTCAGTATAGGGTTTATGTAGTTTACATCATTTTAGCATTTGATCCGGAAATATTATTATATTATAATATATTCCTCTATTAGCAATAATCCCAAGGCTATTTTTTGTTTAAATTGATACAGGAGACCTAAGAACCGTATCAGTTCAATAATTTGTAAAATATTTTATAATAATTTCAATGAAAAATATTTTAACACTTTCTATTTCAGAAAAATGGTTGCAAACAACAGTAATGTTGACATCTGTGTTGGAGCATTGACTAAGGCTGATGTTCCTATTGCATCATGGAACGCATCCGTCGTTGCGTCGACCGAAGTGGATGATCATGACTTATCCTACTGAACTATGCATGCAGAAAAACCCGATAAGTTTGACGGGTCCAACTTCAAAAGGTGGTAGGAGGAAATGATGTTTTATCTAACCACTCTGAGTTGCGCACGATTCCTGATGGAAGAACCACCAACTCAAGGCTAATATGATGATCATGATTTTTTCTTAGCTATAGAAGCATGGAATCATTCAGACTATTTGTGTAGACATTATGTATTGAATAGTTTATATGATTCATTGTATGATGTATGTAGCAAAATTAAGTCTGCTAAGGAGCTGAGGCATACCTTGGAACAAAACTGTGAGTCTGAGGATGTCGATAAGAATAAATTCCTGCTAGTGAATTGTGAGTCACCTGTGTTGACTTAAAGATGATCGATAACAAAGCACGTATGAAACCAGTAATAGATGTAGAATTCGTCCTCGAGAGTATCCATGCCGAGAAGTTGGAACTCACCGAGGCATTTCCAGTAAAGTTACCCTTAACGTGGAATATGTTCAAGGGCTTCCTGAAACACAAGGGAAAGGAGATTACCATGGTTGAGTTAATCGAGAGAATCAACGTGCACGAACAATACATGAGTATTGCACAGGGAGTTCCAATCGTCCCCATGAACACAATGTTCTCCGCCAAGGCAAATGTGGTGGAGTATGGGCAGACCTCAACCAGACATGACGTCAAAGGCAAACAAAAGAAGTAAAAATGATTGATTCAGGGTCCTAAGGGTAGTGTCTAGAAGAAGTAGGAATCCCAACTACAAGGATTTATTGGTTCTTGTTATAATTGTGGTAAGATTGGCCATAAATCTAATGCTTGTATGTTTCCTAAGCAAAAGGATACCAACATGATGCAGGGAATCACCGAAGACCTTGATGACATTGACTTGACAACAATTGTGCCTGAGTTAAGCATCATTGATTCCATAAAGATGTTCGAGCTTCTATCCAAACTTTGGTGATTTCTAAGTCTCCAGTTCAAATTTTTGTTAAAGTACGAGTCAATGTATTGTTCAATTCGATTAAGGGAAATAGTGTGTTTGTTTTGCCTTAACGACACTGTTTTAACGTAGCCAAATTTCTCTCACACTATCTTATTATGTTAAGAGGGCGAAATTGCCTAAAGGAGACCATGTTTTTCGTGGGACTCAATCTATAGCGAAAAAAATATTTTTTTTAATCTTTTATAAGGACAATTTCATCATTTTGTAAAGTTGCATGTCAGTATAGGGTTTATGTAGTTTACATCATTTTAGCATTTGATCCGGAAATATTATTATATTATAATATATTCCTCTATTAGCAATAATCCCAAGGCTATTTTTTGTTTAAATTGATACAGGAGACCTAAGAACCGTATCAGTTCAATAATTTGTAAAATATTTTATAATAATTTCAATGAAAAATATTTTAACACTTTCTATTTCAGAAAAATGGTTGCAAACAACAGTAATGTTGACATCTGTGTTGGAGCATTGACTAAGGCTGATGTTCCTATTGCATCATGGAACGCATCCGTCGTTGCGTCGACCGAAGTGGATGATCATGACTTATCCTACTGAACTATGCATGCAGAAAAACCCGATAAGTTTGACGGGTCCAACTTCAAAAGGTGGTAGGAGGAAATGATGTTTTATCTAACCACTCTGAGTTGCGCACGATTCCTGATGGAAGAACCACCAACTCAAGGCTAATATGATGATCATGATTTTTTCTTAGCTATAGAAGCATGGAATCATTCAGACTATTTGTGTAGACATTATGTATTGAATAGTTTATATGATTCATTGTATGATGTATGTAGCAAAATTAAGTCTGCTAAGGAGCTGAGGCATACCTTGGAACAAAACTGTGAGTCTGAGGATGTCGATAAGAATAAATTCCTGCTAGTGAATTGTGAGTCACCTGTGTTGACTTAAAGATGATCGATAACAAAGCACGTATGAAACCAGTAATAGATGTAGAATTCGTCCTCGAGAGTATCCATGCCGAGAAGTTGGAACTCACCGAGGCATTTCCAGTAAAGTTACCCTTAACGTGGAATATGTTCAAGGGCTTCCTGAAACACAAGGGAAAGGAGATTACCATGGTTGAGTTAATCGAGAGAATCAACGTGCACGAACAATACATGAGTATTGCACAGGGAGTTCCAATCGCCCCCATGAACACAATGTTCTCCGCCAAGGCAAATGTGGTGGAGTATGGGCAGACCTCAACCAGACATGACGTCAAAGGCAAACAAAAGAAGCAAAAATGATTGATTCAGGGTCCTCAGGGTAGTCTCTAGAAGAAGTAGGAATCCCAACTACAAGGATTTATTGGTTCTTGTTAAAATTGTGGTAAGATTGGCCTTAAATCTAATGCTTGTAGGTTTCCTAAGCAAAAGGATACCAACACGATGCAGGGAATCACCGAAGACCTTGATGACATTGACTTGACAACAATTGTGCCTGAGTTAAGCATCATTGATTCCATAAAGATGTTCGAGCTTCTATCCAAACTTTGGTGATTTCTAAGTCTCCAGTTCAAATTTTTGTTAAAGTACGAGTCAATGTATTGTTCAATTCGATTAAGGGAAATAGTGTGTTTGTTTTGCCTTAACGACACTGTTTTAACGTAGCCAAATTTCTCTCACACTATCTTATTATGTTAAGAGGGCGAAATTGCCTAAAGGAGACCATGTTTTTCGTGGGACTCAATCTATAGCGAAAAAAATATTTTTTTTAATCTTTTATAAGGACAATTTCATCATTTTGTAAAGTTGCATGTCAGTATAGGGTTTATGTAGTTTACATCATTTTAGCATTTGATCCGGAAATATTATTATATTATAATATATTCCTCTATTAGCAATAATCCCAAGGCTATTTTTTGTTTAAATTGATACAGGAGACCTAAGAACCGTATCAGTTCAATAATTTGTAAAATATTTTATAATAATTTCAATGAAAAATATTTTAACACTTTCTATTTCAGAAAAATGGTTGCAAACAACAGTAATGTTGACATCTGTGTTGGAGCATTGACTAAGGCTGATGTTCCTATTGCATCATGGAACGCATCCGTCGTTGCGTCGACCGAAGTGGATGATCATGACTTATCCTACTGAACTATGCATGCAGAAAAACCCGATAAGTTTGACGGGTCCAACTTCAAAAGGTGGTAGGAGGAAATGATGTTTTATCTAACCACTCTGAGTTGCGCACGATTCCTGATGGAAGAACCACCAACTCAAGGCTAATATGATGATCATGATTTTTTCTTAGCTATAGAAGCATGGAATCATTCAGACTATTTGTGTAGACATTATGTAATGAATAGTTTATATGATTCATTGTATGATGTATGTAGCAAAATTAAGTCTGCTAAGGAGCTGAGGCATACCTTGGAACAAAACTGTGAGTCTGAGGATGTCGATAAGAATAAATTCCTGCTAGTGAATTGTGAGTCACCTGTGTTGACTTAAAGATGATCGATAACAAAGCACGTATGAAACCAGTAATAGATGTAGAATTCGTCCTCGAGAGTATCCATGCCGAGAAGTTGGAACTCACCGAGGCATTTCCAGTAAAGTTACCCTTAACGTGGAATATGTTCAAGGGCTTCCTGAAACACAAGGGAAAGGAGATTACCATGGTTGAGTTAATCGAGAGAATCAACGTGCACGAACAATACATGAGTATTGCACAGGGAGTTCCAATCGTCCCCATGAACACAATGTTCTCCGCCAAGGCAAATGTGGTGGAGTATGGGCAGACCTCAACCAGACATGACGTCAAAGGCAAACAAAAGAAGCAAAAATGATTGATTCAGGGTCCTCAGGGTAGTCTCTAGAAGAAGTAGGAATCCCAACTACAAGGATTTATTGGTTCTTGTTAAAATTGTGGTAAGATTGGCCTTAAATCTAATGCTTGTAGGTTTCCTAAGCAAAAGGATACCAACACGATGCAGGGAATCACCGAAGACCTTGATGACATTGACTTGACAACAATTGTGCCTGAGTTAAGCATCATTGATTCCATAAAGATGTTCGAGCTTCTATCCAAACTTTGGTGATTTCTAAGTCTCCAGTTCAAATTTTTGTTAAAGTACGAGTCAATGTATTGTTCAATTCGATTAAGGGAAATAGTGTGTTTGTTTTGCCTTAACGACACTGTTTTAACGTAGCCAAATTTCTCTCACACTATCTTATTATGTTAAGAGGGCGAAATTGCCTAAAGGAGACCATGTTTTTCGTGGGACTCAATCTATAGCGAAAAAAATATTTTTTTTAATCTTTTATAAGGACAATTTCATCATTTTGTAAAGTTGCATGTCAGTATAGGGTTTATGTAGTTTACATCATTTTAGCATTTGATCCGGAAATATTATTATATTATAATATATTCCTCTATTAGCAATAATCCCAAGGCTATTTTTTGTTTAAATTGATACAGGAGACCTAAGAACCGTATCAGTTCAATAATTTGTAAAATATTTTATAATAATTTCAATGAAAAATATTTTAACACTTTCTATTTCAGAAAAATGGTTGCAAACAACAGTAATGTTGACATCTGTGTTGGAGCATTGACTAAGGCTGATGTTCCTATTGCATCATGGAACGCATCCGTCGTTGCGTCGACCGAAGTGGATGATCATGACTTATCCTACTGAACTATGCATGCAGAAAAACCCGATAAGTTTGACGGGTCCAACTTCAAAAGGTGGTAGGAGGAAATGATGTTTTATCTAACCACTCTGAGTTGCGCACGATTCCTGATGGAAGAACCACCAACTCAAGGCTAATATGATGATCATGATTTTTTCTTAGCTATAGAAGCATGGAATCATTCAGACTATTTGTGTAGACATTATGTAATGAATAGTTTATATGATTCATTGTATGATGTATGTAGCAAAATTAAGTCTGCTAAGGAGCTGAGGCATACCTTGGAACAAAACTGTGAGTCTGAGGATGTCGATAAGAAGAAATTCCTGCTAGTGAATTGTGAGTCACCTGTGTTGACTTAAAGATGATCGATAACAAAGCACATATGAAACCGGTAATAGATGTAGAACTCGTCCTCGAGAGTATCCATGCCGAGAAGTTGGAACTCACCGAGGCATTTCCAGTAAAGTTACCCTTAACGTGGAATATGTTCAAGGGCTTCCTGAAACACAAGGGAAAGGAGATTACCATGGTTGAGTTAATCGAGAGAATCAACGTGCACGAACAATACATGAGTATTGCACAGGGAGTTCCAATCGCCCCCATGAACACAATGTTCTCCGCCAAGGCAAATGTGGTGGAGTATGGGCAGACCTCAACCAGACATGACGTCAAAGGCAAACAAAAGAAGCAAAAATGATTGATTCAGGGTCCTCAGGGTAGTCTCTAGAAGAAGTAGGAATCCCAACTACAAGGATTTATTGGTTCTTGTTAAAATTGTGGTAAGATTGGCCTTAAATCTAATGCTTGTAGGTTTCCTAAGCAAAAGGATACCAACACGATGCAGGGAATCACCGAAGACCTTGATGACATTGACTTGACAACAATTGTGCCTGAGTTAAGCATCATTGATTCCATAAAGATGTTCGAGCTTCTATCCAAACTTTGGTGATTTCTAAGTCTCCAGTTCAAATTTTTGTTAAAGTACGAGTCAATGTATTGTTCAATTCGATTAAGGGAAATAGTGTGTTTGTTTTGCCTTAACGACACTGTTTTAACGTAGCCAAATTTCTCTCACACTATCTTATTATGTTAAGAGGGCGAAATTGCCTAAAGGAGACCATGTTTTTCGTGGGACTCAATCTATAGCGAAAAAAATATTTTTTTTAATCTTTTATAAGGACAATTTCATCATTTTGTAAAGTTGCATGTCAGTATAGGGTTTATGTAGTTTACATCATTTTAGCATTTGATCCGGAAATATTATTATATTATAATATATTCCTCTATTAGCAATAATCCCAAGGCTATTTTTTGTTTAAATTGATACAGGAGACCTAAGAACCGTATCAGTTCAATAATTTGTAAAATATTTTATAATAATTTCAATGAAAAATATTTTAACACTTTCTATTTCAGAAAAATGGTTGCAAACAACAGTAATGTTGACATCTGTGTTGGAGCATTGACTAAGGCTGATGTTCCTATTGCATCATGGAACGCATCCGTCGTTGCGTCGACCGAAGTGGATGATCATGACTTATCCTACTGAACTATGCATGCAGAAAAACCCGATAAGTTTGACGGGTCCAACTTCAAAAGGTGGTAGGAGGAAATGATGTTTTATCTAACCACTCTGAGTTGCGCACGATTCCTGATGGAAGAACCACCAACTCAAGGCTAATATGATGATCATGATTTTTTCTTAGCTATAGAAGCATGGAATCATTCAGACTATTTGTGTAGACATTATGTAATGAATAGTTTATATGATTCATTGTATGATGTATGTAGCAAAATTAAGTCTGCTAAGGAGCTGAGGCATACCTTGGAACAAAACTGTGAGTCTGAGGATGTCGATAAGAATAAATTCCTGCTAGTGAATTGTGAGTCACCTGTGTTGACTTAAAGATGATCGATAACAAAGCACATATGAAACCGGTAATAGATGTAGAACTCGTCCTCGAGAGTATCCATGCCGAGAAGTTGGAACTCACCGAGGCATTTCCAGTAAAGTTACCCTTAACGTGGAATATGTTCAAGGGCTTCCTGAAACACAAGGGAAAGGAGATTACCATGGTTGAGTTAATCGAGAGAATCAACGTGCACGAACAATACATGAGTATTGCACAGGGAGTTCCAATCGCCCCCATGAACACAATGTTCTCCGCCAAGGCAAATGTGGTGGAGTATGGGCAGACCTCAACCAGACATGACGTCAAAGGCAAACAAAAGAAGCAAAAATGATTGATTCAGGGTCCTCAGGGTAGTCTCTAGAAGAAGTAGGAATCCCAACTACAAGGATTTATTGGTTCTTGTTAAAATTGTGGTAAGATTGGCCTTAAATCTAATGCTTGTAGGTTTCCTAAGCAAAAGGATACCAACACGATGCAGGGAATCACCGAAGACCTTGATGACATTGACTTGACAACAATTGTGCCTGAGTTAAGCATCATTGATTCCATAAAGATGTTCGAGCTTCTATCCAAACTTTGGTGATTTCTAAGTCTCCAGTTCAAATTTTTGTTAAAGTACGAGTCAATGTATTGTTCAATTCGATTAAGGGAAATAGTGTGTTTGTTTTGCCTTAACGACACTGTTTTAACGTAGCCAAATTTCTCTCACACTATCTTATTATGTTAAGAGGGCGAAATTGCCTAAAGGAGACCATGTTTTTCGTGGGACTCAATCTATAGCGAAAAAAATATTTTTTTTAATCTTTTATAAGGACAATTTCATCATTTTGTAAAGTTGCATGTCAGTATAGGGTTTATGTAGTTTACATCATTTTAGCATTTGATCCGGAAATATTATTATATTATAATATATTCCTCTATTAGCAATAATCCCAAGGCTATTTTTTGTTTAAATTGATACAGGAGACCTAAGAACCGTATCAGTTCAATAATTTGTAAAATATTTTATAATAATTTCAATGAAAAATATTTTAACACTTTCTATTTCAGAAAAATGGTTGCAAACAACAGTAATGTTGACATCTGTGTTGGAGCATTGACTAAGGCTGATGTTCCTATTGCATCATGGAACGCATCCGTCGTTGCGTCGACCGAAGTGGATGATCATGACTTATCCTACTGAACTATGCATGCAGAAAAACCCGATAAGTTTGACGGGTCCAACTTCAAAAGGTGGTAGGAGGAAATGATGTTTTATCTAACCACTCTGAGTTGCGCACGATTCCTGATGGAAGAACCACCAACTCAAGGCTAATATGATGATCATGATTTTTTCTTAGCTATAGAAGCATGGAATCATTCAGACTATTTGTGTAGACATTATGTAATGAATAGTTTATATGATTCATTGTATGATGTATGTAGCAAAATTAAGTTTGCTAAGGAGCTGAGGCATACCTTGGAACAAAACTGTGAGTCTGAGGATGTCGATAAGAATAAATTCCTGCTAGTGAATTGTGAGTCACCTGTGTTGACTTAAAGATGATCGATAACAAAGCACGTATGAAACCAGTAATAGATGTAGAACTCGTCCTCGAGAGTATCCATGCCGAGAAGTTGGAACTCACCGAGGCATTTCCAGTAAAGTTACCCTTAACGTGGAATATGTTCAAGGGCTTCCTGAAACACAAGGGAAAGGAGATTACCATGGTTGAGTTAATCGAGAGAATCAACGTGCACGAACAATACATGAGTATTGCACAGGGAGTTCCAATCGCCCCCATGAACACAATGTTCTCCGCCAAGGCAAATGTGGTGGAGTATGGGCAGACCTCAACCAGACATGACGTCAAAGGCAAACAAAAGAAGCAAAAATGATTGATTCAGGGTCCTCAGGGTAGTCTCTAGAAGAAGTAGGAATCCCAACTACAAGGATTTATTGGTTCTTGTTAAAATTGTGGTAAGATTGGCCTTAAATCTAATGCTTGTAGGTTTCCTAAGCAAAAGGATACCAACACGATGCAGGGAATCACCGAAGACCTTGATGACATTGACTTGACAACAATTGTGCCTGAGTTAAGCATCATTGATTCCATAAAGATGTTCGAGCTTCTATCCAAACTTTGGTGATTTCTAAGTCTCCAGTTCAAATTTTTGTTAAAGTACGAGTCAATGTATTGTTCAATTCGATTAAGGGAAATAGTGTGTTTGTTTTGCCTTAACGACACTGTTTTAACGTAGCCAAATTTCTCTCACACTATCTTATTATGTTAAGAGGGCGAAATTGCCTAAAGGAGACCATGTTTTTCGTGGGACTCAATCTATAGCGAAAAAAATATTTTTTTTAATCTTTTATAAGGACAATTTCATCATTTTGTAAAGTTGCATGTCAGTATAGGGTTTATGTAGTTTACATCATTTTAGCATTTGATCCGGAAATATTATTATATTATAATATATTCCTCTATTAGCAATAATCCCAAGGCTATTTTTTGTTTAAATTGATACAGGAGACCTAAGAACCGTATCAGTTCAATAATTTGTAAAATATTTTATAATAATTTCAATGAAAAATATTTTAACACTTTCTATTTCAGAAAAATGGTTGCAAACAACAGTAATGTTGACATCTGTGTTGGAGCATTGACTAAGGCTGATGTTCCTATTGCATCATGGAACGCATCCGTCGTTGCGTCGACCGAAGTGGATGATCATGACTTATCCTACTGAACTATGCATGCAGAAAAACCCGATAAGTTTGACGGGTCCAACTTCAAAAGGTGGTAGGAGGAAATGATGTTTTATCTAACCACTCTGAGTTGCGCACGATTCCTGATGGAAGAACCACCAACTCAAGGCTAATATGATGATCATGATTTTTTCTTAGCTATAGAAGCATGGAATCATTCAGACTATTTGTGTAGACATTATGTAATGAATAGTTTATATGATTCATTGTATGATGTATGTAGCAAAATTAAGTTTGCTAAGGAGCTGAGGCATACCTTGGAACAAAACTGTGAGTCTGAGGATGTCGATAAGAAGAAATTCCTGCTAGTGAATTGTGAGTCACCTGTGTTGACTTAAAGATGATCGATAACAAAGCACGTATGAAACCAGTAATAGATGTAGAACTCGTCCTCGAGAGTATCCATGCCGAGAAGTTGGAACTCACCGAGGCATTTCCAGTAAAGTTACCCTTAACGTGGAATATGTTCAAGGGCTTCCTGAAACACAAGGGAAAGGAGATTACCATGGTTGAGTTAATCGAGAGAATCAACGTGCACGAACAATACATGAGTATTGCACAGGGAGTTCCAATCGCCCCCATGAACACAATGTTCTCCGCCAAGGCAAATGTGGTGGAGTATGGGCAGACCTCAACCAGACATGACATCAAAGGCAAACAAAAGAAGCAAAAATGATTGATTCAGGGTCCTCAGGGTAGTCTCTAGAAGAAGTAGGAATCCCAACTACAAGGATTTATTGGTTCTTGTTAAAATTGTGGTAAGATTGGCCTTAAATCTAATGCTTGTAGGTTTCCTAAGCAAAAGGATACCAACATGATGCAGGGAATCACCGAAGACCTTGATGACATTGACTTGACAACAATTGTGCCTGAGTTAAGCATCATTGATTCCATAAAGATCTTCGAGCTTCTATCCAAACTTTGGTGATTTCTAAGTCTCCAGTTTAAATTTTTGTTAAAGTACGAGTCAATGTATTGTTCAATTCGATTAAGGGAAATAGTGTGTTTGTTTTGCCTTAACGACACTGTTTTAACGTAGCCAAATTTCTCTCACACTATCTTATTATGTTAAGAGGGCGAAATTGCCTAAAGGAGACCATGTTTTTCGTGGGACTCAATCTATAGCGAAAAAAATATTTTTTTTAATCTTTTATAAGGACAATTTCATCATTTTGTAAAGTTGCATGTCAGTATAGGGTTTATGTAGTTTACATCATTTTAGCATTTAATCCGGAAATATTATTATATTATAATATATTCCTCTATTAGCAATAATCCCAAGGCTATTTTTTGTTTAAATTGATACAGGAGACCTAAGAACCGTATCAGTTCAATAATTTGTAAAATATTTTATAATAATTTCAATGAAAAATATTTTAACACTTTCTATTTCAGAAAAATGGTTTTAAACAACAGTAATGTTGACATCTGTGTTGGAGCATTGACTAAGGCTGATGTTCCTATTGCATCATGGAACGCATCCGTCGTTGCGTCGACCGAAGTGGATGATCATGACTTATCCTACTGAACTATGCATGCAGAAAAACCCGATAAGTTTGACGGGTCCAACTTCAAAAGGTGGTAGGAGGAAATGATGTTTTATCTAACCACTCTGAGTTGCGCACGATTCCTGATGTAAGAACCACCAACTCAAGGCTAATATGATGATCATGATTTTTTCTTAGCTATAGAAGCATGGAATCATTCAGACTATTTGTGTAGACATTATGTAATGAATAGTTTATATGATTCATTGTATGATGTATGTAGCAAAATTAAGTCTGCTAAGGAGCTGAGGCATACCTTGGAACAAAACTGTGAGTCTGAGGATGTCGATAAGAAGAAATTCCTGCTAGTGAATTGTGAGTCACCTGTGTTGACTTAAAGATGATCGATAACAAAGCACGTATGAAACCAGTAATAGATGTAGAACTCGTCCTCGAGAGTATCCATGCCGAGAAGTTGGAACTCACCGAGGCATTTCCAGTAAAGTTACCCTTAACGTGGAATATGTTCAAGGGCTTCCTGAAACACAAGGGATAGGAGATTACCATGGTTGAGTTAATCAAGAGAATCAACGTGCACGAACAATACATGAGTATTGCACAAGGAGTTCTAATCGTCCCCATGAATACAATGTTCTCCGCCAAGGCAAATGTGGTGGAGTATGGGCAGACCTCAACCAGACATGACGTCAAAGGCAAACAAAAGAAGCAAAAATGATTGATTCAGGGTCCTAAAGGTAGTGTCTAGAAGAAGTAGGAATCCCAACTACAAGGATTTATTGGTTCTTGTTATAATTGTGGTAAGATTGGCCATAAATCTAATGCTTGTAGGTTTCCTAAGCAAAAGGATACCAACATGATGCAGGGAATCACCGAAGACCTTGATGACATTGACTTGACAACAATTGTGCCTGAGTTAAGCATCATTGATTCCATAAAGATGTTCGAGCTTCTATCCAAACTTTGGTGATTTCTAAGTCTCCAGTTCAAATTTTTGTTAAAGTACGAGTCAATGTATTGTTCAATTCGATTAAGGGAAATAGTGTGTTTGTTTTGCCTTAACGACACTGTTTTAACGTAGCCAAATTTCTCTCACACTATCCTATTATGTTAAGACGCGAAATTGCCTAAAGGAGACCATGTTTTTCGTGGGACTCAATCTATAACGAAAAAAATATTTTTTTTAATCTTTTATAAGGACAATTTCATCATTTTGTAAAGTTGCATGTCAGTATAGGGTTTATGCAGTTTACATCATTTTAGCATTTGATCCTGAAATATTATTATATTATAATATATTCCTCTATTAGCAATAATCCCAAGGCTATTTATTGTTTAAATTGATACAGGAGACCTAAGAACCGTATCAGTTCAATAATTTGTAAAATATTTGCGCACGATTCCTGATGGAAGAACCACCAACTCAAGGCTAATATGATGATCATGATTTTTTCTTATCTATAGAAGCATGGAATCATTCAGACTATTTGTGTAGACATTATGTATTGAATAGTTTATATGATTCATTGTATGATGTATGTAGCAAAATTAAGTCTGCTAAGGAGCTGAGGCATACCTTGGAACAAAACTGTGAGTCTGAGGATGTCAATAAGAAGAAATTCCTGCTAGTGAATTGTGAGTCGCCTGTGTTTACTTAAAGATGATCGATAACAAAGCACGTATGAAACCGGTAATAGATGTAGAACTCGTCCTCGAGAGTATCCATGCCGAGAAGTTGGAACTCACCGAGGCATTTCCAGTAAAGTTACCCTCAACGTGGAATATGTTCAAGGGCTTCCTGAAACACAAGGGAAAGGAGATTACCATGGTTGAGTTAATCGAGAGAATCAACGTGCACGAACAATACATGAGTATTGCACAGGGAGTTCCAATCGCCCCCATGAACACAATGTTCTCCGCCAAGGCAAATGTGGTGGAGTATGGGCAGACCTCAACCAGACATGACGTCAAAGGCAAACAAAAGAAGCAAAAATGATTGATTCAGGGTCCTAAGGGTAGTGTCTAGAAGAAGTAGGAATCCCAACCACAAGGATTTATTGGTTCTTGTTAAAATTGTTGTAAGATTGGCCATAAATCTAATGCTTGTAGGTTTCCTAAGCAAAAGGATACCAACACGATGCAGGGAATCACCGAAGACCTTGATGACATTGACTTGACAACAATTGTGCCTGAGTTAAGCATCATTGATTCCATAAAGATGTTCGAGCTTCTATCCAAACTTTGGTGATTTCTAAGTCTCCAGTTCAGATTTTTGTTAAAGTACGAGTCAATGTATTGTTCAATTCGATTAAGGGAAATAGTGTGTTTGTTTTGCCTTAACGACACTGTTTTAACGTAGCCAAATTTCTCTCACACTATCCTATTATGTTAAGAGGGCGAAATTGCCTAAAGGAGACCATGTTTTTCGTGGGACTCAATGTATAACGAAAAAAATATTTTTTTTAATCTTTTATAAGGACAATTTCATCATTTTGTAAAGTTGCATGTCAGTATAGGGTTTATGCAGTTTACATCATTTTAGCATTTGATCCTGAAATATTATTATATTATAATATATTCCTCTATTAGCAATAATCCCAAGGCTATTTATTGTTTAAATTGATGCAGGAGACCTAAGAACCGTATCAGTTCAATAATTTGTAAAATATTTTATAATAATTTCAATGAAAAATATTTTAACACTTTCTATTTCAGAAAAATGGTTGCAAACAACAGTAATGTTGACATCTGTGTTGGAGCATTGACTAAGGCTGATGTTCCTATTGCATCATGGAACGCATCCGTCGTTGCGTCGACCGAAGTGGATGATCATGACTTATCCTACTGAACTATGCATGCAGAAAAACCCGATAAGTTTGACGGGTCCAGCTTCAAAAGGTGGTAGGAGGAAATGATGTTTTATCTAACCACTCTGAGTTGCGCACGATTCCTGATGGAAGAACCACCAACTCAAGGCTAATATGATGATCATGATTTTTTCTTAGCTATAGAAGCATGGAATCATTCAGACTATTTGTGTAGACATTACGTAATGAATAGTTTATATGATTCATTGTATGACGTATGTAGCAAAATTAAGTCTGCTAAGGAGCTGAGGCATACCTTGGAACAAAACTGTGAGTCAGAGGATGTCGATAAGAAGAAATTCCTGCTAGTGAATTGTGAGTCACCTGTGTTGACTTAAAGATGATCGATAACAAAGCACGTATGAAACCGGTAATAGATGTAGAACTCGTCCTCGAGAGTATCCATGCCGAGAAGTTGGAACTCACCGAGGCATTTCCAGTAAAGTTACCCTTAACGTGGAATATGTTCAAGGGCTTCCTGAAACACAAGGGAAAGGAGATTACCATGGTTGAGTTAATCGAGAGAATCAACGTGCACGAACAATACATGAGTATTGCACAGGGAGTTCCAATCGCCCCCATGAACACAATGTTCTCCGCCAAGGCAAATGTGGTGGGGTATGGGCAGACCTCAACCAGACATGACGTCAAAGGCAAACAAAAGAAGCAAAAATGATTGATTCAGGGTCCTAAGGGTAGTGTCTAGAAGAAGTAGGAATCCCAACCACAAGGATTTATTGGTTCTTGTTAAAATTGTTGTAAGATTGGCCATAAATCTAATGCTTGTAGGTTTCCTAAGCAAAAGGATACCAACACGATGCAGGGAATCACCGAAGACCTTGATGACATTGACTTGACAACAATTGTGCCTGAGTTAAGCATCATTGATTCCATAAAGATGTTCGAGCTTCTATCCAAACTTTGGTGATTTCTAAGTCTCCAGTTCAAATTTTTGTTAAAGTACGAGTCAATGTATTGTTCAATTCGATTAAGGGAAATAGTGTGTTTGTTTTGCCTTAACGACACTGTTTTAACGTAGCCAAATTTCTCTCACACTATCCTATTATGTTAAGAGGGCGAAATTGCCTAAAGGAGACCATGTTTTTCGTGGGACTCAATCTATAACGAAAAAAATATTTTTTTTAATCTTTTATAAGGACAATTTCATCATTTTGTAAAGTTGCATGTCAGTATAGGGTTTATGCAGTTTACATCATTTTAGCATTTGATCCGGAAATATTATTATATTATAATATATTCCTCTATTAGCAATAATCCCAAGGCTATTTATTGTTTAAATTGATACAAGAGACCTAAGAACCGTATCAGTTCAATAATTTGTAAAATATTTTATAATAATTTCAATGAAAAATATTTTAACACTTTCTATTTCAGAAAAATGGTTGCAAACAACAGTAATGTTGACATCTGTGTTGGAGCATTGACTAAGGCTGATGTTCCTATTGCATCATGGAACGCATCCGTCGTTGCGTCGACCGAAGTGGATGATCATGACTTATCCTACTGAACTATGCATGCAGAAAAACCCGATAAGTTTGACGGGTCCAGCTTCAAAAGGTGGTAGGAGGAAATGATGTTTTATCTAACCACTCTGAGTTGCGCACGATTCCTGATGGAAGAACCACCAACTCAAGGCTAATATGATGATCATGATTTTTTTTTAGCTATAGAAGCATCGAATCATTCAGACTATTTGTGTAGACATTACGTAATGAATAGTTTATATGATTCATTGTATGACGTATGTAGCAAAATTAAGTCTGCTAAGGAGCTGAGGCATACCTTGGAACAAAACTGTGAGTCAGAGGATGTCGATAAGAAGAAATTCCTGCTAGTGAATTGTGAGTCACCTGTGTTGACTTAAAGATGATCGATAACAAAGCACGTATGAAACCGGTAATAGATGTAGAACTCGTCCTCGAGAGTATCCATGCCGAGAAGTTGGAACTCACCGAGGCATTTCCAGTAAAGTTACCCTTAACGTGGAATATGTTCAAGGGCTTCCTGAAACACAAGGGAAAGGAGATTACCATGGTTGAGTTAATCGAGAGAATCAACGTGCACGAACAATACATGAGTATTGCACAGGGAGTTCCAATCGCCCCCATGAACACAATGTTCTCCGCCAAGGCAAATGTGGTGGGGTATGGGCAGACCTCAACCAGACATGACGTCAAAGGCAAACAAAAGAAGCAAAAATGATTGATTCAGGGTCCTAAGGGTAGTGTCTAGAAGAAGTAGGAATCCCAACCACAAGGATTTATTGGTTCTTGTTAAAATTGTTGTAAGATTGGCCATAAATCTAATGCTTGTAGGTTTCCTAAGCAAAAGGATACCAACACGATGCAGGGAATCACCGAAGACCTTGATGACATTGACTTGACAACAATTGTGCCTGAGTTAAGCATCATTGATTCCATAAAGATGTTCGAGCTTCTATCCAAACTTTGGTGATTTCTAAGTCTCCAGTTCAAATTTTTGTTAAAGTACGAGTCAATGTATTGTTCAATTCGATTAAGGGAAATAGTGTGTTTGTTTTGCCTTAACGACACTGTTTTAACGTAGCCAAATTTCTCTCACACTATCCTATTATGTTAAGAGGGCGAAATTGCCTAAAGGAGACCATGTTTTTCGTGGGACTCAATCTATAACGAAAAAAATATTTTTTTTAATCTTTTATAAGGACAATTTCATCATTTTGTAAAGTTGCATGTCAGTATAGGGTTTATGCAGTTTACATCATTTTAGCATTTGATCCGGAAATATTATTATATTATAATATATTCCTCTATTAGCAATAATCCCAAGGCTATTTATTGTTTAAATTGATACAAGAGACCTAAGAACCGTATCAGTTCAATAATTTGTAAAATATTTTATAATAATTTCAATGAAAAATATTTTAACACTTTCTATTTCAGAAAAATGGTTGCAAACAACAGTAATGTTGACATCTGTGTTGGAGCATTGACTAAGGCTGATGTTCCTATTGCATCATGGAACGCATCCGTCGTTGCGTCGACCGAAGTGGATGATCATGACTTATCCTACTGAACTATGCATGCAGAAAAACCCGATAAGTTTGACGGGTCCAGCTTCAAAAGGTGGTAGGAGGAAATGATGTTTTATCTAACCACTCTGAGTTGCGCACGATTCCTGATGGAAGAACCACCAACTCAAGGCTAATATGATGATCATGATTTTTTTTTAGCTATAGAAGCATCGAATCATTCAGACTATTTGTGTAGACATTACGTAATGAATAGTTTATATGATTCATTGTATGACGTATGTAGCAAAATTAAGTCTGCTAAGGAGCTGAGGCATACCTTGGAACAAAACTGTGAGTCAGAGGATGTCGATAAGAAGAAATTCCTGCTAGTGAATTGTGAGTCACCTGTGTTGACTTAAAGATGATCGATAACAAAGCACGTATGAAACCGGTAATAGATGTAGAACTCGTCCTCGAGAGTATCCATGCCGAGAAGTTGGAACTCACCGAGGCATTTCCAGTAAAGTTACCCTTAACGTGGAATATGTTCAAGGGCTTCCTGAAACACAAGGGAAAGGAGATTACCATGGTTGAGTTAATAGAGAGAATCAACGTGCACGAACAATACATGAGTATTGCACAGGGAGTTCCAATCGCCCCCATGAACACAATGTTCTCCGCCAAGGCAAATGTGGTGGAGTATGGGCAGACCTCAACCAGACATGACGTCAAAGGCAAACAAAAGAAGCAAAAATGATTGATTCAGGGTCCTAAGGGTAGTGTCTAGAAGAAGTAGGAATCCCAACCACAAGGATTTATTGGTTCTTGTTAAAATTGTTGTAAGATTGGCCATAAATCTAATGCTTGTAGGTTTCCTAAGCAAAAGGATACCAACACGATGCAGGGAATCACCGAAGACCTTGATGACATTGACTTGACAACAATTGTGCCTGAGTTAAGCATCATTGATTCCATAAAGATGTTCGAGCTTCTATCCAAACTTTGGTGATTTCTAAGTCTCCAGTTCAAATTTTTGTTAAAGTACGAGTCAATGTATTGTTCAATTCGATTAAGGGAAATAGTGTGTTTGTTTTGCCTTAACGACACTGTTTTAACGTAGCCAAATTTCTCTCACACTATCCTATTATGTTAAGAGGGCGAAATTGCCTAAAGGAGACCATGTTTTTCGTGGGACTCAATCTATAACGAAAAAAATATTTTTTTTAATCTTTTATAAGGACAATTTCATCATTTTGTAAAGTTGCATGTCAGTATAGGGTTTATGCAGTTTACATCATTTTAGCATTTGATCCTGAAATATTATTATATTATAATATATTCCTCTATTAGCAATAATCCCATGGCTATTTATTGTTTAAATTGATACAAGAGACCTAAGAACCGTATCAGTTCAATAATTTGTAAAATATTTTATAATAATTTCAATGAAAAATATTTTAACACTTTCTATTTCAGAAAAATGGTTGCAAACAACAGTAATGTTGACATCTGTGTTGGAGCATTGACTAAGGCTGATGTTCCTATTGCATCATGGAACGCATCCGTCGTTGCGTCGACCGAAGTGGATGATCATGACTTATCCTACTGAACTATGCATGCAGAAAAACCCGATAAGTTTGACGGGTCCAGCTTCAAAAGGTGGTAGGAGGAAATGATGTTTTATCTAACCACTCTGAGTTGCGCACGATTCCTGATGGAAGAACCACCAACTCAAGGCTAATATGATGATCATGATTTTTTTTTAGCTATAGAAGCATCGAATCATTCAGACTATTTGTGTAGACATTACGTAATGAATAGTTTATATGATTCATTGTATGACGTATGTAGCAAAATTAAGTCTGCTAAGGAGCTGAGGCATACCTTGGAACAAACTGTGAGTCAGAGGATGTCGATAAGAAGAAATTCCTGCTAGTGAATTGTGAGTCACCTGTGTTGACTTAAAGATGATCGATAACAAAGCACGTATGAAACCGGTAATAGATGTAGAACTCGTCCTCGAGAGTATCCATGCCGAGAAGTTGGAACTCACCGAGGCATTTCCAGTAAAGTTACCCTTAACGTGGAATATGTTCAAGGGCTTCCTGAAACACAAGGGAAAGGAGATTACCATGGTTGAGTTAATCGAGAGAATCAACGTGCACGAACAATACATGAGTATTGCACAGGGAGTTCCAATCGCCCCCATGAACACAATGTTCTCCGCCAAGGCAAATGTGGTGGAGTATGGGCAGACCTCAACCAGACATGACGTCAAAGGCAAACAAAAGAAGCAAAAATGATTGATTCAGGGTCCTAAGGGTAGTGTCTAGAAGAAGTAGGAATCCCAACCACAAGGATTTATTGGTTCTTGTTAAAATTGTTGTAAGATTGGCCATAAATCTAATGCTTGTAGGTTTCCTAAGCAAAAGGATACCAACACGATGCAGGGAATCACCGAAGACCTTGATGACATTGACTTGACAACAATTGTGCCTGAGTTAAGCATCATTGATTCCATAAAGATGTTCGAGCTTCTATCCAAACTTTGGTGATTTCTAAGTCTCCAGTTCAAATTTTTGTTAAAGTACGAGTCAATGTATTGTTCAATTCGATTAAGGGAAATAGTGTGTTTGTTTTGCCTTAACGACACTGTTTTAACGTAGCCAAATTTCTCTCACACTATCCTATTATGTTAAGAGGGCGAAATTGCCTAAAGGAGACCATGTTTTTCGTGGGACTCAATCTATAACGAAAAAAATATTTTTTTTAATCTTTTATAAGGACAATTTCATCATTTTGTAAAGTTGCATGTCAGTATAGGGTTTATGCAGTTTACATCATTTTAGCATTTGATCCGGAAATATTATTATATTATAATATATTCCTCTATTAGCAATAATCCCAAGGCTATTTATTGTTTAAATTGATACAAGAGACCTAAGAACCGTATCAGTTCAATAATTTGTAAAATATTTTATAATAATTTCAATGAAAAATATTTTAACACTTTCTATTTCAGAAAAATGGTTGCAAACAACAGTAATGTTGACATCTGTGTTGGAGCATTGACTAAGGCTGATGTTCCTATTGCATCATGGAACGCATCAGTCGTTGCGTCGACCGAAGTGGATGATCATGACTTATCCTACTGAACTATGCATGCAGAAAAACCCGATAAGTTTGACGGGTCCAGCTTCAAAAGGTGGTAGGAGGAAATGATGTTTTATCTAACCACTCTGAGTTGCGCACGATTCCTGATGGAAGAACCACCAACTCAAGGCTAATATGATGATCATGATTTTTTTTTAGCTATAGAAGCATCGAATCATTCAGACTATTTGTGTAGACATTACGTAATGAATAGTTTATATGATTCATTGTATGACGTATGTAGCAAAATTAAGTCTGCTAAGGAGCTGAGGCATACCTTGGAACAAAACTGTGAGTCAGAGGATGTCGATAAGAAGAAATTCCTGCTAGTGAATTGTGAGTCACCTGTGTTGACTTAAAGATGATCGATAACAAAGCACGTATGAAACCGGTAATAGATGTAGAACTCGTCCTCGAGAGTATCCATGCCGAGAAGTTGGAACTCACCGAGGCATTTCCAGTAAAGTTACCCTTAACGTGGAATATGTTCAAGGGCTTCCTGAAACACAAGGGAAAGGAGATTACCATGGTTGAGTTAATCGAGAGAATCAACGTGCACGAACAATACATGAGTATTGCACAGGGAGTTCCAATCGCCCCCATGAACACAATGTTCTCCGCCAAGGCAAATGTGGTGGAGTATGGGCAGACCTCAACCAGACATGACGTCAAAGGCAAACAAAAGAAGCAAAAATGATTGATTCAGGGTCCTAAGGGTAGTGTCTAGAAGAAGTAGGAATCCCAACCACAAGGATTTATTGGTTCTTGTTAAAATTGTTGTAAGATTGGCCATAAATCTAATGCTTGTAGGTTTCCTAAGCAAAAGGATACCAACACGATGCAGGGAATCACCGAAGACCTTGATGACATTGACTTGACAACAATTGTGCCTGAGTTAAGCATCATTGATTCCATAAAGATGTTCGAGCTTCTATCCAAACTTTGGTGATTTCTAAGTCTCCAGTTCAAATTTTTGTTAAAGTACGAGTCAATGTATTGTTCAATTCGATTAAGGGAAATAGTGTGTTTGTTTTGCCTTAACGACACTGTTTTAACGTAGCCAAATTTCTCTCACACTATCCTATTATGTTAAGAGGGCGAAATTGCCTAAAGGAGACCATGTTTTTCGTGGGACTCAATCTATAACGAAAAAAATATTTTTTTTAATCTTTTATAAGGACAATTTCATCATTTTGTAAAGTTGCATGTCAGTATAGGGTTTATGCAGTTTACATCATTTTAGCATTTGATCCGGAAATATTATTATATTATAATATATTCCTCTATTAGCAATAATCCCAAGGCTATTTTTTGTTTAAATTGATACAGGAGACCTAAGAACCGTATCAGTTCAATAATTTGTAAAATATTTTATAATAATTTCAATGAAAAATATTTTAACACTTTCTATTTCAGAAAAATGGTTGCAAACAACAGTAATGTTGACATCTGTGTTGGAGCATTGACTAAGGCTGATGTTCCTATTGCATCATGGAACGCATCCGTCGTTGCGTCGACCGAAGTGGATGATCATGACTTATCCTACTGAACTATGCATGCAGAAAAACCCGATAAGTTTGACGGATCCAACTTCAAAAGGTGGTAGGAGGAAATGATGTTTTATCTAACCAGTCTGAGTTGCGCACGATTCCTGATGGAAGAACCACCAACTCAAGGCTAATATGATGATCATGATTTTTTCTTAGCTATAGAAGCATGGAATCATTCAGACTATTTGTGTAGACATTATGTAATGAATAGTTTATATGATTCATTGTATGATGTATGTAGCAAAATTAAGTCTGCTAAGGAGCTGAGGCATACCTTGGAACAAAACTGTGAGTCTGAGGATGTCAATAAGAAGAAATTCCTGCTAGTGAATTGTGAGTCACCTGTGTTGACTTAAAGATGATCGATAACATTGCACGTATGAAACCGGTAATAGATGTAGAACTCGTCCTCGAGGGTATCCATGCCGAGAAGTTGGAACTCACTGAGGCATTTCCAGTAAAGTTACCCTTAACGTGGAATATGTTCAAGGGCTTCCTGAAACACAAGGGAAAGGAGATTACCATGGTTGAGTTAATCGAGAGAATCAACGTGCACGAACAATACATGAGTATTGCACAGGGAGTTCCAATCGCCCCCATGAACACAATGTTCTCCGCCAAGGCAAATGTGGTGGAGTATGGGCAGACCTCAACCAGACATGACGTCAAAGGCAAACAAAAGAAGCAAAAATGATTGATTCAGGGTCCTAAGGGTAGTGTCTAGAAGAAGTAGGAATCCCAACCACAAGGATTTATTGGTTCTTGTTAAAATTGTGGTAAGATTGGCCATAAATCTAATGCTTGTAGGTTTCCTAAGCAAAAGGATACCAACACGATGCAGGGAATCACCGAAGACCTTGATGACATTGACTTGACAACAATTGTGTCTGAGTTAAGCATCATTGATTCCATAAAGATGTTCGAGCTTCTATCCAAACTTTGGTGATTTCTAAGTCTCCAGTTCAAATTTTTGTTAAAGTACGAGTCAATGTATTGTTCAATTCGATTAAGGGAAATAGTGTGTTTGTTTTGCCTTAACGACACTGTTTTAACGTAGCCAAATTTCTCTCACACTATCCTATTATGTTAAGAGGGCGAAATTGCCTAAAGGAGACCATGTTTTTCGTGGGACTCAATCTATAACGAAAAAAATATTTTTTTTAATCTTTTATAAGGACAATTTCATCATTTTGTAAAGTTGCATGTCAGTATAGGGTTTATGCAGTTTACATCATTTTAGCATTTGATCCTGAAATATTATTATATTATAATATATTCCTCTATTAGCAATAATCCCAAGGCTATTTTTTGTTTAAATTGATACAGGAGACCTAAGAACCGTATCAGTTCAATAATTTGTAAAATATTTTATAATAATTTCAATGAAAAATATTTGAACACTTTCTATTTCAGAAAAATGGTTGCAAACAACAGTAATGTTGACATCTGTGTTGGAGCATTGACTAAGGCTGATGTTCCTATTGCATCATGGAACGCATCCGTCGTTGCGTCGACCGAAGTGGATGATCATGACTTATCCTACTGAACTATGCATGCAGAAAAACCCGATAAGTTTGACGGGTCCAGCTTCAAAAGGTGGTAGGAGGAAATGATGTTTTATCTAACCACTCTGAGTTGCGCACGATTCCTGATGGAAGAACCACCAACTCAAGGCTAATATGATGATCATGATTTTTTTTTAGCTATAGAAGCATCGAATCATTCGGACTATTTGTGTAGACATTACGTAATGAATAGTTTATATGATTCATTGTATGACGTATGTAGCAAAATTAAGTCTGCTAAGGAGCTGAGGCATACCTTGGAACAAAACTGTGAGTCAGAGGATGTCGATAAGAAGAAATTCCTGCTAGTGAATTGTGAGGCACCTGTGTTGACTTATAGATGATCGATAACAAAGCACGTATGAAACCGGTAATAGATGTAGAACTCGTCCTCGAGAGTATCCATGCCGAGAAGTTGGAACTCACTGAGGCATTTCCAGTAAAGTTACCCTTAACGTGGAATATGTTCAAGGGCTTCCTGAAACACAAGGGAAAGGAGATTACCATGGTTGAGTTAATCGAGAGAATCAACGTGCACGAACAATACATGAGTATTGCACAGGGAGTTCCAATCGCCCCCATGAACACAATGTTCTCCGCCAAGGCAAATGTGGTGGAGTATGGGCAGACCTCAACCAGACATGACGTCAAAGGCAAACAAAAGAAGCAAAAATGATTGATTCAGGGTCCTAAGGGTAGTGTCTAGAAGAAGTAGGAATCCCAACCACAAGGATTTATTGGTTCTTGTTAAAATTGTGGTAAGATTGGCCATAAATCTAATGCTTGTAGGTTTCCTAAGCAAAAGGATACCAACACGATGCAGGGAATCACCGAAGACCTTGATGACATTGACTTGACAACAATTGTGTCTGAGTTAAGCATCATTGATTCCATAAAGATGTTCGAGCTTCTATCCAAACTTTGGTGATTTCTAAGTCTCCAGTTCAAATTTTTGTTAAAGTACGAGTCAATGTATTGTTCAATTCGATTAAGGGAAATAGTGTGTTTGTTTTGCCTTAACGACACTGTTTTAACGTAGCCAAATTTCTCTCACACTATCCTATTATGTTAAGAGGGCGAAATTGCCTAAAGGAGACCATGTTTTTCGTGGGACTCAATCTATAACGAAAAAAATATTTTTTTTAATCTTTTATAAGGACAATTTCATCATTTTGTAAAGTTGCATGTCAGTATAGGGTTTATGCAGTTTACATCATTTTAGCATTTGATCCGGAAATATTATTATATTATAATATATTCCTCTATTAGCAATAATCCCAAGGCTATTTTTTGTTTAAATTGATACAGGAGACCTAAGAACCGTATCAGTTCAATAATTTGTAAAATATTTTATAATAATTTCAATGAAAAATATTTTAACACTTTCTATTTCAGAAAAATGGTTGCAAACAACAGTAATGTTGACATCTGTGTTGGAGCATTGACTAAGGCTGATGTTCCTATTGCATCATGGAACGCATCCGTCGTTGCGTCGACCGAAGTGGATGATCATGACTTATCCTACTGAACTATGCATGCAGAAAAACCCGATAAGTTTGACGGGTCCAGCTTCAAAAGGTGGTAGGAGCAAATGATGTTTTATCTAACCACTCTGAGTTGCGCACGATTCCTGATGGAAGAACCACCAACTCAAGGCTAATATGATGATCATGATTTTTTTTTAGCTATAGAAGCATCGAATCATTCGGACTATTTGTGTAGACATTACGTAATGAATAGTTTATATGATTCATTGTATGACGTATGTAGCAAAATTAAGTCTGCTAAGGAGCTGAGGCATACCTTGGAACAAAACTGTGAGTCAGAGGATGTCGATAAGAAGAAATTCCTGCTAGTGAATTGTGAGTCACCTGTGTTGACTTAAAGATGATCGATAACAAAGCACGTATGAAACCGGTAATAGATGTAGAACTCGTCCTCGAGAGTATCCATGCCGAGAAGTTGGAACTCACCGAGGCATTTCCAGTAAAGTTACCCTTAACGTGGAATATGTTCAAGGGCTTCCTGAAACACAAGGGAAAGGAGATTACCATGGTTGAGTTAATCGAGAGAATCAACGTGCACGAACAATACATGAGTATTGCACAGGGAGTTCCAATCGCCCCCATGAACACAATGTTCTCCGCCAAGGCAAATGTGGTGGAGTATGGGCAGACCTCAACCAGACATGACGTCAAAGGCAAACAAAAGAAGCAAAAATGATTGATTCAGGGTCCTAAGGGTAGTGTCTAGAAGAAGTAGGAATCCCAACCACAAGGATTTATTGGTTCTTGTTAAAATTGTTGTAAGATTGGCCATAAATCTAATGCTTGTAGGTTTCCTAAGCAAAAGGATACCAACACGATGCAGGGAATCACCCAAGACCTTGATGACATTGACTTGACAACAATTGTGCCTGAGTTAAGCATCATTGATTCCATAAAGATGTTCGAGCTTCTATCCAAACTTTGGTGATTTCTATGTCTCCAGTTCAAATTTTTGTTAAAGTACGAGTCAATGTATTGTTCAATTCGATTAAGGGAAATAGTGTGTTTGTTTTGCCTTAACGACACTGTTTTAACGTAGCCAAATTTCTCTCACACTATCCTATTATGTTAAGAGGGCGAAATTGCCTAAAGGAGACCATGTTTTTCGTGGGACTCAATCTATAACGAAAAAAATATTTTTTTTAATCTTTTATAAGGACAATTTCATCATTTTGTAAAGTTGCATGTCAGTATAGGGTTTATGCAGTTTACATCATTTTAGCATTTGATCCTGAAATATTATTATATTATAATATATTCCTCTATTAGCAATAATCCCAAGGCTATTTTTTGTTTAAATTGATACAGGAGACCTAAGAACCGTATCAGTTCAATAATTTGTAAAATATTTTATAATAATTTCAATGAAAAATATTTGAACACTTTCTATTTCAGAAAAATGGTTGCAAACAACAGTAATGTTGACATCTGTGTTGGAGCATTGACTAAGGCTGATGTTCCTATTGCATCATGGAACGCATCCGTCGTTGCGTCGACCGAAGTGGATGATCATGACTTATCCTACTGAACTATGCATGCAGAAAAACCCGATAAGTTTGACGGGTCCAACATCAAAAGGTGGTAGGAGGAAATGATGTTTTATCTAACCACTCTGAGTTGCGCACGATTCCTGATGGAAGAACCACCAACTCAAGGCTAATATGATGATCATGATTTTTTCTTAGCTATAGAAGCATGGAATCATTCAGACTATTTGTGTAGACATTATGTAATGAATAGTTTATATGATTCATTGTATGATGTATGTAGCAAAATTAAGTCTGCTAAGGAGCTGAGGCATACCTTGGAACAAAACTGTGAGTCTGAGGATGTCGATAAGAAGAAATTCCTACTAGTGAATTATGAGTCACCTGTGTTGACTTAAAGATGATCGATAACAAAGCACGTATGAAACCGGTAATAGATGTAGAACTCGTCCTCGAGAGTATCCATGCCGAGAAGTTGGAACTCACCGAGGCATTTCCAGTAAAGTTACCCTTAACGTGGAATATGTTCAAGGGCTTCCTGAAACACAAGGGAAAGGAGATTACCATGGTTGAGTTAATCGAGAGAATCAACATGCACGAACAATACATGAGTATTGCACAGGGAGTTCCAATCGTCCCCATGAACACAATGTTCTCCGCCAAGGCAAATGTGGTGGAGTATGGGCAGACCTCAACCAGACATGACGTCAAAGGCAAACAAAAGAAGCAAAAATGATTGATTCAGGGTCCTAAGGGTAGTGTCTAGAAGAAGTAGGAATCCCAACCACAAGGATTTATTGGTTCTTGTTAAAATTGTTGTAAGATTGGCCATAAATCTAATGCTTGTAGGTTTCCTAAGCAAAAGGATACCAACACGATGCAGGGAATCACCCAAGACCTTGATGACATTGACTTGACAACAATTGTGCCTGAGTTAAGCATCATTGATTCCATAAAGATGTTCGAGCTTCTATCCAAACTTTGGTGATTTCTAAGTCTCCAGTTCAAATTTTTGTTAAAGTACGAGTCAATGTATTGTTCAATTCGATTAAGGGAAATAGTGTGTTTGTTTTGCCTTACCGACACTGTTTTAACGTAGCCAAATTTCTCTCACACTATCCTATTATGTTAAGAGGGCGAAATTGCCTAAAGGAGACCATGTTTTTCGTGGGACTCAATCTATAACGAAAAAAATATTTTTTTTAATCTTTTATAAGGACAATTTCATCATTTTGTAAAGTTGCATGTCAGTATAGGGTTTATGCAGTTTACATCATTTTAGCATTTGATCCTGAAATATTATTATATTATAATATATTCCTCTATTAGCAATAATCCCAAGGTTATTTATTGTTTAAATTGATACAAGAGACCTAAGAACCGTATCAGTTCAATAATTTGTAAAATATTTTATAATAATTTCAATGAAAAATATTTTAACACTTTCTATTTCAGAAAAATGGTTGCAAACAACAGTAATGTTGACATCTGTGTTGGAGCATTGACTAAGGCTGATGTTCCTATTGCATCATGGAACGCATCCGTCGTTGCGTCGACCGAAGTGGATGATCATGACTTATCCTACTGAACTATGCATGCAGAAAAACCCGATAAGTTTGACGGGTCCAACTTCAAAAGGTGGTAGGAGGAAATGATGTTTTATCTAACCACTCTGAGTTGCGCACGATTCCTGATGGAAGAACCACCAACTCAAGGCTAATATGATGATCATGATTTTTTTTTAGCTATAGAAGCATCGAATCATTCAGACTATTTGTGTAGACATTACGTAATGAATAGTTTATATGATTCATTGTATGACGTATGTAGCAAAATTAAGTCTGCTAAGGAGCTGAGGCATACCTTGGAACAAAACTGTGAGTCAGAGGATGTCGATAAGAAGAAATTCCTGCTAGTGAATTGTGAGTCACCTGTGTTGACTTAAAGATGATCGATAACAAAGCACGTATGAAACCGGTAATAGATGTAGAACTCGTCCTCGAGAGTATCCATGCCGAGAAGTTGGAACTCACCGAGGCATTTCCAGTAAAGTTACCCTTAACGTGGAATATGTTCAAGGGCTTCCTGAAACACAAGGGAAAGGAGATTACCATGGTTGAGTTAATCGAGAGAATCAACGTGCACGAACAATACATGAGTATTGCACAGGGAGTTCCAATCGTCCCCATGAACACAATGTTCTCCGCCAAGGCAAATGTGGTGGAGTATGGGCAGACCTCAACCAGACATGACGTCAAAGGCAAACAAAAGAAGCAAAAATGATTGATTCAGGGTCCTAAGGGTAGTGTCTAGAAGAAGTAGGAATCCCAACCACAAGGATTTATTGGTTCTTGTTAAAATTGTGGTAAGATTGGCCATAAATCTAATGCTTGTAGGTTTCCTAAGCAAAAGGATACCAACACGATGCAGGGAATCACCGAAGACCTTGATGACATTGACTTGACAACAATTGTGTCTGAGTTAAGCATCATTGATTCCATAAAGATGTTCGAGCTTCTATCCAAACTTTGGTGATTTCTAAGTCTCCAGTTCAAATTTTTGTTAAAGTACGAGTCAATGTATTGTTCAATTCGATTAAGGGAAATAGTGTGTTTGTTTTGCCTTAACGACACTGTTTTAACGTAGCCAAATTTCTCTCACACTATCCTATTATGTTAAGAGGGCGAAATTGCCTAAAGGAGACCATGTTTTTCGTGGGACTCAATCTATAACGAAAAAAATATTTTTTTTAATCTTTTATAAGGACAATTTCATCATTTTGTAAAGTTGCATGTCAGTATAGGGTTTATGCAGTTTACATCATTTTAGCATTTGATCCGGAAATATTATTATATTATAATATATTCCTCTATTAGCAATAATCCCAAGGCTATTTTTTGTTTAAATTGATACAGGAGACCTAAGAACCGTATCAGTTCAATAATTTGTAAAATATTTTATAATAATTTCAATGAAAAATCTTTGAACACTTTCTATTTCAGAAAAATGGTTGCAAACAACAGTAATGTTGACATCTGTGTTGGAGCATTGACTAAGGCTGATGTTCCTATTGCATCATGGAACGCATCCGTCGTTGCGTCGACCGAAGTGGATGATCATGACTTATCCTACTGAACTATGCATGCAGAAAAACCCGATAAGTTTGACGGGTCCAACATCAAAAGGTGGTAGGAGGAAATGATGTTTTATCTAACCACTCTGAGTTGCGCACGATTCCTGATGGAAGAACCACCAACTCAAGGCTAATATGATGATCATGATTTTTTCTTAGCTATAGAAGCATGGAATCATTCAGACTATTTTTGTAGACATTATGTAATGAATAGTTTATATGATTCATTGTATGATGTATGTAGCAAAATTAAGTCTGCTAAGGAGCTGAGGCATACCTTGGAACAAAACTGTGAGTCTGAGGATGTCGATAAGAAGAAATTCCTACTAGTGAATTATGAGTCACCTGTGTTGACTTAAAGATGATCGATAACAAAGCACGTATGAAACCGGTAATAGATGTAGAACTCGTCCTCGAGAGTATCCATGCCGAGAAGTTGGAACTCACCGAGGCATTTCCAGTAAAGTTACCCTTAACGTGGAATATGTTCAAGGGCTTCCTGAAACACAAGGGAAAGGAGATTACCATGGTTGAGTTAATCGAGAGAATCAACGTGCACGAACAATACATGAGTATTGCACAGGGAGTTCCAATCGTCTCCATGAACACAATGTTCTCCGCCAAGGCAAATGTGGTGGAGTATGGGCAGACCTCAACCAGACATGACGTCAAAGGCAAACAAAAGAAGCAAAAATGATTGATTCAGGAACCTAAGGGTAGTGTCTAGAAGAAGTAGGAATCCCAACCACAAGGATTTATTGGTTCTTGTTAAAATTGTGGTAAGATTGGCCATAAATCTAATGCTTGTAGGTTTCCTAAGCAAAAGGATACCAACACGATGCAGGGAATCACCGAAGACCTTGATGACATTGACTTGACAACAATTGTGTCTGAGTTAAGCATCATTGATTCCATAAAGATGTTCGAGCTTCTATCCAAACTTTGGTGATTTCTAAGTCTCCAGTTCAAATTTTTGTTAAAGTACGAGTCAATGTATTGTTCAATTCGATTAAGGGAAATAGTGTGTTTGTTTTGCCTTAACGACACTGTTTTAACGTAGCCAAATTTCTCTCACACTATCCTATTATGTTAAGAGGGCGAAATTGCCTAAAGGAGACCATGTTTTTCGTGGGACTCAATCTATAACGAAAAAAATATTTTTTTTAATCTTTTATAAGGACAATTTCATCATTTTGTAAAGTTGCATGTCAGTATAGGGTTTATGCAGTTTACATCATTTTAGCATTTGATCCGGAAATATTATTATATTATAATATATTCCTCTATTAGCAATAATCCCAAGGCTATTTTTTGTTTAAATTGATACAGGAGACCTAAGAACCGTATCAGTTCAATAATTTGTAAAATATTTTATAATAATTTCAATGAAAAATATTTTAACACTTTCTATTTCAGAAAAATGGTTGCAAACAACAGTAATGTTGACATCTGTGTTGGAGCATTGACTAAGGCTGATGTTCCTATTGCATCATGGAACGCATCCGTCGTTGCGTCGACCGAAGTGGATGATCATGACTTATCCTACTGAACTATGCATGCAGAAAAACCTGATAAGTTTGACGGGTCCAACTTCAAAAGGTGGTAGGAGGAAATGATGTTTTATCTAACCACTCTGAGTTGCGCACGATTCCTGATGGAAGAACCACCAACTCAAGGTTAATATGATGATCATGATTTTTTCTTAGCTATAGAAGCATGGAATCATTCATACTATTTGTGTAGACATTATGTAATGAATAGTTTATATGATTCATTGTATGATGTATGTAGCAAAATTAAGTCTGCTAAGGAGCTGAGGCATACCTTGGAACAAAACTGTGAGTCTGAGGATGTCGATAAGAAGAAATTCCTACTAGTGAATTGTGAGTCACCTGTGTTGACTTAAAGATGATCGATAACAAAGCACGTATGAAACCGGTAATAGATGTAGAACTCGTCCTCGAGAGTATCCATGCCGAGAAGTTGGAACTCACCGAGGCATTTCCAGTAAAGTTACCCTTAACGTGGAATATGTTCAAGGGCTTCCTGAAACACAAGGGAAAGGAGATTACCATGGTTGAGTTAATCGAGAGAATCAACGTGCACGAACAATACATGAGTATTGCACAGGGAGTTCCAATCGTCCCCATGAACACAATGTTCTCCGCCAAGGCAAATGTGGTGGAGTATGGGCAGACCTCAACCAGACATGACGTCAAAGGCAAACAAAAGAAGCAAAAATGATTGATTCAGGGTCCTAAGGGTAGTGTCTAGAAGAAGTAGGAATCCCAACCACAAGGATTTATTGTTTCTTGTTAAAATTGTGGTAAGATTGGCCATAAATCTAATGCTTGTAGGTTTCCTAAGCAAAAGGATACCAACACGATGCAGGGAATCACCGAAGACCTTGATGACATTGACTTGACAACAATTGTGTCTGAGTTAAGCATCATTGATTCCATAAAGATGTTCGAGCTTCTATCCAAACTTTGGTGATTTCTAAGTCTCCAGTTCAAATTTTTGTTAAAGTACGAGTCAATGTATTGTTCAATTCGATTAAGGGAAATAGTGTGTTTGTTTTGCCTTAACGACACTGTTTTAACGTAGCCAAATTTCTCTCACACTATCCTATTATGTTAAGAGGGCAAAATTGCCTAAAGGAGACCATGTTTTTCGTGGGACTCAATCTATAACGAAAAAAATATTTTTTTTAATCTTTTATAAGGACAATTTCATCATTTTGTAAAGTTGCATGTCAGTATAGGGTTTATGCAGTTTACATCATTTTAGCATTTGATCCGGAAATATTATTATATTATAATATATTCCTCTATTAGCAATAATCCCAAGGCTATTTTTTGTTTAAATTGATACAGGAGACCTAAGAACCGTATCAGTTCAATAATTTGTAAAATATTTTATAATAATTTCAATGAAAAATATTTTAACACTTTCTATTTCAGAAAAATGGTTGCAAACAACAGTAATGTTGACATCTGTGTTGGAGCATTGACTAAGGCTGATGTTCCTATTGCATCATGGAACGCATCCGTCGTTGCGTCGACCGAAGTGGATGATCATGACTTATCCTACTGAACTATGCATGCAGAAAAACCCGATAAGTTTGACGGGTCCAACTTCAAAAGGTGGTAGGAGGAAATGATGTTTTATCTAACCACTCTGAGTTGCGCACGATTCCTGATGGAAGAACAACCAACTCAAGGCTAATATGATGATCATGATTTTTTCTTAGCTATAGAAGCATGGAATCATTCAGACTATTTGTGTAGACATTATGTAATGAATAGTTTATATGATTCATTGTATGATGTATGTAGCAAAATTAAGTCTGCTAAGGAGCTGAGGCATACCTTGGAACAAAACTGTGAGTCTGAGGATGTCGATAAGAAGAAATTCCTACTAGTGAATTGTGAGTCACCTGTGTTGACTTAAAGATGATCGATAACAAAGCACGTATGAAACCGGTAATAGATGTAGAACTCGTCCTCGAGAGTATCCATGCCGAGAAGTTGGAACTCACCGAGGCATTTCCAGTAAAGTTACCCTTAACGTGGAATATGTTCAAGGGCTTCCTGAAACACAAGGGAAAGGAGATTACCATGGTTGAGTTAATCGAGAGAATCAACGTGCACGAACAATACATGAGTATTGCACAGGGAGTTCCAATCGTCCCCATGAACACAATGTTCTCCGCCAAGGCAAATGTGGTGGAGTATGGGCAGACCTCAACCAGACATGACGTCAAAGGCAAACAAAAGAAGCAAAAATGATTGATTCAGGGTCCTAAGGGTAGTGTCTAGAAGAAGTAGGAATCCCAACCACAAGGATTTATTGTTTCTTGTTAAAATTGTGGTAAGATTGGCCATAAATCTAATGCTTGTAGGTTTCCTAAGCAAAAGGATACCAACACGATGCAGGGAATCACCGAAGACCTTGATGACATTGACTTGACAACAATTGTGTCTGAGTTAAGCATCATTGATTCCATAAAGATGTTCGAGCTTCTATCCAAACTTTGGTGATTTCTAAGTCTCCAGTTCAAATTTTTGTTAAAGTACGAGTCAATGTATTGTTCAATTCGATTAAGGGAAATAGTGTGTTTGTTTTGCCTTAACGACACTGTTTTAACGTAGCCAAATTTCTCTCACACTATCCTATTATGTTAAGAGGGCGAAATTGCCTAAAGGAGACCATGTTTTTCGTAGGACTCAATCTATAACGAAAAAAATATTTTTTTTAATCTTTTATAAGGACAATTTCATCATTTTGTAAAGTTGCATGTCAGTATAGGGTTTATGCAGTTTACATCATTTTAGCATTTGATCCGGAAATATTATTATATTATAATATATTCCTCTATTAGCAATAATCCCAAGGCTATTTTTTGTTTAAATTGATACAGGAGACCTAAGAACCGTATCAGTTCAATAATTTGTAAAATATTTTATAATAATTTCAATGAAAAATATTTGAACACTTTCTATTTCAGAAAAATGGTTGCAAACAACAGTAATGTTGACATCTGTGTTGGAGCATTGACTAAGGCTGATGTTCCTATTGCATCATGGAACGCATCCGTCGTTGCGTCGACCGAAGTGGATGATCATGACTTATCCTACTGAACTATGCATGCAGAAAAACCCGATAAGTTTGACGGGTCCAACTTCAAAAGGTGGTAGGAGGAAATGATGTTTTATCTAACCACTCTGAGTTGCGCACGATTCCTGATGGAAGAACCACCAACTCAAGGCTAATATGATGATCATGATTTTTTCTTAGCTATAGAAGCATGGAATCATTCAGACTATTTGTGTAGACATTATGTAATGAATAGTTTATATGATTCATTGTATGATGTATGTAGCAAAATTAAGTCTGCTAAGGAGCTGAGGCATACCTTGGAACAAAACTGTGAGTCTGAGGATGTCGATAAGAAGAAATTCCTACTAGTGAATTGTGAGTCACCTGTGTTGACTTAAAGATGATCGATAACAAAGCACGTATGAAACCGGTAATAGATGTAGAACTCGTCCTCGAGAGTATCCATGCCGAGAAGTTGGAACTCACCGAGGCATTTCCAGTAAAGTTACCCTTAACGTGGAATATGTTCAAGGGCTTCCTGAAACACAAGGGAAAGGAGATTACCATGGTTGAGTTAATCGAGAGAATCAACGTGCACGAACAATACATGAGTATTGCACAGGGAGTTCCAATCGTCCCCATGAACACAATGTTCTCCGCCAAGGCAAATGTGGTGGAGTATGGGCAGACCTCAACCAGACATGACGTCAAAGGCAAACAAAAGAAGCAAAAATGATTGATTCAGGGTCCTAAGGGTAGTGTCTAGAAGAAGTAGGAATCCCAACCACAAGGATTTATTGTTTCTTGTTAAAATTGTGGTAAGATTGGCCATAAATCTAATGCTTGTAGGTTTCCTAAGCAAAAGGATACCAACACGATGCAGGGAATCACCGAAGACCTTGATGACATTGACTTGACAACAATTGTGTCTGAGTTAAGCATCATTGATTCCATAAAGATGTTCGAGCTTCTATCCAAACTTTGGTGATTTCTAAGTCTCCAGTTCAAATTTTTGTTAAAGTACGAGTCAATGTATTGTTCAATTCGATTAAGGGAAATAGTGTGTTTGTTTTGCCTTAACGACACTGTTTTAACGTAACCAAATTTCTCTCACACTATCCTATTATGTTAAGAGGGCGAAATTGCCTAAAGGAGACCATGTTTTTCGTGGGACTCAATCTATAACGAAAAAAATATTTTTTTTAATCTTTTATAAGGACAATTTCATCATTTTGTAAAGTTGCATGTCAGTATAGGGTTTATGCAGTTTACATCATTTTAGCATTTGATCCGGAAATATTATTATATTATAATATATTCCTCTATTAGCAATAATCCCAAGGCTATTTTTTGTTTAAATTGATACAGGAGACCTAAGAACCGTATCAGTTCAATAATTTGTAAAATATTTTATAATAATTTCAATGAAAAATATTTGAACACTTTCTATTTCAGAAAAATGGTTGCAAACAACAGTAATGTTGACATCTGTGTTGGAGCATTGACTAAGGCTGATGTTCCTATTGCATCATGGAACGCATCCGTCGTTGCGTCGACCGAAGTGGATGATCATGACTTATCCTACTGAACTATGCATGCAGAAAAACCCGATAAGTTTGACGGGTCCAACATCAAAAGGTGGTAGGAGGAAATGATGTTTTATCTAACCACTCTGAGTTGCGCACGATTCCTGATGGAAGAACCACCAACTCAAGGCTAATATGATGATCATGATTTTTTCTTAGCTATAGAAGCATGGAATCATTCATACTATTTGTGTAGACATTATGTAATGAATAGTTTATATGATTCATTGTATGATGTATGTAGCAAAATTAAGTCTGCTAAGGAGCTGAGGCATACCTTGGAACAAAACTGTGAGTCTGAGGATGTCGATAAGAAGAAATTCCTACTAGTGAATTGTGAGTCACCTGTGTTGACTTAAAGATGATCGATAACAAAGCACGTATGAAACCGGTAATAGATGTAGAACTCGTCCTCGAGAGTATCCATGCCGAGAAGTTGGAACTCACCGAGGCATTTCCAGTAAAGTTACCCTTAACGTGGAATATGTTCAAGGGCTTCCTGAAACACAAGGGAAAGGAGATTACCATGGTTGAGTTAATCGAGAGAATCAACGTGCACGAACAATACATGAGTATTGCACAGGGAGTTCCAATCGTCCCCATGAACACAATGTTCTCCGCCAAGGCAAATGTGGTGGAGTATGGGCAGACCTCAACCAGACATGACGTCAAAGGCAAACAAAAGAAGCAAAAATGATTGATTCAGGGTCCTAAGGGTAGTGTCTAGAAGAAGTAGGAATCCCAACCACAAGGATTTATTGTTTCTTGTTAAAATTGTGGTAAGATTGGCCATAAATCTAATGCTTGTAGGTTTCCTAAGCAAAAGGATACCAACACGATGCAGGGAATCACCGAAGACCTTGATGACATTGACTTGACAACAATTGTGTCTGAGTTAAGCATCATTGATTCCATAAAGATGTTCGAGCTTCTATCCAAACTTTGGTGATTTCTAAGTCTCCAGTTCAAATTTTTGTTAAAGTACGAGTCAATGTATTGTTCAATTCGATTAAGGGAAATAGTGTGTTTGTTTTGCCTTAACGACACTGTTTTAACGTAGCCAAATTTCTCTCACACTATCCTATTATGTTAAGAGGGCGAAATTGCCTAAAGGAGACCATGTTTTTCGTGGGACTCAATCTATAACGAAAAAAATATTTTTTTTAATCTTTTATAAGGACAATTTCATCATTTTGTAAAGTTGCATGTCAGTATAGGGTTTATGCAGTTTACATCATTTTAGCATTTGATCCGGAAATATTATTATATTATAATATATTCCTCTATTAGCAATAATCCCAAGGCTATTTTTTGTTTAAATTGATACAGGAGACCTAAGAACCGTATCAGTTCAATAATTTGTAAAATATTTTATAATAATTTCAATGAAAAATATTTTAACACTTTGTATTTCAGAAAAATGGTTGCAAACAACAGTAATGTTGACATCTGTGTTGGAGCATTGACTAAGGCTGATGTTCCTATTGCATCATGGAACGCATCCGTCGTTGCGTCGACCGAAGTGGATGATCATGACTTATCCTACTGAACTATGCATGCAGAAAAACCCGATAAGTTTGACGGGTCCAACTTCAAAAGGTGGTAGGAGGAAATGATGTTTTATCTAACCACTCTGAGTTGCGCACGATTCCTGATGGAAGAACCACCAACTCAAGGCTAATATGATGATCATGATTTTTTCTTAGCTATAGAAGCATGGAATCATTCATACTATTTGTGTAGACATTATGTAATGAATAGTTTATATGATTCATTGTATGATGTATGTAGCAAAATTAAGTCTGCTAAGGAGCTGAGGCATACCTTGGAACAAAACTGTGAGTCTGAGGATGTCGATAAGAAGAAATTCCTACTAGTGAATTGTGAGTCACCTGTGTTGACTTAAAGATGATCGATAACAAAGCACGTATGAAACCGGTAATAGATGTAGAACTCGTCCTCGAGAGTATCCATGCCGAGAAGTTGGAACTCACCGAGGCATTTCCAGTAAAGTTACCCTTAACGTGGAATATGTTCAAGGGCTTCCTGAAACACAAGGGAAAGGAGATTACCATGGTTGAGTTAATCGAGAGAATCAACGTGCACGAACAATACATGAGTATTGCACAGGGAGTTCCAATCGTCCCCATGAACACAATGTTCTCCGCCAAGGCAAATGTGGTGGAGTATGGGCAGACCTCAACCAGACATGACGTCAAAGGCAAACAAAAGAAGCAAAAATGATTGATTCAGGGTCCTAAGGGTAGTGTCTAGAAGAAGTAGGAATCCCAACCACAAGGATTTATTGTTTCTTGTTAAAATTGTGGTAAGATTGGCCATAAATCTAATGCTTGTAGGTTTCCTAAGCAAAAGGATACCAACACGATGCAGGGAATCACCGAAGACCTTGATGACATTGACTTGACAACAATTGTGTCTGAGTTAAGCATCATTGATTCCATAAAGATGTTCGAGCTTCTATCCAAACTTTGGTGATTTCTAAGTCTCCAGTTCAAATTTTTGTTAAAGTACGAGTCAATGTATTGTTCAATTCGATTAAGGGAAATAGTGTGTTTGTTTTGCCTTAACGACACTGTTTTAACGTAGCCAAATTTCTCTCACACTATCCTATTATGTTAAGAGGGTGAAATTGCCTAAAGGAGACCATGTTTTTCGTGGGACTCAATCTATAACGAAAAAAATATTTTTTTTAATCTTTTATAAGGACAATTTCATCATTTTGTAAAGTTGCATGTCAGTATAGGGTTTATGCAGTTTACATCATTTTAGCATTTGATCCGGAAATATTATTATATTATAATATATTCCTCTATTAGCAATAATCCCAAGGCTATTTTTTGTTTAAATTGATACAGGAGACCTAAGAACCGTATCAGTTCAATAATTTGTAAAATATTTTATAATAATTTCAATGAAAAATATTTTAACACTTTGTATTTCAGAAAAATGGTTGCAAACAACAGTAATGTTGACATCTGTGTTGGAGCATTGACTAAGGCTGATGTTCCTATTGCATCATGGAACGCATCCGTCGTTGCGTCAACCGAAGTGGATGATCATGACTTATCCTACTGAACTATGCATGCAGAAAAACCCGATAAGTTTGACGGGTCCAACTTCAAAAGGTGGTAGGAGGAAATGATGTTTTATCTAACCACTCTGAGTTGCGCACGATTCCTGATGGAAGAACCACCAACTCAAGGCTAATATGATGATCATGATTTTTTCTTAGCTATAGAAGCATGGAATCATTCATACTATTTGTGTAGACATTATGTAATGAATAGTTTATATGATTCATTGTATGATGTATGTAGCAAAATTAAGTCTGCTAAGGAGCTGAGGCATACCTTGGAACAAAACTGTGAGTCTGAGGATGTCGATAAGAAGAAATTCCTACTAGTGAATTGTGAGTCACCTGTGTTGACTTAAAGATGATCGATAACAAAGCACGTATGAAACCGGTAATAGATGTAGAACTCGTCCTCGAGAGTATCCATGCCGAGAAGTTGGAACTCACCGAGGCATTTCCAGTAAAGTTACCCTTAACGTGGAATATGTTCAAGGGCTTCCTGAAACACAAGGGAAAGGAGATTACCATGGTTGAGTTAATCGAGAGAATCAACGTGCACGAACAATACATGAGTATTGCACAGGGAGTTCCAATCGTCCCCATGAACACAATGTTCTCCGCCAAGGCAAATGTGGTGGAGTATGGGCAGACCTCAACCAGACATGACGTCAAAGGCAAACAAAAGAAGCAAAAATGATTGATTCAGGGTCCTAAGGGTAGTGTCTAGAAGAAGTAGGAATCCCAACCACAAGGATTTATTGTTTCTTGTTAAAATTGTGGTAAGATTGGCCATAAATCTAATGCTTGTAGGTTTCCTAAGCAAAAGGATACCAACACGATGCAGGGAATCACCGAAGACCTTGATGACATTGACTTGACAACAATTGTGTCTGAGTTAAGCATCATTGATTCCATAAAGATGTTCGAGCTTCTATCCAAACTTTGGTGATTTCTAAGTCTCCAGTTCAAATTTTTGTTAAAGTACGAGTCAATGTATTGTTCAATTCGATTAAGGGAAATAGTGTGTTTGTTTTGCCTTAACGACACTGTTTTAACGTAGCCAAATTTCTCTCACACTATCCTATTATGTTAAGAGGGCGAAATTGCCTAAAGGAGACCATGTTTTTCGTGGGACTCAATCTATAACGAAAAAAATATTTTTTTTAATCTTTTATAAGGACAATTTCATCATTTTGTAAAGTTGCATGTCAGTATAGGGTTTATGCAGTTTACATCATTTTAGCATTTGATCCGGAAATATTATTATATTATAATATATTCCTCTATTAGCAATAATCCCAAGGCTATTTTTTGTTTAAATTGATACAGGAGACCTAAGAACCGTATCAGTTCAATAATTTGTAAAATATTTTATAATAATTTCAATGAAAAATATTTTAACACTTTGTATTTCAGAAAAATGGTTGCAAACAACAGTAATGTTGACATCTGTGTTGGAGCATTGACTAAGGCTGATGTTCCTATTGCATCATGGAACGCATCCGTCGTTGCGTCGACCGAAGTGGATGATCATGACTTATCCTACTGAACTATGCATGCAGAAAAACCCGATAAGTTTGACGGGTCCAACTTCAAAAGGTGGTAGGAGGAAATGATGTTTTATCTAACCACTCTGAGTTGCGCACGATTCCTGATGGAAGAACCACCAACTCAAGGCTAATATGATGATCATGATTTTTTCTTAGCTATAGAAGCATGGAATCATTCATACTATTTGTGTAGACATTATGTAATGAATAGTTTATATGATTCATTGTATGATGTATGTAGCAAAATTAAGTCTGCTAAGGAGCTGAGGCATACCTTGGAACAAAACTGTGAGTCTGAGGATGTCGATAAGAAGAAATTCCTACTAGTGAATTGTGAGTCACCTGTGTTGACTTAAAGATGATCGATAACAAAGCACGTATGAAACCGGTAATAGATGTAGAACTCGTCCTCGAGAGTATCCATGCCGAGAAGTTGGAACTCACCGAGGCATTTCCAGTAAAGTTACCCTTAACGTGGAATATGTTCAAGGGCTTCCTGAAACACAAGGGAAAGGAGATTACCATGGTTGAGTTAATCGAGAGAATCAACGTGCACGAACAATACATGAGTATTGCACAGGGAGTTCCAATCGTCCCCATGAACACAATGTTCTCCGCCAAGGCAAATGTGGTGGAGTATGGGCAGACCTCAACCAGACATGACGTCAAAGGCAAACAAAAGAAGCAAAAATGATTGATTCAGGGTCCTAAGGGTAGTGTCTAGAAGAAGTAGGAATCCCAACCACAAGGATTTATTGTTTCTTGTTAAAATTGTGGTAAGATTGGCCATAAATCTAATGCTTGTAGGTTTCCTAAGCAAAAGGATACCAACACGATGCAGGGAATCACCGAAGACCTTGATGACATTGACTTGACAACAATTGTGTCTGAGTTAAGCATCATTGATTCCATAAAGATGTTCGAGCTTCTATCCAAACTTTGGTGATTTCTAAGTCTCCAGTTCAAATTTTTGTTAAAGTACGAGTCAATGTATTGTTCAATTCGATTAAGGGAAATAGTGTGTTTGTTTTGCCTTAACGACACTGTTTTAACGTAGCCAAATTTCTCTCACACTATCCTATTATGTTAAGAGGGCGAAATTGCCTAAAGGAGACCATGTTTTTCGTGGGACTCAATCTATAACGAAAAAAATATTTTTTTTAATCCTTTATAAGGACAATTTCATCATTTTGTAAAGTTGCATGTCAGTATAGGGTTTATGCAGTTTACATCATTTTAGCATTTGATCCGGAAATATTATTATATTATAATATATTCCTCTATTAGCAATAATCCCAAGGCAATTTTTTGTTTAAATTGATACAGGACACCTAAGAACCGTATCAGTTCAATAATTTGTAAAATATTTTATAATAATGTCAATGAAAAATATTTTAACACTTTCTATTTCAGAAAAATGGTTGCAAACAACAGTAATGTTGACATCTGTGTTGGAGCATTGACTAAGGCTGATGTTCCTATTGCATCATGGAACGCATCCGTCGTTGCGTCGACCGAAGTGGATGATCATGACTTATCCTACTGAACTATGCATGCAGAAAAACCCGATAAGTTTGACGGGTCCAACTTCAAAAGGTGGTAGGAGGAAATGATGTTTTATCTAACCACTCTGAGTTGCGCACGATTCCTGATGGAAGAACCACCAACTCAAGGCTAATATGATGATCATGATTTTTTCTTAGCTATAGAAGCAAGGAATCATTCAGACTATTTGTGTAGACATTATGTAATGAATAGTTTATATGATTCATTGTATGATGTATGTAGCAAAATTAAGTCTGCTAAGGAGCTGAGGCATACCTTGGAACAAAACTGTGAGTCTGAGGATGTCGATAAGAAGAAATTCCTACTAGTGAATTGTGAGTCACCTGTGTTGACTTAAAGATGATCCATAACAAAGCACGTATGAAACCGGTAATAGATGTAGAACTCGTCCTCGAGAGTATCCATGCCGAGAAGTTGGAACTCACCGAGGCATTTCCAGTAAAGTTACCCTTAACGTGGAATATGTTCAAGGGCTTCCTGAAACACAAGGGAAAGGAGATTACCATGGTTGAGTTAATCGAGAGAATCAACGTGCACGAACAATACATGAGTATTGCACAGGGAGTTCCAATCGTCCCCATGAACACAATGTTCTCCGCCAAGGCAAATGTGGTGGAGTATGGGCAGACCTCAACCAGACATGACGTCAAAGGCAAACAAAAGAAGCAAAAATGATTGATTCAGGGTCCTAAGGGTAGTGTCTAGAAGAAGTAGGAATCCCAACCACAAGGATTTATTGTTTCTTGTTAAAATTGTGGTAAGATTGGCCATAAATCTAATGCTTGTAGGTTTCCTAAGCAAAAGGATACCAACACGATGCAGGGAATCACCGAAGACCTTGATGACATTGACTTGACAACAATTGTGTCTGAGTTAAGCATCATTGATTCCATAAAGATGTTCGAGCTTCTATCCAAACTTTGGTGATTTCTAAGTCTCCAGTTCAAATTTTTGTTAAAGTACGAGTCAATGTATTGTTCAATTCGATTAAGGGAAATAGTGTGTTTGTTTTGCCTTAACGACACTGTTTTAACGTAGCCAAATTTCTCTCACACTATCCTATTATGTTAAGAGGGCGAAATTGCCTAAAGGAGACCATGTTTTTCGTGGGACTCAATCTATAACGAAAAAAATATTTTTTTTAATCCTTTATAAGGACAATTTCATCATTTTGTAAAGTTGCATGTCAGTATAGGGTTTATGCAGTTTACATCATTTTAGCATTTGATCCGGAAATATTATTATATTATAATATATTCCTCTATTAGCAATAATCCCAAGGCTATTTTTTGTTTAAATTGATACAGGAGACCTAAGAACCGTATCAGTTCAATAATTTGTAAAATATTTTATAATAATTTCAATGAAAAATATTTTAACACTTTCTATTTCAGAAAAATGGTTGCAAACAACAGTAATGTTGACATCTGTGTTGGAGCATTGACTAAGGCTGATGTTCCTATTGCATCATGGAACGCATCCGTCGTTGCGTCGACCGAAGTGGATGATCATGACTTATCCTACTGAACTATGCATGCAGAAAAACCCGATAAGTTTGACGGGTCCAACTTCAAAAGGTGGTAGGAGGAAATGATGTTTTATCTAACCACTCTGAGTTGCGCACGATTCCTGATGGAAGAACCACCAACTCAAGGCTAATATGATGATCATGATTTTTTCTTAGCTATAGAAGCATGGAATCATTCAGACTATTTGTGTAGACATTATGTAATGAATAGTTTATATGATTCATTGTATGATGTATGTAGCAAAATTAAGTCTGCTAAGGAGCTGAGGCATACCTTGGAACAAAACTGTGAGTCTGAGGATGTCGATAAGAAGAAATTCCTACTAGTGAATTGTGAGTCACCTGTGTTGACTTAAAGATGATCGATAACAAAGCACGTATGAAACCGGTAATAGATGTAGAACTCGTCCTCGAGAGTATCCATGCCGAGAAGTTGGAACTCACCGAGGCATTTCTAGTAAAGTTACCCTTAACGTGGAATATGTTCAAGGGCTTCCTGAAACACAAGGGAAAGGAGATTACCATGGTTGAGTTAATCGAGAGAATCAACGTGCACGAACAATACATGAGTATTGCACAGGGAGTTCCAATCGTCCCCATGAACACAATGTTCTCCGCCAAGGCAAATGTGGTGGAGTATGGGCAGACCTCAACCAAACATGACGTCAAAGGCAAACAAAAGAAGCAAAAATGATTGATTCAGGGTCCTAAGGGTAGTGTCTAGAAGAAGTAGGAATCCCAACCACAAGGATTTATTGGTTCTTGTTAAAATTGTGGTAAGATTGGCCATAAATCTAATGCTTGTAGGTTTCCTAAGCAAAAGGATACCAACACGATGCAGGGAATCACCGAAGACCTTGATGACATTGACTTGACAACAATTGTGTTTGAGTTAAGCATCATTGATTCCATAAAGATGTTCGAGCTTCTATCCAAACTTTGGTGATTTCTAAGTCTCCAGTTCAAATTTTTGTTAAAGTACGAGTCAATGTGTTGTTCAATTCGATTAAGGGAAATAGTGTGTTTGTTTTGCCTTAACGACACTGTTTTAACGTAGCCAAATTTCTCTCACACTATCCTATTATGTTAAGAGGGCAAAATTGCCTAAAGGAGACCATGTTTTTCGTGGGACTCAATCTATAACGAAAAAAATATTTTTTTTAATCTTTTATAAGGACAATTTCATCATTTTGTAAAGTTGCATGTCAGTATAGGGTTTATGCAGTTTACATCATTTTAGCATTTGATCCGGAAATATTATTATATTATAATATATTCCTCTATTAGCAATAATCCCAAGGCTATTTTTTGTTTAAATTGATACAGGAGACCTAAGAACCGTATCAGTTCAATAATTTGTAAAATATTTTATAATAATTTCAATGAAAAATATTTTAACACTTTCTATTTCAGAAAAATGGTTACAAACAACAGTAATGTTGACATCTGTGTTGGAGCATTGACTAAGGCTGATGTTCCTATTGCATCATGGAACGCATCCGTCGTTGCGTCGACCGAAGTGGATGATCATGACTTATCCTACTGAACTATGCATGCAGAAAAACCCGATAAGTTTGACGGGTCCAACTTCAAAAGGTGGTAGGAGGAAATGATGTTTTATCTAACCACTCTAAGTTGCGCACGATTCCTGATGGAAGAACCACCAACTCAAGGCTAATATGATGATCATGATTTTTTCTTAGCTATAGAAGCATGGAATCATTCAGACTATTTGTGTAGACATTATGTAATGAATAGTTTATATGATTCATTGTATGATGTATGTAGCAAAATTAAGTCTGCTAAGGAGCTGAGGCATACCTTGGAACAAAACTGTGAGTCTGAGGATGTCGATAAGAAGAAATTCCTACTAGTGAATTGTGAGTCACCTGTGTTGACTTAAAGATGATCGATAACAAAGCACGTATGAAACCGGTAATAGATGTAGAACTCGTCCTCGAGAGTATCCATGCCGAGAAGTTGGAACTCACCGAGGCATTTCCAGTAAAGTTACCCTTAACGTGGAATATGTTCAAGGGCTTCCTGAAACACAAGGGAAAGGAGATTACCATGGTTGAGTTAATCGAGAGAATCAACGTGCACGAACAATACATGAGTAATGCACAGGGAGTTCCAATCGTCCCCATGAACACAATGTTCTCCGCCAAGGCAAATGTGGTGGAGTATGGGCAGACCTCAACCAGACATGACGTCAAAGGCAAACAAAAGAAGCAAAAATGATTGATTCAGGGTCCTAAGGGTGGCGTCTAGAAGAAGTAGGAATCCCAACCACAAGGATTTATTGGTTCTTGTTAAAATTGTGGTAAGATTGGCCATAAATCTAATGCTTGTAGGTTTCCTAAGCAAAAGGATACCAACACGATGCAGGGAATCACCGAAGACCTTGATGACATTGACTTGACAACAATTGTGTTTGAGTTAAGCATCATTGATTCCATAAAGATGTTCGAGCTTCTATCCAAACTTTGGTGATTTCTAAGTCTCCAGTTCAAATTTTTGTTAAAGTACGAGTCAATGTGTTGTTCAATTCGATTAAGGGAAATAGTGTGTTTGTTTTGCCTTAACGACACTGTTTTAACGTAGCCAAATTTCTCTCACACTATCCTATTATGTTAAGAGGGCAAAATTGCCTAAAGGAGACCATGTTTTTCGTGGGACTCAATCTATAACGAAAAAAATATTTTTTTTAATCTTTTATAAGGACAATTTCATCATTTTGTAAAGTTGCATGTCAGTATAGGGTTTATGCAGTTTACATCATTTTAGCATTTGATCCGGAAATATTATTATATTATAATATATTCCTCTATTAGCAATAATCCCAAGGCTATTTTTTGTTTAAATTGATACAGGAGACCTAAGAACCGTATCAGTTCAATAATTTGTAAAATATTTTATAATAATTTCAATGAAAAATATTTTAACACTTTCTATTTCAGAAAAATGGTTACAAACAACAGTAATGTTGACATCTGTGTTGGAGCATTGACTAAGGCTGATGTTCCTATTGCATCATGGAACGCATCCGTCGTTGCGTCGACCGAAGTGGATGATCATGACTTATCCTACTGAACTATGCATGCAGAAAAACCCGATAAGTTTGACGGGTCCAACTTCAAAAGGTGGTAGGAGGAAATGATGTTTTATCTAACCACTCTAAGTTGCGCACGATTCCTGATGGAAGAACCACCAACTCAAGGCTAATATGATGATCATGATTTTTTCTTAGCTATAGAAGCATGGAATCATTCAGACTATTTGTGTAGACATTATGTAATGAATAGTTTATATGATTCATTGTATGATGTATGTAGCAAAATTAAGTCTGCTAAGGAGCTGAGGCATACCTTGGAACAAAACTGTGAGTCTGAGGATGTCGATAAGAAGAAATTCCTACTAGTGAATTGTGAGTCACCTGTGTTGACTTAAAGATGATCGATAACAAAGCACGTATGAAACCGGTAATAGATGTAGAACTCGTCCTCGAGAGTATCCATGCCGAGAAGTTGGAACTCACCGAGGCATTTCCAGTAAAGTTACCCTTAACGTGGAATATGTTCAAGGGCTTCCTGAAACACAAGGGAAAGGAGATTACCATGGTTGAGTTAATCGAGAGAATCAACGTGCACGAACAATACATGAGTAATGCACAGGGAGTTCCAATCGTCCCCATGAACACAATGTTCTCCGCCAAGGCAAATGTGGTGGAGTATGGGCAGACCTCAACCAGACATGACGTCAAAGGCAAACAAAAGAAGCAAAAATGATTGATTCAGGGTCCTAAGGGTGGCGTCTAGAAGAAGTAGGAATCCCAACCACAAGGATTTATTGGTTCTTGTTAAAATTGTGGTAAGATTGGCCATAAATCTAATGCTTGTAGGTTTCCTAAGCAAAAGGATACCAACACGATGCAGGGAATCACCGAAGACCTTGATGACATTGACTTGACAACAATTGTGTCTGAGTTAAGCATCATTGATTCCATAAAGATGTTCGAGCTTCTATCCAAACTTTGGTGATTTCTAAGTCTCCAGTTCAAATTTTTGTTAAAGTACGAGTCAATGTATTGTTCAATTCGATTAAGGGAAATAGTGTGTTTGTTTTGCCTTAACGACACTGTTTTAACGTAGCCAAATTTCTCTCACACTATCCTATTATGTTAAGAGGGCGAAATTGCCTAAAGGAGACCATGTTTTTCGTGGGACTCAATCTATAACGAAAAAAATATTTTTTTTAATCTTTTATAAGGACAATTTCATCATTTTGTAAAGTTGCATGTCAGTATAGGGTTTATGCAGTTTACATCATTTTAGCATTTGATCCGGAAATATTATTATATTATAATATATTCCTCTATTAGCAATAATCCCAAGCCTATTTTTTTGTTTAAATTGATACAGGAGACCTAAGAACCGTATCAGTTCAATAATTTGTAAAATATTTTATAATAATTTCAATGGAAAATATTTTAACACTTTCTATTTTAGAAAAATGGTTGCAAACAACAGTAATGTTGACATCTGTGTTGGAGCATTGACTAAGACTGATGTTCCTATTGCATCATGGAACGCATCCGTCGTTGCGTCGACCGAAGTGGGTGATCATGACTTTTCCTACTGAACTATGCATGCAGAAAAACCCGATAAGTTTGACGGGTCCAACTTCAAGAGGTGGTAGGAGGAAATGATGTTTTATCTAACCACTCTGAGTTGCGCACGATTCCTGATGGAAGAACCACCAACTCAAGGCTAATATGATGATCATGATTTTTTCTTATCTATAGAAGCATGGAATCATTCAGACTATTTGTGTAGACATTATGTAATGAATAGTTTATATGATTCATTGTATGATGTATGTAGCAAAATTAAGTCTGCTAAGGAGCTGAGGCATACCTTGGAACAAAACTGTGAGTCTGAGGATGTCGATAAGAAGAAATTCCTACTAGTGAATTGTGAGTCACCTGTGTTGACTTAAAGATGATCGATAACAAAGCACGTATGAAACCGGTAATAGATGTAGAACTCGTCCTCGAGAGTATCCATGCCGAGAAGTTGGAACTCACCGAGGCATTTCCAGTAAAGTTACCCTTAACGTGGAATATGTTCAAGGGCTTCCTGAAACACAAGGGAAAGGAGATTACCATGGTTGAGTTAATCGAGAGAATCAACGTGCACGAACAATACATGAGTATTGCACAGGGAGTTCCAATCGTCCCCATGAACACAATGTTCTCCGCCAAGGCAAATGTGGTGGAGTATGGGCAGACCTCAACCAGACATGACGTCAAAGGCAAACAAAAGAAGCAAAAATGATTGATTCAGGGTCCTAAGGGTAGTGTCTAGAAGAAGTAGGAATCCCAACCACAAGGATTTATTGGTTCTTGTTAAAATTGTGGTAAGATTGGCCATAAATCTAATGCTTGTAGGTTTCCTAAGCAAAAGGATACCAACACGATGCAGGGAATCACCGAAGACCTTGATGACATTGACTTGACAACAATTGTGTCTGAGTTAAGCATCATTGATTCCATAAAGATGTTCGAGCTTCTATCCAAACTTTGGTGATTTCTAAGTCTCCAGTTCAAATTTTTGTTAAAGTACGAGTCAATGTATTGTTCAATTCGATTAAGGGAAATAGTGTGTTTGTTTTGCCTTAACGACACTGTTTTAACGTAGCCAAATTTCTCTCACACTATCCTATTATGTTAAGAGGGCGAAATTGCCTAAAGGAGACCATGTTTTTCGTGGGACTCAATCTATAACGAAAAAAATATTTTTTTTAATCTTTTATAAGGACAATTTCATCATTTTGTAAAGTTGCATGTCAGTATAGGGTTTATGCAGTTTACATCATTTTAGCATTTGATCCGGAAATATTATTATATTATAATATATTCCTCTATTAGCAATAATCCCAAGGCTATTTTTTGTTTAAATTGATACAGGAGACCTAAGAACCGTATCAGTTCAATAATTTGTAAAATATTTTATAATAATTTCAATGAAAAATATTTTAACACTTTCTATTTCAGAAAAATGGTTACAAACAACAGTAATGTTGACATCTGTGTTGGAGCATTGACTAAGGCTGATGTTCCTATTGCATCATGGAACGCATCCGTCGTTGCGTCGACCGAAGTGGATGATCATGACTTATCCTACTGAACTATGCATGCAGAAAAACCCGATAAGTTTGACGGGTCCAACTTCAAAAGGTGGTAGGAGGAAATGATGTTTTATCTAACCACTCTGAGTTGCGCACGATTCCTGATGGAAGAACCACCAACTCAAGGCTAATATGATGATCATGATTTTTTCTTAGCTATAGAAGCATGGAATCATTCAGACTATTTGTGTAGACATTATGTAATGAATAGTTTATATGATTCATTGTATGATGTAGGTAGCAAAATTAAGTCTGCTAAGGAGCTGAGGCATACCTTGGAACAAAACTGTGAGTCTGAGGATGTCGATAAGAAGAAATTCCTACTAGTGAATTGTGAGTCACCTGTGTTGACTTAAAGATGATCGATAACAAAGCACGTATGAAACCGGTAATAGATGTAGAACTCGTCCTCGAGAGTATCCATGCCGAGAAGTTGGAACTCACCGAGGCATTTCCAGTAAAGTTACCCTTAACGTGGAATATGTTCAAGGGCTTCCTGAAACACAAGGGAAAGGAGATTACCATGGTTGAGTTAATCGAGAGAATCAACGTGCACGAACAATACATGAGTAATGCACAGGGAGTTCCAATCGTCCCCATGAACACAATGTTCTCCGCCAAGGTAAATGTGGTGGAGTATGGGCAGACCTCAACCAGACATGACGTCAAAGGCAAACAAAAGAAGCAAAAATGATTGATTCAGGGTCCTAAGGGTGGCGTCTAGAAGAAGTAGGAATCCCAACCACAAGGATTTATTGGTTCTTGTTAAAATTGTGGTAAGATTGGCCATAAATCTAATGCTTGTAGGTTTCCTAAGCAAAAGGATACCAACACGATGCAGGGAATCACCGAAGACCTTGATGACATTGACTTGACAACAATTGTGTCTGAGTTAAGCATCATTGATTCCATAAAGATGTTCGAGCTTCTATCCAAACTTTGGTGATTTCTAAGTCTCCAGTTCAAATTTTTGTTAAAGTACGAGTCAATGTATTGTTCAATTCGATTAAGGGAAATAGTGTGTTTGTTTTGCCTTAACGACACTGTTTTAACGTAGCCAAATTTCTCTCACACTATCCTATTATGTTAAGAGGGCGAAATTGCCTAAAGGAGACCATGTTTTTCGTGGGACTCAATCTATAACGAAAAAAATATTTTTTTTAATCTTTTATAAGGACAATTTCATCATTTTGTAAAGTTGCATGTCAGTATAGGGTTTATGCAGTTTACATCATTTTAGCATTTGATCCGGAAATATTATTATATTATAATATATTCCTCTATTAGCAATAATCCCAAGGCTATTTTTTGTTTAAATTGATACAGGAGACCTAAGAACCGTATCAGTTCAATAATTTGTAAAATATTTTATAGTAATTTCAATGAAAAATATTTTAACACTTTCTATTTCAGAAAAATGGTTGCAAACAACAGTAATGTTGACATCTGTGTTGGAGCATTGACTAAGGCTGATGTTCCTATTGCATCATGGAACGCATCCGTCGTTGCGTCGACCGAAGTGGATGATCATGACTTATCCTACTGAACTATGCATGCAGAAAAACCCGATAAGTTTGACGGGTCCAACATCAAAAGGTGGTAGGAGGAAATGATGTTTTATCTAACCACTCTGAGTTGCGCACGATTCCTGATGGAAAAACCACCAACTCAAGGCTAATATGATGATCATGATTTTTTCTTAGCTATAGAAGCATGGAATCATTCATACTATTTGTGTAGACATTATGTAATGAATAGTTTATATGATTCATTGTATGATGTATGTAGCAAAATTAAGTCTGCTAAGGAGCTGAGGCATACCTTGGAACAAAACTGTGAGTCTGAGGATGTCGATAAGAAGAAATTCCTACTAGTGAATTGTGAGTCACCTGTGTTGACTTAAAGATGATCGATAACAAAGCACGTATGAAACCGGTAATAGATGTAGAACTCGTCCTCGAGAGTATCCATGCCGAGAAGTTGGAACTCACCGAGGAAAGTTACCCTTAACGTGGAATATGTTCAAGGGCTTCCTGAAACACAAGGGAAAGGAGATTACCATGGTTGAGTTAATCGAGAGAATCAACGTGCACGAACAATACATGAGTATTGCACAGGGAGTTCCAATCGTCCCCATGAACACAATGTTCTCCGCCAAGGCAAATGTGGTGGAGTATGGGCAGACCTCAACCAGACATGACGTCAAAGGCAAACAAAAGAAGCAAAAATGATTGATTCAGGGTCCTAAGGGTAGTGTCTAGAAGAAGTAGGAATCCCAACCACAAGGATTTATTGGTTCTTGTTAAAATTGTGGTAAGATTGGCCATAAATCTAATGCTTGTAGGTTTCCTAAGCAAAAGGATACCAACACGATGCAGGGAATCACCGAAGACCTTGATGACATTGACTTGACAACAATTGTGTCTGAGTTAAGCATCATTGATTCCATAAAGATGTTCGAGCTTCTATCCAAACTTTGGTGATTTCTAAGTCTCCAGTTCAAATTTTTGTTAAAGTACGAGTCAATGTATTGTTCAATTCGGTTAAGGGAAATAGTGTGTTTGTTTTGCCTTAACGACACTGTTTTATCGTAGCCAAATTTCTCTCACACTATCCTATTATGTTAAGAGGGCGAAATTGCCTAAAGGAGACCATGTTTTTCGTGGGACTCAATCTATAACGAAAAAAATATTTTTTTTAATCTTTTATAAGGACAATTTCATCATTTTGTAAAGTTGCATGTCAGTATAGGGTTTATGCAGTTTACATCATTTTAGCATTTGATCCGGAAATATTATTATATTATAATATATTCCTGTATTAGCAATAATCCCAAGGCTATTTTTTGTTTAAATTGATACAGGAGACCTAAGAACCGTATCAGTTCAATAATTTGTAAAATATTTTATAATAATTTCAATGAAAAATATTTTAACACTTTCTATTTCAGAAAAATGGTTGCAAACAACAGTAATGTTGACATCTGTGTTGGAGCATTGACTAAGGCTGATGTTCCTATTGCATCATGGAACGCATCCGTCGTTGCGTCGGCCGAAGTGGATGATCATGACTTATCCTACTGAACTATGCATGCAGAAAAACCCGATAAGTTTGACGGGTCCAACATCAAAAGGTGGTAGGAGGAAATGATGTTTTATCTAACCACTCTGAGTTGCGCACGATTCCTGATGGAAGAACCACCAACTCAAGGCTAATATGATGATCATGATTTTTTCTTAGCTATAGAAGCATGGAATCATTCAGACTATTTGTGTAGACATTATGTAATGAATAGTTTATATGATTCATTGTATGATGTATGTAGCAAAATTAAGTCTGCTAAGGAGCTGAGGCATACCTTGGAACAAAACTGTGAGTCTGAGGATGTCGATAAGAAGAAATTCCTACTAGTGAATTGTGAGTCACCTGTGTTGACTTAAAGATGATCGATAACAAAGCACGTATGAAACCGGTAATAGATGTAGAACTCGTCCTCGAGAGTATCCATGCCGAGAAGTTGGAACTCACCGAGGCATTTCCAGTAAAGTTACCCTTAACGTGGAATATGTTCAAGGGCTTCCTGAAACACAAGGGAAAGGAGATTACCATGGTTGAGTTAATCGAGAGAATCAACGTGCACGAACAATACATGAGTATTGCACAGGGAGTTCCAATCGTCCCCATGAACACAATGTTCTCCGCCAAGGCAAATGTGGTGGAGTATGGGCAGACCTCAACCAGACATGACGTCAAAGGCAAACAAAAGAAGCAAAAATGATTGATTCAGGGACCTAAGGGTAGTGTCTAGAAGAAGTAGGAATCCCAACCACAAGGATTTATTGGTTCTTGTTAAAATTGTGGTAAGATTGGCCATAAATCTAATGCTTGTAGGTTTCCTAAGCAAAAGGATACCAACACGATGCAGGGAATCACCGAAGACCTTGATGACATTGACTTGACAACAATTGTGTCTGAGTTAAGCATCATTGATTCCATAAAGATGTTCGAGCTTCTATCCAAACTTTGGTGATTTCTAAGTCTCCAGTTCAAATTTTTGTTAAAGTACGAGTCAATGTATTGTTCAATTCGATTAAGGGAAATAGTGTGTTTGTTTTGCCTTAACGACACTGTTTTAACGTAGCCAAATTTCTCTCACACTATCCTATTATGTTAAGAGGGCGAAATTGCCTAAAGGAGACCATGTTTTTCGTGGGACTCAATCTATAACGAAAAAAATATTTTTTTTAATCTTTTATAAGGACAATTTCATCATTTTGTAAAGTTGCATGTCAGTATAGGGTTTATGCAGTTTACATCATTTTAGCATTTGATCCGGAAATATTATTATATTATAATATATTCCTCTATTAGCAATAATCCCAAGGCTATTTTTTGTTTAAATTGATACAGGAGACCTAAGAACCGTATCAGTTCAATAATTTGTAAAATATTTTATAATAATTTCAATGAAAAATATTTTAACACTTTCTATTTCAGAAAAATGGTTGCAAACAACAGTAATGTTGACATCTGTGTTGGAGCATTGACTAAGGCTGATGTTCCTATTGCATCATGGAACGCATCCGTCGTTGCGTCGACCGAAGTGGATGATCATGACTTATCCTACTGAACTATGCATGCAGAAAAACCCGATAAGTTTGACGGGTCCAACATCAAAAGGTGGTAGGAGGAAATGATGTTTTATCTAACCACTCTGAGTTGCGCACGATTCCTGATGGAAGAACCACCAACTCAAGGCTAATATGATGATCATGATTTTTTCTTAGCTATAGAAGCATGGAATCATTCAGACTATTTGTGTAGACATTATGTAATGAATAGTTTATATGATTCATTGTATGATGTATGTAGCAAAATTAAGTCTGCTAAGGAGCTGAGGCATACCTTGGAACAAAACTGTGAGTCTGAGGATGTCGATAAGAAGAAATTCCTACTAGTGAATTGTGAGTCACCTGTGTTGACTTAAAGATGATCGATAACAAAGCACGTATGAAACCGGTAATAGATGTAGAACTCGTCCTCGAGAGTATCCATGCCGAGAAGTTGGAACTCACCGAGGCATTTCCAGTAAAGTTACCCTTAACGTGGAATATGTTCAAGGGCTTCCTGAAACACAAGGGAAAGGAGATTACCATGGTTGAGTTAATCGAGAGAATCAACGTGCACGAGCAATACATGAGTATTGCACAGGGAGTTCCAATCGTCCCCATGAACACAATGTTCTCCGCCAAGGCAAATGTGGTGGAGTATGGGCAGACCTCAACCAGACATGACGTCAAAGGCAAACAAAAGAAGCAAAAATGATTGATTCAGGGACCTAAGGGTAGTGTCTAGAAGAAGTAGGAATCCCAACCACAAGGATTTATTGGTTCTTGTTAAAATTGTGGTAAGATTGGCCATAAATCTAATGCTTGTAGGTTTCCTAAGCAAAAGGATACCAACACGATGCAGGGAATCACCGAAGACCTTGATGACATTGACTTGACAACAATTGTGTCTGAGTTAAGCATCATTGATTCCATAAAGATGTTCGAGCTTCTATCCAAACTTTGGTGATTTCTAAGTCTCCAGTTCAAATTTTTGTTAAAGTACGAGTCAATGTATTGTTCAATTCGATTAAGGGAAATAGTGTGTTTGTTTTGCCTTAACGACACTGTTTTAACGTAGCCAAATTTCTCTCACACTATCCTATTATGTTAAGAGGGCGAAATTGCCTAAAGAAGACCATGTTTTTCGTGGGACTCAATCTATAACGAAAAAAATATTTTTTTTAATCTTTTATAAGGACAATTTCATCATTTTGTAAAGTTGCATGTCAGTATAGGGTTTATGCAGTTTACATCATTTTAGCATTTGATCCGGAAATATTATTATATTATAATATATTCCTCTATTAGCAATAATCCCAAGGCTATTTTTTGTTTAAATTGATACAGGAGACCTAAGAACCGTATCAGTTCAATAATTTGTAAAATATTTTATAATAATTTCAATGAAAAATATTTTAACACTTTCTATTTCAGAAAAATGGTTGCAAACAACAGTAATGTTGACATCTGTGTTGGAGCATTGACTAAGGCTGATGTTCCTATTGCATCATGGAACGCATCCGTCGTTGCGTCGACCGAAGTGGATGATCATGACTTATCCTACTGAACTATGCATGCAGAAAAACCCGATAAGTTTGACGGGTCCAACATCAAAAGGTGGTAGGAGGAAATGATGTTTTATCTAACCACTCTGAGTTGCGCACGATTCCTGATGGAAGAACCACCAACTCAAGGCTAATATGATGATCATGATTTTTTCTTAGCTATAGAAGCATGGAATCATTCAAACTATTTGTGTAGACATTATGTAATGAATAGTTTATATGATTCATTGTATGATGTATGTAGCAAAATTAAGTCTGCTAAGGAGCTGAGGCATACCTTGGAACAAAACTGTGAGTCTGAGGATGTCGATAAGAAGAAATTCCTACTAGTGAATTGTGAGTCACCTGTATTGACTTAAAGATGATCGATAACAAAGCACGTATGAAACCGGTAATAGATGTAGAACTCGTCCTCCAGAGTATCCATGCCGAGAAGTTGGAACTCACCGAGGCATTTCCAGTAAAGTTACCCTTAACGTGGAATATGTTCAAGGGCTTCCTGAAACACAAGGGAAAGGAGATTACCATGGTTGAGTTAATCGAGAGAATCAACGTGCACGAACAATACATGAGTATTGCACAGGGAGTTCCAATCGTCCCCATGAACACAATGTTCTCCGCCAAGGCAAATGTGGTGGAGTATGGGCAGACCTCAACCAGACATGACGTCAAAGGCAAACAAAAGAAGCAAAAATGATTGATTCAGGGACCTAAGGGTAGTGTCTAGAAGAAGTAGGAATCCCAACCACAAGGATTTATTGGTTCTTGTTAAAATTGTGGTAAGATTGGCCATAAATCTAATGCTTGTAGGTTTCCTAAGCAAAAGGATACCAACACGATGCAGGGAATCACCGAAGACCTTGATGACATTGACTTGACAACAATTGTGTCTGAGTTAAGCATCATTGATTCCATAAAGATGTTCGAGCTTCTATCCAAACTTTGGTGATTTCTAAGTCTCCACTTCAAATTTTTGTTAAAGTACGAGTCAATGTATTGTTCAATTCGATTAAGGGAAATAGTGTGTTTGTTTTGCCTTAACGACACTGTTTTAACGTAGCCAAATTTCTCTCACACTATCCTATTATGTTAAGAGGGCGAAATTGCCTAAAGGAGACCATGTTTTTCGTGGGACTCAATCTATAACGAAAAAAATATTTTTTTTAATCTTTTATAAGGACAATTTCATCATTTTGTAAAGTTGCATGTCAGTATAGGGTTTATGCAGTTTACATCATTTTAGCATTTGATCCGGAAATATTATTATATTATAATATATTCCTCTATTAGCAATAATCCCAAGGCTATTTTTTGTTTAAATTGATACAAGAGACCTAAGAACCGTATCAGTTCAATAATTTGTAAAATATTTTATAATAATTTCAATGAAAAATATTTTAACACTTTCTATTTCAGAAAAATGGTTGCAAACAACAGTAATGTTGACATCTGTGTTGGAGCATTGACTAAGGCTGATGTTCCTATTGCATCATGGAACGCATCCGTCGTTGCGTCGACCGAAGTGGATGATCATGACTTATCCTACTGAACTATGCATGCAGAAAAACCCGATAAGTTTGACGGGTCCAACATCAAAAGGTGGTAGGAGGAAATGATGTTTTATCTAACCACTCTGAGTTGCGCACGATTCCTGATGGAAGAACCACCAACTCAAGGCTAATATGATGATCATGATTTTTTCTTAGCTATAGAAGCATGGAATCATTCAGACTATTTGTGTAGACATTATGTAATGAATAGTTTATATGATTCATTGTATGATGTATGTAGCAAAATTAAGTCTGCTAAGGAGCTGAGGCATACCTTGGAACAAAACTGTGAGTCTGAGGATGTCGATAAGAAGAAATTCCTACTAGTGAATTGTGAGTCACCTGTGTTGACTTAAAGATGATCGATAACAAAGCACGTATGAAACCGGTAATAGATGTAGAACTCGTCCTCGAGAGTATCCATGCCGAGAAGTTGGAACTCACCGAGGCATTTCCAGTAAAGTTACCCTTAACGTGGAATATGTTCAAGGGCTTCCTGAAACACAAGGGAAAGGAGATTACCATGGTTGAGTTAATCGAGAGAATCAACGTGCACGAACAATACATGAGTATTGCACAGGGAGTTCCAATCGTCCCCATGAACACAATGTTCTCCGCCAAGGCAAATGTGGTGGAGTATGGGCAGACCTCAACCAGACATGACGTCAAAGGCAAACAAAAGAAGCAAAAATGATTGATTCAGGGACCTAAGGGTAGTGTCTAGAAGAAGTAGGAATCCCAACCACAAGGATTTATTGGTTCTTGTTAAAATTGTGGTAAGATTGGCCATAAATCTAATGCTTGTAGGTTTCCTAAGCAAAAGGATACCAACACGATGCAGGGAATCACCGAAGACCTTGATGACATTGACTTGACAACAATTGTGTCTGAGTTAAGCATCATTGATTCCATAAAGATGTTCGAGCTTCTATCCAAACTTTGGTGATTTCTAAGTCTCCAGTTCAAATTTTTGTTAAAGTACGAGTCAATGTATTGTTCAATTCGATTAAGGGAAATAGTGTGTTTGTTTTGCCTTAACGACACTGTTTTAACGTAGCCAAATTTCTCTCACACTATCCTATTATGTTAAGAGGGCGAAATTGCCTAAAGAAGACCATGTTTTTCGTGGGACTCAATCTATAACGAAAAAAATATTTTTTTTAATCTTTTATAAGGACAATTTCATCATTTTGTAAAGTTGCATGTCAGTATAGGGTTTATGCAGTTTACATCATTTTAGCATTTGATCCGGAAATATTATTATATTATAATATATTCCTCTATTAGCAATAATCCCAAGGCTATTTTTTGTTTAAATTGATACAGGAGACCTAAGAACCGTATCAGTTCAATAATTTGTAAAATATTTTATAATAATTTCAATGAAAAATATTTTAACACTTTCTATTTCAGAAAAATGGTTGCAAACAACAGTAATGTTGACATCTGTGTTGGAGCATTGACTAAGGCTGATGTTCCTATTGCATCATGGAACGCATCCGTCGTTGCGTCGACCGAAGTGGATGATCATGACTTATCCTACTGAACTATGCATGCAGAAAAACCCGATAAGTTTGACGGGTCCAACATCAAAAGGTGGTAGGAGGAAATGATGTTTTATCTAACCACTCTGAGTTGCGCACGATTCCTGATGGAAGAACCACCAACTCAAGGCTAATATGATGATCATGATTTTTTCTTAGCTATAGAAGCATGGAATCATTCAAACTATTTGTGTAGACATTATGTAATGAATAGTTTATATGATTCATTGTATGATGTATGTAGCAAAATTAAGTCTGCTAAGGAGCTGAGGCATACCTTGGAACAAAACTGTGAGTCTGAGGATGTCGATAAGAAGAAATTCCTACTAGTGAATTGTGAGTCACCTGTATTGACTTAAAGATGATCGATAACAAAGCACGTATGAAACCGGTAATAGATGTAGAACTCGTCCTCCAGAGTATCCATGCCGAGAAGTTGGAACTCACCGAGGCATTTCCAGTAAAGTTACCCTTAACGTGGAATATGTTCAAGGGCTTCCTGAAACACAAGGGAAAGGAGATTACCATGGTTGAGTTAATCGAGAGAATCAACGTGCACGAACAATACATGAGTATTGCACAGGGAGTTCCAATCGTCCCCATGAACACAATGTTCTCCGCCAAGGCAAATGTGGTGGAGTATGGGCAGACCTCAACCAGACATGACGTCAAAGGCAAACAAAAGAAGCAAAAATGATTGATTCAGGGACCTAAGGGTAGTGTCTAGAAGAAGTAGGAATCCCAACCACAAGGATTTATTGGTTCTTGTTAAAATTGTGGTAAGATTGGCCATAAATCTAATGCTTGTAGGTTTCCTAAGCAAAAGGATACCAACACGATGCAGGGAATCACCGAAGACCTTGATGACATTGACTTGACAACAATTGTGTCTGAGTTAAGCATCATTGATTCCATAAAGATGTTCGAGCTTCTATCCAAACTTTGGTGATTTCTAAGTCTCCACTTCAAATTTTTGTTAAAGTACGAGTCAATGTATTGTTCAATTCGATTAAGGGAAATAGTGTGTTTGTTTTGCCTTAACGACACTGTTTTAACGTAGCCAAATTTCTCTCACACTATCCTATTATGTTAAGAGGGCGAAATTGCCTAAAGGAGACCATGTTTTTCGTGGGACTCAATCTATAACGAAAAAAATATTTTTTTTAATCTTTTATAAGGACAATTTCATCATTTTGTAAAGTTGCATGTCAGTATAGGGTTTATGCAGTTTACATCATTTTAGCATTTGATCCGGAAATATTATTATATTATAATATATTCCTCTATTAGCAATAATCCCAAGGCTATTTTTTGTTTAAATTGATACAAGAGACCTAAGAACCGTATCAGTTCAATAATTTGTAAAATATTTTATAATAATTTCAATGAAAAATATTTTAACACTTTCTATTTCAGAAAAATGGTTGCAAACAACAGTAATGTTGACATCTGTGTTGGAGCATTGACTAAGGCTGATGTTCCTATTGCATCATGGAACGCATCCGTCGTTGCGTCGACCGAAGTGGATGATCATGACTTATCCTACTGAACTATGCATGCAGAAAAACCCGATAAGTTTGACGGGTCCAACATCAAAAGGTGGTAGGAGGAAATGATGTTTTATCTAACCACTCTGAGTTGCGCACGATTCCTGATGGAAGAACCACCAACTCAAGGCTAATATGATGATCATGATTTTTTCTTAGCTATAGAAGCATGGAATCATTCAGACTATTTGTGTAGACATTATGTAATGAATAGTTTATATGATTCATTGTATGATGTATGTAGCAAAATTAAGTCTGCTAAGGAGCTGAGGCATACCTTGGAACAAAACTGTGAGTCTGAGGATGTCGATAAGAAGAAATTCCTACTAGTGAATTGTGAGTCACCTGTGTTGACTTAAAGATGATCGATAACAAAGCACGTATGAAACCGGTAATAGATGTAGAACTCGTCCTCGAGAGTATCCATGCCGAGAAGTTGGAACTCACCGAGGCATTTCCAGTAAAGTTACCCTTAACGTGGAATATGTTCAAGGGCTTCCTGAAACACAAGGGAAAGGAGATTACCATGGTTGAGTTAATCGAGAGAATCAACGTGCACGAACAATACATGAGTATTGCACAGGGAGTTCCAATCGTCCCCATGAACACAATGTTCTCCGCCAAGGCAAATGTGGTGGAGTATGGGCAGACCTCAACCAGACATGACGTCAAAGGCAAACAAAAGAAGCAAAAATGATTGATTCAGGGACCTAAGGGTAGTGTCTAGAAGAAGTAGGAATCCCAACCACAAGGATTTATTGGTTCTTGTTAAAATTGTGGTAAGATTGGCCATAAATCTAATGCTTGTAGGTTTCCTAAGCAAAAGGATACCAACACGATGCAGGGAATCACCGAAGACCTTGATGACATTGACTTGACAACAATTGTGTCTGAGTTAAGCATCATTGATTCCATAAAGATGTTCGAGCTTCTATCCAAACTTTGGTGATTTCTAAGTCTCCAGTTCAAATTTTTGTTAAAGTACGAGTCAATGTATTGTTCAATTCGATTAAGGGAAATAGTGTGTTTGTTTTGCCTTAACGACACTGTTTTAACGTAGCCAAATTTCTCTCACACTATCCTATTATGTTAAGAGGGCGAAATTGCCTAAAGGAGACCATGTTTTTCGTGGGACTCAATCTATAACGAAAAAAATATTTTTTTTAATCTTTTATAAGGACAATTTCATCATTTTGTAAAGTTGCATGTCAGTATAGGGTTTATGCAGTTTACATCATTTTAGCATTTGATCCGGAAATATTATTATATTATAATATATTCCTCTATTAGCAATAATCCCAAGGCTATTTTTTGTTTAAATTGATACAGGAGACCTAAGAACCGTATCAGTTCAATAATTTGTAAAATATTTTATAATAATTTCAATGAAAAATATTTTAACACTTTCTATTTCAGAAAAATGGTTGCAAACAACAGTAATGTTGACATCTGTGTTGGAGCATTGACTAAGGCTGATGTTCCTATTGCATCATGGAACGCATCCGTCGTTGCGTCGACCGAAGTGGATGATCATGACTTATCCTACTGAACTATGCATGCAGAAAAACCCGATAAGTTTGACGGGTCCAACATCAAAAGGTGGTAGGAGGAAATGATGTTTTATCTAACCACTCTGAGTTGCGCACGATTCCTGATGGAAGAACCACCAACTCAAGGCTAATATGATGATCATGATTTTTTCTTAGCTATAGAAGCATGGAATCATTCAGACTATTTGTGTAGACATTATGTAATGAATAGTTTATATGATTCATTGTATGATGTATGTAGCAAAATTAAGTCTGCTAAGGAGCTGAGGCATACCTTGGAACAAAACTGTGAGTCTGAGGATGTCGATAAGAAGAAATTCCTACTAGTGAATTGTGAGTCACCTGTGTTGACTTAAAGATGATCGATAACAAAGCACGTATGAAACCGGTAATAGATGTAGAACTCGTCCTCGAGAGTATCCATGCCGAGAAGTTGGAACTCACCGAGGCATTTCCAGTAAAGTTACCCTTAACGTGGAATATGTTCAAGGGCTTCCTGAAACACAAGGGAAAGGAGATTACCATGGTTGAGTTAATCGAGAGAATCAACGTGCACGAACAATACATGAGTATTGCACAGGGAGTTCCAATCGTCCCCATGAACACAATGTTCTCCGCCAAGGTAAATGTGGTGGAGTATGGGCAGACCTCAACCAGACATGACGTCAAAGGCAAACAAAAGAAGCAAAAATGATTGATTCAGGGACCTAAGGGTAGTGTCTAGAAGAAGTAGGAATCCCAACCACAAGGATTTATTGGTTCTTGTTAAAATTGTGGTAAGATTGGCCATAAATCTAATGCTTGTAGGTTTCCTAAGCAAAAGGATACCAACACGATGCAGGGAATCACCGAAGACCTTGATGACATTGACTTGACAACAATTGTGTCTGAGTTAAGCATCATTGATTCCATAAAGATGTTCGAGCTTCTATCCAAACTTTGGTGATTTCTAAGTCTCCAGTTCAAATTTTTGTTAAAGTACGAGTCAATGTATTGTTCAATTCGATTAAGGGAAATAGTGTGTTTGTTTTGCCTTAACGACACTGTTTTAACGTAGCCAAATTTCTCTCACACTATCCTATTATGTTAAGAGGGCGAAATTGCCTAAAGGAGACCATGTTTTTCGTGGGACTCAATCTATAACGAAAAAAATATTTTTTTTAATCTTTTATAAGGACAATTTCATCATTTTGTAAAGTTGCATGTCAGTATAGGGTTTATGCAGTTTACATCATTTTAGCATTTGATCCGGAAATATTATTATATTATAATATATTCCTCTATTAGCAATAATCCCAAGGCTATTTATTGTTTAAATTGATACAGGAGACCTAAGAACCGTATCAGTTCAATAATTTGTAAAATATTTTATAATAATTTCAATGAAAAATATTTTAACACTTTCTATTTCAGAAAAATGGTTGCAAACAACAGTAATGTTGACATCTGTGTTGGAGCATTGACTAAGGCTGATGTTCCTATTGCATCATGGAACGCATCCGTCGTTGCGTCGACCGAAGTGGATGATCATGACTTATCCTATTGAACTATGCATGCAGAAAAACCCGATAAGTTTGACGGGTCCAACATCAAAAGGTGGTAGAGGAAATGATGTTTTATCTAACCACTCTGAGTTGCGCACGATTCCTGATGGAAGAACCACCAACTCAAGGCTAATATGATGAACATGATTTTTTCTTAGCTATAGAAGCATGGAATCATTCAGACTATTTGTGTAGACATTATGTAATGAATAGTTTATATGATTCATTGTATGATGTATGTAGCAAAATTAAGTCTGCTAAGGAGCTGAGGCATACCTTGGAACAAAACTGTGAGTCTGAGGATGTCGATAAGAAGAAATTCCTACTAGTGAATTGTGAGTCACCTGTGTTGACTTAAAGATGATCGATAACAAAGCACGTATGAAACCGGTAATAGATGTAGAACTCGTCCTCGAGAGTATCCATGCCGAGAAGTTGGAACTCACCGAGGCATTTCCAGTAAAGTTACCCTTAACGTGGAATATGTTCAAGGGCTTCCTGAAACACAAGGGAAAGGAGATTACCATGGTTGAGTTAATCGAGAGAATCAACGTGCACGAACAATACATGAGTATTGCACAGGGAGTTCCAATCGTCCCCATGAACACAATGTTCTCCGCCAAGGCAAATGTGGTGGAGTATGGGCAGACCTCAACCAGACATGACGTCAAAGGCAAACAAAAGAAGCAAAAATGATTGATTCAGGGACCTAAGGGTAGTGTCTAGAAGAAGTAGGAATCCCAACCACAAGGATTTATTGGTTCTTGTTAAAATTGTGGTAAGATTGGCCATAAATCTAATGCTTGTAGGTTTCCTAAGCAAAAGGATACCAACACGATGCAGGGAATCACCGAAGACCTTGATGACATTGACTTGACAACAATTGTGTCTGAGTTAAGCATCATTGATTCCATAAAGATGTTCGAGCTTCTATCCAAACTTTGGTGATTTCTAAGTCTCCAGTTCAAATTTTTGTTAAAGTACGAGTCAATGTATTGTTCAATTCGATTAAGGGAAATAGTGTGTTTGTTTTGCCTTAACGACACTGTTTTAACGTAGCCAAATTTCTCTCACACTATCCTATTATGTTAAGAGGGCGAAATTGCCTAAAGGAGACCATGTTTTTCGTGGGACTCAATCTATAACGAAAAAAATATTTTTTTTAATCTTTTATAAGGACAATTTCATCATTTTGTAAAGTTGCATGTCAGTATAGGGTTTATGCAGTTTACATCATTTTAGCATTTGATCCGGAAATATTATTATATTATAATATATTCCTCTATTAGCAATAATCCCAAGGCTATTTTTTGTTTAAATTGATACAGGAGACCTAAGAACCGTATCAGTTCAATAATTTGTAAAATATTTCATAATAATTTCAATGAAAAATATTTTAACACTTTCTATTTCAGAAAAATGGTTGCAAACAACAGTAATGTTGACATCTGTGTTGGAGCATTGACTAAGGCTGATGTTCCTATTGCATCATGGAACGCATCCGTCGTTGCGTCGACCGAAGTGGATGATCATGACTTATCCTACTGAACTATGCATGCAGAAAAACCCGATAAGTTTGACGGGTCCAACATCAAAAGGTGGTAGGAGGAAATGATGTTTTATCTAACCACTCTGAGTTGCGCACGATTCCTGATGGAAGAACCACCAACTCAAGGCTAATATGATGATCATGATTTTTTCTTAGCTATAGAAGCATGGAATCATTCAGACTATTTGTGTAGACATTATGTAATGAATAGTTTATATGATTCATTGTATGATGTATGTAGCAAAATTAAGTCTGCTAAGGAGCTGAGGCATACCTTGGAACAAAACTGTGAGTCTGAGGATGTCGATAAGAAGAAATTCCTACTAGTGAATTGTGAGTCACCTGTGTTGACTTAAAGATGATCGATAACAAAGCACGTATGAAACCGGTAATAGATGTAGAACTCGTCCTCGAGAGTATCCATGCCGAGAAGTTGGAACTCACCGAGGCATTTCCAGTAAAGTTACCCTTAACGTGGAATATGTTCAAGGGCTTCCTGAAACACAAGGGAAAGGAGATTACCATGGTTGAGTTAATCGAGAGAATCAACGTGCACGAACAATACATGAGTATTGCACAGGGAGTTCCAATCGTCCCCATGAACACAATGTTCTCCGCCAAGGCAAATGTGGTGGAGTATGGGAAGACCTCAACCAGACATGACGTCAAAGGCAAACAAAAGAAGCAAAAATGATTGATTCAGGGACCTAAGGGTAGTGTCTAGAAGAAGTAGGAATCCCAACCACAAGGATTTATTGGTTCTTGTTAAAATTGTGGTAAGATTGGCCATAAATCTAATGCCTGTAGGTTTCCTAAGCAAAAGGATACCAACACGATGCAGGGAATCACCGAAGACCTTGTTGACATTGACTTGACAACAATTGTGTCTGAGTTAAGCATCATTGATTCCATAAAGATGTTCGAGCTTCTATCCAAACTTTGGTGATTTCTAAGTCTCCAGTTCAAATTTTTGTTAAAGTACGAGTCAATGTATTGTTCAATTCGATTAAGGGAAATAGTGTGTTTGTTTTGCCTTAACGACACTGTTTTAACGTAGCCAAATTTCTCTCACACTATCCTATTATGTTAAGAGGGCGAAATTGCCTAAAGGAGACCATGTTTTTCGTGGGACTCAATCTATAACGAAAAAAATATTTTTTTTAATCTTTTATAAGGACAATTTCATCATTTTGTAAAGTTGCATGTCAGTATAGGGTTTATGCAGTTTACATCATTTTAGCATTTGATCCGGAAATATTATTATATTATAATATATTCCTCTATTAGCAATAATCCCAAGGCTATTTATTGTTTAAATTGATACAGGAGACCTAAGAACCGTATCAGTTCAATAATTTGTAAAATATTTTATAATAATTTCAATGAAAAATATTTTAACACTTTCTATTTCAGAAAAATGGTTGCAAACAACAGTAATGTTGACATCTGTGTTGGAGCATTGACTAAGGCTGATGTTCCTATTGCATCATGGAACGCATCCGTCGTTGCGTCGACCGAAGTGGATGATCATGACTTATCCTACTGAACTATGCATGCAGAAAAACCCGATAAGTTTGACGGGTCCAACATCAAAAGGTGGTAGGAGGAAATGATGTTTTATCTAACCACTCTGAGTTGCGCACGATTCCTGATGGAAGAACCACCAACTCAAGGCTAATATGATGAACATGATTTTTTCTTAGCTATAGAAGCATGGAATCATTCAGACTATTTGTGTAGACATTATGTAATGAATAGTTTATATGATTCATTGTATGATGTATGTAGCAAAATTAAGTCTGCTAAGGAGCTGAGGCATACCTTGGAACAAAACTGTGAGTCTGAGGATGTCGATAAGAAGAAATTCCTACTAGTGAATTGTGAGTCACCTGTGTTGACTTAAAGATGATCGATAACAAAGCACGTATGAAACCGGTAATAGATGTAGAACTCGTCCTCGAGAGTATCCATGCCGAGAAGTTGGAACTCACCGAGGCATTTCCAGTAAAGTTACCCTTAACGTGGAATATGTTCAAGGGCTTCCTGAAACACAAGGGAAAGGAGATTACCATGGTTGAGTTAATCGAGAGAATCAACGTGCACGAACAATACATGAGTATTGCACAGGGAGTTCCAATCGTCCCCATGAACACAATGTTCTCCGCCAAGGCAAATGTGGTGGAGTATGGGCAGACCTCAACCAGACATGACGTCAAAGGCAAACAAAAGAAGCAAAAATGATTGATTCAGGGACCTAAGGGTAGTGTCTAGAAGAAGTAGGAATCCCAACCACAAGGATTTATTGGTTCTTGTTAAAATTGTGGTAAGATTGGCCATAAATCTAATGCTTGTAGGTTTCCTAAGCAAAAGGATACCAACACGATGCAGGGAATCACCGAAGACCTTGATGACATTGACTTGACAACAATTGTGTCTGAGTTAAGCATCATTGATTCCATAAAGATGTTCGAGCTTCTATCCAAACTTTGGTGATTTCTAAGTCTCCAGTTCAAATTTTTGTTAAAGTACGAGTCAATGTATTGTTCAATTCGATTAAGGGAAATAGTGTGTTTGTTTTGCCTTAACGACACTGTTTTAACGTAGCCAAATTTCTCTCACACTATCCTATTATGTTAAGAGGGCGAAATTGCCTAAAGGAGACCATGTTTTTCGTGGGACTCAATCTATAACGAAAAAAATATTTTTTTTAATCTTTTATAAGGACAATTTCATCATTTTGTAAAGTTGCATGTCAGTATAGGGTTTATGCAGTTTACATCATTTTAGCATTTGATCCGGAAATATTATTATATTATAATATATTCCTCTATTAGCAATAATCCCAAGGCTATTTTTTGTTTAAATTGATACAGGAGACCTAAGAACCGTATCAGTTCAATAATTTGTAAAATATTTCATAATAATTTCAATGAAAAATATTTTAACACTTTCTATTTCAGAAAAATGGTTGCAAACAACAGTAATGTTGACATCTGTGTTGGAGCATTGACTAAGGCTGATGTTCCTATTGCATCATGGAACGCATCCGTCGTTGCGTCGACCGAAGTGGATGATCATGACTTATCCTACTGAACTATGCATGCAGAAAAACCCGATAAGTTTGACGGGTCCAACATCAAAAGGTGGTAGGAGGAAATGATGTTTTATCTAACCACTCTGAGTTGCGCACGATTCCTGATGGAAGAACCACCAACTCAAGGCTAATATGATGATCATGATTTTTTCTTAGCTATAGAAGCATGGAATCATTCAGACTATTTGTGTAGACATTATGTAATGAATAGTTTATATGATTCATTGTATGATGTATGTAGCAAAATTAAGTCTGCTAAGGAGCTGAGGCATACCTAGGAACAAAACTGTGAGTCTGAGGATGTCGATAAGAAGAAATTCCTACTAGTGAATTGTGAGTCACCTGTGTTGACTTAAAGATGATCGATAACAAAGCACGTATGAAACCGGTAATAGATGTAGAACTCGTCCTCGAGAGTATCCATGCCGAGAAGTTGGAACTCACCGAGGCATTTCCAGTAAAGTTACCCTTAACGTGGAATATGTTCAAGGGCTTCCTGAAACACAAGGGAAAGGAGATTACCATGGTTGAGTTAATCGAGAGAATCAACGTGCACGAACAATACATGAGTATTGCACAGGGAGTTCCAATCGTCCCCATGAACACAATGTTCTCCGCCAAGGCAAATGTGGTGGAGTATGGGCAGACCTCAACCAGACATGACGTCAAAGGCAAACAAAAGAAGCAAAAATGATTGATTCAGGGACCTAAGGGTAGTGTCTAGAAGAAGTAGGAATCCCAACCACAAGGATTTATTGGTTCTTGTTAAAATTGTGGTAAGATTGGCCATAAATCTAATGCTTGTAGGTTTCCTAAGCAAAAGGATACCAACACGATGCAGGGAATCACCGAAGACCTTGTTGACATTGACTTGACAACAATTGTGTCTGAGTTAAGCATCATTGATTCCATAAAGATGTTCGAGCTTCTATCCAAACTTTGGTGATTTCTAAGTCTCCAGTTCAAATTTTTGTTAAAGTACGAGTCAATGTATTGTTCAATTCGATTAAGGGAAATAGTGTGTTTGTTTTGCCTTAACGACACTGTTTTAACGTAGCCAAATTTCTCTCACACTATCCTATTATGTTAAGAGGGCGAAATTGCCTAAAGGAGACCATGTTTTTCGTGGGACTCAATCTATAACGAAAAAAATATTTTTTTTAATCTTTTATAAGGACAATTTCATCATTTTGTAAAGTTGCATGTCAGTATAGGGTTTATGCAGTTTACATCATTTTAGCATTTGATCCGGAAATATTATTATATTATAATATATTCCTCTATTAGCAATAATCCCAAGGCTATTTTTTGTTTAAATTGATACAGGAGACCTAAGAACCGTATCAGTTCAATAATTTGTAAAATATTTTATAATAATTTCAATGAAAAATATTTTAACACTTTCTATTTCAGAAAAATGGTTGCAAACAACAGTAATGTTGACATCTGTGTTGGAGCATTGACTAAGGCTGATGTTCCTATTGCATCATGGAACGCATCCGTCGTTGCGTCGACCGAAGTGGATGATCATGACTTATCCTACTGAACTATGCATGCAGAAAAACCCGATAAGTTTGACGGGTCCAACATCAAAAGGTGGTAGGAGGAAATGATGTTTTATCTAACCACTCTGAGTTGCGCACGATTCCTGATGGAAGAACCACCAACTCAAGGCTAATATGATGATCATGATTTTTTCTTAGCTATAGAAGCATGGAATCATTCAGACTATTTGTGTAGACATTATGTAATGAATAGTTTATATGATTCATTGTATGATGTATGTAGCAAAATTAAGTCTGCTAAGGAGCTGAGGCATACCTTGGAACAAAACTGTGAGTCTGAGGATGTCGATAAGAAGAAATTCCTACTAGTGAATTGTGAGTCACCTGTGTTGACTTAAAGATGATCGATAACAAAGCACGTATGAAACCGGTAATAGATGTAGAACTCGTCCTCGAGAGTATCCATGCCGAGAAGTTGGAACTCACCGAGGCATTTCCAGTAAAGTTACCCTTAACGTGGAATATGTTCAAGGGCTTCCTGAAACACAAGGGAAAGGAGATTACCATGGTTGAGTTAATCGAGAGAATCAACGTGCACGAACAATACATGAGTATTGCACAGGGAGTTCCAATCGTCCCCATGAACACAATGTTCTCCGCCAAGGCAAATGTGGTGGAGTATGGGCAGACCTCAACCAGACATGACGTCAAAGGCAAACAAAAGAAGCAAAAATGATTGATTCAGGGACCTAAGGGTAGTGTCTAGAAGAAGTAGGAATCCCAACCACAAGGATTTATTGGTTCTTGTTAAAATTGTGGTAAGATTGGCCATAAATCTAATGCTTGTAGGTTTCCTAAGCAAAAGGATACCAACACGATGCAGGGAATCACCGAAGACCTTGATGACATTGACTTGACAACAATTGTGTCTGAGTTAAGCATCATTGATTCCATAAAGATGTTCGAGCTTCTATCCAAACTTTGGTGATTTCTAAGTCTCCAGTTCAAATTTTTGTTAAAGTACGAGTCAATGTATTGTTCAATTCGATTAAGGGAAATAGTGTGTTTGTTTTGCCTTAACGACACTGTTTTAACGTAGCCAAATTTCTCTCACACTATCCTATTATGTTAAGAGGGCGAAATTGCCTAAAGGAGACCATGTTTTTCGTGGGACTCAATCTATAACGAAAAAAATATTTTTTTTAATCTTTTATAAGGACAATTTCATCATTTTGTAAAGTTGCATGTCAGTATAGGGTTTATGCAGTTTACATCATTTTAGCATTTGATCCGGAAATATTATTATATTATAATATATTCCTCTATTAGCAATAATCCCAAGGCTATTTTTTGTTTAAATTGATACAGGAGACCTAAGAACCGTATCAGTTCAATAATTTGTAAAATATTTCATAATAATTTCAATGAAAAATATTTTAACACTTTCTATTTCAGAAAAATGGTTGCAAACAACAGTAATGTTGACATCTGTGTTGGAGCATTGACTAAGGCTGATGTTCCTATTGCATCATGGAACGCATCCGTCGTTGCGTCGACCGAAGTGGATGATCATGACTTATCCTACTGAACTATGCATGCAGAAAAACCCGATAAGTTTGACGGGTCCAACATCAAAAGGTGGTAGGAGGAAATGATGTTTTATCTAACCACTCTGAGTTGCGCACGATTCCTGATGGAAGAACCACCAACTCAAGGCTAATATGATGATCATGATTTTTTCTTAGCTATAGAAGCATGGAATCATTCAGACTATTTGTGTAGACATTATGTAATGAATAGTTTATATGATTCATTGTATGATGTATGTAGCAAAATTAAGTCTGCTAAGGAGCTGAGGCATACCTTGGAACAAAACTGTGAGTCTGAGGATGTCGATAAGAAGAAATTCCTACTAGTGAATTGTGAGTCACCTGTGTTGACTTAAAGATGATCGATAACAAAGCACGTATGAAACCGGTAATAGATGTAGAACTCGTCCTCGAGAGTATCCATGCCGAGAAGTTGGAACTCACCGAGGCATTTCCAGTAAAGTTACCCTTAACGTGGAATATGTTCAAGGGCTTCCTGAAACACAAGGGAAAGGAGATTACCATGGTTGAGTTAATCGAGAGAATCAACGTGCACGAACAATACATGAGTATTGCACAGGGAGTTCCAATCGTCCCCATGAACACAATGTTCTCCGCCAAGGCAAATGTGGTGGAGTATGGGCAGACCTCAACCAGACATGACGTCAAAGGCAAACAAAAGAAGCAAAAATGATTGATTCAGGGACCTAAGGGTAGTGTCTAGAAGAAGTAGGAATCCCAACCACAAGGATTTATTGGTTCTTGTTAAAATTGTGGTAAGATTGGCCATAAATCTAATGCCTGTAGGTTTCCTAAGCAAAAGGATACCAACACGATGCAGGGAATCACCGAAGACCTTGTTGACATTGACTTGACAACAATTGTGTCTGAGTTAAGCATCATTGATTCCATAAAGATGTTCGAGCTTCTATCCAAACTTTGGTGATTTCTAAGTCTCCAGTTCAAATTTTTGTTAAAGTACGAGTCAATGTATTGTTCAATTCGATTAAGGGAAATAGTGTGTTTGTTTTGCCTTAACGACACTGTTTTAACGTAGCCAAATTTCTCTCACACTATCCTATTATGTTAAGAGGGCGAAATTGCCTAAAGGAGACCATGTTTTTCGTGGGACTCAATCTATAACGAAAAAAATATTTTTTTTAATCTTTTATAAGGACAATTTCATCATTTTGTAAAGTTGCATGTCAGTATAGGGTTTATGCAGTTTACATCATTTTAGCATTTGATCCGGAAATATTATTATATTATAATATATTCCTCTATTAGCAATAATCCCAAGGCTATTTTTTGTTTAAATTGATACAGGAGACCTAAGAACCGTATCAGTTCAATAATTTGTAAAATATTTTATAATAATTTCAATGAAAAATATTTTAACACTTTCTATTTCAGAAAAATGGTTGCAAACAACAGTAATGTTGACATCTGTGTTGGAGCATTGACTAAGGCTGATGTTCCTATTGCATCATGGAACGCATCCGTCGTTGCGTCGACCGAAGTGGATGATCATGACTTATCCTACTGAACTATGCATGCAGAAAAACCCGATAAGTTTGACGGGTCCAACATCAAAAGGTGGTAGGAGGAAATGATGTTTTATCTAACCACTCTGAGTTGCGCACGATTCCTGATGGAAGAACCACCAACTCAAGGCTAATATGATGATCATGATTTTTTCTTAGCTATAGAAGCATGGAATCATTCAGACTATTTGTGTAGACATTATGTAATGAATAGTTTATATGATTCATTGTATGATGTATGTAGCAAAATTAAGTCTGCTAAGGAGCTGAGGCATACCTTGGAACAAAACTGTGAGTCTGAGGATGTCGATAAGAAGAAATTCCTACAAGTGAATTGTGAGTCACCTGTGTTGACTTAAAGATGATCGATAACAAAGCACGTATGAAACCGGTAATAGATGTAGAACTCGTCCTCGAGAGTATCCATGCCGAGAAGTTGGAACTCACCGAGGCATTTCCAGTAAAGTTACCCTTAACGTGGAATATGTTCAAGGGCTTCCTGAAACACAAGGGAAAGGAGATTACCATGGTTGAGTTAATCGAGAGAATCAACGTGCACGAACAATACATGAGTATTGCACAGGGAGTTCCAATCGTCCCCATGAACACAATGTTCTCCGCCAAGGCAAATGTGGTGGAGTATGGGCAGACCTCAACCAGACATGACGTCAAAGGCAAACAAAAGAAGCAAAAATGATTGATTCAGGGACCTAAGGGTAGTGTCTAGAAGAAGTAGGACTCCCAACCACAAGGATTTATTGGTTCTTGTTAAAATTGTGGTAAGATTGGCCATAAATCTAATGCCTGTAGGTTTCCTAAGCAAAAGGATACCAACACGATGCAGGGAATCACCGAAGACCTTGTTGACATTGACTTGACAACAATTGTGTCTGAGTTAAGCATCATTGATTCCATAAAGATGTTCGAGCTTCTATCCAAACTTTGGTGATTTCTAAGTCTCCAGTTCAAATTTTTGTTAAAGTACGAGTCAATGTATTGTTCAATTCGATTAAGGGAAATAGTGTGTTTGTTTTGCCTTAACGACACTGTTTTAACGTAGCCAAATTTCTCTCACACTATCCTATTATGTTAAGAGGGCGAAATTGCCTAAAGGAGACCATGTTTTTCGTGGGACTCAATCTATAACGAAAAAAATATTTTTTTTAATCTTTTATAAGGACAATTTCATCATTTTGTAAAGTTGCATGTCAGTATAGGGTTTATGCAGTTTACATCATTTTAGCATTTGATCCGGAAATATTATTATATTATAATATATTCCTCTATAAGCAATAATCCCAAGGCTATTTTTTGTTTAAATTGATACAGGAGACCTAAGAACCGTATCAGTTCAATAATTTGTAAAATATTTTATAATAATTTCAATGAAAAATATTTTAACACTTTCTATTTCAGAAAAATGGTTGCAAACAACAGTAATGTTGACATCTGTGTTGGAGCATTGACTAAGGATGATGTTCCTATTGCATCATGGAACGCATCCGTCGTTGCGTCGACCGAAGTGGATGATCATGACTTATCCTACTGAACTATGCATGCAGAAAAACCCGATAAGTTTGACGGGTCCAACATCAAAAGGTGGTAGGAGGAAATGATGTTTTATCTAACCACTCTGAGTTGCGCACGATTCCTGATGGAAGAACCACCAACTCAAGGCTAATATGATGATCATGATTTTTTCTTAGCTATAGAAGCATGGAATCATTCAGACTATTTGTGTAGACATTATGTAATGAATAGTTTATATGATTCATTGTATGATGTATGTAGCAAAATTAAGTCTGCTAAGGAGCTGAGGCATACCTTGGAACAAAACTGTGAGTCTGAGGATGTCGATAAGAAGAAATTCCTACTAGTGAATTGTGAGTCACCTGTGTTGACTTAAAGATGATCGATAACAAAGCACGTATGAAACCGGTAATAGATGTAGAACTCGTCCTCGAGAGTATCCATGCCGAGAAGTTGGAACTCACCGAGGCATTTCCAGTAAAGTTACCCTTAACGTGGAATATGTTCAAGGGCTTCCTGAAACACAAGGGAAAGGAGATTACCATGGTTGAGTTAATCGAGAGAATCAACGTGCACGAACAATACATGAGTATTGCACAGGGAGTTCCAATCGTCCCCATGAACACAATGTTCTCCGCCAAGGCAAATGTGGTGGAGTATGGGCAGACCTCAACCAGACATGACGTCAAAGGCAAACAAAAGAAGCAAAAATGATTGATTCAGGGACCTAAGGGTAGTGTCTAGAAGAAGTAGGAATCCCAACCACAAGGATTTATTGGTTCTTGTTAAAATTGTGGTAAGATTGGCCATAAATCTAATGCTTGTAGGTTTCCTAAGCAAAAGGATACCAACACGATGCAGGGAATCACCGAAGACCTTGATGACATTGACTTGACAACAATTGTGTCTGAGTTAAGCATCATTGATTCCATAAAGATGTTCGAGCTTCTATCCAAACTCTGGTGATTTCTAAGTCTCCAGTTCAAATTTTTGTTAAAGTACGAGTCAATGTATTGTTCAATTCGATTAAGGGAAATAGTGTGTTTGTTTTTCCTTAACGACACTGTTTTAACGTAGCCAAATTTCTCTCACACTATCCTATTATGTTAAGAGGGCGAAATTGCCTAAAGGAGACCATGTTTTTCGTGGGACTCAATCTATAACGAAAAAAATATTTTTTTTAATCTTTTATAAGGACAATTTCATCATTTTGTAAAGTTGCATGTCAGTATAGGGTTTATGCAGTTTACATCATTTTAGCATTTGATCCGGAAATATTATTATATTATAATATATTCCTCTATTAGCAATAATCCCAAGGCTATTTTTTGTTTAAATTGATACAGGAGACCTAAGAACCGTATCAGTTCAATAATTTGTAAAATATTTTATAATAATTTCAATGAAAAATATTTTAACACTTTCTATTTCAGAAAAATGGTTGCAAACAACAGTAATGTTGACATCTGTGTTGGAGCATTGACTAAGGCTGATGTTCCTATTGCATCATGGAACGCATCCGTCGTTGCGTCGACCGAAGTGGATGATCATGACTTATCCTACTGAACTATGCATGCAGAAAAACCCGATAAGTTTGACGGGTCCAACTTCAAAAGGTGGTAGGAGGAAATGATGTTTTATCTAACCACTCTGAGTTGCGCACGATTCCTGATGGAAGAACCACCAACTCAAGGCTAATATGATGATCATGATTTTTTCTTAGCTATAGAAGCATGGAATCATTCAGACTATTTGTGTAGACATTATGTAATGAATAGTTTATATGATTCATTGTATGATGTATGTAGCAAAATTAAGTCTGCTAAGGAGCTGAGGCATACCTTGGAACAAAACTGTGAGTCTGAGGATGTCGATAAGAAGAAATTCCTACTAGTGAATTGTGAGTCACCTGTGTTGACTTAAAGATGATCGATAACAAAGCACGTATGAAACCGGTAATAGATGTAGAACTCGTCCTCCAGAGTATCCATGCCGAGAAGTTGGAACTCACCGAGGCATTTCCAGTAAAGTTACCCTTAACGTGGAATATGTTCAAGGGCTTCCTGAAACACAAGGGAAAGGAGATTACCATGGTTGAGTTAATCGAGAGAATCAACGTGCACGAACAATACATGAGTAATGCACAGGGAGTTCCAATCGTCCCCATGAACACAATGTTCTCCGCCAAGGCAAATGTGGTGGAGTATGGGCAGACCTCGACCAGACATGACGTCAAAGGCAAACAAAAGAAGCAAAAATGATTGATTCAGGGACCTAAGGGTAGTGTCTAGAAGAAGTAGGAATCCCAACCACAAGGATTTATTGGTTCTTGTTAAAATTGTGGTAAGATTGGCCATAAATCTAATGCCTGTAGGTTTCCTAAGCAAAAGGATACCAACACGATGCAGGGAATCACCGAAGACCTTGATGACATTGACTTGACAACAATTGTGTCTGAGTTAAGCATCATTGATTCCATAAAGATGTTCGAGCTTCTATCCAAACTTTGGTGATTTCTAAGTCTCCAGTTCAAATTTTTGTTAAAGTACGAGTCAATGTATTGTTCAATTCGATTAAGGGAAATAGTGTGTTTGTTTTGCCTTAACGACACTGTTTTAACGTAGCCAAATTTCTCTCACACTATCCTATTATGTTAAGAGGGCGAAATTGCCTAAAGAAGACCATGTTTTTCGTGGGACTCAATCTATAACGAAATTTTTTTTTTTTTTAATCTTTTATAAGGACAATTTCATCATTTTGTAAAGTTGCATGTCAGTATAGGGTTTATGCAGTTTACATCATTTTAGCATTTGATCCGGAAATATTATTATATTATAATATATTCCTCTATTAGCAATAATCCCAAGGCTATTTTTTGTTTACATTGATACAGGAGACCTAAGAACCGTATCAGTTCAATAATTTGTAAAATATTTCATAATAATTTCAATGAAAAATATTTTAACACTTTCTATTTCAGAAAAATGGTTGCAAACAACAGTAATGTTGACATCTGTGTTGGAGCATTGACTAAGGCTGATGTTCCTATTGCATCATGGAACGCATCCGTCGTTGCGTCGACCGAAGTGGATGATCATGACTTATCCTACTGAACTATGCATGCAGAAAAACCCGATAAGTTTGACGGGTCCAACATCAAAAGGTGGTAGGAGGAAATGATGTTTTATCTAACCACTCTGAGTTGCGCACGATTCCTGATGGAAGAACCACCAACTCAAGGCTAATATGATGATCATGATTTTTTCTTAGCTATAGAAGCATGGAATCATTCAGACTATTTGTGTAGACATTATGTAATGAATAGTTTATATGATTCATTGTATGATGTATGTAGCAAAATTAAGTCTGCTAAGGAGCTGAGGCATACCTTGGAACAAAACTGTGAGTCTGAGGATGTCGATAAGAAGAAATTCCTACTAGTGAATTGTGAGTCACCTGTGTTGACTTAAAGATGATCGATAACAAAGCACGTATGAAACCGGTAATAGATGTAGAACTCGTCCTCGAGAGTATCCATGCCGAGAAGTTGGAACTCACCGAGGCATTTCCAGTAAAGTTACCCTTAACGTGGAATATGTTCAAGGGCTTCCTGAAACACAAGGGAAAGGAGATTACCATGGTTGAGTTAATCGAGAGAATCAACGTGCACGAACAATACATGAGTATTGCACAGGGAGTTCCAATCGTCCCCATGAACACAATGTTCTCCGCCAAGGCAAATGTGGTGGAGTATGGGCAGACCTCAACCAGACATGACGTCAAAGGCAAACAAAAGAAGCAAAAATGATTGATTCAGGGACCTAAGGGTAGTGTCTAGAAGAAGTAGGAATCCCAACCACAAGGATTTATTGGTTCTTGTTAAAATTGTGGTAAGATTGGCCATAAATCTAATGCCTGTAGGTTTCCTAAGCAAAAGGATACCAACACGATGCAGGGAATCACCGAAGACCTTGATGACATTGACTTGACAACAATTGTGTCTGAGTTAAGCATCATTGATTCCATAAAGATGTTCGAGCTTCTATCCAAACTTTGGTGATTTCTAAGTCTCCAGTTCAAATTTTTGTTAATGTACGAGTCAATGTATTGTTCAATTCGATTAAGGGAAATAGTGTGTTTGTTTTGCCTTAACGACACTGTTTTAACATAGCCAAATTTCTCTCACACTATCCTATTATGTTAAGAGGGCGAAATTGCCTAAAGGAGACCATGTTTTTCGTGGGACTCAATCTATAACGAAAAAAATATTTTTTTTAATCTTTTATAAGGACAATTTCATCATTTTGTAAAGTTGCATGTCAGTATAGGGTTTATGCAGTTTACATCATTTTAGCATTTGATCCGGAAATATTATTATATTATAATATATTCCTCTATTAGCAATAATCCCAAGGCTATTTTTTGTTTAAATTGATACAGGAGACCTAAGAACCGTATCAGTTCAATAATTTGTAAAATATTTCATAATAATTTCAATGAAAAATATTTTAACACTTTCTATTTCAGAAAAATGGTTGCAAACAACAGTAATGTTGACATCTGTGTTGGAGCATTGACTAAGGCTGATGTTCCTATTGCATCATGGAACGCATCCGTCGTTGTGTCGACCGAAGTGGATGATCATGACTTATCCTACTGAACTATGCATGCAGAAAAACCCGATAAGTTTGACGGGTCCAACTTCAAAAGGTGGTAGGAGGAAATGATGTTTTATCTAACCACTCTGAGTTGCGCACGATTCCTGATGGAAGAACCACCAACTCAAGGCTAATATGATGATCATGATTTTTTCTTAGCTATAGAAGCATGGAATCATTCAGACTATTTGTGTAGACATTATGTAATGAATAGTTTATATGATTCATTGTATGATGTATGTAGCAAAATTAAGTCTGCTAAGGAGCTGAGGCATACCTTGGAACAAAACTGTGAGTCTGAGGATGTCGATAAGAAGAAATTCCTACTAGTGAATTGTGAGTCACCTGTGTTGACTTAAAGATGATCGATAACAAAGCACGTATGAAACCGGTAATAGATGTAGAACTCGTCCTCGAGAGTATCCATGCCGAGAAGTTGGAACTCACCGAGGCATTTCCAGTAAAGTTACCCTTAACGTGGAATATGTTCAAGGGCTTCCTGAAACACAAGGGAAAGGAGATTACCATGGTTGAGTTAATCGAGAGAATCAACGTGCACGAACAATACATGAGTATTGCACAGGGAGTTCCAATCGTCCCCATGAACACAATGTTCTCCGCCAAGGCAAATGTGGTGGAGTATGGGCAGACCTCAACCAGACATGACGTCAAAGGCAAACAAAAGAAGCAAAAATGATTGATTCAGGGACCTAAGGGTAGTGTCTAGAAGAAGTAGGAATCCCAACCACAAGGATTTATTGGTTCTTGTTAAAATTGTGGTAAGATTGGCCATAAATCTAATGCCTGTAGGTTTCCTAAGCAAAAGGATACCAACACGATGCAGGGAATCACCGAAGACCTTGATGACATTGACTTGACAACAATTGTGTCTGAGTTAAGCATCATTGATTCCATAAAGATGTTCGAGCTTCTATCCAAACTTTGGTGATTTCTAAGTCTCCAGTTCAAATTTTTGTTAAAGTACGAGTCAATGTATTGTTCAATTCGATTAAGGGAAATAGTGTGTTTGTTTTGCCTTAACGACACTGTTTTAACGTAGCCAAATTTCTCTCACACTATCCTATTATGTTAAGAGGGCGAAATTGCCTAAAGGAGACCATGTTTTTCGTGGGACTCAATCTATAACGAAAAAAATATTTTTTTTAATCTTTTATAAGGACAATTTCATCATTTTGTAAAGTTGCATGTCAGTATAGGGTTTATGCAGTTTACATCATTTTAGCATTTGATCCGGAAATATTATTATATTATAATATATTCCTCTATTAGCAATAATCCCAAGGCTATTTTTTGTTTAAATTGATACAGGAGACCTAAGAACCGTATCAGTTCAATAATTTGTAAAATATTTCATAATAATTTCAATGAAAAATATTTTAACACTTTCTATTTCAGAAAAATGGTTGCAAACAACAGTAATGTTGACATCTGTGTTGGAGCATTGACTAAGGCTGATGTTCCTATTGCATCATGGAACGCATCCGTCGTTGCGTCGACCGAAGTGGATGATCATGACTTATCCTACTGAACTATGCATGCAGAAAAACCCGATAAGTTTGACGGGTCCAACATCAAAAGGTGGTAGGAGGAAATGATGTTTTATCTAACCACTCTGAGTTGCGCACGATTCCTGATGGAAGAACCACCAACTCAAGGCTAATATGATGATCATGATTTTTTCTTAGCTATAGAAGCATGGAATCATTCAGACTATTTGTGTAGACATTATGTAATGAATAGTTTATATGATTCATTGTATGATGTATGTAGCAAAATTAAGTCTGCTAAGGAGCTGAGGCATACCTTGGAACAAAACTGTGAGTCTGAGGATGTCGATAAGAAGAAATTCCTACTAGTGAATTGTGAGTCACCTGTGTTGACTTAAAGATGATCGATAACAAAGCACGTATGAAACCGGTAATAGATGTAGAACTCGTCCTCGAGAGTATCCATGCCGAGAAGTTGGAACTCACCGAGGCATTTCCAGTAAAGTTACCCTTAACGTGGAATATGTTCAAGGGCTTCCTGAAACACAAGGGAAAGGAGATTACCATGGTTGAGTTAATCGAGAGAATCAACGTGCACGAACAATACATGAGTATTGCACAGGGAGTTCCAATCGTCCCCATGAACACAATGTTCTCCGCCAAGGCAAATGTGGTGGAGTATGGGCAGACCTCAACCAGACATGACGTCAAAGGCAAACAAAAGAAGCAAAAATGATTGATTCAGGGACCTAAGGGTAGTGTCTAGAAGAAGTAGGAATCCCAACCACAAGGATTTATTGGTTCTTGTTAAAATTGTGGTAAGATTGGCCATAAATCTAATGCCTGTAGGTTTCCTAAGCAAAAGGATACCAACACGATGCAGGGAATCACCGAAGACCTTGATGACATTGACTTGACAACAATTGTGTCTGAGTTAAGCATCATTGATTCCATAAAGATGTTCGAGCTTCTATCCAAACTTTGGTGATTTCTAAGTCTCCAGTTCAAATTTTTGTTAAAGTACGAGTCAATGTATTGTTCAATTCGATTAAGGGAAATAGTGTGTTTGTTTTGCCTTAACGACACTGTTTTAACGTAGCCAAATTTCTCTCACACTATCCTATTATGTTAAGAGGGCGAAATTGCCTAAAGGAGACCATGTTTTTCGTGGGACTCAATCTATAACGAAAAAAATATTTTTTTTAATCTTTTATAAGGACAATTTCATCATTTTGTAAAGTTGCATGTCAGTATAGGGTTTATGCAGTTTACATCATTTTAGCATTTGATCCGGAAATATTATTATATTATAATATATTCCTCTATTAGCAATAATCCCAAGGCTATTTTTTGTTTAAATTGATACAGGAGACCTAAGAACCGTATCAGTTCAATAATTTGTAAAATATTTCATAATAATTTCAATGAAAAATATTTTAACACTTTCTATTTCAGAAAAATGGTTGCAAACAACAGTAATGTTGACATCTGTGTTGGAGCATTGACTAAGGCTGATGTTCCTATTGCATCATGGAACGCATCCGTCGTTGCGTCTACCGAAGTGGATGATCATGACTTATCCTACTGAACTATGCATGCAGAAAAACCCGATAAGTTTGACGGGTCCAACATCAAAAGGTGGTAGGAGGAAATGATGTTTTATCTAACCACTCTGAGTTGCGCATGATTCCTGATGGAAGAACCACCAACTCAAGGCTAATATGATGATCATGGTTTTTTCTTAGCTATAGAAGCATGGAATCATTCAGACTATTTGTGTAGACATTATGTAATGAATAGTTTATATGATTCATTGTATGATGTATGTAGCAAAATTAAGTCTGCTAAGGAGCTGAGGCATACCTTGGAACAAAACTGTGAGTCTGAGGATGTCGATAAGAAGAAATTCCTACTAGTGAATTGTGAGTCACCTGTGTTGACTTAAAGATGATCGATAACAAAGCACGTATGAAACCGGTAATAGATGTAGAACTCGTCCTCGAGAGTATCCATGCCGAGAAGTTGGAACTCACCGAGGCATTTCCAGTAAAGTTACCCTTAACGTGGAATATGTTCAAGGGCTTCCTGAAACACAAGGGAAAGGAGATTACCATGGTTGAGTTAATCGAGAGAATCAACGTGCACGAACAATACATGAGTATTGCACAGGGAGTTCCAATCGTCCCCATGAACACAATGTTCTCCGCCAAGGCAAATGTGGTGGAGTATGGGCAGACCGCAACTAGACATGACGTCAAAGGCAAACAAAAGAAGCAAAAATGATTGATTCAGGGACCTAAGGGTAGTGTCTAGAAGAAGTAGGAATCCCAACCACAAGGATTTATTGGTTCTTGTTAAAATTGTGGTAAGATTGGCCATAAATCTAATGCCTGTAGGTTTCCTAAGCAAAAGGATACCAACACGATGCAGGGAATCACCGAAGACCTTGATGACATTGACTTGACAACAATTGTGTCTGAGTTAAGCATCATTGATTCCATAAAGATGTTCGAGCTTCTATCCAAACTTTGGTGATTTCTAAGTCTCCAGTTCAAATTTTTGTTAAAGTACGAGTCAATGTATTGTTCAATTCGATTAAGGGAAATAGTGTGTTTGTTTTGCCTTAACGACACTGTTTTAACGTAGCCAAATTTCTCTCACACTATCCTATTATGTTAAGAGGGCGAAATTGCCTAAAGGAGACCATGTTTTTCGTGGGACTCAATCTATAACGAAAAAAATATTTTTTTTAATCTTTTATAAGGACAATTTCATCATTTTGTAAAGTTGCATGTCAGTATAGGGTTTATGCAGTTTACATCATTTTAGCATTTGATCCGGAAATATTATTATATTATAATATATTCCTCTATTAGCAATAATCCCAAGGCTATTTTTTGTTTAAATTGATACAGGAGACCTAAGAACCGTATCAGTTCAATAATTTGTAAAATATTTCATAATAATTTCAATGAAAAATATTTTAACACTTTCTATTTTAGAAAAATGGTTGCAAACAACAGTAATGTTGACATCTGTGTTGGAGCATTGACTAAGGCTGATGTTCCTATTGCATCATGGAACGCATCCGTCGTTGCGTCGACCGAAGTGGATGATCATGACTTATCCTACTGAACTATGCATGCAGAAAAACCCGATAAGTTTGACGGGTCCAACTTCAAAAGGTGGTAGGAGGAAATGATGTTTTATCTAACCACTCTGAGTTGCGCACGATTCCTGATGGAAGAACCACCAACTCAAGGCTAATATGATGATCATGATTTTTTCTTAGCTATAGAAGCATGGAATCATTCAGACTATTTGTGTAGACATTATGTAATGAATAGTTTATATGATTCATTGTATGATGTATGTAGCAAAATTAAGTCTGCTAAGGAGCTGAGGCATACCTTGGAACAAAACTGTGAGTCTGAGGATGTCGATAAGAAGAAATTCCTACTAGTGAATTGTGAGTCACCTGTGTTGACTTAAAGATGATCGATAACAAAGCACGTATGAAACCGGTAATAGATGTAGAACTCGTCCTCCAGAGTATCCATGCCGAGAAGTTGGAACTCACCGAGGCATTTCCAGTAAAGTTACCCTTAACGTGGAATATGTTCAAGGGCTTCCTGAAACACAAGGGAAAGGAGATTACCATGGTTGAGTTAATCGAGAGAATAAACGTGCACGAACAATACATGAGTAATGCACAGGGAGTTCCTATCGTCCCCATGAACACAATGTTCTCCGCCAAGGCAAATGTGGTGGAGTATGGGCAGACCTCGACCAGACATGACGTCAAAGGCAAACAAAAGAAGCAAAAATGATTGATTCAGGGACCTAAGGGTAGTGTCTAGAAGAAGTAGGAATCCCAACCACAAGGATTTATTGGTTCTTGTTAAAATTGTGGTAAGATTGGCCATAAATCTAATGCTTGTAGGTTTCCTAAGCAAAAGGATACCAACACGATGCAGGGAATCACCGAAGACCTTGATGACATTGACTTGACAACAATTGTGTCTGAGTTAAGCATCATTGATTCCATAAAGATGTTCGAGCTTCTATCCAAACTTTGGTGATTTCTAAGTCTCCAGTTCAAATTTTTGTTAAAGTACGAGTCAATGTATTGTTCAATTCGATTAAGGGAAATAGTGTGTTTGTTTTGCCTTAACGACACTGTTTTAACGTAGCCAAATTTCTCTCACACTATCCTATTATGTTAAGAGGGCGAAATTGCCTAAAGGAGACCATGTTTTTCGTGGGACTCAATCTATAACGAAATTTTTTTTTTTTTAATCTTTTATAAGGACAATTTCATCATTTTGTAAAGTTGCATGTCAGTATAGGGTTTATGCAGTTTACATCATTTTAGCATTTGATCCGGAAATATTATTATATTATAATATATTCCTCTATTAGCAATAATCCCAAGGCTATTTTTTGTTTAAATTGATACAGGAGACCTAAGAACCGTATCAGTTCAATAATTTGTAAAATATTTCATAATAATTTCAATGAAAAATATTTTAACACTTTCTATTTCAGAAAAATGGTTGCAAACAACAGTAATGTTGACATCTGTGTTGGAGCATTGACTAAGGCTGATGTTCCTATTGCATCATGGAACGCATCCGTCGTTGCGTCGACCGAAGTGGATGATCATGATTTATCCTACTGAACTATGCATGCAGAAAAACCCGATAAGTTTGACGGGTCCAACATCAAAAGGTGGTAGGAGGAAATGATGTTTTATCTAACCACTCTGAGTTGCGCACGATTCCTGATGGAAGAACCACCAACTCAAGGCTAATATGATGATCATGATTTTTTCTTAGCTATAGAAGCATGGAATCATTCAGACTATTTGTGTAGACATTATGTAATGAATAGTTTATATGATTCATTGTATGATGTATGTAGCAAAATTAAGTCTGCTAAGGAGCTGAGGCATACCTTGGAACAAAACTGTGAGTCTGAGGATGTCGATAAGAAGAAATTCCTACTAGTGAATTGTGAGTCACCTGTGTTGACTTAAAGATGATCGATAACAAAGCACGTATGAAACCGGTAATAGATGTAGAACTCGTCCTCGAGAGTATCCATGCCGAGAAGTTGGAACTCACCGAGGCATTTCCAGTAAAGTTACCCTTAACGTGGAATATGTTCAAGGGCTTCCTGAAACACAAGGGAAAGGAGATTACCATGGTTGAGTTAATCGAGAGAATCAACGTGCACGAACAATACATGAGTATTGCACAGGGAGTTCCAATCGTCCCCATGAACACAATGTTCTCCGCCAAGGCAAATGTGGTGGACTATGGGCAGACCTCGACCAGACATGACGTCAAAGGCAAACAAAAGAAGCAAAAATGATTGATTCAGGGACCTAAGGGTAGTGTCTAGAAGAAGTAGGAATCCCAACCACAAGGATTTATTGGTTCTTGTTAAAATTGTGGTAAGATTGGCCATAAATCTAATGCTTGTAGGTTTCCTAAGCAAAATGATACCAACACGATGCAGGGAATCACCGAAGACCTTGATGACATTGACTTGACAACAATTGTGTCTGAGTTAAGCATCATTGATTCCATAAAGATGTTCGAGCTTCTATCCAAACTTTGGTGATTTCTAAGTCTCCAGTTCAAATTTTTGTTAAAGTACGAGTCAATGTATTGTTCAATTCGATTAAGGGAAATAGTGTGTTTGTTTTGCCTTAACGACACTGTTTTAACGTAGCCAAATTTCTCTCACACTATCCTATTATGTTAAGAGGGCGAAATTGCCTAAAGGAGACCATGTTTTTCGTGGGACTCAATCTATAACGAATTTTTTTTTTTTTTTAATCTTTTATAAGGACAATTTCATCATTTTGTAAAGTTGCATGTCAGTATAGGGTTTATGCAGTTTACATCATTTTAGCATTTGATCCGGAAATATTATTATATTATAATATATTCCTCTATTAGCAATAATCCCAAGGCTATTTTTTGTTTAAATTGATACAGGAGACCTAAGAACCGTATCAGTTCAATAATTTGTAAAATATTTCATAATAATTTCAATGAAAAATATTTTAACACTTTCTATTTCAGAAAAATGGTTGCAAACAACAGTAATGTTGACATCTGTGTTGGAGCATTGACTAAGGCTGATGTTCCTATTGCATCATGGAACGCATCGGTCGTTGCGTCGACCGAAGTGGATGATCATGACTTATCCTACTGAACTATGCATGCAGAAAAACCCGATAAGTTTGACGGGTCCAACATCAAAAGGTGGTAGGAGGAAATGATGTTTTATCTAACCACTCTGAGTTGCGCACGATTCCTGATGGAAGAACCACCAACTCAAGGCTAATATGATGATCATGATTTTTTCTTAGCTATAGAAGCATGGAATCATTCAGACTATTTGTGTAGACATTATGTAATGAATAGTTTATATGATTCATTGTATGATGTATGTAGCAAAATTAAGTCTGCTAAGGAGCTGAGGCATACCTTGGAACAAAACTGTGAGTCTGAGGATGTCGATAAGAAGAAATTCCTACTAGTGAATTGTGAGTCACCTGTGTTGACTTAAAGATGATCGATAACAAAGCACGTATGAAACCGGTAATAGATGTAGAACTCGTCCTCGAGAGTATCCATGCCGAGAAGTTGGAACTCACCGAGGCATTTCCAGTAAAGTTACCCTTAACGTGGAATATGTTCAAGGGCTTCCTGAAACACAAGGGAAAGGTGATTACCATGGTTGAGTTAATCGAGAGAATCAACGTGCACGAACAATACATGAGTATTGCACAGGGAGTTCCAATCGTCCCCATGAACACAATGTTCTCCGCCAAGGCAAATGTGGTGGAGTATGGGCAGACCGCAACCAGACATGACGTCAAAGGCAAACAAAAGAAGCAAAAATGATTGATTCAGGGACCTAAGGGTAGTGTCTAGAAGAAGTAGGAATCCCAACCACAAGGATTTATTGGTTCTTGTTAAAATTGTGGTAAGATTGGCCATAAATCTAATGCCTGTAGGTTTCCTAAGCAAAAGGATACCAACACGATGCAGGGAATCACCGAAGACCTTGATGACATTGACTTGACAACAATTGTGTCTGAGTTAAGCATCATTGATTCCATAAAGATGTTCGAGCTTCTATCCAAACTTTGGTGATTTCTAAGTCTCCAGTTCAAATTTTTGTTAAAGTACGAGTCAATGTATTGTTCAATTCGATTAAGGGAAATAGTGTGTTTGTTTTGCCTTAACGACACTGTTTTAACGTAGCCAAATTTCTCTCACACTATCCTATTATGTTAAGAGGGCGAAATTGCCTAAAGGAGACCATGTTTTTCGTGGGACTCAATCTATAACGAAATTTTTTTTTTTTTAATCTTTTATAAGGACAATTTCATCATTTTGTAAAGTTGCATGTCAGTATAGGGTTTATGCAGTTTACATCATTTTAGCATTTGATCCGGAAATATTATTATATTATAATATATTCCTCTATTAGCAATAATCCCAAGGCTATTTTTTGTTTAAATTGATACAGGAGACCTAAGAACCGTATCAGTTCAATAATTTGTAAAATATTTCATAATAATTTCAATGAAAAATATTTTAACACTTTCTATTTCAGAAAAATGGTTGCAAACAACAGTAATGTTGACATCTGTGTTGGAGCATTGACTAAGGCTGATGTTCCTATTGCATCATGGAACGCATCCGTCGTTGCGTCGACCGAAGTGGATGATCATGACTTATCCTACTGAACTATGCATGCAGAAAAACCCGATAAGTTTGACGGGTCCAACATCAAAAGGTGGTAGGAGGAAATGATGTTTTATCTAACCACTCTGAGTTGCGCACGATTCCTAATGGAAGAACCACCAACTCAAGGCTAATATGATGATCATGATTTTTTCTTAGCTATAGAAGCATGGAATCATTCAGACTATTTGTGTAGACATTATGTAATGAATAGTTTATATGATTCATTGTATGATGTATGTAGCAAAATTAAGTCTGCTAAGGAGCTGAGGCATACCTTGGAACAAAACTGTGAGTCTGAGGATGTCGATAAGAAGAAATTCCTACTAGTGAATTGTGAGTCACCTGTGTTGACTTAAAGATGATCGATAACAAAGCACGTATGAAACCGGTAATAGATGTAGAACTCGTCCTCGAGAGTATCCATGCCGAGAAGTTGGAACTCACCGAGGCATTTCCAGTAAAGTTACCCTTAACGTGGAATATGTTCAAGGGCTTCCTGAAACACAAGGGAAAGGAGATTACCATGGTTGAGTTAATCGAGAGAATCAACGTGCACGAACAATACATGAGTATTGCACAGGGAGTTCCAATCGTCCCCATGAACACAATGTTCTCCGCCAAGGCAAATGTGGTGGAGTATGGGCAGACCGCAACTAGACATGACGTCAAAGGCAAACAAAAGAAGCAAAAATGATTGATTCAGGGACCTAAGGGTAGTGTCTAGAAGAAGTAGGAATCCCAACCACAAGGATTTATTGGTTCTTGTTAAAATTGTGGTAAGATTGGCCATAAATCTAATGCCTGTAGGTTTCCTAAGCAAAAGGATACCAACACGATGCAGGGAATCACCGAAGACCTTGATGACATTGACTTGACAACAATTGTGTCTGAGTTAAGCATCATTGATTCCATAAAGATGTTCGAGCTTCTATCCAAACTTTGGTGATTTCTAAGTCTCCAGTTCAAATTTTTGTTAAAGTACGAGTCAATGTATTGTTCAATTCGATTAAGGGAAATAGTGTGTTTGTTTTGCCTTAACGACACTGTTTTAACGTAGCCAAATTTCTCTCACACTATCCTATTATGTTAAGAGGGCGAAATTGCCTAAAGGAGACCATGTTTTTCGTGGGACTCAATCTATAACGAAATTTTTTTTTTTTTAATCTTTTATAAGGACAATTTCATCATTTTGTAAAGTTGCATGTCAGTATAGGGTTTATGCAGTTTACATCATTTTAGCATTTGATCCGGAAATATTATTATATTATAATATATTCCTCTATTAGCAATAATCCCAAGGCTATTTTTTGTTTAAATTGATACAGGAGACCTAAGAACCGTATCAGATCAATAATTTGTAAAATATTTTATAATAATTTCAATGAAAAATATTTTAACACTTTCTATTTCAGAAAAATGGTTGCAAACAACAGTAATGTTGACATCTGTGTTGGAGCATTGACTAAGGCTGATGTTCCTATTGCATCATGGAACGCATCCGTCGTTGCGTCGACCGAAGTGGATGATCATGACTTATCCTACTGAACTATGCATGCAGAAAAACCCGATAAGTTTGACGGGTCCAACATCAAAAGGTGGTAGGAGGAAATGATGTTTTATCTAACCACTCTGAGTTGCGCACGATTCCTGATGGAAGAACCACCAACTCAAGGCTAATATGATGATCATGATTTTTTCTTAGCTATAGAAGCATGGAATCATTCAGACTATTTGTGTAGACATTATGTAATGAATAGTTTATATGATTCATTGTATGATGTATGTAGCAAAATTAAGTCTGCTAAGGAGCTGAGGCATACCTTGGAACAAAACTGTGAGTCTGAGGATGTCGTTAAGAAGAAATTCCTACTAGTGAATTGTGAGTCACCTGTGTTGACTTAAAGATGATCGATAACAAAGCACGTATGAAACCGGTAATAGATGTAGAACTCGTCCTCGAGAGTATCCATGCCGAGAAGTTGGAACTCACCGAGGCATTTCCAGTAAAGTTACCCTTAACGTGGAATATGTTCAAGGGCTTCCTGAAACACAAGGGAAAGGAGATTACCATGGTTGAGTTAATCGAGAGAATCAACGTGCACGAACAATACATGAGTATTGCACAGGGAGTTCCAATCGTCCCCATGAACACAATGTTCTCCGCCAAGGCAAATGTGGTGGAGTATGGGCAGACCTCAACCAGACATGACGTCAAAGGCAAACAAAAGAAGCAAAAATGATTGATTCAGGGACCTAAGGGTAGTGTCTAGAAGAAGTAGGAATCCCAACCACAAGGATTTATTGGTTCTTGTTAAAATTGTGGTAAGATTGGCCATAAATCTAATGCCTGTAGGTTTCCTAAGCAAAAGGATACCAACACGATGCAGGGAATCACCGAAGACCTTGATGACATTGACTTGACAACAATTGTGTCTGAGTTAAGCATCATTGATTCCATAAAGATGTTCGAGCTTCTATCCAAACTTTGGTGATTTCTAAGTCTCCAGTTCAAATTTTTGTTAAAGTACGAGTCAATGTATTGTTCAATTCGATTAAGGGAAATAGTGTGTTTGTTTTGCCTTAACGACACTGTTTTAACGTAGCCAAATTTCTCTCACACTATCCTATTATGTTAAGAGGGCGAAATTGCCTAAAGGAGACCATGTTTTTCGTGGGACTCAATCTATAACGAAAAAAATATTTTTTTTAATCTTTTATAAGGACAATTTCATCATTTTGTAAAGTTGCATGTCAGTATAGGGTTTATGCAGTTTACATCATTTTAGCATTTGATCCGGAAATATTATTATATTATAATATATTCCTCTATTAGCAATAATCCCAAGGCTATTTTTTGTTTAAATTGATACAGGAGACCTAAGAACCGTATCAGTTCAATAATTTGTAAAATATTTCATAATAATTTCAATGAAAAATATTTTAACACTTTCTATTTCAGAAAAATGGTTGCAAACAACAGTAATGTTGACATCTGTGTTGGAGCATTGACTAAGGCTGATGTTCCTATTGCATCATGGAACGCATCCGTCGTTGCGTCGACCGAAGTGGATGATCATGACTTATCCTACTGAACTATGCATGCAGAAAAACCCGATAAGTTTGACGGGTCCAACATCAAAAGGTGGTAGGAGGAAATGATGTTTTATCTAACCACTCTGAGTTGCGCACGATTCCTGATGGAAGAACCACCAACTCAAGGCTAATATGATGATCATGATTTTTTCTTAGCTATAGAAGCATGGAATCATTCAGACTATTTGTGTAGACATTATGTAATGAATAGTTTATATGATTCATTGTATGATGTATGTAGCAAAATTAAGTCTGCTAAGGAGCTGAGGCATACCTTGGAACAAAACTGTGAGTCTGAGGATGTCGATAAGAAGAAATTCCTACTAGTGAATTGTGAGTCACCTGTGTTGACTTAAAGATGATCGATAACAAAGCACGTATGAAACCGGTAATAGATGTAGAACTCGTCCTCGAGAGTATCCATGCCGAGAAGTTGGAACTCACCGAGGCATTTCCAGTAAAGTTACCCTTAACGTGGAATATGTTCAAGGGCTTCCTGAAACACAAGGGAAAGGAGATTACCATGGTTGAGTTAATCGAGAGAATCAACGTGCACGAACAATACATGAGTATTGCACAGGGAGTTCCAATCGTCCCCATGAACACAATGTTCTCCGCCAAGGCAAATGTGGTGGAGTATGGGCAGACCGCAACCAGACATGACGTCAAAGGCAAACAAAAGAAGCAAAAATGATTGATTCAGGGACCTAAGGGTAGTGTCTAGAAGAAGTAGGAATCCCAACCACAAGGATTTATTGGTTCTTGTTAAAATTGTGGTAAGATTGGCCATAAATCTAATGCTTGTAGGTTTCCTAAGCAAAAGGATACCAACACGATGCAGGGAATCACCGAAGACCTTGATGACATTGACTTGACAACAATTGTGTCTGAGTTAAGCATCATTGATTCCATAAAGATGTTCGAGCTTCTATCCAAACTTTGGTGATTTCTAAGTCTCCAGTTCAAATTTTTGTTAAAGTACGAGTCAATGTATTGTTCAATTCGATTAAGGGAAATAGTGTGTTTGTTTTGCCTTAACGACACTGTTTTAACGTAGCCAAATTTCTCTCACACTATCCTATTATGTTAAGAGGGCGAAATTGCCTAAAGGAGACCATGTTTTTCGTGGGACTCAATCTATAACGAAAAAAATATTTTTTTTAATCTTTTATAAGGACAATTTCATCATTTTGTAAAGTTGCATGTCAGTATAGGGTTTATGCAGTTTACATCATTTTAGCATTTGATCCGGAAATATTATTATATTATAATATATTCCTCTATTAGCAATAATCCCAAGGCTATTTTTTGTTTAAATTGATACAGGAGACCTAAGAACCGTATCAGTTCAATAATTTGTAAAATATTTCATAATAATTTCAATGAAAAATATTTTAACACTTTCTATTTCAGAAAAATGGTTGCAAACAACAGTAATGTTGACATCTGTGTTGGAGCATTGACTAAGGCTGATGTTCCTATTGCATCATGGAACGCATCCGTCGTTGCGTCGACCGAAGTGGATGATCATGACTTATCCTACTGAACTATGCATGCAGAAAAACCCGATAAGTTTGACGGGTCCAACATCAAAAGGTGGTAGGAGGAAATGATGTTTTATCTAACCACTCTGAGTTGCGCACGATTCCTGATGGAAGAACCACCAACTCAAGGCTAATATGATGATCATGATTTTTTCTTAGCTATAGAAGCATGGAATCATTCAGACTATTTGTGTAGACATTATGTAATGAATAGTTTATATGATTCATTGTATGATGTATGTAGCAAAATTAAGTCTGCTAAGGAGCTGAGGCATACCTTGGAACAAAACTGTGAGTCTGAGGATGTCGATAAGAAGAAATTCCTACTAGTGAATTGTGAGTCACCTGTGTTGACTTAAAGATGATCGATAACAAAGCACGTATGAAACCGGTAATAGATGTAGAACTCGTCCTCGAGAGTATCCATGCCGAGAAGTTGGAACTCACCGAGGCATTTCCAGTAAAGTTACCCTTAACGTGGAATATGTTCAAGGGCTTCCTGAAACACAAGGGAAAGGAGATTACCATGGTTGAGTTAATCGAGAGAATCAACGTGCACGAACAATACATGAGTATTGCACAGGGAGTTCCAATCGTCCCCATGAACACAATGTTCTCCGCCAAGGCAAATGTGGTGGAGTATGGGCAGACCGCAACCAGACATGATGTCAAAGGCAAACAAAAGAAGCAAAAATGATTGATTCAGGGACCTAAGGGTAGTGTCTAGAAGAAGTAGGAATCCCAACCACAAGGATTTATTGGTTCTTGTTAAAATTGTGGTAAGATTGGCCATAAATCTAATGCTTGTAGGTTTCCTAAGCAAAAGGATACCAACACGATGCAGGGAATCACCGAAGACCTTGATGACATTGACTTGACAACAATTGTGTCTGAGTTAAGCATCATTGATTCCATAAAGATGTTCGAGCTTCTATCCAAACTTTGGTGATTTCTAAGTCTCCAGTTCAAATTTTTGTTAAAGTACGAGTCAATGTATTGTTCAATTCGATTAAGGGAAATAGTGTGTTTGTTTTGCCTTAACGACACTGTTTTAACGTAGCCAAATTTCTCTCACACTATCCTATTATGTTAAGAGGGCGAAATTGCCTAAAGGAGACCATGTTTTTCGTGGGACTCAATCTATAACGAAATTTTTTTTTTTTTAATCTTTTATAAGGACAATTTCATCATTTTGTAAAGTTGCATGTCAGTATAGGGTTTATGCAGTTTACATCATTTTAGCATTTGATCCGGAAATATTATTATATTATAATATATTCCTCTATTAGCAATAATCCCAAGGCTATTTTTTGTTTAAATTGATACAGGAGACCTAAGAACCGTATCAGATCAATAATTTGTAAAATATTTTATAATAATTTCAATGAAAAATATTTTAACACTTTCTATTTCAGAAAAATGGTTGCAAACAACAGTAATGTTGACATCTGTGTTGGAGCATTGACTAAGGCTGATGTTCCTATTGCATCATGGAACGCATCCGTCGTTGCGTCGACCGAAGTGGATGATCATGACTTATCCTACTGAACTATGCATGCAGAAAAACCCTATAAGTTTGACGGGTCCAACATCAAAAGGTGGTAGGAGGAAATGATGTTTTATCTAACCACTCTGAGTTGCGCACGATTCCTGATGGAAGAACCACCAACTCAAGGCTAATATGATGATCATGATTTTTTCTTAGCTATAGAAGCATGGAATCATTCAGACTATTTGTGTAGACATTATGTAATGAATAGTTTATATGATTCATTGTATGATGTATGTAGCAAAATTAAGTCTGCTAAGGAGCTGAGGCATACCTTGGAACAAAACTGTGAGTCCGAGGATGTCGATAAGAAGAAATTCCTACTAGTGAATTGTGAGTCACCTGTGTTGACTTAAAGATGATCGATAACAAAGCACGTATGAAACCGGTAATAGATGTAGAACTCGTCCTCGAGAGTATCCATGCCGAGAAGTTCGAACTCACCGAGGCATTTCCAGTAAAGTTACCCTTAACGTGGAATATGTTCAAGGGCTTCCTGAAACACAAGGGAAAGGAGATTACCATGGTTGAGTTAATCGAGAGAATCAACGTGCACGAACAATACATGAGTATTGCACAGGGAGTTCCAATCGTCCCCATGAACACAATGTTCTCCGCCAAGGCAAATGTGGTGGAGTATGGGCAGACCTCAACCAGACATGACGTCAAAGGCAAACAAAAGAAGCAAAAATGATTGATTCAGGGACCTAAGGGTAGTGTCTAGAAGAAGTAGGAATCCCAACCACAAGGATTTATTGGTTCTTGTTAAAATTGTGGTAAGATTGGCCATAAATCTAATGCTTGTAGGTTTCCTAAGCAAAAGGATACCAACACGATGCAGGGAATCACCGAAGACCTTGATGACATTGACTTGACAACAATTGTGTCTGAGTTAAGCATCATTGATTCCATAAAGATGTTCGAGTGTCTATCCAAACTTTGGTGATTTCTAAGTCTCCAGTTCAAATTTTTGTTAAAGTACGAGTCAATGTATTGTTCAATTCGATTAAGGGAAATAGTGTGTTTGTTTTGCCTTAACGACACTGTTTTAACGTAGCCAAATTTCTCTCACACTATCCTATTATGTTAAGAGGGCGAAATTGCCTAAAGGAGACCATGTTTTTCGTGGGACTCAATCTATAACGAAAAAAATATTTTTTTTAATCTTTTATAAGGACAATTTCATCATTTTGTAAAGTTGCATGTCAGTATAGGGTTTATGCAGTTTACATCATTTTAGCATTTGATCCGGAAATATTATTATATTATAATATATTCCTCTATTAGCAATAATCCCAAGGCTATTTTTTGTTTAAATTGATACAGGAGACCTAAGAACCGTATCAGTTCAATAATTTGTAAAATATTTTATAATAATTTCAATGAAAAATATTTTAACACTTTCTATTTCAGAAAAATGGTTGCAAACAACAGTATTGTTGACATCTGTGTTGGAGCATTGACTAAGGCTGATGTTCCTATTGCATCATGGAACGCATCCGTCGTTGCGTCGACCGAAGTGGATGATCATGACTTATCCTACTGAACTATGCATGCAGAAAAACCCGATAAGTTTGACGGGTCCAACTTCAAAAGGTGGTAGGAGGAAATGATGTTTTATCTAACCACTCTGAGTTGCGCACGATTCCTGATGGAAGAACCACCAACTCAAGGCTAATATGATGATCATGATTTTTTCTTAGCTATAGAAGCATGGAATCATTCAGACTATTTGTGTAGACATTATGTAATGAATAGTTTATATGATTCATTGTATGATGTATGTAGCAAAATTAAGTCTGCTAAGGAGCTGAGGCATACCTTGGAACAAAACTGTGAGTCCGAGGATGTCGATAAGAAGAAATTCCTACTAGTGAATTGTGAGTCACCTGTGTTGACTTAAAGATGATCGATAACAAAGCACGTATGAAACCGGTAATAGATGTAGAACTCGTCCTCGAGAGTATCCATGCCGAGAAGTTCGAACTCACCGAGGCATTTCCAGTAAAGTTACCCTTAACGTGGAATATGTTCAAGGGCTTCCTGAAACACAAGGGAAAGGAGATTACCATGGTTGAGTTAATCGAGAGAATCAACGTGCACGAACAATACATGAGTATTGCACAGGGAGTTCCAATCGTCCCCATGAACACAATGTTCTCCGCCAAGGCTAATGTGGTGGAGTATGGGCAGACCTCAACCAGACATGACGTCAAAGGCAAACAAAAGAAGCAAAAATGATTGATTCAGGGACCTAAGGGTAGTGTCTAGAAGAAGTAGGAATCCCAACCACAAGGATTTATTGGTTCTTGTTAAAATTGTGGTAAGATTGGCCATAAATCTAATGCTTGTAGGTTTCCTAAGCAAAAGGATACCAACACGATGCAGGGAATCACCGAAGACCTTGATGACATTGACTTGACAACAATTGTGTCTGAGTTAAGCATCATTGATTCCATAAAGATGTTCGAGCTTCTATCCAAACTTTGGTGATTTCTAAGTCTCCAGTTCAAATTTTTGTTAAAGTACGAGTCAATGTATTGTTCAATTCGATTAAGGGAAATAGTGTGTTTGTTTTGCCTTAACGACACTGTTTTAACGTAGCCAAATTTCTCTCACACTATCCTATTATGTTAAGAGGGCGAAATTGCCTAAAGGAGACCATGTTTTTCGTGGGACTCAATCTATAACGAAAAAAATATTTTTTTTAATCTTTTATAAGGACAATTTCATCATTTTGTAACGTTGCATGTCAGTATAGGGTTTATGCAGTTTACATCATTTTAGCATTTGATCCGGAAATATTATTATATTATAATATATTCCTCTATTAGCAATAATCCCAAGGCTATTTTTTGTTTAAATTGATACAGGAGACCTAAGAACCGTATCAGTTCAATAATTTGTAAAATATTTTATAATAATTTCAATGAAAAATATTTTAACACTTTCTATTTCAGAAAAATGGTTGCAAACAACAGTAATGTTGACATCTGTGTTGGAGCATTGACTAAGGCTGATGTTCCTATTGCATCATGGAACGCATCCGTCGTTGCGTCGACCGAAGTCGATGATCATGACTTATCCTACTGAACTATGCATGCAGAAAAACCCGATAAGTTTGACGGGTCCAACTTTAAAAGGTGGTAGGAGGAAATGATGTTTTATCTAACCACTCTGAGTTGCGCACGATTCCTGATGGAAGAACCACCAACTCAAGGCTAATATGATGATCATGATTTTTTCTTAGCTATAGAAGTATGGAATCATTCAGACTATTTGTGTAGACATTATGTAGTGAATAGTTTATATGATTCATTGTATGATGTATGTAGCAAAATTAAGTCTGCTAAGGAGCTGAGGCATACCTTGGAACAAAACTGTGAATCCGAGGATGTCGATAAGAAGAAATTCCTACTAGTGAATTGTGAGTCACCTGTGTTGACTTAAAGATGATCGATAACAAAGCACGTATGAAACCGGTAATAGATGTAGAACTCGTCCTCCAGAGTATCCATGCCGAGAAGTTGGAACTCACCGAGGCATTTCCAGTAAAGTTACCCTTAACGTGGAATATGTTCAAGGGCTTCCTGAAACACAAGGGAAAGGAGATTACCATGGTTGAGTTAATCGAGAGAATCAACGTGCACGAACAATACATGAGTATTGCACAGGGAGTTCCAATCGTCCCCATGAACACAATGTTCTCCGCCAAGGCAAATGTGGTGGAGTATGGGCAGACCTCAACCAGACATGACGTCAAAGGCAAACAAAAGAAGCAAAAATGATTGATTCAGGGACCTAAGGGTAGTGTCTAGAAGAAGTAGGAATCCCAACCACAAGGATTTATTGGTTCTTGTTAAAATTGTGGTAAGATTGGCCATAAATCTAATGCTTGTAGGTTTCCTAAGCAAAAGGATACCAACACGATGCAGGGAATCACCGAAGACCTTGATGACATTGACTTGACAACAATTGTGTCTGAGTTAAGCATCATTGATTCCATAAAGATGTTCGAGCTTCTATCCAAACTTTGGTGATTTCTAAGTCTCCAGTTCAAATTTTTGTTAAAGTACGACTCAATGTATTGTTCAATTCGATTAAGGGAAATAGTGTATTTGTTTTGCCTTAACGACACTGTTTTAACGTAGCCAAATTTCTCTCACACTATCCTATTATGTTAAGAGGGCGAAATTGCCTAAAGGAGACCATGTTTTTCGTGGGACTCAATCTATAACGAAAAAAATATTTTTTTTAATCTTTTATAAGGACAATTTCATCATTTTGTAAAGTTGCATGTCAGTATAGGGTTTATGCAGTTTACATCATTTTAGCATTTGATCCGGAAATATTATTATATTATAATATATTCCTCTATTAGCAATAATCCCAAGGCTATTTTTTGTTTAAATTGATACAGGAGACCTAAGAACCGTATCAGTTCAATAATTTGTAAAATATTTTATAATAATTTCAATGAAAAATATTTTAACACTTTCTATTTCAGAAAAATGGTTGCAAACAACAGTAATGTTGACATCTGTGTTGGAGCATTGACTAAGGCTGATGTTCCTATTGCATCATGGAACGCATCCGTCGTTGTGTCGACCGAAGTGGATGATCATGACTTATCCTACTGAACTATGCATGCAGAAAAACCCGATAAGTTTGACGGGTCCAACTTCAAAAGGTGGTAGGAGGAAATGATGTTTTATCTAACCACTCTGAGTTGCGCACGATTCCTGATGGAAGAACCACCAACTCAAGGCTAATATGATGATCATGATTTTTTCTTAGCTATAGAAGCATGGAATCATTCAGACTATTTGTGTAGACATTATGTAATGAATAGTTTATATGATTCATTGTATGATGTATGTAGCAAAATTAAGTCTGCTAAGGAGCTGAGGCATACCTTGGAACAAAACTGTGAGTCCGAGGATGTCGATAAGAAGAAATTCCTACTAGTGAATTGTGAGTCACCTGTGTTGACTTAAAGATGATCGATAACAAAGCACGTATGAAACCGGTAATAGATGTAGAACTCGTCCTCGAGAGTATCCATGCCGAGAAGTTGGAACTCACCGAGGCATTTCCAGTAAAGTTACCCTTAACGTGGAATATGTTCAAGGGCTTCCTGAAACACAAGGGAAAGGAGATTACCATGGTTGAGTTAATCGAGAGAATCAACGTGCACGAACAATACATGAGTATTGCACAGGGAGTTCCAATCGTCCCCATGAACACAATGTTCTCCGCCAAGGCAAATGTGGTGGAGTATGGGCAGACCTCAACCAGACATGACGTCAAAGGCAAACAAAAGAAGCAAAAATGATTGATTCAGGGACCTAAGGGTAGTGTCTAGAAGAAGTAGGAATCCCAACCACAAGGATTTATTGGTTCTTGTTAAAATTGTGGTAAGATTGGCCATAAATCTAATGCTTGTAGGTTTCCTAAGCAAAAGGATACCAACACGATGCAGGGAATCACCGAAGACCTTGATGACATTGACTTGACAACAATTGTGTCTGAGTTAAGCATCATTGATTCCATAAAGATGTTCGAGCTTCTATCCAAACTTTGGTGATTTCTAAGTCTCCAGTTCAAATTTTTGTTAAAGTACGACTCAATGTATTGTTCAATTCGATTAAGGGAAATAGTGTATTTGTTTTGCCTTAACGACACTGTTTTAACGTAGCCAAATTTCTCTCACACTATCCTATTATGTTAAGAGGGCGAAATTGCCTAAAGGAGACCATGTTTTTCGTGGGACTCAATCTATAACGAAAAAAATATTTTTTTTAATCTTTTATAAGGACAATTTCATCATTTTGTAAAGTTGCATGTCAGTATAGGGTTTATGCAGTTTACATCATTTTAGCATTTGATCCGGAAATATTATTATATTATAATATATTCCTCTATTAGCAATAATCCCAAGGCTATTTTTTGTTTAAATTGATACAGGAGACCTAAGAACCGTATCAGTTCAATAATTTGTAAAATATTTTATAATAATTTCAATGAAAAATATTTTAACACTTTCTATTTCAGAAAAATGGTTGCAAACAACAGTAATGTTGACATCTGTGTTGGAGCATTGACTAAGGCTGATGTTCCTATTGCATCATGGAACGCATCCGTCATTGTGTCGACCGAAGTGGATGATCATGACTTATCCTACTGAACTATGCATGCAGAAAAACCCGATAAGTTTGACGGGTCCAACTTCAAAAGGTGGTAGGAGGAAATGATGTTTTATCTAACCACTCTGAGTTGCGCACGATTCCTGATGGAAGAACCACCAACTCAAGGCTAATATGATGATCATGATTTTTTCTTAGCTATAGAAGCATGGAATCATTCAGACTATTTGTGTAGACATTATGTAATGAATAGTTTATATTATTCATTGTATGATGTATGTAGCAAAATTAAGTCTGCTAAGGAGCTGAGGCATACCTTGGAACAAAACTGTGAGTCCGAGGATGTCGATAAGAAGAAATTCCTACTAGTGAATTGTGAGTCACCTGTGTTGACTTAAAGATGATCGATAACAAAGCACGTATGAAACCGGTAATAGATGTAGAACTCGTCCTCGAGAGTATCCATGCCGAGAAGTTGGAACTCACCGAGGCATTTCCAGTAAAGTTACCCTTAACGTGGAATATGTTCAAGGGCTTCCTGAAACACAAGGGAAAGGAGATTACCATGGTTGAGTTAATCGAGAGAATCAACGTGCACGAACAATACATGAGTATTGCACAGGGAGTTCCAATCGTCCCCATGAACACAATGTTCTCCGCCAAGGCAAATGTGGTGGAGTATGGGCAGACCTCAACCAGACATGACGTCAAAGGCAAACAAAAGAAGCAAAAATGATTGATTCAGGGACCTAAGGGTAGTGTCTAGAAGAAGTAGGAATCCCAACCACAAGGATTTATTGGTTCTTGTTAAAATTGTGGTAAGATTGGCCATAAATCTAATGCTTGTAGGTTTCCTAAGCAAAAGGATACCAACACGATGCAGGGAATCACCGAAGACCTTGATGACATTGACTTGACAACAATTGTGTCTGAGTTAAGCATCATTGATTCCATAAAGATGTTCGAGCTTCTATCCAAACTTTGGTGATTTCTAAGTCTCCAGTTCAAATTTTTGTTAAAGTACGACTCAATGTATTGTTCAATTCGATTAAGGGAAATAGTGTATTTGTTTTGCCTTAACGACACTGTTTTAACGTAGCCAAATTTCTCTCACACTATCCTATTATGTTAAGAGGGCGAAATTGCCTAAAGGAGACCATGTTTTTCGTGGGACTCAATCTATAACGAAAAAAATATTTTTTTTAATCTTTTATAAGGACAATTTCATCATTTTGTAAAGTTGCATGTCAGTATAGGGTTTATGCAGTTTACATCATTTTAGCATTTGATCCGGAAATATTATTATATTATAATATATTCCTCTATTAGCAATAATCCCAAGGCTATTTTTTGTTTAAATTGATACAGGAGACCTAAGAACCGTATCAGTTCAATAATTTGTAAAATATTTTATAATAATTTCAATGAAAAATATTTTAACACTTTCTATTTCAGAAAAATGGTTGCAAACAACAGTAATGTTGACATCTGTGTTGGAGCATTGACTAAGGCTGATGTTCCTATTGCATCATGGAACGCATCCGTCATTGTGTCGACCGAAGTGGATGATCATGACTTATCCTACTGAACTATGCATGCAGAAAAACCCGATAAGTTTGACGGGTCCAACTTCAAAAGGTGGTAGGAGGAAATGATGTTTTATCTAACCACTCTGAGTTGCGCACGATTCCTGATGGAAGAACCACCAACTCAAGGCTAATATGATGATCATGATTTTTTCTTAGCTATAGAAGCATGGAATCATTCAGACTATTTGTGTAGACATTATGTAATGAATAGTTTATATGATTCATTGTATGATGTATGTAGCAAAATTAAGTCTGCTAAGGAGCTGAGGCATACCTTGGAACAAAACTGTGAGTCCGAGGATGTCGATAAGAAGAAATTCCTACTAGTGAATTGTGAGTCACCTGTGTTGACTTAAAGATGATCGATAACAAAGCACGTATGAAACCGGTAATAGATGTAGAACTCGTCCTCGAGAGTATCCATGCCGAGAAGTTGGAACTCACCGAGGCATTTCCAGTAAAGTTACCCTTAACGTGGAATATGTTCAAGGGCTTCCTGAAACACAAGGGAAAGGAGATTACCATGGTTGAGTTAATCGAGAGAATCAACGTGCACGAACAATACATGAGTATTGCACAGGGAGTTCCAATCGTCCCCATGAACACAATGTTCTCCGCCAAGGCAAATGTGGTGGAGTATGGGCAGACCTCAACCAGACATGACGTCAAAGGCAAACAAAAGAAGCAAAAATGATTGATTCAGGGACCTAAGGGTAGTGTCTAGAAGAAGTAGGAATCCCAACCACAAGGATTTATTGGTTCTTGTTAAAATTGTGGTAAGATTGGCCATAAATCTAATGCTTGTAGGTTTCCTAAGCAAAAGGATACCAACACGATGCAGGGAATCACCGAAGACCTTGATGACATTGACTTGACAACAATTGTGTCTGAGTTAAGCATCATTGATTCCATAAAGATGTTCGAGCTTCTATCCAAACTTTGGTGATTTCTAAGTCTCCAGTTCAAATTTTTGTTAAAGTACGACTCAATGTATTGTTCAATTCGATTAAGGGAAATAGTGTATTTGTTTTGCCTTAACGACACTGTTTTAACGTAGCCAAATTTCTCTCACACTATCCTATTATGTTAAGAGGGCGAAATTGCCTAAAGGAGACCATGTTTTTCGTGGGACTCAATCTATAACGAAAAAAATATTTTTTTTAATCTTTTATAAGGACAATTTCATCATTTTGTAAAGTTGCATGTCAGTATAGGGTTTATGCAGTTTACATCATTTTAGCATTTGATCCGGAAATATTATTATATTATAATATATTCCTCTATTAGCAATAATCCAAAGGCTATTTTTTGTTTAAATTGATACAGGAGACCTAAGAACCGTATCAGTTCAATAATTTGTAAAATATTTTATAATAATTTCAATGAAAAATATTTTAACACTTTCTATTTCAGAAAAATGGTTGCAAACAACAGTAATGTTGACATCTGTGTTGGAGCATTGACTAAGGCTGATGTTCCTATTGCATCATGGAACGCATCCGTCATTGTGTCGACCGAAGTGGATGATCATGACTTATCCTACTGAACTATGCATGCAGAAAAACCCGATAAGTTTGACGGGTCCAACTTCAAAAGGTGGTAGGAGGAAATGATGTTTTATCTAACCACTCTGAGTTGCGCACGATTCCTGATGGAAGAACCACCAACTCAAGGCTAATATGATGATCATGATTTTTTCTTAGCTATAGAAGCATGGAATCATTCAGACTATTTGTGTAGACATTATGTAATGAATAGTTTATATGATTCATTGTATGATGTATGTAGCAAAATTAAGTCTGCTAAGGAGCTGAGGCATACCTTGGAACAAAACTGTGAGTCCGAGGATGTCGATAAGAAGAAATTCCTACTAGTGAATTGTGAGTCACCTGTGTTGACTTAAAGATGATCGATAACAAAGCACGTATGAAACCGGTAATAGATGTAGAACTCGTCCTCGAGAGTATCCATGCCGAGAAGTTGGAACTCACCGAGGCATTTCCAGTAAAGTTACCCTTAACGTGGAATATGTTCAAGGGCTTCCTGAAACACAAGGGAAAGGAGATTAACATGGTTGAGTTAATCGAGAGAATCAACGTGCACGAACAATACATGAGTATTGCACAGGGAGTTCCAATCGTCCCCATGAACACAATGTTCTCCGCCAAGGCAAATGTGGTGGAGTATGGGCAGACCTCAACCAGACATGACGTCAAAGGCAAACAAAAGAAGCAAAAATGATTGATTCAGGGACCTAAGGGTAGTGTCTAGAAGAAGTAGGAATCCCAACCACAAGGATTTATTGGTTCTTGTTAAAATTGTGGTAAGATTGGCCATAAATCTAATGCTTGTAGGTTTCCTAAGCAAAAGGATACCAACACGATGCAGGGAATCACCGAAGACCTTGATGACATTGACTTGACAACAATTGTGTCTGAGTTAAGCATCATTGATTCCATAAAGATGTTCGAGCTTCTATCCAAACTTTGGTGATTTCTAAGTCTCCAGTTCAAATTTTTGTTAAAGTACGACTCAATGTATTGTTCAATTCGATTAAGGGAAATAGTGTATTTGTTTTGCCTTAACGACACTGTTTTAACGTAGCCAAATTTCTCTCACACTATCCTATTATGTTAAGAGGGCGAAATTGCCTAAAGGAGACCATGTTTTTCGTGGGACTCAATCTATAACGAAAAAAATATTTTTTTTAATCTTTTATAAGGACAATTTCATCATTTTGTAAAGTTGCATGTCAGTATAGGGTTTATGCAGTTTACATCATTTTAGCATTTGATCCGGAAATATTATTATATTATAATATATTCCTCTATTAGCAATAATCCCAAGGCTATTTTTTGTTTAAATTGATACAGGAGACCTAAGAACCGTATCAGTTCAATAATTTGTAAAATATTTTATAATAATTTCAATGAAAAATATTTTAACACTTTCTATTTCAGAAAAATGGTTGCAAACAACAGTAATGTTGACATCTGTGTTGGAGCATTGACTAAGGCTGATGTTCCTATTGCATCATGGAACGCATCCGTCATTGTGTCGACCGAAGTGGATGATCATGACTTATCCTACTGAACTATGCATGCAGAAAAACCCGATAAGTTTGACGGGTCCAACTTCAAAAGGTGGTAGGAGGAAATGATGTTTTATCTAACCACTCTGAGTTGCGCACGATTCCTGATGGAAGAACCACCAACTCAAGGCTAATATGATGATCATGATTTTTTCTTAGCTATAGAAGCATGGAATCATTCAGACTATTTGTGTAGACATTATGTAATGAATAGTTTATATGATTCATTGTATGATGTATGTAGCAAAATTAAGTCTGCTAAGGAGCTGAGGCATACCTTGGAACAAAACTGTGAGTCCGAGGATGTCGATAAGAAGAAATTCCTACTAGTGAATTGTGAGTCACCTGTGTTGACTTAAAGATGATCGATAACAAAGCACGTATGAAACCGGTAATAGATGTAGAACTCGTCCTCGAGAGTATCCATGCCGAGAAGTTGGAACTCACCGAGGCATTTCCAGTAAAGTTACCCTTAACGTGGAATATGTTCAAGGGCTTCCTGAAACACAAGGGAAAGGAGATTACCATGGTTGAGTTAATCGAGAGAATCAACGTGCACGAACAATACATGAGTATTGCACAGGGAGTTCCAATCGTCCCCATGAACACAATGTTCTCCACCAAGGCAAATGTGGTGGAGTATGGGCAGACCTCAACCAGACATGACGTCAAAGGCAAACAAAAGAAGCAAAAATGATTGATTCAGGGACCTAAGGGTTGTGTCTAGAAGAAGTAGGAATCCCAACCACAAGGATTTATTGGTTCTTGTTAAAATTGTGGTAAGATTGGCCATAAATCTAATGCTTGTAGGTTTCCTAAGCAAAAGGATACCAACATGATGCAGGGAATCACCGAAGACCTTGATGACATTGACTTGACAACAATTGTGTCTGAGTTAAGCATCATTGATTCCATAAAGATGTTCGAGCTTCTATCCAAACTTTGGTGATTTCTAAGTCTCCAGTTCAAATTTTTGTTAAAGTACGACTCAATGTATTGTTCAATTCGATTAAGGGAAATAGTGTGTTTGTTTTGCCTTAACGACACTGTTTTAACGTAGCCAAATTTCTCTCACACTATCCTATTATGTAAAGAGGGCGAAATTGCCTAAAGGAGACCATGTTTTTCGTGGGACTCAATCTATAACGAAAAAAATATTTTTTTTAATCTTTTATAAGGACAATTTCATCATTTTGTAAAGTTGCATGTCAGTATAGGGTTTATGCAGTTTACATCATTTTAGCATTTGATCCGGAAACATTATTATATTATAATATATTCCTCTATTAGCAATAATCCCAAGGCCATTTTTTGTTTAAATTGATACAGGAGACCTAGGAACCGTATCAGTTCAATAATTTTTAAAATATTTTATAATAATTTCAATGAAAAATATTTTAACACTTTCTATTTCAGAAAAATGGTTACAAATAACAGTAATGTTGACATCTGTGTTGGAGCATTGACTAAGGCTGATGTTCCTATTGCATCATGGAACGCATCCGTCGTTGCGTCGACCGAAGTGGATGATCATGACTTATCCTACTGAACTATGCATGCAGAAAACCCCGATAAGTTTGACGGGTCCAACTTCAAAAGGTGGTTGGAGGAAATGATGTTTTATCTAACCACTCTGAGTTGCGCACGATTCCTGATGGAAGAACCACCAACTCAAGGCTAATATGATGATCATGATTTTTTCTTAGCTATAGAAGCATGGAATCATTCAGACTATTTGTGTAGACATTATGTAATGAATAGTTTATATGATTCATTGTATGATGTATGTAGCAAAATTAAGTCTGCTAAGGAGCTGAGGCATACCTTGGAACAAAACTGTGAGTCCGAGGATGTCGATAAGAAGAAATTCCTACTAGTGAATTGTGAGTCACCTGTGTTGACTTAAAGATGATCGATAACAAAGCACGTATGAAACCGGTAATAGATGTAGAACTCGTCCTCGAGAGTATCCATGCCGAGAAGTTGGAACTCACCGAGGCATTTCCAGTAAAGTTACCCTTAACGTGGAATATGTTCAAGGGCTTCCTGAAACACAAGGGAAAGGAGATTACCATGGTTGAGTTAATCGAGAGAATCAACGTGCACGAACAATACATGAGTATTGCACAGGGAGTTCCAATCGTCCCCATGAACACAATGTTCTCCGCCAAGGCAAATGTGGTGGAGTATGGGCAGACCTCAACCAGACATGACGTCAAAGGCAAACAAAAGAAGCAAAAATGATTGATTCAGGGACCTAAGGGTAGTGTCTAGAAGAAGTAGGAATCCCAACCACAAGGATTTATTGGTTCTTGTTAAAATTGTGGTAAGATTGGCCATAAATCTAATGCTTGTAGGTTTCCTAAGCAAAAGGATACCAACACGATGCAGGGAATCACCGAAGACCTTGATGACATTGACTTGACAACAATTGTGTCTGAGTTAAGCATCATTGATTCCATAAAGATGTTCGAGCTTCTATCCAAACTTTGGTGATTTCTAAGTCTCCAGTTCAAATTTTTGTTAAAGTACGACTCAATGTATTGTTCAATTCGATTAAGGGAAATAGTGTATTTGTTTTGCCTTAACGACACTGTTTTAACGTAGCCAAATTTCTCTCACACTATCCTATTATGTTAAGAGGGCGAAATTGCCTAAAGGAGACCATGTTTTTCGTGGGACTCAATCTATAACGAAAAAAATATTTTTTTTAATCTTTTATAAGGACAATTTCATCATTTTGTAAAGTTGCATGTCAGTATAGGGTTTATGCAGTTTACATCATTTTAGCATTTGATCCGGAAACATTATTATATTATAATATATTCCTCTATTAGCAATAATCCCAAGGCCATTTTTTGTTTAAATTGATACAGGAGACCTAGGAACCGTATCAGTTCAATAATTTTTAAAATATTTTATAATAATTTCAATGAAAAATATTTTAACACTTTCTATTTCAGAAAAATGGTTGCAAACAACAGTAATGTTGACATCTGTGTTGGAGCATTGACTAAGGCTGATGTTCCTATTGCATCATGGAACGCATCCGTCATTGTGTCGACCGAAGTGGATGATCATGACTTATCCTACTGAACTATGCATGCAGAAAAACCCGATAAGTTTGACGGGTCCAACTTCAAAAGGTGGTAGGAGGAAATGATGTTTTATCTAACCACTCTGAGTTGCGCACGATTCCTGATGGAAGAACCACCAACTCAAGGCTAATATGATGATCATGATTTTTTCTTAGCTATAGAAGCATGGAATCATTCAGACTATTTGTGTAGACATTATGTAATGAATAGTTTATATGATTCATTGTATGATGTATGTAGCAAAATTAAGTCTGCTAAGGAGCTGAGGCATACCTTGGAACAAAACTGTGAGTCCGAGGATGTCGATAAGAAGAAATTCCTACTAGTGAATTGTGAGTCACCTGTGTTGACTTAAAGATGATCGATAACAAAGCACGTATGAAACCGGTAATAGATGTAGAACTCGTCCTCGAGAGTATCCATGCCGAGAAGTTGGAACTCACCGAGGCATTTCCAGTAAAGTTACCCTTAACGTGGAATATGTTCAAGGGCTTCCTGAAACACAAGGGAAAGGAGATTAACATGGTTGAGTTAATCGAGAGAATCAACGTGCACGAACAATACATGAGTATTGCACAGGGAGTTCCAATCGTCCCCATGAACACAATGTTCTCCGCCAAGGCAAATGTGGTGGAGTATGGGCAGACCTCAACCAGACATGACGTCAAAGGCAAACAAAAGAAGCAAAAATGATTGATTCAGGGACCTAAGGGTAGTGTCTAGAAGAAGTAGGAATCCCAACCACAAGGATTTATTGGTTCTTGTTAAAATTGTGGTAAGATTGGCCATAAATCTAATGCTTGTAGGTTTCCTAAGCAAAAGGATACCAACACGATGCAGGGAATCACCGAAGACCTTGATGACATTGACTTGACAACAATTGTGTCTGAGTTAAGCATCATTGATTCCATAAAGATGTTCGAGCTTCTATCCAAACTTTGGTGATTTCTAAGTCTCCAGTTCAAATTTTTGTTAAAGTACGACTCAATGTATTGTTCAATTCGATTAAGGGAAATAGTGTATTTGTTTTGCCTTAACGACACTGTTTTAACGTAGCCAAATTTCTCTCACACTATCCTATTATGTTAAGAGGGCGAAATTGCCTAAAGGAGACCATGTTTTTCGTGGGACTCAATCTATAACGAAAAAAATATTTTTTTTAATCTTTTATAAGGACAATTTCATCATTTTGTAAAGTTGCATGTCAGTATAGGGTTTATGCAGTTTACATCATTTTAGCATTTGATCCGGAAATATTATTATATTATAATATATTCCTCTATTAGCAATAATCCCAAGGCTATTTTTTGTTTAAATTGATACAGGAGACCTAAGAACCGTATCAGTTCAATAATTTGTAAAATATTTTATAATAATTTCAATGAAAAATATTTTAACACTTTCTATTTCAGAAAAATGGTTGCAAACAACAGTAATGTTGACATCTGTGTTGGAGCATTGACTAAGGCTGATGTTCCTATTGCATCATGGAACGCATCCGTCATTGTGTCGACCGAAGTGGATGATCATGACTTATCCTACTGAACTATGCATGCAGAAAAACCCGATAAGTTTGACGGGTCCAACTTCAAAAGGTGGTAGGAGGAAATGATGTTTTATCTAACCACTCTGAGTTGCGCACGATTCCTGATGGAAGAACCACCAACTCAAGGCTAATATGATGATCATGATTTTTTCTTAGCTATAGAAGCATGGAATCATTCAGACTATTTGTGTAGACATTATGTAATGAATAGTTTATATGATTCATTGTATGATGTATGTAGCAAAATTAAGTCTGCTAAGGAGCTGAGGCATACCTTGGAACAAAACTGTGAGTCCGAGGATGTCGATAAGAAGAAATTCCTACTAGTGAATTGTGAGTCACCTGTGTTGACTTAAAGATGATCGATAACAAAGCACGTATGAAACCGGTAATAGATGTAGAACTCGTCCTCGAGAGTATCCATGCCGAGAAGTTGGAACTCACCGAGGCATTTCCAGTAAAGTTACCCTTAACGTGGAATATGTTCAAGGGCTTCCTGAAACACAAGGGAAAGGAGATTACCATGGTTGAGTTAATCGAGAGAATCAACGTGCACGAACAATACATGAGTATTGCACAGGGAGTTCCAATCGTCCCCATGAACACAATGTTCTCCACCAAGGCAAATGTGGTGGAGTATGGGCAGACCTCAACCAGACATGACGTCAAAGGCAAACAAAAGAAGCAAAAATGATTGATTCAGGGACCTAAGGGTTGTGTCTAGAAGAAGTAGGAATCCCAACCACAAGGATTTATTGGTTCTTGTTAAAATTGTGGTAAGATTGGCCATAAATCTAATGCTTGTAGGTTTCCTAAGCAAAAGGATACCAACATGATGCAGGGAATCACCGAAGACCTTGATGACATTGACTTGACAACAATTGTGTCTGAGTTAAGCATCATTGATTCCATAAAGATGTTCGAGCTTCTATCCAAACTTTGGTGATTTCTAAGTCTCCAGTTCAAATTTTTGTTAAAGTACGACTCAATGTATTGTTCAATTCGATTAAGGGAAATAGTGTGTTTGTTTTGCCTTAACGACACTGTTTTAACGTAGCCAAATTTCTCTCACACTATCCTATTATGTAAAGAGGGCGAAATTGCCTAAAGGAGACCATGTTTTTCGTGGGACTCAATCTATAACGAAAAAAATATTTTTTTTAATCTTTTATAAGGACAATTTCATCATTTTGTAAAGTTGCATGTCAGTATAGGGTTTATGCAGTTTACATCATTTTAGCATTTGATCCGGAAACATTATTATATTATAATATATTCCTCTATTAGCAATAATCCCAAGGCCATTTTTTGTTTAAATTGATACAGGAGACCTAGGAACCGTATCAGTTCAATAATTTTTAAAATATTTTATAATAATTTCAATGAAAAATATTTTAACACTTTCTATTTCAGAAAAATGGTTACAAATAACAGTAATGTTGACATCTGTGTTGGAGCATTGACTAAGGCTGATGTTCCTATTGCATCATGGAACGCATCCGTCGTTGCGTCGACCGAAGTGGATGATCATGACTTATCCTACTGAACTATGCATGCAGAAAACCCCGATAAGTTTGACGGGTCCAACTTCAAAAGGTGGTTGGAGGAAATGATGTTTTATCTAACCACTCTGAGTTGCGCACGATTCCTGATGGAAGAACCACCAACTCAAGGCTAATATGATGATCATGATTTTTTCTTAGCTATAGAAGCATGGAATCATTCAGACTATTTGTGTAGACATTATGTAATGAATAGTTTATATGATTCATTGTATGATGTATGTAGCAAAATTAAGTCTGCTAAGGAGCTGAGGCATACCTTGGAACAAAACTGTGAGTCCGAGGATGTCGATAAGAAGAAATTCCTACTAGTGAATTGTGAGTCACCTGTGTTGACTTAAAGATGATCGATAACAAAGCACGTATGAAACCGGTAATAGATGTAGAACTCGTCCTCGAGAGTATCCATGCCGAGAAGTTGGAACTCACCGAGTCATTTCCAGTAAAGTTACCCTTAACGTGGAATATGTTCAAGGGCTTCCTGAAACACAAGGGAAAGGAGATTACCATGGTTGAGTTAATCGAGAGAATCAACGTGCACGAACAATACATGAGTATTGCACAGGGAGTTCCAATCGTCCCCATGAACACAATGTTCTCCGCCAAGGCAAATGTGGTGGAGTATGGGCAGACCTCAACCAGACATGACGTCAAAGGCAAACAAAAGAAGCAAAAATGATTGATTCAGGGACCTAAGGGTAGTGTCTAGAAGAAGTAGGAATCCCAACCACAAGGATTTATTGGTTCTTGTTAAAATTGTGGTAAGATTGGCCATAAATCTAATGCTTGTAGGTTTCCTAAGCAAAAGGATACCAACACGATGCAGGGAATCACCGAAGACCTTGATGACATTGACTTGACAACAATTGTGTCTGAGTTAAGCATCATTGATTCCATAAAGATGTTCGAGCTTCTATCCAAACTTTGGTGATTTCTAAGTCTCCAGTTCAAATTTTTGTTAAAGTACGACTCAATGTATTGTTCAATTCGATTAAGGGAAATAGTGTATTTGTTTTGCCTTAACGACACTGTTTTAACGTAGCCAAATTTCTCTCACACTATCCTATTATGTTAAGAGGGCGAAATTGCCTAAAGGAGACCATGTTTTTCGTGGGACTCAATCTATAACGAAAAAAATATTTTTTTTAATCTTTTATAAGGACAATTTCATCATTTTGTAAAGTTGCATGTCAGTATAGGGTTTATGCAGTTTACATCATTTTAGCATTTGATCCGGAAACATTATTATATTATAATATATTCCTCTATTAGCAATAATCCCAAGGCCATTTTTTGTTTAAATTGATACAGGAGACCTAGGAACCGTATCAGTTCAATAATTTTTAAAATATTTTATAATAATTTCAATGAAAAATATTTTAACACTTTCTATTTCAGAAAAATGGTTGCAAACAACAGTAATGTTGACATCTGTGTTGGAGCATTGACTAAGGCTGATGTTCCTATTGCATCATGGAACGCATCCGTCGTTGTGTCGACCGAAGTGGATGATCATGACTTATCCTACTGAACTATGCATGCAGAAAAACCCGATAAGTTTGACGGGTCCAACTTCAAAAGGTGGTAGGAGGAAATGATGTTTTATCTAACCACTCTGAGTTGCGCACGATTCCTGATGGAAGAACCACCAACTCAAGGCTAATATGATGATCATGATTTTTTCTTAGCTATAGAAGCATGGAATCATTCAGACTATTTGTGTAGACATTATGTAATGAATAGTTTATATGATTCATTGTATGATGTATGTAGCAAAATTAAGTCTGCTAAGGAGCTGAGGCATACCTTGGAACAAAACTGTGAGTCCGAGGATGTCGATAAGAAGAAATTCCTACTAGTGAATTGTGAGTCACCTGTGTTGACTTAAAGATGATCGATAACAAAGCACGTATGAAACCGGTAATAGATGTAGAACTCGTCCTCGAGAGTATCCATGCCGAGAAGTTGGAACTCACCGAGGCATTTCCAGTAAAGTTACCCTTAACGTGGAATATGTTCAAGGGCTTCCTGAAACACAAGGGAAAGGAGATTAACATGGTTGAGTTAATCGAGAGAATCAACGTGCACGAACAATACATGAGTATTGCACAGGGAGTTCCAATCGTCCCCATGAACACAATGTTCTCCGCCAAGGCAAATGTGGTGGAGTATGGGCAGACCTCAACCAGACATGACGTCAAAGGCAAACAAAAGAAGCAAAAATGATTGATTCAGGGACCTAAGGGTAGTGTCTAGAAGAAGTAGGAATCCCAACCACAAGGATTTATTGGTTCTTGTTAAAATTGTGGTAAGATTGGCCATAAATCTAATGCTTGTAGGTTTCCTAAGCAAAAGGATACCAACACGATGCAGGGAATCACCGAAGACCTTGATGACATTGACTTGACAACAATTGTGTCTGAGTTAAGCATCATTGATTCCATAAAGATGTTCGAGCTTCTATCCAAACTTTGGTGATTTCTAAGTCTCCAGTTCAAATTTTTGTTAAAGTACGACTCAATGTATTGTTCAATTCGATTAAGGGAAATAGTGTATTTGTTTTGCCTTAACGACACTGTTTTAACGTAGCCAAATTTCTCTCACACTATCCTATTATGTTAAGAGGGCGAAATTGCCTAAAGGAGACCATGTTTTTCGTGGGACTCAATCTATAACGAAAAAAATATTTTTTTTAATCTTTTATAAGGACAATTTCATCATTTTGTAAAGTTGCATGTCAGTATAGGGTTTATGCAGTTTACATCATTTTAGCATTTGATCCGGAAATATTATTATATTATAATATATTCCTCTATTAGCAATAATCCCAAGGCTATTTTTTGTTTAAATTGATACAGGAGACCTAAGAACCGTATCAGTTCAATAATTTGTAAAATATTTTATAATAATTTCAATGAAAAATATTTTAACACTTTCTATTTCAGAAAAATGGTTGCAAACAACAGTAATGTTGACATCTGTGTTGGAGCATTGACTAAGGCTGATGTTCCTATTGCATCATGGAACGCATCCGTCATTGTGTCGACCGAAGTGGATGATCATGACTTATCCTACTGAACTATGCATGCAGAAAAACCCGATAAGTTTGACGGGTCCAACTTCAAAAGGTGGTAGGAGGAAATGATGTTTTATCTAACCACTCTGAGTTGCGCACGATTCCTGATGGAAGAACCACCAACTCAAGGCTAATATGATGATCATGATTTTTTCTTAGCTATAGAAGCATGGAATCATTCAGACTATTTGTGTAGACATTATGTAATGAATAGTTTATATGATTCATTGTATGATGTATGTAGCAAAATTAAGTCTGCTAAGGAGCTGAGGCATACCTTGGAACAAAACTGTGAGTCCGAGGATGTCGATAAGAAGAAATTCCTACTAGTGAATTGTGAGTCACCTGTGTTGACTTAAAGATGATCGATAACAAAGCACGTATGAAACCGGTAATAGATGTAGAACTCGTCCTCGAGAGTATCCATGCCGAGAAGTTGGAACTCACCGAGGCATTTCCAGTAAAGTTACCCTTAACGTGGAATATGTTCAAGGGCTTCCTGAAACACAAGGGAAAGGAGATTACCATGGTTGAGTTAATCGAGAGAATCAACGTGCACGAACAATACATGAGTATTGCACAGGGAGTTCCAATCGTCCCCATGAACACAATGTTCTCCACCAAGGCAAATGTGGTGGAGTATGGGCAGACCTCAACCAGACATGACGTCAAAGGCAAACAAAAGAAGCAAAAATGATTGATTCAGGGACCTAAGGGTTGTGTCTAGAAGAAGTAGGAATCCCAACCACAAGGATTTATTGGTTCTTGTTAAAATTGTGGTAAGATTGGCCATAAATCTAATGCTTGTAGGTTTCCTAAGCAAAAGGATACCAACATGATGCAGGGAATCACCGAAGACCTTGATGACATTGACTTGACAACAATTGTGTCTGAGTTAAGCATCATTGATTCCATAAAGATGTTCGAGCTTCTATCCAAACTTTGGTGATTTCTAAGTCTCCAGTTCAAATTTTTGTTAAAGTACGACTCAATGTATTGTTCAATTCGATTAAGGGAAATAGTGTGTTTGTTTTGCCTTAACGACACTGTTTTAACGTAGCCAAATTTCTCTCACACTATCCTATTATGTAAAGAGGGCGAAATTGCCTAAAGGAGACCATGTTTTTCGTGGGACTCAATCTATAACGAAAAAAATATTTTTTTTAATCTTTTATAAGGACAATTTCATCATTTTGTAAAGTTGCATGTCAGTATAGGGTTTATGCAGTTTACATCATTTTAGCATTTGATCCGGAAACATTATTATATTATAATATATTCCTCTATTAGCAATAATCCCAAGGCCATTTTTTGTTTAAATTGATACAGGAGACCTAGGAACCGTATCAGTTCAATAATTTTTAAAATATTTTATAATAATTTCAATGAAAAATATTTTAACACTTTCTATTTCAGAAAAATGGTTACAAATAACAGTAATGTTGACATCTGTGTTGGAGCATTGACTAAGGCTGATGTTCCTATTGCATCATGGAACGCATCCGTCGTTGCGTCGACCGAAGTGGATGATCATGACTTATCCTACTGAACTATGCATGCAGAAAACCCCGATAAGTTTGACGGGTCCAACTTCAAAAGGTGGTTGGAGGAAATGATGTTTTATCTAACCACTCTGAGTTGCGCACGATTCCTGATGGAAGAACCACCAACTCAAGGCTAATATGATGATCATGATTTTTTCTTAGCTATAGAAGCATGGAATCATTCAGACTATTTGTGTAGACATTATGTAATGAATAGTTTATATGATTCATTGTATGATGTATGTAGCAAAATTAAGTCTGCTAAGGAGCTGAGGCATACCTTGGAACAAAACTGTGAGTCCGAGGATGTCGATAAGAAGAAATTCCTACTAGTGAATTGTGAGTCACCTGTGTTGACTTAAAGATGATCGATAACAAAGCACGTATGAAACCGGTAATAGATGTAGAACTCGTCCTCGAGAGTATCCATGCCGAGAAGTTGGAACTCACCGAGGCATTTCCAGTAAAGTTACCCTTAACGTGGAATATGTTCAAGGGCTTCCTGAAACACAAGGGAAAGGAGATTACCATGGTTGAGTTAATCGAGAGAATCAACGTGCACGAACAATACATGAGTATTGCACAGGGAGTTCCAATCGTCCCCATGAACACAATGTTCTCCGCCAAGGCAAATGTGGTGGAGTATGGGCAGACCTCAACCAGACATGACGTCAAAGGCAAACAAAAGAAGCAAAAATGATTGATTCAGGGACCTAAGGGTAGTGTCTAGAAGAAGTAGGAATCCCAACCACAAGGATTTATTGGTTCTTGTTAAAATTGTGGTAAGATTGGCCATAAATCTAATGCTTGTAGGTTTCCTAAGCAAAAGGATACCAACACGATGCAGGGAATCACCGAAGACCTTGATGACATTGACTTGACAACAATTGTGTCTGAGTTAAGCATCATTGATTCCATAAAGATGTTCGAGCTTCTATCCAAACTTTGGTGATTTCTAAGTCTCCAGTTCAAATTTTTGTTAAAGTACGACTCAATGTATTGTTCAATTCGATTAAGGGAAATAGTGTATTTGTTTTGCCTTAACGACACTGTTTTAACGTAGCCAAATTTCTCTCACACTATCCTATTATGTTAAGAGGGCGAAATTGCCTAAAGGAGACCATGTTTTTCGTGGGACTCAATCTATAACGAAAAAAATATTTTTTTTAATCTTTTATAAGGACAATTTCATCATTTTGTAAAGTTGCATGTCAGTATAGGGTTTATGCAGTTTACATCATTTTAGCATTTGATCCGGAAATATTATTATATTATAATATATTCCTCTATTAGCAATAATCCCAAGGCTATTTTTTGTTTAAATTGATACAGGAGACCTAAGAACCGTATCAGTTCAATAATTTGTAAAATATTTTATAATAATTTCAATGAAAAATATTTTAACACTTTCTATTTCAGAAAAATGGTTGCAAACAACAGTAATGTTGACATCTGTGTTGGAGCATTGACTAAGGCTGATGTTCCTATTGCATCATGGAACGCATCCGTCGTTGTGTCGACCGAAGTGGATGATCATGACTTATCCTACTGAACTATGCATGCAGAAAAACCCGATAAGTTTGACGGGTCCAACTTCAAAAGGTGGTAGGAGGAAATGATGTTTTATCTAACCACTCTGAGTTGCGCACGATTCCTGATGGAAGAACCACCAACTCAAGGCTAATATGATGATCATGATTTTTTCTTAGCTATAGAAGCATGGAATCATTCAGACTATTTGTGTAGACATTATGTAATGAATAGTTTATATGATTCATTGTATGATGTATGTAGCAAAATTAAGTCTGCTAAGGAGCTGAGGCATACCTTGGAACAAAACTGTGAGTCCGAGGATGTCGATAAGAAGAAATTCCTACTAGTGAATTGTGAGTCACCTGTGTTGACTTAAAGATGATCGATAACAAAGCACGTATGAAACCGGTAATAGATGTAGAACTCGTCCTCGAGAGTATCCATGCCGAGAAGTTGGAACTCACCGAGGCATTTCCAGTAAAGTTACCCTTAACGTGGAATATGTTCAAGGGCTTCCTGAAACACAAGGGAAAGGAGATTACCATGGTTGAGTTAATCGAGAGAATCAACGTGCACGAACAATACATGAGTATTGCACAGGGAGTTCCAATCGTCCCCATGAACACAATGTTCTCCGCCAAGGCAAATGTGGTGGAGTATGGGCAGACCTCAACCAGACATGACGTCAAAGGCAAACAAAAGAAGCAAAAATGATTGATTCAGGGACCTAAGGGTTGTGTCTAGAAGAAGTAGGAATCCCAACCACAAGGATTTATTGGTTCTTGTTAAAATTGTGGTAAGATTGGCCATAAATCTAATGCTTGTAGGTTTCCTAAGCAAAAGGATACCAACATGATGCAGGGAATCACCGAAGACCTTGATGACATTGACTTGACAACAATTGTGTCTGAGTTAAGCATCATTGATTCCATAAAGATGTTCGAGCTTCTATCCAAACTTTGGTGATTTCTAAGTCTCCAGTTCAAATTTTTGTTAAAGTACGACTCAATGTATTGTTCAATTCGATTAAGGGAAATAGTGTGTTTGTTTTGCCTTAACGACACTGTTTTAACGTAGCCAAATTTCTCTCACACTATCCTATTATGTAAAGAGGGCGAAATTGCCTAAAGGAGACCATGTTTTTCGTGGGACTCAATCTATAACGAAAAAAATATTTTTTTTAATCTTTTATAAGGACAATTTCATCATTTTGTAAAGTTGCATGTCAGTATAGGGTTTATGCAGTTTACATCATTTTAGCATTTGATCCGGAAACATTATTATATTATAATATATTCCTCTATTAGCAATAATCCCAAGGCCATTTTTTGTTTAAATTGATACAGGAGACCTAGGAACCGTATCAGTTCAATAATTTTTAAAATATTTTATAATAATTTCAATGAAAAATATTTTAACACTTTCTATTTCAGAAAAATGGTTACAAATAACAGTAATGTTGACATCTGTGTTGGAGCATTGACTAAGGCTGATGTTCCTATTGCATCATGGAACGCATCCGTCGTTGCGTCGACCGAAGTGGATGATCATGACTTATCCTACTGAACTATGCATGCAGAAAACCCCGATAAGTTTGACGGGTCCAACTTCAAAAGGTGGTTGGAGGAAATGATGTTTTATCTAACCACTCTGAGTTGCGCACGATTCCTGATGGAAGAACCACCAACTCAAGGCTAATATGATGATCATGATTTTTTCTTAGCTATAGAAGCATGGAATCATTCAGACTATTTGTGTAGACATTATGTAATGAATAGTTTATATGATTCATTGTATGATGTATGTAGCAAAATTAAGTCTGCTAAGGAGCTGAGGCATACCTTGGAACAAAACTGTGAGTCCGAGGATGTCGATAAGAAGAAATTCCTACTAGTGAATTGTGAGTCACCTGTGTTGACTTAAAGATGATCGATAACAAAGCAGTATGAAACCGGTAATAGATGTAGAACTCGTCCTCCAGAGTATCCATGCCGAGAAGTTGGAACTCACCGAGGCATTTCCAGTAAAGTTACCCTTAACGTGGAATATGTTCAAGGGCTTCCTGAAACACAAGGGAAAGGAGATTACCATGGTTGAGTTAATCGAGAGAATCAACGTGCACGAACAATACATGAGTATTGCACAGGGAGTTCCAATCGTCCCCATGAACACAATGTTCTCCGCCAAGGCAAATGTGGTGGAGTATGGGCAGACCTCAACCAGACATGACGTCAAAGGCAAACAAAAGAAGCAAAAATGATTGATTCAGGGACCTAAGGGTAGTGTCTAGAAGAAGTAGGAATCCCAACCACAAGGATTTATTGGTTCTTGTTAAAATTGTGGTAAGATTGGCCATAAATCTAATGCTTGTAGGTTTCCTAAGCAAAAGGATACCAACACGATGCAGGGAATCACCGAAGACCTTGATGACATTGACTTGACAACAATTGTGTCTGAGTTAAGCATCATTGATTCCATAAAGATGTTCGAGCTTCTATCCAAACTTTGGTGATTTCTAAGTCTCCAGTTCAAATTTTTGTTAAAGTACGACTCAATGTATTGTTCAATTCGATTAAGGGAAATAGTGTATTTGTTTTGCCTTAACGACACTGTTTTAACGTAGCCAAATTTCTCTCACACTATCCTATTATGTTAAGAGGGCGAAATTGCCTAAAGGAGACCATGTTTTTCGTGGGACTCAATCTATAACGAAAAAAATATTTTTTTTAATCTTTTATAAGGACAATTTCATCATTTTGTAAAGTTGCATGTCAGTATAGGGTTTATGCAGTTTACATCATTTTAGCATTTGATCCGGAAATATTATTATATTATAATATATTCCTCTATTAGCAATAATCCCAAGGCTATTTTTTGTTTAAATTGATACAGGAGACCTAAGAACCGTATCAGTTCAATAATTTGTAAAATATTTTATAATAATTTCAATGAAAAATATTTTAACACTTTCTATTTCAGAAAAATGGTTGCAAACAACAGTAATGTTGACATCTGTGTTGGAGCATTGACTAAGGCTGATGTTCCTATTGCATCATGGAACGCATCCGTCGTTGTGTCGACCGAAGTGGATGATCATGACTTATCCTACTGAACTATGCATGCAGAAAAACCCGATAAGTTTGACGGGTCCAACTTCAAAAGGTGGTAGGAGGAAATGATGTTTTATCTAACCACTCTGAGTTGCGCACGATTCCTGATGGAAGAACCACCAACTCAAGGCTAATATGATGATCATGATTTTTTCTTAGCTATAGAAGCATGGAATCATTCAGACTATTTGTGTAGACATTATGTAATGAATAGTTTATATGATTCATTGTATGATGTATGTAGCAAAATTAAGTCTGCTAAGGAGCTGAGGCATACCTTGGAACAAAACTGTGAGTCCGAGGATGTCGATAAGAAGAAATTCCTACTAGTGAATTGTGAGTCACCTGTGTTGACTTAAAGATGATCGATAACAAAGCACGTATGAAACCGGTAATAGATGTAGAACTCGTCCTCGAGAGTATCCATGCCGAGAAGTTGGAACTCACCGAGGCATTTCCAGTAAAGTTACCCTTAACGTGGAATATGTTCAAGGGCTTCCTGAAACACAAGGGAAAGGAGATTACCATGGTTGAGTTAATCGAGAGAATCAACGTGCACGAACAATACATGAGTATTGCACAGGGAGTTCCAATCGTCCCCATGAACACAATGTTCTCCGCCAAGGCAAATGTGGTGGAGTATGGGCAGACCTCAACCAGACATGACGTCAAAGGCAAACAAAAGAAGCAAAAATGATTGATTCAGGGACCTAAGGGTAGTGTCTAGAAGAAGTAGGAATCCCAACCACAAGGATTTATTGGTTCTTGTTAAAATTGTGGTAAGATTGGCCATAAATCTAATGCTTGTAGGTTTCCTAAGCAAAAGGATACCAACACGATGCAGGGAATCACCGAAGACCTTGATGACATTGACTTGACAACAATTGTGTCTGAGTTAAGCATCATTGATTCCATAAAGATGTTCGAGCTTCTATCCAAACTTTGGTGATTTCTAAGTCTCCAGTTCAAATTTTTGTTAAAGTACGACTCAATGTATTGTTCAATTCGATTAAGGGAAATAGTGTATTTGTTTTGCCTTAACGACACTGTTTTAACGTAGCCAAATTTCTCTCACACTATCCTATTATGTTAAGAGGGCGAAATTGCCTAAAGGAGACCATGTTTTTCGTGGGACTCAATCTATAACGAAAAAAATATTTTTTTTAATCTTTTATAAGGACAATTTCATCATTTTGTAAAGTTGCATGTCAGTATAGGGTTTATGCAGTTTACATCATTTTAGCATTTGATCCGGAAATATTATTATATTATAATATATTCCTCTATTAGCAATAATCCCAAGGCTATTTTTTGTTTAAATTGATACAGGAGACCTAAGAACCGTATCAGTTCAATAATTTGTAAAATATTTTATAATAATTTCAATGAAAAATATTTTAACACTTTCTATTTCAGAAAAATGGTTGCAAACAACAGTAATGTTGACATCTGTGTTGGAGCATTGACTAAGGCTGATGTTCCTATTGCATCATGGAACGCATCCGTCGTTGTGTCGACCGAAGTGGATGATCATGACTTATCCTACTGAACTATGCATGCAGAAAAACCCGATAAGTTTGACGGGTCCAACTTCAAAAGGTGGTAGGAGGAAATGATGTTTTATCTAACCACTCTGAGTTGCGCACGATTCCTGATGGAAGAACCACCAACTCAAGGCTAATATGATGATCATGATTTTTTCTTAGCTATAGAAGCATGGAATCATTCAGACTATTTGTGTAGACATTATGTAATGAATAGTTTATATGATTCATTGTATGATGTATGTAGCAAAATTAAGTCTGCTAAGGAGCTGAGGCATACCTTGGAACAAAACTGTGAGTCCGAGGATGTCGATAAGAAGAAATTCCTACTAGTGAATTGTGAGTCACCTGTGTTGACTTAAAGATGATCGATAACAAAGCACGTATGAAACCGGTAATAGATGTAGAACTCGTCCTCGAGAGTATCCATGCCGAGAAGTTGGAACTCACCGAGGCATTTCCAGTAAAGTTACCCTTAACGTGGAATATGTTCAAGGGCTTCCTGAAACACAAGGGAAAGGAGATTACCATGGTTGAGTTAATCGAGAGAATCAACGTGCACGAACAATACATGAGTATTGCACAGGGAGTTCCAATCGTCCCCATGAACACAATGTTCTCCGCCAAGGCAAATGTGGTGGAGTATGGGCAGACCTCAACCAGACATGACGTCAAAGGCAAACAAAAGAAGCAAAAATTATTGATTCAGGGACCTAAGGGTAGTGTCTAGAAGAAGTAGGAATCCCAACCACAAGGATTTATTGGTTCTTGTTAAAATTGTGGTAAGATTGGCCATAAATCTAATGCTTGTAGGTTTCCTAAGCAAAAGGATACCAACACGATGCAGGGAATCACCGAAGACCTTGATGACATTGACTTGACAACAATTGTGTCTGAGTTAAGCATCATTGATTCCATAAAGATGTTCGAGCTTCTATCCAAACTTTGGTGATTTCTAAGTCTCCAGTTCAAATTTTTGTTAAAGTACGACTCAATGTATTGTTCAATTCGATTAAGGGAAATAGTGTATTTGTTTTGCCTTAACGACACTGTTTTAACGTAGCCAAATTTCTCTCACACTATCCTATTATGTTAAGAGGGCGAAATTGCCTAAAGGAGACCATGTTTTTCGTGGGACTCAATCTATAACGAAAAAAATATTTTTTTTAATCTTTTATAAGGACAATTTCATCATTTTGTAAAGTTGCATGTCAGTATAGGGTTTATGCAGTTTACATCATTTTAGCATTTGATCCGGAAATATTATTATATTATAATATATTCCTCTATTAGCAATAATCCCAAGGCTATTTTTTGTTTAAATTGATACAGGAGACCTAAGAACCGTATCAGTTCAATAATTTGTAAAATATTTTATAATAATTTCAATGAAAAATATTTTAACACTTTCTATTTCAGAAAAATGGTTGCAAACAACAGTAATGTTGACATCTGTGTTGGAGCATTGACTAAGGCTGATGTTCCTATTGCATCATGGAACGCATCCGTCGTTGTGTCGACCGAAGTGGATGATCATGACTTATCCTACTGAACTATGCATGCAGAAAAACCCGATAAGTTTGACGGGTCCAACTTCAAAAGGTGGTAGGAGGAAATGATGTTTTATCTAACCACTCTGAGTTGCGCACGATTCCTGATGGAAGAACCACCAACTCAAGGCTAATATGATGATCATGATTTTTTCTTAGCTATAGAAGCATGGAATCATTCAGACTATTTGTGTAGACATTATGTAATGAATAGTTTATATGATTCATTGTATGATGTATGTAGCAAAATTAAGTCTGCTAAGGAGCTGAGGCATACCTTGGAACAAAACTGTGAGTCCGAGGATGTCGATAAGAAGAAATTCCTACTAGTGAATTGTGAGTCACCTGTGTTGACTTAAAGATGATCGATAACAAAGCACGTATGAAACCGGTAATAGATGTAGAACTCGTCCTCGAGAGTATCCATGCCGAGAAGTTGGAACTCACCGAGGCATTTCCAGTAAAGTTACCCTTAACGTGGAATATGTTCAAGGGCTTCCTGAAACACAAGGGAAAGGAGATTACCATGGTTGAGTTAATCGAGAGAATCAACGTGCACGAACAATACATGAGTATTGCACAGGGAGTTCCAATCGTCCCCATGAACACAATGTTCTCCGCCAAGGCAAATGTGGTGGAGTATGGGCAGACCTCAACCAGACATGACGTCAAAGGCAAACAAAAGAAGCAAAAATGATTGATTCAGGGACCTAAGGGTAGTGTCTAGAAGAAGTAGGAATCCCAACCACAAGGATTTATTGGTTCTTGTTAAAATTGTGGTAAGATTGGCCATAAATCTAATGCTTGTAGGTTTCCTAAGCAAAAGGATACCAACACGATGCAGGGAATCACCGAAGACCTTGATGACATTGACTTGACAACAATTGTGTCTGAGTTAAGCATCATTGATTCCATAAAGATGTTCGAGCTTCTATCCAAACTTTGGTGATTTCTAAGTCTCCAGTTCAAATTTTTGTTAAAGTACGACTCAATGTATTGTTCAATTCGATTAAGGGAAATAGTGTATTTGTTTTGCCTTAACGACACTGTTTTAACGTAGCCAAATTTCTCTCACACTATCCTATTATGTTAAGAGGGCGAAATTGCCTAAAGGAGACCATGTTTTTCGTGGGACTCAATCTATAACGAAAAAAATATTTTTTTTAATCTTTTATAAGGACAATTTCATCATTTTGTAAAGTTGCATGTCAGTATAGGGTTTATGCAGTTTACATCATTTTAGCATTTGATCCGGAAATATTATTATATTATAATATATTCCTCTATTAGCAATAATCCCAAGGCTATTTTTTGTTTAAATTGATACAGGAGACCTAAGAACCGTATCAGTTCAATAATTTGTAAAATATTTTATAATAATTTCAATGAAAAATATTTTAACACTTTCTATTTCAGAAAAATGGTTGCAAACAACAGTAATGTTGACATCTGTGTTGGAGCATTGACTAAGGCTGATGTTCCTATTGCATCATGGAACGCATCCGTCGTTGTGTCGACCGAAGTGGATGATCATGACTTATCCTACTGAACTATGCATGCAGAAAAACCCGATAAGTTTGACGGGTCCAACTTCAAAAGGTGGTAGGAGGAAATGATGTTTTATCTAACCACTCTGAGTTGCGCACGATTCCTGATGGAAGAACCACCAACTCAAGGCTAATATGATGATCATGATTTTTTCTTAGCTATAGAAGCATGGAATCATTCAGACTATTTGTGTAGACATTATGTAATGAATAGTTTATATGATTCATTGTATGATGTATGTAGCAAAATTAAGTCTGCTAAGGAGCTGAGGCATACCTTGGAACAAAACTGTGAGTCCGAGGATGTCGATAAGAAGAAATTCCTACTAGTGAATTGTGAGTCACCTGTGTTGACTTAAAGATGATCGATAACAAAGCACGTATGAAACCGGTAATAGATGTAGAACTCGTCCTCGAGAGTATCCATGCCGAGAAGTTGGAACTCACCGAGGCATTTCCAGTAAAGTTACCCTTAACGTGGAATATGTTCAAGGGCTTCCTGAAACACAAGGGAAAGGAGATTACCATGGTTGAGTTAATCGAGAGAATCAACGTGCACGAACAATACATGAGTATTGCACAGGGAGTTCCAATCGTCCCCATGAACACAATGTTCTCCGCCAAGGCAAATGTGGTGGAGTATGGGCAGACCTCAACCAGACATGACGTCAAAGGCAAACAAAAGAAGCAAAAATTATTGATTCAGGGACCTAAGGGTAGTGTCTAGAAGAAGTAGGAATCCCAACCACAAGGATTTATTGGTTCTTGTTAAAATTGTGGTAAGATTGGCCATAAATCTAATGCTTGTAGGTTTCCTAAGCAAAAGGATACCAACACGATGCAGGGAATCACCGAAGACCTTGATGACATTGACTTGACAACAATTGTGTCTGAGTTAAGCATCATTGATTCCATAAAGATGTTCGAGCTTCTATCCAAACTTTGGTGATTTCTAAGTCTCCAGTTCAAATTTTTGTTAAAGTACGACTCAATGTATTGTTCAATTCGATTAAGGGAAATAGTGTATTTGTTTTGCCTTAACGACACTGTTTTAACGTAGCCAAATTTCTCTCACACTATCCTATTATGTTAAGAGGGCGAAATTGCCTAAAGGAGACCATGTTTTTCGTGGGACTCAATCTATAACGAAAAAAATATTTTTTTTAATCTTTTATAAGGACAATTTCATCATTTTGTAAAGTTGCATGTCAGTATAGGGTTTATGCAGTTTACATCATTTTAGCATTTGATCCGGAAATATTATTATATTATAATATATTCCTCTATTAGCAATAATCCCAAGGCTATTTTTTGTTTAAATTGATACAGGAGACCTAAGAACCGTATCAGTTCAATAATTTGTAAAATATTTTATAATAATTTCAATGAAAAATATTTTAACACTTTCTATTTCAGAAAAATGGTTGCAAACAACAGTAATGTTGACATCTGTGTTGGAGCATTGACTAAGGCTGATGTTCCTATTGCATCATGGAACGCATCCGTCGTTGTGTCGACCGAAGTGGATGATCATGACTTATCCTACTGAACTATGCATGCAGAAAAACCCGATAAGTTTGACGGGTCCAACTTCAAAAGGTGGTAGGAGGAAATGATGTTTTATCTAACCACTCTGAGTTGCGCACGATTCCTGATGGAAGAACCACCAACTCAAGGCTAATATGATGATCATGATTTTTTCTTAGCTATAGAAGCATGGAATCATTCAGACTATTTGTGTAGACATTATGTAATGAATAGTTTATATGATTCATTGTATGATGTATGTAGCAAAATTAAGTCTGCTAAGGAGCTGAGGCATACCTTGGAACAAAACTGTGAGTCCGAGGATGTCGATAAGAAGAAATTCCTACTAGTGAATTGTGAGTCACCTGTGTTGACTTAAAGATGATCGATAACAAAGCACGTATGAAACCGGTAATAGATGTAGAACTCGTCCTCGAGAGTATCCATGCCGAGAAGTTGGAACTCACCGAGGCATTTCCAGTAAAGTTACCCTTAACGTGGAATATGTTCAAGGGCTTCCTGAAACACAAGGGAAAGGAGATTAACATGGTTGAGTTAATCGAGAGAATCAACGTGCACGAACAATACATGAGTATTGCACAGGGAGTTCCAATCGTCCCCATGAACACAATGTTCTCCGCCAAGGCAAATGTGGTGGAGTATGGGCAGACCTCAACCAGACATGACGTCAAAGGCAAACAAAAGAAGCAAAAATGATTGATTCAGGGACCTAAGGGTAGTGTCTAGAAGAAGTAGGAATCCCAACCACAAGGATTTATTGGTTCTTGTTAAAATTGTGGTAAGATTGGCCATAAATCTAATGCTTGTAGGTTTCCTAAGCAAAAGGATACCAACACGATGCAGGGAATCACCGAAGACCTTGATGACATTGACTTGACAACAATTGTGTCTGAGTTAAGCATCATTGATTCCATAAAGATGTTCGAGCTTCTATCCAAACTTTGGTGATTTCTAAGTCTCCAGTTCAAATTTTTGTTAAAGTACGACTCAATGTATTGTTCAATTCGATTAAGGGAAATAGTGTATTTGTTTTGCCTTAACGACACTGTTTTAACGTAGCCAAATTTCTCTCACACTATCCTATTATGTTAAGAGGGCGAAATTGCCTAAAGGAGACCATGTTTTTCGTGGGACTCAATCTATAACGAAAAAAATATTTTTTTTAATCTTTTATAAGGACAATTTCATCATTTTGTAAAGTTGCATGTCAGTATAGGGTTTATGCAGTTTACATCATTTTAGCATTTGATCCGGAAATATTATTATATTATAATATATTCCTCTATTAGCAATAATCCCAAGGCTATTTTTTGTTTAAATTGATACAGGAGACCTAAGAACCGTATCAGTTCAATAATTTGTAAAATATTTTATAATAATTTCAATGAAAAATATTTTAACACTTTCTATTTCAGAAAAATGGTTGCAAACAACAGTAATGTTGACATCTGTGTTGGAGCATTGACTAAGGCTGATGTTCCTATTGCATCATGGAACGCATCCGTCGTTGTGTCGACCGAAGTGGATGATCATGACTTATCCTACTGAACTATGCATGCAGAAAAACCCGATAAGTTTGACGGGTCCAACTTCAAAAGGTGGTAGGAGGAAATGATGTTTTATCTAACCACTCTGAGTTGCGCACGATTCCTGATGGAAGAACCACCAACTCAAGGCTAATATGATGATCATGATTTTTTCTTAGCTATAGAAGCATGGAATCATTCAGACTATTTGTGTAGACATTATGTAATGAATAGTTTATATGATTCATTGTATGATGTATGTAGCAAAATTAAGTCTGCTAAGGAGCTGAGGCATACCTTGGAACAAAACTGTGAGTCCGAGGATGTCGATAAGAAGAAATTCCTACTAGTGAATTGTGAGTCACCTGTGTTGACTTAAAGATGATCGATAACAAAGCACGTATGAAACCGGTAATAGATGTAGAACTCGTCCTCGAGAGTATCCATGCCGAGAAGTTGGAACTCACCGAGGCATTTCCAGTAAAGTTACCCTTAACGTGGAATATGTTCAAGGGCTTCCTGAAACACAAGGGAAAGGAGATTACCATGGTTGAGTTAATCGAGAGAATCAACGTGCACGAACAATACATGAGTATTGCACAGGGAGTTCCAATCGTCCCCATGAACACAATGTTCTCCGCCAAGGCAAATGTGGTGGAGTATGGGCAGACCTCAACCAGACATGACGTCAAAGGCAAACAAAAGAAGCAAAAATTATTGATTCAGGGACCTAAGGGTAGTGTCTAGAAGAAGTAGGAATCCCAACCACAAGGATTTATTGGTTCTTGTTAAAATTGTGGTAAGATTGGCCATAAATCTAATGCTTGTAGGTTTCCTAAGCAAAAGGATACCAACACGATGCAGGGAATCACCGAAGACCTTGATGACATTGACTTGACAACAATTGTGTCTGAGTTAAGCATCATTGATTCCATAAAGATGTTCGAGCTTCTATCCAAACTTTGGTGATTTCTAAGTCTCCAGTTCAAATTTTTGTTAAAGTACGACTCAATGTATTGTTCAATTCGATTAAGGGAAATAGTGTATTTGTTTTGCCTTAACGACACTGTTTTAACGTAGCCAAATTTCTCTCACACTATCCTATTATGTTAAGAGGGCGAAATTGCCTAAAGGAGACCATGTTTTTCGTGGGACTCAATCTATAACGAAAAAAATATTTTTTTTAATCTTTTATAAGGACAATTTCATCATTTTGTAAAGTTGCATGTCAGTATAGGGTTTATGCAGTTTACATCATTTTAGCATTTGATCCGGAAATATTATTATATTATAATATATTCCTCTATTAGCAATAATCCCAAGGCTATTTTTTGTTTAAATTGATACAGGAGACCTAAGAACCGTATCAGTTCAATAATTTGTAAAATATTTTATAATAATTTCAATGAAAAATATTTTAACACTTTCTATTTCAGAAAAATGGTTGCAAACAACAGTAATGTTGACATCTGTGTTGGAGCATTGACTAAGGCTGATGTTCCTATTGCATCATGGAACGCATCCGTCGTTGTGTCGACCGAAGTGGATGATCATGACTTATCCTACTGAACTATGCATGCAGAAAAACCCGATAAGTTTGACGGGTCCAACTTCAAAAGGTGGTAGGAGGAAATGATGTTTTATCTAACCACTCTGAGTTGCGCACGATTCCTGATGGAAGAACCACCAACTCAAGGCTAATATGATGATCATGATTTTTTCTTAGCTATAGAAGCATGGAATCATTCAGACTATTTGTGTAGACATTATGTAATGAATAGTTTATATGATTCATTGTATGATGTATGTAGCAAAATTAAGTCTGCTAAGGAGCTGAGGCATACCTTGGAACAAAACTGTGAGTCCGAGGATGTCGATAAGAAGAAATTCCTACTAGTGAATTGTGAGTCACCTGTGTTGACTTAAAGATGATCGATAACAAAGCACGTATGAAACCGGTAATAGATGTAGAACTCGTCCTCGAGAGTATCCATGCCGAGAAGTTGGAACTCACCGAGGCATTTCCAGTAAAGTTACCCTTAACGTGGAATATGTTCAAGGGCTTCCTGAAACACAAGGGAAAGGAGATTACCATGGTTGAGTTAATCGAGAGAATCAACGTGCACGAACAATACATGAGTATTGCACAGGGAGTTCCAATCGTCCCCATGAACACAATGTTCTCCGTCAAGGCAAATGTGGTGGAGTATGGGCAGACCTCAACCAGACATGACGTCAAAGGTAAACAAAAGAAGCAAAAATGATTGATTCAGGGACCTAAGGGTAGTGTCTACAAGAAGTAGGAATCCCAACCACAAGGATTTATTGGTTCTTGTTAAAATTGTGGTAAGATTGGCCATAAATCTAATGCTTGTAGGTTTCCTAAGCAAAAGGATACCGACACGATGCAGGGAATCACCGAAGACCTTGATGACATTGACTTGACAACAATTGTGCCTGAGTTAAGCATCATTGATTCCATAAAGATGTTCGAGCTTCTATCCAAACTTTGGTGATTTTTAAGTCTCCAGTTCAAATTTTTGTTAAAGTACGAGTCAATGTATTGTTCAATTCGATTAAGGGAAATAGTGTGTTTGTTTTGCCTTAACGACACTGTTTTAACGTAGCCAAATTTCTCTCACACTATCCTATTATGTTAAGAGGGCGAAATTGCCTAAAGGAGACCATGTTTTTCGTGGGACTCAATCTATAACGAAAAAAATATTTTTTTTAATCTTTTATAAGGACAATTTCATCATTTTGTAAAGTTGCATGTCAGTATAGGGTTTATGCAGTTTACATCATTTTAGCATTTGATCCGGAAATATTATTATATTATAATATATTCCTCTATTAGCAATAATCCCAAGGCTATTTTTTGTTTAAATTGATACAGGAGACCTAAGAACCGTATCAGTTCAATAATTTGTAAAATATTTTATAATAATTTCAATGAAAAATATTTTAACACTTTCTATTTCAGAAAAATGGTTGCAAACAACAGTAATGTTGAAATCTGTGTTGGAGCATTGACTAAGGCTGATGTTCCTATTGCATCATGGAACGCATCCGTCGTTGCGTCGACCGAAGTGGATGATCATGACTTATCCTACTGAACTATGCATGCAGAAAAACCCGATAAGTTTGACGGGTCCAACTTCAAAAGGTGGTAGGAGGAAATGATGTTTTATCTAACCACTCTGAGTTGCGCACGATTCCTGATGGAAGAACCACCAACTCAAGGCTAATATGATGATCATGATTTTTTCATAGCTATAGAAGCATGGAATCATTCAGACTATTTGTGTAGACATTATGTAATGAATAGTTTATATGATTCATTGTATGATGTATGTAGCAAAATTAAGTCTGCTAAGGAGCTGAGGCATACCTTGGAACAAAACTGTGAGTCTAGGGATGTCGATAAGAAGAAATTCCTGCTAGTGAATTGTGAGTCACCTGTGTTGACTTAAAGATGATCGATAACAAAGCACGTATGAAACCGGTAATAGATGTAGAACTCGTCCTCGAGAGTATCCATGCCAAGAAGTTGGAACTCACCGAGGCATTTCCAGTAAAGTTACCCTTAACGTGGAATATGTTCAAGGGCTTCCTGAAACACAAGGGAAAGGAGATTACCATGGTTGAGTTAATCGAGAGAATCAACGTGCACGAACAATACATGAGTATTGCACAGGGAGTTCCAATCGTCCCCATGAACACAATGTTCTCCGCCAAGGCAAATGTGGTGGAGTATGGGCAGACCTCAACCAGACATGACGTCAAAGGCAAACAAAAGAAGCAAAAATGATTGATTCAGGGTCCTAAGGGTAGTGTCTAGAAGAAGTAGGAATCCCAACCACAAGGATTTATTGGTTCTTGTTAAAATTGTGGTAAGATTGGCCATAAATCTAATGCTTGTAGGTTTCCTAAGCAAAAGGATACCAACACGATGCAGGGAATCACCGAAGACATTGATGACATTGACTTGACAACAATTGTGCCTGAGTTAAGCATCATTGATTCCATAAAGATGTTCGAGCTTCTATCCAAACTTTGGTGATTTTTAAGTCTCCAGTTCAAATTTTTGTTAAAGTACGAGTCAATGTATTGTTCAATTCGATTAAGGGAAATAGTGTGTTTGTTTTGCCTTAACGACACTGTTTTAACGTAGCCAAATTTCTCTCACACTATCCTATTATGTTAAGAGGGCGAAATTGCCTAAAGGAGACCATGTTTTTCGTGGGACTCAATCTATAACGAAAAAAATATTTTTTTTAATCTTTTATAAGGACAATTTCATCATTTTGTAAAGTTGCATGTCAGTATAGGGTTTATGCAGTTTACATCATTTTAGCATTTGATCCGGAAATATTATTATATTATAATATATTCCTCTATTAGCAATAATCCCAAGGCTATTTATTGTTTAAATTGATACAGGAGACCTAAGAACCGTATCAGTTCAATAATTTGTAAAATATTTTATAATAATTTCAATGAAAAATATTTTAACACTTTCTATTTCAGAAAAATGGTTGCAAACAACAGTAATGTTGACATCTGTGTTGGAGCATTGACTAAGGCTGATGTTCCTATTGCATCATGGAACGCATCCGTCGTTGCGTCGACCGAAGTGGATGATCATGACTTATCCTACTGAACTATGCATGCAGAAAAACCCGATAAGTTTGACGGGTCCAACTTCAAAAGGTGGTAGGAGGAAATGATGTTTAATCTAACCACTCTGAGTTGCGCACGATTCCTGATGGAAGAACCACCAACTCAAGGCTAATATGATGATCATGATTTTTTCATAGCTATAGAAGCATGGAATCATTCAGACTATTTGTGTAGACATTATGTAATGAATAGTTTATATGATTCATTGTATGATGTATGTAGCAAAATTAAGTCTGCTAAGGAGCTGAGGCATACCTTGGAACAAAACTGTGAGTCTAGGGATGTCGATAAGAAGAAATTCCTGCTAGTGAATTGTGAGTCACCTGTGTTGACTTAAAGATGATCGATAACAAAGCACGTATGAACCCGGTAATAGATGTAGAACTCGTCCTCGAGAGTATCCATGCCGAGAAGTTGGAACTCACCGAGGCATTTCCAGTAAAGTTACCCTTAACGTGGAATATGTTCAAGGGCTTCCTGAAACACAAGGGAAAGGAGATTACCATGGTTGAGTTAATCGAGAGAATCAACGTGCACGAACAATACATGAGTATTGCACAGGGAGTTCCAATCGTCCCCATGAACACAATGTTCTCCGCCAAGGCAAATGTGGTGGAGTATGGGCAGACCTCAACCAGACATGACGTCAAAGGCAAACAAAAGAAGCAAAAATGATTGATTCAGGGTCCTAAGGGTAGTGTCTAGAAGAAGTAGGAATCCCAACCACAAGGATTTATTGGTTCTTGTTAAAATTGTGGTAAGATTGGCCATAAATCTAATGCTTGTAGGTTTCCTAAGCAAAAGGATACCAACACGATGCAGGGAATCACCGAAGACATTGATGACATTGACTTGACAACAATTGTGCCTGAGTTAAGCATCATTGATTCCATAAAGATGTTCGAGCTTCTATCCAAACTTTGGTGATTTCTAAGTCTCCAGTTCAAATTTTTGTTAAAGTACGAGTCAATGTATTGTTCAATTCGATTAAGGGAAATAGTGTGTTTGTTTTGCCTTAACGACACTGTTTTAACGTAGCCAAATTTCTCTCACACTATCCTATTATGTTAAGAGGGCGAAATTGCCTAAAGGAGACCATGTTTTTCGTGGGACTCAATCTATAACGAAAAAAATATTTTTTTTAATCTTTTATAAGGACAATTTCATCATTTTGTAAAGTTGCATGTCAGTATAGGGTTTATGCAGTTTACATCATTTTAGCATTTGATCTGGACATATTATTATATTATAATATATTCCTCTATTAGCAATAATCCCAAGGCTATTTATTGTTTAAATTGATACAGGAGACCTAAGAACCGTATCAGTTCAATAATTTGTAAAATATTTTATAATAATTTCAATGAAAAATATTTTAACACTTTCTATTTCAGAAAAATGGTTGCAAACAACAGTAATGTTGACATCTGTGTTGGAGCATTGACTAAGGCTGATGTTCCTATTGCATCATGGAACGCATCCGTCGTTGCGTCGACCGAAGTGGATGATCATGACTTATCCTACTGAACTATGCATGCAGAAAAACCCGATAAGTTTGACGGGTCCAACTTCAAAAGGTGGTAGGAGGAAATGATGTTTTATCTAACCACTCTGAGTTGCGCACGATTCCTGATGGAAGAACCACCAACTCAAGGCTAATATGATGATCATGATTTTTTCATAGCTATAGAAGCATGGAATCATTCAGACTATTTGTGTAGACATTATGTAATGAATAGTTTATATGATTCATTGTATGATGTATGTAGCAAAATTAAGTCTGCTAAGGAGCTGAGGCATACCTTGGAACAAAACTGTGAGTCTAGGGATGTCGATAAGAAGAAATTCCTGCTAGTGAATTGTGAGTCACCTGTGTTGACTTAAAGATGATCGATAACAAAGCACGTATGAAACCAGTAATAGATGTAGAACTCGTCCTCGAGAGTATCCATGCCGAGAAGTTGGAACTCACCGAGGCATTTCCAGTAAAGTTACCCTTAACGTGGAATATGTTCAAGGGCTTCCTGAAACACAAGGGAAAGGAGATTACCATGGTTGAGTTAATCGAGAGAATCAACGTGCACGAACAATACATGAGTATTGCACAGGGAGTTCCAATCGTCCCCATGAACACAATGTTCTCCGCCAAGGAAAATGTGGTGGAGTATGGGCAGACCTCAACCAGACATGACGTCAAAGGCAAACAAAAGAAGCAAAAATGATTGATTCAGGGTCCTAAGGGTAGTGTCTAGAAGAAGTAGGAATCCCAACCACAAGGATTTATTGGTTCTTGTTAAAATTGTGGTAAGATTGGCCATAAATCTAATGCTTGTAGGTTTCCTAAGCAAAAGGATACCAACACGATGCAGGGAATCACCGAAGACATTGATGACATTGACTTGACAACAATTGTGTCTGAGTTAAGCATCATTGATTCCATAAAGATGTTCGAGCTTCTATCCAAACTTTGGTGATTTCTAAGTCTCCAGTTCAAATTTTTGTTAAAGTACGAGTCAATGTATTGTTCAATTCGATTAAGGGAAATAGTGTGTTTGTTTTGCCTTAACGACACTGTTTTAACGTAGCCAAATTTCTCTCACACTATCCTATTATGTTAAGAGGGCGAAATTGCCTAAAGGAGACCATGTTTTTCATGGGACTCAATCTATAACGAAAAAAATATTTTTTTTAATCTTTTATAAGGACAATTTCATCATTTTGTAAAGTTGCAAGTCAGTATAGGGTTTATGCAGTTTACATCATTTTAGCATTTGATCCGGAAATATTATTATATTATAATATATTCCTCTATTAGCAATAATCCCAAGGCTATTTATTGTTTAAATTGATACAGGAGACCTAAGAACCGTATCAGTTCAATAATTTGTAAAATATTTTATAATAATTTCAATGAAAAATATTTTAACACTTTCTATTTCAGAAAAATGGTTGCAAACAACAGTAATGTTGACATCTGTGTTGGAGCATTGACTAAGGCTGATGTTCCTATTGCATCATGGAACGCATCCGTCGTTGCGTCGACCGAAGTGGATGATCATGACTTATCCTACTGAACTATGCATGCAGAAAAACCCGATAAGTTTGACGGGTCCAACTTCAAAAGGTGGTAGGAGGAAATGATGTTTTATCTAACCACTCTGAGTTGCGCACGATTCCTGATGGAAGAACCACCAACTCAAGGCTAATATGATGATCATGATTTTTTCATAGCTATAGAAGCATGGAATCATTCAGACTATTTGTGTAGACATTATGTAATGAATAGTTTATATGATTCATTGTATGATGTATGTAGCAAAATTAAGTCTGCTAAGGAGCTGAGGCATACCTTGGAACAAAACTGTGAGTCTAGGGATGTCGATAAGAAGATATTCCTGCTAGTGAATTGTGAGTCACCTGTGTTGACTTAAAGATGATTGATAACAAAGCACGTATGAAACCGGTAATAGATGTAGAACTCGTCCTGGAGAGTATCCATGCCGAGAAGTTGGAACTCACCGAGGCATTTCCAGTAAAGTTACCCTTAACGTGGAATATGTTCAAGGGCTTCCTGAAACACAAGGGAAAGGAGATTACCATGGTTGAGTTAATCGAGAGAATCAACGTGCACGAACAATACATGAGTATTGCACAGGGAGTTCCAATCGTCCCCATGAACACAATGTTCTCCGCCAAGGCAAATGTGGTGGAGTATGGGCAGACCTCAACCAGACATGACGTCAAAGGCAAACAAAAGAAGCAAAAATGATTGATTCAGGGTCCTAAGGGTAGTGTCTAGAAGAAGTAGGAATCCCAACCACAAGGATTTATTGGTTCTTGTTAAAATTGTGGTAAGATTGGCCATAAATCTAATGCTTGTAGGTTTCCTAAGCAAAAGGATACCAACACGATGCAGGGAATCACCGAAGACCTTGATGACATTGACTTGACAACAATTGTGCCTGAGTTAAGCATCATTGATTCCATAAAGATGTTCGAGCTTCTATCCAAACTTTGGTGATTTCTAAGTCTCCAGTTCAAATTTTTGTTAAAGTACGAGTCAATGTATTGTTCAATTCGATTAAGGGAAATAGTGTGTTTGTTTTGCCTTAACGACACTGTTTTAACGTAGCCAAATTTCTCTCACACTATCCTATTATGTTAAGAGGGCGAAATTGCCTAAAGGAGACCATGTTTTTCGTGGGACTTAATCTATAACGAAAAAAATATTTTTTTTAATCTTTTATAAGGACAATTTCATCATTTTGTAAAGTTGCATGTCAGTATAGGGTTTATGCAGTTTACATCATTTTAGCATTTGATCTGGACATATTATTATATTATAATATATTCCTCTATTAGCAATAATCCCAAGGCTATTTATTGTTTAAATTGATACAGGAGACCTAAGAACCGTATCAGTTCAATAATTTGTAAAATATTTTATAATAATTTCAATGAAAAATATTTTAACACTTTCTATTTCAGAAAAATGGTTGCAAACAACAGTAATGTTGACATCTGTGTTGGAGCATTGACTAAGGCTGATGTTCCTATTGCATCATGGAACGCATCCGTCGTTGCGTCGACCGAAGTGGATGATCATGACTTATCCTACTGAACTATGCATGCAGAAAAACCCGATAAGTTTGACGGGTCCAACTTCAAAAGGTGGTAGGAGGAAATGATGTTTTATCTAACCACTCTGAGTTGCGCACGATTCCTGATGGAAGAACCACCAACTCAAGGCTAATATGATGATCATGATTTTTTCATAGCTATAGAAGCATGGAATCATTCAGACTATTTGTGTAGACATTATGTAATGAATAGTTTATATGATTCATTGTATGATGTATGTAGCAAAATTAAGTCTGCTAAGGAGCTGAGGCATACCTTGGAACAAAACTGTGAGTCTAGGGATGTCGATAAGAAGATATTCCTGCTAGTGAATTGTGAGTCACCTGTGTTGACTTAAAGATGATTGATAACAAAGCACGTATGAAACCGGTAATAGATGTAGAACTCGTCCTGGAGAGTATCCATGCCGAGAAGTTGGAACTCACCGAGGCATTTCCAGTAAAGTTACCCTTAACGTGGAATATGTTCAAGGGCTTCCTGAAACACAAGGGAAAGGAGATTACCATGGTTGAGTTAATCGAGAGAATCAACGTGCACGAACAATACATGAGTATTGCACAGGGAGTTCCAATCGTCCCCATGAACACAATGTTCTCCGCCAAGGCAAATGTGGTGGAGTATGGGCAGACCTCAACCAGACATGACGTCAAAGGCAAACAAAAGAAGCAAAAATGATTGATTCAGGGTCCTAAGGGTAGTGTCTACAAGAAGTAGGAATCCCAACCACAAGGATTTATTGGTTCTTGTTAAAATTGTGGTAAGATTGGCCATAAATCTAATGCTTGTAGGTTTCCTAAGCAAAAGGATACCAACACGATGCAGGGAATCACCGAAGACCTTGATGACATTGACTTGACAACAATTGTGCCTGAGTTAAGCATCATTGATTCCATAAAGATGTTCGAGCTTCTATCCAAACTTTGGTGATTTCTAAGTCTCCAGTTCAAATTTTTGTTAAAGTACGAGTCAATGTATTGTTCAATTCGATTAAGGGAAATAGTGTGTTTGTTTTGCCTTAACGACACTGTTTTAACGTAGCCAAATTTCTCTCACACTATCCTATTATGTTAAGAGGGCGAAATTGCCTAAAGGAGACCATGTTTTTCGTGGGACTCAATCTATAACGAAAAAAATATTTTTTTTAATCTTTTATAAGGACAATTTCATCATTTTGTAAAGTTGCATGGCAGTATAGGGTTTATGCAGTTTACATCATTTTAGCATTTGATCTGGACATATTATTATATTATAATATATTCCTCTATTAGCAATAATCCCAAGGCTATTTATTGTTTAAATTGATACAGGAGACCTAAGAACCGTATCAGTTCAATAATTTGTAAAATATTTTATAATAATTTCAATGAAAAATATTTTAACACTTTCTATTTCAGAAAAATGGTTGCAAACAACAGTAATGTTGACATCTGTGTTGGAGCATTGACTAAGGCTGATGTTCCTATTGCATCATGGAACGCATCCGTCGTTGCGTCGACCGAAGTGGATGATCATGACTTATCCTACTGAACTATGCATGCAGAAAAACCCGATAAGTTTGACGGGTCCAACTTCAAAAGGTGGTAGGAGGAAATGATGTTTTATCTAACCACTCTGAGTTGCGCACGATTCCTGATGGAAGAACCACCAACTCAAGGCTAATATGATGATCATGATTTTTTCATAGCTATAGAAGCATGGAATCATTCAGACTATTTGTGTAGACATTATGTAATGAATAGTTTATATGATTCATTGTATGATGTATGTAGCAAAATTAAGTCTGCTAAGGAGCTGAGGCATACCTTGGAACAAAACTGTGAGTCTAGGGATGTCGATAAGAAGAAATTCCTGCTAGTGAATTGTGAGTCACCTGTGTTGACTTAAAGATGATCGATAACAAAGCACGTATGAAACCGGTAATAGATGTAGAACTCGTCCTGGAGAGTATCCATGCCGAGAAGTTGGAACTCACCGAGGCATTTCCAGTAAAGTTACCCTTAACGTGGAATATGTTCAAGGGCTTCCTGAAACACAAGGGAAAGGAGATTACCATGGTTGAGTTAATCGAGAGAATCAACGTGCACGAACAATACATGAGTATTGCACAGGGAGTTCCAATCGTCCCCATGAACACAATGTTCTCCGCCAAGGCAAATGTGGTGGAGTATGGGCAGACCTCAACCAGACATGACGTCAAAGGCAAACAAAAGAAGCAAAAATGATTGATTCAGGGTCCTAAGGGTAGTGTCTAGAAGAAGTAGGAATCCCAACCACAAGGATTTATTGGTTCTTGTTAAAATTGTGGTAAGATTGGCCATAAATCTAATGCTTGTAGGTTTCCTAAGCAAAAGGATACCAACACGATGCAGGGAATCACCGAAGACCTTGATGACATTGACTTGACAACAATTGTGCCTGAGTTAAGCATCATTGATTCCATAAAGATGTTCGAGCTTCTATCCAAACTTTGGTGATTTCTAAGTCTCCAGTTCAAATTTTTGTTAAAGTACGAGTCAATGTATTGTTCAATTCGATTAAGGGAAATAGTGTGTTTGTTTTGCCTTAACGACACTGTTTTAACGTAGCCAAATTTCACTCACACTATCCTATTATGTTAAGAGGGTGAAATTGCCTAAAGGAGACCATGTTTTTCGTGGGACTCAATCTATAACGAAAAAAATATTTTTTTTAATCTTTTATAAGGACAATTTCATCATTTTGTAAAGTTGCATGTCAGTATAGGGTTTATGCAGTTTACATCATTTTAGCATTTGATCTGGAAATATTATTATATTATAATATATTCCTCTATTAGCAATAATCCCAAGGCTATTTATTGTTTAAATTGATACAGGAGACCTAAGAACCGTTTCAGTTCAATAATTTGTAAAATATTTTATAATAATTTCAATGAAAAATATTTTAACACTTTCTATTTCAGAAAAATGGTTGCAAACAACAGTAATGTTGACATCTGTGTTGGAGCATTGACTAAGGCTGATGTTCCTATTGCATCATGGAACGCATCCGTCGTTGCGTCGACCGAAGTGGATGATCATGACTTATCCTACTGAACTATGCATGCAGAAAAACCCGATAAGTTTGACGGGTCCAACTTCAAAAGGTGGTAGGAGGAAATGATGTTTTATCTAACCACTCTGAGTTGCGCACGATTCCTGATGGAAGAACCACCAACTCAAGGCTAATATGATGATCATGATTTTTTCATAGCTATAGAAGCATGGAATCATTCAGACTATTTGTGTAGACATTATGTAATGAATAGTTTATATGATTCATTGTATGATGTATGTAGCAAAATTAAGTCTGCTAAGGAGCTGAGGCATACCTTGGAACAAAACTGTGAGTCTAGGGATGTCGATAAGAAGAAATTCCTGCTAGTGAATTGTGAGTCACCTGTGTTGACTTAAAGATGATCGATAACAAAGCACGTATGAAACCGGTAATAGATGTAGAACTCGTCCTGGAGAGTATCCATGCCGAGAAGTTGGAACTCACCGAGGCATTTCCAGTAAAGTTACCCTTAACGTGGAATATGTTCAAGGGCTTCCTGAAACACAAGGGAAAGGAGATTACCATGGTTGAGTTAATCGAGAGAATCAACGTGCACGAACAATACATGAGTATTGCACAGGGAGTTCCAATCGTCCCCATGAACACAATGTTCTCCGCCAAGGCAAATGTGGTGGAGTATGGGCAGACCTCAACCAGACATGACGTCAAAGGCAAACAAAAGAAGCAAAAATGATTGATTCAGGGTCCTAAGGGTAGTGTCTAGAAGAAGTAGGAATCCCAACCACAAGGATTTATTGGTTCTTGTTAAAATTGTGGTAAGATTGGCCATAAATCTAATGCTTGTAGGTTTCCTAAGCAAAAGGATACCAACACGATGCAGGGAATCACCGAAGACCTTGATGACATTGACTTGACAACAATTGTGCCTGAGTTAAGCATCATTGATTCCATAAAGATGTTCGAGCTTCTATCCAAACTTTGGTGATTTCTAAGTCTCCAGTTCAAATTTTTGTTAAAGTACGAGTCAATGTATTGTTCAATTCGATTAAGGGAAATAGTGTGTTTGTTTTGCCTTAACGACACTGTTTTAACGTAGCCAAATTTCTCTCACACTATCCTATTATGTTAAGAGGGCGAAATTGCCTAAAGGAGACCATGTTTTTCGTGGGACTCAATCTATAACGAAAAAAATATTTTTTTTAATCTTTTATAAGGACAATTTCATCATTTTGTAAAGTTGCATGTCAGTATAGGGTTTATGCAGTTTACATCATTTTAGCATTTGATCCGGAAATATTATTATATTATAATATATTCCTCTATTATCAATAATCCCAAGGCTATTTTTTGTTTAAATTGATACAGGAGACTTAAGAACCGTATCAGTTCAATAATTTGTAAAATATTTTATAATAATTTCAATGAAAAATATTTTAACACTTTCTATTTCAGAAAAATGGTTGCAAACAACAGTAATGTTGACATCTGTGTTGGAGCATTGACTAAGGCTGATGTTCCTATTGCATCATGGAACGCATCCGTCGTTGCGTCGACCGAAGTGGATGATCATGACTTATCCTACTGAACTATGCATGCAGAAAAACCCGATAAGTTTGACGGGTCCAACTTCAAAAGGTGGTAGGAGGAAATGATGTTTTATCTAACCACTCTGAGTTGCGCACGATTCCTGATGGAAGAACCACCAACTCAAGGCTAATATGATGATCATGATTTTTTCTTAGCTATAGAAGCATGCAATCATCCAGACTATTTGTGTAGACATTATGTAATGAATAGTTTATATGATTCATTGTATGATGTATGTAGAAAAATTAAGTCTGCTAAGGAGCTGAGGCATACCTTGGAACAAAACTGTGAGTCTAGGGATGTCGATAAGAAGAAATTCCTGCTAGTGAATTGTGAGTCACCTGTGTTGACTTAAAGATGATCGATAACAAAGCACGTATGAAACCGGTAATAGATGTAGAACTCGTCCTGGAGAGTATCCATGCCGAGAAGTTGGAACTCACCGAGGCATTTCCAGTAAAGTTACCCTTAACGTGGAATATGTTCAAGGGCTTCCTGAAACACAAGGGAAAGGAGATTACCATGGTTGAGTTAATCGAGAGAATCAACGTGCACGAACAATACATGAGTATTGCACAGGGAGTTCCAATCGTCCCCATGAACACAATGTTCTCCGCCAAGGCAAATGTGGTGGAGTATGGGCAGACCTCAACCAGACATGACGTCAAAGGCAAACAAAAGAAGCAAAAATGATTGATTCAGGGTCCTAAGGGTAGTGTCTAGAAGAAGTAGGAATCCCAACCACAAGGATTTATTGGTTCTTGTTAAAATTGTGGTAAGATTGGCCATAAATCTAATGCTTGTAGGTTTCCTAAGCAAAAGGATACCAACACGATGCAGGGAATCACCGAAGACCTTGATGACATTGACTTGACAACAATTGTGCCTGAGTTAAGCATCATTGATTCCATAAAGATGTTCGAGCTTCTATCCAAACTTTGGTGATTTCTAAGTCTCCAGTTCAAATTTTTGTTAAAGTACGAGTCAATGTATTGTTCAATTCGATTAAGGGAAATAGTGTGTTTGTTTTGCCTTAACGACACTGTTTTAACGTAGCCAAATTTCTCTCACACTATCCTATTATGTTAAGAGGGCGAAATTGCCTAAAGGAGACCATGTTTTTCGTGGGACTCAATCTATAACGAAAAAAATATTTTTTTTAATCTTTTATAAGGACAATTTCATCATTTTGTAAAGTTGCATGTCAGTATAGGGTTTATGCAGTTTACATCATTTTAGCATTTGATCTGGAAATATTATTATATTATAATATATTCCTCTATTAGCAATAATCCCAAGGCTATTTATTGTTTAAATTGATACAGGAGACCTAAGAACCGTTTCAGTTCAATAATTTGTAAAATATTTTATAATAATTTCAATGAAAAATATTTTAACACTTTCTATTTCAGAAAAATGGTTGCAAACAACAGTAATGTTGACATCTGTGTTGGAGCATTGACTAAGGCTGATGTTCCTATTGCATCATGGAACGCATCCGTCCTTGCGTCGACCGAAGTGGATGATCATGACTTATCCTACTGAACTATGCATGCAGAAAAACCCGATAAGTTTGAAGGGTCCAACTTCAAAAGGTGGTAGGAGGAAATGATGTTTTATCTAACCACTCTGAGTTGCGCACGATTCCTGATGGAAGAACCACCAACTCAAGGCTAATATGATGATCATGATTTTTTCTTAGCTATAGAAGCATGGATTCATTCAGACTATTTGTGTAGACATTATGTAATGAATAGTTTATATGATTCATTGTATGATGTATGTAGCAAAATTAAGTCTGCTAAGGAGCTGAGGCATACCTTGGAACAAAACTGTGAGTCTGAGGATGTCGATAGGAAGAAAGTCCTGCTAGTGAATTGTGAGTCACCTGTGTTGACTTAAAGATGATCGATAACAAAGCACGTATGAAACCGGTAATAGATGTAGAACTCGTCCTCGAGAGTATCCATGCCGAGAAGTTGGAACTCACCGAGGCATTTCCAGTAAAGTTACCCTTAACGTGGAATATGTTCAAGGGCTTCCTGAAACACAAGGGAAAGGAGATTACCATGGTTGAGTTAATCGAGAGAATCAACGTGCACGAACAATACATGAGTATTGCACAGGGAGTTCCAATCGTCCCCATGAACACAATGTTCTCCGCCAAGGCAAATGTGGTGGAGTATGGGCAGACCTCAACCAGACATGACATCAAAGGCAAACTAAAGAAGCAAAAATGATTGATTCAGGGTCCTAAGGGTAGTGTCTAGAAGAAGTAGGAATCCCAACCACAAGGATTTATTGGTTCTTGTTAAAATTGTGGTAAGATTGGCCATAAATCTAATGCTTGTAGGTTTCCTAAGCAAAAGGATACCAACAAGATGCAGGGAATCACCGAAGACCTTGATGACATTGACTTGACAACAATTGTGCCTGAGTTAAGCATCATTGATTCCATAAAGATGTTCGAGCTTCAATCCAAACTTTGGTGATTTCTAAGTCTCCAGTTCAAATTTTTGTTAAAGTACGAGTCAATGTATTGTTCAATTCGATTAAGGGAAATAGTGTGTTTGTTTTGCCTTAACGACACTGTTTTAACGTAGCCAAATTTCTCTCACACTATCCTATTATGTTAAGAGGGCGAAATTGCCTAAAGGAGACCATGTTTTTCGTGGGACTCAATCTATAACGAAAAAAATATTTTTTTTAATCTTTTATAAGGACAATTTCATCATTTTGTAAAGTTGCATGTTAGTATAGGGTTTATGCAGTTTACATCATTTTAGCATTTGATCCGGAAATATTATTATATTATAATATATTCCTCTATTAGCAATAATCCCAAGGCTATTTTTTGTTTAAATTGATACAGGAGACCTAAGAACCGTATCAGTTCAATAATTTGTAAAATATTTTATAATAATTTCAATGAAAAATATTTTAACACTTTCTATTTCAGAAAAATGGTTGCAAACAACAGTAATGTTGACATCTGTGTTGGAGCATTGACTAAGGCTGATGTTCCTATTGCATCATGGAACGCATCCGTCGTTGCGTCGACCGAAGTGGATGATCATGACTTATCCTACTGAACTATGCATGCAGAAAAACCCGATAAGTTTGACGGGTCCAACTTCAAAAGGTGGTAGGAGGAAATGATGTTTTATCTAACCACTCTGAGTTGCGCACGATTCCTGATGGAAGAACCACCAACTCAAGGCTAATATGATGATCATGATTTTTTCTTAGCTATAGAAGCATGGAATCATTCAGACTATTTGTGTAGACATTATGTAATGAATAGTTTATATGATTCATTGTATGATGTATGTAGCAAAATTAAGTCTGCTAAGGAGCTGAGGCATACCTTGGAACAAAACTGTGAGTCTAGGGATGTCGATAAGAAGAAATTCCTGCTAGTGAATTGTGAGTCACCTGTGTTGACTTAAAGATGATCGATAACAAAGCACGTATGAAACCGGTAATAGATGTAGAACTCGTCCTCGAGAGTATCCATGCCGAGAAGTTGGAACTCACCGAGGCATTTCCAGTAAAGTTACCCTTAACGTGGAATATGTTCAAGGGCTTCCTGAAACACAAGGGAAAGGAGATTACCATGGTTGAGTTAATCGAGAGAATCAACGTGCACGAACAATACATGAGTATTGCACAGGGAGTTCCAATCGTCCCCATGAACACAATGTTCTCCGCCAAGGCAAATGTGGTGGAGTATGGGCAGACCTCAACCAGACATGACGTCAAAGGCAAACAAAAGAAGCAAAAATGATTGATTCAGGGTCCTAAGGGTAGTGTCTAGAAGAAGTAGGAATCCCAACCACAAGGATTTATTGGTTCTTGTTAAAATTGTGGTAAGATTGGCCATAAATCTAATGCTTGTAGGTTTCCTAAGCAAAAGGATACCAACACGATGCAGGGAATCACCGAAGACCTTGATGACATTGACTTGACAACAATTGTGCCTGAGTTAAGCATCATTGATTCCATAAAGATGTTCGAGCTTCTATCCAAACTTTGGTGATTTCTAAGTCTCCAGTTCAAATTTTTGTTAAAGTACGAGTCAATGTATTGTTCAATTCGATTAAGGTAAATAGTGTGATTGTTTTGCCTTAACGACACTGTTTTAACGTAGCCAAATTTCTCTCACACTATCCTATTATGTTAAGAGGGCGAAATTGCCTAAAGGAGACCATGTTTTTCGTGGGACTCAATCTATAACGAAAAAAATATTTTTTTTAATCTTTTATAAGGACAATTTCATCATTTTGTAAAGTTGCATGTCAGTATAGGGTTTATGCAGTTTACATCATTTTAGCATTTGATCCGGAAATATTATTATATTATAATGTATTCCTCTATTAGCAATAATCCCAAGGCTATTTTTTGTGTAAATTGATACAGGAGACCTAAGAACCGTATCAGTTCAATAATTTGTAAAATATTTTATAATAATTTCAATGAAAAATATTTTAACACTTTCTATTTCAGAAAAATGGTTGCAAACAACAGTAATGTTGACATCTGTGTTGGAGCATTGACTAAGGCTGATGTTCCTATTGCATCATGGAACGCATCCGTCGTTGCGTCGACCGAAGTGGATGATCATGACTTATCCTACTGAACTATGCATGCAGAAAAACCCGATAAGTTTGACGGGTCCAACTTCAAAAGGTGGTAGGAGGAAATGATGTTTTATCTAACCACTCTGAGTTGCGCACGATTCCTGATGGAAGAACCACCAACTCAAGGCTAATATGATGATCATGATTTTTTCTTAGCTATAGAAGCATGGAATCATTCAGACTATTTGTGTAGACATTATGTAATGAATAGTTTATATGATTCATTGTATGATGTATGTAGCAAAATTAAGTCTGCTAAGGAGCTGAGGCATACCTTGGAACAAAACTGTGAGTCTAGGGATGTCGATAAGAAGAAATTCCTGCTAGTGAATTGTGAGTCACCTGTGTTGACTTAAAGATGATCGATAACAAAGCACGTATGAAACCGGTAATGATGTAGAACTCGTCCTCGAGAGTATCCATGCCGAGAAGTTGGAACTCACCGAGGCATTTCCAGTAAAGTTACCCTTAACGTGGAATATGTTCAAGGGCTTCCTAAAACACAAGGGAAAGGAGATTAACATGGTTGAGTTAATCGAGAGAATCAACTTGCACGAACAATACATGAGTGTTGCACAGGGAGTTCCAATCGTCCCCATGAACACAATGTTCTCCGCCAAGGCAAATGTGGTGGAGTATGGGCAGACCTCAACCAGACATGACGTCAAAGGCAAACAAAAGAAGCAAAAATGATTGATTCAGGGTCCTAAGGGTAGTGTCTAGAAGAAGTAGGAATCCCAACCACAAGGATTTATTGGTTCTTGTTAAAATTGTGGTAAGATTGGCCATAAATCTAATGCTTGTAGGTTTCCTAAGCAAAAGGATACCAACACGATGCAGGGAATCACCGAAGACCTTGATGACATTGACTTGACAACAATTGTGCCTGAGTTAAGCATCATTGATTCCATAAAGATGTTCGAGCTTCTATCCAAACTTTGGTGATTTCTAAGTCTCCAGTTCAAATTTTTGTTAAAGTACGAGTCAATGTATTGTTCAATTCGATTAAGGTAAATAGTGTGATTGTTTTGCCTTAACGACACTGTTTTAACGTAGCCAAATTTCTCTCACACTATCCTATTATGTTAAGAGGGCGAAATTGCCTAAAGGAGACCATGTTTTTCGTGGGACTCAATCTATAACGAAAAAAATATTTTTTTTAATCTTTTATAAGGACAATTTCATCATTTTGTAAAGTTGCATGTCAGTATAGGGTTTATGCAGTTTACATCATTTTAGCATTTGATCCGGAAATATTATTATATTATAATGTATTCCTCTATTAGCAATAATCCCAAGGCTATTTTTTGTGTAAATTGATACAGGAGACCTAAGAACCGTATCAGTTCAATAATTTGTAAAATATTTTATAATAATTTCAATGAAAAATATTTGAACACTTTCTATTTCAGAAAAATGGTTGCAAACAACAGTAATGTTGACATCTGTGTTGGAGCATTGACTAAGGCTGATGTTCCTATTGCATCATGGAACGCATCCGTCGTTGCGTCGACCGAAGTGGATGATCATGACTTATCCTACTGAACTATGCATGCAGAAAAACCCGATAAGTTTGACGGGTCCAACTTCAAAAGGTGGTAGGAGGAAATGATGTTTTATCTAACCACTCTGAGTTGCGCACGATTCCTGATGGAAGAACCACCAACTCAAGGCTAATATGATGATCATGATTTTTTCTTAGCTATAGAAGCATGGAATCATTCAGACTATTTGTGTAGACATTATGTAATGAATAGTTTATATGATTCATTGTATGATGTATGTAGCAAAATTAAGTCTGCTAAGGAGCTGAGGCATACCTTGGAACAAAACTGTGAGTCTAGGGATGTCGATAAGAAGAAATTCCTGCTAGTGAATTGTGAGTCACCTGTGTTGACTTAAAGATGATCGATAACAAAGCACGTATGAAACCGGTAATGATGTAGAACTCGTCCTCGAGAGTATCCATGCCGAGAAGTTGGAACTCACCGAGGCATTTCCAGTAAAGTTACCCTTAACGTGGAATATGTTCAAGGGCTTCCTAAAACACAAGGGAAAGGAGATTAACATGGTTGAGTTAATCGAGAGAATCAACTTGCACGAACAATACATGAGTGTTGCACAGGGAGTTCCAATCGTCCCCATGAACACAATGTTCTCCGCCAAGGCAAATGTGGTGGAGTATGGGCAGACCTCAACCAGACATGACGTCAAAGGCAAACAAAAGAAGCAAAAATGATTGATTCAGGGTCCTAAGGGTAGTGTCTAGAAGAAGTAGGAATCCCAACCACAAGGATTTATTGGTTCTTGTTAAAATTGTGGTAAGATTGGCCATAAATCTAATGCTTGTAGGTTTCCTAAGCAAAAGGATACCAACACGATGCAGGGAATCACCGAAGACCTTGATGACATTGACTTGACAACAATTGTGCCTGAGTTAAGCATCATTGATTCCATAAAGATGTTCGAGCTTCTATCCAAACTTTGGTGATTTCTAAGTCTCCAGTTCAAATTTTTGTTAAAGTACGAGTCAATGTATTGTTCAATTCGATTAAGGTAAATAGTGTGATTGTTTTGCCTTAACGACACTGTTTTAACGTAGCCAAATTTCTCTCACACTATCCTATTATGTTAAGAGGGCGAAATTGCCTAAAGGAGACCATGTTTTTCGTGGGACTCAATCTATAACGAAAAAAATATTTTTTTTAATCTTTTATAAGGACAATTTCATCATTTTGTAAAGTTGCATGTCAGTATAGGGTTTATGCAGTTTACATCATTTTAGCATTTGATCCGGAAATATTATTATATTATAATGTATTCCTCTATTAGCAATAATCCCAAGGCTATTTTTTGTGTAAATTGATACAGGAGACCTAAGAACCGTATCAGTTCAATAATTTGTAAAATATTTTATAATAATTTCAATGAAAAATATTTTAACACTTTCTATTTCAGAAAAATGGTTGCAAACAACAGTAATGTTGACATCTGTGTTGGAGCATTGACTAAGGCTGATGTTCCTATTGCATCATGGAACGCATCCGTCGTTGCGTCGACCGAAGTGGATGATCATGACTTATCCTACTGAACTATGCATGCAGAAAAACCCGATAAGTTTGACGGGTCCAACTTCAAAAGGTGGTAGGAGGAAATGATGTTTTATCTAACCACTCTGAGTTGCGCACGATTCCTGATGGAAGAACCACCAACTCAAGGCTAATATGATGATCATGATTTTTTCTTAGCTATAGAAGCATGGAATCATTCAGACTATTTGTGTAGACATTATGTAATGAATAGTTTATATGATTCATTGTATGATGTATGTAGCAAAATTAAGTCTGCTAAGGAGCTGAGGCATACCTTGGAACAAAACTGTGAGTCTAGGGATGTCGATAAGAAGAAATTCCTGCTAGTGAATTGTGAGTCACCTGTGTTGACTTAAAGATGATCGATAACAAAGCACGTATGAAACCGGTAATGATGTAGAACTCGTCCTCGAGAGTATCCATGCCGAGAAGTTGGAACTCACCGAGGCATTTCCAGTAAAGTTACCCTTAACGTGGAATATGTTCAAGGGCTTCCTAAAACACAAGGGAAAGGAGATTAACATGGTTGAGTTAATCGAGAGAATCAACTTGCACGAACAATACATGAGTGTTGCACAGGGAGTTCCAATCGTCCCCATGAACACAATGTTCTCCGCCAAGGCAAATGTGGTGGAGTATGGGCAGACCTCAACCAGACATGACGTCAAAGGCAAACAAAAGAAGCAAAAATGATTGATTCAGGGTCCTAAGGGTAGTGTCTAGAAGAAGTAGGAATCCCAACCACAAGGATTTATTGGTTCTTGTTAAAATTGTGGTAAGATTGGCCATAAATCTAATGCTTGTAGGTTTCCTAAGCAAAAGGATACCAACACGATGCAGGGAATCACCGAAGACCTTGATGACATTGACTTGACAACAATTGTGCCTGAGTTAAGCATCATTGATTCCATAAAGATGTTCGAGCTTCTATCCAAACTTTGGTGATTTCTAAGTCTCCAGTTCAAATTTTTGTTAAAGTACGAGTCAATGTATTGTTCAATTCGATTAAGGTAAATAGTGTGATTGTTTTGCCTTAACGACACTGTTTTAACGTAGCCAAATTTCTCTCACACTATCCTATTATGTTAAGAGGGCGAAATTGCCTAAAGGAGACCATGTTTTTCGTGGGACTCAATCTATAACGAAAAAAATATTTTTTTTAATCTTTTATAAGGACAATTTCATCATTTTGTAAAGTTGCATGTCAGTATAGGGTTTATGCAGTTTACATCATTTTAGCATTTGATCCGGAAATATTATTATATTATAATGTATTCCTCTATTAGCAATAATCCCAAGGCTATTTTTTGTGTAAATTGATACAGGAGACCTAAGAACCGTATCAGTTCAATAATTTGTAAAATATTTTATAATAATTTCAATGAAAAATATTTTAACACTTTCTATTTCAGAAAAATGGTTGCAAACAACAGTAATGTTGACATCTGTGTTGGAGCATTGACTAAGGCTGATGTTCCTATTGCATCATGGAACGCATCCGTCGTTGCGTCGACCGAAGTGGATGATCATGACTTATCCTACTGAACTATGCATGCAGAAAAACCCGATAAGTTTGACGGGTCCAACTTCAAAAGGTGGTAGGAGGAAATGATGTTTTATCTAACCACTCTGAGTTGCGCACGATTCCTGATGGAAGAACCACCAACTCAAGGCTAATATGATGATCATGATTTTTTCTTAGCTATAGAAGCATGGAATCATTCAGACTATTTGTGTAGACATTATGTAATGAATAGTTTATATGATTCATTGTATGATGTATGTAGCAAAATTAAGTCTGCTAAGGAGCTGAGGCATACCTTGGAACAAAACTGTGAGTCTAGGGATGTCGATAAGAAGAAATTCCTGCTAGTGAATTGTGAGTCACCTGTGTTGACTTAAAGATGATCGATAACAAAGCACGTATGAAACCGGTAATGATGTAGAACTCGTCCTCGAGAGTATCCATGCCGAGAAGTTGGAACTCACCGAGGCATTTCCAGTAAAGTTACCCTTAACGTGGAATATGTTCAAGGGCTTCCTAAAACACAAGGGAAAGGAGATTAACATGGTTGAGTTAATCGAGAGAATCAACTTGCACGAACAATACATGAGTGTTGCACAGGGAGTTCCAATCGTCCCCATGAACACAATGTTCTCCGCCAAGGCAAATGTGGTGGAGTATGGGCAGACCTCAACCAGACATGACGTCAAAGGCAAACAAAAGAAGCAAAAATGATTGATTCAGGGTCCTAAGGGTAGTGTCTAGAAGAAGTAGGAATCCCAACCACAAGGATTTATTGGTTCTTGTTAAAATTGTGGTAAGATTGGCCATAAATCTAATGCTTGTAGGTTTCCTAAGCAAAAGGATACCAACACGATGCAGGGAATCACCGAAGACCTTGATGACATTGACTTGACAACAATTGTGCCTGAGTTAAGCATCATTGATTCCATAAAGATGTTCGAGCTTCTATCCAAACTTTGGTGATTTCTAAGTCTCCAGTTCAAATTTTTGTTAAAGTACGAGTCAATGTATTGTTCAATTCGATTAAGGTAAATAGTGTGATTGTTTTGCCTTAACGACACTGTTTTAACGTAGCCAAATTTCTCTCACACTATCCTATTATGTTAAGAGGGCGAAATTGCCTAAAGGAGACCATGTTTTTCGTGGGACTCAATCTATAACGAAAAAAATATTTTTTTTAATCTTTTATAAGGACAATTTCATCATTTTGTAAAGTTGCATGTCAGTATAGGGTTTATGCAGTTTACATCATTTTAGCATTTGATCCGGAAATATTATTATATTATAATGTATTCCTCTATTAGCAATAATCCCAAGGCTATTTTTTGTGTAAATTGATACAGGAGACCTAAGAACCGTATCAGTTCAATAATTTGTAAAATATTTTATAATAATTTCAATGAAAAATATTTTAACACTTTCTATTTCAGAAAAATGGTTGCAAACAACAGTAATGTTGACATCTGTGTTGGAGCATTGACTAAGGCTGATGTTCCTATTGCATCATGGAACGCATCCGTCGTTGCGTCGACCGAAGTGGATGATCATGACTTATCCTACTGAACTATGCATGCAGAAAAACCCGATAAGTTTGACGGGTCCAACTTCAAAAGGTGGTAGGAGGAAATGATGTTTTATCTAACCACTCTGAGTTGCGCACGATTCCTGATGGAAGAACCACCAACTCAAGGCTAATATGATGATCATGATTTTTTCTTAGCTATAGAAGCATGGAATCATTCAGACTATTTGTGTAGACATTATGTAATGAATAGTTTATATGATTCATTGTATGATGTATGTAGCAAAATTAAGTCTGCTAAGGAGCTGAGGCATACCTTGGAACAAAACTGTGAGTCTAGGGATGTCGATAAGAAGAAATTCCTGCTAGTGAATTGTGAGTCACCTGTGTTGACTTAAAGATGATCGATAACAAAGCACGTATGAAACCGGTAATGATGTAGAACTCGTCCTCGAGAGTATCCATGCCGAGAAGTTGGAACTCACCGAGGCATTTCCAGTAAAGTTACCCTTAACGTGGAATATGTTCAAGGGCTTCCTAAAACACAAGGGAAAGGAGATTAACATGGTTGAGTTAATCGAGAGAATCAACTTGCACGAACAATACATGAGTGTTGCACAGGGAGTTCCAATCGTCCCCATGAACACAATGTTCTCCGCCAAGGCAAATGTGGTGGAGTATGGGCAGACCTCAACCAGACATGACGTCAAAGGCAAACAAAAGAAGCAAAAATGATTGATTCAGGGTCCTAAGGGTAGTGTCTAGAAGAAGTAGGAATCCCAACCACAAGGATTTATTGGTTCTTGTTAAAATTGTGGTAAGATTGGCCATAAATCTAATGCTTGTAGGTTTCCTAAGCAAAAGGATACCAACACGATGCAGGGAATCACCGAAGACCTTGATGACATTGACTTGACAACAATTGTGCCTGAGTTAAGCATCATTGATTCCATAAAGATGTTCGAGCTTCTATCCAAACTTTGGTGATTTCTAAGTCTCCAGTTCAAATTTTTGTTAAAGTACGAGTCAATGTATTGTTCAATTCGATTAAGGTAAATAGTGTGATTGTTTTGCCTTAACGACACTGTTTTAACGTAGCCAAATTTCTCTCACACTATCCTATTATGTTAAGAGGGCGAAATTGCCTAAAGGAGACCATGTTTTTCGTGGGACTCAATCTATAACGAAAAAAATATTTTTTTTAATCTTTTATAAGGACAATTTCATCATTTTGTAAAGTTGCATGTCAGTATAGGGTTTATGCAGTTTACATCATTTTAGCATTTGATCCGGAAATATTATTATATTATAATGTATTCCTCTATTAGCAATAATCCCAAGGCTATTTTTTGTGTAAATTGATACAGGAGACCTAAGAACCGTATCAGTTCAATAATTTGTAAAATATTTTATAATAATTTCAATGAAAAATATTTTAACACTTTCTATTTCAGAAAAATGGTTGCAAACAACAGTAATGTTGACATCTGTGTTGGAGCATTGACTAAGGCTGATGTTCCTATTGCATCATGGAACGCATCCGTCGTTGCGTCGACCGAAGTGGATGATCATGACTTATCCTACTGAACTATGCATGCAGAAAAACCCGATAAGTTTGACGGGTCCAACTTCAAAAGGTGGTAGGAGGAAATGATGTTTTATCTAACCACTCTGAGTTGCGCACGATTCCTGATGGAAGAACCACCAACTCAAGGCTAATATGATGATCATGATTTTTTCTTAGCTATAGAAGCATGGAATCATTCAGACTATTTGTGTAGACATTATGTAATGAATAGTTTATATGATTCATTGTATGATGTATGTAGCAAAATTAAGTCTGCTAAGGAGCTGAGGCATACCTTGGAACAAAACTGTGAGTCTAGGGATGTCGATAAGAAGAAATTCCTGCTAGTGAATTGTGAGTCACCTGTGTTGACTTAAAGATGATCGATAACAAAGCACGTATGAAACCGGTAATGATGTAGAACTCGTCCTCGAGAGTATCCATGCCGAGAAGTTGGAACTCACCGAGGCATTTCCAGTAAAGTTACCCTTAACGTGGAATATGTTCAAGGGCTTCCTAAAACACAAGGGAAAGGAGATTAACATGGTTGAGTTAATCGAGAGAATCAACTTGCACGAACAATACATGAGTGTTGCACAGGGAGTTCCAATCGTCCCCATGAACACAATGTTCTCCGCCAAGGCAAATGTGGTGGAGTATGGGCAGACCTCAACCAGACATGACGTCAAAGGCAAACAAAAGAAGCAAAAATGATTGATTCAGGGTCCTAAGGGTAGTGTCTAGAAGAAGTAGGAATCCCAACCACAAGGATTTATTGGTTCTTGTTAAAATTGTGGTAAGATTGGCCATAAATCTAATGCTTGTAGGTTTCCTAAGCAAAAGGATACCAACACGATGCAGGGAATCACCGAAGACCTTGATGACATTGACTTGACAACAATTGTGCCTGAGTTAAGCATCATTGATTCCATAAAGATGTTCGAGCTTCTATCCAAACTTTGGTGATTTCTAAGTCTCCAGTTCAAATTTTTGTTAAAGTACGAGTCAATGTATTGTTCAATTCGATTAAGGTAAATAGTGTGATTGTTTTGCCTTAACGACACTGTTTTAACGTAGCCAAATTTCTCTCACACTATCCTATTATGTTAAGAGGGCGAAATTGCCTAAAGGAGACCATGTTTTTCGTGGGACTCAATCTATAACGAAAAAAATATTTTTTTTAATCTTTTATAAGGACAATTTCATCATTTTGTAAAGTTGCATGTCAGTATAGGGTTTATGCAGTTTACATCATTTTAGCATTTGATCCGGAAATATTATTATATTATAATGTATTCCTCTATTAGCAATAATCCCAAGGCTATCTTTTGTGTAAATTGATACAGGAGACCTAAGAACCGTATCAGTTCAATAATTTGTAAAATATTTTATAATAATTTCAATGAAAAATATTTTAACACTTTCTATTTCAGAAAAATGGTTGCAAACAACAGTAATGTTGACATCTGTGTTGGAGCATTGACTAAGGCTGATGTTCCTATTGCATCATGGAACGCATCCGTCGTTGCGTCGACCGAAGTGGATGATCATGACTTATCCTACTGAACTATGCATGCAGAAAAACCCGATAAGTTTGACGGGTCCAACTTCAAAAGGTGGTAGGAGGAAATGATGTTTTATCTAACCACTCTGAGTTGCGCACGATTCCTGATGGAAGAACCACCAACTCAAGGCTAATATGATGATCATGATTTTTTCTTAGCTATAGAAGCATGGAATCATTCAGACTATTTGTGTAGACATTATGTAATGAATAGTTTATATGATTCATTGTATGATGTATGTAGCAAAATTAAGTCTGCTAAGGAGCTGAGGCATACCTTGGAACAAAACTGTGAGTCTAGGGATGTCGATAAGAAGAAATTCCTGCTAGTGAATTGTGAGTCACCTGTGTTGACTTAAAGATGATCGATAACAAAGCACGTATGAAACCGGTAATGATGTAGAACTCGTCCTCGAGAGTATCCATGCCGAGAAGTTGGAACTCACCGAGGCATTTCCAGTAAAGTTACCCTTAACGTGGAATATGTTCAAGGGCTTCCTGAAACACAAGGGAAAGGAGATTACCATGGTTGAGTTAATCGAGAGAATCAACGTGCACGAACAATACATGAGTGTTGCACAGGGAGTTCCAATCGTCCCCATGAACACAATGTTCTCCGCCAAGGCAAATGTGGTGGAGTATGGGCAGACCTCAACCAGACATGACGTCAAAGGCAAACAAAAGAAGCAAAAATGATTGATTCAGGGTCCTAAGGGTAGTGTCTAGAAGAAGTAGGAATCCCAACCACAAGGATTTATTGGTTCTTGTTAAAATTGTGGTAAGATTGGCCATAAATCTAATGCTTGTAGGTTTCCTAAGCAAAAGGATACCAACACGATGCAGGGAATCACCGAAGACCTTGATGACATTGACTTGACAACAATTGTGCCTGAGTTAAGCATCATTGATTCCATAAAGATGTTCGAGCTTCTATCCAAACTTTGGTGATTTCTAAGTCTCCAGTTCAAATTTTTGTTAAAGTACGAGTCAATGTATTGTTCAATTCGATTAAGGTAAATAGTGTGATTGTTTTGCCTTAACGACACTGTTTTAACGTAGCCAAATTTCTCTCACACTATCCTATTATGTTAAGAGGGCGAAATTGCCTAAAGGAGACCATGTTTTTCGTGGGACTCAATCTATAACGAAAAAAATATTTTTTTTAATCTTTTATAAGGACAATTTCATCATTTTGTAAAGTTGCATGTCAGTATAGGGTTTATGCAGTTTACATCATTTTAGCATTTGATCCGGAAATATTATTATATTATAATGTATTCCTCTATTAGCAATAATCCCAAGGCTATCTTTTGTGTAAATTGATACAGGAGACCTAAGAACCGTATCAGTTCAATAATTTGTAAAATATTTTATAATAATTTCAATGAAAAATATTTTAACACTTTCTATTTCAGAAAAATGGTTGCAAACAACAGTAATGTTGACATCTGTGTTGGAGCATTGACTAAGGCTGATGTTCCTATTGCATCATGGAACGCATCCGTCGTTGCGTCGACCGAAGTGGATGATCATGACTTATCCTACTGAACTATGCATGCAGAAAAACCCGATAAGTTTGACGGGTCCAACTTCAAAAGGTGGTAGGAGGAAATGATGTTTTATCTAACCACTCTGAGTTGCGCACGATTCCTGATGGAAGAACCACCAACTCAAGGCTAATATGATGATCATGATTTTTTCTTAGCTATAGAAGCATGGAATCATTCAGACTATTTGTGTAGACATTATGTAATGAATAGTTTATATGATTCATTGTATGATGTATGTAGCAAAATTAAGTCTGCTAAGGAGCTGAGGCATACCTTGGAACAAAACTGTGAGTCTAGGGATGTCGATAAGAAGAAATTCCTGCTAGTGAATTGTGAGTCACCTGTGTTGACTTAAAGATGATCGATAACAAAGCACGTATGAAACCGGTAATGATGTAGAACTCGTCCTCGAGAGTATCCATGCCGAGAAGTTGGAACTCACCGAGGCATTTCCAGTAAAGTTACCCTTAACGTGGAATATGTTCAAGGGCTTCCTGAAACACAAGGGAAAGGAGATTACCATGGTTGAGTTAATCGAGAGAATCAACGTGCACGAACAATACATGAGTGTTGCACAGGGAGTTCCAATCGTCCCCATGAACACAATGTTCTCCGCCAAGGCAAATGTGGTGGAGTATGGGCAGACCTCAACCAGACATGACGTCAAAGGCAAACAAAAGAAGCAAAAATGATTGATTCAGGGTCCTAAGGGTAGTGTCTAGAAGAAGTAGGAATCCCAACCACAAGGATTTATTGGTTCTTGTTAAAATTGTGGTAAGATTGGCCATAAATCTAATGCTTGTAGGTTTCCTAAGCAAAAGGATACCAACACGATGCAGGGAATCACCGAAGACCTTGATGACATTGACTTGACAACAATTGTGCCTGAGTTAAGCATCATTGATTCCATAAATATGTTCGAGCTTCTATCCAAACTTTGGTGATTTCTAAGTCTCCAGTTCAAATTTTTGTTAAAGTACGAGTCAATGTATTGTTCAATTCGATTAAGGTAAATAGTGTGATTGTTTTGCCTTAACGACACTGTTTTAACGTAGCCAAATTTCTCTCACACTATCCTATTATGTTAAGAGGGCGAAATTGCCTAAAGGAGACCATGTTTTTCGTGGGACTCAATCTATAACGAAAAAAATATTTTTTTTAATCTTTTATAAGGACAATTTCATCATTTTGTAAAGTTGCATGTCAGTATAGGGTTTATGCAGTTTACATCATTTTAGCATTTGATCCGGAAATATTATTATATTATAATGTATTCCTCTATTAGCAATAATCCCAAGGCTATTTTTTGTGTAAATTGATACAGGAGACCTAAGAACCGTATCAGTTCAATAATTTGTAAAATATTTTATAATAATTTCAATGAAAAATATTTTAACACTTTCTATTTCAGAAAAATGGTTGCAAACAACAGTAATGTTGACATCTGTGTTGGAGCATTGACTAAGGCTGATGTTCCTATTGCATCATGGAACGCATCCGTCGTTGCGTCGACCGAAGTGGATGATCATGACTTATCCTACTGAACTATGCATGCAGAAAAACCCGATAAGTTTGACGGGTCCAACTTCAAAAGGTGGTAGGAGGAAATGATGTTTTATCTAACCACTCTGAGTTGCGCACGATTCCTGATGGAAGAACCACCAACTCAAGGCTAATATGATGATCATGATTTTTTCTTAGCTATAGAAGCATGGAATCATTCAGACTATTTGTGTAGACATTATGTAATGAATAGTTTATATGATTCATTGTATGATGTATGTAGCAAAATTAAGTCTGCTAAGGAGCTGAGGCATACCTTGGAACAAAACTGTGAGTCTAGGGATGTCGATAAGAAGAAATTCCTGCTAGTGAATTGTGAGTCACCTGTGTTGACTTAAAGATGATCGATAACAAAGCACGTATGAAACCGGTAATGATGTAGAACTCGTCCTCGAGAGTATCCATGCCGAGAAGTTGGAACTCACCGAGGCATTTCCAGTAAAGTTACCCTTAACGTGGAATATGTTCAAGGGCTTCCTGAAACACAAGGGAAAGGAGATTACCATGGTTGAGTTAATCGAGAGAATCAACGTGCACGAACAATACATGAGTGTTGCACAGGGAGTTCCAATCGTCCCCATGAACACAATGTTCTCCGCCAAGGCAAATGTGGTGGAGTATGGGCAGACCTCAACCAGACATGACGTCAAAGGCAAACAAAAGAAGCAAAAATGATTGATTCAGGGTCCTAAGGGTAGTGTCTAGAAGAAGTAGGAATCCCAACCACAAGGATTTATTGGTTCTTGTTAAAATTGTGGTAAGATTGGCCATAAATCTAATGCTTGTAGGTTTCCTAAGCAAAAGGATACCAACACGATGCAGGGAATCACCGAAGACCTTGATGACATTGACTTGACAACAATTGTGCCTGAGTTAAGCATCATTGATTCCATAAAGATGTTCGAGCTTCTATCCAAACTTTGGTGATTTCTAAGTCTCCAGTTCAAATTTTTGTTAAAGTACGAGTCAATGTATTGTTCAATTCGATTAAGGTAAATAGTGTGATTGTTTTGCCTTAACGACACTGTTTTAACGTAGCCAAATTTCTCTCACACTATCCTATTATGTTAAGAGGGCGAAATTGCCTAAAGGAGACCATGTTTTTCGTGGGACTCAATCTATAACGAAAAAAATATTTTTTTTAATCTTTTATAAGGACAATTTCATCATTTTGTAAAGTTGCATGTCAGTATAGGGTTTATGCAGTTTACATCATTTTAGCATTTGATCCGGAAATATTATTATATTATAATGTATTCCTCTATTAGCAATAATCCCAAGGCTATTTTTTGTGTAAATTGATACAGGAGACCTAAGAACCGTATCAGTTCAATAATTTGTAAAATATTTTATAATAATTTCAATGAAAAATATTTTAACACTTTCTATTTCAGAAAAATGGTTGCAAACAACAGTAATGTTGACATCTGTGTTGGAGCATTGACTAAGGCTGATGTTCCTATTGCATCATGGAACGCATCCGTCGTTGCGTCGACCGAAGTGGATGATCATGACTTATCCTACTGAACTATGCATGCAGAAAAACCCGATAAGTTTGACGGGTCCAACTTCAAAAGGTGGTAGGAGGAAATGATGTTTTATCTAACCACTCTGAGTTGCGCACGATTCCTGATGGAAGAACCACCAACTCAAGGCTAATATGATGATCATGATTTTTTCTTAGCTATAGAAGCATGGAATCATTCAGACTATTTGTGTAGACATTATGTAATGAATAGTTTATATGATTCATTGTATGATGTATGTAGCAAAATTAAGTCTGCTAAGGAGCTGAGGCATACCTTGGAACAAAACTGTGAGTCTAGGGATGTCGATAAGAAGAAATTCCTGCTAGTGAATTGTGAGTCACCTGTGTTGACTTAAAGATGATCGATAACAAAGCACGTATGAAACCGGTAATGATGTAGAACTCGTCCTCGAGAGTATCCATGCCGAGAAGTTGGAACTCACCGAGGCATTTCCAGTAAAGTTACCCTTAACGTGGAATATGTTCAAGGGCTTCCTGAAACACAAGGGAAAGGAGATTACCATGGTTGAGTTAATCGAGAGAATCAACGTGCACGAACAATACATGAGTGTTGCACAGGGAGTTCCAATCGTCCCCATGAACACAATGTTCTCCGCCAAGGCAAATGTGGTGGAGTATGGGCAGACCTCAACCAGACATGACGTCAAAGGCAAACAAAAGAAGCAAAAATGATTGATTCAGGGTCCTAAGGGTAGTGTCTAGAAGAAGTAGGAATCCCAACCACAAGGATTTATTGGTTCTTGTTAAAATTGTGGTAAGATTGGCCATAAATCTAATGCTTGTAGGTTTCCTAAGCAAAAGGATACCAACACGATGCAGGGAATCACCGAAGACCTTGATGACATTGACTTGACAACAATTGTGCCTGAGTTAAGCATCATTGATTCCATAAAGATGTTCGAGCTTCTATCCAAACTTTGGTGATTTCTAAGTCTCCAGTTCAAATTTTTGTTAAAGTACGAGTCAATGTATTGTTCAATTCGATTAAGGTAAATAGTGTGATTGTTTTGCCTTAACGACACTGTTTTAACGTAGCCAAATTTCTCTCACACTATCCTATTATGTTAAGAGGGCGAAATTGCCTAAAGGAGACCATGTTTTTCGTGGGACTCAATCTATAACGAAAAAAATATTTTTTTTAATCTTTTATAAGGACAATTTCATCATTTTGTAAAGTTGCATGTCAGTATAGGGTTTATGCAGTTTACATCATTTTAGCATTTGATCCGGAAATATTATTATATTATAATGTATTCCTCTATTAGCAATAATCCCAAGGCTATTTTTTGTGTAAATTGATACAGGAGACCTAAGAACCGTATCAGTTCAATAATTTGTAAAATATTTTATAATAATTTCAATGAAAAATATTTTAACACTTTCTATTTCAGAAAAATGGTTGCAAACAACAGTAATGTTGACATCTGTGTTGGAGCATTGACTAAGGCTGATGTTCCTATTGCATCATGGAACGCATCCGTCGTTGCGTCGACCGAAGTGGATGATCATGACTTATCCTACTGAACTATGCATGCAGAAAAACCCGATAAGTTTGACGGGTCCAACTTCAAAAGGTGGTAGGAGGAAATGATGTTTTATCTAACCACTCTGAGTTGCGCACGATTCCTGATGGAAGAACCACCAACTCAAGGCTAATATGATGATCATGATTTTTTCTTAGCTATAGAAGCATGGAATCATTCAGACTATTTGTGTAGACATTATGTAATGAATAGTTTATATGATTCATTGTATGATGTATGTAGCAAAATTAAGTCTGCTAAGGAGCTGAGGCATACCTTGGAACAAAACTGTGAGTCTAGGGATGTCGATAAGAAGAAATTCCTGCTAGTGAATTGTGAGTCACCTGTGTTGACTTAAAGATGATCGATAACAAAGCACGTATGAAACCGGTAATGATGTAGAACTCGTCCTCGAGAGTATCCATGCCGAGAAGTTGGAACTCACCGAGGCATTTCCAGTAAAGTTACCCTTAACGTGGAATATGTTCAAGGGCTTCCTGAAACACAAGGGAAAGGAGATTACCATGGTTGAGTTAATCGAGAGAATCAACGTGCACGAACAATACATGAGTGTTGCACAGGGAGTTCCAATCGTCCCCATGAACACAATGTTCTCCGCCAAGGCAAATGTGGTGGAGTATGGGCAGACCTCAACCAGACATGACGTCAAAGGCAAACAAAAGAAGCAAAAATGATTGATTCAGGGTCCTAAGGGTAGTGTCTAGAAGAAGTAGGAATCCCAACCACAAGGATTTATTGGTTCTTGTTAAAATTGTGGTAAGATTGGCCATAAATCTAATGCTTGTAGGTTTCCTAAGCAAAAGGATACCAACACGATGCAGGGAATCACCGAAGACCTTGATGACATTGACTTGACAACAATTGTGCCTGAGTTAAGCATCATTGATTCCATAAAGATGTTCGAGCTTCTATCCAAACTTTGGTGATTTCTAAGTCTCCAGTTCAAATTTTTGTTAAAGTACGAGTCAATGTATTGTTCAATTCGATTAAGGTAAATAGTGTGATTGTTTTGCCTTAACGACACTGTTTTAACGTAGCCAAATTTCTCTCACACTATCCTATTATGTTAAGAGGGCGAAATTGCCTAAAGGAGACCATGTTTTTCGTGGGACTCAATCTATAACGAAAAAAATATTTTTTTTAATCTTTTATAAGGACAATTTCATCATTTTGTAAAGTTGCATGTCAGTATAGGGTTTATGCAGTTTACATCATTTTAGCATTTGATCCGGAAATATTATTATATTATAATGTATTCCTCTATTAGCAATAATCCCAAGGCTATTTTTTGTGTAAATTGATACAGGAGACCTAAGAACCGTATCAGTTCAATAATTTGTAAAATATTTTATAATAATTTCAATGAAAAATATTTTAACACTTTCTATTTCAGAAAAATGGTTGCAAACAACAGTAATGTTGACATCTGTGTTGGAGCATTGACTAAGGCTGATGTTCCTATTGCATCATGGAACGCATCCGTCGTTGCGTCGACCGAAGTGGATGATCATGACTTATCCTACTGAACTATGCATGCAGAAAAACCCGATAAGTTTGACGGGTCCAACTTCAAAAGGTGGTAGGAGGAAATGATGTTTTATCTAACCACTCTGAGTTGCGCACGATTCCTGATGGAAGAACCACCAACTCAAGGCTAATATGATGATCATGATTTTTTCTTAGCTATAGAAGCATGGAATCATTCAGACTATTTGTGTAGACATTATGTAATGAATAGTTTATATGATTCATTGTATGATGTATGTAGCAAAATTAAGTCTGCTAAGGAGCTGAGGCATACCTTGGAACAAAACTGTGAGTCTAGGGTCGATAAGAAGAAATTCCTGCTAGTGAATTGTGAGTCACCTGTGTTGACTTAAAGATGATCGATAACAAAGCACGTATGAAACCGGTAATGATGTAGAACTCGTCCTCGAGAGTATCCATGCCGAGAAGTTGGAACTCACCGAGGCATTTCCAGTAAAGTTACCCTTAACGTGGAATATGTTCAAGGGCTTCCTGAAACACAAGGGAAAGGAGATTACCATGGTTGAGTTAATCGAGAGAATCAACGTGCACGAACAATACATGAGTGTTGCACAGGGAGTTCCAATCGTCCCCATGAACAAAATGTTCTCCGCCAAGGCAAATGTGGTGGAGTATGGGCAGACCTCAACCAGACATGACGTCAAAGGCAAACAAAAGAAGCAAAAATGATTGATTCAGGGTCCTATGGGTAGTGTCTAGAAGAAGTAGGAATCCCAACCACAAGGATTTATTGGTTCTTGTTAAAATTGTGGTAAGATTGGCCATAAATCTAATGCTTGTAGGTTTCCTAAGCAAAAGGATACCAACACGATGCAGGGAATCACCGAAGACCTTGATGACATTGACTTGACAACAATTGTGCCTGAGTTAAGCATCATTGATTCCATAAAGATGTTCGAGCTTCTATCCAAACTTTGGTGATTTCTAAGTCTCCAGTTCAAATTTTTGTTAAAGTACGAGTCAATGTATTGTTCAATTCGATTAAGGTAAATAGTGTGATTGTTTTGCCTTAACGACACTGTTTTAACGTAGCCAAATTTCTCTCACACTATCCTATTATGTTAAGAGGGCGAAATTGCCTAAAGGAGACAATGTTTTTCGTGGGACTCAATCTATAACGAAAAAAATATTTTTTTTAATCTTTTATAAGGACAATTTCATCATTTTGTAAAGTTGCATGTCAGTATAGGGTTTATGCAGTTTACATCATTTTAGCATTTGATCCGGAAATATTATTATATTATAATGTATTCCTCTATTAGCAATAATCCCAAGGCTATTTTTTGTGTAAATTGATACAGGAGACCTAAGAACCGTATCAGTTCAATAATTTGTAAAATATTTTATAATAATTTCAATGAAAAATATTTTAACACTTTCTATTTCAGAAAAATGGTTGCAAACAACAGTAATGTTGACATCTGTGTTGGAGCATTGACTAAGGCTGATGTTCCTATTGCATCATGGAACGCATCCGTCCTTGCGTCGACCGAAGTGGATGATCATGACTTATCCTACTGAACTATGCATGCAGAAAAACCCGATAAGTTTGACGGGTCCAACTTCAAAAGGTGGTAGGAGGAAATGATGTTTTATCTAACTACTCTGAGTTGCGCACGATTCCTGATGGAAGAACCACCAACTCAAGGCTAATATGATGATCATGATTTTTTCTTAGCTATAGAAGCATGGAATCATTCAGACTATTTGTGTAGACATTATGTAATGAATAGTTTGTATGATTCATTGTATGATGTATGTAGCAAAATTAAGTCTGCTAAGGAGCTGAGGCATACCTTGGAACAAAACTGTGAGTCTAGGGATGTCGATAAGAAGAAATTCCTGCTAGTGAATTGTGAGTCACCTGTGTTGACTTAAAGATGATCGATAACAAAGCACGTATGAAACCGGTAATAGATGTAGAAGTCGTCCTCGAGAGTATCCATGCCGAGAAGTTGGAACTCACCGAGGTATTTCCAGTAAAGTTACCCTTAACGTGGAATATGTTCAAGGGCTTCCTGAAACACAAGGGAAAGGAGATTACCATGGTTGAGTTAATCGAGAGAATCAATGTGCACGAACAATACATGAGTATTGCACAGGGAGTTCCAATCGTCCCCATGAACACAATGTTCTCCGCCAAGGCAAATGTGGTGGAGTATGGGCAGACCTCAACCAGACATGACGTCAAAGGCAAACAAAAGAAGCAAAAATGATTGATTCAGGGTCCTAAGGGTAGTGTCGAGAAGAAGTAGGAATCTCAACCACAAGGATTTATTGGTTCTTGTTAAAATTGTGGTAAGATTGGCCATAAATCTAATGGTTGTAGGTTTCCTAAGCAAAAGGATACCAACATGATTCAGGGAATCACCGAAGACCTTGATGACATTGACTTGACAACAATTGTGCCTGAGTTAAGCATCATTGATTCCATAAAGATGTTCGAGCTTCTATCCAAACTTTGGTGATTTCTAAGTCTCCAGTTCAAATTTTTGTTAAAGTACGAGTCAATGTATTGTTCAATTCGATTAAGGGAAATAGTGTGTTTGTTTTGCCTTAACGACACTGTTTTAACGTAGCCAAATTTCTCTCACACTATTCTATTATGTTAAGAGGGCGAAATTGCCTAAAGGAGACCATGTTTTTCGTGGGACTCAATCTATAACGAAAAATATATTTTTTTTAATCTTTTATAAGGACAATTTCATCATTTTGTAAAGTTGCATGTCAGTATAGGGTTTATGCAGTTTACATCATTTTAGCATTTGATCCGAAAATATTATTATATTATAATATATTCCTCTATTAGCAATAATCCCAAGGCTATTTTTTGTTTAAATTGATACAGGAGACCTAAGAACCGTATCAGTTCAATAATTTGTAAAATATTTTATAATAATTTCAATGAAAAATATTTTAACACTTTCTATTTCAGAAAAATGGTTGCAAACAACAGTAATGTTGACATCTGTGTTGGAGCATTGACTAAGGCTGATGTTCCTATTGCATCATGGAACGCATCCGTCGTTGCGTCGACCGAAGTGGATGATCATGACTTATCCTACTGAACTATGCATGCAGAAAAACCCAATAAGTTTGACGGGTCCAACTTCAAAAGGTGGTAGGAGGAAATGATGTTTTATCTAACCACTCTGAGTTGCGCACGATTCCTGATGGAAGAACCACCAACTCAAGGCTAATATGATGATCATGATTTTTTCTTAGCTATAGAAGCATGGAATCATTCAGACTATTTGTGTAGACATTATGTAATGAATAGTTTATATGATTCATTGTATGATGTATGTAGCAAAATTAAGTCTGCTAAGGAGCTGAGGCATACCTTGGAACAAAACTGTGAGTCTAGGGATGTCGATAAGAAGAAATTCTTGCTAGTGAATTGTGAGTCACCTGTGTTGACTTAAAGATGATCGATAACAAAGCACGTATGAAACCGGTAATAGATGTAGAACTCGTCCTCGAGAGTATCCATGCCGAGAAGTTGGAACTCACCGAGGCATTTCCAGTAAAGTTACCCTTAACGTGGAATATGTTCAAGGGCTTCCTGAAACACAAGGGAAAGGAGATTACCATGGTTGAGTTAATCGAGAGAATCAACGTGCACGAACAATACATGAGTATTGCACAGGGAGTTCCAATCGTCCCCATGAACACAATGTTCTCCGCCAAGGCAAATGTGGTGGAGTATGGGCAGACCTCAACCAGACATGACGTCAAAGGCAAACAAAAGAAGCAAAAATGATTGATTCAGGGTCCTAAGGGTAGTGTCTAGAAGAAGTAGGAATCCCAACCACAAGGATTTATTGGTTCTTGTTAAAATTGTGGTAAGATTGGCCATAAATCTAATGCTTGTAGGTTTCCTAAGCAAAAGGATACCAACACGATGCAGGGAATCACCGAAGACCTTGATGACATTGACTTGACAACAATTGTGCCTGAGTTAAGCATCATTGATTCCATAAAGATGTTCGAGCTTCTATCCAAACTTTGGTGATTTCTAAGTCTCCAGTTCAAATTTTTGTTAAAGTACGAGTCAATGTATTGTTCAATTCGATTAAGGGAAATAGTGTGTTTGTTTTGCCTTAACGACACTGTTTTAACGTAGCCAAATTTCTCTCACACTATCCTATTATGTTAAGAGGGCGAAATTGCCTAAAGGAGACCATGTTTTTCGTGGGACTCAATCTATAACGAAAAAAATATTTTTTTTAATCTTTTATAAGGACAATTTCATCATTTTGTAAAGTTGCATGTCAGTATAGGGTTTATGCAGTTTACATCATTTTAGCATTTGATCCGGAAATATTATTATATTATAATATTCCTCTATTAGCAATAATCCCAAGGCTATTTTTTGTGTAAATTGATACAGGAGACCTAAGAACCGTATCAGTTCAATAATTTGTAAAATATTTTATAATAATTTCAATGAAAAATATTTTAACACTTTCTATTTCAGAAAAATGGTTGCAAACAACAGTAATGTTGACATCTGTGTTGTAGCATTGACTAAGGCTGATGTTCCTATTGCATCATGGAACGCATCCGTCGTTGCGTCGACCGAAGTGGATGATCATGACTTATCCTACTGAACTATGCATGCAGAAAAACCCGATAAGTTTGACGGGTCCAACTTCAAAAGGTGGTAGGAGGAAATGATGTTTTATCTAACCACTCTGAGTTGCGCACGATTCCTGATGGAAGAACCACCAACTCAAGGCTAATATGATGATCATGATTTTTTCTTAGCTATAGAAGCATGGAATCATTCAGACTATTTGTGTAGACATTATGTAATGAATAGTTTATATGATTCATTGTATGATGTATGTAGCAAAATTAAGTCTGCTAAGGAGCTGAGGCATACCTTGGAACAAAACTGTGAGTCTAGGGATGTCGATAAGAAGAAATTCCTGCTAGTGAATTGTGAGTCACCTGTGTTGACTTAAAGATGATCGATAACAAAGCACGTATGAAACCGGTAATAGATGTAGAAGTCGTCCTCGAGAGTATCCATGCCGAGAAGTTGGAACTCACCGAGGTATTTCCAGTAAAGTTACCCTTAACGTGGAATATGTTCAAGGGCTTCCTGAAACACAAGGGAAAGGAGATTACCATGGTTGAGTTAATCGAGAGAATTAATGTGCACGAACAATACATGAGTATTGCACAGGGAGTTCCAATCGTCCCCATGAACACAATGTTCTCCGCCAAGGCAAATGTGGTGGAGTATGGGCAGACCTCAACCAGACATGACGTCAAAGGCAAACAAAAGAAGCAAAAATGATTGATTCAGGGTCCTAAGGGTAGTGTCGAGAAGAAGTAGGAATCTCAACCACAAGGATTTATTGGTTCTTGTTAAAATTGTGGTAAGATTGGCCATAAATCTAATGCTTGTAGGTTTCCTAAGCAAAAGGATACCAACATGATTCAGGGAATCACCGAAGACCTTGATGACATTGACTTGACAACAATTGTGCCTGAGTTAAGCATCATTGATTCCATAAAGATGTTCGAGCTTCTATCCAAACTTTGGTGATTTCTAAGTCTCCAGTTCAAATTTTTGTTAAAGTACGAGTCAATGTATTGTTCAATTCGATTAAGGGAAATAGTGTGTTTGTTTTGCCTTAACGACACTGTTTTAACGTAGCCAAATTTCTCTCACACTATTCTATTATGTTAAGAGGGCGAAATTGCCTAAAGGAGACCATGTTTTTCGTGGGACTCAATCTATAACGAAAAAAATATTTTTTTTAATCTTTTATAAGGACAATTTCATCATTTTGTAAAGTTGCATGTCAGTATAGGGTTTATGCAATTTACATCATTTTAGCATTTGATCCGGAAATATTATTATATTATAATATATTCCTCTATTAGCAATAATCCCAAGGCTATTTTTTGTTTAAATTGATACAGGAGACCTAAGAACCGTATCAGTTCAATAATTTGTAAAATATTTTATAATAATTTCAATGAAAAATATTTTAACACTTTCTATTTCAGAAAAATGGTTGCAAACAACAGTAATGTTGACATCTGTGTTGGAGCATTGACTAAGGCTGATGTTCCTATTGCATCATGGAACGCATCCGTCGTTGCGTTGACCGAAGTGGGTGATCATGACTTATCCTACTGAACTATGCATGCAGAAAAACCCCATTAGTTTGACGGGTCCAACTTCAAGAGGTGGTAGGAGGAAATGATGTTTTATCTAACCACTCTGAGTTGCGCACGATTCCTGATGGAAGAACCACCAACTCAAGGCTAATATGATTATCTTGGTTTTTTCTTAGCGATAGTAGCATGGAATCATTCAGACTATTTGTGTAGACATTATGTAATGAATAGTTTATATGATTCATTGTATGATGTATGTAGCAAAATTAAGTCTGCTAAGGAGTTGAGGCATGCCTTGGAACAAAACTATGAGTCTGAGAATGTAGATAAGAAAAAATTCCTGCTAGTGAATTGTGAGTCACCTGTGCTGACTTAAAGATGATCGATAACAAAGCACGTATGAAACCGGTAATAGATGTAGAACTCCTACTTGACAGTATCCATGCCGAGAAGTTGGAATTCACCGAGGCATTTCCAGTAAAGTTACCCTTAACATGGAATATGTTCAAGGGCTTCCTGAAACACAAGGGAAAGGATATTACCATGGTTGAGTTAATCGAGAGAATCAACGTGCACGAACAATACATGAGTATTGCACAGGGAGTTCCAATCGTCCCCATGAACACAATGTTCTCCGCCCAGGCAAATGTGGTGGAGTATGGGAAGACCTCAACCAGACATGACGTCAAAGGCAAACAAAAGAAGCAAAAATGATTGATTCAGGGTCCTAAGGGTAGTGTCTAGAAGAAGTAGGAATCCCAACCACAAGGATTTATTAGTTCTTGTTAAAATTGTGGTAAGATTGGCCATAAATCTAATTCTTCTAGGTTTCCTAAGCAAAAGGATACCAACATGATGCAGGGAATCACCGAAGACCTTGATGACATTGACTTGACAACAATTGTGTCTGAGGTAAGCATTACTGATTCCATAAAGATGTTCGAGCTTCTATCGAAACGAGTCGAGGTATTATTCAGTTCGATTAATGGAAATAGTGTGTTTGTTGTGCCTTAATGACACTGTTTTAATGTAGCCAAATTTCTCTCACACTATCCTATTATGTTAAGAGGGTGAAATTGCCTACAGGAGACCATGTTTTTCGTGGGACTCAATCTATAACGAAAAAAAAAAAAATTTAATCTTTTATAAGGACAATTTCATCATTTTGTAAAGTTGCATGTCAGTATAGGGTTTATGCAGTTTATATCATTTTAGTATTTGATCCGGAAATATTATTATTTTATAATATATTCCTCTATTAGTAATAATCCCAAGGCTATTTTTTGTTTAAATTGATACAGGAGACCTAAGAACCGTATCAGTTCAATAATTTGTAAAATATGTTATAATAATTTCAATGGAAAATATTTTAACACTTTCTATTTCAGACAAATGCTCGCTAACAACAGTAATGTTGACATCTGTGTTGAAGCATTGACTAAGACTAATGTTCCTATTGCATCATGGAACGCATCCGTCGTTGCGTCGACCGAAGTGGGTGATCATGACTTATCCTACTGAACTATGCATGCAGAAAAACCCGATAAGTTTGACGGGTCCAACTTCAAGAGGTGGTAGGAGAAATGATGTTTTATCTAACCACTCTGAGTTGCGCACGATTCCTGATGGAAGAACCACCAACTGAAGGCTAATATGATGATCATGGTTTTTTCTTAGCTATAGAAGCTTGGAATCATTCAGACTATTTGTGTAGACATTATGTAATGAATAGTTTATATGATTCATTGTATGATGTATGTAGCAAAATTAAGTCTGCTAAGAAGTTGAGGCATGCCTTGGAACAAAACTATGAGTCTGAGGATGTCGATAAGAAGAAATTCCTGCTAGTGAATTGTGAGTCACCTGTGTTGACTTAAAGATGATTGATAACAAAGCATGTATGAAACCGGTAATAGATGTAGAACTCCTCCTCAAGAGTATCCATGCCGAGAAGTTGGAACTCATCGAGGCATTTCCGGTAAACTTACCTTTAACGTGGAATATGTTCAAGGGCTACCTGAAACACAAGGGAAAGGATATTACCATAGATGAGTTAATCAACGTGCACGAACAATACATGAGTATTGCACATGAAGTTCCAATCGTCCCCATGAACACAATGTTCTCCCCCAAGGCAAATGTGGTGGAGCATGGGCAGACCTCAACCAGACATGACGTCAAAGGCAAACAAAAGAAGCAAAAATGATTGATTCAAGGTCCTAAGGGTAGTGTCTACAAGAAGTAGGAATCCCAACCACAAGGATTTATTGGTTCTTGTTAAAATTGTGGTAAGATTGGCCATAAATCTAATGCTTGTAGGTTTCCAAAGCAAAAGGATACCAACTTGATGCAGGGAATCACCGAAGACCTTGATGACATTGACTTGACAACAATTGTGTCTGAGGTAAGCATTACTGATTCCATAAAGATGTTCGAGCTTCTATCCAAACTTTGGTGATTTCTAAGTCTCCAGCTCAGTTTTTTGTTAAAGTACGAGTCGAGGTATTATTCAGTTCGATTAATGGAAATAGTGTGTTTGTTGTGCCTTAATGACACTGTTTTAATGTAGCCAAATTTCTCTCACACTATCCTATTATGTTAAGAGGGTGAAATTGCCTAAAGGAGACCATGTTTTTCGTGGGACTCAATCTATAACGAAAAAAATATTTTTTTTTAATCTTTTATAAGGACAATTTCATCATTTTGTAAAGTTGCATGTCAGTATAGGGGTTATGCAGTTTATATCATTTTAGTATTTGATCCGGAAATATTATTATTTTATAATATATTCCTCTATTAGTAATAATCCGAAGGCTATTTTTTGTTTAAATTGATACAGGAGACCTAAGAACCGTATCAGTTCAATAATTTGTAAAATATGTTATAATAATTTCAATGGAAAATATTTTAACACTTTCTATTTCAGACAAATGCTTGCAAACAACAGTAATGTTGACATCTGTGTTGCAGCATTGACTAAGACTAATGTTCCTATTGCATCATGGAACGCATCCGTCGTTGCGTCGACCGAAGTGGGTGATCATGACTTATCCTACTGAACTATGCATGCAGAAAAACCCGATAAGTTTGACGGGTCCAACTTCAAGAGGTGGTAGGAGAAATGATGTTTTATCTAACCACTCTGAGTTGCGCACGATTCCTGATGGAAGAACCACCAACTCAAGGCTAATATGATGATCATGGGTTTTTCTTAGCTATAGAAGCTTGGAATCATTCAGACTATTTGTGTAGACATTATGTAATGAATAGTTTATATGATTCATTGTATGATGTATGTAGCAAAATTAAGTCTGCTAAGGAGTTGAGGCATGCCTTGGAACAAAACTGTGAGTCTGAGGATGTCGATAAGAAGAAATTCCTGCTAGTGAATTGTGAGTCACCTGTGTTGACTTAAAGATGATCGATAACAAAGCATGTATGAAACCGGTAATAGATGTAGAACTCCTCCCCAAGAGTATCCATGCCGAGAAGTTGGAACTCACCGAGGCATTTCCGGTAAAGTTACCCTTAACGTGGAATATGTTCAAGGGCTACCTGAAACACAAGGGAAAGGAGATTACCATAGTTGAGTTAATCGAGAGAATCAACGTGCACGAACAATACATGAGTATTGCACAGGAAGTTCCAATCGTCCCCATGAACACAATGATCTCCACCAAGGCAAATGTGGTGGAGCATGGGCAGACCTCAACCAGACATGACGTCAAAGGCAAACTAAAGAAGCAAAAATGATTGATTCAGGGTCCTAAGGGTAGTGTCTAGAAGAAGTAGGAATCCCAACCACAAGGATTTATTGGTTCTTGTTAAAATTGTGGTAAGATTGGCCATAAATCTAATGCTTGTAGGTTTCCAAAGCAAAAGGATACCAACTTGATGCAGGGAATCACTGAAGACCTTGATGACATTGACTTGACAACAATTGTGTCTGAGGTAAGCATTACTGATTCCATAAAGATGTTCGAGCTTCTATCCAAACTTTGGTGATTTCTAAGTCTCCAGCTCAATTTTTTGTTAAAGTACGAGTCGAGGTATTATTCAGTTCGATTAATGGAAATAGTGTGTTTGTTGTGCCTTAATGACACTGTTTTAATGTAGCCAAATTTCTCTAACACTATCCTATTATGTTAAGAGGGTGTAATTGCCTAAAGGAGACCATATTTTTCGTGGGACTCAATCTATAACGAAAAAAATATTTTTTTTAATCTTTTATAAGGACAATTTCATCATTTTGTAAAGTTGCATGTCAGTATAGAGTTTATGCAGTTTATATCATTTTAGTATTTGATCCGGAAATATTATTATTTTATAATATATTCCTCTATTAGTAATAATCTGAAGGCTATTTTTTGTTTAAAGTGATACAGGAGACCTAAGAACCGTATCAGTTCAATAATTTGTAAAATATGTTATAATAATTTCAATGGAAAATATTTTAACACTTTCTATTTCAGACAAATGTTTGCAAACAACAGTAATGTTGACATCTGTGTTGGAGCATTGACTAAGACTAATGTTCCTATTGCATCATGGAACGCATCCGTCGTTGCGTCGACCAAAGTGGGTGATCATGACTTATCCTACTGAACTATGCATTCAGAAAAACACGATAAGTTTGACGGGTCCAACTTCAAGAGGTGGTAGGAGAAATGATGTTTTATCTAACCACTCTGAGTTGCGCACGATTCATGATGGAAGAACCACCAACTCAAGGCTAATATGATGATCATGGTTTTTTCTTAGCTATAGAAGCTTGGAATCATTCAGACTATTTGTGTAGACATTATGTAATGAATAGTTTATATGATTCATTGTATGATGTATGTAGCAAAATTAAGTCTGCTAAGGAGCTGAGGCATGCCTTGGAACAAAACTATGAGTCTGAGGATGTCGATAAGAAGAAATTCCTGCTAGTGCATTGTGAGTCACCTGTGTTGACTTAAAGATGATCGATAACAAAGCATGTATGAAACCAGTAATAGATGTAGAAGTTCTCCTCAAGAGTATCCATGCCGAGAAGTTGGAACTCACCGAGACAATTCCGGTAAAGTTACCCTTAACGTGGAATATGTTCAAGGGAAATGAGATTACCATGGTTGAGTTAATCGAGAGAATCAACGTGCACGAACAATACATGAGTATTGCACAGGAAGTTCCAATCGTCCCCATGAACACAATGTTCTCTGCCAAGGCAAATGTGGTGGAGCATGGGCAGACCTCAACCAGACATGACGTCAAAGGCAAACAACAGAAGCAAAAATGATTGATTCAGGGTCCTAAGGGTAGTGTCTAGAAGAAGTAGGAATCCAAACAACAAGGATTTATTAGTTCTTGTTAAAATTGTGGTAAGATTGGCCATAAATCTAATGCTTGTAGGTTTCCAAAGCAAAAGGATACCAACTTGATGCAGGGAATCACCGAAGACCTTGATGACATTGACTTGACAACAATTGTGTCTGAGGTAAGCATTACTGATTCCATAAAGATGTTCGAGCTTCTACCCAAACTTTGGTGATTTCTAAGTCTCCAGCTCAAATTTTTATTAAAGTACGAGTCGAGGTATTATTCAGTTCGATTAATGGAAATAGTGTGTTTGTTGTGCCTTAATGACACTGTTTTAATGTAGCCAAATTTCTCTCACACTATACTAATATGTTAAGAGGGTGAAATTGCCTAAAGGAGGCCATGTTTTTCGTGGGACTCAATCTATAACGAAAAAAATATTTTTTTTAATCTTTTATAAGGACAATTTCATCATTTTGTAAAGTTGCATGTCAGTATAGGGTTTATGCAGTTTATATCATTTTAGTATTTGATCCGGAAATATTATTATTTTATAATATATTCCTCTATTAGTAATAATCCCAAGGCTATTTTTTGTTTAAATTGATACAGGAGACCTAAGAACCGTATCAGTTCAATAATTTGTAAAATATGTTATAATAATTTCAATGGAAAATATTTTAACACTTTCTATTTCAGACAAATGCTTGCAAACAACAGTAATGTTGACATCTGTGTTGCAGCATTGACTAAGACTAATGTTCCTATTGCATCATGGAACGCATCCGTCGTTGCGTCGACCGAAGTGGGTGATCATGACTTATCCTACTGAACTATGCATGCAGAAAAACCCGATAAGTTTGACGGGTCCAACTTCAAGAGGTGGTAGGAGAAATGATGTTTTATCTAACCACTCTGAGTTGCGCACGATTCCTGATGGAAGAACCACCAACTCAAGGCTAATATGATGATCATGGTTTTTTCTTAGCTATAGAAGCTTGGAATCATTCAGACTATTTGTGTAGACATTATGTAATGAATAGTTTATATGATTCATTGTATGATGTATGTAGCAAAATTAAGTCTGCTAAGGAGTTGAGGCATGCCTTGGAACAAAACTGTGAGTCTGAGGATGTCGATAAGAAGAAATTCCTGCTAGTGAATTGTGAGTCACCTGTGTTGACTTAAAGATGATCGATAACAAAGCATGTATGAAACCGGTAATAGATGTAGAACTCCTCCCCAAGAGTATCCATGCCGAGAAGTTGGAACTCACCGAGGCATTTCCGGTAAAGTTACCCTTAACGTGGAATATGTTCAAGGGCTACCTGAAACACAAGGGAAAGGAGATTACCATAGTTGAGTTAATCGAGAGAATCAACGTGCACGAACAATACATGAGTATTGCACAGGAAGTTCCAATCGTCCCCATGAACACAATGATCTCCACCAAGGCAAATGTGGTGGAGCATGGGCAGACCTCAACCAGACATGACGTCAAAGGCAAACTAAAGAAGCAAAAATGATTGATTCAGGGTCCTAAGGGTAGTGTCTAGAAGAAGTAGGAATCCCAACCACAAGGATTTATTGGTTCTTGTTAAAATTGTGGTAAGATTGGCCATAAATCTAATGCTTGTAGGTTTCCAAAGCAAAAGGATACCAACTTGATGCAGGGAATCACTGAAGACCTTGATGACATTGACTTGACAACAATTGTGTCTGAGGTAAGCATTACTGATTCCATAAAGATGTTCGAGCTTCTATCCAAACTTTGGTGATTTCTAAGTCTCCAGCTCAATTTTTTGTTAAAGTACGAGTCGAGGTATTATTCAGTTCGATTAATGGAAATAGTGTGTTTGTTGTGCCTTAATGACACTGTTTTAATGTAGCCAAATTTCTCTAACACTATCCTATTATGTTAAGAGGGTGTAATTGCCTAAAGGAGACCATATTTTTCGTGGGACTCAATCTATAACGAAAAAAATATTTTTTTTAATCTTTTATAAGGACAATTTCATCATTTTGTAAAGTTGCATGTCAGTATAGAGTTTATGCAGTTTATATCATTTTAGTATTTGATCCGGAAATATTATTATTTTATAATATATTCCTCTATTAGTAATAATCTGAAGGCTATTTTTTGTTTAAAGTGATACAGGAGACCTAAGAACCGTATCAGTTCAATAATTTGTAAAATATGTTATAATAATTTCAATGGAAAATATTTTAACACTTTCTATTTCAGACAAATGTTTGCAAACAACAGTAATGTTGACATCTGTGTTGGAGCATTGACTAAGACTAATGTTCCTATTGCATCATGGAACGCATCCGTCGTTGCGTCGACCAAAGTGGGTGATCATGACTTATCCTACTGAACTATGCATTCAGAAAAACACGATAAGTTTGACGGGTCCAACTTCAAGAGGTGGTAGGAGAAATGATGTTTTATCTAACCACTCTGAGTTGCGCACGATTCATGATGGAAGAACCACCAACTCAAGGCTAATATGATGATCATGGTTTTTTCTTAGCTATAGAAGCTTGGAATCATTCAGACTATTTGTGTAGACATTATGTAATGAATAGTTTATATGATTCATTGTATGATGTATGTAGCAAAATTAAGTCTGCTAAGGAGCTGAGGCATGCCTTGGAACAAAACTATGAGTCTGAGGATGTCGATAAGAAGAAATTCCTGCTAGTGCATTGTGAGTCACCTGTGTTGACTTAAATATGATCGATAACAAAGCATGTATGAAACCAGTAATAGATGTAGAAGTTCTCCTCAAGAGTATCCATGCCGAGAAGTTGGAACTCACCGAGACAATTCCGGTAAAGTTACCCTTAACGTGGAATATGTTCAAGGGAAATGAGATTACCATGGTTGAGTTAATCGAGAGAATCAACGTGCACGAACAATACATGAGTATTGCACAGGAAGTTCCAATCGTCCCCATGAACACAATGTTCTCTGCCAAGGCAAATGTGGTGGAGCATGGGCAGACCTCAACCAGACATGACGTCAAAGGCAAACAACAGAAGCAAAAATGATTGATTCAGGGTCCTAAGGGTAGTGTCTAGAAGAAGTAGGAATCCAAACAACAAGGATTTATTAGTTCTTGTTAAAATTGTGGTAAGATTGGCCATAAATCTAATGCTTGTAGGTTTCCAAAGCAAAAGGATACCAACTTGATGCAGGGAATCACCGAAGACCTTGATGACATTGACTTGACAACAATTGTGTCTGAGGTAAGCATTACTGATTCCATAAAGATGTTCGAGCTTCTACCCAAACTTTGGTGATTTCTAAGTCTCCAGCTCAAATTTTTATTAAAGTACGAGTCGAGGTATTATTCAGTTCGATTAATGGAAATAGTGTGTTTGTTGTGCCTTAATGACACTGTTTTAATGTAGCCAAATTTCTCTCACACTATACTAATATGTTAAGAGGGTGAAATTGCCTAAAGGAGGCCATGTTTTTCGTGGGACTCAATCTATAACGAAAAAAATATTTTTTTTAATCTTTTATAAGGACAATTTCATCATTTTGTAAAGTTGCATGTCAGTATAGGGTTTATGCAGTTTATATCATTTTAGTATTTGATCCGGAAATATTATTATTTTATAATATATTCCTCTATTAGTAATAATCCCAAGGCTATTTTTTGTTTAAATTGATACAGGAGACCTAAGAACCGTATCAGTTCAATAATTTGTAAAATATGTTATAATAATTTCAATGGAAAATATTTTAACACTTTCTATTTCAGACAAATGCTTGCAAACAACAGTAATGTTGACATCTGTGTTGGAGCATTGACTAAGACTAATGTTCCTATTGCATCATGGAACGCATCCGTCGTTGCGTCGACCGAAGTGGGTGATCATGACTTATCCTACTGAACTATGCATGCAGAAAAACCCGATAAGTTTGACGGGTCCAACTTCAAGAGGTGGTAGGAGAAATGATGTTTTATCTAACCACTCTGAGTTGCGCACGATTCCTGATGGAAGAACCACCAACTCAAGGCTAATATGATGATCATGGTTTTTTCTTAGCTATAGAAGCTTGGAATCATTCAGACTATTTGTGTAGACATTATGTAATGAATAGTTTATATGATTCATTGTATGATGTATGTAGCAAAATTAAGTCTGCTAAGGAGTTGAGGCATGCCTTGGAACAAAACTATGAGTCTGAGGATGTCGATAAGAAGAAATTCCTGCTAGTGAATTGTGAGTCACCTGTGTTGACTTAAAGATGATTGATAACAAAGCATGTATGAAACCGGTAATAGATGTAGAACTCCTCCTCAAGAGTATCCATGCCGAGAAGTTGGAACTCATCGAGGCATTTCCGGTAAAGTTACCTTTAACGTGGAATATGTTCAAGGGCTACCTGAAACACAAGGGAAAGGATATTACCATAGATGAGTTAATCAACGTGCACGAACAATACATGAGTATTGCACATGAAGTTCCAATCGTCCCCATGAACACAATGTTCTCCCCCAAGGCAAATGTGGTGGAGCATGGGCAGACCTCAACTAGACATGACGTCAAAGGCAAACAAAAGAAGCAAAAATGATTGATTCAAGGTCCTAAGGGTAGTGTCTAGAAGAAGTAGGAATCCCAACCACAAGGATTGATTGGTTCTTGTTAAAATTGTGGTAAGATTGGCCATAAATCTAATGCTTGTAGGTTTCCAAAGCAAAAGGATACCAACTTGATGCAGGGAATCACCGAAGACCTTGATGACATTGACTTGACAACAATTGTGTCTGAGGTAAGCATTACTGATTCCATAAAGATGTTCGAGCTTCTATCCAAACTTTGGTGATTTCTAAGTCTCCAGCTCAGTTTTTTGTTAAAGTACGAGTCGAGGTATTATTCAGTTCGATTAATGGAAATAGTGTGTTTGTTGTGCCTTAATGACACTGTTTTAATGTAGCCAAATTTCTCTCACACTATCCTATTATGTTAAGAGGGTGAAATTGCCTAAAGGAGACCATGTTTTTCGTGGGACTCAATCTATAACGAAAAAAATATTTTTTTTTAATCTTTTATAAGGACAATTTCATCATTTTGTAAAGTTGCATGTCAGTATAGGGGTTATGCAGTTTATATCATTTTAGTATTTGATCCGGAAATATTATTATTTTATAATATATTCCTCTATTAGTAATAATCCGAAGGCTATTTTTTGTTTAAATTGATACAGGAGACCTAAGAACCGTATCAGTTCAATAATTTGTAAAATATGTTATAATAATTTCAATGGAAAATATTTTAACACTTTCTATTTCAGACAAATGCTTGCAAACAACAGTAATGTTGACATCTGTGTTGCAGCATTGACTAAGACTAATGTTCCTATTGCATCATGGAACGCATCCGTCGTTGCGTCGACCGAAGTGGGTGATCATGACTTATCCTACTGAACTATGCATGCAGAAAAACCCGATAAGTTTGACGGGTCCAACTTCAAGAGGTGGTAGGAGAAATGATGTTTTATCTAACCACTCTGAGTTGCGCACGATTCCTGATGGAAGAACCACCAACTCAAGGCTAATATAATGATCATGGTTTTTTCTTAGCTATAGAAGCTTGGAATCATTCAGACTATTTGTGTAGACATTATGTAATGAATAGTTTATATGATTCATTGTATGATGTATGTAGCAAAATTAAGTCTGCTAAGGAGTTGAGGCATGCCTTGGAACAAAACTGTGAGTCTGAGGATGTCGATAAGAAGAAATTCCTGCTAGTGCATTGTGAGTCACCTGTGTTGACTTAAAGATGATCGATAACAAAGCATGTATGAAACCGGTAATAGATGTAGAACTCCTCCCCAAGAGTATCCATGCCGAGAAGTTGGAACTCACCGAGGCATTTCCGGTAAAGTTACCCTTAACGTGGAATATGTTCAAGGGCTACCTGAAACACAAGGGAAAGGAGATTACCATAGTTGAGTTAATCGAGAGAATCAACGTGCACGAACAATACATGAGTATTGCACAGGAAGTTCCAATCGTCCCCATGAACACAATGATCTCCACCAAGGCAAATGTGGTGGAGCATGGGCAGACCTCAACCAGACATGACGTCAAAGGCAAACTAAAGAAGCAAAAATGATTGATTCAGGGTCCTAAGGGTAGTGTCTAGAAGAAGTAGGAATCCCAACCACAAGGATTTATTGGTTCTTGTTAAAATTGTGGTAAGATTGGCCATAAATCTAATGCTTGTAGGTTTCCAAAGCAAAAGGATACCAACTTGATGCAGGGAATCACCGAAGACCTTGATGACATTGACTTGACAACAATTGTGTCTGAGGTAAGCATTACTGATTCCATAAAGATGTTCGAGCTTCTATCCAAACTTTGGTGATTTCTAAGTCTCCAGCTCAGTTTTTTGTTAAAGTACGAGTCGAGGTATTATTCAGTTCGATTAATGGAAATAGTGTGTTTGTTGTGCCTTAATGACACTGTTTTAATGTAGCCAAATTTCTCTCACACTATCCTATTATGTTAAGAGGGTGAAATTGCCTAAAGGAGACCATGTTTTTCGTGGGACTCAATCTATAACGAAAAAAATATTTTTTTTTAATCTTTTATAAGGACAATTTCATCATTTTGTAAAGTTGCATGTCAGTATAGGGGTTATGCAGTTTATATCATTTTAGTATTTGATCCGGAAATATTATTATTTTATAATATATTCCTCTATTAGTAATAATCCGAAGGCTATTTTTTGTTTAAATTGATACAGGAGACCTAAGAACCGTATCAGTTCAATAATTTGTAAAATATGTTATAATAATTTCAATGGAAAATATTTTAACACTTTCTATTTCAGACAAATGCTTGCAAACAACAGTAATGTTGACATCTGTGTTGCAGCATTGACTAAGACTAATGTTCCTATTGCATCATGGAACGCATCCGTCGTTGCGTCGACCGAAGTGGGTGATCATGACTTATCCTACTGAACTATGCATGCAGAAAAACCCGATAAGTTTGACGGGTCCAACTTCAAGAGGTGGTAGGAGAAATGATGTTTTATCTAACCACTCTGAGTTGCGCACGATTCCTGATGGAAGAACCACCAACTCAAGGCTAATATAATGATCATGGTTTTTTCTTAGCTATAGAAGCTTGGAATCATTCAGACTATTTGTGTAGACATTATGTAATGAATAGTTTATATGATTCATTGTATGATGTATGTAGCAAAATTAAGTCTGCTAAGGAGTTGAGGCATGCCTTGGAACAAAACTGTGAGTCTGAGGATGTCGATAAGAAGAAATTCCTGCTAGTGCATTGTGAGTCACCTGTGTTGACTTAAAGATGATCGATAACAAAGCATGTATGAAACCGGTAATAGATGTAGAACTCCTCCCCAAGAGTATCCATGCCGAGAAGTTGGAACTCACCGAGGCATTTCCGGTAAAGTTACCCTTAACGTGGAATATGTTCAAGGGCTACCTGAAACACAAGGGAAAGGAGATTACCATAGTTGAGTTAATCGAGAGAATCAACGTGCACGAACAATACATGAGTATTGCACAGGAAGTTCCAATCGTCCCCATGAACACAATGATCTCCACCAAGGCAAATGTGGTGGAGCATGGGCAGACCTCAACCAGACATGACGTCAAAGGCAAACTAAAGAAGCAAAAATGATTGATTCAGGGTCCTAAGGGTAGTGTCTAGAAGAAGTAGGAATCCCAACCACAAGGATTTATTGGTTCTTGTTAAAATTGTGGTAAGATTGGCCATAAATCTAATGCTTGTAGGTTTCCAAAGCAAAAGGATACCAACTTGATGCAGGGAATCACCGAAGACCTTGATGACATTGACTTGACAACAATTGTGTCTGAGGTAAGCATTACTGATTCCATAAAGATGTTCGAGCTTCTATCCAAACTTTGGTGATTTCTAAGTCTCCAGCTCAGTTTTTTGTTAAAGTACGAGTCGAGGTATTATTCAGTTCGATTAATGGAAATAGTGTGTTTGTTGTGCCTTAATGACACTGTTTTAATGTAGCCAAATTTCTCTCACACTATCCTATTATGTTAAGAGGGTGAAATTGCCTAAAGGAGACCATGTTTTTCGTGGGACTCAATCTATAACGAAAAAAATATTTTTTTTTAATCTTTTATAAGGACAATTTCATCATTTTGTAAAGTTGCATGTCAGTATAGGGGTTATGCAGTTTATATCATTTTAGTATTTGATCCGGAAATATTATTATTTTATAATATATTCCTCTATTAGTAATAATCCGAAGGCTATTTTTTGTTTAAATTGATACAGGAGACCTAAGAACCGTATCAGTTCAATAATTTGTAAAATATGTTATAATAATTTCAATGGAAAATATTTTAACACTTTCTATTTCAGACAAATGCTTGCAAACAACAGTAATGTTGACATCTGTGTTGCAGCATTGACTAAGACTAATGTTCCTATTGCATCATGGAACGCATCCGTCGTTGCGTCGACCGAAGTGGGTGATCATGACTTATCCTACTGAACTATGCATGCAGAAAAACCCGATAAGTTTGACGGGTCCAACTTCAAGAGGTGGTAGGAGAAATGATGTTTTATCTAACCACTCTGAGTTGCGCACGATTCCTGATGGAAGAACCACCAACTCAAGGCTAATATGATGATCATGGTTTTTTCTTAGCTATAGAAGCTTGGAATCATTCAGACTATTTGTGTAGACATTATGTAATGAATAGTTTATATGATTCATTGTATGATGTATGTAGCAAAATTAAGTCTGCTAAGGAGTTGAGGCATGCCTTGGAACAAAACTGTGAGTCTGAGGATGTCGATAAGAAGAAATTCCTGCTAGTGAATGGTGAGTCACCTGTGTTGACTTAAAGATGATCGATAACAAAGCATGTATGAAACCGGTAATAGATGTAGAACTCCTCCCCAAGAGTATCCATGCCGAGAAGTTGGAACTCACCGAGGCATTTCCGGTAAAGTTACCCTTAACGTGGAATATGTTCAAGGGCTACCTGAAACATAAGGGAAAGGAGATTACCATAGTTGAGTTAATCGAGAGAATCAACGTGCACGAACAATACATGAGTATTGCACAGGAAGTTCCAATCGTCCCCATGAACACAATGATCTCCACCAAGGCAAATGTGGTGGAGCATGGGCAGACCTCAACCAGACATGACGTCAAAGGCAAACTAAAGAAGCAAAAATGATTGATTCAGGGTCCTAAGGGTAGTGTCTAGAAGAAGTAGGAATCCCAACCACAAGGATTTATTGGTTCTTGTTAAAATTGTGGTAAGATTGGCCATAAATCTAATGCTTGTAGGTTTCCAAAGCAAAAGGATACCAACTTGATGCAGGGAATCACTGAAGACCTTGATGACATTGACTTGACAACAATTGTGTCTGAGCTAAGCATTACTGATTCCATAAAGATGTTCGAGCTTCTATCCAAACTTTGGTGATTTCTAAGTCTCCAGCTCAATTTTTTGTTAAAGTACGAGTCGAGTTATTATTCAGTTCGATTAATGGAAATAGTGTGTTTGTTGTGCCTTAATGACACTGTTTTAATGTAGCCAAATTTCTCTAACACTATCCTATTATGTTAAGAGGGTGAAATTGCCTAAAGGAGACCATATTTTTCGTGGGACTCAATCTATAACGAAAAAAATATTTTTTTTAATCTTTTATAAGGACAATTTCATCATTTTGTAAAGTTGCATGTCAGTATAGGGTTTATGCAGTTTATATCATTTTAGTATTTGATCCGGAAATATTATTATTTTATAATATATTCCTCTATTAGTAATAATCTGAAGGTTATTTTTTGTTTAAAGTGATACAGGAGACCTAAGAACCGTATCAGTTCAATAATTTGTAAAATATGTTATAATAATTTCAATGGAAAATATTTTAACACTTTCTATTTCAGACAAATGTTTGCAAACAACAGTAATGTTGACATCTGTGTTGGAGCATTGACTAAGACTAATGTTCCTATTGCATCATGGAACGCATCCGTCGTTGCGTCGACCAAAGTGGGTGATCATGACTTATCCTACTGAACTATGCATGCAGAAAAACACGATAAGTTTGACGGGTCCAACTTCAAGAGGTGGTAGGAGAAATGATGTTTTATCTAACCACTCTGAGTTGCGCACGATTCATGATGGAAGAACCACCAACTCAAGGCTAATATGATGATCATGGTTTTTTCTTAGCTATAGAAGCTTGGAATCATTCAGACTATTTATGTAGACATTATGTAATGAATAGTTTATATGATTCATTGTATGATGTATGTAGCAAAATTAAGTCTGCTAAGGAGCTGAGGCATGCCTTGGAACAAAACTATGAGTCTGAGGATGTCGATAAGAAGAAATTCATGCTAGTGCATTGTGAGTCACCTGTGTTGACTTAAAGATGATCGATAACAAAGCATGTATGAAACCAGTAATAGATGTAGAAGTCCTCCTCAAGAGTATCCATGCCGAGAAGTTGGAACTCACCGAGACATTTCCGGTAAAGTTACCCTTAACGTGGAATATGTTCAAGGGAAATGAGATTACCATGGTTGAGTTAATCGAGAGAATCAACGTGCACGAACAATACATGAGTATTGCACAGGAAGTTCCAATCGTCCCCATGAACACAATGTTCTCCGCCAAGGCAAATGTGGTGGAGCATGGGCAGACCTCAACCAGACATGACGTCAAAGGCAAACAACAGAAGCAAAAATGATTGATTCAGGGTCCTAAGGGTAGTGTCTAGAAGAAGTAGGAATCCAAACAACAAGGATTTATTAGTTCTTGTTAAAATTGTGGTAAGATTGGCCATAAATCTAATGCTTGTAGGTTTCCAAAGCAAAAGGATACCAACTTGATGCAGGGAATCACCGAAGACCTTGATGACATTGACTTGACAACAATTGTGTCTGAGGTAAGCATTACTGATTCCATAAAGATGTTCGAGCTTCTACCCAAACTTTGGTGATTTCTAAGTCTCCAGCTCAAATTATTATTAAAGTACGAGTCGAGGTATTATTCAGTTCGATTAATGGAAATAGTGTGTTTGTTGTGCCTTAATGACACTGTTTTAATGTAGCCAAATTTCTCTCACACTATACTAATATGTTAAGAGGGTGAAATTGCCTAAAGGAGGCCATGTTTTTCGTGGGACTCAATCTATAACGAAAAAAATATTTTTTTTTAATCTTTTATAAGGACAATTTCATCATTTTGTAAAGTTGCATGTCAGTATAGGGTTTATGCAGTTTATATCATTTTAGTATTTGATCCGGAAATATTATTATTTTATAATATATTCCTCTATTAGTAATAATCCCAAGGCTATTTTTTGTTTAAATTGATACAGGAGACCTAAGAACCGTATCAGTTCAATAATTTGTAAAATATGTTATAATAATTTCAATGGAAAATATTTTAACACTTTCTATTTCAGACAAATGCTTGCAAACAACAGTAATGTTGACATCTGTGTTGGAGCATTGACTAAGACTAATGTTCCTATTGCATCATGGAACGCATCCGTCGTTGCGTCGACCGAAGTGGGTGATCATGACTTATCCTACTGAACTATGCATGCAGAAAAACCCGATAAGTTTGACGGGTCCAACTTCAAGAGGTGGTAGGAGAAATGATGTTTTATCTAACCACTCTGAGTTGCGCACGATTCCTGATGGAAGAACCACCAACTCAAGGCTAATATGATGATCATGGTTTTTTCTTAGCTATAGAAGCTTGGAATCATTCAGACTATTTGTGTAGACATTATGTAATGAATAGTTTATATGATTCATTGTATGATGTATGTAGCAAAATTAAGTCTGCTAAGGAGTTGAGGCATGCCTTGGAACAAAACTATGAGTCTGAGGATGTCGATAAGAAGAAATTTCTGCTAGTGAATTGTGAGTCACCTGTGTTGGAACCGGTAATAGATGTAGAACTCCTCCTCAAGAGTATCCATGCCGAGAAGTTGGAACTCACCGAGGCATTTCCGGTAAAGTTACCCTTAACGTGGAATATGTTCAAGGGCTACCTGAAACACAAGGGAAAGGAGATTACCATGGTTGAGTTAATCGAGAGAATCAACGTGCACGAACAATACATGAGTATTGCACAGGAAGTTCCAATCGTCCCCATGAACACAATGTTCTCCGCCAAGGCAAATGTGGTGGAACATGGGCAGACCTCAACCAGACATGACGTCAAAGGCAAACAAAAGAAGCAAAAATGATTGATTCAGGGTCCTAAGGGTAGTGTCTAGAAGAAGTAGGAATCCCAACCACAAGGATTTATTGGTTCTTGTTAAAATTGTGGTATGATTGCCCATAAATCTAATGCTTGTAGGTTTCCAAAGCAAAAGGATACCAACTTGATGCAGGGAATCACCGAAGACCTTGATGACATTGACTTGACAATAATTGTGTCTGAGGTAAGCATTACTGATTCCATAAAGATGTTCGAGCTTCTATCCAAACTTTGGTGATTTCTAAGTCTCCAGCTCAAATTTTTGTTAAAGTACGAGTCGAGGTATTATTCAGTTCGATTAATGGAAATAGTGTGTTTGTTGTGCCTTAATGACACTGTTTTAATGTAGCCAAATTTCTCTCACACTATACTAATATGTTAAGAGGGTGAAATTGCCTAAAGGAGGCCATGTTTTTCGTGGGACTCAATCTATAACGAAAAAAATATTTTTTTTTAATCTTTTATAAGGACAATTTCATCATTTTGTAAAGTTGCATGTCAGTATAGGGTTTATGCAGTTTATATCATTTTAGTATTTGATCCGGAAATATTATTATTTTATAATATATTCCTCTATTAGTAATAATCCCAAGGCTATTTTTTGTTTAAATTGATACAGGAGACCTAAGAACCGTATCAGTTCAATAATTTGTAAAATATGTTATAATAATTTCAATGGAAAATATTTTAACACTTTCTATTTCAGACAAATGCTTGCAAACAACAGTAATGTTGACATCTGTGTTGGAGCATTGACTAAGACTAATGTTCCTATTGCATCATGGAACGCATCCGTCGTTGCGTCGACCGAAGTGGGTGATCATGACTTATCCTACTGAACTATGCATGCAGAAAAACCCGATAAGTTTGACGGGTCCAACTTCAAGAGGTGGTAGGAGAAATGATGTTTTATCTAACCACTCTGAGTTGCGCACGATTCCTGATGGAAGAACCACCAACTCAAGGCTAATATGATGATCATGGTTTTTTCTTAGCTATAGAAGCTTGGAATCATTCAGACTATTTGTGTAGACATTATGTAATGAATAGTTTATATGATTCATTGTATGATGTATGTAGCAAAATTAAGTCTGCTAAGGAGTTGAGGCATGCCTTGGAACAAAACTATGAGTCTGAGGATGTCGATAAGAAGAAATTTCTGCTAGTGAATTGTGAGTCACCTGTGTTGACTTAAAGATGATCGATAACAAAGCATGTATGAAACCGGTAATAGATGTAGAACTCCTCCTCAAGAGTATCCATGCCGAGAAGTTGGAACTCACCGAGGCATTTCCGGTAAAGTTACCCTTAACGTGGAATATGTTCAAGGGCTACCTGAAACACAAGGGAAAGGAGATTACCATGGTTGAGTTAATCGAGAGAATCAACGTGCACGAACAATACATGAGTATTGCACAGGAAGTTCCAATCGTCCCCATGAACACAATGTTCTCCGCCAAGGCAAATGTGGTGGAACATGGGCAGACCTCAACCAGACATGACGTCAAAGGCAAACAAAAGAAGCAAAAATGATTGATTCAGGGTCCTAAGGGTAGTGTCTAGAAGAAGTAGGAATCCCAACCACAAGGATTTATTGGTTCTTGTTAAAATTGTGGTATGATTGCCCATAAATCTAATGCTTGTAGGTTTCCAAAGCAAAAGGATACCAACTTGATGCAGGGAATCACCGAAGACCTTGATGACATTGACTTGACAATAATTGTGTCTGAGGTAAGCATTACTGATTCCATAAAGATGTTCGAGCTTCTATCCAAACTTTGGTGATTTCTAAGTCTCCAGCTCAAATTTTTGTTAAAGTACGAGTCGAGGTATTATTCAGTTCGATTAATGGAAATAGTGTGTTTGTTGTGCCTTAATGACACTGTTTTAATGTAGCCAAATTTCTCTCACACTATACTAATATGTTAAGAGGGTGAAATTGCCTAAAGGAGGCCATGTTTTTCGTGGGACTCAATCTATAACGAAAAAAATATATTTTTTTAATCTTTTATAAGGACAATTTCATCATTATGTAAAGTTGCATGTCAGTATAGGGTTTATGCAGTTTATATCATTTTAGTATTTGATCCGGAAATATTATTATTTTATAATATATTCCTCTATTAGTAATAATCCGAAGGCTATTTTTTGTTTAAAGTGATACAGGAGACCTAAGAACCGTATCAGTTCAATAATTTGTAAAATATGTTATAATAATTTCAATGGAAAATATTTTAACACTTTCTATTTCAGACAAATGCTTGCAAACAACAGTAATGTTGACATCTGTGTTGGAGCATTGACTAAGACTAATGTTCCTATTGCATCATGGAACGCATCCGTCGTTACGTCGACCGAAGTGGGTGATCATGACTTATCCTACTGAACTATGCATGCAGAAAAACCCGATAAGTTTGACGGGTCCAACTTCAAGAGGTGGTAGGAGAAATGATGTTTTATCTAACCACTCTGAGTTGCGCACGATTCCTGATGGAAGAACCACCAACTCAAGGCTAATATGATGATCATGGTTTTTTCTTAGCTATAGAAGCTTGGAATCATTCAGACTATTTGTGTAGACATTATGTAATGAATAGTTTATATGATTCATTGTATGATGTATGTAGCAAAATTAAGTCTGCTAAGGAGCTGAGGCATGCCTTGCAACAAAACTATGAGTCTGAGGATGTCGATAAGAAGAAATTTCTGCTAGTGAATTGTGAGTCACCTGTGTTGACTTAAAGATGATCGATAACAAAGCATGTATGAAACCGGTAATAGATGTAGAACTCCTCCTCAAGAGTATCCATGCCGAGAAGTTGGAACTCACCGAGGCATTTCCGGTAAAGTTACCCTTAACGTGGAATATGTTCAAGGGCTACCTGAAACACAAGGGAAAGGAGATTACCATGGTTGAGTTAATCGAGAGAATCAACGTGCACGAACAATACATGAGTATTGCACAGGAAGTTCCAATCGTCCCCATGAACACAATGTTCTCCGCCAAGGCAAATGTGGTGGAACATGGGCAGACCTCAACCAGACATGACGTCAAAGGCAAACAAAAGAAAACAAAAATGATTGATTCAGGGTCCTAAGGGTAGTGTCTAGAAGAAGTAGGAATCCCAACCACAAGGATTTATTGGTTCTTGTTAAAATTGTGGTAAGATTGCCCATAAATCTAATGCTTGTAGGTTTCCAAAGCAAAAGGATACCAACTTGATGCAGGGAATCACCGAAGACCTTGATGACATTGACTTGACAATAATTGTGTCTGAGGTAAGCATTACTGATTCCATAAAGATGTTCGAGCTTCTATCCAAACTTTGGTGATTTCTAAGTCTCCAGCTCAAATTTTTGTTAAAGTACGAGTCGAGGTATTATTCAGTTCGATTAATGGAAATAGTGTGTTTGTTGTGCCTTAATGACACTGTTTTAATGTAGCCAAATTTCTCTCACACTATACTAATATGTTAAGAGGGTGAAATTGCCTAAAGGAGGCCATGTTTTTCGTGGGACTCAATCTATAACGAAAAAAATATTTTTTTTTAATCTTTTATAAGGACAATTTCATCATTATGTAAAGTTGCATGTCAGTATAGGGTTTATGCAGTTTATATCATTTTAGTATTTGATCCGGAAATATTATTATTTTATAATATATTCCTCTATTAGTAATAATCCGAAGGCTATTTTTTGTTTAAAGTGATACAGGAGACCTAAGAACCGTATCAGTTCAATAATTTGTAAAATATGTTATAATAATTTCAATGGAAAATATTTTAACACTTTCTATTTCAGACAAATGCTTGCAAACAACAGTAATGTTGACATCTGTGTTGGAGCATTGACTAAGACTAATGTTCCTATTGCATCATGGAACGCATCCGTCGTTGCGTCGACCGAAGTGGGTGATCATGACTTATCCTACTGAACTATGCATGCAGAAAAACCCGATAAGTTTGACGGGTCCAACTTCAAGAGGTGGTAGGAGAAATGATGTTTTATCTAACCACTCTGAGTTGCGCACGATTCCTGATGGAAGAACCACCAACTCAAGGCTAATATGATGATCATGGTTTTTTCTTAGCTATAGAAGCTTGGAATCATTCAGACTATTTGTGTAGACATTATGTAATGAATAGTTTATATGATTCATTGTATGATGTATGTAGCAAAATTAAGTCTGCTAAGGAGCTGAGGCATGCCTTGCAACAAAACTATGAGTCTGAGGATGTCGATAAGAAGAAATTCCTGCTAGTGAATTGTGAGTCACCTGTGTTGACTTAAAGATGATCGATAACAAAGCATGTATGAAACCGGTAATAGATGTAGAACTCCTCCTCAAGAGTATCCATGCCGAGAAGTTGGAACTCACCGAGGCATTTCCGGTAAAGTTACCCTTAACGTGGAATATGTTCAAGGGCTACCTGAAACACAAGGGAAAGGAGATTACCATGGTTGAGTTAATCGAGAGAATCAACGTGCACGAACAATACATGAGTATTGCACAGGAAGTTCCAATCGTCCCCATGAACACAATGTTCTCCGCCAAGGCAAATGTGGTGGAGCATGGGCAGACCTCAACCAGACATGACGTCAAAGGCAAACAACAGAAGCAAAAATGATTGATTCAGGGTCCTAAGGGTAGTGTCTAGAAGAAGTAGGAATCCAAACAACAAGGATTTATTAGTTCTTGTTAAAATTGTGGTAAGATTGGCCATAAATCTAATGCTTATAGGTTTCCAAAGCAAAAGGATACCAACTTGATGCAGGGAATCACCGAAGAGCTTGATGACATTGACTTGACAACAATTGTGTCTGAGGTAAGCATTACTGATTCCATAAAGATGTTCGAGCTTCTATCCAAACTTTGGTGATTTCTAAGTCTCCAGCTCAAATTTTTGTTAAAGTACGAGTCGAGGTATTATTCAGTTCGATTAATGGAAATAGTGTGTTTGTTGTGCCTTAATGACACTGTTTTAATGTAGCCAAATTTCTCTAACACTATCCTATTATGTTAAGAGGGTGAAATTGCCTAAAGGAGGCCATGTTTTTCGTGGGACTCAATCTATAACGAAAAAAATATTTTTTTTTAATCTTTTATAAGGACAATTTCATCATTTTGTAAAGTTGCATGTCAGTATAGGGTTTATGCAGTTTATATCATTTTAGTATTTGATCCGGAAATATTATTATTTTATAATATATTCCTCTATTAGTAATAATCCGAAGGCTATTTTTTGTTTAAAGTGATACAGGAGACCTAAGAACCGTATCAGTTCAATAATTTGTAAAATATGTTATAATAATTTCAATGGAAAATATTTTAACACTTTCTATTTCAGACAAATGCTTGCAAACAACAGTAATGTTGACATCTGTGTTGGAGCATTGACTAAGACTAATGTTCCTATTGCATCATGGAACGCATCCGTCGTTGCGTCGACCGAAGTGGGTGATCATGACTTATCCTACTGAACTATGCATGCAGAAAAACACGATAAGTTTGACGGGTCCAACTTCAAGAGGTGGTAGGAGAAATGATGTTTTATCTAACCACTCTGAGTTGCGCACGATTCCTGATGGAAGAACCACCAACTCAAGGCTAATATGATGATCATGGTTTTTTCTTAGCTATAGAAGCTTGGAATCATTCAGACTATTTGTGTTGACATTATGTAATGAATAGTTTATATGATTCATTGTATGATGTATGTAGCAAAATTAAGTCTGCTAAGGAGCTGAGGCATGCCTTGCAACAAAACTATGAGTCTGAGGATGTCGATAAGAAGAAATTCCTGCTAGTGAATTGTGAGTCACCTGTGTTGACTTAAAGATGATCGATAACAAAGCATGTATGAAACCGGTAATAGATGTAGAACTCCTCCTCAAGAGTATCCATGCCGAGAAGTTGGAACTCACCGAGGCATTTCCGGTAAAGTTACCCTTAACGTGGAATATGTTCAAGGGCTACCTGAAACACAAGGGAAAGGAGATTACCATGGTTGAGTTAATCGAGAGAATCAACGTGCACGAACAATACATGAGTATTGCACAGGAAGTTCCAATCGTCCCCATGAACACAATGTTCTCCGCCAAGGCAAATGTGGTGGAGCATGGGCAGACCTCAACCAGACATGACGTCAAAGGCAAACAAAAGAAGCAAAAATGATTGATTCAGGGTCCTAAGGGTAGTGTCTAGAAGAAGTAGGAATCCCAACCACAAGGATTGATTGGTTCTTGTTAAAATTGTGGTAAGATTGCCCATAAATCTAATGCTTGTAGGTTTCCAAAGGAAAAGGATACCAACCTGATGCAGGGAATCACCGAAGACCTTGATGACATTGACTTGACAACAATTGTGTATGAGGTAAGCATTACTGATTCCATAAAGATGTTCGAGCTTCTATCCAAACTTTGGTGATTTCTAAGTCTCCAGCTCAAATTTTTGTTAAAGTACGAGTCGAGGTATTATTCAGTTCGATTAATGGAAATAGTGTGTTTGTTGTGCCTTAATGACACTGTTTTAATGTAGCCAAATTTCTCTAACACTATCCTATTATGTTAAGAGGGTGAAATTGCCTAAAGGAGACCATATTTTTCGTGGGACTCAATCTATAACGAAAAAAATATTTTTTTTAATCTTTTATAAGGACAATTTCATCATTTTGTAAAGTTGCATGTCAGTATAGGGTTTATGCAGTTTATATCATTTTAGTATTTGATCCGGAAATATTATTATTTTATAATATATTCCTCTATTAGTAATAATCCCAAGGCTATTTTTTGTTTAAAGTGATACAGGAGACCTAAGAATCGTATCAGTTCAATAATTTGTAAAATATGTTATAATAATTTCAACGGAAAATATTTTAACACTTTCTATTTCAGAAAAATGCTTGCAAACAACAGTAATTTGACATCTGTGTTGGAGCATTGACTAAGACTAATCTTCCTATTGCATCATGGAACGCTTCCGTCGACCGAAGTGGGTGATCATGACTTATCCTACTGAACTATGCATGCAGAAAAACCCGATAAGTTTGACGGGTCCAACTTCAAGAAGTGGTAGGAGGAAATGATGTTTTATCTAACCACTCTGAGTTGCGCACGATTCCTGATGGAAGAACCACCAACTCAAGGCTAATATGATGATCATGGTTTTTTCTTAGCTATAGAAGCTTGGAATCATTCAGACTATTTGTGTAGACATTATGTAATGAATAGTTTATATGATTCATTGTATGATGTATGTAGCAAAATTAAGTCTGCTAAGGAGCTGAGGCATGCCTTGCAACAAAACTATGAGTCTGAGGATGTCGATAAGAAGAAATTCCTGCTAGTGAATTGTGAGTCACCTGTGTTGACTTAAAGATGATCGATAACAAAGCATGTATGAAACCGGTAATAGATGTAGAACTCCTCCTCAAGAGTATCCATGCCGAGAAGTTGGAACTCACCGAGGCATTTCCGGTAAAGTTACCCTTAACGTGGAATATGTTCAAGGGCTACCTGAAACACAAGGGAAAGGAGATTACCATGGTTGAGTTAATCGAGAGAATCAACGTGCACGAACAATACATGAGTATTGCACAGGAAGTTCCAATCGTCCCCATGAACACAATGTTCTCCGCCAAGGCAAATGTGGTGGAGCATGGGCAGACCTCAACCAGACATGACGTCAAAGGCAAACAAAAGAAGCAAAAATGATTGATTCAGGGTCCTAAGGGTAGTGTCTAGAAGAAGTAGGAATCCCAACCACAAGGATTGATTGGTTCTTGTTAAAATTGTGGTAAGATTGCCCATAAATCTAATGCTTGTAGGTTTCCAAAGGAAAAGGATACCAACCTGATGCAGGGAATCACCGAAGACCTTGATGACATTGACTTGACAACAATTGTGTATGAGGTAAGCATTACTGATTCCATAAAGATGTTCGAGCTTCTATCCAAACTTTGGTGATTTCTAAGTCTCCAGCTCAAATTTTTGTTAAAGTACGAGTCGAGGTATTATTCAGTTCGATTAATGGAAATAGTGTGTTTGTTGTGCCTTAATGACACTGTTTTAATGTAGCCAAATTTCTCTAACACTATCCTATTATGTTAAGAGGGTGAAATTGCCTAAAGGAGACCATATTTTTCGTGGGACTCAATCTATAACGAAAAAAATATTTTTTTTAATCTTTTATAAGGACAATTTCATCATTTTGTAAAGTTGCATGTCAGTATAGGGTTTATGCAGTTTATATCATTTTAGTATTTGATCCGGAAATATTATTATTTTATAATATATTCCTCTATTAGTAATAATCCCAAGGCTATTTTTTGTTTAAAGTGATACAGGAGACCTAAGAATCGTATCAGTTCAATAATTTGTAAAATATGTTATAATAATTTCAACGGAAAATATTTTAACACTTTCTATTTCAGAAAAATGCTTGCAAACAACAGTAATTTGACATCTGTGTTGGAGCATTGACTAAGACTAATCTTCCTATTGCATCATGGAACGCTTCCGTCGACCGAAGTGGGTGATCATGACTTATCCTACTGAACTATGCATGCAGAAAAACCCGATAAGTTTGACGGGTCCAACTTCAAGAAGTGGTAGGAGGAAATGATGTTTTATCTAACCACTCTGAGTTGCGCACGATTCCTGATGGAAGAACCACCAACTCAAGGCTAATATGATGATCATGGTTTTTTCTTAGCTATAGAAGCTTGGAATCATTCAGACTATTTGTGTAGACATTATGTAATGAATAGTTTATATGATTCATTGTATGATGTATGTAGCAAAATTAAGTCTGCTAAGGAGCTGAGGCATGCCTTGCAACAAAACTATGAGTCTGAGGATGTCGATAAGAAGAAATTCCTGCTAGTGAATTGTGAGTCACCTGTGTTGACTTAAAGATGATCGATAACAAAGCATGTATGAAACCGGTAATAGATGTAGAACTCCTCCTCAAGAGTATCCATGCCGAGAAGTTGGAACTCACCGAGGCATTTCCGGTAAAGTTACCCTTAACGTGGAATATGTTCAAGGGCTACCTGAAACACAAGGGAAAGGAGATTACCATGGTTGAGTTAATCGAGAGAATCAACGTGCACGAACAATACATGAGTATTGCACAGGAAGTTCCAATCGTCCCCATGAACACAATGTTCTCCGCCAAGGCAAATGTGGTGGAGCATGGGCAGACCTCAACCAGACATGACGTCAAAGGCAAACAAAAGAAGCAAAAATGATTGATTCAGGGTCCTAAGGGTAGTGTCTAGAAGAAGTAGGAATCCCAACCACAAGGATTGATTGGTTCTTGTTAAAATTGTGGTAAGATTGCCCATAAATCTAATGCTTGTAGGTTTCCAAAGGAAAAGGATACCAACCTGATGCAGGGAATCACCGAAGACCTTGATGACATTGACTTGACAACAATTGTGTATGAGGTAAGCATTACTGATTCCATAAAGATGTTCGAGCTTCTATCCAAACTTTGGTGATTTCTAAGTCTCCAGCTCAAATTTTTGTTAAAGTACGAGTCGAGGTATTATTCAGTTCGATTAATGGAAATAGTGTGTTTGTTGTGCCTTAATGACACTGTTTTAATGTAGCCAAATTTCTCTAACACTATCCTATTATGTTAAGAGGGTGAAATTGCCTAAAGGAGACCATATTTTTCGTGGGACTCAATCTATAACGAAAAAAATATTTTTTTTAATCTTTTATAAGGACAATTTCATCATTTTGTAAAGTTGCATGTCAGTATAGGGTTTATGCAGTTTATATCATTTTAGTATTTGATCCGGAAATATTATTATTTTATAATATATTCCTCTATTAGTAATAATCCCAAGGCTATTTTTTGTTTAAAGTGATACAGGAGACCTAAGAATCGTATCAGTTCAATAATTTGTAAAATATGTTATAATAATTTCAACGGAAAATATTTTAACACTTTCTATTTCAGAAAAATGCTTGCAAACAACAGTAATTTGACATCTGTGTTGGAGCATTGACTAAGACTAATCTTCCTATTGCATCATGGAACGCTTCCGTCGACCGAAGTGGGTGATCATGACTTATCCTACTGAACTATGCATGCAGAAAAACCCGATAAGTTTGACGGGTCCAACTTCAAGAAGTGGTAGGAGGAAATGATGTTTTATCTAACCACTCTGAGTTGCGCACGATTCCTGATGGAAGAACCACCAACTCAAGGCTAATATGATGATCATGGTTTTTTCTTAGCTATAGAAGCTTGGAATCATTCAGACTATTTGTGTAGACATTATGTAATGAATAGTTTATATGATTCATTGTATGATGTATGTAGCAAAATTAAGTCTGCTAAGGAGCTGAGGCATGCCTTGCAACAAAACTATGAGTCTGAGGATGTCGATAAGAAGAAATTCCTGCTAGTGAATTGTGAGTCACCTGTGTTGACTTAAAGATGATCGATAACAAAGCATGTATGAAACCGGTAATAGATGTAGAACTCCTCCTCAAGAGTATCCATGCCGAGAAGTTGGAACTCACCGAGGCATTTCCGGTAAAGTTACCCTTAACGTGGAATATGTTCAAGGGCTACCTGAAACACAAGGGAAAGGAGATTACCATGGTTGAGTTAATCGAGAGAATCAACGTGCACGAACAATACATGAGTATTGCACAGGAAGTTCCAATCGTCCCCATGAACACAATGTTCTCCGCCAAGGCAAATGTGGTGGAGCATGGGCAGACCTCAACCAGACATGACGTCAAAGGCAAACAAAAGAAGCAAAAATGATTGATTCAGGGTCCTAAGGGTAGTGTCTAGAAGAAGTAGGAATCCCAACCACAAGGATTGATTGGTTCTTGTTAAAATTGTGGTAAGATTGCCCATAAATCTAATGCTTGTAGGTTTCCAAAGGAAAAGGATACCAACCTGATGCAGGGAATTACCGAAGACCTTGATGACATTGACTTGACAACAATTGTGTATGAGGTAAGCATTACTGATTCCATAAAGATGTTCGAGCTTCTATCCAAACTTTGGTGATTTCTAAGTCTCCAGCTCAAATTTTTGTTAAAGTACGAGTCGAGGTATTATTCAGTTCGATTAATGGAAATAGTGTGTTTGTTGTGCCTTAATGACACTGTTTTAATGTAGCCAAATTTCTCTAACACTATCCTATTATGTTAAGAGGGTGAAATTGCCTAAAGGAGACCATATTTTTCGTGGGACTCAATCTATAACGAAAAAAATATTTTTTTTAATCTTTTATAAGGACAATTTCATCATTTTGTAAAGTTGCATGTCAGTATAGGGTTTATGCAGTTTATATCATTTTAGTATTTGATCCGGAAATATTATTATTTTATAATATATTCCTCTATTAGTAATAATCCCAAGGCTATTTTTTGTTTAAAGTGATACAGGAGACCTAAGAATCGTATCAGTTCAATAATTTGTAAAATATGTTATAATAATTTCAACGGAAAATATTTTAACACTTTCTATTTCAGAAAAATGCTTGCAAACAACAGTAATTTGACATCTGTGTTGGAGCATTGACTAAGACTAATCTTCCTATTGCATCATGGAACGCTTCCGTCGACCGAAGTGGGTGATCATGACTTATCCTACTGAACTATGCATGCAGAAAAACCCGATAAGTTTGACGGGTCCAACTTCAAGAAGTGGTAGGAGGAAATGATGTTTTATCTAACCACTCTGAGTTGCGCACGATTCCTGATGGAAGAACCACCAACTCAAGGCTAATATGATGATCATGGTTTTTTCTTAGCTATAGAAGCTTGGAATCATTCAGACTATTTGTGTAGACATTATGTAATGAATAGTTTATATGATTCATTGTATGATGTATGTAGCAAAATTAAGTCTGCTAAGGAGCTGAGGCATGCCTTGCAACAAAACTATGAGTCTGAGGATGTCGATAAGAAGAAATTCCTGCTAGTGAATTGTGAGTCACCTGTGTTGACTTAAAGATGATCGATAACAAAGCATGTATGAAACCGGTAATAGATGTAGAACTCCTCCTCAAGAGTATCCATGCCGAGAAGTTGGAACTCACCGAGGCATTTCCGGTAAAGTTACCCTTAACGTGGAATATGTTCAAGGGCTACCTGAAACACAAGGGAAAGGAGATTACCATGGTTGAGTTAATCGAGAGAATCAACGTGCACGAACAATACATGAGTATTGCACAGGAAGTTCCAATCGTCCCCATGAACACAATGTTCTCCGCCAAGGCAAATGTGGTGGAGCATGGGCAGACCTCAACCAGACATGACGTCAAAGGCAAACAAAAGAAGCAAAAATGATTGATTCAGGGTCCTAAGGGTAGTGTCTAGAAGAAGTAGGAATCCCAACCACAAGGATTGATTGGTTCTTGTTAAAATTGTGGTAAGATTGCCCATAAATCTAATGCTTGTAGGTTTCCAAAGGAAAAGGATACCAACCTGATGCAGGGAATTACCGAAGACCTTGATGACATTGACTTGACAACAATTGTGTATGAGGTAAGCATTACTGATTCCATAAAGATGTTCGAGCTTCTATCCAAACTTTGGTGATTTCTAAGTCTCCAGCTCAAATTTTTGTTAAAGTACGAGTCGAGGTATTATTCAGTTCGATTAATGGAAATAGTGTGTTTGTTGTGCCTTAATGACACTGTTTTAATGTAGCCAAATTTCTCTAACACTATCCTATTATGTTAAGAGGGTGAAATTGCCTAAAGGAGACCATATTTTTCGTGGGACTCAATCTATAACGAAAAAAATATTTTTTTTAATCTTTTATAAGGACAATTTCATCATTTTGTAAAGTTGCATGTCAGTATAGGGTTTATGCAGTTTATATCATTTTAGTATTTGATCCGGAAATATTATTATTTTATAATATATTCCTCTATTAGTAATAATCCCAAGGCTATTTTTTGTTTAAAGTGATACAGGAGACCTAAGAATCGTATCAGTTCAATAATTTGTAAAATATGTTATAATAATTTCAACGGAAAATATTTTAACACTTTCTATTTCAGAAAAATGCTTGCAAACAACAGTAATTTGACATCTGTGTTGGAGCATTGACTAAGACTAATCTTCCTATTGCATCATGGAACGCTTCCGTCGACCGAAGTGGGTGATCATGACTTATCCTACTGAACTATGCATGCAGAAAAACCCGATAAGTTTGACGGGTCCAACTTCAAGAAGTGGTAGGAGGAAATGATGTTTTATCTAACCACTCTGAGTTGCGCACGATTCCTGATGGAAGAACCACCAACTCAAGGCTAATATGATGATCATGGTTTTTTCTTAGCTATAGAAGCTTGGAATCATTCAGACTATTTGTGTAGACATTATGTAATGAATAGTTTATATGATTCATTGTATGATGTATGTAGCAAAATTAAGTCTGCTAAGGAGCTGAGGCATGCCTTGCAACAAAACTATGAGTCTGAGGATGTCGATAAGAAGAAATTCCTGCTAGTGAATTGTGAGCCACCTGTGTTGACTTAAAGATGATCGATAACAAAGCATGTATGAAACCGGTAATAGATGTAGAACTCCTCCTCAAGAGTATCCATGCCGAGAAGTTGGAACTCACCGAGGCATTTCCGGTAAAGTTACCCTTAACGTGGAATATGTTCAAGGGCTACCTGAAACACAAGGGAAAGGAGATTACCATGGTTGAGTTAATCGAGAGAATCAACGTGCACGAACAATACATGAGTATTGCACAGGAAGTTCCAATCGTCCCCATGAACACAATGTTCTCCGCCAAGGCAAATGTGGTGGAGCATGGGCAGACCTCAACCAGACATGACGTCAAAGGCAAACAAAAGAAGCAAAAATGATTGATTCAGGGTCCTAAGGGTAGTGTCTAGAAGAAGTAGGAATCCCAACCACAAGGATTGATTGGTTCTTGTTAAAATTGTGGTAAGATTGCCCATAAATCTAATGCTTGTAGGTTTCCAAAGGAAAAGGATACCAACCTGATGCAGGGAATCACCGAAGACCTTGATGACATTGACTTGACAACAATTGTGTATGAGGTAAGCATTACTGATTCCATAAAGATGTTCGAGCTTCTATCCAAACTTTGGTGATTTCTAAGTCTCCAGCTCAAATTTTTGTTAAAGTACGAGTCGAGGTATTATTCAGTTCGATTAATGGAAATAGTGTGTTTGTTGTGCCTTAATGACACTGTTTTAATGTAGCCAAATTTCTCTAACACTATCCTATTATGTTAAGAGGGTGAAATTGCCTAAAGGAGACCATATTTTTCGTGGGACTCAATCTATAACGAAAAAAATATTTTTTTTAATCTTTTATAAGGACAATTTCATCATTTTGTAAAGTTGCATGTCAGTATAGGGTTTATGCAGTTTATATCATTTTAGTATTTGATCCGGAAATATTATTATTTTATAATATATTCCTCTATTAGTAATAATCCCAAGGCTATTTTTTGTTTAAAGTGATACAGGAGACCTAAGAATCGTATCAGTTCAATAATTTGTAAAATATGTTATAATAATTTCAACGGAAAATATTTTAACACTTTCTATTTCAGAAAAATGCTTGCAAACAACAGTAATTTGACATCTGTGTTGGAGCATTGACTAAGACTAATCTTCCTATTGCATCATGGAACGCTTCCGTCGACCGAAGTGGGTGATCATGACTTATCCTACTGAACTATGCATGCAGAAAAACCCGATAAGTTTGACGGGTCCAACTTCAAGAAGTGGTAGGAGGAAATGATGTTTTATCTAACCACTCTGAGTTGCGCACGATTCCTGATGGAAGAACCACCAACTCAAGGCTAATATGATGATCATGGTTTTTTCTTAGCTATAGAAGCTTGGAATCATTCAGACTATTTGTGTAGACATTATGTAATGAATAGTTTATATGATTCATTGTATGATGTATGTAGCAAAATTAAGTCTGCTAAGGAGCTGAGGCATGCCTTGCAACAAAACTATGAGTCTCAGGATGTCGATAAGAAGAAATTCCTGCTAGTGAATTGTGAGCCACCTGTGTTGACTTAAAGATGATCGATAACAAAGCATGTATGAAACCGGTAATAGATGTAGAACTCCTCCTCAAGAGTATCCATGCCGAGAAGTTGGAACTCACCGAGGCATTTCCGGTAAAGTTACCCTTAACGTGGAATATGTTCAAGGGCTACCTGAAACACAAGGGAAAGGAGATTACCATGGTTGAGTTAATCGAGAGAATCAACGTGCACGAACAATACATGAGTATTGCACAGGAAGTTCCAATCGTCCCCATGAACACAATGTTCTCCGCCAAGGCAAATGTGGTGGAGCATGGGCAGACCTCAACCAGACATGACGTCAAAGGCAAACAAAAGAAGCAAAAATGATTGATTCAGGGTCCTAAGGGTAGTGTCTAGAAGAAGTAGGAATCCCAACCACAAGGATTGATTGGTTCTTGTTAAAATTGTGGTAAGATTGCCCATAAATCTAATGCTTGTAGGTTTCCAAAGGAAAAGGATACCAACCTGATGCAGGGAATCACCGAAGACCTTGATGACATTGACTTGACAACAATTGTGTATGAGGTAAGCATTACTGATTCCATAAAGATGTTCGAGCTTCTATCCAAACTTTGGTGATTTCTAAGTCTCCAGCTCAAATTTTTGTTAAAGTACGAGTCGAGGTATTATTCAGTTCGATTAATGGAAATAGTGTGTTTGTTGTGCCTTAATGACACTGTTTTAATGTAGCCAAATTTCTCTAACACTATCCTATTATGTTAAGAGGGTGAAATTGCCTAAAGGAGACCATATTTTTCGTGGGACTCAATCTATAACGAAAAAAATATTTTTTTTAATCTTTTATAAGGACAATTTCATCATTTTGTAAAGTTGCATGTCAGTATAGGGTTTATGCAGTTTATATCATTTTAGTATTTGATCCGGAAATATTATTATTTTATAATATATTCCTCTATTAGTAATAATCCCAAGGCTATTTTTTGTTTAAAGTGATACAGGAGACCTAAGAATCGTATCAGTTCAATAATTTGTAAAATATGTTATAATAATTTCAACGGAAAATATTTTAACACTTTCTATTTCAGAAAAATGCTTGCAAACAACAGTAATTTGACATCTGTGTTGGAGCATTGACTAAGACTAATCTTCCTATTGCATCATGGAACGCTTCCGTCGACCGAAGTGGGTGATCATGACTTATCCTACTGAACTATGCATGCAGAAAAACCCGATAAGTTTGACGGGTCCAACTTCAAGAAGTGGTAGGAGGAAATGATGTTTTATCTAACCACTCTGAGTTGCGCACGATTCCTGATGGAAGAACCACCAACTCAAGGCTAATATGATGATCATGGTTTTTTCTTAGCTATAGAAGCTTGGAATCATTCAGACTATTTGTGTAGACATTATGTAATGAATAGTTTATATGATTCATTGTATGATGTATGTAGCAAAATTAAGTCTGCTAAGGAGCTGAGGCATGCCTTGCAACAAAACTATGAGTCTCAGGATGTCGATAAGAAGAAATTCCTGCTAGTGAATTGTGAGCCACCTGTGTTGACTTAAAGATGATCGATAACAAAGCATGTATGAAACCGGTAATAGATGTAGAACTCCTCCTCAAGAGTATCCATGCCGAGAAGTTGGAACTCACCGAGGCATTTCCGGTAAAGTTACCCTTAACGTGGAATATGTTCAAGGGCTACCTGAAACACAAGGGAAAGGAGATTACCATGGTTGAGTTAATCGAGAGAATCAACGTGCACGAACAATACATGAGTATTGCACAGGAAGTTCCAATCGTCCCCATGAACACAATGTTCTCCGCCAAGGCAAATGTGGTGGAGCATGGGCAGACCTCAACCAGACATGACGTCAAAGGCAAACAAAAGAAGCAAAAATGATTGATTCAGGGTCCTAAGGGTAGTGTCTAGAAGAAGTAGGAATCCCAACCACAAGGATTGATTGGTTCTTGTTAAAATTGTGGTAAGATTGCCCATAAATCTAATGCTTGTAGGTTTCCAAAGGAAAAGGATACCAACCTGATGCAGGGAATCACCGAAGACCTTGATGACATTGACTTGACAACAATTGTGTATGAGGTAAGCATTACTGATTCCATAAAGATGTTCGAGCTTCTATCCAAACTTTGGTGATTTCTAAGTCTCCAGCTCAAATTTTTGTTAAAGTACGAGTCGAGGTATTATTCAGTTCGATTAATGGAAATAGTGTGTTTGTTGTGCCTTAATGACACTGTTTTAATGTAGCCAAATTTCTCTAACACTATCCTATTATGTTAAGAGGGTGAAATTGCCTAAAGGAGACCATATTTTTCGTGGGACTCAATCTATAACGAAAAAAATATTTTTTTTAATCTTTTATAAGGACAATTTCATCATTTTGTAAAGTTGCATGTCAGTATAGGGTTTATGCAGTTTATATCATTTTAGTATTTGATCCGGAAATATTATTATTTTATAATATATTCCTCTATTAGTAATAATCCCAAGGCTATTTTTTGTTTAAAGTGATACAGGAGACCTAAGAATCGTATCAGTTCAATAATTTGTAAAATATGTTATAATAATTTCAACGGAAAATATTTTAACACTTTCTATTTCAGAAAAATGCTTGCAAACAACAGTAATTTGACATCTGTGTTGGAGCATTGACTAAGACTAATCTTCCTATTGCATCATGGAACGCTTCCGTCGACCGAAGTGGGTGATCATGACTTATCCTACTGAACTATGCATGCAGAAAAACCCGATAAGTTTGACGGGTCCAACTTCAAGAAGTGGTAGGAGGAAATGATGTTTTATCTAACCACTCTGAGTTGCGCACGATTCCTGATGGAAGAACCACCAACTCAAGGCTAATATGATGATCATGGTTTTTTCTTAGCTATAGAAGCTTGGAATCATTCAGACTATTTGTGTAGACATTATGTAATGAATAGTTTATATGATTCATTGTATGATGTATGTAGCAAAATTAAGTCTGCTAAGGAGCTGAGGCATGCCTTGCAACAAAACTATGAGTCTCAGGATGTCGATAAGAAGAAATTCCTGCTAGTGAATTGTGAGCCACCTGTGTTGACTTAAAGATGATCGATAACAAAGCATGTATGAAACCGGTAATAGATGTAGAACTCCTCCTCAAGAGTATCCATGCCGAGAAGTTGGAACTCACCGAGGCATTTCCGGTAAAGTTACCCTTAACGTGGAATATGTTCAAGGGCTACCTGAAACACAAGGGAAAGGAGATTACCATGGTTGAGTTAATCGAGAGAATCAACGTGCACGAACAATACATGAGTATTGCACAGGAAGTTCCAATCGTCCCCATGAACACAATGTTCTCCGCCAAGGCAAATGTGGTGGAGCATGGGCAGACCTCAACCAGACATGACGTCAAAGGCAAACAAAAGAAGCAAAAATGATTGATTCAGGGTCCTAAGGGTAGTGTCTAGAAGAAGTAGGAATCCCAACCACAAGGATTGATTGGTTCTTGTTAAAATTGTGGTAAGATTGCCCATAAATCTAACGCTTGTAGGTTTCCAAAGGAAAAGGATACCAACCTGATGCAGGGAATCACCGAAGACCTTGATGACATTGACTTGACAACAATTGTGTATGAGGTAAGCATTACTGATTCCATAAAGATGTTCGAGCTTCTATCCAAACTTTGGTGATTTCTAAGTCTCCAGCTCAAATTTTTGTTAAAGTACGAGTCGAGGTATTATTCAGTTCGATTAATGGAAATAGTGTGTTTGTTGTGCCTTAATGACACTGTTTTAATGTAGCCAAATTTCTCTAACACTATCCTATTATGTTAAGAGGGTGAAATTGCCTAAAGGAGACCATATTTTTCGTGGGACTCAATCTATAACGAAAAAAATATTTTTTTTAATCTTTTATAAGGACAATTTCATCATTTTGTAAAGTTGCATGTCAGTATAGGGTTTATGCAGTTTATATCATTTTAGTATTTGATCCGGAAATATTATTATTTTATAATATATTCCTCTATTAGTAATAATCCCAAGGCTATTTTTTGTTTAAAGTGATACAGGAGACCTAAGAATCGTATCAGTTCAATAATTTGTAAAATATGTTATAATAATTTCAACGGAAAATATTTTAACACTTTCTATTTCAGAAAAATGCTTGCAAACAACAGTAATTTGACATCTGTGTTGGAGCATTGACTAAGACTAATCTTCATATTGCATCATGGAACGCTTCCGTCGACCGAAGTGGGTGATCATGACTTATCCTACTGAACTATGCATGCAGAAAAACCCGATAAGTTTGACGGGTCCAACTTCAAGAAGTGGTAGGAGGAAATGATGTTTTATCTAACCACTCTGAGTTGCGCACGATTCCTGATGGAAGAACCACCAACTCAAGGCTAATATGATGATCATGGTTTTTTCTTAGCTATAGAAGCTTGGAATCATTCAGACTATTTGTGTAGACATTATGTAATGAATAGTTTATATGATTCATTGTATGATGTATGTAGCAAAATTAAGTCTGCTAAGGAGCTGAGGCATGCCTTGCAACAAAACTATGAGTCTGAGGATGTCGATAAGAAGAAATTCCTGCTAGTGAATTGTGAGTCACCTGTGTTGACTTAAAGATGATCGATAACAAAGCATGTATGAAACCGGTAATAGATGTAGAACTCCTCCTCAAGAGTATCCATGCCGAGAAGTTGGAACTCACCGAGGCATTTCCGGTAAAGTTACCCTTAACGTGGAATATGTTCAAGGGCTACCTGAAACACAAGGGAAAGGAGATTACCATGGTTGAGTTAATCGAGAGAATCAACGTGCACGAACAATACATGAGTATTGCACAGGAAGTTCCAATCGTCCCCATGAACACAATGTTCTCCGCCAAGGCAAATGTGGTGGAGCATGGGCAGACCTCAACCAGACATGACGTCAAAGGCAAACAAAAGAAGCAAAAATGATTGATTCAGGGTCCTAAGGGTAGTGTCTAGAAGAAGTAGGAATCCCAACCACAAGGATTGATTGGTTCTTGTTAAAATTGTGGTAAGATTGCCCATAAATCTAACGCTTGTAGGTTTCCAAAGGAAAAGGATACCAACCTGATGCAGGGAATCACCGAAGACCTTGATGACATTGACTTGACAACAATTGTGTATGAGGTAAGCATTACTGATTCCATAAAGATGTTCGAGCTTCTATCCAAACTTTGGTGATTTCTAAGTCTCCAGCTCAAATTTTTGTTAAAGTACGAGTCGAGGTATTATTCAGTTCGATTAATGGAAATAGTGTGTTTGTTGTGCCTTAATGACACTGTTTTAATGTAGCCAAATTTCTCTAACACTATCCTATTATGTTAAGAGGGTGAAATTGCCTAAAGGAGACCATATTTTTCGTGGGACTCAATCTATAACGAAAAAAATATTTTTTTTAATCTTTTATAAGGACAATTTCATCATTTTGTAAAGTTGCATGTCAGTATAGGGTTTATGCAGTTTATATCATTTTAGTATTTGATCCGGAAATATTATTATTTTATAATATATTCCTCTATTAGTAATAATCCCAAGGCTATTTTTTGTTTAAAGTGATACAGGAGACCTAAGAATCGTATCAGTTCAATAATTTGTAAAATATGTTATAATAATTTCAACGGAAAATATTTTAACACTTTCTATTTCAGAAAAATGCTTGCAAACAACAGTAATTTGACATCTGTGTTGGAGCATTGACTAAGACTAATCTTCATATTGCATCATGGAACGCTTCCGTCGACCGAAGTGGGTGATCATGACTTATCCTACTGAACTATGCATGCAGAAAAACCCGATAAGTTTGACGGGTCCAACTTCAAGAAGTGGTAGGAGGAAATGATGTTTTATCTAACCACTCTGAGTTGCGCACGATTCCTGATGGAAGAACCACCAACTCAAGGCTAATATGATGATCATGGTTTTTTCTTAGCTATAGAAGCTTGGAATCATTCAGACTATTTGTGTAGACATTATGTAATGAATAGTTTATATGATTCATTGTATGATGTATGTAGCAAAATTAAGTCTGCTAAGGAGCTGAGGCATGCCTTGCAACAAAACTATGAGTCTGAGGATGTCGATAAGAAGAAATTCCTGCTAGTGAATTGTGAGTCACCTGTGTTGACTTAAAGATGATCGATAACAAAGCATGTATGAAACCGGTAATAGATGTAGAACTCCTCCTCAAGAGTATCCATGCCGAGAAGTTGGAACTCACCGAGGCATTTCCGGTAAAGTTACCCTTAACGTGGAATATGTTCAAGGGCTACCTGAAACACAAGGGAAAGGAGATTACCATGGTTGAGTTAATCGAGAGAATCAACGTGCACGAACAATACATGAGTATTGCACAGGAAGTTCCAATCGTCCCCATGAACACAATGTTCTCCGCCAAGGCAAATGTGGTGGAGCATGGGCAGACCTCAACCAGACATGACGTCAAAGGCAAACAAAAGAAGCAAAAATGATTGATTCAGGGTCCTAAGGGTAGTGTCTAGAAGAAGTAGGAATCCCAACCACAAGGATTGATTGGTTCTTGTTAAAATTGTGGTAAGATTGCCCATAAATCTAACGCTTGTAGGTTTCCAAAGGAAAAGGATACCAACCTGATGCAGGGAATCACCGAAGACCTTGATGACATTGACTTGACAACAATTGTGTATGAGGTAAGCATTACTGATTCCATAAAGATGTTCGAGCTTCTATCCAAACTTTGGTGATTTCTAAGTCTCCAGCTCAAATTTTTGTTAAAGTACGAGTCGAGGTATTATTCAGTTCGATTAATGGAAATAGTGTGTTTGTTGTGCCTTAATGACACTGTTTTAATGTAGCCAAATTTCTCTAACACTATCCTATTATGTTAAGAGGGTGAAATTGCCTAAAGGAGACCATATTTTTCGTGGGACTCAATCTATAACGAAAAAAATATTTTTTTTAATCTTTTATAAGGACAATTTCATCATTTTGTAAAGTTGCATGTCAGTATAGGGTTTATGCAGTTTATATCATTTTAGTATTTGATCCGGAAATATTATTATTTTATAATATATTCCTCTATTAGTAATAATCCCAAGGCTATTTTTTGTTTAAAGTGATACAGGAGACCTAAGAATCGTATCAGTTCAATAATTTGTAAAATATGTTATAATAATTTCAACGGAAAATATTTTAACACTTTCTATTTCAGAAAAATGCTTGCAAACAACAGTAATTTGACATCTGTGTTGGAGCATTGACTAAGACTAATCTTCCTATTGCATCATGGAACGCTTCCGTCGACCGAAGTGGGTGATCATGACTTATCCTACTGAACTATGCATGCAGAAAAACCCGATAAGTTTGACGGGTCCAACTTCAAGAAGTGGTAGGAGGAAATGATGTTTTATCTAACCACTCTGAGTTGCGCACGATTCCTGATGGAAGAACCACCAACTCAAGGCTAATATGATGATCATGGTTTTTTCTTAGCTATAGAAGCTTGGAATCATTCAGACTATTTGTGTAGACATTATGTAATGAATAGTTTATATGATTCATTGTATGATGTATGTAGCAAAATTAAGTCTGCTAAGGAGCTGAGGCATGCCTTGCAACAAAACTATGAGTCTGAGGATGTCGATAAGAAGAAATTCCTGCTAGTGAATTGTGAGTCACCTGTGTTGACTTAAAGATGATCGATAACAAAGCATGTATGAAACCGGTAATAGATGTAGAACTCCTCCTCAAGAGTATCCATGCCGAGAAGTTGGAACTCACCGAGGCATTTCCGGTAAAGTTACCCTTAACGTGGAATATGTTCAAGGGCTACCTGAAACACAAGGGAAAGGAGATTACCATGGTTGAGTTAATCGAGAGAATCAACGTGCACGAACAATACATGAGTATTGCACAGGAAGTTCCAATCGTCCCCATGAACACAATGTTCTCCGCCAAGGCAAATGTGGTGGAGCATGGGCAGACCTCAACCAGACATGACGTCAAAGGCAAACAAAAGAAGCAAAAATGATTGATTCAGGGTCCTAAGGGTAGTGTCTAGAAGAAGTAGGAATCCCAACCACAAGGATTGATTGGTTCTTGTTAAAATTGTGGTAAGATTGCCCATAAATCTAATGCTTGTAGGTTTCCAAAGGAAAAGGATACCAACCTGATGCAGGGAATCACCGAAGACCTTGATGACATTGACTTGACAACAATTGTGTATGAGGTAAGCATTACTGATTCCATAAAGATGTTCGAGCTTCTATCCAAACTTTGGTGATTTCTAAGTCTCCAGCTCAAATTTTTGTTAAAGTACGAGTCGAGGTATTATTCAGTTCGATTAATGGAAATAGTGTGTTTGTTGTGCCTTAATGACACTGTTTTAATGTAGCCAAATTTCTCTAACACTATCCTATTATGTTAAGAGGGTGAAATTGCCTAAAGGAGACCATATTTTTCGTGGGACTCAATCTATAACGAAAAAAATATTTTTTTTAATCTTTTATAAGGACAATTTCATCATTTTGTAAAGTTGCATGTCAGTATAGGGTTTATGCAGTTTATATCATTTTAGTATTTGATCCGGAAATATTATTATTTTATAATATATTCCTCTATTAGTAATAATCCCAAGGCTATTTTTTGTTTAAAGTGATACAGGAGACCTAAGAATCGTATCAGTTCAATAATTTGTAAAATATGTTATAATAATTTCAACGGAAAATATTTTAACACTTTCTATTTCAGAAAAATGCTTGCAAACAACAGTAATTTGACATCTGTGTTGGAGCATTGACTAAGACTAATCTTCCTATTGCATCATGGAACGCTTCCGTCGACCGAAGTGGGTGATCATGACTTATCCTACTGAACTATGCATGCAGAAAAACCCGATAAGTTTGACGGGTCCAACTTCAAGAAGTGGTAGGAGGAAATGATGTTTTATCTAACCACTCTGAGTTGCGCACGATTCCTGATGGAAGAACCACCAACTCAAGGCTAATATGATGATCATGGTTTTTTCTTAGCTATAGAAGCTTGGAATCATTCAGACTATTTGTGTAGACATTATGTAATGAATAGTTTATATGATTCATTGTATGATGTATGTAGCAAAATTAAGTCTGCTAAGGAGCTGAGGCATGCCTTGCAACAAAACTATGAGTCTGAGGATGTCGATAAGAAGAAATTCCTGCTAGTGAATTGTGAGTCACCTGTGTTGACTTAAAGATGATCGATAACAAAGCATGTATGAAACCGGTAATAGATGTAGAACTCCTCCTCAAGAGTATCCATGCCGAGAAGTTGGAACTCACCGAGGCATTTCCGGTAAAGTTACCCTTAACGTGGAATATGTTCAAGGGCTACCTGAAACACAAGGGAAAGGAGATTACCATGGTTGAGTTAATCGAGAGAATCAACGTGCACGAACAATACATGAGTATTGCACAGGAAGTTCCAATCGTCCCCATGAACACAATGTTCTCCGCCAAGGCAAATGTGGTGGAGCATGGGCAGACCTCAACCAGACATGACGTCAAAGGCAAACAAAAGAAGCAAAAATGATTGATTCAGGGTCCTAAGGGTAGTGTCTAGAAGAAGTAGGAATCCCAACCACAAGGATTGATTGGTTCTTGTTAAAATTGTGGTAAGATTGCCCATAAATCTAATGCTTGTAGGTTTCCAAAGGAAAAGGATACCAACCTGATGCAGGGAATCACCGAAGACCTTGATGACATTGACTTGACAACAATTGTGTATGAGGTAAGCATTACTGATTCCATAAAGATGTTCGAGCTTCTATCCAAACTTTGGTGATTTCTAAGTCTCCAGCTCAAATTTTTGTTAAAGTACGAGTCGAGGTATTATTCAGTTCGATTAATGGAAATAGTGTGTTTGTTGTGCCTTAATGACACTGTTTTAATGTAGCCAAATTTCTCTAACACTATCCTATTATGTTAAGAGGGTGAAATTGCCTAAAGGAGACCATATTTTTCGTGGGACTCAATCTATAACGAAAAAAATATTTTTTTTAATCTTTTATAAGGACAATTTCATCATTTTGTAAAGTTGCATGTCAGTATAGGGTTTATGCAGTTTATATCATTTTAGTATTTGATCCGGAAATATTATTATTTTATAATATATTCCTCTATTAGTAATAATCCCAAGGCTATTTTTTGTTTAAAGTGATACAGGAGACCTAAGAATCGTATCAGTTCAATAATTTGTAAAATATGTTATAATAATTTCAACGGAAAATATTTTAACACTTTCTATTTCAGAAAAATGCTTGCAAACAACAGTAATTTGACATCTGTGTTGGAGCATTGACTAAGACTAATCTTCCTATTGCATCATGGAACGCTTCCGTCGACCGAAGTGGGTGATCATGACTTATCCTACTGAACTATGCATGCAGAAAAACCCGATAAGTTTGACGGGTCCAACTTCAAGAAGTGGTAGGAGGAAATGATGTTTTATCTAACCACTCTGAGTTGCGCACGATTCCTGATGGAAGAACCACCAACTCAAGGCTAATATGATGATCATGGTTTTTTCTTAGCTATAGAAGCTTGGAATCATTCAGACTATTTGTGTAGACATTATGTAATGAATAGTTTATATGATTCATTGTATGATGTATGTAGCAAAATTAAGTCTGCTAAGGAGCTGAGGCATGCCTTGCAACAAAACTATGAGTCTGAGGATGTCGATAAGAAGAAATTCCTGCTAGTGAATTGTGAGTCACCTGTGTTGACTTAAAGATGATCGATAACAAAGCATGTATGAAACCGGTAATAGATGTAGAATTCCTCCTCAAGAGTATCCATGCCGAGAAGTTGGAACTCACCGAGGCATTTCCGGTAAAGTTACCCTTAACGTGGAATATGTTCAAGGGCTACCTGAAACACAAGGGAAAGGAGATTACCATGGTTGAGTTAATCGAGAGAATCAACGTGCACGAACAATACATGAGTATTGCACAGGAAGTTCCAATCGTCCCCATGAACACAATGTTCTCCGCCAAGGCAAATGTGGTGGAGCATGGGCAGACCTCAACCAGACATGACGTCAAAGGCAAACAAAAGAAGCAAAAATGATTGATTCAGGGTCCTAAGGGTAGTGTCTAGAAGAAGTAGAAATCCCAACCACAAGGATTGATTGGTTCTTGTTAAAATTGTGGTAAGATTGCCCATAAATCTAATGCTTGTAGGTTTCCAAAGGAAAAGGATACCAACCTGATGCAGGGAATCACCGAAGACCTTGATGACATTGACTTGACAACAATTGTGTATGAGGTAAGCATTACTGATTCCATAAAGATGTTCGAGCTTCTATCCAAACTTTGGTGATTTCTAAGTCTCCAGCTCAAATTTTTGTTAAAGTACGAGTCGAGGTATTATTCAGTTCGATTAATGGAAATAGTGTGTTTGTTGTGCCTTAATGACACTGTTTTAATGTAGCCAAATTTCTCTAACACTATCCTATTATGTTAAGAGGGTGAAATTGCCTAAAGGAGACAATATTTTTCTTGGGACTCAATCTATAACGAAAAAAATATTTTTTTTAATCTTTTATAAGGACAATTTCATCATTTTGTAAAGTTGCATGTCAGTATAGGGTTTATGCAGTTTATATCATTTTAGTATTTGATCCGGAAATATTATTATTTTATAATATATTCCTCTATTAGTAATAATCCCAAGGCTATTTTTTGTTTAAAGTGATACAGGAGACCTAAGAATCGTATCAGTTCAATAATTTGTAAAATATGTTATAATAATTTCAACGGAAAATATTTTAACACTTTCTATTTCAGAAAAATGCTTGCAAACAACAGTAATTTGACATCTGTGTTGGAGCATTGACTAAGACTAATCTTCCTATTGCATCATGGAACGCATCCGTCGTTCCGTCGACCGAAGTGGGTGATCATGAATTATCCTACTGAACTATGCATGCAGAAAAACCCGATAAGTTTGACGGGTCCAACTTCAAGAAGTGGTAGGAGGAAATGATGTTTTATCTAACCACTCTGAGTTGCGCACGATTCCTGATGGAAGAACCACCAACTCAAGGCTAATATGATGATCATGGTTTTTTCTTAGCTATAGAAGCTTGGAATCATTCAGACTATTTGTGTAGACATTATGTAATGAATAGTTTATATGATTCATTGTATGATGTATGTAGCAAAATTAAGTCTGCTAAGGAGCTGAGGCATGCCTTGCAACAAAACTATGAGTCTGAGGATGTCGATAAGAAGAAATTCCTGCTAGTGAATTGTGAGTCACCTGTGTTGACTTAAAGATGATCGATAACAAAGCATGTATGAAACCGGTAATAGATGTAGAACTCCTCCTCAAGAGTATCCATGCCGAGAAGTTGGAACTCACCGAGGCATTTCCGGTAAAGTTACCCTTAACGTGGAATATGTTCAAGGGCTACCTGAAACACAAGGGAAAGGAGATTACCATGGTTGAGTTAATCGAGAGAATCAACGTGCACGAACAATACATGAGTATTGCACAGGAAGTTCCAATCGTCCCCATGAACACAATGTTCTCCGCCAAGGCAAATGTGGTGGAGCATGGGCAGACCTCAACCAGACATGACGTCAAAGGCAAACAAAAGAAGCAAAAATGATTGATTCAGGGTCCTAAGGGTAGTGTCTAGAAGAAGTAGGAATCCCAACCACAAGGATTTATTGGTTCTTGTTAAAATTGTGGTAAGGTTGCCCATAAATCTAATGCTTGTAGGTTTCCAAAGGAAAAGGATACCAACCTGATGCAGGGAATCACCGAAGACCTTGATGACATTGACTTGACAACAATTGTGTATGAGGTAAGCATTACTGATTCCATAAAGATGTTCGAGCTTCTATCCAAACTTTGGTGATTTCTAAGTCTCCATCTCAAATTTTTGTTAAAGTACGAGTCGAGGTATTATTCAGTTCGATTAATGGAAATAGTGTGTTTGTTGTGCCTTAATGACACTGTTTTAATGTAGCCAAATTTCTCTAACACTATCCTATTATGTTAAGAGGGTGAAATTGCCTAAAGGAGACCATATTTTTCGTGGGACTCAATCTATAACGAAAAAAATATTTTTTTTAATCTTTTATAAGGACAATTTCATCATTTTGTAAAGTTGCATGTCAGTATAGGGTTTATGCAGTTTATATCATTTTAGTATTTGATCCGGAAATATTATTATTTTATAATATATTCCTCTATTAGTAATAATCCCAAGGCTATTTTTTGTTTAAAGTGATACAGGAGACCTAAGAATCGTATCAGTTCAATAATTTGTAAAATATGTTATAATAATTTCAACGGAAAATATTTTAACACTTTCTATTTCAGAAAAATGCTTGCAAACAACAGTAATTTGACATCTGTGTTGGAGCATTGACTAAGACTAATCTTCCTATTGCATCATGGAACGCATCCGTCGTTCCGTCGACCGAAGTGGGTGATCATGACTTATCCTACTGAACTATGCATGCAGAAAAACCCGATAAGTTTGACGGGTCCAACTTCAAGAAGTGGTAGGAGGAAATGATGTTTTATCTAACCACTCTGAGTTGCGCACGATTCCTGATGGAAGAACCACCAACTCAAGGCTAATATGATGATCATGGTTTTTTCTTAGCTATAGAAGCTTGGAATCATTCAGACTATTTGTGTAGACATTATGTAATGAATAGTTTATATGATTCATTGTATGATGTATGTAGCAAAATTAAGTCTGCTAAGGAGCTGAGGCATGCCTTGCAACAAAACTATGAGTCTGAGGATGTCGATAAGAAGAAATTCCTGCTAGTGAATTGTGAGTCACCTGTGTTGACTTAAAGATGATCGATAACAAAGCATGTATGAAACCGGTAATAGATGTAGAATTCCTCCTCAAGAGTATCCATGCCGAGAAGTTGGAACTGACCGAGGCATTTCCGGTAAAGTTACCCTTAACGTGGAATATGTTCAAGGGCTACCTGAAACACAAGGGAAAGGAGATTACCATGGTTGAGTTAATCGAGAGAATCAACGTGCACGAACAATACATGAGTATTGCACAGGAAGTTCCAATCGTCCCCATGAACACAATGTTCTCCGCCAAGGCAAATGTGGTGGAACATGGGCAGACCTCAACCAGACATGACGTCAAAGGCAAACAAAAGAAGCAAAAATGATTGATTCAGGGTCCTAAGGGTAGTGTCTAGAAGAAGTAGGAATCCCAACCACAAGGATTTATTGGTTCTTGTTAAAATTGTGGTAAGATTGCCCATAAATCTAATGCTTGTAGGTTTCCAAAGCAAAAGGATACCAACTTGATGCAGGGAATCACCGAAGACCTTGATGACATTGACTTGACAATAATTGTGTCTGAGGTAAGCATTACTGATTCCATAAAGATGTTCGAGCTTCTATCCAAACTTTGGTGATTTCTAAGTCTCCATCTCAAATTTTTGTTAAAGTACGAGTCGAGGTATTATTCAGTTCGATTAATGGAAATAGTGTGTTTGTTGTGCCTTAATGACACTGTTTTAATGTAGCCAAATTTCTCTAACACTATCCTATTATGTTAAGAGGGTGAAATTGCCTAAAGGAGACCATATTTTTCGTGGGACTCAATCTATAACGAAAAAAATATTTTTTTTAATCTTTTATAAGGACAATTTCATCATTTTGTAAAGTTGCATGTCAGTATAGGGTTTATGCAGTTTATATCATTTTAGTATTTGATCCGGAAATATTATTATTTTATAATATATTCCTCTATTAGTAATAATCCCAAGGCTATTTTTTGTTTAAAGTGATACAGGAGACCTAAGAATCGTATCAGTTCAATAATTTGTAAAATATGTTATAATAATTTCAACGGAAAATATTTTAACACTTTCTATTTCAGAAAAATGCTTGCAAACAACAGTAATTTGACATCTGTGTTGGAGCATTGACTAAGACTAATCTTCCTATTGCATCATGGAACGCATCCGTCGTTCCGTCGACCGAAGTGGGTGATCATGACTTATCCTACTGAACTATGCATGCAGAAAAACCCGATAAGTTTGACGGGTCCAACTTCAAGAAGTGGTAGGAGGAAATGATGTTTTATCTAACCACTCTGAGTTGCGCACGATTCCTGATGGAAGAACCACCAACTCAAGGTTAATATGATGATCATGGGTTTTCCTTAGCTATAGAAGCTTGGAATCATTCAGACTATTTGTGTGGACATTATGTAATGAATAGTTTATACGATTAATTGTATGATGTATGTAGCAAAATTAAGTCTGCTAAGGAGTTGAGGCATGCCTTGGAACAAAACTATGAGTCTGAGGATGTCGATAAGAAGAAATTCCTGCTACTGAATTGTGAGTCACCTGTGTTGACTTAAAGATGATCGATAACAAAGCATGTATGAAACCGGTAATAGATGTAGAATTCCTCCTCAAGAGTATCCATGCCGAGAAGTTGGAACTCACCGAGGCATTTCCGGTAAAGTTACCCTTAACGTGGAATATGTTCAAGGGCTACCTGAAACACAAGGGAAAGGAGATTACCATGGTTGAGTTAATCGAGAGAATCAACGTGCACGAACAATACATGAGTATTGCACAGGAAGTTCCAATCGTCCCCATGAACACAATGTTCTCCGCCAAGGCAAATGTGGTGGAACATGGGCAGACCTCAACCAGACATGACGTCAAAGGCAAACAAAAGAAGCAAAAATGATTGATTCAGGGTCCTAAGGGTAGTGTCTAGAAGAAGTAGGAATCCCAACCACAAGGATTTATTGGTTCTTGTTAAAATTGTGGTAAGATTGCCCATAAATCTAATGCTTGTAGGTTTCCAAAGCAAAAGGATACCAACTTGATGCAGGGAATCACCGAAGACCTTGATGACATTGACTTGACAATAATTGTGTCTGAGGTAAGCATTACTGATTCCATAAAGATGTTCGAGCTTCTATCCAAACTTTGGTGATTTCTAAGTCTCCATCTCAAATTTTTGTTAAAGTACGAGTCGAGGTATTATTCAGTTCGATTAATGGAAATAGTGTGTTTGTTGTGCCTTAATGACACTGTTTTAATGTAGCCAAATTTCTCTAACACTATCCTATTATGTTAAGAGGGTGAAATTGCCTAAAGGAGACCATATTTTTCGTGGGACTCAATCTATAACGAAAAAAATATTTTTTTTAATCTTTTATAAGGACAATTTCATCATTTTGTAAAGTTGCATGTCAGTATAGGGTTTATGCAGTTTATATCATTTTAGTATTTGATCCGGAAATATTATTATTTTATAATATATTCCTCTATTAGTAATAATCCCAAGGCTATTTTTTGTTTAAAGTGATACAGGAGACCTAAGAATCGTATCAGTTCAATAATTTGTAAAATATGTTATAATAATTTCAACGGAAAATATTTTAACACTTTCTATTTCAGAAAAATGCTTGCAAACAACAGTAATTTGACATCTGTGTTGGAGCATTGACTAAGACTAATCTTCCTATTGCATCATGGAACGCATCCGTCGTTCCGTCGACCGAAGTGGGTGATCATGACTTATCCTACTGAACTATGCATGCAGAAAAACCCGATAAGTTTGACGGGTCCAACTTCAAGAAGTGGTAGGAGGAAATGATGTTTTATCTAACCACTCTGAGTTGCGCACGATTCCTGATGGAAGAACCACCAACTCAAGGTTAATATGATGATCATGGGTTTTTCTTAGCTATAGAAGCTTGGAATCATTCAGACTATTTGTGTGGACATTATGTAATGAATAGTTTATATGATTAATTGTATGATGTATGTAGCAAAATTAAGTCTGCTAAGGAGTTGAGGCATGCCTTGGAACAAAACTATGAGTCTGAGGATGTCGATAAGAAGAAATTCCTGCTACTGAATTGTGAGTCACCTGTGTTGACTTAAAGATGATCGATAACAAAGCATGTATGAAACCGGTAATAGATGTAGAATTCCTCCTCAAGAGTATCCATGCCGAGAAGTTGGAACTCACCGAGGCATTTCCGGTAAAGTTACCCTTAACGTGGAATATGTTCAAGGTCTACCTGAAACACAAGGGAAAGGAGATTACCATGGTTGAGTTAATCGAGAGAATCAACGTGCACGAACAATGCATGAGTATTGCACAGGAAGTTCCAATCGTCCCCATGAACACAATGTTCTCCGCCAAGGCAAATGTGGTGGAACATGGGCAGACCTCAACCAGACATGACGTCAAAGGCAAACAAAAGAAGCAAAAATGATTGATTCAGGGTCCTAAGGGTAGTGTCTAGAAGAAGTAGGAATCCCAACCACAAGGATTTATTGGTTCTTGTTAAAATTGTGGTAAGATAGCCCATAAATCTAATGCTTGTAGGTTTCCAAAGCAAAAGGATACCAACTTGATGCAGGGAATCACCGAAGACCTTGATGACATTGACTTGACAATAATTGTGTCTGAGGTAAGCATTACTGATTCCATAAAGATGTTCGAGCTTCTATCCAAACTTTGGTGATTTCTAAGTCTCCATCTCAAATTTTTGTTAAAGTACGAGTCGAGGTATTATTCAGTTCGATTAATGGAAATAGTGTGTTTGTTGTGCCTTAATGACACTGTTTTAATGTAGCCAAATTTCTCTAACACTATCCTATTATGTTAAGAGGGTGAAATTGCCTAAAGGAGACCATATTTTTCGTGGGACTCAATCTATAACGAAAAAAATATTTTTTTTAATCTTTTATAAGGACAATTTCATCATTTTGTAAAGTTGCATGTCAGTATAGGGTTTATGCAGTTTATATCATTTTAGTATTTGATCCGGAAATATTATTATTTTATAATATATTCCTCTATTAGTAATAATCCCAAGGCTATTTTTTGTTTAAAGTGATACAGGAGACCTAAGAATCGTATCAGTTCAATAATTTGTAAAATATGTTATAATAATTTCAACGGAAAATATTTTAACACTTTCTATTTCAGAAAAATGCTTGCAAACAACAGTAATTTGACATCTGTGTTGGAGCATTGACTAAGACTAATCTTCCTATTGCATCATGGAACGCATCCGTCGTTCCGTCGACCGAAGTGGGTGATCATGACTTATCCTACTGAACTATGCATGCAGAAAAACCCGATAAGTTTGACGGGTCCAACTTCAAGAAGTGGTAGGAGGAAATGATGTTTTATCTAACCACTCTGAGTTGCGCACGATTCCTGATGGAAGAACCACCAACTCAAGGTTAATATGATGATCATGGGTTTTTCTTAGCTATAGAAGCTTGGAATCATTCAGACTATTTGTGTGGACATTATGTAATGAATAGTTTATATGATTAATTGTATGATGTATGTAGCAAAATTAAGTCTGCTAAGGAGTTGAGGCATGCCTTGGAACAAAACTATGAGTCTGAGGATGTCGATAAGAAGAAATTCCTGCTACTGAATTGTGAGTCACCTGTGTTGACTTAAAGATGATCGATAACAAAGCATGTATGAAACCGGTAATAGATGTAGAATTCCTCCTCAAGAGTATCCATGCCGAGAAGTTGGAACTCACCGAGGCATTTCCGGTAAAGTTACCCTTAACGTGGAATATGTTCAAGGTCTACCTGAAACACAAGGGAAAGGAGATTACCATGGTTGAGTTAATCGAGAGAATCAACGTGCACGAACAATGCATGAGTATTGCACAGGAAGTTCCAATCGTCCCCATGAACACAATGTTCTCCGCCAAGGCAAATGTGGTGGAACATGGGCAGACCTCAACCAGACATGACGTCAAAGGCAAACAAAAGAAGCAAAAATGATTGATTCAGGGTCCTAAGGGTAGTGTCTAGAAGAAGTAGGAATCCCAACCACAAGGATTTATTGGTTCTTGTTAAAATTGTGGTAAGATTGCCCATAAATCTAATGCTTGTAGGTTTCCAAAGCAAAAGGATACCAACTTGATGCAGGGAATCACCGAAGACCTTGATGACATTGACTTGACAATAATTGTGTCTGAGGTAAGCATTACTGATTCCATAAAGATGTTCGAGCTTCTATCCAAACTTTGGTGATTTCTAAGTCTCCATCTCAAATTTTTGTTAAAGTACGAGTCGAGGTATTATTCAGTTCGATTAATGGAAATAGTGTGTTTGTTGTGCCTTAATGACACTGTTTTAATGTAGCCAAATTTCTCTAACACTATCCTATTATGTTAAGAGGGTGAAATTGCCTAAAGGAGACCATATTTTTCGTGGGACTCAATCTATAACGAAAAAAATATTTTTTTTAATCTTTTATAAGGACAATTTCATCATTTTGTAAAGTTGCATGTCAGTATAGGGTTTATGCAGTTTATATCATTTTAGTATTTGATCCGGAAATATTATTATTTTATAATATATTCCTCTATTAGTAATAATCCCAAGGCTATTTTTTGTTTAAAGTGATACAGGAGACCTAAGAATCGTATCAGTTCAATAATTTGTAAAATATGTTATAATAATTTCAACGGAAAATATTTTAACACTTTCTATTTCAGAAAAATGCTTGCAAACAACAGTAATTTGACATCTGTGTTGGAGCATTGACTAAGACTAATCTTCCTATTGCATCATGGAACGCATCCGTCGTTCCGTCGACCGAAGTGGGTGATCATGACTTATCCTACTGAACTATGCATGCAGAAAAACCCGATAAGTTTGACGGGTCCAACTTCAAGAAGTGGTAGGAGGAAATGATGTTTTATCTAACCACTCTGAGTTGCGCACGATTCCTGATGGAAGAACCACCAACTCAAGGTTAATATGATGATCATGGGTTTTTCTTAGCTATAGAAGCTTGGAATCATTCAGACTATTTGTGTGGACATTATGTAATGAATAGCTTATATGATTAATTGTATGATGTATGTAGCAAAATTAAGTCTGCTAAGGAGTTGAGGCATGCCTTGGAACAAAACTATGAGTCTGAGGATGTCGATAAGAAGAAATTCCTGCTACTGAATTGTGAGTCACCTGTGTTGACTTAAAGATGATCGATAACAAAGCATGTATGAAACCGGTAATAGATGTAGAATTCCTCCTCAAGAGTATCCATGCCGAGAAGTTGGAACTCACCGAGGCATTTCCGGTAAAGTTACCCTTAACGTGGAATATGTTCAAGGGCTACCTGAAACACAAGGGAAAGGAGATTACCATGGTTGAGTTAATCGAGAGAATCAACGTGCACGAACAATGCATGAGTATTGCACAGGAAGTTCCAATCGTCCCCATGAACACAATGTTCTCCGCCAAGGCAAATGTGGTGGAACATGGGCAGACCTCAACCAGACATGACGTCAAAGGCAAACAAAAGAAGCAAAAATGATTGATTCAGGGTCCTAAGGGTAGTGTCTAGAAGAAGTAGGAATCCCAACCACAAGGATTTATTGGTTCTTGTTAAAATTGTGGTAAGGTTGCCCATAAATCTAATGCTTGTAGGTTTCCAAAGCAAAAGGATACCAACTTGATGCAGGGAATCACCGAAGACCTTGATGACATTGACTTGACAATAATTGTGTCTGAGGTAAGCATTACTGATTCCATAAAGATGTTCGAGCTTCTATCCAAACTTTGGTGATTTCTAAGTCTCCATCTCAAATTATTGTTAAAGTACGAGTCGAGGTATTATTCAGTTCGATTAATGGAAATAGTGTGTTTGTTGTGCCTTAATGACACTGTTTTAATGTAGCCAAATTTCTCTAACACTATCCTATTATGTTAAGAGGGTGAAATTGCCTAAAGGAGACCATATTTTTCGTGGGACTCAATCTATAACGAAAAAAATATTTTTTTTAATCTTTTATAAGGACAATTTCATCATTTTGTAAAGTTGCATGTCAGTATAGGGTTTATGCAGTTTATATCATTTTAGTATTTGATCCGGAAATATTATTATTTTATAATATATTCCTCTATTAGTAATAATCCCAAGGCTATTTTTTGTTTAAAGTGATACAGGAGACCTAAGAATCGTATCAGTTCAATAATTTGTAAAATATGTTATAATAATTTCAACGGAAAATATTTTAACACTTTCTATTTCAGAAAAATGCTTGCAAACAACAGTAATTTGACATCTGTGTTGGAGCATTGACTAAGACTAATCTTCCAATTGCATCATGGAACGCATCCGTCGTTCCGTCGACCGAAGTGGGTGATCATGACTTATCCTACTGAACTATGCATGCAGAAAAACCCGATAAGTTTGACGGGTCCAACTTCAAGAAGTGGTAGGAGGAAATGATGTTTTATCTAACCACTCTGAGTTGCGCACGATTCCTGATGGAAGAACCTCCAACTCAAGGTTAATATGATGATCATGGTTTTTTCTTAGCTATAGAAGCTTGGAATCATTCAGACTATTTGTGTGGACATTATGTAATGAATAATTTATATGATTAATTGTATGATGTATGTAGCAAAATTAAGTCTGCTAAGGAGTTGAGGCATGCCTTGGAACAAAACTATGAGTCTGAGGATGTCGATAAGAAGAAATTCCTGCTACTGAATTGTGAGTCACCTGTGTTGACTTAAAGATGATCGATAACAAAGCATGTATGAAACCGGTAATAGATGTAGAATTCCTCCTCAAGAGTATCCATGCCGAGAAGTTGGAACTCACCGAGGCATTTCCGGTAAAGTTACCCTTAACGTGGAATATGTTCAAGGGCTACCTGAAACACAAGGGAAAGGAGATTACCATGGTTGAGTTAATCGAGAGAATCAACGTGCACGAACAATGCATGAGTATTGCACAGGAAGTTCCAATCGTCCCCATGAACACAATGTTCTCCGCCAAGGCAAATGTGGTGGAACATGGGCAGACCTCAACCAGACATGACGTCAAAGGCAAACAAAAGAAGCAAAAATGATTGATTCAGGGTCCTAAGGGTAGTGTCTAGAAGAAGTAGGAATCCCAACCACAAGGATTTATTGGTTCTTGTTAAAATTGTGGTAAGATTGCCCATAAATCTAATGCTTGTAGGTTTCCAAAGCAAAAGGATACCAACCTGATGCAGGGAATCACCGAACACCTTGATAACATTGACTTGACAACAATTGTGTCTGAGGTAAGCATCACTGATTCCATAAAGATGTTCGAGCTTCTATCCAAACTTTGGTGATTACTAAGTCTCCAGCTCAAATTTTTGTTAAAGTACGAGTCCAGGTATTGTTCAGTTCGATTAAGGGAAATAGTGTGTTTGTTTTGCCTTAACGACACTGTTTTAACGTAGCCAAATTTCTCTCACACTATCCTATTATGTTAAGACGGCGAAATTGCCTAAAGGAGACCATGTTTTTCGTGGGACTCAATGTATAACGAAAAAAATATTTTTTTTTTATCTTTCATAAGGACAATTTCATCATTTTGTAAAGTTGCATGTCAGTATAGGGTTTATGCAGTTTATATCATTTTAGTATTTGATCCGGAAATATTATTATATTATAATTTATTCCTCTATTAGTAATAATCCCAAGGCTATTTTTTGTTTAAAGTAATACAGGAGACCTAAGAACCGTATCAGTTCAATAATTTATAAAATATATTATAATAATTTCAATGGAAAATATTTTAACACTTTCTATTTCAGAAAACTGGTTGCAAACAACCGTAATGTTGACATATGTGTTGGAGCATTGACTAAGACTGATGTTCCTATTGCATCATGGAACGCATCCATCGATGCGTCGACCGAAGTGGGTGATCATGACTTATCCTACTGAACTATGCATGCAGAATAACCCGATAAGTTTGACGGGTCCAACTTCAAGAGGTGGTAGGAGGAAATGATGTTTTATCTAACCACTCTGAGTTGCGCACGATTCCTGATGCAAGAACCACCAACTCAAGGCTAATATGATGACCATGGTTTTTTCTTAGCTATAGAAGCTTGGAATATTTCAGACTATTTGTGTAGTCATTATGTAATAAATAGTTTATATGATTCATTGTATGATGTATATAGCAAAATTAAGTCTGCTAAGGAGCTCAGGCATGCCTTGGAACAAAACTATGAGTCTGAGGATATCGATAAGAAGAAATTCCTGCTAGTGAATTGTGAGTCACCTGTGTTGACTTCAAGATGATCGATAACAAAGCATATATGAAACAGGTAATAGATGTAGAACTCCTCCTCGAGAGTATCCATGCCGAGAAGTTGGATCTCACAGAGGCATTTCCCGTAAAGTTACCCTTAACGTGGAATATGTTCAAGGGCTACCTGAAACACAAGGGAAAGGAGATTACTATGGTTGAGTTAATCGAGAGAATCAACGTGCACGAACAATACATGGGTATTGCACATGGAGTTCCATTCGTCCCCATGAACACAATGTTCTCCGCCAAGGCAAATGTGGTGGAGCATGGGCAGACCTCAACCAGACATGACGTCAAAGGCAAACAAAAGAAGCAAAAATGATTGATTCAGGGTCCTAAGGGTAGTGTCTAGAAGAAGTAGGAATCCCAACCACAAGGATTTATTGGTTCTTGTTAAAATTGTGGTAACATTGGCCATAAATCTAATCCTTGTAGGTTTCCTAAGCAAAAGGATACCAACATGATGCAGGGAATCACCGAAGACCTTGATGAGATTGAGTTGACAACAATTGTGTCTGAGGTAAGCATCACTGATTCCATAAAGATGTTCGAGCTTCTATCCAAACTTTGGTGATTTCTAAGTCTCCAGCTCAAATTTTTGTTAAAGTACGAGTCCAGGTATTGTTCAGTTCGATTAAGGGAAATAGTGTGTTTGTTTTGCCTTAACGACACTGTTTTAACGTAGCCAAATTTCTCTCACACTATCCTATTATGTTAAGACGGCGAAATTGCCTAAAGGAGACCATGTTTTTCGTGGGACTCAATGTATAACGAAAAAAATATTTTTTTTTTATCTTTTATAAGGACAATTTCATCATTTTGTAAAGTTGCATGTCAGTATAGGGTTTATGCAGTTTATATCATTTTAGTATTTGATCCGGAAATATTATTATATTATAATATATTCCTCTATTAGTAATAATCCCAAGGCTATTTTTTGTTTAAAGTGATACAGGAGACCTAAGAACCGTATCAGTTCAATAATTTGTAAAATATGTTATAATAATTTCAACGGAAAATATTTTAACACTTTCTATTTCAGAAAAATGCTTGCAAACAACAGTAATTTGACATTTGTGTTGGAGCATTGACTAAGACTAATGTTCCTATTGCATCATGGAACGCATCCGTCGTTCCGTCGACCGAAGTGGGTGATCATGACTTATCCTACTGAACTATGCATGCAGAAAAACCCGATAAGTTTGACGGGTCCAACTTCAAGAAGTGGTAGGAGGAAATGATGTTTTATCTAACCACTCTGAGTTGCGCACGATTCCTGATGGAAGAACCTCCAACTCAAGGTTAATATGATGATCATGGTTTTTTCTTAGCTATAGAAGCTTGGAATCATTCAGACTATTTGTGTGGACATTATGTAATGAATAATTTATATGATTAATTGTATGATGTATGTAGCAAAATTAAGTCTGCTAAGGAGTTGAGGCATGCCTTGGAACAAAACTATGAGTCTGAGGATGTCGATAAGAAGAAATTCCTGCTACTGAATTGTGAGTCACCTGTGTTGACTTAAAGATGATCGATAACAAAGCATGTATGAAACCGGTAATAGATGTAGAATTCCTCCTCAAGAGTATCCATGCCGAGAAGTTGGAACTCACCGAGGCATTTCCGGTAAAGTTACCCTTAATGTGGAATATGTTCAAGGGCTACCTGAAACACAAGGGAAAGGAGATTACCATGGTTGAGTTAATCGAGAGAATCAACGTGCACGAACAATGCATGAGTATTGCACAGGAAGTTCCAATCGTCCCCATGAACACAATGTTCTCCGCCAAGGCAAATGTGGTGGAACATGGGCAGACCTCAACCAGACATGACGTCAAAGGCAAACAAAAGAAGCAAAAATGATTGATTCAGGGTCCTAAGGGTAGTGTCTAGAAGAAGTAGGAATCCCAACCACAAGGATTTATTGGTTCTTGTTAAAATTGTGGTAAGATTGCCCATAAATCTAATGCTTGTAGGTTTCCAAAGCAAAAGGATACCAACCTGATGCAGGGAATCACCGAACACCTTGATAACATTGACTTGACAACAATTGTGTCTGAGGTAAGCATCACTGATTCCATAAAGATGTTCGAGCTTCTATCCAAACTTTGGTGATTACTAAGTCTCCAGCTCAAATTTTTGTTAAAGTACGAGTCCAGGTATTGTTCAGTTCGATTAAGGGAAATAGTGTGTTTGTTTTGCCTTAACGACACTGTTTTAACGTAGCCAAATTTCTCTCACACTATCCTATTATGTTAAGACGGCGAAATTGCCTAAAGGAGACCATGTTTTTCGTGGGACTCAATGTATAACGAAAAAAATATTTTTTTTTTATCTTTCATAAGGACAATTTCATCATTTTGTAAAGTTGCATGTCAGTATAGGGTTTATGCAGTTTATATCATTTTAGTATTTGATCCGGAAATATTATTATATTATAATTTATTCCTCTATTAGTAATAATCCCAAGGCTATTTTTTGTTTAAAGTAATACAGGAGACCTAAGAACCGTATCAGTTCAATAATTTATAAAATATATTATAATAATTTCAATGGAAAATATTTTAACACTTTCTATTTCAGAAAACTGGTTGCAAACAACCGTAATGTTGACATATGTGTTGGAGCATTGACTAAGACTGATGTTCCTATTGCATCATGGAACGCATCCATCGATGCGTCGACCGAAGTGGGTGATCATGACTTATCCTACTGAACTATGCATGCAGAATAACCCGATAAGTTTGACGGGTCCAACTTCAAGAGGTGGTAGGAGGAAATGATGTTTTATCTAACCACTCTGAGTTGCGCACGATTCCTGATGCAAGAACCACCAACTCAAGGCTAATATGATGACCATGGTTTTTTCTTAGCTATAGAAGCTTGGAATATTTCAGACTATTTGTGTAGTCATTATGTAATAAATAGTTTATATGATTCATTGTATGATGTATATAGCAAAATTAAGTCTGCTAAGGAGCTCAGGCATGCCTTGGAACAAAACTATGAGTCTGAGGATATCGATAAGAAGAAATTCCTGCTAGTGAATTGTGAGTCACCTGTGTTGACTTCAAGATGATCGATAACAAAGCATATATGAAACAGGTAATAGATGTAGAACTCCTCCTCGAGAGTATCCATGCCGAGAAGTTGGATCTCACAGAGGCATTTCCCGTAAAGTTACCCTTAACGTGGAATATGTTCAAGGGCTACCTGAAACACAAGGGAAAGGAGATTACTATGGTTGAGTTAATCGAGAGAATCAACGTGCACGAACAATACATGGGTATTGCACATGGAGTTCCATTCGTCCCCATGAACACAATGTTCTCCGCCAAGGCAAATGTGGTGGAGCATGGGCAGACCTCAACCAGACATGACGTCAAAGGCAAACAAAAGAAGCAAAAATGATTGATTCAGGGTCCTAAGGGTAATGTCTAGAAGAAGTAGGAATCTCAACCACAAGGATTTATTGGTTCTTGTTAAAATTGTGGTAACATTGGCCATAAATCTAATCCTTGTAGGTTTCCTAAGCAAAAGGATACCAACATGATGCAGGGAATCACCGAAGACCTTGATGAGATTGAGTTGACAACAATTGTGTCTGAGGTAAGCATCACTGATTCCATAAAGATGTTCGAGCTTCTATCCAAACTTTGGTGATTTCTAAGTCTCCAGCTCAAATTTTTGTTAAAGTACGAGTCCAGGTATTGTTCAGTTCGATTAAGGGAAATAGTGTGTTTGTTTTGCCTTAACGACACTGTTTTAACGTAGCCAAATTTCTCTCACACTATCCTATTATGTTAAGACGGCGAAATTGCCTAAAGGAGACCATGTTTTTCGTGGGACTCAATGTATAACGAAAAAAATATTTTTTTTTTATCTTTTATAAGGACAATTTCATCATTTTGTAAAGTTGCATGTCAGTATAGGGTTTATGCAGTTTATATCATTTTAGTATTTGATCCGGAAATATTATTATATTATAATATATTCCTCTATTAGTAATAATCCCAAGGCTATTTTTTGTTTAAAGTGATACAGGAGACCTAAGAACCGTATCAGTTCAATAATTTGTAAAATATGTTATAATAATTTCAACGGAAAATATTTTAACACTTTCTATTTCAGAAAAATGCTTGCAAACAACAGTAATTTGACATTTGTGTTGGAGCATTGACTAAGACTAATGTTCCTATTGCATCATGGAACGCATCCGTCGTTCCGTCGACCGAAGTGGGTGATCATGACTTATCCTACTGAACTATGCATGCAGAAAAACCCGATAAGTTTGACGGGTCCAACTTCAAGATGTGGTAGGAGGAAATGATGTTTTATCTAACCACTCTGAGTTGCGCACGATTCCTGATGGAAGAACCACCAACTCAAGGCTAATATGATGATCATGGTTTTTTCTTAGCTATAGAAGCTTGGAATCATTCAGACTATTTGTGTGGACATTATGTAATGAATAGTTTATATGATTAATTGTATGATGTATGTAGCAAAATTAAGTCTGCTAAGGAGTTGAGGCATGCCTTAGAACAAAACTATGAGTCTGAGGATGTCGATAAGAAGAAATTCCTGCTACTGAATTGTGAGTCACCTGTGTTGACTTAAAGATGATCGATAACAAAGAATGTATGAAACCGGTAATAGATGTAGAATTCCTCCTCAAGAGTATCCATGCCGAGAAGTTGGAACTCACCGAGGCATTTCCGGTAAAGTTACCCTTAACGTGGAATATGTTCAAGTGCTACCTGAAACACAAGGGAAAGGAGATTACCATGGTTGAGTTAATCGAGAGAATCAACGTGCACGAACAATACATGAGTATTGCACAGGAAGTTCCAATCGTCCCCATGAACACAATGTTCTCCGCCAAGGCAAATGTGGTGGAACATGGGCAGACCTCAACCAGACATGACGTCAAAGGCAAACAAAAGAAGCAAAAATGATTGATTCAGGGTCCTAAGGGTAGTGTCTAGAAGAAGTAGGAATCCCAACCACAAGGATTTATTGGTTCTTGTTAAAATTGTGGTAAGATTGCCCATAAATCTAATGCTTGTAGGTTTCCAAAGCAAAAGGATACCAACTTGATGCAGGGAATCACCGAAGACCTTGATGACATTGATTTGACAACAATTGTGTCTGAGGTAAGCATTACTGATTCCATAAAGATGTTCGAGCTTCTATCCAAACTTTGGTGATTTCTAAGTCTACAGCTCAAATTTTGGTTAAAGTACGAGTCGAGGTATTGTTCAGTTCGATTAAGGGAAATAGTGTGTTTGTTTTGCCTTGACGACACTATTTTAACGTAGCCAAATTTCTCTCACACTATCCTATTATGTTAAGACAGCGAAATTGCCTAAAGGAGACCATGTTTTTCGTGGGACTCAATCTATAACGAAAAAAATATTTTTTTTTAATCTTTCATAAGGACAATTTCATTATTTTGTAAAGTTGCATGTCAGTATAGGGTTTATGCATTTTATATCATTTTAGTATTTGATTCGGAAATATTATGATATTATAATTTATTCCTCTATTAGTAATAATCCCAAGGCTATTTTTTGTTTAAAGTAATACAGGAGACCTAAGAACCGTATCAGTTCAATAATTTATAAAATATATTATAATAATTTCAATGGAAAATATTTTAACACTTTCTATTTCAGAAAAATGGTTGCAAACAACCGTAATGTTGACATATGTGTTGGAGCATTGACTAAGACTGATGTTCCTATTGCATCATGGAACGCATCCATCGATGCGTCGACCGAAGTGGGTGATCATGACTTATCCTACTGAACTATGCATGCAGAATAACCCGATAAGTTTGACGGGTCCAACTTCAAGAGGTGGTAGGAGGAAATGATGTTTTATCTAACCACTCTGAGTTGCGCACGATTCCTGATGCAAGAACCACCAACTCAAGGCTAATATGATGACCATGGTTTTTTCTTAGCTATAGAAGCTTGGAATATTTCAGACTATTTGTGTAGTCATTATGTAATAAATAGTTTATATGATTCATTGTATGATGTATAGAGCAAAATTAAGTCTGCTAAGGAGCTCAGGCATGCCTTGGAACAAAACTATGAGTCTGAGGATATCGATAAGAAGAAATTCCTGCTAGTGAATTGTGAGTCACCTGTGTTGACTTAAAGATGATCGATAACAAAGCATATATGAAACAGGTAATAGATGTAGAACTCCTCCTCGAGAGTATCCATGCCGAGAAGTTGGATCTCACAGAGGCATTTCCGGTAAAGTTACCCTTAACGTGGAATATGTTCAAGGGCTACCTGAAACACAAGGGAAAGGAGATTACCATGGTTGAGTTAATCGAGAGAATCAACGTGCACGAACAATACATGGGTATTGCACATGGAGTTCCATTCATCCCCATGAACACAATGTTCTCCGCCAAGGCAAATGTGGTGGAGCATGGGCAGACCTCAACCAGACATGACGTCAAAGGCAAACAAAAGAAGCAAAAATGATTGATTCAGGGTCCTAAGGGTAATGTCTAGAAGAAGTAGGAATCTCAACCACAAGGATTTATTGGTTCTTGTTAAAATTGTGGTAACATTGGCCATAAATCTAATCCTTGTAGGTTTCCTAAGCAAAAGGATACCAACATGATGCAGGGAATCACCGAAGACCTTGATGAGATTGAGTTGACAACAATTGTGTCTGAGGTAAGCATCACTGATTCCATAAAGATGTTCGAGCTTCTATCCAAACTTTGGTGATTACTAAGTCTCCAGCTCAAATTTTTGTTAAAGTACGAGTCCAGGTATTGTTCAGTTCGATTAAGGGAAATAGTGTGTTTGTTTTGCCTTAACGACACTGTTTTAACGTAGCCAAATTTCTCTCACACTATCCTATTATGTTAAGACGGCGAAATTGCCTAAAGGAGACCATGTTTTTCGTGGGACTCAATGTATAACGAAAAAAATATTTTTTTTTATCTTTCATAAGGACAATTTCATCATTTTGTAAAGTTGCATGTCAGTATAGGGTTTATGCAGTTTATATCATTTTAGTATTTGATCCGGAAATATTATTATATTATAATTTATTCCTCTATTAGTAATAATCCCAAGGCTATTTTTTGTTTAAAGTAATACAGGAGACCTAAGAACCGTATCAGTTCAATAATTTATAAAATATATTATAATAATTTCAATGGAAAATATTTTAACACTTTCTATTTCAGAATACTGGTTGCAAACAACCGTAATGTTGACATATGTGTTGGAGCATTGACTAAGACTGATGTTCCTATTGCATCATGGAACGCATCCATCGATGCGTCGACCGAAGTGGGTGATCATGACTTATCCTACTGAACTATGCATGCAGAATAACCCGATAAGTTTGACGGGTCCAACTTCAAGAGGTGGTAGGAGGAAATGATGTTTTATCTAACCACTCTGAGTTGCGCACGATTCCTGATGCAAGAACCACCAACTCAAGGCTAATATGATGACCATGGTTTTTTCTTAGCTATAGAAGCTTGGAATATTTCAGACTATTTGTGTAGTCATTATGTAATAAATAGTTTATATGATTCATTGTATGATGTATATAGCAAAATTAAGTCTGCTAAGGAGCTCAGGCATGCCTTGGAACAAAACTATGAGTCTGAGGATATCGATAAGAAGAAATTCCTGCTAGTGAATTGTGAGTCACCTGTGTTGACTTCAAGATGATCGATAACAAAGCATATATGAAACAGGTAATAGATGTAGAACTCCTCCTCGAGAGTATCCATGCCGAGAAGTTGGATCTCACAGAGGCATTTCCGGTAAAGTTACCCTTAACGTGGAATATGTTCAAGGGCTACCTGAAACACAAGGGAAAGGAGATTACTATGGTTGAGTTAATCGAGAGAATCAACGTGCACGAACAATACATGGGTATTGCACATGGAGTTCCATTCGTCCCCATGAACACAATGTTCTCCGCCAAGGCAAATGTGGTGGAGCATGGGCAGACCTCAACCAGACATGACGTCAAAGGCAAACAAAAGAAGCAAAAATGATTGATTCAGGGTCCTAAGGGTAATGTCTAGAAGAAGTAGGAATCTCAACCACAAGGATTTATTGGTTCTTGTTAAAATTGTGGTAACATTGGCCATAAATCTAATCCTTGTAGGTTTCCTAAGCAAAAGGATACCAACATGATGCAGGGAATCACCGAAGACCTTGATGAGATTGAGTTGACAACAATTGTGTCTGAGGTAAGCATCACTGATTCCATAAAGATGTTCGAGCTTCTATCCAAACTTTGGTGATTACTAAGTCTCCAGCTCAAATTTTTGTTAAAGTACGAGTCCAGGTATTGTTCAGTTCGATTAAGGGAAATAGTGTGTTTGTTTTGCCTTAACGACACTGTTTTAACGTAGCCAAATTTCTCTCACACTATCCTATTATGTTAAGACGGCGAAATTGTCTAAAGGAGACCATGTTTTTCGTGGGACTCAATGTATAACGAAAAAAATATTTTTTTTTTATCTTTTATAAGGACAATTTCATCATTTTGTAAAGTTGCATGTCAGTATAGGGTTTATGCAGTTTATATCATTTTAGTATTTGATCCGGAAATATTATTATATTATAATATATTCCTCTATTAGTAATAATCCCAAGGCTATTTTTTGTTTAAAGTGATACAGGAGACCTAAGAACCGTATCAGTTCAATAATTTGTAAAATATGTTAAAATAATTTCAATGGAAAATATTTTAACACTTTCTATTTCAGAAAAATGGTTGCAAACAACAGTAATGTTGACATCTGTGTTGGAGCATTGACTAAGACTGATGTTCCTATTGCATCATGGAACGCATCCGTCGTTGCGTCGACCGAATTGTGTGATCATGACTTATCCCACTGAACTTTGCATGCATAAAAACCCAATAAGTTTGACGGGTCCAACTTCAAGAGGTGGTAGGAGGAAATGATGTTTTATCTAACCACTCTGAGTTGCGCACGATTCCTGATGCAAGAACCACCAACTCACGGCTAATATGATGATCATGGTTTTTTCATAGCTATAGAAGCTTGGAATATTTCAGACTATTTGTGTAGTCATTATGTAATGAATAGTTTATATGATTCATTGTATGATGTATGCAGCTAAATTAAGTCTTCTAAGGAGTTGAGGCATGCCTTGGAACAAAACTATGAGTCTGAGGATGTCGATAAGAAGAAATTCCTGCTAGTGAATTGTGAGTCACCTGTGTTGACTTAAAGATGATCGATAACAAAGCATGTATGAAACCGGTAATAGATGTAGAACTCCTCCTAGAGAGTATCCATGCCGAGACGTTGGAACTCACTGAGGCATTTCCAGTAAAGTAACCCTTAACGTGGAATATGTTCAAGGGCTACCTGAAACACAAGGGAAAGGAGATTACCATGGTTGAGTTAATCGGGAGAATCAACGTGCATGAACAATACATGGGTATTGCACAGGGAGTTCCAATCGTCCCCATGAACACAATGTTCTCCGCCAAGGCAAATGTGGTGGAGCATGGGCAGACTTCAACCAGACATGACGTCAAAGGCAAACAAAAGAAGCAAAAATGATTGATTCAGGGTCCTAAGGGTAGTGTCTAGAAGAAGTAGAAATCCCAACCACAAGGATTTATTGGTGCTTGTTAAAATTGTGGTAAGATTGCCCATAAATCTAATGCTTGTAGGTTTCCAAAGCAAAAGGATACCAACATGATGCAGGGAATCACCGAAGACCTTGATGACATTGACTTGACAACAATTGTGTCTGAGGTAAGCATCACTGATTCCATAAAGATGTTTGAGCTTCTATCCAAACTTTGGTGATTTCTAAGTCTGCAGCTCAAATTTTGGTTAAAGTACGAGTCGAGGTATTGTTCAGTTCGATTAAGGGAAATAGTGTGTTTGTTTTGCCTTGACGACACTATTTTAACGTAGCCAAATTTCTCTCACACTATCCTATTATGTTAAGACAGCGAAATTGCCAAAAGGAGACCATGTTTTTCGTGGGACTCAATCTATAACGAAAAAAATATTTTTTTTTAATCTTTCATAAGGACAATTTCATTATTTTGTAAAGTTGCATGTCAGTATAGGGTTTATGCATTTTATATCATTTTAGTATTTGATTCGGAAATATTATGATATTATAATTTATTCCTCTATTAGTAATAATCCCAAGGCTATTTTTTGTTTAAAGTAATACAGGAGACCTAAGAACCGTATCAGTTCAATAATTTATAAAATATATTATAATAATTTCAATGGAAAATATTTTAACACTTTCTATTTCAGAAAAATGGTTGCAAACAACCGTAATGTTGACATATGTGTTGGAGCATTGACTAAGACTGATGTTCCTATTGCATCATGGAACGCATCCATCGATGCGTCGACCGAAGTGGGTGATCATGACTTATCCTACTGAACTATGCATGCAGAATAACCCGATAAGTTTGACGGGTCCAACTTCAAGAGGTGGTAGGAGGAAATGATGTTTTATCTAACCACTCTGAGTTGCGCACGATTCCTGATGCAAGAACCACCAACTCAAGGCTAATATGATGACCATGGTTTTTTCTTAGCTATAGAAGCTTGGAATATTTCAGACTATTTGTGTAGTCATTATGTAATAAATAGTTTATATGATTCATTGTATGATGTATATAGCAAAATTAAGTCTGCTAAGGAGCTCAGGCATGCCTTGGAACAAAACTATGAGTCTGAGGATATCGATAAGAAGAAATTCCTGCTAGTGAATTGTGAGTCACCTGTGTTGACTTAAAGATGATCGATAACAAAGCATATATGAAACAGGTAATAGATGTAGAACTCCTCCTCGAGAGTATCCATGCCGAGAAGTTGGAACTCACAGAGGCATTTCCGGTAAAGTTACCCTTAACGTGGAATATGTTCAAGGGCTACCTGAAACACAAGGGAAAGGAGATTACTATGGTTGAGTTAATCGAGAGAATCAACGTGCACGAACAATACATGGGTATTGCACATGGAGTTCCATTCGTCCCCATGAACACAATGTTCTCCGCCAAGGCAAATGTGGTGGAGCATGGGCAGACCTCAACCAGACATGATGTCAAAGGCAAACAAAAGAAGCAAAAATGATTGATTCAGGGTCCTAAGGGTAATGTCTAGAAGAAGTAGGAATCTCAACCACAAGGATTTATTGGTTCTTGTTAAAATTGTGGTAACATTGGCCATAAATCTAATCCTTGTAGGTTTCCTAAGCAAAAGGATACCAACATGATGCAGGGAATCACCGAAGACCTTGATGAGATTGAGTTGACAACAATTGTGTCTGAGGTAAGCATCACTGATTCCATAAAGATGTTCGAGCTTCTATCCAAACTTTGGTGATTACTAAGTCTCCACCTCAAATTTTTGTTAAAGTACGAGTCCAGGTATTGTTCAGTTCGATTAAGGGAAATAGTGTGTTTGTTTTGCCTTAACGACACTGTTTTAACGTAGCCAAATTTCTCTCACACTATCCTATTATGTTAAGACGGCGAAATTGCCTAAAGGAGACCATGTTTTTCGTGGGACTCAATGTATAACGAAAAAAATATTTTTTTTTTATCTTTTATAAGGACAATTTCATCATTTTGTAAAGTTGCATGTCAGTATAGGGTTTATGCAGTTTATATCATTTTAGTATTTGATCCGGAAATATTATTATATTATAATATATTCCTCTATTAGTAATAATCCCAAGGCTATTTTTTGTTTAAAGTGATACAGGAGACCTAAGAACCGTATCAGTTCAATAATTTGTAAAATATGTTAAAATAATTTCAATGGAAAATATTTTAACACTTTCTATTTCAGAAAAATGGTTGCAAACAACAGTAATGTTGACATCTGTGTTGGAGCATTGACTAAGACTGATGTTCCTATTGCATCATGGAACGCATCCGTCGTTGCGTCGACCGAATTGTGTGATCATGACTTATCCCACTGAACTTTGCATGCAGAAAAACCCAATAAGTTTGACGGGTCCAACTTCAAGAGGTGGTAGGAGGAAATGATGTTTTATCTAACCACTCTGAGTTGCGCACGATTCCTGATGCAAGAACCACCAACTCACGGCTAATATGATGATTATGGTTTTTTCATAGCTATAGAAGCTTGGAATATTTCAGACTATTTGTGTAGTCATTATGTAATGAATAGTTTATATGATTCATTGTATGATGTATGTAGCAAAATTAAGTCTTCTAAGGAGTTGAGGCATGCCTTGGAACAAAACTATGAGTCTGAGGATGTCGATAAGAAGAAATTCCTGCTAGTGAATTGTGAGTCACCTGTGTTGACTTAAAGATGATCGATAACAAAGCATGTATGAAACCGGTAATAGATGTAGAACTCCTCCTCGAGAGTATCCATGCCGAGACGTTGGAACTCACTGAGGCATTTCCAGTAAAGTAACCCTTAACGTGGAATATGTTCAAGGGCTACCTGAAACACAAGGGAAAGGAGATTACCATGGTTGAGTTAATCGGGAGAATCAACGTGCATGAACAATACATGGGTATTGCACAGGGAGTTCCAATCGTCCCCATGAACACAATGTTCTCCGCCAAGGCAAATGTGGTGGAGCATAGGCAGACCTCAACCAGACATGACGTCAAAGGCAAACAAAAGAAGCAAAAATGATTGATTCAGGGTCCTAAGGGTAGTGTCTAGAAGAAGTAGAAATCCCAACCACAAGGATTTATTGGTGCTTGTTAAAATTGTGGTAAGATTGCCCATAAATCTAATGCTTGTAGGTTTCCAAAGCAAAAGGATACCAACATGATGCAGGGAATCACCGAAGACCTTGATGACATTGACTTGACAACAATTGTGTCTGAGGTAAGCATCACTGATTCCATAAAGATGTTTGAGCTTCTATCCAAACGTTGGTGATTTCTAAGTCTGCAGCTCAAATTTTGGTTAAAGTACGAGTCGAGGTATTGTTCAGTTCGATTAAGGGAAATAGTGTGTTTGTTTTGCCTTGACGACACTATTTTAACGTAGCCAAATTTCTCTCACACTATCCTATTATGTTAAGACAGCGAAATTGCCAAAAGGAGACCATGTTTTTCGTGTGACTCAATCTATAACGAAAAAAATATTTTTTTTTAATCTTTCATAAGGACAATTTCATTATTTTGTAAAGTTGCATGTCAGTATAGGGTTTATGCATTTTATATCATTTTAGTATTTGATTCGGAAATATTATGATATTATAATTTATTCCTCTATTAGTAATAATCCCAAGGCTATTTTTTGTTTAAAGTAATACAGGAGACCTAAGAACCGTATCAGTTCAATAATTTATAAAATATATTATAATAATTTCAATGGAAAATATTTTAACACTTTCTATTTCAGAAAAATGGTTGCAAACAACCGTAATGTTGACATATGTGTTGGAGCATTGACTAAGACTGATGTTCCTATTGCATCATGGAACGCATCCATCGATGCGTCGACCGAAGTGGGTGATCATGACTTATCCTACTGAACTATGCATGCAGAATAACCCGATAAGTTTGACAGGTCCAACTTCAAGAGGTGGTAGGAGGAAATGATGTTTTATCTAACCACTCTGAGTTGCGCACGATTCCTGATGCAAGAACCACCAACTCAAGGCTAATATGATGACCATGGTTTTTTCTTAGCTATAGAAGCTTGGAATATTTCAGACTATTTGTGTAGTCATTATGTAATAAATAGTTTATATGATTCATTGTATGATGTATATAGCAAAATTAAGTCTGCTAAGGAGCTCAGGCATGCCTTGGAACAAAACTATGAGTCTGAGGATAACGATAAGAAGAAATTCCTGCTAGTGAATTGTGAGTCACCTGTGTTGACTTAAAGATGATCGATAACAAAGCATATATGAAACAGGTAATAGATGTAGAACTCCTCCTCGAGAGTATCCATGCCGAGAAGTTGGAACTCACAGAGGCATTTCCGGTAAAGTTACCCTTAACGTGGAATATGTTCAAGGGCTACCTGAAACACAAGGGAAAGGAGATTACTATGGTTGAGTTAATCGAGAGAATCAACGTGCACGAACAATACATGGGTATTGCACATGGAGTTCCATTCGTCCCCATGAACACAATGTTCTCCGCCAAGGCAAATGTGGTGGAGCATGGGCAGACCTCAACCAGACATGATGTCAAAGGCAAACAAAAGAAGCAAAAATGATTTATTCAGGGTCCTAAGGGTAATGTCTAGAAGAAGTAGGAATCCCAACCACAAGGATTTATTGGTGCTTGTTAAAATTGTGGTAAGATTGCCCATAAATCTAATGCTTGTAGGTTTCCAAAGCAAAAGGATACCAACATGATGCAGGGAATCACCGAAGACCTTGATGACATTGACTTGACAACAATTGTGTCTGAGGTAAGCATCACTGATTCCATAAAGATGTTTGAGCTTCTATCCAAACGTTGGTGATTTCTAAGTCTGCAGCTCAAATTTTGGTTAAAGTACGAGTCGAGGTATTGTTCAGTTCGATTAAGGGAAATAGTGTGTTTGTTTTGCCTTGATGACACTATTTTAACGTAGCCAAATTTCTCTCACACTATCCTATTATGTTAAGACAGCGAAATTGCCAAAAGGAGACCATGTTTTTCGTGGGACTCAATCTATAACGAAAAAAATATTTTTTTTTAATCTTTCATAAGGACAATTTCATTATTTTGTAAAGTTGCATGTCAGTATAGGGTTTATGCATTTTATATCATTTTAGTATTTGATTCGGAAATATTATGATATTATAATTTATTCCTCTATTAGTAATAATCCCAAGGCTATTTTTTGTTTAAAGTAATACAGGAGACCTAAGAACCGTATCAGTTCAATAATTTATAAAATATATTATAATAATTTCAATGGAAAATATTTCAACACTTTCTATTTCAGAAAAATGGTTGCAAACAACCGTAATGTTGACATATGTGTTGGAGCATTGACTAAGACTGATGTTCCTATTGCATCATGGAACGCATCCATCGATGCGTCGACCGAAGTGGGTGATCATGACTTATCCTACTGAACTATGCATGCAGAATAACCCGATAAGTTTGACGGGTCCAACTTCAAGAGGTGGTAGGAGGAAATGATGTTTTATCTAACCACTCTGAGTTGCGCACGATTCCTGATGCAAGAACCACCAACTCAAGGCTAATATGATGACCATGGTTTTTTCTTAGCTATAGAAGCTTGGAATATTTCAGACTATTTGTGTAGTCATTATGTAATAAATAGTTTATATGATTCATTGTATGATGTATATAGCAAAATTAAGTCTGCTAAGGAGCTCAGGCATGCCTTGGAACAAAACTATGAGTCTGAGGATATCGATAAGAAGAAATTCCTGCTAGTGAATTGTGAGTCACCTGTGTTGACTTAAAGATGATCGATAACAAAGCATATATGAAACAGGTAATAGATGTAGAACTCCTCCTCGAGAGTATCCATGCCGAGAAGTTGGAACTCACAGAGGCATTTCCGGTAAAGTTACCCTTAACGTGGAATATGTTCAAGGGCTACCTGAAACACAAGGGAAAGGAGATTACTATGGTTGAGTTAATCGAGAGAATCAACGTGCACGAACAATACATGGGTATTGCACATGGAGTTCCATTCGTCCCCATGAACACAATGTTCTCCGCCAAGGCAAATGTGGTGGAGCATGGGCAGACCTCAACCAGACATGATGTCAAAGGCAAACAAAAGAAGCAAAAATGATTGATTCAGGGTCCTAAGGGTAATGTCTAGAAGAAGTAGGAATCTCAACCACAAGGATTTATTGGTTCTTGTTAAAATTGTGGTAACATTGGCCATAAATCTAATCCTTGTAGGTTTCGTAAGCAAAAGGATACCAACATGATGCAGGGAATCACCGAAGACCTTGATGAGATTGAGTTGACAACAATTGTGTCTGAGGTAAGCATCACTGATTCCATAAAGATGTTCGAGCTTCTATCCAAACTTTGGTGATTACTAAGTCTCCACCTCAAATTTTTGTTAAAGTACGAGTCCAGGTATTGTTCAGTTCGATTAAGGGAAATAGTGTGTTTGTTTTGCCTTAACGACACTGTTTTAACGTAGCCAAATTTCTCTCACACTATCCTATTATGTTAAGACGGCGAAATTGCCTAAAGGAGACCATGTTTTTCGTGGGACTCAATGTATAACGAAAAAAATATTTTTTTTTTATCTTTTATAAGGACAATTTCATCATTTTGTAAAGTTGCATGTCAGTATAGGGTTTATGCAGTTTATATCATTTTAGTATTTGATCCGGAAATATTATTATATTATAATATATTCCTCTATTAGTAATAATCCCAAGGCTATTTTTTGTTTAAAGTGATACAGGAGACCTAAGAACCGTATCAGTTCAATAATTTGTAAAATATGTTAAAATAATTTCAATGGAAAATATTTTAACACTTTCTATTTCAGAAAAATGGTTGCAAACAACAGTAATGTTGACATCTGTGTTGGAGCATTGACTAAGACTGATGTTCCTATTGCATCATGGAACGCATCCGTCGTTGCGTCGACCGAATTGTGTGATCATGACTTATCCCACTGAACTTTGCATGCAGAAAAACCCAATAAGTTTGACGGGTCCAACTTCAAGAGGTGGTAGGAGGAAATGATGTTTTATCTAACCACTCTGAGTTGCGCACGATTCCTGATGCAAGAACCACCAACTCACGGCTAATATGATGATCATGGTTTTTTCATAGCTATAGAAGCTTGGAATATTTCAGACTATTTGTGTAGTCATTATGTAATGAATAGTTTATATGATTCATTGTATGATGTATGTAGCAAAATTAAGTCTTCTAAGGAGTTGAGGCATGCCTTGGAACAAAACTATGAGTCTGAGGATGTCGATAAGAAGAAATTCCTGCTAGTGAATTGTGAGTCACCTGTGTTGACTTAAAGATGATCGATAACAAAGCATGTATGAAACCGGTAATAGATGTAGAACTCCTCCTACAGAGTATCCATGCCGAGACGTTGGAACTCACTGAGGCATTTCCAGTAAAGTAACCCTTAACGTGGAATATGTTCAAGGGCTACCTGAAACACAAGGGAAAGGAGATTACCATGGTTGAGTTAATCGGGAGAATCAACGTGCATGAACAATACATGGGTATTGCACAGGGAGTTCCAATCGTCCCCATGAACACAACGTTCTCCGCCAAGGCAAATGTGGTGGAGCATGGGCAGACCTCAACCAGACATGACGTCAAAGGCAAACAAAAGAAGCAAAAATGATTGATTCAGGGTCCTAAGGGTAGTGTCTAGAAGAAGTAGAAATCCCAACCACAAGGATTTATTGGTGCTTGTTAAAATTGTGGTAAGATTGCCCATAAATCTAATGCTTGTAGGTTTCCAAAGCAAAAGGATACCAACATGATGCAGGGAATCACCGAAGACCTTGATGACATTGACTTGACAACAATTGTGTCTGAGGTAAGCATCACTGATTCCATAAAGATGTTTGAGCTTCTATCCAAACTTTGGTGATTTCTAAGTCTGCAGCTCAAATTTTGGTTAAAGTACGAGTCGAGGTATTGTTCAGTTCGATTAAGGGAAATAGTGTGTTTGTTTTGCCTTGACGACACTATTTTAACGTAGCCAAATTTCTCTCACACTATCCTATTATGTTAAGACAGCGAAATTGCCAAAAGGAGACCATGTTTTTCGTGGGACTCAATCTATAACGAAAAAAATATTTTTTTTTAATCTTTCATAAGGACAATTTCATTATTTTGTAAAGTTGCATGTCAGTATAGGGTTTATGCATTTTATATCATTTTAGTATTTGATTCGGAAATATTATGATATTATAATTTATTCCTCTATTAGTAATAATCCCAAGGCTATTTTTTGTTTAAAGTAATACAGGAGACCTAAGAACCGTATCAGTTCAATAACTTATAAAATATATTATAATAATTTCAATGGAAAATATTTTAACACTTTCTATTTCAGAAAAATGGTTGCAAACAACCGTAATGTTGACATATGTGTTGGAGCATTGACTAAGACTGATGTTCCTATTGCATCATGGAACGCATCCATCGATGCGTCGACCGAAGTGGGTGATCATGACTTATCCTACTGAACTATGCATGCAGAATAACCCGATAAGTTTGACAGGTCCAACTTCAAGAGGTGGTAGGAGGAAATGATGTTTTATCTAACCACTCTGAGTTGCGCACGATTCCTGATGCAAGAACCACCAACTCAAGGCTAATATGATGACCATGGTTTTTTCTTAGCTATAGAAGCTTGGAATATTTCAGACTATTTGTAGTCATTATGTAATAAATAGTTTATATGATTCATTGTATGATGTATATAGCAAAATTAAGTCTGCTAAGGAGCTCAGGCATGCCTTGGAACAAAACTATGAGTCTGAGGATATCGATAAGAAGAAATTCCTACTAGTGAATTGTGAGTCACCTGTGTTGACTTAAAGATGATCGATAACAAAGCATATATGAAACAGGTAATAGATGTAGAACTCCTCCTCGAGAGTATCCATGCCGAGAAGTTGGAACTCACAGAGGCATTTCCGGTAAAGTTACCCTTAACGTGGAATATGTTCAAGGGCTACCTGAAACACAAGGGAAAGGAGATTACTATGGTTGAGTTAATCGAGAGAATCAACGTGCACGAACAATACATGGGTATTGCACATGGAGTTCCATTCGTCCCCATGAACACAATGTTCTCCGCCAAGGCAAATGTGGTGGAGCATGGGCAGACCTCAACCAGACATGATGTCAAAGGCAAACAAAAGAAGCAAAAATGATTGATTCAGGGTCCTAAGGGTAATGTCTAGAAGAAGTAGGAATCTCAACCACAAGGATTTATTGGTTCTTGTTAAAATTGTGGTAACATTGGCCATAAATCTAATCCTTGTAGGTTTCCTAAGCAAAAGGATACCAACATGATGCAGGGAATCACCGAAGACCTTGATGAGATTGAGTTGACAACAATTGTGTCTGAGGTAAGCATCACTGATTCCATAAAGATGTTCGAGCTTCTATCCAAACTTTGGTGATTACTAAGTCTCCACCTCAAATTTTTGTTAAAGTACGAGTCCAGGTATTGTTCAGTTCGATTAAGGGAAATAGTGTGTTTGTTTTGCCTTAACGACACTGTTTTAACGTAGCCAAATTTCTCTCACACTATCCTATTATGTTAAGACGGCGAAATTGCCTAAAGGAGACCATGTTTTTCGTGGGACTCAATGTATAACGAAAAAAATATTTTTTTTTTATCTTTTATAAGGACAATTTCATCATTTTGTAAAGTTGCATGTCAGTATAGGGTTTATGCAGTTTATATCATTTTAGTATTTGATCCGGAAATATTATTATATTATAATATATTCCTCTATTAGTAATAATCCCAAGGCTATTTTTTGTTTAAAGTGATACAGGAGACCTAAGAACCGTATCAGTTCAATAATTTGTAAAATATGTTAAAATAATTTCAATGGAAAATATTTTAACACTTTCTATTTCAGAAAAATGGTTGCAAACAACAGTAATGTTGACATCTGTGTTGGAGCATTGACTAAGACTGATGTTCCTATTGCATCATGGAACGCATCCGTCGTTGCGTCGACCGAATTGTGTGATCATGACTTATCCCACTGAACTTTGCATGCAGAAAAACCCAATAAGTTTGACGGGTCCAACTTCAAGAGGTGGTAGGAGGAAATGATGTTTTATCTAACCACTCTGAGTTGCGCACGATTCCTGATGCAAGAACCACCAACTCACGGCTAATATGATGATCATGGTTTTTTCATAGCTATAGAAGCTTGGAATATTTCAGACTATTTGTGTAGTCATTATGTAATGAATAGTTTATATGATTCATTGTATGATGTATGTAGCAAAATTAAGTCTTCTAAGGAGTTGAGGCATGCCTTGGAACAAAACTATGAGTCTGAGGATGTCGATAAGAAGAAATTCCTGCTAGTGAATTGTGAGTCACCTGTGTTGACTTAAAGATGATCGATAACAAAGCATGTATGAAACCGGTAATAGATGTAGAACTCCTCCTAGAGAGTATCCATGCCGAGACGTTGGAACTCACTGAGGCATTTCCAGTAAAGTAACTCTTAACGTGGAATATGTTCAAGGGCTACCTGAAACACAAGGGAAAGGAGATTACCATGGTTGAGTTAATCGGGAGAATCAACGTGCATGAACAATACATGGGTATTGCACAGGGAGTTCCAATCGTCCCCATGAACACAACGTTCTCCGCCAAGGCAAATGTGGTGGAGCATGGGCAGACCTCAACCAGACATGACGTCAAAGGCAAACAAAAGAAGCAAAAATGATTGATTCAGGGTCCTAAGGGTAGTGTCTAGAAGAAGTAGAAATCCCAACCACAAGGATTTATTGGTGCTTGTTAAAATTGTGGTAAGATTGCCCATAAATCTAATGCTTGTAGGTTTCCAAAGCAAAAGGATACCAACATGATGCAGGGAATCACCGAAGACCTTGATGACATTGACTTGACAACAATTGTGTCTGAGGTAAGCATCACTGATTCCATAAAGATGTTTGAGCTTCTATCCAAACTTTGGTGATTTCTAAGTTTGCAGCTCAAATTTTGGTTAAAGTACGAGTCGAGGTATTGTTCAGTTCGATTAAGGGAAATAGTGTGTTTGTTTTGCCTTGACGACACTATTTTAACGTAGCCAAATTTCTCTCACACTATCCTATTATGTTAAGACAGCGAAATTGCCAAAAGGAGACCATGTTTTTCGTGGGACACAATCTATAACGAAAAAAATATATTTTTTTTAATCTTTCATAAGGACAATTTCATTATTTTGTAAAGTTGCATGTCAGTATAGGGTTTATGCATTTTATATCATTTTAGTATTTGATTCGGAAATATTATGATATTATAATTTATTCCTCTATTAGTAATAATCCCAAGGCTATTTTTTGTTTAAAGTAATACAGGAGACCTAAGAACCGTATCATTTCAATAACTTATAAAATATATTATAATAATTTCAATGGAAAATATTTTAACACTTTCTATTTCAGAAAAATGGTTGCAAACAACCGTAATGTTGACATATGTGTTGGAGCATTGACTAAGACTGATGTTCCTATTGCATCATGGAACGCATCCATCGATGCGTCGACCGAAGTGGGTGATCATGACTTATCCTACTGAACTATGCATGCAGAATAACCCGATAAGTTTGACGGGTCCAACTTCAAGAGGTGGTAGGAGGAAATGATGTTTTATCTAACCACTCTGAGTTGCGCACGATTCCTGATGCAAGAACCACCAACTCAAGGCTAATATGATGACCATGGTTTTTTCTTAGCTATAGAAGCTTGGAATATTTCAGACTATTTGTGTAGTCATTATGTAATAAATAGTTTATATGATTCATTGTATGATGTATATAGCAAAATTAAGTCTGCTAAGGAGCTCAGGCATGCCTTGGAACAAAACTATGAGTCTGAGGATATCGATAAGAAGAAATTCCTGCTAGTGAATTGTGAGTCACCTGTGTTGACTTAAAGATGATCGATAACAAAGCATATATGAAACAGGTAATAGATGTAGAACTCCTCCTCGAGAGTATCCATGCCGAGAAGTTGGAACTCACAGAGGCATTTCCGGTAAAGTTACCCTTAACGTGGAATATGTTCAAGGGCTACCTGAAACACAAGGGAAAGGAGATTACTATGGTTGAGTTAATCGAGAGAATCAACGTGCACGAACAATACATGGGTATTGCACATGGAGTTCCATTCGTCCCCATGAACACAATGTTCTCCGCCAAGGCAAATGTGGTGGAGCATGGGCAGACCTCAACCAGACATGACGTCAATGGCAAACAAAAGAAGCAAAAATGATTGATTCAGGGTCCTAAGGGTAATGTCTAGAAGAAGTAGGAATCCCAACCACAAGGATTTATTGGTTCTTGTTAAAATTGTGGTAACATTGGCCATAAATCTAATCCTTGTAGGTTTCCTAAGCAAAAGGATACCAACATGATGCAGGGAATCACCGAAGACCTTGATGAGATTGAGTTGACAACAATTGTGTCTGAGGTAAGCATCACTGATTCCATAAAGATGTTCGAGCTTCTATCCAAACTTTGGTGATTACTAAGTCTCCACCTCAAATTTTTGTTAAAGTACGAGTCCAGGTATTGTTCAGTTCGATTAAGGGAAATAGTGTGTTTGTTTTGCCTTAACGACACTGTTTTAACGTAGCCAAATTTCTCTCACACTATCCTATTATGTTAAGACGGCGAAATTGCCAAAAGGAGACCATGTTTTTCGTGGGACTCAATCTATAACGAAAAAAATATTTTTTTTTAATCTTTCATAAGGACAATTTCATTATTTTGTAAAGTTGCATGTCAGTATAGGGTTTATGCATTTTATATCATTTTAGTATTTGATTCGGAAATATTATGATATTATAATTTATTACTCTATTAGTAATAATCCCAAGGCTATTTTTTGTTTAAAGAAATACATGAGACCTAAGAACCGTATCAGTTCAATAATTTATAAAATATATTATAATAATTTCAATGGAAAATATTTTAACACTTTCTATTTCAGAAAAATGGTTGCAAACAACCGTAATGTTGACATATGTGTTGGAGCATTGACTAAGACTGATGTTCCTATTGCATCATCGAACGCATCCATCGATGCGTCGACCGAAGTGGGTGATCATGACTTATCCTACTGAACTATGCATGCAGAATAACCCGATAAGTTTGACGGGTCCAACTTCAAGAGGTGGTAGGAGGAAATGATGTTTTATCTAACCACTCTGAGTTGCGCACGATTCCTGATGCAAGAACCACCAACTCAAGGCTAATATGATGACCATGGTTTTTTCTTAGCTATAGAAGCTTGGAATATTTCAGACTTTTTGTGTAGTCATTATGTAATAAATAGTTTATATGATTCATTGTATGATGTATATAGCAAAATTAAGTCTGCTAAGGAGCTCAGGCATGCCTTGGAACAAAACTATGAGTCTGAGGATATCGATAAGAAGAAATTCCTGCTAGTGAATTGTGAGTCACCTGTGTTGACTTAAAGATGATCGATAACAAAGCATATATGAAACAGGTAATAGATGTAGAACTCCTCCTCGAGAGTATCCATGCCGAGAAGTTGGAACTCACAGAGGCATTTCCGGTAAAGTTACCCTTAACGTGGAATATGTTCAAGGGCTACCTGAAACACAAGGGAAAGGAGATTACTATGGTTGAGTTAATCGAGAGAATCAACGTGCACGAACAATACATGGGTATTGCACATGGAGTTCCATTCGTCCCCATGAACACAATGTTCTCCGCCAAGGCAAATGTGGTGGAGCATGGGCAGACCTCAACCAGACATGACGTCAAAGGCAAACAAAAGAAGCAAAAATGATTGATTCAGGGTCCTAAGGGTAATGTCTAGAAGAAGTAGGAATCTCAACCACAAGGATTTATTGGTTCTTGTTAAAATTGTGGTAACATTGGCCATAAATCTAATCCTTGTAGGTTTCCTAAGCAAAAGGATACCAACATGATGCAGGGAATCACCGAAGACCTTGATGAGATTGAGTTGACAACAATTGTGTCTGAGGTAAGCATCACTGATTCCATAAAGATGTTCGAGCTTCTAACCACACTTTGGTGATTACTAAGTCTCCACCTCAAATTTTTGTTAAAGTACGAGTCCAGGTATTGTTCAGTTCGATTAAGGGAAATAGTGTGTTTGATTTGCCTTAACGACACTGTTTTAACGTAGCCAAATTTCTCTCACACTATCCTATTATGTTAAGACGGCGAAATTGCCTAAAGGAGACCATGTTTTTCGTGGGACTCAATTTATAACGAAAAAAATATTTTTTTTTTATCTTTTATAAGGACAATTTCATCATTTTGTAAAGTTGCATGTCAGTATAGGGTTTATGCAGTTTATATCATTTTAGTATTTGATCCAAAAATATTATTATATTATAATATATTCCTCTATTAGTAATAATCCCAAGGCTATTTTTTGTTTAAAGTGATACAGGAGACCTAAGAACCGTATCAGTTCAATAATTTGTAAAATATGTTAAAATAATTTCAATGGAAAATATTTTAACACTTTCTATTTCAGAAAAATGGTTGCAAACAACAGTAATGTTGACATCTGTGTTGGAGCATTGACTAAGACTGATGTTCCTATTGCATCATGGAACGCATCCGTCGTTGCGTCGACCGAATTGTGTGATCATGACTTATCCCACTGAACTTTGCATGCAGAAAAACCCAATAAGTTTGACGGGTCCAACTTCAAGAGGTGGTAGGAGGAAATGATGTTTTATCTAACCACTCTGAGTTTCGCACGATTCCTGATGCAAGAACCACCAACTCACGGCTAATATGATGATCATGGTTTTTTCATAGCTATAGAAGCTTGGAATATTTCAGACTATTTGTGTAGTCATTATGTAATGAATAGTTTATATGATTCATTGTATGATGTATGTAGCAAAATTAAGTCTTCTAAGGAGTTGAGGCATGCCTTGGAACAAAACTATGAGTCTGAGGATGTCGATAAGAAGAAATTCCTGCTAGTGAATTGTGAGTCACCTGTGTTGACTTAAAGATGATCGATAACAAAGCATGTATGAAACCGGTAATAGATGTAGAACTCCTCCTAGAGAGTATCCATGCCGAGACGTTGGAACTCACTGAGGCATTTCCAGTAAAGTAACCCTTAACGTGGAATATGTTCAAGGGCTACCTGAAACACAAGGGAAAGGAGATTACCATGGTTGAGTTAATCGGGAGAATCAACGTGCATGAACAATACATGGGTATTGCACAGGGAGTTCCAATAGTCCCCATGAACACAATGTTCTCCGCCAAGGCAAATGTGGTGGAGCATGGGCAGACCTCAACCAGACATGACGTCAAAGGCAAACAAAAGAAGCAAAAATGATTGATTCAAGGTCCTAAGGGTAGTGTCTAGAAGAAGTAGAAATCCCAACCACAAGGATTTATTGGTTCTTGTTAAAATTGTGGTAAGATTGGCCATAAATCTAATGCTTGTAGGTTTCCTAAGCAAAAGGATACCAACATGATGCAAGGAATCACCGAAGACCTTGATGACGTTGACTTGACAACAATTGTGTCTGAGGTAAGCATCACTGATTCCATAAAGATGTTCGAGCTTCTATCCAAACTTTGGTGATTACTAAGTCTCCAGCTCAAATTTTTGTTAAAGTACGAGTCGAGGTATTGTTTAGTTCGATTAAGGGAAATAGTGTGTTTGTTTAGCTTTAATGACACTGTTTTAACGTAGCCAAATTTCTCTCACACTATCCTATTATTTTAAGACGGCGAAATTGCCTAAAGGAGACCATGTTTTTCGTGGGAATCAATCTATAACGAAAAAAATATTTGTTTTTATCTTTTATAAGGACAATTTCATCGTTTTGTAAAGTTGCATGTCAGTATAGGGTTTGTGCAGTTTATATCATTTTAGTATTTGATCCGGAAATATTATTATATTATAATATATTCCTCTATTAGTAATAATCCCAAGGCTATTTTTTGTTTAAAGTGATACAGGAGACCTAAGAACCGTATCAGTTCAATAATTTGTAAAATATGTTATAATAATTTCAATGGAAAATATTTTAACACTTTCTATTTCAGACAAATGCTTGCAAACAACAGTAATGTTGACATCTGTGTTGGACCATTGACTAAGACTAATGTTCCTATTGCATCATGGAACGCATCCGTCGTTGCGTCGACCGAAGTGGGTGATCATGACTTATCCTACTGAACTATGCATGCAGAAAAACCCGATAAGTTTGACGGGTCCAACTTCAAGAGGTGGTAGGAGAAATGATGTATTATCTAACCACTCTGAGTTGCGCACGATTCCTGATGAAAGAACCACCAACTCAAGGCTAATATGATGATCATGGTTTTTTCTTAGCTATAGGAGCTTGGAATCATTCAGACTATTTGTGTAGACATTATGTAATGAATAGTTTATATGATTCATTGTATGATGTATGTAGCAAAATTAAGTCTGCTAAGGAGCTGAGGCATGCCTTGGAACAAAACTGTCAGTCTGAGGATGTCGATAAGAAGAAATTCCTGCTAGTGAATTGTGAGTCACCTGTGTTGACTTAAAGATGATCGATAACAAAGCATGTATGAAACCGGTAATAGATGTAGAACTCCTCCTCAAGAGTATCCATGCCGAGAAGTTGGAACTCACAGAGGCATTTCCGGTAAAGTTACCCTTAACGTGGAATATGTTCAAGGGCTACCTGAAACACAAGGGAAAGGAGATTACCATCGTTGAGTTAATCGAGAGAATCAACGTCCACGAACAATACATGAGTATTGCACAGGAAGTTCCAATGGTCCCCATGAACACAATGTTCTCCGCCAAGGCAAATGTGGTGGAGCATGGGCAGACCTCAACCAGACATGACGTCAAAGTTAAACAAAAGAAGCAAAAATGATTAATTCAGGGTCCTAAGGGTAGTGTCTAGAAGAAGTAGGAATCCCAACCACAAGGATTTATTGGTTCTTGTTAAAATTGTGGTAAGATTGGCCATATATCTAATGCTTGTAGGTTTCCTATGAAAAAGGATACCAACATGATGCAGGGAATCACCGAAGAGCTTGATGACATTGACTTGACAACAATTGTGTCTGAGGTAAGCATCACTGATTCCATAAAGATGTTCGAGCTTCTATCCAAACTTTGGTGATTACTAAGTCTCCACCTCAAATTTTTGTTAAAGTACGAGTCCAGGTATTGTTCAGTTCGATTAAGGGAAATAGTGTGTTTGATTTGCCTTAACGACACTGTTTTAACGTAGCCAAATTTCTCTCACACTATCCTATTATGTTAAGACGGCGAAATTGCCTAAAGGAGACCATGTTTTTCGTGGGACTCAATTTATAACGAAAAAAATATTTTTTTTTTATCTTTTATAAGGACAATTTCATCATTTTGTAAAGTTGCATGTCAGTATAGGGTTTATGCAGTTTATATCATTTTAGTATTTGATCCAAAAATATTATTATATTATAATATATTCCTCTATTAGTAATAATCCCAAGGCTATTTTTTGTTTAAAGTGATACAGGAGACCTAAGAACCGTATCAGTTCAATAATTTGTAAAATATGTTAAAATAATTTCAATGGAAAATATTTTAACACTTTCTATTTCAGAAAAATGGTTGCAAACAACAGTAATGTTGACATCTGTGTTGGAGCATTGACTAAGACTGATGTTCCTATTGCATCATGGAACGCATCCGTCGTTGCGTCGACCGAATTGTGTGATCATGACTTATCCCACTGAACTTTGCATGCAGAAAAACCCAATAAGTTTGACGGGTCCAACTTCAAGAGGTGGTAGGAGGAAATGATGTTTTATCTAACCACTCTGAGTTTCGCACGATTCCTGATGCAAGAACCACCAACTCACGGCTAATATGATGATCGTGGTTTTTTCATAGCTATAGAAGCTTGGAATATTTCAGACTATTTGTGTAGTCATTATGTAATGAATAGTTTATATGATTCATTGTATGATGTATGTAGCAAAATTAAGTCTTCTAAGGAGTTGAGGCATGCCTTGGAACAAAACTATGAGTCTGAGGATGTCGATAAGAAGAAATTCCTGCTAGTGAATTGTGAGTCACCTGTGTTGACTTAAAGATGATCGATAACAAAGCATGTATGAAACCGGTAATAGATGTAGAACTCCTCCTAGAGAGTATCCATGCCGAGACGTTGGAACTCACTGAGGCATTTCCAGTAAAGTAACCCTTAACGTGGAATATGTTCAAGGGCTACCTGAAACACAAGGGAAAGGAGATTACCATGGTTGAGTTAATCGGGAGAATCAACGTGCATGAACAATACATGGGTATTGCACAGGGAGTTCCAATAGTCCCCATGAACACAATGTTCTCCGCCAAGGCAAATGTGGTGGAGCATGGGCAGACCTCAACCAGACATGACGTCAAAGGCAAACAAAAGAAGCAAAAATGATTGATTCAAGGTCCTAAGGGTAGTGTCTAGAAGAAGTAGAAATCCCAACCACAAGGATTTATTGGTTCTTGTTAAAATTGTGGTAAGATTGGCCATAAATCTAATGCTTGTAGGTTTCCTAAGCAAAAGGATACCAACATGATGCAGGGAATCACCGAAGACCTTGATGACGTTGACTTGACAACAATTGTGTCTGAGGTAAGCATCACTGATTCCATAAAGATGTTCGAGCTTCTATCCAAACTTTGGTGATTACTAAGTCTCCAGCTCAAATTTTTGTTAAAGTACGAGTCGAGGTATTGTTTAGTTCGATTAAGGGAAATAGTGTGTTTGTTTAGCTTTAATGACACTGTTTTAACGTAGCCAAATTTCTCTCACACTATCCTATTATTTTAAGACGGCGAAATTGCCTAAAGGAGACCATGTTTTTCGTGGGAATCAATCTATAACGAAAAAAATATTTGTTTTTATCTTTTATAAGGACAATTTCATCGTTTTGTAAAGTTGCATGTCAGTATAGGGTTTGTGCAGTTTATATCATTTTAGTATTTGATCCGGAAATATTATTATATTATAATATATTCCTCTATTAGTAATAATCCCAAGGCTATTTTTTGTTTAAAGTGATACAGGAGACCTAAGAACCGTATCAGTTCAATAATTTGTAAAATATGTTATAATAATTTCAATGGAAAATATTTTAACACTTTCTATTTCAGACAAATGCTTGCAAACAACAGTAATGTTGACATCTGTGTTGGACCATTGACTAAGACTAATGTTCCTATTGCATCATGGAACGCATCCGTCGTTGCGTCGACCGAAGTGGGTGATCATGACTTATCCTACTGAACTATGCATGCAGAAAAACCCGATAAGTTTGACGGGTCCAACTTCAAGAGGTGGTAGGAGAAATGATGTATTATCTAACCACTCTGAGTTGCGCACGATTCCTGATGAAAGAACCACCAACTCAAGGCTAATATGATGATCATGGTTTTTTCTTAGCTATAGGAGCTTGGAATCATTCAGACTATTTGTGTAGACATTATGTAATGAATAGTTTATATGATTCATTGTATGATGTATGTAGCAAAATTAAGTCTGCTAAGGAGCTGAGGCATGCCTTGGAACAAAACTGTCAGTCTGAGGATGTCGATAAGAAGAAATTCCTGCTAGTGAATTGTGAGTCACCTGTGTTGACTTAAAGATGATCGATAACAAAGCATGTATGAAACCGGTAATAGATGTAGAACTCCTCCTCAAGAGTATCCATGCCGAGAAGTTGGAACTCACAGAGGCATTTCCGGTAAAGTTACCCTTAACGTGGAATATGTTCAAGGGCTACCTGAAACACAAGGGAAAGGAGATTACCATCGTTGAGTTAATCGAGAGAATCAACGTCCACGAACAATACATGAGTATTGCACAGGAAGTTCCAATGGTCCCCATGAACACAATGTTCTCCGCCAAGGCAAATGTGGTGGAGCATGGGCAGACCTCAACCAGACATGACGTCAAAGTTAAACAAAAGAAGCAAAAATGATTAATTCAGGGTCCTAAGGGTAGTGTCTAGAAGAAGTAGGAATCCCAACCACAAGGATTTATTGGTTCTTGTTAAAATTGTGGTAAGATTGGCCATATATCTAATGCTTGTAGGTTTCCTATGTAAAAGGATACCAACATGATGCAGGGAATCACCGAAGAGCTTGATGACATTGACTTGACAACAATTGTGTCTGAGGTAAGCATCACTGATTCCATAAAGATGTTTGAGCTTCTATCCAAACTTTGGTGATTTCTAAGTCTGCAGCTCAAATTTTGGTTAAAGTACGAGTCGAGGTATTGTTCAGTTCGATTAAGGGAAATAGTGTGTTTGTTTTGCCTTGACGACACTATTTTAACGTAGCCAAATTTCTCTCACACTATCCTATTATGTTAAGACGGCGAAATTGCCAAAAGGAGACCATTTTTTCGTGGGACTCAATCTATAACGAAAAAAATATTTTTTTTAATATTTCATAAGGACAATTTCATTATTTTGTAAAGTTGCATGTCAGTATAGGGTTTATGCATTTTATATCATTTTAGTATTTGATTCGGAAATATTATGATATTATAATATATTCCTCTATTAGTAATAATCCCAAGGCTATTTTTTGTTTAAAGTAATACAGGAGACCTAAGAAACCGTATCAGTTCAATAATTTATAAAATATATTATAATAATTTCAATGGAAAATATTTTAACACTTTCTATTTCAGAAAAATGGTTGCAAACAACCGTAGTGTTGACATCTGTGTTGGAGCATTTACTAGGACTGATGTTCCTATTGCATCATGGAACGCATCCATCGATGCGTCGACCGAAGTGGGTGATCATGACTTATCCTACTGAACTATGCATGCAGAATAACCCGATAAGTTTGACGGGTCCAACTTCAAGAGGTGGTAGGAGGAAATGATGTTTTATCTAACCACTCTGAGTTGCGCACGATTCCTGATGCAAGAACCACCAACTCAAGGCTAATATGATGACCATGGTTTTTTCTTAGCTATAGAAGCTTGGAATATTTCAGACTATTTGTGTAGTCATTATGTAATAAATTGTTTATATGATTCATTGTATGATGTATATAGCAAAATTAAGTCTGCTAAGGAGCTCAGGCATGCCTTGGAACAAAACTATGAGTCTGAGGATATCGATAAGAAGAAATTCCTGCTAGTGAATTGTGAGTCACCTGTGTTGACTTAAAGATGATCGATAACAAAGCATATATGAAACAGGTAATAGATGTAGAACTCCTCCTCGAGAGTATCCATGCCGAGAATTTGGAACTCACAGAGGCATTTCCGGTAAAGTTACCCTTAACGTGGAATATGTTCAAGGGCTACCTAAAACACAAGGGAAAGGAGATTACTATGGTTGAGTTAATCGAGAGAATCAACGTGCACGAACAATACATGGGTATTGCACATGGAGTTCCAATCGTCCCCATGAACACAATGTTCTCCGCCAAGGCAAATGTGGTGGAGCATGGGCAGACCTCAACCAGACATGACGTCAAAGGCAAACAAAAGAAGCAAAAATGATTGATTCATAGTCCTAAGGGTAGTGTCTAGAAGAAGTAGGAATCCCAACCACAAGGATTTATTGGTTCTTGTTAAAATTGTGGTAAGATTAGCCATAAATCTAATGCTTGTAGGTTTCCTAAGCAAAAGGATACCAACATGATGCAGGGAATCACCGAAGACCTTGATGACATTGACTTGACAACAATTGTGTCTGAGGTAAGCATCACTGATTCCATAAAGATGTTTGAGCTTATACCCAAACTTTGGTGATTTCTAAGTCTGCAGCTCAAATTTTGGTTAAAGTACGAGTCGAGGTATTGTTCAGTTCGATTAAGGGAAATAGTGTGTTTGTTTTGCCTTGACGACACTATTTTAACGTAGCCAAATTTCTCTCACACTATCCTATTATGTTAAGACGGCGAAATTGCCAAAAGGAGACCATGTTTTTCGTGGGACTCAATCTATAACGAAAAAAATATTTTTTTTAATCTTTCATAAGGACAATTTCATTATTTTGTAAAGTTGCATGTCAGTATAGGGTTTATGCATTTTATATCATTTTAGTATTTGATTCGGAAATATTATGATATTATAATATATTCCTCTATTAGTAATAATCCCAAGGCTATTTTTTGTTTAAAGTAATACAGGAGACCTAAGAACCGTATCAGTTCAATAATTTATAAAATATATTATAATAATTTCAATGGAAAATATTTTAACACTTTCTATTTCAGAAAAATGGTTGCAAATAACCGTAATGTTGACATCTGTGTTGGAGCATTGACTAGGACTGATGTTCCTATTGCATCATGGAACGCATCCATCGATGCGTCGACCGAAGTGGGTGATCATGACTTATCCTACTGAACTATGCATGCAGAAAAACCCGATAAGTTTGACGGGTCCAACTTCAAGAGGTGGTAGGAGGAAATGATGCTTTATCTAACCACTCTGAGTTGCGCACGATTCCTGATGCAAGAACCACCAACTCAAGGCTAATATGATGACCATGGTTTTTTCTTAGCTATAGAAGCTTGGAATATTTCAGACTATTTGTGTAGTCATTATGTAATAAATTGTTTATATGATTCATTGTATGATGTATATAGCAAAATTAAGTCTGCTAAGGAGCTCAGGCATGCCTTGGAACAAAACTATGAGTCTGAGGATATCGATAAGAAGAAATTCCTGCTAGTGAATTGTGAGTCACCTGTGTTGACTTAAAGATGATCGATAACAAAGCATATATGAAACAGGTAATAGATGTAGAACTCCTCCTCGAGAGTATCCATGCCGAGAATTTGGAACTCACAGAGGCATTTCCGGTAAAGTTACCCTTAACGTGGAATATGTTCAAGGGCTACCTGAAACACAAGGGAAAGGAGATTACTATGGTTGAGTTAATCGAGAGAATCAACGTGCACGAACAATACATGGGTATTGCACATGGAGTTCCAATCGTCCCCATGAACACAATGTTCTCCGCCAAGGCAAATGTGGTGGAGCATGGGCAGACCTCAACCAGACATGACGTCAAAGGCAAACAAAAGAAGCAAAAATGATTGATTCATAGTCCTATGGGTAGTGTCAAGAAGAAGTCGGAATCCCAACCACAAGGATTTATTGGTTCTTGTTAAAATTGTGGTAAGATTGGGCATAAATCTAATGCTTGTAGGTTTCCTAAGCAAAAGGATACCAACATGATGCAGGGAATCACCGAAGACCTTGATGACATTTAGTTGACAACAATTGTGTCTGAGGTAAGCATCACTGATTCCATAAAGATGTTCGAGCTTCTATCCAAACTTTGGTGATTACTAAGTCTCCAGCTCAAATTTTTGTTAAAGTACGAGTCGAGGTATTGTGCAGTTCGATTAAGGGAAATAGTGTGTTTGTTTTGCTTTAACGACACTGTTTTAATGTAGCCAAATTTCTCTCACACTATCCTATTATTTTAAGACGGCGAAATTGTCTAAAGGAGACCATGTTTTTCGTGGGACTCAATCTATAACGAAAAAAATATTTGTTTTTATCTTTTATAAGGACAATTTCATCATTTTGTAAAGTTGCATGTCAGTATAGGGTTTGTGCAGTTTATAACATTTTAGTATTTGATCCGGAAATATTATTATATTATAATATATTCCTCTATTAGTAATAATCCCAAGGCTATTTTTTGTTTAAAGTGATACAGGAGACCTAAGAACCGTATCAGTTCAATAATTTGTAAAATATGTTAAAATAATTTCAATGGAAAATATTTTAACACTTTCTATTTCATAAAAATGGTTGCAAACAACAGTAATGTTGATAGCTGTGTTGGAGCATTGACTAAGACTGATGTTCCTATTGCATCATGGAACGCATCCGTCGTTGCGTCGACCGAAGTGTGTGATCATGACTTATCCCACTGAACTTTGTATGCATAAAAACCCAATAAGTTTGACGGGTCCAACTTCAAGAGGTGGTAGGAGGAAATGATGTTTTATCTAACCACTCTGAATTGCGCACGATTCCTGATGCAAGAACCACCAACTCAAGGCTAATATGATGATCATGGTTTTTTCTTAGCTATAGAACCTTGGAATATTTCAGACTATTTGTGTAGTCATTATGTAATGAATAGTTTATATGATTCATTGTATGATGTATGTAGCAAAATTAAGTCTGCTAATGAGCTGAGGCATGCCTTGGAACAAAACTATGAGTCTGAGGATGTCGATAAGAAGAAATTCCTGCTAGTGAATTGTGAGTCACCTGTGTTGACTTAAAGATGATCGGTAACAAAGCATGTATGAAACCGGTAATAGATGTAGAACTCCTCCTCGAGAGTATCCATGCCGAGAGGTTGGAACTCACCGAGGCATTTCCGGTAAGGTTACCCTTAACATGGAATATGTTTAAGGGCTACCTGAAACACAAGGGAAAGGAGATTACCATGGTTGAGTTGTCGAGAGAATCAACGTGCACGAACAATACATGAGTATTGCACAGGGAGTTCCAATCGTCCCCATGAACACAATGTTCTCCGCCAAGGCAAATGTGGTGGAGCATGGATTTATTGGCCAACCACAAGGATTTATTGGTTCTTGTTAAAATTGTGGTAAGATTGGCCATAAATCTAATGCTTTTTGGTTTCCTAAGCAAAAGGATACCAACATGATGCAGGGAATCGCCGAAGACCTTGATTACATTGACTTGACAACAATTGTGTCTGAGGTAAGCATCACTGATTCCATAAATATTTTCGAGCTTCTATCCAAACTTTGGTAATTTTTAAGTTTCGACTCCAAATTTTTGTCGAAGTACGAGTTCAGGTGTTGTTCAGTTATATTAAGGGAAATAGTGTGTTTGTTTTGCCTTGACGACACTATTTTAACGTAGCCAAATTTCTCTCACACTATCCTATTATGTTAAGAGGGTGAAATTGCCTTAAGGAGACCATGTTTTTCGTGGGACTCAATCTATAACGAAAAAAATATTTTTTTAATCTTTTATAAGGATAATTTCATTATTTTGTAAAGTTGCATGTCAGTATAGGGTTTATGAAGTTTTTATCAGTTTAGTATTTGATCTGGAAATATTATTATATTATAGGGTTAATGGTCAAAGTGCCCCTAAAGTTTGGCCGAAATTTAAGAATCCTCCTTAAAGTTTTAAATCCCCCCTAATGTTAAGAAAATGATGAAAAATTCCTCCTAAAAGAGCATCTGACAAGGGGGTATTTTTCATCAGTTTCAAATATTAAGGGGCACTTTTAACTTTAAGGGGGATTCTTAAATTTCGGTCAAACTTTAGGGGGCACTTTGACCATTTACCCTTTATTATAATATATTTCTCTATAACTAATAATCCCAAGGCTATTTTTGGTTTAAAGTGATACAGGAGACCTAAGAACCGTTTCAGTTCAATAATTTGTAAAATATGTTATAATAATTTCAATGGAAAATATTTTAACACTTTCTATTTCAGAAAAATGGTTTCGAACAGCAGTAATGTTGACATCAGTGCTGGAGCATTGACTAAGACTGATGTTCCAGTTGCATCATGGAACGCATCCGTCGTTGCGTCGACCGAACTGGGTGATCATGACTTATCCTACTGAACTATGCATGCAGAAAAACCCGATAAGTTTGACGGGTCCAACTTCAAGAGGTGGTAGGAGGAAATGATGTTTTATCTAACCACTCTGAGTTGCGCACGATTCCTGATGCAAGAACCACCAACTCAAGGCTAATATGATGATCATGGTTTTTTCTTAGCTATAGAAGCTTGGAATATTTCAGACTATTTGTGTAGTCATTATGTAATAAATAGTTTATATGATTCTTTGTATGATGTATATAGCAAAATTAAGTCTGCTAAAGAGCTCAGGCATGCCTTGGAACAAAACTATGAGTCTGAGGATATCGATAAGAAGAAATTCCTACTAGTGAATTGTGAGTCACCTGTGTTGACTTAAAGATGATCGATAACAAAGCATGTATGAAACCGGTAATAGATGTAGAACTCCTCCTCGAGAGTATCCATGCCGAGACGTTGGAACTCACCGAGGCATTTCCGGTAAAGTTACCTTTAACGTGGAATATGTTCAAGGGCTACCTGAAACACAAGGGAAAGGAGATTACCATGGTTGAGTTAATCGAGAGAATCAACGTGCACGAACAATACATGGGTATTGCACAGGGAGTTCCAATCGTCCCCATGAACACAATGTTCTCCGCCAAGGCAAATGTGGTGGAGCATGGGCAGACCTCAACCAGACATGACGTCAAAGGCAAACAAAAGAAGCAAAAATGATTGATTCAGGGTCCTAAGGGTAGTGTCTAGAAAAAGTAGGAATCCCAACCACAAGGATTTATTGGTTCTTGTTAAAATTGTGGTAACATTGGCCATAAATCTAATCCTTGTAGGTTTCCTAAGCAAAAGGATACCAACATGATACAGGGAATCACCGAAGACCTTGATGACAAAAATTTTGTATGAGGTAAGCATCACTTATTCCATAAAGATGTTCGAGCTTCTATCCAAACTTTGGTGATTACTAAGTCTCCAGCTCAAATTTTTGTTAAAGTACGAGTCGAGGAATTGTTTAGTTCGATTAATGGAAATAGTGTGTTTATTTTGCCTTAACGACACTGTTTTAACGTAGCCAAATTTCTCTCACACTATCCTATTATGTTAAGACGGCGAAATTGCCCAAAGGAGACTATGTTTTTCGTGGGACTCAATCTATAACGAAAAAAATATTTTTTTTTATCTTTTATAAGGACAATTTCATCATTTTGTAAAGTTGCATGTCAGTATATGGTTTATGCAGTTTATATCATTTTAGTATTTGATCCGGAAATATTATTATATTATAATATATTCCTCTATTAGTAATAATCCCAAGGCTATTTTTTATTTAATAAAATAGCCTAAGAACCGTATCAGTTCTTAATAATTTGTAAAATATGTTAATATAATTTCAATGGAAAATATTTTAACACTTTCTATTTCAGAAAAATGGTTGCAAACAACAGTAATGTTGACATCTGTGTTGGAGCATTGACTAAGACTAATGTTCCTATTGCATCATGGAACGCATCCGTCGTTGCGTCGACCGAAGTGGGTGATCATGACTTATCCTACTGAACTATGCATGCAGAAAAACCCGATAAGTTTGACGGGTCCAACTTCAAGAGGTGGTAGGAGAAATGATGTATTATCTAACCACTCTGAGTTGCGCACGATTCCTGATGGAAGAACCACCAACTCAAGGCTAATATGATGATCATGGTTTTTTCTTAGCTATAGGAGCTTGGAATCATTCAGACTATTTGTGTAGACATTATGTAATGAATAGTTTATATGATTCATTGTATGATGTATGTAGCAAAATTAAGTCTGCTAAGGAGCTGAGGCATGCGTTGGAACAAAACTGTCAGTCTGAGGATGTCGATAAGAAGAAATTCCTGCTAGTGAATTGTGAGTCACCTGTGTTGACTTAAAGATGATCGATAACAAAGCATGTATGAAACCGGTAATAGATGTAGAACTCCTCCTCAAGAGTATCCATGCCGAGAAGTTGGAACTCACAGAGGCATTTCCGGTAAAGTTACCCTTAACGTGGAATATGTTCAAGGGCTACCTGAAACACAAGGGAAAGGAGATTACCATCGTTGAGTTAATCGAGAGAATCAACGTCCACGAACAATACATGAGTATTGCACAGGAAGTTCCAATCGTCCCCATGAACACAATGTTCTCCGCCAAGGCAAATGTGGTGGAGCATGGGCAGACCTCAACCAGACATGACTTCAAAGTTAAACAAAAGAAGCAAAAATGATTAATTCAGGGTCCTAAGGGTAGTGTCTAGAAGAAGTAGGAATCCCAACCACAAGGATTTATTGGTTCTTGTTAAAATTGTGGTAAGATTGGCCATATATCTAATGCTTGTAGGTTTCCTATGAAAAAGGATACCAACATGATGCAGGGAATCACCGAAGACCTTGATGACATTGACTTGACAACAATTGTGTCTGAGGTAAGCATCACTGATTCCATAAAGATGTTTGAGCTTCTATCCAAACTTTGGTGATTTCTAAGTCTGCAGCTCAAATTTTGGTTAAAGTACGAGTCGAGGTATTGTTCAGTTCGATTAAGGGAAATAGTGTGTTTGTTTTGCCTTGACGACACTATTTTAACGTAGCCAAATTTCTCTCACACTATCCTATTATGTTAAGACGGCGAAATTGCCAAAAGGAGACCATGTTTTTCGTGGGACTCAATCTATAACGAAAAAAATATTTTTTTTAATCTTTCATAAGGACAATTTCATTATTTTGTAAAGTTGCATGTCAGTATAGGGTTTATGCATTTTATATCATTTTAGTATTTGATTCGGAAATATTATGATATTATAATATATTCCTCTATTAGTAATAATCCCAAGGCTATTTTTTGTTTAAAGTAATACAGGAGACCTAAGAAACCGTATCAGTTCAATAATTTATAAAATATATTATAATAATTTCAATTGAAAATATTTTAACACTTTCTATTTCAGAAAAATGGTTGCAAACAACCGTAGTGTTGACATCTGTGTTGGAGCATTGACTAGGACTGATGTTCCTATTGCATCATGGAACGCATCCATCGATGCGTCGACCGAAGTGGGTGATCATGACTTATCCTACTGAACTATGCATGCAGAAAAACCCGATAAGTTTGACGGGTCCAACTTCAAGAGGTGGTAGGAGGAAATGATGCTTTATCTAACCACTCTGAGTTGCGCACGATTCCTGATGCAAGAACCACCAACTCAAGGCTAATATGATGACCATGGTTTTTTCTTAGCTATAGAAGCTTGGAATATTTCAGACTATTTGTGTAGTCATTATGTAATAAATTGTTTATATGATTCATTGTATGATGTATATAGCAAAATTAAGTCTGCTAAGGAGCTCAGGCATGCCTTGGAACAAAACTATGAGTCTGAGGATATCGATAAGAAGAAATTCCTGCTAGTGAATTGTGAGTCACCTGTGTTGACTTAAAGATGATCGATAACAAAGCATATATGAAACAGGTAATAGATGTAGAACTCCTCCTCGAGAGTATCCATGCCGAGAATTTGGAACTCACAGAGGCATTTCTGGTAAAGTTACCCTTAACGTGGAATATGTTCAAGGGCTACCTGAAACACAAGGGAAAGGAGATTACTATGGTTGAGTTAATCGAGAGAATCAACGTGCACGAACAATACATGGGTATTGCACATGGAGTTCCAATCGTCCCCATGAACACAATGTTCTCCGCCAAGGCAAATGTGGTGGAGCATGGGCAGACCTCAACCAGACATGACGTCAAAGGCAAACAAAAGAAGCAAAAATGATTGATTCATAGTCCTATGGGTAGTGTCAAGAAGAAGTCGGAATCCCAACCACAAGGATTTATTGGTTCTTGTTAAAATTGTGGTAAGATTGGGCATAAATCTAATGCTTGTAGGTTTCCTAAGCAAAAGGATACCAACATGATGCAGGGAATCACCGAAGACCTTGATGACATTTAGTTGACAACAATTGTGTCTGAGGTAAGCATCACTGATTCCATAAAGATGTTCGAGCTTCTATCCAAACTTTGGTGATTACTAAGTCTCCAGCTCAAATTTTGGTTAAAGTACGAGTCGAGGTATTGTTCAGTTCGATTAAGGGAAATAGTGTGTTTGTTTTGCTTTAACGACACTGTTTTAACGTAGCCAAATTTCTCTCACACTATCCTATTATTTTAAGACGGCGAAATTGTCTAAAGGAGACCATGTTTTTCGTGGGACTCAATCTATAACGAAAAAAATATTTGTTTTTATCTTTTATAAGGACAATTTCATCATTTTGTAAAGTTGCATGTCAGTATAGGGTTTGTGCAGTTTATAACATTTTAGTATTTGATCCGGAAATATTATTATATTATAATATATTCCTCTATTAGTAATAATCCCAAGGCTATTTTTTGTTTAAAGTGATACAGGAGACCTAAGAACCGTATCAGTTCAATAATTTGTAAAATATGTTAAAATAATTTCAATGGAAAATATTTTAACACTTTCTATTTCATAAAAATGGTTGCAAACAACAGTAATGTTGATAGCTGTGTTGGAGCATTGACTAAGACTGATGTTCCTATTGCATCATGGAACGCATCCGTCGTTGCGTCGACCGAAGTGTGTGATCATGACTTATCCCACTGAACTTTGTATGCATAAAAACCCAATAAGTTTGACGGGTCCAACTTCAAGAGGTGGTAGGAGGAAATGATGTTTTATCTAACCACTCTGAATTGCGCACGATTCCTGATGCAAGAACCACCAACTCAAGGCTAATATGATGATCATGGTTTTTTCTTAGCTATAGAACCTTGGAATATTTCAGACTATTTGTGTAGTCATTATGTAATGAATAGTTTATATGATTCATTGTATGATGTATGTAGCAAAATTAAGTCTGCTAATGAGCTGAGGCATGCCTTGGAACAAAACTATGAGTCTGAGGATGTCGATAAGAAGAAATTCCTGCTAGTGAATTGTGAGTCACCTGTGTTGACTTAAAGATGATCGGTAACAAAGCATGTATGAAACCGGTAATAGATGTAGAACTCCTCCTCGAGAGTATCCATGCCGAGAGGTTGGAACTCACCGAGGCATTTCCGGTAAGGTTACCCTTAACATGGAATATGTTTAAGGGCTACCTGAAACACAAGGGAAAGGAGATTACCATGGTTGAGTTGTCGAGAGAATCAACGTGCACGAACAATACATGAGTATTGCACAGGGAGTTCCAATCGTCCCCATGAACACAATGTTCTCCGCCAAGGCAAATGTGGTGGAGCATGGATTTATTGGCCAACCACAAGGATTTATTGGTTCTTGTTAAAATTGTGGTAAGATTGGCCATAAATCTAATGCTTTTTGGTTTCCTAAGCAAAAGGATACCAACATGATGCAGGGAATCGCCGAAGACCTTGATTACATTGACTTGACAACAATTGTGTCTGAGGTAAGCATCACTGATTCCATAAATATTTTCGAGCTTCTATCCAAACTTTGGTAATTTTTAAGTTTCGACTCCAAATTTTTGTCGAAGTACGAGTTCAGGTGTTGTTCAGTTATATTAAGGGAAATAGTGTGTTTGTTTTGCCTTGACGACACTATTTTAACGTAGCCAAATTTCTCTCACACTATCCTATTATGTTAAGAGGGTGAAATTGCCTTAAGGAGACCATGTTTTTCGTGGGACTCAATCTATAACGAAAAAAATATTTTTTTAATCTTTTATAAGGATAATTTCATTATTTTGTAAAGTTGCATGTCAGTATAGGGTTTATGAAGTTTTTATCAGTTTAGTATTTGATCTGGAAATATTATTATATTATAGGGTTAATGGTCAAAGCGCCCCTAAAGTTTGGCCGAAATTTAAGAATCCTCCTTAAAGTTTTAAATCCCCCCTAATGTTAAGAAAATGATGAAAAATTCCTCCTAAAAGAGCATCTGACAAGGGGGTATTTTTCATCAGTTTCAAATATTAAGGGGCACTTTTAACTTTAAGGGGGATTCTTAAATTTCGGTCAAACTTTAGGGGGCACTTTGACCATTTACCCTTTATTATAATATATTTCTCTATAACTAATAATCCCAAGGCTATTTTTGGTTTAAAGTGATACAGGAGACCTAAGAACCGTTTCAGTTCAATAATTTGTAAAATATGTTATAATAATTTCAATGGAAAATATTTTAACACTTTCTATTTCAGAAAAATGGTTTCGAACAGCAGTAATGTTGACATCAGTGCTGGAGCATTGACTAAGACTGATGTTCCAGTTGCATCATGGAACGCATCCGTCGTTGCGTCGACCGAAGTGGGTGATCATGACTTATCCTACTGAACTATGCATGCAGAAAAACCCGATAAGTTTGACGGGTCCAACTTCAAGAGGTGGTAGGAGGAAATGATGTTTTATCTAACCACTCTGAGTTGCACACGATTCCTGATGCAAGAACCACCAACTCAAGGCTAATATGATGATCATGGTTTTTTCTTAGCTATAGAAGCTTGGAATATTTCAGACTATTTGTGTAGTCATTATGTAATAAATAGTTTATATGATTCTTTGTATGATGTATATAGCAAAATTAAGTCTGCTAAGGAGCTCAGGCATGCCTTGGAACAAAACTATGAGTCTGAGGATATCGATAAGAAGAAATTCCTGCTAGTGAATTGTGAGTCACCTGTGTTGACTTAAAGATGATCGATAACCAAGCATGTATGAAACCGGTAATAGATGTAGAACTCCTCCTCGAGAGTATCCATGCCGAGACGTTGGAACTCACCGAGGCATTTCCGGTAAAGTTACCTTTAACGTGGAATATGTTCAAGGGCTACCTGAAACACAAGGGAAAGGAGATTACCATGGTTGAGTTAATCGAGAGAATCAACGTGCACGAACAATACATGGGTATTGCACAGGGAGTTCCAATCGTCCCCATGAACACAATGTTCTCCGCCAAGGCAAATGTGGTGGAGCATGGGCAGACCTCAACCAGACATGACGTCAAAGGCAAACAAAAGAAGCAAAAATGATTGATTCAGGGTCCTAAGGGTAGTGTCTAGAAAAAGTAGGAATCCCAACCACAAGGATTTATTGGTTCTTGTTAAAATTGTGGTAACATTGGCCATAAATCTAATCCTTGTAGGTTTCCTAAGCAAAAGGATACCAACATGATACAGGGAATCACCGAAGACCTTGATGACAAAAATTTTGTATGAGGTAAGCATCACTTATTCCATAAAGATGTTCGAGCTTCTATCCAAACTTTGGTGATTACTAAGTCTCCAGCTCAAATTTTTGTTAAAGTACGAGTCGAGGAATTGTTTAGTTCGATTAATGGAAATAGTGTGTTTATTTTGCCTTAACGACACTGTTTTAACGTAGCCAAATTTCTCTCACACTATCCTATTATGTTAAGACGGCGAAATTGCCCAAAGGAGACTATGTTTTTCGTGAGACTCAATCTATAACGAAAAAAATATTTTTTTTTATCTTTTATAAGGACAATTTCATCATTTTGTAAAGTTGCATGTCAGTATATGGTTTATGCAGTTTATATCATTTTAGTATTTGATCCGGAAATATTATTATATTATAATATATTCCTCTATTAGTAATAATCCCAAGGCTATTTTTTATTTAATAAAATAGCCTAAGAACCGTATCAGTTCTTAATAATTTGTAAAATATGTTAAAATAATTTCAATGGAAAATATTTTAACACTTTCTATTTCAGAAAAATGGTTGCAAACAACAGTAATGTTGACAACTGTGTTGGAGCATTGACTAAGACTAATGTTCCTATTGCATCATGGAACGCATCCGTCGTTGCGTCGACCGAAGTGGGTGATCATGACTTATCCTACTGAACTATGCATGCAGAAAAACCCGATAAGTTTGACGGGTCCAACTTCAAGAGGTGGTAGGAGAAATGATGTATTATCTAACCACTCTGAGTTGCGCACGATTCCTGATGGAAGAACCACCAACTCAAGGCTAATATGATGATCATGGTTTTTTCTTAGCTATAGGAGCTTGGAATCATTCAGACTATTTGTGTAGACATTATGTAATGAATAGTTTATATGATTCATTGTATGATGTATGTAGCAAAATTAAGTCTGCTAAGGAGCTGAGGCATGCGTTGGAACAAAACTGTCAGTCTGAGGATGTCGATAAGAAGAAATTCCTGCTAGTGAATTGTGAGTCACCTGTGTTGACTTAAAGATGATCGATAACAAAGCATGTATGAAACCGGTAATAGATGTAGAACTCCTCCTCAAGAGTATCCATGCCGAGAAGTTGGAACTCACAGAGGCATTTCCGGTAAAGTTACCCTTAACGTGGAATATGTTCAAGGGCTACCTGAAACACAAGGGAAAGGAGATTACCATCGTTGAGTTAATCGAGAGAATCAACGTCCACGAACAATACATGAGTATTGCACAGGAAGTTCCAATCGTCCCCATGAACACAATGTTCTCCGCCAAGGCAAATGTGGTGGAGCATGGGCAGACCTCAACCAGACATGACTTCAAAGTTAAACAAAAGAAGCAAAAATGATTAATTCAGGGTCCTAAGGGTAGTGTCTAGAAGAAGTAGGAATCCCAACCACAAGGATTTATTGGTTCTTGTTAAAATTGTGGTAAGATTGGCCATATATCTAATGCTTGTAGGTTTCCTATGAAAAAGGATACCAACATGATGCAGGGAATCACCGAAGACCTTGATGACATTGACTTGACAACAATTGTGTCTGAGGTAAGCATCACTGATTCCATAAAGATGTTTGAGCTTCTATCCAAACTTTGGTGATTTCTAAGTCTGCAGCTCAAATTTTGGTTAAAGTACGAGTCGAGGTATTGTTCAGTTCGATTAAGGGAAATAGTGTGTTTGTTTTGCCTTGACGACACTATTTTAACGTAGCCAAATTTCTCTCACACTATCCTATTATGTTAAGACGGCGAAATTGCCAAAAGGAGACCATGTTTTTCGTGGGACTCAATCTATAACGAAAAAAATATTTTTTTTAATCTTTCATAAGGACAATTTCATTATTTTGTAAAGTTGCATGTCAGTATAGGGTTTATGCATTTTATATCATTTTAGTATTTTATTCGGAAATATTATGATATTATAATATATTCCTCTATTAGTAATAATCCCAAGGCTATTTTTTGTTTAAAGTAATACAGGATACCTAAGAAACCGTATCAGTTCAATAATTTATAAAATATATTATAATAATTTCAATGGAAAATATTTTAACACTTTCTATTTCAGAAAAATGGTTGCAAACAACCGTAGTGTTGACATCTGTGTTGGAGCATTGACTAGGACTGATGTTCCTATTGCATCATGGAACGCATCCATCGATGCGTCGACCGAAGTGGGTGATCATGACTTATCCTACTGAACTATGCATGCAGAATAACCCGATAAGTTTGACGGGTCCAACTTCAAGAGGTGGTAGGAGGAAATGATGTTTTATCTAACCACTCTGAGTTGCGCACGATTCCTGATGCAAGAACCACCAACTCAAGGCTAATATGATGACCATGGTTTTTTCTTAGCTATAGAAGCTTGGAATATTTCAGACTATTTGTGTAGTCATTATGTAATAAATTGTTTATATGATTCATTGTATGATGTATATAGCAAAATTAAGTCTGCTAAGGAGCTCAGGCATGCCTTGGAACAAAACTATGAGTCTGAGGATATCGATAAGAAGAAATTCCTGCTAGTGAATTGTGAGTCACCTGTGTTGACTTAAAGATGATCGATAACAAAGCATATATGAAACAGGTAATAGATGTAGAACTCCTCCTCGAGAGTATCCATGCCGAGAATTTGGAACTCACAGAGGCATTTCCGGTAAAGTTACCCTTAACGTGGAATATGTTCAAGGGCTACCTAAAACACAAGGGAAAGGAGATTACTATGGTTGAGTTAATCGAGAGAATCAACGTGCACGAACAATACATGGGTATTGCACATGGAGTTCCAATCGTCCCCATGAACACAATGTTCTCCGCCAAGGCAAATGTGGTGGAGCATGGGCAGACCTCAACCAGACATGACGTCAAAGGCAAACAAAAGAAGCAAAAATGATTGATTCATAGTCCTAAGGGTAGTGTCTAGAAGAAGTAGGACTCCCAACCACAAGGATTTATTGGTTCTTGTTAAAATTGTGGTAAGATTAGCCATAAATCTAATGCTTGTAGGTTTCCTAAGCAAAAGGATACCAACATGATGCAGGGAATCACCGAAGACCTTGATGACATTGACTTGACAACAATTGTGTCTGAGGTAAGCATCACTGATTCCATAAAGATGTTTGAGCTTATATCCAAACTTTGGTGATTTCTAAGTCTGCAGCTCAAATTTTGGTTAAAGTACGAGTCGAGGTATTGTTCAGTTCGATTAAGGGAAATAGTGTGTTTGTTTTGCCTTGACGACACTATTTTAACGTAGCCAAATTTCTCTCACACTATCCTATTATGTTAAGACGGCGAAATTGCCAAAAGGAGACCATGTTTTTCGTGGGACTCAATCTATAACGAAAAAAATATTTTTTTTAATCTTTCATAAGGACAATTTCATTATTTTGTAAAGTTGCATGTCAGTATAGGGTTTATGCATTTTATATCATTTTAGTATTTGATTCGGAAATATTGTGATATTATAATATATTCCTCTATTAGTAATAATCCCAAGGCTATTTTTTGTTTAAAGTAATACAGGAGACCTAATAACCGTATCAGTTCAATAATTTATAAAATATATTATAATAATTTCAATGGAAAATATTTTAACACTTTCTATTTCAGAAAAATGGTTGCAAACAACCGTAATGTTGACATCTGTGTTGGAGCATTGACTAGGACTGATGTTCCTATTGCATCATGGAACGCATCCATCGATGCGTCGACCGAAGTGGGTGATCATGACTTATCCTACTGAACTATGCATGCAGAAAAACCCGATAAATTTGACGGGTCCAACTTCAAGAGGTGGTAGGAGGAAATGATGCTTTATCTAACCACTCTGAGTTGCGCACGATTCCTGATGCAAGAACCACCAACTCAAGGCTAATATGATGACCATGGTTTTTCTTAGCTATAGAAGCTTGGAATATTTCAGACTATTTGTGTAGTCATTATGTAATAAATTGTTTATATGATTCATTGTATGATGTATATAGCAAAATTAAGTCTGCTAAGGAGCTCAGGCATGCCTTGGAACAAAACTATGAGTCTGAGGATATCGATAAGAAGAAATTCCTGCTAGTGAATTGTGAGTCACCTGTGTTGACTTAAAGATGATCGATAACAAAGCATATATGAAACAGGTAATAGATGTAGAACTCCTCCTCGAGAGTATCCATGCCGAGAATTTGGAACTCACAGAGGCATTTCCGGTAAAGTTACCCTTAACGTGGAATATGTTCAAGGGCTACCTGAAACACAAGGGAAAGGAGATTACTATGGTTGAGTTAATCGAGAGAATCAACGTGCACGAACAATACATGGGTATTGCACATGGAGTTCCAATCGTCCCCATGAACACAATGTTCTCCGCCAAGGCAAATGTGGTGGAGCATGGGCAGACCTCAACCAGACATGACGTCAAAGGCAAACAAAAGAAGCAAAAATGATTGATTCATAGTCCTATGGGTAGTGTCTAGAAGAAGTCGGAATCCCAACCACACGGATTTATTGGTTCTTGTTAAAATTGTGGTAAGATTGGGCATAAATCTAATGCTTGTAGGTTTCCTAAGCAAAAGGATACCAACATGATGCAGGGAATCACCGAAGACCTTGATGACATTTAGTTGACAACAATTGTGTCTGAGGTAAGCATCACTGATTCCATAAAGATGTTCGAGCTTCTATCCAAACTTTGGTGATTACTAAGTCTCCAGCTCAAATTTTTGTTAAAGTACGAGTCGAGGTATTGTGCAGTTCGATTAAGGGAAATAGTGTGTTTGTTTTGCTTTAACGACACTGTTTTAACGTAGCCAAATTTCTCTCACACTATCCTATTATTTTAAGACGGCGAAATTGTCTAGAGGAGACCATGTTTTTCGTGGGACTCAATCTATAACGAAAAAAATATTTGTTTTTATCTTTTATAAGGACAATTTCATCATTTTGTAAAGTTGCATGTCAGTATAGGGTTTGTGCAGTTTATAACATTTTAGTATTTGATCCGGAAATATTATTATATTATAATATATTCCTCTATTAGTAATAATCCCAAGGCTATTTTTTGTTTAAAGTGATACAGGAGACCTAAGAACCGTATCAGTTCAATAATTTGTAAAATATGTTAAAATAATTTCAATGGAAAATATTTTAACACTTTCTATTTCATAAAAATGGTTGCAAACAACAGTAATGTTGATAGCTGTGTTGGAGCATTGACTAAGACTGATGTTCCTATTGCATCATGGAACGCATCCGTCGTTGCGTCGACCGAAGTGTGTGATCATGACTTATCCCACTGAACTTTGTATGCATAAAAACCCAATAAGTTTGACGGGTCCAACTTCAAGAGGTGGTAGGAGGAAATGATGTTTTATCTAACCACTCTGAATTGCGCACGATTCCTGATGCAAGAACCACCAACTCAAGGCTAATATGATGATCATGGTTTTTTCTTAGCTATAGAACCTTGGAATATTTCAGACTATTTGTGTAGTCATTATGTAATGAATAGTTTATATGATTCATTGTATGATGTATGTAGCAAAATTAAGTCTGCTAATGAGCTGAGGCATGCCTTGGAACAAAACTATGAGTCTGAGGATGTCGATAAGAAGAAATTCCTGCTAGTGAATTGTGAGTCACCTGTGTTGACTTAAAGATGATCGGTAACAAAGCATGTATGAAACCGGTAATAGATGTAGAACTCCTCCTCGAGAGTATCCATGCCGAGAGGTTGGAACTCACCGAGGCATTTCCGGTAAGGTTACCCTTAACATGGAATATGTTTAAGGGCTACCTGAAACACAAGGGAAAGGAGATTACCATGGTTGAGTTATCGAGAGAATCAACGTGCACGAACAATACATGAGTATTGCACAGGGAGTTCCAATCGTCCCCATGAACACAATGTTCTCCGCCAAGGCAAATGTGGTGGAGCATGGATTTATTGGCCAACCACAATGATTTATTGGTTCTTGTTAAAATTGTGGTAAGATTGGCCATAAATCTAATGCTTTTTGGTTTCCTAAGCAAAAGGATACCAACATGATGCAGGGAATCGCCGAAGACCTTGATTACATTGACTTGACAACAATTGTGTCTGAGGTAAGCATCACTGATTCCATAAATATTTTCGAGCTTCTATCCAAACTTTGGTAATTTTTAAGTTTCGACTCCAAATTTTTGTCGAAGTACGAGTTCAGGTGTTGTTCAGTTTTTAAAGATGTTCGATTTCTAAAGATGTTCGAGCTTTTATCCAAACTTTGGTGATTTCTAAATTTCGAGTCCAAATTTTTGACGAAGTACGATTCCAGGGGTTGTTCAGTTTGATTAAGGGAAATAGTGTATTTGTTTTGCCTTAACAACACTGTTTTAACGTAGCCAAATTCTCTCACACTCCCCTATTATGTTAAGAGGGGAAATTTTCTTAAGGAGACCATGTTTTTCATGGGACTCAATCTATAACCAAAAAAAATATTTTTTTTTAATCTTTTACCTGGACAATTTCTTCATTTTGTAAAGTTGCATGTCAGTTTAGGGTTTATGCAATTTTTATCATTTTAGTATTTCATCTGGAAATATTATTATATTATTATATATTCCTCTATTATCATTTTAAAGTGATACAGGAGACCTAAGAACCGTTTATGTTCAATAATTTGTAAAATATGTTATAATAATTTCAATGGAAAATATTTTAACACTTTCTATTTCAGAAAAATGGTTGCAAACAACAGTAATGTTGACATCAGTGCTGAAGCATTGACTAAGACTGATGTTCCTATTGCATCATGGAACGCATCCGTCGTTGCATCGACCGGAATGGGTGATCATGACTTATCCTGCTGAACTGTGCATCCAGAAAACCCCGATAAGTTTGACGGGTCCAACTTCAAGAGGTGGTAGGAGGAAATGATGTTCTATCCAACCACTTTGCGTTGCGCACGATTCTTGATGGAAGAACCACGAACTCAAGGTTAATGTGATGATCATGGTTTTTTCTGAGCAATAGAAGCTTGGAGTCATTCAGACTATTTGTGTAGACTTTGTGTAATGAATAGTTTAGCTGATTCATTGTATGATATATATAGCAAAATTAAGTCTGCTAAGGAGCTGAGGCATGCCTTGGAACAAAACTATGAGTGTGAGGATATCGGTAAGAAGAAATTCCTAGTGATTTTTGAGTCAGCTGTGTTGACTTAAAGATGATCGATAACAAACCATGTATAAAATCGGTAATAGATATAAAACTACTCCTCGAGAGTATCCATGGCGAGAAGTTGGAACTCACCGAGGCATTTTCGGTAAAGTTACCCCTAACGTGGAATATGTTCAAGGGCTACCTGAAACACAAGCGAAAGGAGATTACCATGGTTGAGCTGCTCGAGAGAATCAACGTGTACGAACAATACATGAGTATTTCACAGGGAGTTCCAATTGTCCCCATGAACACAATGTTCTCCGCCAAGGCAAATGTGGTGGAGCATGAGTAGAGCTCAACCAGACATGACGTCAAAGGCAACAAAAGAAGCAAAAAATATTGATTCAGGGTCCTAAGGGTAGTGTCTAGAAGAAGTCGGAATCCCAACCACAAGGATTTATTGGTTCTTGTTATAATTCTGGTAAGATTGGCCATAAATCTAATGCTTGTAGGTTTCCTAAGCAAAAGGATACCAACATGATGCAGGGAATCACCGAAGAACTTTGGTGATTTCTAAAGATGTTCGAGCTTTTATCCAAACTTTGGTGATTTCTAAATTTCGAGTCCAAATTTTTGACGAAGTACGATTCCAGGCGTTGTTCAGTTTGATTAAGGGAAATAGTGTATTTGTTTTGCCTTAACAACACTGTTTTAACGTAGCCAAATTCTCTCACACTCCCCTATTATGTTAAGAGGGGAAATTTTCTTAAGGAGACCATGTTTTTCATGGGACTCAATCTATAACCAAAAAAAATATTTTTTTTTAATCTTTTACCTGGACAATTTCTTCATTTTGTAAAGTTGCATGTCAGTTTAGGGTTTATGCAATTTTTATCATTTTAGTATTTCATCTGGAAATATTATTATATTATTATATATTCCTCTATTATCATTTTAAAGTGATACAGGAGACCTAAGAACCGTTTATGTTCAATAATTTGTAAAATATGTTATAATAATTTCAATGGAAAATATTTTAACACTTTCTATTTCAGAAAAATGGTTGCAAACAACAGTAATGTTGACATCAGTGCTGAAGCATTGACTAAGACTGATGTTCCTATTGCATCATGGAACGCATCCGTCGTTGCATCGACCGGAATGGGTGATCATGACTTATCCTGCTGAACTGTGCATCCAGAAAACCCCGATAAGTTTGACGGGTCCAACTTCAAGAGGTGGTAGGAGGAAATGATGTTCTATCCAACCACTTTGCGTTGCGCACGATTCTTGATGGAAGAACCACGAACTCAAGGTTAATGTGATGATCATGGTTTTTTCTTAGCAATAGAAGCTTGGAGTCATTCAGACTATTTGTGTAGACTTTGTGTAATGAATAGTTTAGCTGATTCATTGTATGATATATATAGCAAAATTAAGTCTGCTAAGGAGCTGAGGCATGCCTTGGAACAAAACTATGAGTGTGAGGATATCGGTAAGAAGAAATTCCTAGTGATTTTTGAGTCAGCTGTGTTGACTTAAAGATGATCGATAACAAACCATGTATAAAATCGGTAATAGATATAAAACTACTCCTCGAGAGTATCCATGGCGAGAAGTTGGAACTCACCGAGGCATTTTCGGTAAAGTTACCCCTAACGTGGAATATGTTCAAGGGCTACCTGAAACACAAGCGAAAGGAGATTACCATGGTTGAGCTGCTCGAGAGAATCAACGTGTACGAACAATACATGAGTATTTCACAGGGAGTTCCAATTGTCCCCATGAACACAATGTTCTCCGCCAAGGCAAATGTGGTGGAGCATGAGTAGAGCTCAACCAGACATGACGTCAAAGGCAACAAAAGAAGCAAAAAATATTGATTCAGGGTCCTAAGGGTAGTGTCTAGAAGAAGTCGGAATCCCAACCACAAGGATTTATTGGTTCTTGTTATAATTCTGGTAAGATTGGCCATAAATCTAATGCTTGTAGGTTTCCTAAGCAAAAGGATACCAACATGATGCAGGGAATCACCGAAGAACTTTGGTGATTTCTAAAGATGTTCGAGCTTTTATCCAAACTTTGGTGATTTCTAAATTTCGAGTCCAAATTTTTGACGAAGTACGATTCCAGGCGTTGTTCAGTTTGATTAAGGGAAATAGTGTATTTGTTTTGCCTTAACAACACTGTTTTAACGTAGCCAAATTCTCTCACACTCCCCTATTATGTTAAGAGGGGAAATTTTCTTAAGGAGACCATGTTTTTCATGGGACTCAATCTATAACCAAAAAAAATATTTTTTTTTAATCTTTTACCTGGACAATTTCTTCATTTTGTAAAGTTGCATGTCAGTTTAGGGTTTATGCAATTTTTATCATTTTAGTATTTCATCTGGAAATATTATTATATTATTATATATTCCTCTATTATCATTTTAAAGTGATACAGGAGACCTAAGAACCGTTTATGTTCAATAATTTGTAAAATATGTTATAATAATTTCAATGGAAAATATTTTAACACTTTCTATTTCAGAAAAATGGTTGCAAACAACAGTAATGTTGACATCAGTGCTGAAGCATTGACTAAGACTGATGTTCCTATTGCATCATGGAACGCATCCGTCGTTGCATCGACCGGAATGGGTGATCATGACTTATCCTGCTGAACTGTGCATCCAGAAAACCCCGATAAGTTTGACGGGTCCAACTTCAAGAGGTGGTAGGAGGAAATGATGTTCTATCCAACCACTTTGCGTTGCGCACGATTCTTGATGGAAGAACCACGAACTCAAGGTTAATGTGATGATCATGGTTTTTTCTTAGCAATAGAAGCTTGGAGTCATTCAGACTATTTGTGTAGACTTTGTGTAATGAATAGTTTAGCTGATTCATTGTATGATATATATAGAAAAATTAAGTCTGCTAAGGAGCTGAGGCATGCCTTGGAACAAAACTATGAGTGTGAGGATATCGGTAAGAAGAAATTCCTAGTGATTTTTGAGTCAGCTGTGTTGACTTAAAGATGATCGATAACAAACCATGTATAAAATCGGTAATAGATATAAAACTACTCCTCGAGAGTATCCATGGCGAGAAGTTGGAACTCACCGAGGCATTTTCGGTAAAGTTACCCCTAACGTGGAATATGTTCAAGGGCTACCTGAAACACAAGCGAAAGGAGATTACCATGGTTGAGCTGCTCGAGAGAATCAACGTGTACGAACAATACATGAGTATTTCACAGGGAGTTTCAATTGTCCCCATGAACACAATGTTCTCCGCCAAGGCAAATGTGGTGGAGCATGAGTAGAGCTCAACCAGACATGACGTCAAAGGCAACAAAAGAAGCAAAAAATATTGATTCAGGGTCCTAAGGGTAGTGTCTAGAAGAAGTCGGAATCCCAACCACAAGGATTTATTGGTTCTTGTTATAATTCTGGTAAGATTGGCCATAAATCTAATGCTTGTAGGTTTCCTAAGCAAAAGGATACCAACATGATGCAGGGAATCACCGAAGAACTTTGGTGATTTCTAAAGATGTTCGAGCTTTTATCCAAACTTTGGTGATTTCTAAATTTCGAGTCCAAATTTTTGACGAAGTACGATTCCAGGCGTTGTTCAGTTTGATTAAGGGAAATAGTGTATTTGTTTTGCCTTAACAACACTGTTTTAACGTAGCCAAATTCTCTCACACTCCCCTATTATGTTAAGAGGGGAAATTTTCTTAAGGAGACCATGTTTTTCATGGGACTCAATCTATAACCAAAAAAAATATTTTTTTTTAATCTTTTACCTGGACAATTTCTTCATTTTGTAAAGTTGCATGTCAGTTTAGGGTTTATGCAATTTTTATCATTTTAGTATTTCATCTGGAAATATTATTATATTATTATATATTCCTCTATTATCATTTTAAAGTGATACAGGAGACCTAAGAACCGTTTATGTTCAATAATTTGTAAAATATGTTATAATAATTTCAATGGAAAATATTTTAACACTTTCTATTTCAGAAAAATGGTTGCAAACAACAGTAATGTTGACATCAGTGCTGAAGCATTGACTAAGACTGATGTTCCTATTGCATCACGGAACGCATCCGTCGTTGCATCGACCGGAATGGGTGATCATGACTTATCCTGCTGAACTGTGCATCCAGAAAACCCCGATAAGTTTGACGGGTCCAACTTCAAGAGGTGGTAGGAGGAAATGATGTTCTATCCAACCACTTTGCGTTGCGCACGATTCTTGATGGAAGAACCACGAACTCAAGGTTAATGTGATGATCATGGTTTTTTCTTAGCAATAGAAGCTTGGAGTCATTCAGACTATTTGTGTAGACTTTGTGTAATGAATAGTTTAGCTGATTCATTGTATGATATATATAGAAAAATTAAGTCTGCTAAGGAGCTGAGGCATGCCTTGGAACAAAACTATGAGTGTGAGGATATCGGTAAGAAGAAATTCCTAGTGATTTTTGAGTCAGCTGTGTTGACTTAAAGATGATCGATAACAAACCATGTATAAAATCGGTAATAGATATAAAACTACTCCTCGAGAGTATCCATGGCGAGAAGTTGGAACTCACCGAGGCATTTTCGGTAAAGTTACCCCTAACGTGGAATATGTTCAAGGGCTACCTGAAACACAAGCGAAAGGAGATTACCATGGTTGAGCTGCTCGAGAGAATCAACGTGTACGAACAATACATGAGTATTTCACAGGGAGTTCCAATTGTCCCCATGAACACAATGTTCTCCGCCAAGGCAAATGTGGTGGAGCATGAGTAGAGCTCAACCAGACATGACGTCAAAGGCAACAAAAGAAGCAAAAAATATTGATTCAGGGTCCTAAGGGTAGTGTCTAGAAGAATTCGGAATCCCAACCACAAGGATTTATTGGTTCTTGTTATAATTCTGGTAAGATTGGCCATAAATCTAATGCTTGTAGGTTTCCTAAGCAAAAGGATACCAACATGATGCAGGGAATCACCGAAGAACTTTGGTGATTTCTAAAGATGTTCGAGCTTTTATCCAAACTTTGGTGATTTCTAAATTTCGAGTCCAAATTTTTGACGAAGTACGATTCCAGGCGTTGTTCAGTTTGATTAAGGGAAATAGTGTATTTGTTTTGCCTTAACAACACTGTTTTAACGTAGCCAAATTCTCTCACACTCCCCTATTATGTTAAGAGGGGAAATTTTCTTAAGGAGACCATGTTTTTCATGGGACTCAATCTATAACCAAAAAAAATATTTTTTTTTAATCTTTTACCTGGACAATTTCTTCATTTTGTAAAGTTGCATGTCAGTTTAGGGTTTATGCAATTTTTATCATTTTAGTATTTCATCTGGAAATATTATTATATTATTATATATTCCTCTATTATCATTTTAAAGTGATACAGGAGACCTAAGAACCGTTTATGTTCAATAATTTGTAAAATATGTTATAATAATTTCAATGGAAAATATTTTAACACTTTCTATTTCAGAAAAATGGTTGCAAACAACAGTAATGTTGACATCAGTGCTGAAGCATTGACTAAGACTGATGTTCCTATTGCATCACGGAACGCATCCGTCGTTGCATCGACCGGAATGGGTGATCATGACTTATCCTGCTGAACTGTGCATCCAGAAAACCCCGATAAGTTTGACGGGTCCAACTTCAAGAGGTGGTAGGAGGAAATGATGTTCTATCCAACCACTTTGCGTTGCGCACGATTCTTGATGGAAGAACCACGAACTCAAGGTTAATGTGATGATCATGGTTTTTTCTTAGCAATAGAAGCTTGGAGTCATTCAGACTATTTGTGTAGACTTTGTGTAATGAATAGTTTAGCTGATTCATTGTATGATATATATAGAAAAATTAAGTCTGCTAAGGAGCTGAGGCATGCCTTGGAACAAAACTATGAGTGTGAGGATATCGGTAAGAAGAAATTCCTAGTGATTTTGGAGTCAGCTGTGTTGACTTAAAGATGATCGATAACAAACCATGTATAAAATCGGTAATAGATATAAAACTACTCCTCGAGAGTATCCATGGCGAGAAGTTGGAACTCACCGAGGCATTTTCGGTAAAGTTACCCCTAACGTGGAATATGTTCAAGGGCTACCTGAAACACAAGCGAAAGGAGATTACCATGGTTGAGCTGCTCGAGAGAATCAACGTGTACGAACAATACATGAGTATTTCACAGGGAGTTCCAATTGTCCCCATGAACACAATGTTCTCCGCCAAGGCAAATGTGGTGGAGCATGAGTAGAGCTCAACCAGACATGACGTCAAAGGCAACAAAAGAAGCAAAAAATATTGATTCAGGGTCCTAAGGGTAGTGTCTAGAAGAAGTCGGAATCCCAACCACAAGGATTTATTGGTTCTTGTTATAATTCTGGTAAGATTGGCCATAAATCTAATGCTTGTAGGTTTCCTAAGCAAAAGGATACCAACATGATGCAGGGAATCACCGAAGAACTTTGGTGATTTCTAAAGATGTTCGAGCTTTTATCCAAACTTTGGTGATTTCTAAATTTCGAGTCCAAATTTTTGACGAAGTACGATTCCAGGCGTTGTTCAGTTTGATTAAGGGAAATAGTGTATTTGTTTTGCCTTAACAACACTGTTTTAACGTAGCCAAATTCTCTCACACTCCCCTATTATGTTAAGAGGGGAAATTTTCTTAAGGAGACCATGTTTTTCATGGGACTCAATCTATAACCAAAAAAAATATTTTTTTTTAATCTTTTACCTGGACAATTTCTTCATTTTGTAAAGTTGCATGTCAGTTTAGGGTTTATGCAATTTTTATCATTTTAGTATTTCATCTGGAAATATTATTATATTATTATATATTCATCTATTATCATTTTAAAGTGATACAGGAGACCTAAGAACCGTTTATGTTCAATAATTTGTAAAATATGTTACAATGGAAAATATTTTCACACTTTCTATTTCAGAAAAATGGTTGCAAACAACAGTAATGTTGACATCAGTGCTGAAGCATTGACTAAGACTGATGTTCCTATTGCATCATGGAACGCATCCGTCGTTGCATCGACCGGAATGGGTGATCATGACTTATCCTGCTGAACTGTGCATCCAGAAAACCCCGATAAGTTTGACGGGTCCAACTTCAAGAGGTGGTAGGAGGAAATGATGTTCTATCCAACCACTTTGCGTTGCGCACGATTCTTGATGGAAGAACCACGAACTCAAGGTTAATGTGATGATCATGGTTTTTTCTTAGCAATAGAAGCTTGGAGTCATTCAGACTATTTGTGTAGACTTTGTGTAATGAATAGTTTAGCTGATTCATTGTATGATATATATAGAAAAATTAAGTATGCTAAGGAGCTGAGGCATGCCTTGGAACAAAACTATGAGTGTGAGGATATCGGTAAGAAGAAATTCCTAGTGATTTTTGAGTCAGCTGTGTTGACTTAAAGATGATCGATAACAAACCATGTATAAAATCGGTAATAGATATAAAACTACTCCTCGAGAGTATCCATGGCGAGAAGTTGGAACTCACCGAGGCATTTTCGGTAAAGTTACCCCTAACGTGGAATATGTTCAAGGGCTACCTGAAACACAAGCGAAAGGAGATTACCATGGTTGAGCTGCTCGAGAGAATCAACGTGTACGAACAATACATGAGTATTTCACAGGGAGTTCCAATTGTCCCCATGAACACAATGTTCTCCGCCAAGGCAAATGTGGTGGAGCATGAGTAGAGCTCAACCAGACATGACGTCAAAGGCAACAAAAGAAGCAAAAAATATTGATTCAGGGTCCTAAGGGTAGTGTCTAGAAGAAGTCGGAATCCCAACCACAAGGATTTATTGGTTCTTGTTATAATTCTGGTAAGATTGGCCATAAATCTAATGCTTGTAGGTTTCCTAAGCAAAAGGATACCAACATGATGCAGGGAATCACCGAAGAACTTTGGTGATTTCTAAAGATGTTCGAGCTTTTATCCAAACTTTGGTGATTTCTAAATTTCGAATCCAAATTTTTGACGAAGTACGATTCCAGGCGTTGTTCAGTTTGATTAAGGGAAATAGTGTATTTGTTTTGCCTTAACAACACTGTTTTAACGTAGCCAAATTCTCTCACACTCCCCTATTATGTTAAGAGGGGAAATTTTCTTAAGGAGACCATGTTTTTCATGGGACTCAATCTATAACCAAAAAAAATATTTTTTTTTAATCTTTTACCTGGACAATTTCTTCATTTTGTAAAGTTGCATGTCAGTTTAGGGTTTATGCAATTTTTATCATTTTAGTATTTCATCTGGAAATATTATTATATTATTATATATTCATCTATTATCATTTTAAAGTGATACAGGAGACCTAAGAACCGTTTATGTTCAATAATTTGTAAAATATGTTACAATGGAAAATATTTTAACACTTTCTATTTCAGAAAAATGGTTGCAAACAACAGTAATGTTGACATCAGTGCTGAAGCATTGACTAAGACTGATGTTCCTATTGCATCATGGAACGCATCCGTCGTTGCATCGACCGGAATGGGTGATCATGACTTATCCTGCTGAACTGTGCATCCAGAAAACCCCGATAAGTTTGACGGGTCCAACTTCAAGAGGTGGTAGGAGGAAATGATGTTCTATCCAACCACTTTGCGTTGCGCACGATTCTTGATGGAAGAACCACGAACTCAAGGTTAATGTGATGATCATGGTTTTTTCTTAGCAATAGAAGCTTGGAGTCATTCAGACTATTTGTGTAGACTTTGTGTAATGAATAGTTTAGCTGATTCATTGTATGATATATATAGAAAAATTAAGTCTGCTAAGGAGCTGAGGCATGCCTTGGAACAAAACTATGAGTGTGAGGATATCGGTAAGAAGAAATTCCTAGTGATTTTTGAGTCAGCTGTGTTGACTTAAAGATGATCGATAACAAACCATGTATAAAATCGGTAATAGATATAAAACTACTCCTCGAGAGTATCCATGGCGAGAAGTTGGAACTCACCGAGGCATTTTCGGTAAAGTTACCCCTAACGTGGAATATGTTCAAGGGCTACCTGAAACACAAGCGAAAGGAGATTACCATGGTTGAGCTGCTCGAGAGAATCAACGTGTACGAACAATACATGAGTATTTCACAGGGAGTTCCAATTGTCCCCATGAACACAATGTTCTCCGCCAAGGCAAATGTGGTGGAGCATGAGTAGAGCTCAACCAGACATGACGTCAAAGGCAACAAAAGAAGCAAAAAATATTGATTCAGGGTCCTAAGGGTAGTGTCTAGAAGAAGTCGGAATCCCAACCACAAGGATTTATTGGTTCTTGTTATAATTCTGGTAAGATTGGCCATAAATCTAATGCTTGTAGGTTTCCTAAGCAAAAGGATACCAACATGATGCAGGGAATCACCGAAGAACTTTGGTGATTTCTAAAGATGTTCGAGCTTTTATCCAAACTTTGGTGATTTCTAAATTTCGAGTCCAAATTTTTGACGAAGTACGATTCCAGGCGTTGTTCAGTTTGATTAAGGGAAATAGTGTATTTGTTTTGCCTTAACAACACTATTTTAACGTAGCCAAATTCTCTCACACTCCCCTATTATGTTAAGAGGGGAAATTTTCTTAAGGAGACCATGTTTTTCATGGGACTCAATCTATAACCAAAAAAAATATTTTTTTTTTAATCTTTTACCTGGACAATTTCATCATTTTGTAAAGTTTCATGTCAGTTTAGGGTTTATGCAATTTTTATCATTTTAGTATTTCATCTGGAAATATTATTATATTATTATATATTCCTCTATTATCATTTTAAAGTTATACAGGAGACCTAAGAACCGTTTATGTTCAATAATTTGTAAAATATGTTATAATAATTTCAATGGAAAATATTTTAACACTTTCTATTTCAGAAAAATGGTTGCAAACAACAGTAATGTTGACATCAGTGCTGAAGCATTGACTAAGACTGATGTTCCTATTGCATCATGGAACACATCCGTCGTTGCATCGACCAGAATGGGTGATCATGACTTATCCTGCTGAACTGTGCATCCAGAAAACCCCGATAAGTTTGACGGGTCCAACTTCAAGAGGTGGTAGGAGGAAATGATGTTCTATCCAACCACTTTGCGTTGCGCACGATTCTTGATGGAAGAACCACGAACTCAAGGTTAATGTGATGATCATGGTTTTTTCTTAGCAATAGAAGCTTGGAGTCATTCAGACTATTTGTGTAGACTTTGTGTAATGAATAGTTTAGCTGATTCATTGTATGATATATATAGAAAAATTAAGTCTGCTAAGGAGCTGAGGCATGCCTTGGAACAAAACTATGAGTGTGAGGATATCGGTAAGAAGAAATTCCTAGTGATTTTTGAGTCAGCTGTGTTGACTTAAAGATGATCGATAACAAACCATGTATAAAATCGGTAATAGATATAAAACTACTCCTCGAGAGTATCCATGGCGAGAAGTTGGAACTCACCGAGGCATTTTCGGTAAAGTTACCCCTAACGTGGAATATGTTCAAGGGCTACCTGAAACACAAGCGAAAGGAGATTACCATGGTTGAGCTGCTCGAAAGAATCAACGTGTACGAACAATACATGAGTATTTCACAGGGAGTTCCAATTGTCCCCATGAACACAATGTTCTCCGCCAAGGCAAATGTGGTGGAGCATGAGTAGAGCTCAACCAGACATGACGTCAAAGGCAACAAAAGAAGCAAAAAATATTGATTCAGGGTCCTAAGGGTAGTGTCTAGAAGAAGTCGGAATCCCAACCACAAGGATTTATTGGTTCTTGTTATAATTCTGGTAAGATTGGCCATAAATCTAATGCTTGTAGGTTTCCTAAGCAAAAGGATACCAACATGATGCAGGGAATCACCGAAGAACTTTGGTGATTTCTAAAGATGTTCGAGCTTTTATCCAAACTTTGGTGATTTCTAAATTTCGAGTCCAAATTTTTGACGAAGTACGATTCCAGGCGTTGTTCAGTTTGATTAAGGGAAATAGTGTATTTGTTTTGCCTTAACAACACTGTTTTAACGTAGCCAAATTCTCTCACACTCCCCTATTATGTTAAGAGGGGAAATTTTCTTAAGGAGACCATGTTTTTCATGGGACTCAATCTATAACCAAAAAAAATATTTTTTTTTAATCTTTTACCTGGACAATTTCATCATTTTGTAAAGTTTCATGTCAGTTTAGGGTTTATGCAATTTTTATCATTTTAGTATTTCATCTGGAAATATTATTATATATTCCTCTATTATCATTTTAAAGTGATACAGGAGACCTAAGAACCGTTTATGTTCAATAATTTGTAAAATATGTTATAATAATTTCAATGGAAAATATTTTAACACTTTCTATTTCAGAAAAATGGTTGCAAACAACAGTAATGTCGACATCAGTGCTGAAGCATTGACTAAGACTGATGTTCCTATTGCATCATGGAACGCATCCGTCGTTGCATCGACCGGAATGGGTGATCATGACTTATCCTGCTGAACTGTGCATCCAGAAAACCCCGATAAGTTTGACGGGTCCAACCTCAAGAGGTGGTAGGAGGAAATGATGTTCTATCCAACCACTTTGCGTTGCGCACGATTCTTGATGGAAGAACCACGAACTCAAGGTTAATGTGATGATCATGGTTTTTTCTTAGCAATAGAAGCTTGGAGTCATTCAGACTATTTGTGTAGACTTTGTGTAATGAATAGTTTAGCTGATTCATTGTATGATATATATAGAAAAATTAAGTCTGCTAAGGAGCTGAGGCATGCCTTGGAACAAAACTATGAGTGTGAGGATATCGGTAAGAAGAAATTCCTAGTGATTTTTGAGTCAGCTGTGTTGACTTAAAGATGATCGATAACAAACCATGTATAAAATCGGTAATAGATATAAAACTACTCCTCGAGAGTATCCATGGCGAGAAGTTGGAACTCACCGAGGCATTTTCGGTAAAGTTACCCCTAACGTGGAATATGTTCAAGGGCTACCTGAAACACAAGCGAAAGGAGATTACCATGGTTGAGCTGCTCGAGAGAATCAACGTGTACGAACAATACATGAGTATTTCACAGGGAGTTCCAATTGTCCCCATGAACACAATGTTCTCCGCCAAGGCAAATGTGGTGGAGCATGAGTAGAGCTCAACCAGACATGACGTCAAAGGCAACAAAAGAAGCAAAAAATATTGATTCAGGGTCCTAAGGGTAGTGTCTAGAAGAAGTCGGAATCCCAACCACAAGGATTTATTGGTTCTTGTTATAATTCTGGTAAGATTGGCCATAAATCTAATGCTTGTAGGTTTCCTAAGCAAAAGGATACCAACATGATGCAGGGAATCACCGAAGAACTTTGGTGATTTCTAAAGATGTTCGAGCTTTTATCCAAACTTTGGTGATTTCTAAATTTCGAGTCCAAATTTTTGACGAAGTACGATTCCAGGCGTTGTTCAGTTTGATTAAGGGAAATAGTGTATTTGTTTTGCCTTAACAACACTGTTTTAACGTAGCCAAATTCTCTCACACTCCCCTATTATGTTAAGAGGGGAAATTTTCTTAAGGAGACCATGTTTTTCATGGGACTCAATCTATAACCAAAAAAAATATTTTTTTTTAATCTTTTACCTGGACAATTTCTTCATTTTGTAAAGTTGCATGTCAGTTTAGGGTTTATGCAATTTTTATCATTTTAGTATTTCATCTGGAAATATTATTATATTATTATATATTCCTCTATTATCATTTTAAAGTGATACAGGAGACCTAAGAACCGTTTATGTTCAATAATTTGTAAAATATGTTATAATAATTTCAATGGAAAATATTTTAACACTTTCTATTTCAGAAAAATGGTTGCAAACAACAGTAATGTCGACATCAGTGCTGAAGCATTGACTAAGACTGATGTTCCTATTGCATCATGGAACGCATCCGTCGTTGCATCGACCGGAATGGGTGATCATGACTTATCCTGCTGAACTGTGCATCCAGAAAACCCCGATAAGTTTGACGGGTCCAACCTCAAGAGGTGGTAGGAGGAAATGATGTTCTATCCAACCACTTTGCGTTGCGCACGATTCTTGATGGAAGAACCACGAACTCAAGGTTAATGTGATGATCATGGTTTTTTCTTAGCAATAGAAGTTTGGAATCATTAAGACTATTTGTGTAGACATTATGTAATGAATAGTTTATCTGATTCATTGTATGATGTATATAGCAAAATTAAGTTTGCTAAGGAGCTGAGGCATGCCTTGGAACAAAACTATGAGTCTGACTCTATTACTTGAACATGGTAGTTATTGTGTAGTTTTCTTGAGGCTTTATTCGCCACATCCAGTCTTCTATAAAAAGCTCTAACGATCTCTCTATCTGTGACTCGGCGATCAATGTCTATGACGTTCTTATGGAAACGCCCATAGAAGTTGACCAAGGTTTCTCCTAGTTGCGGATTGGCAACATCTAAGGCGACCACGCTCTTCAGGAGTTGGCATCCGTCCATATATCGCTCCAGGAACTTGTTCTTTAATTCGGAACATGTCCCTATTAATCCTGCAGGTAGGTCAAAGAACGAAGAGGCCACCAAAGTTGAGAGGGTTGATAAAATTATTAGGGTTAATTGGTTATCATCGTATGACTTACCCAGAAAAGAGGCTTCATGCCTGTTGACGTGGATCACGGGATCACCTCCGCCACTATATTAAGGGATGGGTCTCTCCACCACATTCTTTGGTATTTTGACTGATATGAGGGTGGCGGTAAATAGATGGGAGGATCGTTCTCTGAAAGGGGTCATGACGCCACCACAATGTTTCTTTATATTTTTGTTTATGTGATCCTCAACTTCGCCAACAGTGAATTGAAGTTGTTGTTCTTCTGTCGGTAAGGCACTCGACGGATTGACAGAGTAAGTGACTGTCAGTGCTGTTGTGGAGGCTGGAGGCATGGATTGATGTCCAAATGTCATCTCTTGGTCTTCTTGAGGAGGGACGACACGCGGATTTTTAGTTTATGCTTCTGGTGGCACCGAGAGACAAGGATTTTCATGAGGAGCAGGAACTTGTCTGTGGGCCTGCCCTATGACAGTTTCCCCAGCCACTTGGACAGTTTTCCTAGCTTGAACCTCGATGGGGGGAGGAACTGGAGCCAGTCTTTAATTGCTGACTTGTTTTTGTTCTGATCTTGGAGGGACGACATTGGGAATTGTTTGGCTACCAGGTTCTTGCTGGTGGAGCGATGAAGCGGCAGTGGATTCAGAGGTATCCTCGGACTAGTCCTGAGGAAAACTGAACCAGATGAGGATAAAATGAAAAGCTTAGTGCTACAAACAAAGAGAATTTCATATTGTTCACACTAAGCTTGATTATTACTATAGGGGTGGTCATCTATTTATAGGTGATGCTAGGGATATGTATGCAAAAGTCCTAAACATGTGGACTTGAATGTAATTATCCTAAACATTTGGACTAAATCAAACAATTATCTAAACCATAATCCCTAACATTCCCTTTTGTAGATCCCTAAACCATCTCAACATCTCATCAACATCTAACATTTACCTAACATTCATCCATGTAGACTTGCTTCTTTGCTTGCAATCCTCAACGTTACCATGATCATGTTGAATAACAAGCACATCTCCATGATCTTGCTGAATAACAAGCAGCTTCATGATCTTAATGAATAATGAGCACAACTCACCCATTGCTGATTTGCAGGAGTTGATTTCCATGGCATTGCTGAGCTGATTTCAATCACAGATAATTCACCCATTGTTGATATGTATGAGTTGATTTCTATGCCATTGCTGAGTTGATTTCAATCACATATAATTCACCCATTGCTGATATGCAGGAGTTGATTTCCATGGCACAAGTTTGCCCTAATAACTAGCATATGTCTACTGTAATACCGAGCACAAGTATGCTCTAATTTCAGTGAGGCGTAGCTTGGCAAATGAATGATGATGATGAGGATACCGAGAGCCTTTGATGCACTCCTACTGTTGAACCAAAGCTGGAATACCAAAGGGAAAAAAAGAAGAAGAAGCCTTGAGATTGCAGAAAACGTTTTGTAAACACGTAGAGAAACATAGAGAAGCAGGAAGCGTTCCAAGCACACAGCAAAACATAGGATCTTCAAGGAGAAAAAACAGCCAAAAATCAGAACAACGTAGTACTTGCAAAGCAGCAGCAAATGGAGGCAATCAGTAGCTAAAAATCAACCTCAAATACAGTCTCAAACAGAGGACTAATCAACCTCATAATCAGCATAACAACCATGACAATGATAGCATGAAGCACAGGTCTTCCTCAACTTGAAGATCAACATCACCTCATTCCAACGCAACTGAATGAACAGCAACATGATGATCCTCCATTCTCTGAAGAAGCTACTGGATCTGTTATCATTCCTTCTGGTGATGGAATGTCAACGACCTCCCATTACTATAATAACTCTACTCGACTTTACCAATTCAACTTGCCTTATGATGCTATAAATTTTTTGGAAGCTTCAGTTCTATCATCTACTGATTACTTTGAAGAAGTTATTGGATCAGTCATCGTAAGTTATAGATGACACCTAAGTTTCTCGCCAAAACAGGTAATTCTCTCACCAAAATCGCAGCACAACAGATTACAACTTAATGATAACAGCACAACAACCGATCACAACCAAGTGTTGAATGGAAACAGCAGAGCTGCTGAATTGCTTGTATATAATCATCAGAGCAGCAAAAGTGAACCACAAATCCACCGAAGAAATAGTAGAATGAATGAAGAAGCAAAGCAGGTGAGAAAACCGAAGAAACATAGTAGAGAGAACTGAGTAGCTTAGCAATCTTAGCTTCGTTTAGAAAATGGTTTTCTAACCCAACATGTTGTAAATGGTACAACATGTTTAGAAATGATTGTTTTTAGTCCCTTCGTTTAACTTCCGTTCCAATTAGTTGTTATGTCCTCACATGATGTCACGTGCTCAAACCATTCCCTTTTTTCCCTTAGCAACTACAACGAGGATTTTCATTGTTAATATTTCTTATGTTGGAGACGACATCATCTAAGATTGTTCTTCTTAATTTCGCCTCTAGAGCGCCTCTGGTAATGATCCTCCTTCTGATGGTCAACGACCTGTGCTTTTCCTGCTATCCGCGGACATGTACGGCTAGATCGGTGTCGCCGTTGACTTTGGATATTCAAGTTATTATCCAGATCGTCACTCCTAGTGAACCTCGGTTTCTTGATGTCCTCGGAGTTGACATCGCTTTTGGAGAAATAGGAAGAGTTTTGGGTCGAAAGTTTTTGTTCGGCGGCGTCGGAGGAGATGTCTTCCTATTGAACCTCTAACCTGCTGAACCTCTAACCTGCAAAAGTAAATTTATACATCGGGAAAGGAAAAGGATCCTAGTGATACATAAATTCCTAATCTATCCTGAGTATCAACATCACTCATCAACCAAAACCAAAAAAATCAGTTTTTTAGAGAATATCAAGTAACCAGCATGTGTACAATACAACTTTGATGTGTTGTACAAAACTTCGTTTGTGGAGCATAACTTTACAAATTATGTCGCAAAGTGAAGCTTTGGGTTTGTCCATTCACAGTTCATCTTATAATATTGTTAGCTTGTATTTCTTCAAGTCAAACTCAGGAGGCAACAAGGATGTTTTTGAAGTGATCAAGAATGCACATGCGATGGAGCCATGTTAGTGGAAGGAGAGGCCAGTTGTACAGTTGAGGAGATTGGAGATGCCTCCTTTAGTTGCCTAGGTTTCTTGGCTTCATTTTCATTGTCTTCATCTTTACTAGTTTAGACATGGGTGTTTTGCTAATTGATGGTTTCTTTTTGGGCAGGTAACAAAGTACAAGTATGGAGTGTTTGTTCTAGGATTGTGTGTGAACCATTGCTTGTTCAATGGTCTGGGTGCCATGGAGTTCGTGAATTCGTGAGGGGAGACTTCTCGTGGTCTGCCTCTCGAAGTTCTACTTTTTCTTGATAGGACCATCCTTAAGTCAAGACAACCGCCGAGAACCCTAAAAAAATCTACTGATGTTATCTCTATAACTAAAATTCTAGGTCCTTCTTCTTCGACCCTGAGAAGCTTGACGAACTAAAGAAGAAATCTCCCGAGGATGAAGCCCTCTCAAAGTGCACCACATTTGAGGCACTATCAGCCTTCGTGTGGTGATCCAGTACCAAGGCCGTCGGTATGCTGCCCGACCAACAAACAAAATTCTTATTTAAAGTCAGTGGTCGGTACTAGCTCTACCCTCCCCTACCTCAGGGCTACTTCAGCACTGGCATCGTTCTAACCCACTCCTTTTGTACTGCCGGTGACTTGGTCGAGAACCATCTTTCCTTGCCGCCACGCTGCTCATCACGACATGGTCGATGTTGTCTTTTCACACCACAGATTTCGGTTCGGGTGATCCCATCTTGTCGGAACTGGTGGTGTTGCCGGAGAATGAGGTGATTCTATTCCTATCACAATGGAAGGAACGAAAGAGAGTTAAGGAGAATCGCTTCAAGGAGAAGTTGGGAGGGTAGGGGTTTGTTCTGTGTTTCCTTGAAATCGAAAATCATTCCTTTAGGTAAGGAAACGAGGGAAGAAGAGTATTATTGTCTTTTATTAATTTTTGTTTAAATGAATAAGGATAATTGAAGATCACATGACAAACACGTGACTACTTAACGGGACAATTAAACGACAGGTGAACGGAAGGTCCAATTACCATCAATTTGCAACATGTTATACCAAAAAAACGTCGTAAAAAACAAGTAGTACCAAAAACTATTTTTGTCAAACATCATGTCCCATTATCAAGCTTTTCCTTTTTAAATTCAAGACAAGTTATTTAGAATATTTAGGTTTTTTTATTTTTCGGTTCAATATGTTTTTGTGTTTCACCCAAATGTTTATGCAATTGTGTAATAGGTAGATGTGTAACTTTAAATCTCCAAATATTTAGGAGGAGACCATCATTATCCCTGGATGGCTGAGGGTAGGGGTAAGCTCGAGTAGGTTCTATAATTTTTTTACTATAAAAAAGTCGAGCTCGAAGTTTAGGCTTATTATCTAAAGGATCGAGACCATGTTCAAAATAAAAAGAACGTCCATGGCAGGCTTATTTGTCTCGAGAAGGACTTGGAGTAATTTTTTTATATATATTACTGAGTTAATAAGCTAAAAAGTACACAAACTTGAAGAAGAAAAAACCAACTAAATTTAATTATACAGTCAGAACAATAATGTATTCGTTATAAAATTAGCTAAATAAATTACTAAATTATCAAGTTGAAGGTCTATTATGTGATTTTGTACCAGTAATTAATATATTCTAACCAAGGTTGGTAAAATCGAGACGGATCAATCCAATTAGTAATTGAGTTGAAAAGACCAAACCCAATTTTGACATAATAATAAAAAAGTTGTTTGATCACTATCGGTCTTAAACTTGGGACACACCTTTTCAGACTGTTTAAGGTCAGGTTATTCGGTCTATCAACCTTTTTGCTCCGCCTTATTTGAGGGTATTATTGGTAGTGGTTTTCTATGATTGAGGGTATTAGGTATTCATAAGGTTGATTAACAACCCGAAAAATACGACAAAGTTTAAATCTCTCAAACTTTAGTAGATGATTTCTACAATATAACATAATGGGTACGAGTTTGAGATTAGTAGAGTAAGCATTAGAGTTAAGGGTTTTCACAAGAAATAAATTAGGTGATGTTAACCTGAAAACCTTGTGTTAAGTTCTTAACCTATCACATGGACATTACTCGTGTGAACCAGATTAGTAAGTTAATGGGACAACTCTCCTAAGACTACACATGCGGTGCTTCCTTACTCTCTAGTAAGAGCGACGCCTCTCCTTAGACGAAGACTACAAGGATGCCTATGAGTGTGAGACCCTAAGAGGCGATACCACATAAGCAATCAACCACCTCAGACCAAAGATCCAGGAATATGTTGACCCTGGATATAAGAAAAAAATTAACACTAACTCGTTAAGAGATTGTTGTGGTCTATTGTGGCCACGTCAGAGAGGACTAACCATGGTATGAAGCTAACAATAGATTCGAGTTACGTATCCTTATAAATACTCCGTTGTTACCTCATTAATAGGTCATTAATCATGTCATGTCTAAGAGGATAGATCTTAAACATGTCTCCAAACTAAAAGCGTGAACGTGACACGATTATTAAACAGAGCACATGTGACGTGCAAGATTAAAAAAATAACAACTTCATACATATACATGACACAAGTCAAGTCACATGACACAAAATGCCATGAGGCAACACCACACTAAATATCACGACGCGAAATCCACATTCATAATTTAATTTCACATTCAAGTCTGAAAATCCACAAGTGATTCAAATAGATGTAAAAAAACAAATTCAAATCATATATAGATATACTTAATTATGTTTATGCGTATATTTTCAGATCGGAAGTATTTATACGTCATTTTAATTGTGTCTAAACATATAAAAATTGTTTAGGTACGAGATGTGTTAAGGTCAAACTCATATACATATAAATGCAGATCGTTACAAATTGTTTAATTATGTCATGGAAGAAATTGTTGATCCTAGAAGAAACCTCTCATCCTTTTCGACGAGTCTCAGCTCCAGCCCGACGCCTAAGACCTAGAGGACCATTAGTCATTGCCTCAAAGGGTATCGCGCTAAGATCCTGAGTATGGACGTTACCCCTAAGGTTCGTTCGAACATCTTAAGGTGAGGTCACATCCTTCTTCAATCTAATTGATTGAGGTTGTCAGGACCCCCTAAAGTCTTTCAAAATATAATAACATGCCTCTTATAAAGGTATACAATGAACAATAAATCAGTTTGTTGGTTTATTTGTGTTCTGGCCAACGTATCAACAATTGAGTTCCCTTTCCCAATAAATATGACGGAATTTTAGATCAGTAGAGAGTAAACATAAGAGATAAGGCTTTTGCAGTTAATGTATTAATTCGACATGTAAAAATAAGGTTATTGATAACCCATTATGGACAACCCAAATTTCAGCAGTGATCCCTAGTTTCCTAGAGAAACCTGTTGAATCACGTTTATCGGTAGTGTCCTTTCCGGTACTTTCCGACTTGGTTCCGTGCCGCTCTGTGAACCTGCACAGAAGGAAAGCCCGGGTACTCCCATTGTTTCCCCTCCGACGATCAAGTCAGTCAAGGGTTGTGAAAGTAATGTGTAGCTGTAGTATGTAAATGTTCACTTAAAGAGTTATGAAGCTATGTGGAGAGGTTTTATAGCCCTCCACTCTAACCTGTATGATAATTCCTTTTACATTATGTACTCCTCAAATCCGGGGGCGCCGAGCGCCCTGCATATAGTGCCCTAAACATAGGGCCCTGGTTTCCCGGACCCCTATTCCGCATTACTGTTCCCCCACTATACCCTGTCTGGTTATGGAATTGTGTGCTGAGACCAAAGATAATGGAAGATGACGTCAGGCATGACCCAGCATGAGGGCGAGCGCCCCTTACCTAGGGCGCATGCCCTTCTACCAGCGGCGTACGCCTTTTTATCTAGATCGGGTCGGATGCATGTCAGGTCAGTTTCTAATGTCGGTAGGCGGGTTAATACCCAATATCTTGCCCCCCAAGCCAAGGTTAAGCATAGCTCGCCCTTGGTTTTAGAGTTTTTTTGGGTGGAATGTCCCTTTTACTGATGCGCCTTTTAATTTTCCAAGGGCGTAGCCACTAATACCGGATAACTTTGATTCCTTTATTTCACTACCAAGGCGCGCCTTTTTGATTCTTACTGCTGGTTTCTGAAGGATTATTTACAGAGGCGAGCCTTTTGTTTGCAACACTTCTTACCGTTGGACTTCGAGTTTTGCGCTTCTGACCGTTGTATTTTTGAAACCATCATATATGTGGTTGACACGTGGCAGCCTTGTGTCTTTTCAGTTTCCGAAGTTTTGAACCGTTTCCATTGAACCGTTTTGTATACGAAAAGTCGCCTGGTTTGGTATTCCAACCGTTCGCCCAAACAGTTACTTTTGTTGAGCCAGACATCTGAACCGAGACTTTTTCCCCTATAAATTACTTATTCCTATTCATTTGAGGTCCCACTCTCCATTTCCAAGCTTCTCTCTCTAGAATTATCTCTGCCTTCTCTCTAGAATTTCTGACCTTCCTAGCTTTGTAGCGGCGCTCTTCCCTACTCCAAGGATTGCTTCCGTTTCCTCCGATCGTATTTGTCGCCGAATTCAGACTTTGGATCGCATCATGTCGAAGGTATCCGGAAGTTTTCAACTCTTAGGTGAGGCTCACGTCTTCTTCCCTCCAGGTTTTTCTGATCCTAAACCCAACACCCTTACGAGGGCCCTTTACGAACAAGCTGTCGAGGAGTCGGGGATGGATAACAATTTATGTCCTTGCTATCCCCTTTCCGATGAAACAGATTCCGAAAATCCCCATCCCATTTGTTTACCTCGGCCTGGTGAGGAGACGATCTTTCCTTTTCAAATTGACGCGGGTTTACGGTTTCCCTATTGTCCCGAGTTAGTAGAAATGTGCACCTATTACGGTGTTTCTCCCACCCAACTTTCCCCAAACGCTCTTCGTCGTTTAGCGCTTTCCCAAATCATGGTAGATCATGAGTTTTGCGACGCCATTTAAATTTCAAAAGGCAACCACACGACCGACACATGATTAGACCACATTTAAAAAAAAGTAATAATATATTATATAAAGCATGAATAAATGCAGAAAAAAATCAGAACATTTTAAGACAAATCTGAAAACAAATAGTAAAACATTATTTTTATATATTTCATATGTTATTAAAAAAATAAAAACATATTTTTTCAGAAAAACAAATAAAATAATAAATAATATGAAAATATGAAGAAAAACACAGAAACATTATTTGTATATTATTAATATAAATAAATTAAAATTATTCTAAAAACTTTCGAAACTATTTTTGTAGATTTTAGTAAAACTTTGAAATAGAATATACAATAAATAGTATTTAAGAGTATAATTTAGTTTATTTTGAATTTTGATAATATAATATATTATTTAAATAAATATAAAAATATTTTTTAAAATGATTTTCAAAATATTCTATTTTAATAAAAACTATTTATAAGAAAAAAATAGACTTGCTGATTTTTTCCCTATATTCTTATATTTTATTTAAAATATGAAGTGTAATATTCAAAAAATAGTTTTTTAATATATTTTTGAATTTTAAGTATACATGAATTTATTTCATACTTTTTATGACATATGAAATAAATAAATAAAATTAATATTTTCAGTTTTTTTAAAATATTTTTCTAATTCTGTATGTATATCTATTTAAAAAATATTTTGGTTTGATAAAATATTTTCTAACAAATATTTAGATTTTTTATTTTTATTTTATAAAAATAAATTATTTATCTACAACATCATCATTCCACTTGCCACGTCATTATTTCATCTGCTACGTCATTAGTCTTTACTCTTATTTAACGGATTATTTAATAGTAATAATCTAAAATCAACAAAATGAAACATAATACCTCTTAAATAAATAAGGTCTACGCTCTTACCACTTTGATTAAACATATTATATTTGTTTTTCATACTCTAACTTTTAAAAAACCATCTTAGGATTAAAATAAGGGTTTAAGACCAAATAGCTATCTGGACTTTGGATGTTTTACAAATAGATACCCGAACTTAGAAGTTTCAAGAATATCTACCTAAACTTTGACATATGGGACAAATAGCTAACTCCGTTAAATTTTCTGTTAAATATGGACGGAAAATGACGTGACAACACATGATTAATCCATAATTTTAAAACTATATATTTTTTTAAATACTAAAAAATTCAGAAATAACCTAAAAATTTAATAAGAAAAATAAGAGTTTTGAATATATTATTTTTATTAAATATAATTATTTTTAATTAAATAAAATTATATTTTTATTAAATATAATTATTTTTAATTAAATAAAATTATACTTTTATTAAATATAATTATTTTTATTATATATTTTTAATAAAAATATTATATTTAAAACTCTTATTTTCCTTATTAATTTGTCACTTTTTTTAGAATTTTTATGATTTTTTTGTATTTTAAAAAAATAATATAAATTTTTAATTATGGACTAATAATGTGGTGTCACGTCATTTTCCGTCCATATTTAACGGAGGTAGCAATTTGCCCCATGTGTTAAAGTTGAGGTAGCTATATCCACGTTCATTCAAAGTTTAGGTAGTTGTTTTTGAAAATTCAAAGTTCTGGTAGATATTTGTAAAACGTTCAAAGTTCGGATAGTTATTCGCTAATTAACCATTAAAACAATGTTCTCCGTTTCCTTTGCGTTACTGTTCTGTTTAGCTTCTACTGTTATTCATTTCTTTGTTGTGGTAAGGGTTTTTCTCTCGTTCTCTGCGTTTCTCATTTCTCTTTTTCAATCCCCATCACGAATCTATTATTCTCGATATGGTGAATGTTTCTCTTTGTTTGATTTGTCATCTTGCAACCAGACTCTATTCAATGTTAACGTCATCCCGAGCCCTAATTTCTTCTGCAATCGGCGTTGTCTCGATCCGTTGTTACCGTCTCCATTTTCTCCGCGTCTCTAGTTGATCCAAGGTACAATTCTTATATTCTAATGATTTCCGTTTCCATTATGCTTCGCACGCACTTTGATCACTGCCAATAACTTGGGTGTGATCTTCCTTATTATTGTTTTGCACTTCCTTTGCAACATGGTGTAAATCTAGAATAAGGAATAGGTAACCGATAGAAGATTTATCTTTTAAAGGATAAGTAATTGGTTGATATTATTTGGATTGTATAACTTTATGTTATGTTTCATCCCCTCATATTTCTGTTTATGCTGTGAGCAATGATTTAAATGATTTGTTGATGAAAGTCTATTCGACTTCTCCTAAGTATGCTGCATTACACGAACAAACTTTATAATTGACTGGTGTAATTTGTAAACAAACAAGTGAATCTAGAACTCCATTGCTTCGTTTTTGAGTCGTTAACAAATGTTCTTCTAGGTGTTATCATCAAACTCTTTTGTAGTGTCAATATTTTCATCCTTTGTAACAAGTATACATTCATGTTGCTACATTGAGAAAAATTTATGCTTCCAATATAAAGCAAATCTTGATATGTAATTAAAAGATGATCGTTCCTACAAATTGTGTAACTTGTCGGGAAAAGTGGGTTAGTTTTAGTAGGATTATGTGATAAATGGGTTGCCCAATGAAGCCCATAGTCTAAGCCCAGGACGGTAATATTAGTTTTATGTCCTGGACCATATCCTTCATCTATTTGTATATACATACACACACGAGTCGTCAAGGTTTAAAGTAGACAAAATGGGTATTTAATTTAACTTAGAATAATAATATAAAAACTGTATGCGTTTGTAGTCACACGCATCTCCCAACCGAAGAACACTCGCCCCCTGCGATTCTCGGTGTTCCTCGTGTTGGAATCAGTCGCTCCGATTTGGAGACATCTGCCTTGGCATTTATTGCCAATTGAAACCAGCCAATCACAGCAATCCATTCAGTCCAACCACTGTTCTACAATTGGACGTTTCCATGCAAAGGAAACATCAGGACGACGCTCGCCAACTGCAGGAAATGAACTCAGTTTTTTGGAACTGAGCCTCTCCTCCACACCGGCGAGGTGACGTCCCAGCGACACAAGCGAGGACAGCAAGGGAGACGGTGACCCAAGCTGCTCCACGACAGGAGACGACAGCAGCATGAGGACATCAACATGGACCGTGAATAGCAACAACACCATATACTGAACCGAGCACAACACTATACTCGAACCCAGCCAAAACTGAATTCTCCATTATACTCACCCATTTTCATTTCGTCTTCTTGTAGGGAGCTGTCAGCCGAGGTGAAGGCGCTGCACCCACGACTACACGATGGATAAGCACGTCGGTTCCAGTTCCGGTTCCGGAGGGACAAACATGTTCGGCGGGCTTGTGGCAGACTTGGACTCAAATCAACAAGTGCAAAGCGAGACATGGTACGTGGGGAAGGTCCTATCCCAAAAGATACGTGGGGAATGTCAATCAAACAGAGTATGATCAATGGGGTGTTAAAGTCGGCATGGACTCGATATGGAAAAGTCTCGATGTCAGAACTGGAGGATGGGATACAGTTGTTCGATTTTGAACGACAAGAGGAGGCCGATCAGATATTAGACCGGTTACCGTGGTCTATTAATGACCACATATTGACCACAAAGCGTTGGGACCCGAGTATGGGAGTAAAAGAGGTCGACTTCCAAAACGTACAAATCTGGACACAAGTTCATGACTTAGGCCTGGATAAATTTAGTGATACGAATGCCTGGAAGATAGGGAATATGATAGGGAAATGCCTAGAAATTGAAAAGCACGTTGGTAGAATAAGTAGAAGCTATATGAGAATTCGTGTGGAAGTTGATGGGGAGAAACCTTTGATGGCGGGATTCTGGTGGAAGAAGAGGAGATAGATGGGCATCAATTAAATATGAGAGGTTATCTAATTATTGTTATGGATGTGGCATGTTGAACCACACGACCTAAGCATGCAAAACTGTTGTACAACTGGCATAACATGATCATGATATTCCAATGTATGGACCTTGGCTTGTTGGGGTGAGACCTAAGCAGGTGAAGGTGAAGCAAACAGTAGGAGGAGAATAGCAACAATGATCACAACACGAACATGGTGGAAGGAGGTCGTGGTTTGATATCATGGCCGAGGTGAGGGGGAAGACCCGAGCAGAAAACACGGAGTAAGGGACAGAATGGGACAGAAAACACGGAGTAAGAGAACCTCCAAACACACCACCCATATCGCCCACTCCATGACACCGAACCCCACATCCGACCTAAGTCCATACTTGGACAAGATGACACTCAAAAGGACCAGGGAGGGAGTAGAGGACCAACCAGGGACGAAAAGGAGGAGGATACCAGAGGAGGTGACCGTGGGAAAGGAGACAAGGGTTCGAACTTGCCTAAGGAGGAGAGCGAACATGTCAAACTCTAACCGCAAGAAGCGGACCATGAAGAGGCCGACAGGTACTAAGACAAAGGTGGAGGAGAATGACAACTTGACGGGTTCTAGCGGCTATCTCGAAACAGCCACGGGTGCCCAATGAGTGTCATCTCATGGAATTGTCAAGGTTTGGGGTCTGCCTTGACAATCCAACATTTACAAGACTTCAACAAAAGGTATCGGTCAAACATCATATTCTTAATGGAAACAAAGAATGGGGATACCTATTGCGAGAAGATAAGAACACAGATGAGGATGACCAACAAGTACTATGTTAGCCCGAACGGAACATCGAGAGAGTTTGCATTCTGGTGGACAGAGGATACTAGGGTTTCGGTTTTGTATGTCGACCCGAACAACATTGATTGTGAGGTACACCTAGATAACCATGCCGAACAGACATTTGTTACATGGATATACGCGAGTACGGAGACGAGGGAAAATACTCAATTTTGGAAACTCCTAAGATCACTAGGGAGGAGCCGAAGGGTGGGATGAATGATCCTTGGGGATTTCAATACCATTTGCTACCCTCATGAAAAACAAGGCGGAAGAAGGAAATCCCAAAGGCAAATGGATGAATTCAACCAAGGGATCGAGGATTTAGGCATGGAAGACTTGGGAGCAAATGGACACCCTTTCACGTGGTGCAACAACCGAGCCGGAGCAGATAAGATAAGCGAGCGCCTTGATCGTGTTTTGATAAACACGATTTGGGCATCGCAGTACCAAAGGGGGAGATGCATCAATGAATTAACTATAGGGTCGGACCATGCACCATTGGTGGTCCAACTCAACCAATCCGAAAAAGAGAAGGCGTTTCAAATTTGAGGCAATGTGGCTAGAAAACCCGGAGTGCAAGGAGGTGATAAAAGAAGCATGGGAAAGACAAACCACGGGTAGAGAAATCTAAGAGGTATACAAAAAACTCAACAAATGCCGAACAAAACTCACGACTTGGAGTAAGGTGACCTTCGACAATAATATGAACGAGATAGCAAAAACGAAGGATGCACTAAGGAGAAACTTTCAAGGGGGAACAAGTGATGCTACGACACTTGAAGAAAAAAGATTGAAAGCAAAGATCCAACGACTTTGGACGAGATAGGAAACATATTGGAAACAACACTCGAGGGTCAAATGGCTAAGGGATGGTGATCGCAATACTATATTCTTTCATCAGACCACAATAGCACGGAGGAGGCAGAACCAAATATGTCGTCTAAGGGGAACAAATGGGGAGTGGATAGAAGATGAATGAAAGATAACCAAGGTGTTATATGAATACTATGAGGGTATGTTCACATCGGAACAAACTGATCCGGGGGAGGACTCCCTAAGATATGTACTGAACCAGATCACACATGATATGAATGAGAACTTGACTAGGGAGGTGATTGACGAAGAGATAAAGTTGGCAACAAACCAGCTTGGTGGATCCCGAGCACCGGGTCCGGACGGGTTCCCGGGCCTGTTTTACCAAAGGAACTGGAACATCGTGGGTGCAGACGTCATCACCGCGGTCAAGACTTTCTTCAGAACAGGTACTCTTTTAAACCCCCTAAATAATACAAATATAGTGTTGATTTCAAAAGTTTCAAGTTCCACGAGACCATTGAATTTTCGACTTATAAGCTGTTGTAATTTTCTTTACAAGATCATATCAAAAGTGTTGGTCAACCGGTTAAAGTGTTATCTATCAGAGTTTTTCACTCCTTTCCACAGTGCATTTGTATCAGGTCGACACATACAGGATAACACCATGGTTGCCCACGAGGTATTCCACCACCTCAACATGAACAATCACGAGAACAAGGTAGAGTGCGCATTGAAAATTGATATGCAGAAGGCGTATGATAGAGTGAAATGAGACTTCCTATTAACCATACTCAGGAAAAGTTGTAGAGCAATGGTTGAGATGAATAAAAGAATGCATATCTACGACCGTATACCAAGTGGTGGTTAATGGGGAACGCACGAGCTCCATATCCCCAACTCGGGGTATCAGACAAGGTGACCCCCTCTCACCCTATCTATTCATACTACTTGCGGATGTGCTATCACGAAGAATAGATGGGGCAGCTAGGGAGGGGACTATATAGGGAATCATGCTTAGGAGACAATGCCCGGAACTCCACCACCTTTTCTTTGCAGATAACTCCCTCTTTTCCATACAGGGAACGCCCGAGAATGTGAGAGGTCTTTGGGGGTATACTTGAATCTTATTGTCAAGTATCAGGCCAACGGATAAACATACATAAATTGACCCTCTTCTTTAATAAGGGTGCGAGACCGAATGAGAAGAGGTTGGTAGAGGATGCGTTACATATCCGAAGCACGGGTGACCCGGGCAAGTACCTAGGTTTACCATGTCTGGGGACGATAAAAAAAAAGGAGGCACTAGGATCATTGAAAACAATAATCAGGGACAAGTTGAGAGGGTGGAGGCCGAAAACACTCAATCAAGCGGGAAAGGAAGTGCTCATTAAGGCGATCATCACGACGATACCGACGTATGAAGTGAGCGTATTTCGGCTCCCAAAAACATGGTGCTCGAAAATGGATAGTCTCATTGCAGACTTTTGGTGGGGGCAAACCACAGAAGGAAAGACAACACATTGGAGAAGATGGGAGGTCCTCACAAAAAGCCAAGGAAGTGAGGGGACTAGGATTCCAGGAACTCCAAAGTTTCAATATGGCGCTTCTAACCCAAATGGCGAGCTGAATCATGACCAATCCCGACACCATTTGTGCACAAGTATTGAAGGGACTCTATTTCTTAAGGGTTTCGCTACTAGAGGCAAAGAAGGGTGGCCGAGCTTCATGGGGATGGACTAACATACTACATGACCGAGATGTAATTAAGCACGAAGGAATTTGGACAATCAAGACGGGAGAGCACATCCGAGTATTTGATGACTCATGGATATACACCAAAGAGAGCAAAAGAGTAAACGGGGATATAGTAGTGGAGCATGGCGGGAACCTAAGCGTAAGGAATCTAATTCTCCCGAATGGCACGTGGAATGAGATACTCGTGAGGAACTTAGTTGACCACGAAGATGCAACCCATATTCTCAACTTGTCTTTACCACGAGAAGGGGGAACTGACCGATACATATGGCCTCATACAAAGGATGGTAGCTCACAAGTCCGATCGGTCTACCACAAAATAAGGGAGCTAGCCGAACCAAGACCAAGGCCGAACCAAAGCACAAATGACAACTTTTGGAAGGAAATTTGGAAAACAACGGTACTATGAAAGGTGATGAACTTCATGTGGAGACTAGCAACGAATGTCATCGCAGTCAAAGCAAACATGGTGCGGAGGAGAATGAATGTTACCCCGAATTGTCCGATATGTGGCGAGGAGGAAACACAGGAGCACATGATCACGGGATGTGGGTGGACAACACAGATCTGGAGTGGCATACTAGGTGTACAATTGGATAGGCAACATGGGCTAGACATAACAGAATGGCTCAAGAGAATAAAGACGGGGATGCATGGAGGAAATACCGAGAGCGACAAGAGGTAGACAATTACTCTAATCACTTGTTGACATATTTAGAAGGCTAGATGCACGACGACCTTTGAAGCAAAACACCTGAACCCGATTGTTGTGATAAAGGAAATCAAGCAAGGCTACGAGGAGCAAAATGAGGCAAATCGACCGAACCAACCAAACAACATTCCAGCCGAGAGATCGACACAACAATGGACACCACCGAATGAGCATACGATCAAGATCAATTGTGAGGCATCATGGTGTAGGGAAACCAGAAGAGCTGGCATAGGAGTGGTGACAAGAGATAAAAACGGAAAGGTTGTGGGCGGGATCAACCGGAAGTTAAGGAGTGACGACATAGAAGCTATGGAAGCCATGGCTATACAAGAAGGAGTGCGACTAGCGATTGAAGCGTAATGACAAAGTATCATAATAGAGACGGACTCACACACGGTTCACCAACAAATCATGGAACATCCGAGCACTAGCACGACAAGTGGAGCAAGTGCAATGACGAGCGATTCCAAGGGCGAGCAATGAATGTGCCAATTGGATAGCGAAACGAGCAAGAATGGGAGTGAGTCTTGATGATTGGGTCGAAAGACCACCACTACCCTTTGTATGTTTAGTAACAAACGATATGATGTACGAATCTACGTGACCTCAAGTCACAGCGTTTTATTTCTTAAAGTAAAGCGGTTATTTGATAAAAAAAAGTAGACAAAATAATTAACAATATTCTGTAGAAATCCTATAGAACCTCCATCAAGTAGGCTAACTACACTCACTCTGATTCTCTAGTAATAGGTATGTAGACTCCTAATGTGTTAGGGTGCGAGTCTTTCAACAATATGGAGTCTCCGTCCCTGAGACGTAATTCCAATAGCGTTGCTTTCCACACTTCAGCAATATTAATCATCAAGTTAAGTGTTCTTATCTTGGTCAATATGGTTATTTACAAAAAGCATATGAACAAGTTAAGTATGTTCAAATTTAAGGAAAATGCGTTTATCAGTCTATGAGCATATGAACTTCAACTAGTTAAATAATAAATCATTTCAACTTATCAAACTAGTCTCTTGGTGCTTGCTTAAGCCCATAGAGAGCTTTTTGTAACTTGCAGACAATGAGCTTTCCATCACTATCTCGTTTCTCAAATCTAGATGGTTGAACAATGAACACATTTTTTGGTATATCACCATTCAAAAATCATTGTTCACATCCATATATCAAATTGGCCAATTGAACATTAGATTTAATGATAGTATGATTCTCGCAGTGGTATGTTTAGCTATAGGGCTAAAAGTTTCTTCATAATCAAAGCCCACTTTTTGAGAAATTTATTTTGCTACAAGTGGAGCCTTGTATCGTTCAACTGATCCGCTAAGTTTTCTTTTTATTTTGATGAACCACTTACAACCAACAGGGGTTTGTTCAGATGGAAGGTGAGTTAAAACCCAAGTAGAATTAGCATTGAGAGCATTAAGTTCTTTATGAACAATCTTTCTCCATTTGTGTACATGTAGAGCAACCTAGATATGATTTGGTTCAGGACTAATGGTATTGGAGTTAAAGCCTTCTACATAGAATTTGGCCTTTGAGTGAGTGGCCATAGAATGGATGGAGGGTGTAGGCTCAAAAAGTGTGGAAGTAGAGGAAAGTGATGAAGGTGCTACAAGTGAAGGAGAGTTAAAGGCTTGAATTACAACTAATTGGTGTTAATGTCTGATTTGGACAAGGTGGAATGAATCCCTTCTATAGGGTTGGTCATTGTTGTTTGGTGTTGTGATGAATTTTCATCCAAACCAAGTGACTGATCAGATGATGAACCACATGTATCTTCCTTGCGTGTGGATGACTCAAGATGTGGTGCATCATTTGATACCAAAAGTGGTGAAGACATAGTAGGTGTTTTAGTTAGGGCTTGGTCACTTTCAGTAACCTACAGAGATTGACTCAACGTAGGGAATAATGAAGTAACATATCTCGATGAATTAGGAACGCATGTAGATCTTTGCACATTAGAGTCAAAAGATGAGAATAACCTTTTTGATTAAAATGGAAATAAATATTCTTCAAAGTGAACTTGTCTAGACAGATAAACACGCTCATACTTATCCAAGCATGTGTATCCAAGTGGGAGGAGTATCTCAGGAATACATAGGGACGAGATCTATAATCAAATTTATGCTTGTTAAAATCTTGTATATGAGGAAAACAAAGACATCCAAACACTTTTAGAAAGTTGTAATCAAGAGATTTGTTGAAAATTGTTTCAAGGGTTAATGGTCAATGTGCCCCCTAAAGTTTGGACGAAATTTAAGATTCCCCCTTAATGTTTAAAATTTTAAATTTTAGTCATAATGTTTGGACCTAATAAAAAATCCCCCCATTCCGTCCAATTTTCGTTTAACACTAACGGGAATGTCATCATGTGCAAATCACGTTACTTTTTTTATATTAACTGGACAAAAATGTCCTCCATGGAATTTCAAGTTGTTCTTCAAGCTTTCAAGCTGTTCTGTTATTAAATGGACAAAAATTGTCTCTACAATTACCACATGACTAGTACAGATATCCTTTGCCTTATCCAACAGTTTTGGACAGAGACACAGAGACGATCACCTGTCTTTGAGGACAAAATTTTGGACAGAGCTCCCGAACATGTCTCCAAGATAGAGACTGCTACTGTTAGGTTGCCTCGTTCAACCTCTCCAATGTTTTCGGGACTCTGTATTTTGACTTCACTTGCTTCTTCCAAGCTCACAAATTCTTCCAAGCATTTAAGAGAAAATCTTCAAGGCATATAGGCATCTTCTGTTCATAACACAACCTGCAATCATGGAATTCCATGTGATAAGATCCCCTTCCGACATTTCATAGAAGACCTGTTCTGCATCTTCGCATCTTCCAGCTTGAGAATACATGTTCAACATAGTGTTATATGCACAAGTGTTGAGCTTAAATCCCAGCTTTAAAAGTAAACCATGAAGTGCTTCTGCTACCCTCAATCCATCTAGAGAACCACTTGCAGTCAACGGAGTAGACAATGTCGTGGAATTTAGATAGTTGTGCATATACCGCATTTGACGAAAAAAGTCAAGTGATTCCTCGTAAAGCCGATTGTTAGCATTGGCAGATATAATAGCATTCCACAATATGGTGTCATGTTCATCCATTTGATCAAATATGTAGCACGCTTCTTTTGCAGATCCAGAGTTACCAAACATGGAGATGATAGAGTTTCCAACTGAAACATTACTCTTAAGCCCCACCTTTATGACATGCCCCAGAATTTGACGACCTACCCAGTCATTTTCCAGCAAACCGTAGGAACTAATCATTGCAGGATGTCCAATTTCTAGGCGAAAGCTTGAAAGCTTGAAGAACAACTTGAAGTTCCATGGATGGCATTTTTTTCCATTTAATATAAAAAAAAGTCACGTTATCTGCACATGATGACATTCCCGTTAGTGTTAAACGAAAATTGGACAGAATGGGGGGCGTTTTTATCCGGTCCAAACATTAGGACTAAAATTTAAAATTTTAAACATTAAGGGGGAATCTTAAATCTCGTCCAAACTTTAGGGGGCACATTGACCATTAACCATTGTTTCAAAAGGAGAGACATCACTTAATAAAGGGGTGGGAAGTTTGTTTATAAAAAATTGTGGTAGGGAAGAATGCATCATACCAATACTTAAATGGAAGAATGCATCATACCAATATAAAAGGTAACTTATGGCTTTTTCCTATTCTACATGCAACACAACTACATGGTGTTAATGTTGAGTGATATATTGTTGAGTGAACAAACATTCTTTAGCACTGTACTTCCGGGATGGACACGTCTCTTATGCCATATTTTAGACGAAATGTTTAGGTATATTGAAGACTAGTGTGGATGATTAGGTGTATTAACTGTAACTTGAACATTAGCAGATATATTTGCATCATTGTTGTCATTACTATAGAGTGAACACAATAAGGTATCCTTAACTGTAGAGATATTATTTAAAGAACACACTAGTGAATTATTTAAACTTCTGAGGTCTAAAATAGACACATCATCTGAGCATGTGCTCTTGTTTTGACACAACTTAGATCATTATACATATAAACGAACATAAGAGGAATACGGTCCATCTAGGTCACCACCAGGTTTAGTAACTCCTGATCTTACCACCAGTAGGAATACAAAAGTCTATAAAGTCCACTACTTGAAACACCAAATAAACACGATTATACTAAGTAAATTGAGATACTTACATTAAGTTTTTGGCTAAGTGAGAAGCAAACAAAACATTTTGCATGAGAGGTTTATGTTAATCATTAGGTATTTCAGTGGAACTTACGTGAGATATAGAAATATAATCACCATTAACTATAACAACCTTACCTCGACTATTATAAGTGGATGCTTGAGTCATAACTGAATGACTGTTCGTCATGTGGTTTGTGGCTCCAAAGTCAGGACACCAGATTGGATCCATGATGGCTTCAGGTGTGACTATGGTTTGAGAGAGGTTGATTGGTGCCTCTACACCGTGTAATTGGTTAGTTGTTTGAGCAAATGACTTAGGACTAGGTTGAATGTCCATGGGATGTCAATGATGTAACTCAGCAGAATTGGTTCTGGCTGCATGTGTATTGTTCCTTGGAGGTGGAGGAGGATTTTGATTGGATGATGAGCTAGCTCCATTGAACGTAGGATCATATCAATACCAGCAATGATTCACAAGGTGACCAAATTTTCCACACAACTGGCATTGAGGGCGATTGACTTTAGGATAACTACCAAGACCTTGACCACGACCATATCCATCAGTGTTTTGCATTTGATTACCTTGTGCAGATCAAACAAACTCCACCGGAGCTATGTAATTTGTATTAGTCTTATACTAATATGTTGTGTGCATATGAGGATTGAAGCTACATGAAGTTTGAGAAGTTTGAATCTTACTGGAGGAAATTGTAGTATTAAAACAACTTGTTGCCTCAATTCGGCTTCCAGAAATACACTCGTTACTCCTGCAAGATCGTAAGGTTGCCTACTCATAGTGATAATAGCTACAACATGTTCATATTCATTAGATAGACTAATATGTATGGTATTAATTTGCATTGCTTCAAAAATCGAATGATCCTAATTGCTTAATTGGTCACAGATCAACTGAACTCTTCCTAGATAGCCTCGCATTGACATTTCACGTTTTCTTAAGGACTGTAATAAACACAGAAGACACCTGATACTAATAGTAGAGGATACTGAGAATAATTGCTGAAGAGTTGTCCAAATTTCATTTGAAAAGTTGCAACGAACTAGACTTGGCAACAGACATTTGAGAGATGATGATAGCAACCAAGAGGCTAATGCTAGTTCATGTTGCTTGAACACCATGAAATCTCGATTAACAACCTACAAACCATCACAATCTGTCATCCACTCATCCACGCGAGTTGATCCATCTGAAAAGCCTTCCAGACGATGACTTGCGATTGTAAATTCAACATGTTATCTCCACTACAAGTAGTTCGTATAATCTAGCTTAAGATTGATAGTTTTGTTGATAAATTGCTTTGATCCATTAGTGGATATGTTACAGGAAATTGTAGCAAAATACCGAAAGAGAAATCAGTGAAGCTTGGTCGCATACTAATGAATACCACATATCATCTCGAAATGTCATACGAAGATCAATGCAACAGAAATAGGATCAAACAAAGCTCTGGTGCTATCTTTGATTTAGAGAGAAATCACAGATTGAAGAAATCAAAATGTGGAGGAATTATTTGTTCTTATTATTCAAAAGTTTGGCATATACCCTTATTTATATAAGGTAAGGTTTTCATCAATTCCAAAATCAGTCCTTAAACTTTTACATAATTAGAAAACTACCATAACTTTCTGAACATGTATTTCATACTTTAATACTAACAAGGGCGACCTCTCATTCTCGGATGCCTAGACCGTCTCGAACTCATACCCCACAAACTCGGGAGCGATTCTGCCCGGTCGAAGGGAAAAGGATAATCAACCTCTAAGATTTCCATGGTAAGGCCTTTTAGAACAAAAAAAAATCTTGAACCTTCTTGAGATCAAGAGGCCTCCATATGATACTTATCAATAAATTATAATACTCCAAGATCAACTCCAGGGACATGATTGCCTTGAACTTTGCCTCGACGGACTTCAAACAAACCTCTAATTCGATCACCTTCTTCTGTTGTTGTTGTTCTTCTTCTTCTTGTCTCACAACTACTTCTGATTTTGCTGTCACACAACCATTGAGGCAGCCAACCCCTCCCGGAAGCACTTGACCTCAAACTGATTCCGATCTGAGTCCTCTCTCAAGACCGACTTGTTTACCTTCAGGACAACCCAATTAACCTTCAACACGACCATATCATCCCTTATATGCGCCTTCTCCCACTCAACCTAAACTTTCTCACTCTAGTTGGTCAAGTTCCATCCTGAGTTGTCGATTCAATCTTTTCATGGTGCGCACTTGTTCCTCTCAGATCTTCTCAACAACCACCAACTGGCACCCCAGGTGCTCGACCTTCCTTATAGATCCTTCTTGAGGGCACCTACCCTCATTCGTAGATGAGGTGCTTCCTCCAACGCTAAAAGATGGGCTAGGGCAAGATTGCCTACGAGGCCATCTAAGACAACCTCCAGGTAGAATGATACCATTCAGAAAGTGCTTGCAAATGTCCTCATTATCAATGAAGCTTAAGGAAGAGGTGAGCGAATTGTTTCGGAGGGTCGACTAGGGCGTCCAAAAAAAAAATCCACCACCACACGCAATCTCACATTGTGTCCTCAGGGAAGGCACCGCCTGAAAAAGGAAGATTCACCTCCAGCTTCGGGTGTGGGACTCCCACCAGGTCCTCTAGCCCGTTTACTCGAGTAGTCATCCACCCTCGTTTGAACGGGAGGAACCTCGGTTGATACCTCTAGTAGGAACAACTATTCATCCTCCATTTCCACGACAAAAGGCTATGTTTGAGAAAAGTTTGTTTGATATGAACTTGTGTTGAAGGGTTTCCTGCCTTTTCCCCAAGGGTGACCCCATAGGGCCAGACGTCCTCACCTCACTATCACTACCGGTAATAAGAGGCCAATGCCCATAACTGTACCTCTGCAAGTAAGGAGGCCGCCCTAAGCATCGGAAAATCTCGGGGGCACCATTGGTTTTAGTTAATAGCACCTCAACTCGATTATGCTCAGATCAGACCCGATTAGTTTGAAATTTATACCTTTAACAATTTCCTCAACATCAAGGTTCCTAAGTTGGGTACCTATCATAATCCTCTTCCTTCTAGGTCACCTAGTCGGGGGGGGAGGAGGAAGGCAAAGAAAAGCCTCCTGAGTGGACATACTAGCTTGGGCTTCTGAATGAAAGAGTCGACGAATTAGAGGTCGACCATTACCTACAAGGATAAAGGGAAGGAAAATAAAGTTAGAAAAATTACCAAACAATTGAACCCAAAGTAAGAGGTTGTGTTCCAACCAACTTAAGGGTTATCTCGTTGGTATTCTTAATCGAGTGAAAGGGTTTGAAGGTCGACAACTTGTATCTTCTATAGATAACGTCGATGAACTTTCGTCTCACGCCTAACTTAAAGCATTAACACTAAAAGCACTCGGATCCCTCCCTCCACTACGATGCATGAATCTTGTCTTCAGAGTAATGGTTTTCCACATAATCCACTCATTAAGTACGGTATCGGGGCTCATATAGATACACCATATTATCAATGGATCAAATCTCGCCTAATGCTCCTCTATGGCGAGATATATGTAAAGTACCAAAACGACATGCACAAACACTGGAAAATACAATAGGGTTTCTCTATTATAAATATGCTACGCTTATACTCTTTTATTTAAGTGAATATTATCTTTATATACATATACTCATTTAAGTATCGGAAAAGAACTCGGATGAGCTCTTCTACTCGTTCCCTTTTCCAGGTGTAGAATCAATTGACGACGACTAGGATCAATCTTTGACAATTAGATTCAACTTGAGTTAGCAGACAAATATAGGCACCGTGTACCAACATTTCTTACTAAAGATGACCATCTGGATAAGATAGGGAGAAACAAGTGAAAACTTCATTGTAGGCGACTGAAGCGAATCAAGTAACTCTCGCACCAACAATTGAAAATTTAGTTTGGTCTAACAAGTTGATACATGTATTGCAAATGATGCACATGATTGATCCCATTTTAATCTACTGGTAACCGAGTGTTAATATCTTCTGAAGACCAACATAACTACACATAAGGCGTGGTGACATGTAAGATGCTTGAAGACCAACATAACTACACATAAGGCGTGGTGACATGTAAGACGCTGAATGTGAATTTGTAGATGAAAAAATGGATAAGCCCATGAAAATCCTTGTGTAGGAATGAATTCATTCGACATTTAGTCTCAATGGAGTAAATAATCTTGACTGGTGTGTGGATCAATGAGTTTGATCACTCCACAATGTACATTTTTTATGAATGAGTTATGGTTGTTTAGTATGTTCAGAACTCGAATTTTATGGTTGCTTATTATATTCAGAACTCAAATTTTAAAATGTATGCCGCATAAACTTAAGGTAGATCTCTCACACGAGTAACCACCTCTGAATCTTTGTGACGTTGCATCTATGTAACAAATGGAGAATAGAGGATTTCGAGGTGGATGATTAAAGAGCTAACTTCTCAAATTCATAAGTCACCCATTGATATGTGGTCATCAACAATTTAATTAAATTTATATCCAAATAGTTTACTTTTGAGCGAGATGAGAGTTAATGGACTCATGTTTAGATGCATGCAGTATTTGGACAAACATCATGTTTATGTGAAATAATATACTCTATGGGAAAGAATAGTGTTATGACATGCGTTTCATATTGCGGGGGCTATTAATCCACCACACGTTTGTACTAGGACGATCTCAACTTGTTGTAGTGTGCTACCCAATTATCCTTAACATGTTCCAAATTGTGTGCCCTCATGACTCCAATTATAGACTTCATACATGACACGATGTTCGCTAGCTTAGTATGTTACCAAATGGTCATGTTTACAAATTCGAACCAATGGGAGATGTCTAGAAAAATGAGTTGTGTTGGGTATCGATAGTGACAGCCCAATAAGGAAAAGGCCTCGAAGGCCCAATAACCATAGAGGGAGTAATCCCATGACATTCGAACCGGATCGGCCTAAGTACGAGTTAAACTTGGCCCTCCATAGAATGGCCCAGAACCTAGCCCAAAGTCTCTGAGGACGCCCCGAGTGCTCGTCATTCTTCACTAGGCCGCGACCTCTCACTGCTCGCCATGAGAGTGCTCGCCCCGAAGAGAGCACTGCCTCTCTCCTCTGGTCCCACCAAACCGTCAATAAGGAAGTGGCCACGATATCCCGCGTATCTCGGTCACATATTCACTAAAGATTAGATTTGGTAACTGCAATATCTCGCAGTAACTGCCATATCCCACAATATACACTAAGATATTCAGCTGCCTTATACGGTTTGATCTCTCCTACCCTATAAATACCCTTGCTTTACATACGTTCCTTACGTTTTGAGTTTTATACACATATATACTCATTTAAGCATCGGAGAGGGACCCAGAGACACCCCCTCTGTTGCGCTCCCCAACCTGCAGGTTTACCGGAGTTGGAGCAGAAGCGTCTTTCCATCCTTATCTGGCATTTAATTCACTGCCAGATCAGCATCCAGGATTTCACGATCCAACATTTGGCGCCGTCTGTAGGAACGAGCAATTCAGCCATGAGAACTCGATCCCAAAGCAACCGTCGGAACCAGACCAGGGAGCGATCCTCAGATAGCTCTGATTCCGCCGCCGCTTCACCGCTTCAACAAGAACCTGCCAGCCGAGCAGGAGCCAATATCGTTCCTCCGCGTACAACTCGAGAGCATGTCGGTGATTCAAGACCGACCCCCGCTACTAATAAAAACGGAGCCCCGGCACCGCAGACAGTCCACATCGCCGGGAAAGACATCAATTTAACCCCGGAGATGATCTCCCTGCTGGAAGCCATCCTAGGACAGGCGCGTCGTCAAGCCCCTGCTCCTCAAGAAAACAATCCTTGTGCTCCTAAAGGAAACAACCGCCCTGCTGCCACAGGGCCCTTACTTTCTGAAGCGGCAAATCCTGGCCCCACCGCGCCTCAGAAGGATCAGGAGATGACATCAGGACAGCAGTCCATACCTCCAGCGTACACCAAGGAGCCAGCAGACGCATACACTGCCAACCCTTCAGGTCCTCCTCCACCCGGAACCTCGCCAATGTACTGCACTGTGGATTAGATGGATGACCTTATCAATAAAAGGCTCCAAGAAAGACGACTGACAGTCGTAGCCCCCTTCAAGGAGCAGTTTGCTCACCCTTTTACCGACGAGCTCGTCGCCATCAAAATCCCAAAGGATGTAGTTGCTCGGGTCATACCTGAGTACAACGGTGGAGGAGATCCCACCGTACATGTCAACAAACACGAGGCCTCTCTCCTGGGTAAGTCAAATGATCTCAATCACTTGGCTTTGTTATTTCCATCTACTCTTTCGGGTTCGGCTTCGTCCTGGTTCTTCGGCCTCCCTGCAGGGTCAATCGGAACTTGGGCAGAGTTAAGGAGCAAGTTCCTGGAGAGGTATATGGGCGAGCGCCAATTGCTGAAAAGCGTGGTCGCCCTGGACTCGGTCAAACTTTTATGGTCGTTTCCATCAGAACGTCACGGAGATAGATCGTCGAATCTCGGATGGGGAGATCATTCGAGCATTTTACAGGGGTCTGGATGTGGCCAACAAGGCCTCGAGGAAGCTGCGAAACAGCTATCATGTGAAGGAGATCGAAACGTTGGAGGAGTTGGCGTCCAGAGCAAAAGGTTTCATAGACCTTGAAAGGGTGAACACAGAGGCTGACTTACTGACGACCTCAGTAAGGGTGGTTCATGAACCCCGACGCGATGGTAAGAAGGAGGTGAAGAAGGAGAAGAAGGGAAAAGACAGCAGGCCCCGGGTCGAGTCTAATCCAGCGCCTCGCCATCCAGATGTCCCTGAGTACTTCACGCCTTTAAATAGGCAGATATCAGCGGTACTAGTCGAGATGGAGAGAAGATCCTTGGCGAGGCCACCGATGCCTCGTCGAGGTGGGCAGCCCATGGGAAAGGATGTCGAGAGCTATTGTAGATAACACAAGTGCAAGGGCCACAAGACAGATGACTGCCGCATTTTGAAGCGGGATATAGAGAAGTTGATTCAGGGGGGAATGCTGAAGGAATTCGTGGCAGGGCGAGACAGAAGTTGAACGCCCCCTAGGAGACATCGTTCGCCAACCCCTACTGAGCAAACTGAGCCGTCTGGAAGCAAGAGGAGGGTAAATCTGATTGCAGGAGGATTCAGTGCAGGCGGCGAGAGGTCGAGCGCAAGGGAGGTCTATGCCACTCAGATCTCCACAGCAGTTCAGTTGGGAAAGCGACCTCGACCTGAAGAGAACATTGTCATCTCATTCTCCGAAGATGATTTGGCACATGTTACCACCCCCACAACGATGCTCTGGTTATCACAGCAGATATTGACGTCTGTGACGTTGCAAGGATTCTGGTCGACGGAGGCAGCTCGACAGACATCCTATTTCTGAACACTTTCGAGAAGATGGGCAAGTCCAAGCGAGACCTGAAGAGGGTCGACTTTCCGCTGATTGGGATTGCGGGAAGGACAACTTATCCGCTGGGGGCTATAACCATGCTAGTGATTTTTGGCGAGGGATGGAAGAGCATCAAGGTATCGGTCACTTTCTTGGTGGTCGATTCACCTACATCCTACAACGTCATCATAGGGAGGACCACGATCAATCTGAACAAGATTGTGGTCTCCACAGTCCACCAGAAGATGAAGTTCCCCACTCCCAACGGGATTGGAGAAGTGCTCGGAGATCAGCCTTCCTCGCGGCAATGCTGTGTGAACTGTTTGCGCAGGAAGAACCAAAGGGAGGCGCTCGCCATTGAAACAGAGTCCGACCCCCGCGAGGACTTGGCTCGGCCAGCACCTATGGAGGAATTGGAAGAGGTCGAAATCGATGGTCCGGACAAGAAGGTGCGCATTGGAACCACCTTGAAGGAGGATCAAAAGGAGGCCATGACCGCCCTCCTCAAAGAATTTAAAGAGCACTTCGCCTGGCAGCCGAGCGACATGTCAGGAATCAGAACAGATATCATCTCCCACGAGCTCAGAATAGACCCTTCCATCAAGCCGATCGCCCAAAAATGAAGGTCATTCGGGACGGACAAGCGTTTGGCGATCAGGCAGGAGGTCGCAGGTTGATTGAGTCTGACTTCGTCAGAGAGGTGAGATTCCAGAGCTGGGTGGCCAACCCAGTTTTGGTTAAGAAATCAAACGGCAAGTGGAGGATGTGCGTCGACTTCTGCGATTTGAACAAGGCTTGCCCCAATGATTCATATCCCCTTCCGAGGATTGATCAGCTGGTCGATGCTACCTCGGGTCATGAGATGCTGAGCTTCATGGACGCCTACTCAGGCTATAACCAGATCAGAATACATCCAGACGATGAGGCTCGCACCACTTTTTATGTTGATGGGGACATTCTGTGCTACAAGGTGATGCCCTTTGGCCTCATAAATGCCGGGGCAACTTATCAACGGATGGTGAACCGCCTGTTTCAGGACATGTTGGGGAGGAACATGGAGGCTTACGTGGATGATATGCTTGTCAAAACCATCAAGGGCAATCCTCACACAGAAATGAATGAATGAGGATACATAGTGTTCGCCTGAACCCTGCCAAGTGCGCCTTTGGGGTCAAGTCCGGCAAATTTCTGGGTTTCATGGTCAGCGAAAGGGGAATCGAAGCAAACCCAGAAAAGCTAAAAGCCATAGAAGAAATGAAGTCGCCAACCTGCCACAAGGAAGTCCAATGCCTGAATGGACGCCTAGCTGCTCTCAACCGTTTCCTCTCCAAAGCGAGCGACAGGTCCCTCCCATTTTTCAAAACTCTGAGGGTCAACCGCAAGTTCGAGTGGACGCCAGACTGTGAGGAGGCATTCCAATAATTGAAGAGGCATATCCAAACACTCCCAGCTCTGGCAAAGCCCGTTCCAGGCGAGCAGCTTTTCCTTTATCTAGGCATTAGCGAAGTGGCAGTCGGTGCTGTCTTAATAAGGGAGGAAAATAATGTTCAGAGTCCAGTGTATTTCATTAGCAAAATGTTCAACTCAGCTGAAATAAAATATGTCCAGATTGAGAAGTATCTCTATGCCTTAGTTATTGCTGCTCAAAAGCTGAGACCTTACTTTCATGCGCACGACATCACGGTCCTCACCAATCAACCTCTCAAAAACTTCCTGATGAAACCAGATTCTTCAGGAAGAATGGTCAAGTGGGCGATCGAGCTCAGCGAGTTCAAGATCAAATTTGCGCCAAAAACGGCCATCAAAGGTCAAGCACTAGCTGATTTCATAGTGGAAAGCACGAGTAACGGTCAAACAGAAGCAGAAAACAGGCCAAGTCAGTCAGCAGACGACAATCAAATCTGGGAGCTCTATACGGACGGGTCTTCATCAAAAGAAGGCTCGGGGGCAGGTTTAATTCTTATTCCTCCTGAGGGCGAGCCTCTGAAGTACGCGATCGCCTTGACATTCCCGACGACCAATAATAAAGTAGAATACGAGGCTCTTATCACTGGACTCAGACTGGCAAAAGGAATGGGTATAACTGCGCTTAAGGTAAAGAGTGACTCAGAGCTTATTGTCAATCAGGTTAATGGCACCTACGAGGCAAGAGGAGAAAAGATGAAGAAATATCTCAGCATCGCCAAGAAGCTGGTCGCGGAAATCCCAAATTTCGCGATTGAGTCTATTCCTCGCCAAGAAAACCAGATGGCAGACTCCTTGAGTAAACTGGCATTCAGAGGGACAACAATCCAGGATGTGCAATTTCTGGAAAAGACCCTATGTTCAGTCCTAGAAAGCAGAGCAGAGGTCTTCAACATTCAAGGACAGGTCACATGGATGACTCCGTTCCATAATTATTTAAAAGAAGGGATCCTCCCAGATGACGAAGGCGAATCCACGAGGATTAGAAGACTCGCAGCCAGTTATCTAATTATCGATGGGGAACTCTACAGAAGAGGCTACTCGACTCCTTACTTGAGGTATGTTGCTCATCCTGAAACAGAAAAGGTTCTCCGAGAAGCTCACGATGGGGTGGCAGCATGTCATGAAGGTGCTCGATCGCTGACCAGGAAAATCTTCAGATTAGGATATTACTGGCCGACCTTGGGAAAAGATGCACCGAATTAACGCAGAAATGTGAGACTTGCCAGCAGTTTGCACCACGATCGGGTCGACCATCAACACTATTATCCCCAATGGCGGGTGCCTGACCTTTCGCAGAAGTGTGAGACATGATGTTCGCTAGCTTAGTATGTTACCAAATGGTCATGTTTACAAATTCGAACCAATGGGAGATGTCTAGAAAAATGAGTTGGATCGGTGCTGAAGAAATAATGATAATAAGAAGATTGTCAACGAAATCTCTTTTAAGATTTGCGTTCACTAGTGCACCAGTGTCATAATTGTAAATACAATGTATAACTAATGGTTCTATATAGATGCCTAAATGAGATTCAACGGTATAAAGTATAAACATACTTTCTCATTGTAGGTTGCTCTCAATGAGAAGTTCTACTCTCCTAACAAATATATAATTAGCTCTGAATATATACACACACAACCTACACCTACAACCTCTATCTCATAGTTGCTCTTTAGTTGTCTTCGGGTTTTCCATTGTGAAAATCGAGGGATGCTCCGTCCACGTGACGTAGCTCTCAGTCGTCATTGTCGTCGTGATTTTTAACCGCCGACGATCTCACACTCTTCTGTCACTGCAGATATACTACGAAATCCAATAATTAATATATATATATATTATACTTTTATTATTAAATAAATATTTTTTACATCCGCGAAGAATGACATTCACGGGTGATATTTTTTATACTTATCCGCATATAGGTATACCTTGATCTTAAAAAAAAAAAATTAGAATATTTCGATATTTACTTTTATTTTTAGGTATAGTTAAAAAAAAATCAGTATTTTATCTTCCCTGTCCTACTAATATTTTACTTCGAATGTACGGTCATGATTTCAATCCTGAAAAGTCCCGCAAGATGAATATGAAGCGTCGTATTCTAAGCCGCCGAATCGTCTTTGTGTCTCTTCCGTTACGGTCATGAGAGGAGAACTAACTGTAACTTCTCTCTTTGTTTTTCAGGTTATACAATCCACTCCCTAACCTCTGTAATCTGTGACTGTCCCTCTCCCACTCTAATCTCATCAATTTTATCCATGTTTTCAAATATAAACAATATTTAATAATTCATAAATAAAGTAGACGACTAATGGAACTGTGGAGTGGAGGGGTTTAAAAGGAGTTCTCGATCAGCAGCTGTTACACGATCCAAAGCGATTAGGGCAGAAGAAAAATGGGGCGAAAGAAGCTCCAGATAAAGCTGATCGAAAACAAGGACAGCCGTTACTCGACCTTCTCCAAGCGCCGTTCTGGACTCATCAAGAAGACACAAGAGCTCTCTGTTCTTTGCGAGGTCGACGTCGCTCTCCTCGTCTTCTCCTCTGCCGGAAACCCATACCACTTCTGCTCCAGCGACAGGTAATTTCTCACTCTGGTTCAGATTTTCAGTACATCGTTCCAAATTTGCCTGACCTAATGAACTACTTCATTAAGTTTCGATTGTTTCAAATGGACAATACAAAAAGTATTAGAAAGGATGTCCCCCATAAGAGCTTCTGAGTCCAAGTCTGCTCGTTCAGCCCTTTCTTTTGATGCAAATGCTGAGCTTTCTGGCAGTTCAATGAATCGTTAACATTAAAACGCTTATAACTTGGAAGCGTTAAACATTAAACTCTACTCAACTACTAGATGTGGATTACACCTTAGAATCACAAACACGCTTATCTATATAGAGAACGGATTAACATTACTGGAGCTTCGTTTATAACAATAAAGAGAGAGGGAGGAGCTTCCCTTAAGCTTATGTTTACGTGATCTGCCGAGGCCACTGCACGTGTCATAGATAGGGCTTTCTAACTAGTTGGTAGATCCGTCGATAGAGGTGGTTGCTTTGACTGTCCATGGACAGTTTTGGATTAACAGTACAGCGGACTTATCCCAATATAGAAGGTGAAGTCAGCTTTAGCTGTAAAAGAGAAATGGAATACTTTCTGTGGTGTCGGATTGCATCAGCCAATTAAGGAAACCCATCTCTGAACTAAATATTTCGCCCATCCTTAACAACTTCTTCATTCCTTTACAACTAATTTACCCAAGTAATGCAAAAAAACTTTTAATTTATCCCCTTTGTTTTTAGAGATTAAGTCATATTAGATTGCAATTTGCATCATCTTAAGAAAAATAGAAATTGTGTAACTTTAATGTTGTTTAAGAAAAGAATGAACTCTTTAAGATGTGGAATGGTTGACTAAATTCACACTCGATTGCAACTATACTCCTGATTACGATGACGAGTCTGACACGAACAAGGTTGACATAATGAAAGTCTTGGGTCGCTATCTCGATCATGATTTTCCTATCCCCCCCCCCCCTGCCAAACTGGTGTTTGTTGTTGCACTGGGTGCTAATGCATGGGTATTTTGTATCCGTAGAGTAAATATCGGTTGTAATTTTTATGGTGGTATCAGAAAACATATCTTGAGGGCATCCTAAAGCGCTCATGTATCGTTATGAATATACAAACCAAAACTGTGAAAGCCTAAAAATATACATACCTAGTTCAATTGTGATATGATTGCATCACGAAGTCTAAAGACATAATCTAATAGATCGTTGTATCTAGTAGTTGGATCATAATATCTAATCATAAAAATAGCAGCATGCGCGACATCACTTATTATGGGAAATCCACCAATCAACATGTGATCCTGAAAATACTACATCCCGTCTTTTTTACTACTTAGAGTTTCGATACATTTAGAAATCGATAAATTTCTACCGGAGTGGGTGTATCCGAGAACAATTAGTCGGTCTCGATTTGCAACTTATTATAGATTATTCATTGGTAGAGTGGAAGGAATTAAGGGAAGAAAAACCGATTAGTAATGAATGAGAAGATCACAAAATTTGGACGTAGAGAGGATCTTTTTGGTTAGACGCGTGAAATTAACTAAGCATTTTATTAAACAAATATAGAACCAGTATGGATGATTTTGTCTCCTACCAATTCTTCCTCCCGAGCTACGACACATCATTCAGATGGATGGGGGTAAACTAATGAGCTCAAATAGTAATGAACTATATCGAAAAGTTATCTATCGGAACAATACCCTTATTACAAGTTCTTTGAAGTAACTACAAGTTTATATCATCTAACAAGGTTTTCATGGATGGAGAATCTTACTAGAAAGAGGGAATGAATTTTGCTAAGGCATGAATGAGGTCAAACTGTTCAAAGGGACATAAAATTAACACTCTTGTAGATACTCTGAAATTGATCTTTTTTATTAGAAGAAGATTAAAAAAGGGTGATGCATAAGAAGTATAATGTTGATGTCTTCTTCAGTCATAAGAAGATGAAGTATGTTGAGTTATTAATACGCTTGAGATCGAGCTTTTTCAAGGAAGGGGAGAATGATGCGAGGGTCTACAAGTCCCAATCCAAGAAGACCGGGGTGTGAAAGCTCAAACACAAATGAAGTGAAGATATTTTGTAAATATATATTTACAAGATATATATTTATGAATATCTTATTATTATCTATTTGCTTATTGTACCATATATTAGTCAATGAATGGTTTGTATTAGCATATTTCTATATCTATTATATTTTGTAAATAAAACATATTATAAATCTATATTAGGATTAAAGTTTACCCTATCCTCCTACATGAGGACAAATGTTATGATAACTAAACCGATGAATGTCAATCATCTTATTGATGACGTTCTAAGGGTGGGAGCTTTTAGGCGTGGCATGATGGTGCAACAAACATCTTTAGAGTGTATGTTGGAGAGCTTAAGGAGAGACTGAGTGGTAGAGTGATGAAATCCGAAGAGTGTTTTTCTCAATTTTGATACTTAACAGTTTGAGGTAACATGTATAGAGATGTCGAAATGTGAGGTGGCAGGATTCGTGATCAAGACAATAACCTATCAACAAAGTTATTGCTTCAAATCCTCTACAGTATGTTCACCAAGTGAATGATTTTGAAGAATTTGAGGATGACTAGTAGGAATATTTAGGCACAAAGTGAAATTGAGTTCACGTAACGAAGCACTATGATGTATGCGCTTCAATGAATTCTGTCGGGATATGGATGTTTGTACATTCACCGATGACATGGAAACCAGAGAGTTCATGGATTAGTTTGATGATGTAAAATTAATTTTTTGAATTTACAAATGTTCTGAAGAATAGAAGGGTTAACAGTATAATACAACCTTAAAGGAATGGCATTATCTTGATGGAAATCATCTCAAACCACCTTATGAAATGAAGGAAAACAACCAGTTAAGAGTTGCCCGAGGGTGAGACTGCCGAAGGAAATAAGATGAACATGGATTTGAGTTAGTCCCAAAATTAGAGATTGTCCTTAAGGAATAAGGATCCTAATAGCGATAACCTGGATAGTGAAAACAAAGAGTAGGAATAAGGATCCTAATAGCGATAACCTGGATAGTGAAAACAAAGAGTTTGTTTCATCTGCTGAAGCTACAAAATCTTTTGACTTCATGGATGAGTAAATTCACAGTCGACCACAATTGTATGCCTGAATACAACGAATATGGAATCCGATAAGAAAGAAGTTGACACACTGATGTTTTTAGATTTGAATGTGCAAATAAATGTGAATACGTTAAACTAGTCATATGAAGAAGTTGATAGCTCGATGCCAATACTGAAACAAGTTGATAAAGATTCTTATAAGCATTCGAAGTCTCTTTTTAGATCCAAAATATTCGTAAAGAAGTCTCATGCAACATTAAAAGATGTCCATGTGCAACCTTGCATGGTAGATAAAGTTATGAGGTTTCAAGAAATATTTAATGTTTCATGTAGAGATTTCCGCTTCATTATATTGGACTGCATGACATGTTCTTTGAAGTTTGATCTCTACAACTTTATATCATTTAACAAGGTTTGCAGTGATCAAGAATCTTACTTGCAAGAGGGAATGAATTTTGCTAACTTGCAAATGATGTCAAATTGTTCAAAGGCCAGAAAATTATCGCTCTTGCAGATACTCTGAAATTTACCTTGTTCTTCTGAAGTAGAATATTCACAACAAGGGAATGCACAAGTATAATGTTGATACATTCATCCAACATAAGAAGATGAAGTACTTTGAGTTTCTAATATGCGTATGAATGAGCTTTTTTCAATGAAGGGTGAAATGATTTAGGGATTTGCAAGCTCAAATTCAAGAAGCTTAGGTTGAGGATGTACAAACCCAAACAAAGTGAAGATATCATCTATTTTATTATTAATTTATATTTATTATATTATATTATATATCTACTATTATAGTTTATTGATAAGACATATTGTATGTCATATATCTCTATTATTATTATGGTTTACCTTAGCCTCCTATATTAAACATTGATCTTATTATTGAATGCTCGATTAAGGTACTTATTTATATTTTTATTTACACTTGTTGCGCTTATATAGACGATTTCATCTTTTATGGGAGTGAGATTCCTATTTATGACTTCTTTGGCATGCTTCAGTGGATTCACTGCTCTTTCATTTAATTTGTTCATAAGCATTGGAACCCAAAAAACTCTCAAATATGGTTTTGGTATATTAGTTAGTGTATTATGTTTAGTGGTGATTATTCTGAAGTCAAGTTAATAAACAAACTATCCTCAAGCTTGACTTGTCATTTGGCTTGAAATTGATAGTAATTTTAGTCTTGTACATTAAAATGCTAACTTTTGCAAAATTAATTTAGACCAAAAGATGAGGATCAACATACTTTGTATGCTTGTACCTTCAGAAAATAAAGATACCTTACAATGCTATTTAGGGTAGCCGTATTCAGATAATTATATGATCGGTCCTAAATAGTTAGAGGACAAAATTACATTTTTTATTATCTTTTGTTTTATAAACATCATTGTGGTAGCAATACATGGCACATTTGTTTGAATCCCGAGTTAAAGGAGTACATCTTAGTAAAACTAGCTAGCTACACACTCTTGCCCATGGTTTGCAAATTTATTGCCTAATAATTAATGTACATCCTTTCTCCATTTAATCAACATAAAATTTGATACAATCTCATGACACTCAACGTACAATGACTACATGGATAAAAAGGTTAAAATGATCCCTGCAATTTTTTGTGCTTGAATTCACACGAAAAATTAGTATTTGGAATCACCAAGTATGATTTGAGTAAATACATATACTATTGAAGTACACTATACTTATTGTTGTACATCTTTGGACTTTCAAGAGCTAGATGCATTTGATGAGCTCTCCGTAGATTTAACTCAACGTATTTTTGAAAGAATTTAACTAACTAAAAGAGATCCATGACACGATCAACCCATCCACTTAATGTTTTCAATGACAAATTTGGGTGAGTCGAAAATAGAGAATTTAATTTTTGCTTTGAATGTGCATCTAACATAGTGAATTACTATGTTGTTACTAGTAAAACACAAATTTATTCAATCACATATATGTTATGTCTCATAAGTTCTACCACCTATTTAGCTTCACGGTATCTACAAATTGAGATGGTATATCCAACCAAAATGCTTAAGCTACTAGGTAGAGCATATCGTTCATATTTAACAACAATTATTTTTTCTATTATTATTAATTGTGTGTGAAACTCATCTTAACTTATTAAGAGGCAGGCTTAATACACAGGTCTTGACCTGAAATTTGCTGGTAGTTAGCCAAAACAGATCTGAGATTTACCTTTTTTACGTAAACAAGTGACATCTTATGAGTTATCACTTTCTTGTTATAACAAGGATAGAAACTAACTTTTTTTACTCCTTGGTATTAACTTTACTCTGTTTACTCTTATATTGCTTATTATGTATGGAAAAACACGGATTACTCATTGAATACTTGTTTGCAACTTATAAGCTCTGTGGTGCAGTGCAGTATTGCCCATCTAATGAAGTTCTATGACAGCTGCATCTTTTTTTCTGCACAGGAAAATATTGTTTTTGTTGGACCTTGTTTTGTGATGAACTGATATTATGGAAATTGCACAAACTGATAAAATGTCTGGAAAGTCTGAATAAGTATTACATGCTTACATTGGAGAAGAAATGGAACTGCAGCAGGCCGAGTTAGATCATAATTACTTACTGTTAGATCATAATTACTTACCGCGAACGATTGTTTCACACGAGTAGAAGTTACCAGCTTATCTTACAACTGAACTTCTCTGGACAGTAAATTTTGGTTACTAATTTTGCTCGAGAGGACTAATAAACTTTCATTTTATAAGATGCTGACAATAAATATTTCCTTTTTGGCTATATATTTCTTCATGCTTTGATCTAACATCCTTAGTTTCTGTGTAGCACCTGAATATCAACCTAATTTTTCAATTTTAACTCTTCCCCTGTTCCAGTTTGGATAATCTCCTCAATCGGTACCAGAAATATTTGCGAGATGCAAAGGGAGCTGCAGTTGCTGACAACGAAATGGTACCTAGACACTTCCATTAACAAATAATCATGCAAAACGAAAACACCTCAAGTAACACTAATTCAGTAAACGTGGATAATTATTTTGATACGGGTTTGCATAACAAAAATGAATGCCAAGGAACAAACATGTCATGGGAATCATTGGTTGGTTGATATTCTTGAGCTGATTTTCAGATGGACCAATCTGAAGATGCATGGTCATCATATGCAGAATTACTTCAAAGGCTAGTTAGTTGTTCAGCTTACAGCTATAGAATAACTACATAGACGGGTGTCTTCAATCTAGGCAGTAGTTTATTAGTATATATACTTGATGATCTTTTACTGCAGGCAGGTAGAAAATCAAGAAGTTGAGCAGTTAAGCATCAACGATCTTTCGGAATTGGAGGAGCAATTTAGTGCTGCATTGGCCCAAGTTAGATTGAAAAAGGTTCTCTCTTTCCGTGACTCAAAAAATGATGAATTTTGCTGCATACATAAGTGGTTGTTCTTCCATTGCTGACTCAGATGATTCTAAACTATTTCAAGATCCTTTATGAGTAAGAACTGCATTATTTTTTGCTGACACTTTTTGATGCATTCGGAAGTCCATAGACTGTAGTAGTACGTTTGAGACAAGACAAGAATTATCCTGACTTGAAAATGTCTTATGCACAAGATTAACCCCGACTTTCTTTTTATTTCAACTCTGAAAAGGAAATTAATATTTGCAGTTATTCGACATTTGGATTTCTTCCGTATATTTTTTTTAAAAAAAAAAGAAACATTCATCATTCACTATCTGGGTTTTTGGAATTGGTTTTGGTTCATTTGTTACATTAATATATGTTATCACGTCCGTTTCCTGCAAAAACAGGACTGGATGCTTAAAGAAGAGAACAAGCATCTGAAGGAGGTATGTTAATAACATGTGTATATACTGGAGTGTTGGTGTTGGGTTATAGCTAAATAAATGAATTACCCATCCATCAATAGAAGCATCCATGCATGCTGGTGCTGGTGCTGGTGCTGGATATGATATTCCTACTTGTGACATACTACGTTAATTACAGAAGTTGAATATGCTGCTGCTGACTGGAAATCCTGTCAGTAATCCAAAAGATGATGATGCAGCAGTCGATCTAAATGTGATCAGCCAAGAAGATGAAACAGAAAACTCCACGACTCATAATGAGAAGGTCACCCTGACCTTACTCAAGTGATGTGATGTGATGTGATGTGATCACCAACCCATAATATATATATCTATACTGTTATCATATGTAATGAGAACGCATGCTTCTGCAGTATATATAGAAGCTGCCTGCCTGTCTTGCTTGCATGTGTATGTATGTATCTATGTATGTATGTATCCCCTACAAGTGGCAAAACATAGTGTAGCTCATTGCAACATAGCAAGGACCGACCGATACCACCGGAGATATCTTTCCTCGTGCTTGATATCTGCTTGTTGTATTACATATATACAATAAATAACTGCCCCTCTAAACCCTTTTGAGGATTTATGTAATCATATTAATATAACATGATTGTATGTGATATGTGGGTTTTGTGTTGGACGTAAAGCCTGACTCACACGATGCATTTATCATCACAACCCAACCTCTTGGAAGGGAGGGAGATTTAGGGTTAAAATTGTTGTCACCACAAAATTGAAGCATATTGTTTAAAGCTAGGGTTTCATAAAACATCGTATCAACCTAAGCATAGGACTGAGAGGGAGTGTATATATACCCACACAAATCTACATCGAGCAATTGGTCGAGCGCATCTCATTATTATTATTAAATTTCATATTCGAAATGTCATTAAACTGATCGAGCGCATGTCATTATCTATAATTCGATTTGAGATAGGTGATAAAGCAAGCACACCACATAATATCGAAGAACGACATATATAGGGTGACGGATGAACGTAAACATAACAAAACCATCTTACATGCTCGCTTGTACAGAGAACAAAAATTACATAGCAACACATTATATTCTTCTTTTAACATACACACACACACACACACATATATATATATATACAAGGAAGTAATGAAAATCAAATTAGAGTGTACTTTCACCTTCCTAGCTCCTTTTCGTCTTGTCTACATGAGCATGAGTAGAAACTTGGCGAGACTTCACACAGTAGCAAAACTTCCAGCGGAGGTTTCATCTTCGAAGACGAGAGAGAGGATGATAGGGACAAAGTAAGATATTAAAAGGCAGGTTGAGACTTGGAAGCTCTTCTGTGGTTGACAAGTGGCCAAACTTGGACGCTGGGGATGATTCTACACCCCAACAGGGAGCGAATCGTCATTAAGTTGCAGAAGATCTTATCAATGTTCTGTAGATATTTCATAGCGCAACTTGGAGTACACTTTTACTGGGCGTTTCTTTCATGGAATTCGGAATAAGGAATACGGAATAGTGAATAAGAATAGGGAATAAGGAATAGGAGATAAGAATATGAAGTTGTTTCTTTGGTGGAATGGAATGGAATAAGGAATGCTGTTGTTTATTTGGTGGAATTATATATGGTAAGGGAATGGAATGTGGTAAAATGACATATTTGCCCCTCCTTGTATATGTATAGTATATAATATATATAATTTGGATTAATTAATTTTAAAATTAAGAATAATAAAAACTTATAATATAATTAATTAATAATTAAAAATAAAATAAAATAACTTATTTAATTAATTATTAATTAAGATAAAATTGTTGAATTAATATAAATTTTAAAGTAAGGGCATTTCGGTCATTTCGCCTCCTATTCCTCATTCCTAGCGCGCCCTGTTAGAGCAATACAAAATCAAGAAAACAATCAACATAGATGAATGTTAGAGTATTGTATAATCTAGTCTAGATTAATCTAGATTACTCTAGATGATCTCTTCCTAGTCTTAGTTTTCCTATATAAGGATTAGTAGAGGTTGTAATCATTTCAACTGAATGCAATACAATGTTCTCATTAGTAAAGTCATTGAGTTCTGAATTCTCTCCTCACATTCAAGAATCCTAACATGGTATCAGAGCTTAGGTTATCCTTCCATTGCTAGTATCTTCATTTTCGTTTCAGATTTTCATGCTTGATGTTTACCGATTTGGAGATCAACTCTACCAATTCCAGCATAGCATAACAGATCAGCATCTTCCTCGTGAGATTTTCAGCATAGCAGATTTGATCATATCATTTGATCCATCTCCTACTTCATTTGAAGTTGCTGCTCAGTAATCCACCTCATTGCCACCTCCTGCTTTGCACCGATTCTACTGATTCACCGTCCATCAATTGAAGATTCATTGATCGTCAGATTTGGTTCGCCACCACATGCTGTTGTAACTGATATGTGTTGCTGCCACCTCAAGCTTTGGATGCTACTTTGCTGCATGACTTCCACCTCACGACTGGAATTCAGATAGCTAATTGAGATTGACTGCTGCGTTCATTTCATGTCACTGATGCGTTCATTTCATGGCCTGGTCATCGGCGATCAATCAGCTCTGTTCAGGTTGCATCATCCACAATCATTCTGTTATTTCGACTGCAGCTCTGTTCAACTCCAATTCAGCATCAGCATCAGCAGCTCCATCGATTCTTCATTTCAGCTATCGATTCTTCAATTCAGATTGCTGCTGCTGATCATCTTCCTCAAGTAGGATCTGTTCTGTGATGCTCTGTTCTTCAACTCGTTGCTCTGTTTTTCAGCTCGGTTTTAGAATCGTCAGCATCTTTGCATCAAATTCAGATCCATTTCAGATTTGTAGCAGATCTGGATTCGGTCCAGCAAGATCCAGGTTTATTCCAGCTTGAATCAGCTTCATCAGTGTTCTGAAGATTCAGATCTGTGCTTCTCTAGTGCTCATGACGTGCTCACGCCGTGCTCATATAAAAAAAAAAAGAAGAAGAAGCTGGAGGCACGTCCAGTGCTCGTCCAGTGCTCGCGCCATGCTCGTCCAGTGCTCACTCTGTGCAATGTTTGATCAAACGCTAAAATCAAGCATAGAAGCTGGAATTGTGCTGAATGAATGCTCTGTTTTCCACACAGCTGCTCTGGTTTGCACATGCATATCAGGTGTGATGCTGGAACTTCACATGTTGTTGATGCTGCCAATTATTCTGTTGCTCTGTGATGCCGATTCTGCAATTTTATGCTGGTCCGTTGCTGCAATTCGTTACTGGATTTGATCAGTGCTCTGATGTGTATCTTTGCTCGATTGATTGCTGATTCTATACTGAATTACTTGCTGATTCAATGCCTCCTCAAACAATGCTGAATTACTTGTGATGAATTGCCGGTTTGGTGACGTGAAGATGTTTGATCACATTGAGTTTGGATAACCAAGTATTTGCTGATTTACATTGGATTCGATACAAGATTGGAGTGTTGGAATTCAGATTTTAGATTAGTTTTTAGCCACGATGACATGACCACGACGAGATGACCGAGATGGCACTGCGATGGCATGATCGGGATGGTTTCTTTTTCTTTTACGGCATGACCACGACGAGATGACCGAGATGGCACCGCGATGGCATGACCGAGTCTTCTTTCTTCTCGTCTGGATTTCAACATGAAAACTTGTGTTTGAATGTGGAGTATCTCACCGATGATGAAGGTGTGCAAGCTCGATTCGATTTTGATTTGATCGAGATTGAACTTGGGATTCGTCACGAGCAAAGAAGCATTGGATTTTTAGGGACCAATTCCGAAAATTTCGAAAGTTTGAGGACCAAAAATCAAGCAAAGCAAAGATCTTGGGTGAATGTTAGAGCAATACAAAATCAAGAAAACAATCAACATAGATGAATGTTAGAGTATTGTATAATCTAGTCTAGATTAATCTAGATTACTCTAGATGATCTCTTCCTAGTCTTAGTTTTCCTATATAAGGATTAGTAGAGGTTGTAATCATTTCAACTGAATGCAATACAATGTTCTCATTAGTAAAGTCATTGAGTTCTAAATTCTCTCCTCACATTCAAGAATCCTAACACGCCCGGCTTAGGAATTCCGAGCTTTTCACACGGAATGTCTAAGCCTACCCCGCCCGAAATTCGTAAGCCAAATTTTTGCAATTCCGCGAAAAGAACAACTTCTTACGGAATCCGTAAGCCGAATTCATTTTCCATTCCGTGAAAAGAACATGTCATTAAACTCAGACCTCGATCAAAACAAAAATTAACCGTTCCATTTATCATATATATATAAATGTACTGCAAAACTTAATAGCAGTTTTACACTAACACGCTACTTTATACATAAACTACAACGCCACCAACGATCTTAAAGTTAGATATGTGTAACATGATCATGAAGGGTTAGTTTTAGGATAATGGGTGACCATAAGTGCGAGTTAATTCACATAAGCTCAGTTGAGTTATCAGTATATATAGAGGTGCTCAGGGTTAGGAGAAACCTGATGATAGATAACTACCCTACAGTTAAGATAGAGGTAAGTAGCTGTGATATTATAGGTCAGTAAGCGTATAAAGATGATCCTAATTGAATAGAAATTCATTAACCCACCAAGAAGATTATGAAAAGATCTGACTCTAAAATAACGAATCAACACAGGGCTTTCCATTTAAGTGGTAGACGCGCGCTTTGATGCTGTGTACGGTGGATGATGACATCATTCATGAGTTTGAGCTCAATACACAGCTAAAGGGTTGTGGCATGCTTTGCAGGCTAGACTTAGTTCAGGACTACTCAGTTGTGCTCACTCAACATTAAATTTGATTCACATAAGATTAATTCTCAGCACTCCACGAGATAACATTTGAGGCATATGGCTAATATGATTGTGAAACTCAAGGAGAACGGTCAGTGAGTGACCGATGAGCAGCAAATCCAGAATTGTAATCTGCTCTTTGCCTAACTCGTGAGAACATATGAAAAATCTAAATAACTCATTATGAAGACCTCAATACCTTTGAACACGTTCGAAGGCACATTGAGCTGAAGAGAACAAACCCAAGGTCGCTGGGCCTAAGGCTGAGGTAGGTGTGGTGCCATTCTCTAGACCTAAGAAGAGTCGCTGAAGACGAAGGAGTAATGAACAGCGCGATGACGCAAATGCATTGAAGGCAAACTAGACAAATATTGAGGTGAACCCAAGGACTCCTCTGAAAACAACACAACGAAAATGTTCGCGTAAGACCGAGAAGCCTAATTACAGGAAATGCTTCAAATGTGGCCAGTGGGTAAACTTTGTGAAGGCATGCCCTGAATCGATTCGACCTAAATGTTTTGTTGGTTACTTAGTGAACTTTGTGTTTCTAGTACAGATATGTTGACTGAGTCCTCTTCTTTGTGGATTTTGGATTCAGGATCGACAAATCACATAGCCAAGGATCGTGACATTTTCGTAGAGTGTCATAGAGTCCCGCGCGAAATTAGCTGGATGTACATTGACGAAAACGTTTGTGTTGAAGTCGAAGAGATTAAAACTTGTGAGTTGCGCTTGCGCGGTGGTCGAGTCTTAGTGGCATATCCTCTATGCTCCGCATATTCGCCGATATGTATTTTTGTCTTAGGATTAATGAAACTCAGTTTTAGATTATCTTTTCATGAATGTTACGTCCAATTGTCTTTAGATTCAAATTCGTTTGACTTTAGTATTATTTCTGGTTGATTTATTGTTTCGGATTTGGATTCATGCAACAATAACAATTTCGTGTTTTCTTCTACTCGCGGATATGTTTGCAATGTGAATGAAATACAAACTAGATTTGACTATAAAGGTCAACATAGAATGCAACGGCTGGCCCAATGGGGTTTGCTGCCCAACATTCCACAAGTGGAGTTGTCTATTTGTGTAAGTTGTCTAGCAGAAAATTCCACCTGAACGTTTTTTTTGGCTAGGCACCTAAAGTCGATTTTCCCTTGCAACTAGTCCACTCGGATGTCTGTCATCCTCTTAGTGTCAGAGTTCGACACATAGCGCGAAATTTCATTACACTTACAAATAATTACACCCGTTAGACAGGAGGGTAAATGCCCTCCACCGTGATCGTGGAAGAAGAGTACCTTTCAATGAAATTTAACAGTTTATGTAATGAAAAGGGAATCATTCATTAGTTGACAATCCCCTACACCCCTCAGCAAAATAGTGTTGCAGTGAGACGCAATAAAACACTCCTTGAAATGGTTCAGTCGATATGGTTCAGACTCAACTACATATTTCCTTATGGGGAAATGCTTTGAAGACTGTTGCACACATCCTGAACCATGTGCTGACAAAGACAGTTAACTTCACTACATATGAGTTTTCGACTGGAAAAAATTATGGACCTTCATCATATGCGCCCACAGGGGTGTGCTGCTTACACTCATGATTTCTCAAATAAGTTTGGGAAAGATTGGACCTAGTGGAAAGAAGAGTATTTTTAGTTACTGTGATACCACCAAGGGGTATGTGTTCCTAGCCGAGAAGGATAGTAGGAGTGTTACCGAGATCGAATCACGAGACGTAACGTTTTTAGAGAACGAAATTCCTAAGAAGGGAAGGATTTATTTGGATCGGTCTCTATATGAAATTCAAGATCAAGTTGAGAAGACACCTGTTAATTCGAGTGGGAGAGTTGAAACCCTAGATGATGAATAAGTTCGTCATCCACCAGATTCACCGCCTGCTCGAGCGAATGGAACAGATTTCGCTCCTGATGATCTTGTTGACAGTTGGAGCATTAGGGATCTCATTCTCAGAGGGAGTGATCATGGTTATACCCTGGTATTATTGAGTTGTTAGGTCGTGGGTAGAACATAATTTTTCCTCCCGACGATATACATTCGAAGGTGATGGAGAAATAAACACCCTAATATATGACGATATGGTTATTGTGTCGTAAAACGTTAGAGAAGCTCTCAATAGACCTTTCTAAGAAGAATATATGAAAGTAATAAAGGATGAGATGAACATTTTGGACGAGATGGAATCTATAAGGAAGAACGGTGTTTGGACACTGGTCGACCTTCGAGAGTACACAGAGTAATAGAGCTAAATGAGTTCTTAAGATGAATCTCAAGGATGATGAAAGTTGAGTATCACAACTCGTTTGATTTTGGCTATTGGAGTGAGTCTACACTTGAAACTGCACTAGATAAACGTTAAGACCGTCTTCCTCAATGGTGACTTAGAAGAAGAGATCTATATGGAGTGGTCTGAATGCTTTGTGCAGAAAGACCATGAGCACTTAGTGTGCAAACTTCACAAATTGATCTATGGTATGAAACAGTTCTCTAGGCAGTGGTACCGCAGAGTTCATGATTGGTCGTGAAAATAATTTTTTTCTAATGGATGAGAATTATTGCGTGTACACCAAAAGAGTCTGAGCCAGACTTTCTGTTTATGACTCTATATGTAGATGACATACGCATAGCCGTAAATAGCGTGTAATTCCTCACACAAGTAAATGCATGATTGTCTTCTCTGTTTGGGGGTGAAGGACATAGTTGAGGCGACACACATCCTTGGGACTCAGATCTCGAGAGATCGCCGTAGGAGGCAGTTGCAACTTTCACTGGAGAGCTACATAAACAAAGTGTTGAAAATGTTCAACATGGGTAACTGCAAAGCAATTGAAACTCCAGCTTATGTTGGTCAACCTCTCAATATGGATATATATTCGAAGACTATAAAACAAATGGACCAGATCAAATAAATTATGTAGCTAAGTGCACTCAGAAGCCTGATGTACGCAATAGTGTGTACTCGATCTGATATTCGTTATGCACTCGACATGGTATGTCGGTACCAAGCTGAACACGGATTAAAGAAATGTCAGGCAGTAAATAGGATCATGTGATATCTTAAGGGCATCGTCATGCATTGTGCTATCGAAGAGACTTGCTAGAGGTCCGAGAATCTCTAGATGACTAGGTATACAGATGTGGACTATGGTGGTGACTTTGATGAGAGAAAATCCACCTCAAACTTTATGCTCTGCTCTTCGATGGAACCATATCGTGAATGAGAAAGAAGTAGCCGCTCATTGTGTTGATCGCCATGAATGCCGAATTTGTGGGTCTTGTGTGGACCACTCAGTAGGTTGTATGGCTGAAGAAACTTCCGGATTAATTGATGCGTCATTGGAGTCACCATCTCCGTGATATAGAAACCCAAGTATCATAATAAGTCATATCAAGTATATTTCAAGCGAAACTATGTTAGAGACGTGGTTAGACACATGGTGATGAGTTTTAAGTACTTGTCTACGAATAAGATGGTTGTGGACCATCTCTCCAACCTTGAAGATGGAGTCTTTAGTGAGGCATGTGTAGTCTCTAGAACTGTGTCGACTTAGATGATGTACTTCATTGGTTTATTTCCCATACAATGTTCTTTAACTTGGATTATATTTGAGTATGCATGTTTTCACGGTTTGAGTGTTTTGTGTGTTCTTACTGTGATTGTTTATTGAAATATGTCAAAGTGGATTAGATCACCCTCTCACACGGGTGATAACTTCCATGCCTTTGTGGCTAGGTGAGGCTGGTGATGGTTTCTAGTTCTGGAAGTATGTTGGGATGACCAGAAAGGACTTTGTGTCCGGAACTATTTGATTTCGCACTACGACGGATTGTGGTCTGTCAATCCACTCAGGAGTCGGATGAGAGTCTTTGTGACTTTTAGTTCGAATACTTTGTGTGCTTGATGGACATATGGACAACATTTGGACATATGGACATCTGTACACCATTTAAACTCAGACCTCGATCAAAACAAAAATTCATCATACCATTTATCATATATATTTAAATGTACTAGAAAACTTAACAACAGTTTTACACTAACAGACTACTTTATACGTAAAGTAGAACGTCACCAACTATCTTAAAGTTAGATATGTGTAACATGGTCATGATAAAAGTAACATCAACAATAAGTATCCGACATATTTATTGCAAGCAAAACGAAAGCTTTCACTTGTTGAAAAAGTGGTACAGTATGTGGGCATGAGTATTGTGATCCAAATAGTATTACCAAAACCGACAAATCCTGCTACTCAGGGATGGAGAAACAGACTTCTGAACCACGCCGGGAAGGAGGTGCCATCCCTACCTATGTTATGCACATCTTTAGGCTGCCTACCACGCGGTGCAATGAAATTAATGCTCTCATTGCACGATTATGGTGGGGGGTCGAGGGAGGGGTCGAGGAAGATTCACTGGAAAAACTGGGGATCAATGACTACTTCAAAGAACGGCGGGAGGGTACGGGTTCAGGGAGATGCAGTCTTTCAACATGGCTATTATTGCGAACATGGCGGCTCGGATCCTCGATGAACCGCACGCATTATGGGTAAGGGTGCTCAAAGGTATCTATTTCCCGAATGGCTCTTTTATGCAGGCCTCGCCGGGGAGTGGATCTTCGTGGGCATGGGCAAGTCTCCTTGAGGGTCGTGAGGTCATCCGACAGCAGGGGTTTGGGTACTTGGGGACGGCCGGACCATTAGGCCGTTCCAAGACCCGTGGGTACCGCTAGGCAGGGCATTCATGGTTCGGCCGAGGGAGCAGGCCGTGACAGCGATTCCGGAGACTGTTGCGGATTGGTTTGATGAGGAGGATCGAGCTTGGACTGAGGAGGTGGTGAGGGAACGTGTCATCGCCGAGGATGTAGAGGCATTCCTACAGGTTACCATTCCGATCGATGGGGTACCAGACAGACTGCGTTGGCCGCACAACCGCAATGGCTCGGTCACGGTCAGATCAGCATACCACATCATTCACGCGGCGGCACAACCTCACCAAGTAGACATCAACCGAAGACCACGTCCAGACATTGATCAAGTATGGGCTTCTATTTGGGCACCTCGGGTTTGGCCAAAGATTAAGGCCTTTATGTGGAAGCTAGCGATGAATGTCCTCCCGACGAGGGACAATTTGAGCCGAAGAGGGATGCGTACCTCGGCATTATGCTCGGCATGCAATGTCGATGAGACGAGGGAACATCTGTTCTTTGGATGCCCGTGGGTTCAACAGGTTAGGAGGCGTTTTATCACGGCGTTCATGCTCACGTGTGGACAGCACTCTTTGGAGGATTGGCTCAACAGCACATCAGCTAGATCGGGACCGAACGGGACGGCGAATAGGTTTGAGTGGCCCAAAGCCATGATTGTCTGCTGGGTAATTTAGAAAGCTATGTGCAAATGGGTATACGAGAACAAGCATCCTTCTATTGATTCTATTATGCAGGAGGTGCTTAGGATTTTGCACGAGCTAAGGGAGCCCCAACAGCCGCACCGTCACATAGCCACAATAACCGCCTGGACTCGACCACCGGAAGGTTTCATTAAGCTAAACTGCGATGCGGCTTGGTGTGCGACCACGAACAGGGGAGCCATCGGCATCATGGCCAGGCACTGCATGGGAAGAGTGATGGGGGGAAGCCATGCGGTCATAGCCGTAGGCTCGGTTAACAAAGCCGAGGCGGAGGCCGTGTTGGCTGCAGTTAGGGTCGCCTTATTCCATAGGTGGCCGTCCATTATCATAGAGTCGGATTCCGGAAATGCCCAATTTCGGATGAATCATTGTCAATCACCCTAAAATGTGGTCGAAGAGGGATATCTTTATGCCTAGGGGTCTAAGCCCGTGGAGGTCCTCGTAGTGGAGGCTGCTACCAGGGACCTGTGCAGAGGTTCCACTGCTTACCTCAATATGAAGCCTGGTGACTGCCATGGAGACCACACTAGGATTGTCGATGGTTAGGGTATGGTACGGGTATGACAAATACCAGGATCGTACCATATTTTTAAACCACATACCCTAACCATAACCATTACATGTACAATTTTTGAATGTCATAACCAATAAAATAAACATGGTTATTAACCACACCTTTACCCATATCCATTCCACACATATAATATAATAAAAAAAAATCTTATTTTAAGAAATAAATAAATCTATATTACCAACAATAAAAATATAAAACAATAACATCATTCAACATTAACACCATTTAACATTAAAATTCAACATTAACACTAATGAAACATTAACACCATTAGTATATTAATAATAACAACAACTTCAATTATATTTAGTATATATTAGTCTATTAATAATATATAATTATTATATTTATATAATAACCATGAGTATAACTCAAATACCATAACCATAACCATTATGGGTAGAAAGTTCATCACCAGAACTGCACTCCAACATAATGGTACGATTAACCATATTAAATAGTAAAAAATATAACCATGGTTATTGGGTTTTCACCGTACCATTGTCGGCCCTAGACCACACTGTTGTTTGTACTCTTGTTCAGGTCGTTACTTGGTTTCCATTTCCAACATGTTTCTCTGTGCATGGACTAATCTTCTTGATGGATAATGATATAGATTTATTTTTTCATTTTGGAGTGTCTACTTGGCGAGTTGCTCAAACCCACTACTTACCTCCAGTAGCGAAAATTAGGAATTCGCTACACTTGGTAGCGAGTTGACCAAACTTTCTACTAACTAGTAGTGTGTTGGCTCCACACGCTAGATGTGGTGGCGTTTTAAATCAACACGCTACCCACGACAACATTTTTAAGCAATTATTTCACAAAATTTCGCTCTGTATGGCATTTTATACCCGCGATATTCGATTGTTCGTTCGAATATTCAGTCCATTCAACAAGTAATTATTGCTTGTCTCTTTAAATTATCCACTTGTGGGGCTTCATTCTTCACCGTCTCTTCTTCTCCGGCGTCTGCTACCTATTCTCTTCTCCAATGTTTTGGCTACTTCAGTGGTACACCTCAGCGTTCATCCATATTATCAAAATATTAATTAAGCATACTCTAATCGAAGGTATGTTATATATTTTTGTGTAATTAATTACAATTGTTTTAAAATTAGTATTATTTATATTTAATATAATATTAGGTTAACTAAACGATAATTACATCTAATAAGAACTTTTATAGTACCAACTATTTAGGATCAAACATGACAGATATTGGTATCATTTGCTTGTATGATGACAAAACATTGTCTCAGAATGGTAGTGAGGTTTATGTGGGTGGTACCTCTAGTATACTACAACTACCTTGGATATCCCTCTTTTTAGACTAAAGCAAATTTATATGTATGGGATGCGGTTGACATGATGTTGAAGTTAGGTCCATCAACGTTTCATAGAAATCTGTAGATACTGATGGACTTTGCAAGTTTGTACGAATTCGAGCACAAAGTGCTTTGTCTTTCACTTTACAATTAAGTGTTGCTAGTCGATTTATTGTGGTCAGCGTGACGAGATGACTCAACATTATTCAAAAAAATACAACAACTCCGTGTACTCGAAGTCCAAGTAACACGGAAACATCCTCCAGAGTGATTGTCATCTCCCCATGTCGAAGATGGAACGTGTGAGTCTTTGGCCGCTAACGCTCGCACAATGTTGTGAGCAATTTTGGATCGAGTTTGGGATGTGACAAATGAACCAATTCTCATAAACCAACAAATGCTTAATATTATCCTTTACTTTTAAACATCTAAATGATATATGTTGGTTGTCACTCGTATATGAGGAACAATGCTTATCTTGTCCCAAAAGTACGGATGGGTCAACCAGACCAACGTTTAAGACATTTTCTCCAAACGAGTGACTTCCTAAAATTACGTGCGGTGGCATATACATCTACAATTAATGAAAATAAAGTTGTAATTTACAACTAAAATATATATTTAAAAACATTACAGATTTAAAGAAATTTAATTCATAATATTAAAAAAAATTCAATAATATTTATAATCTAGTAGGATTTAATTATCAACTTTAAATCAAATTTCCAATTATTATTCTAATTAAATACTGTTCATTGTATTTTTTATAATAATCATTTTTTAATAATTAAAATATATGTAGATAATTATGATTAATATATTTAAATATCAGTATATATATAAATAATAAATTGAATGCATAATTAAAAAAAAGCACAAAATGAAATTAATATATTATTATTAATCTAAATATATTAATAATATAAGAAAATATAAAAACACATAATAAACAATGGAGAAGCTCAAACCTGTAAACGGATCTCCTCAAGGCTTGCGGTTTTCCTCACGGTGGCTCGCGACGACTGGAGTGGACGATTGGAAGAGACATTACTCGATGATGTAGAGAGTTAACAGATGCTGGAGGCGAGCTTCATGTAGGTGAAGGCACGACGGCGGTGCGAGGGAGGCACGACGGCGGTGCGAGGGAGGCACGATATTTGCTAGCCAACGCTTCGGATAGAGGCTGAAGCACATGCAGATGTTGTCGAAAACGTCTACTTCTGATGAAGAGGTAGAGGTGGAGTTGTGGAAGAAGAGAGAAAGATGGGGCGGCGGGCAGAGAAGAGGGTGGGTGGGGTTCAAAGTTGAGGCAGCTTCTAGAGAAGATGGTGGGTGAGCTAATGGGTGAATTTAAGAAGGTCAGAGGAGTTAATGGCTTTAAACACGCAACGTGTAATAGTGCATTGACCCAACGTGCTACTACAAGTAGCATGTTGGACAAACACGATATTGGTGTAGCGTGTTTGGTCCAATTCTCTACCTTAAGTAGCGGGTTACATCAACTCACTACCAGGGGTGGCAGGTTACATCAACTCGCTACCAGGGGTGGCGGGTTACATCAACTCGCTACCATGGGTAGCGGGTTAGACCAAATACGTTACACATCTTGTAACACCTATATCTACATTTTTTTTAATATCTACATTTTTAAATATTCTTTTTAATATGTTTACTTTTTATAAAAACTCTACCATTTATCATATATATATATATATATATATGTACTGGAAAACTTAACAACAGTTTTACACTAAAACCCTACTTTATACAAAAATTAGAACGCCACTAGCTATCTGAAAGTTAAATATGTGTAACATGATCATGATAAAAGTAATATCAACAATAAGTATACGACAGATTTATTGCAAGGCAAGGCAAAATCTTTCACTTGTTGAAAAAGTGGAACAATATGAGGGCATGAGTATTGTGATCCAAATAGTGTTACCAAAACCGAAAAATCCTGTTACTCATGTCGTTCAAGCACAAGAAATATTACATCTTAATCTCGCATGCGTCAGACAATGTTCTTCAATCCCCAAATCTGTAGGAAATTTCCAATGCTTGCCAAGCGTGCAATGATTAAATTAGTGCAAATTTGATAGGATTGTCCATATAAACCGGTTCAGATGAACTGGTCTGGTCTGGAACTGGTTTGGTTCGAACCGGTTCGACCGAACTAGTTCCAAAACCAAACCAGTGTTTTTAGCCTTCAAATAGACCAGTTCAAAATAGTACCAAAAATCCAGTTTGAATCGGTTCGACTCGACTCGTTTTTTGATACTAGTTTATACTTAAATTTAAATCAAACCACTTTAAACTAAGTCGGTCTGATGTCTCTCAACCATCGGTCTTATGAACCAAACCAGACCAGTCTCCATACTTATTCTACTCGGTCGGTCCGCCTAATCCTTTCCCTCACCCAGTCACCCTTAGCACCACAATCTGAAAAGTGAAATCTCACTCTCAGACCTAACATTACTCAAGCCTTACGGGGCGTTTCTTTTACGGAATAAGGAATACGGAATAGGGAATAGGAATTGGGAATAAGGAATAGTAGTTAAGAATATGAAGTTGTTTCTTTGGTGGAATGGAATTGAATTGAATAAGGAAATCTGTTGTTTCTTTGGTGGAATTGTATACGGAAAAGGAATGGAATGTGGTAAAATGACATATTTGCCCCTCTTTGTATATGTATAGTATATAATAAAAATATTTTGTATTAAATAATTATAAAACTCAAAAATATAAAAAACGTTTATTTAAAATTTAAAAAACGAAATTTTTATTTATTTAATTTTTTTAAATAGATCAATTTATTAATTTTATTTTAAAAAAAATAAAGAATGTAAAATTTGTTAAACAATCAATTGATTACATAACATTAACATGATTAGAAATATCGATAAATATAATATTCGCAATATAACGTTTCATGAACGTACGACAATAGTTGTTCCGAATAAGTGTTAAGTCATTTGCTTGAAACCTAGCAAAAATGACCACATACATAATACAAAATGTTGTTAGTCACCACATACATTATACAAAACGTGGGTTTGTCCTTAATCAAAATTATACATATATGTCGATCCGATAAAACTATGATAAATCTACAGCTTAATTGCCCGCAACCACTCGAGCCGGTTGGCAGGCGTCATCCCAAACTATGCTACATTCACCGTTATTGATTGTTGTAGATATTCACTACTAAAATAACAAAGCGAAAAGGCAACATTTCCTAGTACAGATTACATAGACAAAGTCGCACTATTCAGCAGGGAGAGTGCAAATATTGTATGTTTTCTTACCGACCTTACACTCGATCCTACCAAATTTACATGAGAAAACAGCTTGTTCCGATAACCCTCTCAACTTCATCTGCTTCTTCATCTCTTCATCAATCACTTTCTTCAAGGATTCTCTGATATTACCCAATGCCCAAGCTAAAGATATATGAGGGCGAGGATCCTGTTACATAAATTCCAAATACATGGTCATTCTAATTTACGATACAAAGTCAGGAAGTCTAACCAATTTTTTTTTTTTTGTGTGTGTGGGGGGGGGGGGGGGGGGTCAAGGGAAGACTAACCATTTAATTTCCCAAGTATGGAGTAAGCTAAGAATAGACTGACCTTGTAAAACTCAGGAAGGTTATGAAGTCTATAAACCATATCAACAACTCGTATTTGCCTTCTTATCTGAAACGGAAATGCACAACTAACATGGTAAAACTGCAACAATTATACATAACTAAGAATAAGAAAAATCTGAAATTCTCTTTGTTTACAACAACACTACTCAGTTGTCATCAATCAGAATGAATTACCATGGGGGACTCTTCGAGTTGATGTAATCAAAGTTGTTGTTTTTTGTTCTTTTCATGATTGCACTCTTCTGACAACCGACATCCCCATAATCTAAATACAACTTAATATATTGGATCTATAGTGTATCTACCCATGTTTTAAACATCGAAAGATTTCAAGTAACCTTTTTCCTTCCTGATCACCACCCAGTAGCGCTTCATAGTTTATACCATGCCATGCTAACAACATGTAGAGTTCTCGTATAAGGGAAAGAAAATATGAACCTCTGTTAATCCTCTTCCTTTAACTTCCAATGAAAGAAAAGACCGTGTATTCTCATCGTTCACAAAAACTTCCCATTTGCTAAAATCAATCAAGAACCTGCTTCATGAGAAAATAAGACTAAAAAAAGCAGGAAGTAGAGGAAATATACTGAGAATCTATGGCAAACATTAATTAAAATATTGCAGATTGGGCAAAGGATAAACAGAAAACAAACCCCTTAGAAGACTGAAGTTTCTGGCGAAGCATAGAGACAGCAGAGTCAATCTGGTGGACGTTGATTGGCACAGTCCTCCCTAAACTGATATGAAATTCTCTCATGGTCATGACTTGTTCGAGCTTTAGATCATCCTTGCATAGTACATCTAGGGGCAAGTTAACATCAACAACAAATAGACCAGGAATAATTGAAGCAACATTTTTGAGGAGGCGGGTTTCCATCTTCCGGGTACCATTGATACGAACGGCAATAGCAGGGAACAACATTCAGGCACACAACTATTTGGTGCTGATTCTGGGTTCAAACTCAACCACAAACACAATCGTTGCTAAAATAAACACTAAACATAATCTTCAACAAAGCATAACGTAACTAACAATTCAGTTTAACATAACTAACACACAACAATCAATTCAATGGAGATGAAGTTGGCAGAAACGGATGCATGGATCAGAGATGCTGCCCAGGACAAGGTACATGTGGACCTGTTAGAAGATCAGGTAGAAACATTGCGCAATGAGCTAATCCATAAAAGTGGCAGAGTCAGTATTGAATTAGCAGAATCACAGATTGGTTAATTAGCATAATTATGAATTTCACACAGAAACGGTCCGATCAAAATAATCCAAAACATTAAACAATTGTAAGGAGATACCCACATGAATGCGCGAACAAACGATTTTCCCTTCCCATCGCCGGATGCTACAATCCGTTGCCCATCCTCCGACCACTGCAGGTCGTCAAAACAGCATTTCAGGACAAACCCAGAAATCGCGATTCTGGTTCGTCACAAACCCATAAATCACGTTTCGGGGAGGGGAAGAAAAGGAGAAGGAAACGGAGAGGAGATGGACCTTCGGTTTGGAGATGAAGAGGAGCTGCACCTTCGGTCTGGAGTTGGAGCAGGGGAGCTTCTGGCATCGGTGCTGTGTTTAAAAGGAAGAGGATAATAATGTCCTTATGCAATGTATATAAGGGCAAAACAGTCATTTTCACTCTTATTCCGGATTCCTTGCCTTCTAGTCTTAGGAAATCCGAGGTTTTCATACGGAATGTCTAAGCCTACCCCGCCTGGAATCCGTAAGCCATATTTTTGCAATTCCGTGAAAAGAACAACCTCTTACGGAATCCGTAAGCCCAATTCATTTTCCATTCCGTGAAAAGAACATGTCATTAGTCTCTCATACGACAACAACTTCTCAGCGCAGACTCAACCAGTGAAACCCTAATTAGGTTTTCCTCTCTCGCCGATCGGGCTCCTCGCATCTCCTTGACGACTCATATCCTCGACGACGCAATCGAACTCAGCTCCTGGACGACGCAGCGCACGCGGCGACACAGCAGCAGCTCCTCGACGACACAACCGAACTCAGCTCCTCGAAGAAGCAGCTCCTCGCGACGACGCGACCGAACAACTCGACGCAGTTGAACTCCACCAACTTTTAGGTGCCTATTAATGGAATTATTACCATTATCATTCACAATTGTTTTTAGTGAAATTGGAAGGTTTGCTGGATTTTGTCTAATGACTTGTTAATTTGATTGTTGTTATTATCTTTTGTTTCTTCATATTTGTTTCGATCTTATGCTATATGGAATACGTTTTTTTTATTCCAGATAGACATAAATTGATCCTTGTATTGAAATTAGGTCTAATCTTTCTAAGTATCTTTTTTCCGATTCTCTAAATTATTACTTAGCTAGATTTTCTATCCCACATTTTTCATGAATTTTTTTTCTAGATTTGGTTTGATATTTAAGGGTTATTTTTTGATTATCTGGCCAAGTCCAAGTGGTAAAAGACCTTGAGAGTTGATTGGTTACAATATTCTCAAAGGTACTTGAGGTGGTCTTAAATTGTATGTAGTGTGTGTGTGCAGTTTCAGACAATAAACAAGCGGTAAATTTGAAGACTATCGGTATGTATTGTATTGTATGTGTTAAGTTTCAGCTTTTGAATGGTTAGTAGATTTGAAGACTTTTGTATGTTTGTATTGTATTGTATGTTTCAGTTTCAGTAGTTTCAACTTTCAGATAATGAACATGATGTTCATCTGTTTCAATTTCAGACAATCAGACTTTGGTATTTAGTAAGTTCAGTTTCAGTAGTTTGACAATGAACAAGTCTTGATGTATTCTGTTGGGGTTGGAGTCTTGATGTATTGATAATTTGATGTATTCTGTTGGAGTTGGAGTGTTGGACTGTTTCGATTCGGTGTGAGCAGAAGTTTTTTGGCCAGTTCGGTTCCGGTTGGAACCGGACCGACTATTAACCAACATTATTATAAAAAACAGACAAGAACAGTTCGAACCGGTTCTGAATCGGTTCGAACCAGACCAGTTGTTTTTGTCATAAACCAGACCAGTTTTTTTTAAACAGAAAAAGTACTATTTTTTTCCAAACCAGACCAGTTCAGTTCTGAACCGGTTCAACCCCTAACCGGTTCATGAACAAGCCTAAAATTTGAGAGTAAATATATCACAGTAAAATATTTTTTAAATTATATATTTTATTAAAATTAAATATTAAAATAATCAGTTTTCAAAATTAATTTTAATTCTTACTCATAGTGTCACTCACGAGTAGAACAAAAGACCCTACATACGACTCTCAGTCACGATTAGGGTGGAATTGGAACACCATATCACAAATTTCCCCCTCGAATCATTGCCAGTGTCGTGTAACGTGCAAGTGCTCGTGCCGCATCCCGTGCCAACATCGTGTTGTGTCCTCTGCCAGCTCTCAACACATTATATAATGTTTGATATTTATTTATGATTTGTTAAATTGATGCAATTGCTTTTTAGGATGCCTAATCAACTAAACCATTAAGTATTTCTTTGAACTAAAATACCTTATTTAATTAATTGTGAAATTTTAATTTATTTATTTATTGGCTAATTGTTATATTAAGTCTAATCATGCATAATTAGTTTTTGGAATGCCTAACCCTAATATGCCAAAACTAACCAATTTATTTGTACCTCCTTCAAGATGTGTACCTCCTTCTGACATGTTGGACTTTTCATCCATTCAATGGCATTGAGCTTTTCTAGATTTAACTCGATTCCTTTGTGACTAACAATATAGCCCCAAAATATCCGAGGATGCACACCAAAGGCACAATTTGATATAACAAGGCGACTTGATGAAAACGCATACACTCGAAATTTTTCCTCAGATCCTCGATATGGTCAACGCCCTTGATTGACTTGAACAACATGTCATTAACATATGCTTCCATAATGAGGCCTATCATCCCAGCAAACAACTTGTTCACCATCATTTGGTAGGTGGTGCCAAGATTAAGCCAAGGGGTATGATAATGTAGTGAATGATATCACTATCATCATAGAGAGCAATGTGGCAGGCGTTGCCTCCAACTGTCGTAATCTTATTGTATCTTGAACACGCATCCATGAAGCTTAAAATCTTACGCCCAAAGGTGGCATTGACTAGCTGGTCGATCATTGGCAGAGAGTACGAAACCTTGGGGCAAGCCTTGTTTAACTCTTTGAAGTCGACGAACATTCTTCATTTTCTGTTGCTCTTCTTCACGAGTATCGGGTTCGCAACCCAGGTCTGGAACTAGATTTCTTTCACGAAGTTAGCGGCGACCAACTTCGTTATCTCTTGCCTTATATCGAGAGCCTTCTTCTCCCTCACAGTGTGTCGCTTTTGAGAGTTTGGCCTGATGCTTGGGTCGATGTTGAACTCCTGGGAGATGAAGTCCCTGCTGATAGTCAGCATATCGCTTGGCTTCCACGAAAACATTCCTTGAACTCAATAAGCATCACTGTTAGAGCCTCATCTTGGTCGCCAGGAAGCGTTGCTTCAATATACACGACTTTGTTAAGTCCATCTAGCTGACCCCTCTTTATTCCTTCAAGAGAGGCGGGGTGATTCTTATTTTCTCTAAGATCCTATTTTGTTTGTATGGACAAGGTTTCCTTCTCCTTCCTATTGAAATGTATGGTCTTTCTGCTCAATGATTAGTGACTCATTTCGTGTTGTAGTTGTTATATATTTTAGTGTAATTGGATTGACTAGTTGACCAATGGGATCATAGTATCTCATTAAACAAGTTAGGAGGGTGCGGAGTGCACGCTTGTTTAAGTATATTATGATTCATTGTATCGGAGATTCATCGATTGATTAGAGATGAGGCAATGGGGGTCAAAAGGGGCAACGCCCCTTTGCCAGGTCCAGGGATACATAAAGTCACTATTCTAAAATTCATTGAAAATTTGAATTTTGGAACTAATGACTTAACTTTTTAAACCTCAAAATTCCCGGTTTTTGGACACTTGCTTTAGAACCAAGTATTGGACCGAACCATGGCTAAGGGCCGAACCATGGCTAGGGCCGAACCATGGCTAGGGCCGAACCATTTCTAGAATCTTCCTAAGGTGTCCCTTTGATTTTGGAATCAAAGGGGTGTATATTGGCCGAAATGGTGCATGTCTCTTCCAAAGGACATCACTAGAAGAATGTTGCTCTATAACATCGGCGTTAAATAGTTGCTAAAGGTGTATTTGCCGTCACTAACCTTTAGCAGCGGGCTAAGTCTCGTCATGGTAGGTCCCGTGGCTAAAGGTCACTCCGACGGTAAAATGCCGCCACTAAAAGGTCTGCCGCCACTAAAACCTTGTCGCTACTAATAGGTCGACGACATTCAGTGACAAAAATTGCCGCCACTATATACACTATATTAACTACAGCAACATTTGTCACTATATAATGCTATCAACATCATAATATGTTGTTACTAAATATGTATATTTAGTGACTACATATCCACCATTAAAAGCACTCTATACTATCATCTAATGTTGATGTTAAACCCATGTCTTTAGTGATAACAAAGTCCACACTTGATAATATTAGTTTATGCTGTTGATAAAGACCTGCTTTTCGTGGCAACAACCATTAATCATTGTTAAATACAAACTTTTGTGGTGTGTTTTTATTAATTATCTAGTTATTGCTATATGATATGAACTACACAATACATTTTAAAAAATATAATATATTATTTATCAAAGTATATATATACACCTTAATAAACATTCACAAACTTACAATAAATTTGAAAGTAAACACATAGTTTTCTAAATCAAATGAAGACCTAAAACTAATATGCTTTCATACTTTAGATGGTTATGAATCCGAAATGTCGGAACTACGAACTTGATTACCGTCTCTAGTTCACGATCCCCTACAAGTTCCAAAAATATCATTTGATCATATATAAAGGAAACACAATAAATGTAATAACAAAATCATTTAACACAATAATCTCAAACATAGTACATAACAAACACGGCATATCACAAGACACCTCAACATAATAGTTGTTTTTTTTGGCCAAGTCTCAACATAATAGTTCAAACACAACATATATATATGAATTGATCAAATCATGCAGTCTTAAGATAGATATGTAGTAGAACTGGGTTTAGTAATCAGGAAACTTAGTAGGAGAAATATAAAATATATTGCAGAATCTCCTACAGGTCAAGGATTAGCAAATCATATCAACCTTCATATGGAAAGCAACAATTTGCTGAACTAACTCCATTAGGTCATTTACGGGAGCCTCCTCACTCTGAAATAGACCAAAGAAACATTGGAATTTAAACCAACAGAGTTAGATCAGAAGATTACAACTATGCAGTGAATTTATTTGCACAGCATATAAATATCTGGAATATGAAGCAGATGCTCGGTAGATTTTATTTAACTAGAAAGTGCAAAGAAGTTCGAAAACTACATATTCCGTTACTCTAAACCAGAACTCATGTGTTACTTATAGAGAGATGAGTAATAAATGATACAACAGAATGGCCTGATTTAACACAACAACCGAAAGGATAAGATACATGCTTCACAAAATTATTAGATTACACTCATCAGAAAACAAAATAGTCTATAGGAAAGAGCAAAAAAGGATGACTTACATGTCGCTTGTTATACTCTTGGGATATTTCTCCAGCCAAATTCCTGCAATAATGAAGAACATACTTTAGTTTAGGCAAGTTCTTGGTAAGGTTAAGTTTGAAATGCAGATTAATTTTTTCAAGAGAATCAATATCATTGAAGCCAAGAACACTATCTTAGAAGAATTTACACACGATATTATATCTTACAAGAATTTACACCCGCTACTATATCTTACACCTGATACTATATTTTACAAGAATTTATACTTTACACCTGATACGATATCTTACAAGAATTTACACTTGATACTATAACTTACAAGAATTTACACCCATGTTATCAATCATGTAGTAATTTTTATGAGATAGGAGGAACAAACATTTGGCCATATAATTTTGTGAACTATGAGGTATGAATTGATTTACCTAACATACACATGGCCCCAGGATCCAACTTGAAGGATTTCAACAACTTGAAGGAATCAAATAATCAGCTGAGAATCTGTTTGACATTATAACCTAGAAACATTGATTGGTAGGCTAATCAAAAAATTGAAAGGTACAAAGATATCATTATTTAGCAAAAAGAAACACAAGGATAACATTACAGAAACAATATACTTAAGAGACCAAATATTACCCGCTCGCCTTCTGCAGACATGGTCATTGCCAAAACTGAGAGTATGTCTGCTAAGTATATCTGTGTTTAGGAAGACCAAAATTCAGCTTACACAAATATGGAAATGTGGGTTATGAGAAGATACTTCATAATTTCAAATTGACATGTTTACCTTTACATCTGATTCTCCCATTGTTTCAAAGAATGATTTCAGAGTTCCATAATGAGGACGAAGAAACTTCAATGGCTTTGGAACTGAAGTCATTGAACTTGTTGATGTTCGGATCTCCTGCCTACAAAACCAAAGAATGAACTTCTAAGTCCCCATCCTCATATAGATTAGAGAACCAATTCATGCTGCTTCTGTTATATCCTTTATGCTGTAGCTAACCATTGCACTACTTACTGCTCACAATATATACTAAGGCCATTTAAATTATTGACCGTCCTCTAGTTATCATGTTATAAATGAGTAAACAACTCCACGTACAATTCCAACTCTAGTTATTATTGACCGTCCTCTAGTTATCATACTCTCAAGTGCAACTTTCTGCAACCCAGGGTCAGTATCTTGAACTCTCTCCACGTACAATTCCAACTGTTGCTTCAAGGCCAAATCCTCCTCGGACTGCAAATGAATTTGATACGATGTGAACTTGTCACAACGAGACTATTGTCCAAAATAGAGGAAATACCAAACTTCTGAATATCCCGAATTAAGAAATGTCATCAGAAAAGCTAAATTGACAACAACTAGAAGTTCAAAAGGAAATCACGACTGATCCACGGAAAGGGAACAATTTTGGAATCTATTACACATCCATGGTAAGAAAGTATAAATTGGAGCACTAATGGCAACTACCGACTAAAGGACAAGTGATTAAGGATGCGTTGAAGTACAGTATCTACTCAGCTCAAACTATCGATCAGACCATAACAATGCAATTTATCACACATCGGTCACCACCACATAGAGAGCCAACAATGAAACAATACACAGCTAAATGTAGATGAAATCTTACCAAGTCGTCATCCTTCTTCTCGTCCTTCTTCTTTAGGTCTTTAGCAGGAGCCTTAACGTTAGCCTCCTCGGGAGCGATGTTGCCGCCGGAACTTTTCGCTGGTGCCATTAGGATTTCTGTAGATGAGCACGGATGGATTCGTCGGCGACGGCGAAGTTAATGAAGAAATAGAGGGTGGAAAATCTATCGACTTCGTTTTCCCCCTGAGCAAGACACTTCGATTCTGTGACTTCATTTCTCTCCGTCTATATAATCACGCGATTGAAGAAGACGGTGCGTTGGGCTTGAAATCACATTTGAGCTTGAATTTGCGTTGGGCTAACACTAAACAAGATTTAAACATGGGCTTGAATTTTCGTTTCTCTTTCAAGTTTCTTTAGGAAAGTTAGGGCATTTATTAATTATACCAACTTTTACCACTAACTTTAATTTGGAGCAACTTACACCCTAATATTTACCCATCACCAACCATGGTACTTTTGTTTTGATTTGGTTATAAATGACAAATTAATATCTCTAACTAGTGTCAAACATACAATTCTCATTCTTATGTGTTATGACACGTAACTCACTTTAAAATTCTCCAAACATACAAGAATTTACAGTTGATACTATAACTTACAAGAATTTACACCCATGTTATCAATCATGCAGTAATTTTTATGAGATAGGAGGAACAAACATTTGGCCATATAATTTTGTGAACTATGAGGTATGAATTGATTTACCTAACATACTCATGGCCCCAGGATCCAATGTCACCTGCTGACCCTAATAGCCTGTACTTCAAGCTCTCCTGAAAGATTTCAACAACTTGAAGGAATCAAATAATCAGCTGAGAATCTGTTTGGCATTATAACCTAGAAACATTGATTGGTAGGCTAATCAAAAAATTGAAAGGTACAAAGATAGCATTATTTAGCAAAAAGAAACACAAGGATAACATTACAGAAACAATGGGATCAAAGCTTCGTCGAAGGGCTCGGCATGAACAAATCCGAACGAATCATCATCCCGACCGAACAAATCAAAGCTCCGACCCAGCGTATCAAGGGGAACCGAGCGTATGCTGCAAGACGAATTGCAGCCGACAGAAAACCAGAGAGGGCAGCCGACGAGGAGGAGCAACCGTGGGCAGCCGCAGTCAAGCAGAACCCAACCCGGGACGAGGATTACCTGATGGGCGAGGAAGAGCATCCTCAGCCCGAACCAACCACGAAATCGACGGAATCGGCCGGACTGCAGTGGGTGACTTCACCGCCACCTCATCTCCTTGGATGGATCGAGAGAGCTGCGGGAGGCCGCCTTCGACGGAAGCCACAGACGATCAAAGGAGCTGCTACGCCGGATCAAAGGAGTCTCCACTGTCGAAGGAGCCTCCATACCTTAATGGAGAGAAGGCTGACCAAAATGGAATCAATGCTGCGGGAATTCAATTGGATGGAGGTAAAGGGTTTGGAAATTTATTTCCAAACCCTTCTATTTCTAACCCTAGCAATTTCCCCCCCAAAGAATCAATATTGTTACAAAATAAACCTAATCCGAATTTTAATTATCCAAATCAGGGTATTTTTGGCAATAGCAGGAATTAGGGAGGGTATTTTGGTCAAACATAAATTTCATAATAAGGTTAGTGACACTAAACATGGGTTTTAACTGCGGCAAATTATTTGACACTAAATAACTTTTATAACTACGACATTTAATGTCGACACGAAATATGTTATGTAGTGACAGTATTTAGTGACAACGAATTTGGTCTGCGACTGTAGAGCAACATTCTTGTAGTGCATGGTGTCTTCTCCTAAGGGTGTGAATAACACTATAAATTGGTCATAGGGGGAGTCATAAATCTTCATCTCAAACATTCACAATCCTTCTCTCAAGTTCTAGTTCAGTATTCTGATTTTATCCAATTGAAAATTTGGGTGCCTCCAAATAGTTTCAATCTGAAAGTGTCGTCACTGCTTCAGAATAATCCAAGCCTACTATTACCATCATCCTTTTGAGATTCTACAACAGTAGTTTCTGGGTTGGTGCTGAATCTAAGCTTTTACTGCAAAACGAAATTCGTAACAATCCGTGTTTGGATTAAAATCCAAATACTGGTCGCTCATCATGGTGGTAAGATCTTTCCACCTTCTGGACTCATCTGATGACTCTGAGAGATCAGAGCAATCAACTTCGACGGGAGCATCAGATGCATCGTCATCCAACTTCATGGAGCACAACAAATAAAGCTCTGTGGCACAGATAAATAATTTCAAGGTCATATGATCAATTCAACGAATTCAATAGCATTACAGTAATAATTCCGCCCCCAAAAAAAATCGCGTTGATAATAGACAAATGATTAATGGTAGGTGATAATTGTCGGACGTCGGATCCGACTTTCCCCGGCCCGTTTGAAAAATATTTTTATATTTTCGTTTTGAAATGTCGGGTCTTGACGAGTGACGGGTCCGATCGAGTGGGGTCATCAACCGGACCGAAAAAATTAAAAGAGTCGCCACCGATTATTTGAAGGCTAATCGGTATCCTCAATTTTGCCTAGGGTACATGGAGTTAACATCCTAGGGCTTGGAAAGGTCTATGTCCAAAGAATCGAGTTCGGGAGTTTGATTACGTCTTAAAAGCTCGCAAGAGCATAATCCGCCTTTTCAGTACTTTAGTTTGCTTTTAAATATATATATATAGTATTACATAAACATAATATAAATATATTATACATATATATATATATATATAGTATTACATAGACAAAATATAAATATATGTAGTATTACATAAACATAATATAAATATATTATACATATATATATATATATATAGTATTACATAGACAAAATATAAATATATATTATACATATAGATATATATAGTATTACATAAACATAATATAAATATATTATACATATAGATATATATAGTATTACATAAACATAATATAAATATATATTATACATATAGATATATATAGTAATACATAAACATAATATAAATATATATAATACATATAGATATAATATAGTATTACATAAATATATATTATACATATAGATATAATATAGTATTACATAAATATATATTATACATATAGATATAATATAGTATTACATAAATATATATTATACATATAGATATATATAGTATAAGTATTACATAAACATAATATAAATATATATTATACATATATATATATATATAGTATTACATAAACATAATATAAATATATATTATACATATAGATATATATAGTATTATATAAACATAATATAAATATATATTATCCATAGCATTTACCTTGTATTTATAGAAGAAATCTACTACTTATTTAATTAATTTTAATAAAACGTTTTTTTAATAAAACAAAAAACGTTTTTTTTTCATAATAAAAAATAAAAATCGGTGGAAAAGAGGAAATTTTCCACCGTTGGATTTTTTTTTAATATTGGTTTTTAGTTTTCAAATATATATATATACTATATGTAGTTTTCCAATCACGATTACTCGCATACGGTATTTTGATCCCGAGCCAAAATCAAGTGTTTACAGTTGCCCCTCTTTGAGCACGCGCTCATGGAAGTGATCTCATGACTGTGTGTAGTGATTTTGGCTTCTCCCGCTTCATAGTAAACAAACATTATCGCACAACTTTCAGAAGTTGGACATCAACAAGTCCCGATTGATGACGATGATTTGTGGAGACTGGGTGCTTAAATGTTCATCAGCTTGTGACTCCCAAAAGATGGACACCTACAGGTCCTGGTCGTCGAGGATGACTTGTGGACGCTGAACACCTAAAGGCTCCGCTTGTCGGTCGTCTTATGATTCGTTGGGGATGACTTGCGGAGGCTGAACACCTAAAGACTCCGTTTATCGGCTTGTGACTCCCAGAAGCTGGGTAACTACAGGTCCTGGTCGTCAAGGATGACTTGCGGAGGATGAACACCTAAAGGCTCCACTCGTCGGATTTTTGATTCCCAAAAGCTGGTTAACTACACATCGTGGTCGTCGATGATGACTTGCGAATGCTGAACACCTAAAGGCTCCGCTCGTGTTTTTTTCCCAGAAGCTGGATAACTACAGGTACTGGTCGTCGATGATGACTTGCGAAGGCTGAACACCTAAAGGCTCCGCTCGTTTTTTTTGGTGGCTCTAAGAAGCTGGATAACTACAGGTCTTGGTCGTCGATGATTTTTTTATTTTTTTTCCTCTCGATTATCTTTCCTTTTGCTACGATTTTTTTTACCGCACCTCTCGGTTCCCTTAATTTTTGCCTAGGTCGCCCTTTCGGGTTTTCAACCTAGCAGGGATTTGATTCCTTTCCTTTTGCCATGATTGTCCTTTTGGGATTTTCAATCATGCCCATCTTCCCAATCTTTAGCCTAAACCGCCCTTTCGGGTTTTCGACTTAGCGGGAATTTCTCACTTTTGGAGGTTCGTATTGTGGTTACGAAGTCCTTAAGGATAGTATTTTCTAACTGCGTCCATATTGATTGGACTGGGGAGTTCTTGGTCGTCCATATCGGTGATGATCATGGCTCCTCCACTGAAAACCTCTTTGACGACTCAAGGTCCTTCATATTTAGGCACGAACTTGCCCCAAGAGTCTAGATTGACTCGCAGGATTTTTCTGAGAACTAGATTGCCTGCTTGTAATTCTCTTGGACGTACCTTCCTGTTAAATGCACGAGCCATGCGTTGCTGGTACAATTGCCCATGACACAGCACGATGAGCCGCCTTACATCGATGAGATTTAATTGCTCGTATTTACATCTCGCCTTTCTAATTCGTCCATCTCTGCTTCATCGAGGATTCTTGCTGGCGGGATTTCTACTTCAATTGGCAGCACGACTTCAGTCCCGTAAACAAGGGAAAATGGGGTTGCCCCTGTTGATGTCTGTACTGAGGTCCTGTATACCATGAGTGCCCAAGGCAGCTTGTCGTGCCAGTCCTTATAATTGACAGTCATTTTCTCTATGATCTTCTTGATATTTTTATTTGCTGCTTCCACTGCGCCATTCATTTGTGGGCGATATGGAGACGAATTTCTATGCTTGATCTTAAATTGGTCACACAACCCATCAACCAATTTATTATTCAGATTTTTGGCATTATCTGTGATGATTGATTACGGCACCCCATAACGCGCGATGATATCCTGCCTAATGAAACGCTCGACCACTTTTTCCGTTACTGACGCTAGGCTGATAGCCTCTATCCACTTGGTGAAATAATCGATCGCCACAATATGAATAGATGACAATTGGACGCCTTTGGAGAGATCATACTGATTACATCGATACCCCACATTGAGAAAGGCCACGGGGAAGTCATGGGATAGAGCTCGTGTGGTGGCGCGTGGATTTGATCTGCGTACACTTGACAGAGGTGACAATGTTGGACGTGTCTCATACAATCAGACGTCATGGTGGACCAAAAGTATCCAAGTCTCATTATCTTTTTTGATAGCATTCGTCCGCCCATGTGTGGGCTACAACAACCTTCGTGAATTTCTTCCATTAAACGCTCAGCTTCTTTAGCATTCATGCATCTCAAAAGGGTATCATCAAATGATCTTTTGTATAAGGTCAGGCCACTGAGAAAATAATTGCAAGCCATCCTTCGTACGACCTTCCGGTCATTTCTTGTGGCACCTTCTGGGAACTCTCCGGACTCTAGGTATTTTTTTTATGTCACTGAACCACGTCTGACCGTCTGACTCTTCGACTGCATAACAATAGGCCGGAACCTCTTTGATCTTGATCTCCACTGGTACTACCTGATTTCCCGGTGAAATTTTACTCATTGATGCGAGCGCTGCCAATGCGTCTGCAAATTGGTTCTTATTTCTTGGCATATGAGTGAAAGTGATGTCTTCTAATTCTGCAGCTAAATCCTCTAGGTGCTCGTGGTATGGCTGGAGTTTGGCATCCCTCGTCTTCCATTCCCCTGTCGTTTGGAGGATGATTAACATTGAATCTCCGAACACTTCTAGTTTCTTTACTTCGAGGTCTAGTGCAGCTCGCATGCCTAGAACACATGCCTCGTATTCTGCGATGTTGTTGGTATAGTGGAAGATGGCCCTGGCCGCCACTGGAAAGTGTTGCCCCTTTGGTGAGATCAGCACTGCCCCGATACCCCCTCCGACTGAATTCATAGTACCGTCGAAGTACATCCTCCAATTTGCCTTCGACATCCCTTCTTCTTCTACTTTCATAATCTCCCCATCTAGGAATTCAAAGTTGATCAAGTGATCGTCCTCTATGGGAAACTCCGCTAAATGATCGGCGATTGCTTGCCCCTTCACAGAAATTCGAGGCACAAATTCCATGTCATACTTAGATAATTGAGCTTGCCACTTGGCGATATTTTTTTTCCATGCTGGTTTATCTAAGAGGTATCTCACGGGATCCATCTTCGAATACAGACGCATGGTGTAGTACAACGTATACTGGCGAAGTCGCTGCATTACCCACACGAGTGAGCAACATATCCTTTCCACCTCATGATAATTTGTTTCACCCTCCGTGAACTTCTTACTCACGTAGTATATGGCATGCTCATTCTTTCCAGTCACATCGAGTTGTCCCAACATGCACCCCAACGAGTTTTGGCGTACTGTTAAATACATAATGAGCGGTCGTCCTGGAGTTGGCGGCACCAGGACTGGTGGGCTCATCATGTAATTTTTTATGGACTTTAAGGCGTTCTGGCATTCTTCATCCCAGATTATCCGAGCGTTCTTACGTAATATACGAAATAAAGGTTGACACTTGGTTGTCATATTTGCGATGAAACGCGCAATGTAATTCAAACGTCCTAAAAGGCTTCGGACCTGCTTGACGGTCGATGGTGGGGGTAACTCTTGTATCGCCTTGACTTTGTCAGGGTCTACTTCAATTCCATTCTCACTGACTATGAAGCCCAATAACTTGCCTGATGTGGCTCCAAAAGTGCATTTAGTCGGGTTTAAACGCAGCTTGTACTTCTTGAGCCTTTCAAATAGCATGCGTAATTGATCAAGTGATCTTCACCTTCTTGAGACTTTGCAATCATATCATCTACGTACACCTCGATCTGTTTGTGCATCATGTCGTTGAACAGTGTCACCATTGCCTTTTGGTAGGTTGCCCCTGCATTTTTTAAACCGAAAGGCATAACTCTGTAACAAAATGTTCCCCACATTGTGACAAATGCTGGTTTTGACTTATCTGCCTCAGACATCTTGATCTGGTTGTATCCTGAGAACCCGTCCATGAACGAGAACATCGTATGACGTGTCGTGTTGTCGACCAACATATCGATATGAGGCAGATGGAAATTATCCTTCGGACGGGCTTTGTTACCCAATAGATCTCGATAGTCGAGACAGACGCGGACGCGACCGTCCTTCTTGGGTACTGGAACAATATTTGCTACCCATTCATAATAGTTGCAAACCTCTAAGAATCCAGCGTCAATTTTCTTAATGATCTCTTCCTTAATTTTAAGGATTAGGTCGGGACTTTGTCTCCTCAGGTGTTGGGACTTTGTGTCCTCAGGTCGGGACCTTGGGTCGAAAGTTCTCAGAACGTGCTCCACGATTGACGAATGAAGGCCTGGCATGTCAGCATATGACCAAGAGAAATCTCCTGGTACTCTTTTAGCAAATCCATCATCTGAGTTCTTTGGTTAGGACTCGGACTTGTCCCAATCTTCAATTCGCGTGGTTCCTCGGGAGTGCCGATGTTTATGACCTCAATGACTTCTGTTGTTAGGAGTTTGTCTCTCTCATTCCTGTCCCAACTTTCTTCAATTTCTTTCGTGACATCCTCCTCACCGGACCCTTCTCTGTAATATACAAAGTCAGATTCGGCGAGGGTGTCCTTGTACGAGATTGAATCATGGTTCCCCTTGTGGTCTCTAGAGGTATTGTTCCTAAAGAAGGAAGGAAAAGAGAATGGATATTAATGTCAGAAGTAAGTGGAAGGACATATAATATTGATGAATTAACAAAAGAAGGGATTAATTTTATGTGGTCATGAAAAATTTCCCCTATTCCAAAACGTGAGGCTCATACATATGTCCTACGCGGAATACATCCCTTTTCAAAAGGTCTTACTCATTATTACTAAGAGAAAACGCATAAGCATGTAATGTCATCCAGTTTGTGATATTGTTCCCACTAGGAAGTGGACGGACAAAAAGGCCTGAGGGAGCTTCATCAAGCAGGGCTCCATTGGTGACACCGATCGAAAACAAGCCTGATAAGCCTTCGTGAGAAACAACGCCGTCAGGTTGAATCATTTGTGGTGATCCAGGAAATGAAGCAGCGAGGGGAGGAAATATCAATGCCCGTGAATTTCCGGTTAAACGTTTCCTTCGGCCGACTTCGTAATCTTTGAAATTAGGATAGAAACCCAGTCCAAAAGTGTCTTTATTCTTCCTTTGAGCTATTGGGTGTATGATGCCGTGGCCGTGGATTCCCACTCCGCGTCCTAATATGAAGTTGTTGCCTAACATGATCTTTCCCACCATTAGCTTGACTCTGTCTGGTGCTGGCTCACCCCAATCCCTAATCACATAAATGAGATCGAAGGCATGGAAAGACAATATCTTCGGTCTCGTTTCCGATGAAAGGTACGGAAGTCTCCTTATAGATGTTGTAATCTTCCTCCCAATCGATCACAACCAGTTGATCCTCATATATAAATTGTACTTTCTGATGTAGGGTAGAAGGCACCGCACCAGCGGCGTGTATCCAAGGTCTTCCCAAAAGTAGACTGTAGACCCCTGGAATGTCCAAGACTTTGAAAGCTACGCGAAACACGCATGGACCAATCTCCAATGGTAATTAAATTTCTCCTTCTACCTCCCTTATATTGCCATCAAAAGCTCGAACAACACTCTTGGTTGGACGGATGAGTGACAGATCTATATTCATATGTTGGAGGATGGACATCGGGCATACATTTAAAGCTGAGCCGTTATCAATCATTACTCTTTAGAGTATGTATCCTTTGCTCTTGCACACGATGTGGAGGGCCTTGCCATGTTGTTGTCTCTCAGAACCCAACTCTTCATCCCCGAAGGCGATTTGGCTAGCAAAAACTGAACCGATGAGATTTTCCACTTGGTGGGTTGAAATTTCCTTTGGTACCAGGGGTTCCTTCAAAACATTCATTAATGCACCTCGGTGTGGTTCAGAACTCAACAACAGAGCCAACAAAGATATTTGCGCTGGGGTTCTGCGCAGCTGGTGCACGACCATGTACTCAGCATCCTTTACAATCTTCATGAAATTGCTCGCTTCTTCTTGAGTTACCTTATTCTTTTGGTCTCCCTCCACCTCCTTATCCTTGGGAGGGTTTTCTGGCTGGATATAGCAACGTCCAGATCGAGTCATACTGAAATTGTCTTCATTTTTCGTCGATTCTTCCGCATGCCCCCAATAGTTCCACGGTACCCTTTTGTTGCTCTTGTACTTGAATGGTGTTGGTCCTTACAGTATATAGTCAATGATTAGTGGGGTGATCATCGACGCGTAATTTTTTATCACTTCTCGAACCATGGGGCTGACCAAAGGGGTTGGTCCTTCTTCTATGAAGATCATGTTAACTGAGCCTGAAGCGTGGTTGGGTAGCGGATTGGCATTAACATTCGGTGGCGAATTGGGATTTAAGACCAGGTACTTATGATGGATAAGGTCTTGTATTCGGTGCTTCCGGCGACGATAATTGTTAGTGGTGTGCCCAGGTGCTCCCATGTGGAACTCACATTTTGAATTTGGTTCATTAGCCAGAATTCTCGTTTTGGGACTCAGAACCTCGGACCTATAAGCCCTTGAGCCAAAGCCTTCTTATACGTACAATTCAACCAACGGTATTGGAAGCGAGGTAAATTGTTGGGGCTCTCGAAATCTCCTTTGGTTCCCACCTCGTTTGACAGAATCTTGTGGGTTAGGCAGAGAGGTTGATCCTTGTGAGGCTCGAGGAGCCTGAGGCATCGGGACCATCGGTGATGGTTGGTATTGTTGATACGGAGCCGAGTAAGGAGCCTGGTAAGGGTTTGGATAGACCGCGCATATGGTCGGGGTAGGCTTCTTTGTTCCAGTTTTCTTAGGATCCGCTGCACTTTTGTATGGGTCTTTAATCTTTCTGGACCGAAGCCCTCGCTCAATCAATTCGCCCGTCATGATGAGATTTGAAAATTCCGCTGTGGATTGACTCATCATTTGGGTATAATATATACCCTTAAGAGTGCTGATAAAAATCGGGACCGACTCGTTCTGCCCGAGAGGCGGGTTCATGCAGTTGGTCTTTCCCCTCCACTCAGACACAATCTTTGAAAGATTGTCCTTCTTTCATCTCCATAGCCTGAAGATCAAGGCGAGTAGGAGTGTTATCCAGATTGTGCTTATATTGGGGGTGGAAAAGCTTAGCCAACTCCTCCATATTTGGCACTTGCTCCATTCTTAATCATGCGAACCAGACCAACGCCTCCCCTTTCAAACTTTCCTAGAAAGTGTGGACCATCAACTTGATATACTGCTGATATGGAGTCATTTTCACCATGTAGATCTTGAGGTCAACAATCGAACCTTCCATGCTGATATGGAGTCCTGTTCCATCGAACCTTTCAAAGTCTGGCACCTTAAATTTATCGGGCATTGGGATTTCCTGAAATAGAGCAAGATCAGAGAAATTCAAGTCTCCCAATCAATCTACTCCTTGAATAGACCTCATCTTTTCTTCAATCTGTTTCAACCGCTTGTCTTGTTCGGTCTCGACCGGGACGACTGTGACCGAGTAATTGGGGAGGCCAAACGCAGGTCGTGTGACCTGGTTGCGGTAAACAGGTACAGGAGGTGCGACCCGATCATGTTGAAGAGGAAACGCTTTCTCATGAGGGTCATGTACGGGTAGTGGAACTTGATTAGGATAGTCGTATGTGGGAGGTGGATCTTGATTGGGATGGTCATATGTGGGAGGTAGAGCTTGGACAAGATGACCATTAGTGGGAGGTGGAGCTTGGTCAGGATGACCATATGTGGGAGGTGGAGCTTGCTCGGGGTGACCATATGTGGTAGGTGGAGCTTGGTTGGGTAAGACTAAAGTACTTGGCATGGATTGATGAGGTACTACGGGCGGAGGTGTTGCTTGAGAAGACGAGGTGGTTGCCTGGTCATTTAGAAAAACCAACATTTGCTCGAATTGGGATGTCATGCCAGCCATGCTAGCATTCATGGTGTGTATAGTTTTTCTAGCTGGATGATCCCCTCCCTCTTCGTATTCTTGAGGTGCCGAAGTTGTCAACTGTCGCATGGGTTCCGGGAAACTTGGTGGAAGGCTTTGATTTTGTTGCTCCATTCGTTCCCGTTAAAGGAAACCGCGAGTGCGTATCGGGCTTGTCCTTGCCAGATGTGCCTAAATCATTCAAATATCATAGTAAGAATGATAAATACATAATTGATCATGCATGTTTTTTTTTTAAATATGCATGTTCCGTTCATTCCATTCGTAGGCTTTGATGACATATACGACAAAAGTGTTTTCAAAGAATACTCTAAAAGGAGTTGGTTAATCAACGTCTAATTCTTAAGACGTTTCACACGACAGCGCAGCTCGTTGAGTGCATTTGTCGCTTGCTCCTTGGTTTGAAGGAAGGTCGGGGACATGCATTTCGAAAATCTTTTTATTTGCCTCGCCCTTCGTCTGAACTGTTCAAGGGTGCCATTCAACTCAGCTATTTTTCCCTCACATTTCTCCAAGGTGCGATCCCGACTTCTCACTTCATTTCGCACACATCGTAACTCATTGCGGAGGCGTTGGATCTCTTTCTTGGATCTAGAGTGTTCATCAGCCCAAACAATACTTTGAATTTCCACCCTAGATTTCATGATCGCGTAGATGTCCTCATGAGATGACGGTGATTGCTTGGGTCTATCCCCAATTATCTCATTCGGGTCAAAAGGCGGACTTCCGGGTGCCGAGTAGAACTTATGAATGTACTCCGTTGTCGCATTGTATTTGTTTTCCTTTGTCGCGGAGCCTTCCATCAGATTTATGAATAGTGGGACTCGGTTTCCCCAATCATCATTCACTTGTCGAACTAAGTCTCGTAGTGAGTTTGCAATGTCTGCTCGGCTGTGCCACTTGTATGATCTTGGGGGTCCATGAATGTGCACCGGAATATCTTGGAAACCACCGAATTGTCGAATAACTAGGGAAGGGTAGGTGGTCATGGATCCTCGATGGCTGAGAAGCGGAACTCCCTCGAAAGTTTTGCATCTAAGGATCATAGAACGGTGGATGGGTAACCATCTAGCCGTCCATAAAATGTCCTTATGCGTTAATTTTGAAATATAGATTTTCTAATCGAGAGCTTTCCATTTCTCATCTTCGAACAATGATCGACCTAACATTCTCGAGATAACCCTTTTGTCACCTAAAACGTTTGCTCGGAGAATATTCATGCCAAATTCTTTTATATGGCTTAAGAACCAAATCTGAAGTAAGGTCGGACTTGCTTTTAGTTCTCCTTTCCCTTTGGTTTTTAAAATGTTTAGAGATACAATGGTTTCGGCGAGCAATGCCGTCACGAAACCCTTACCTTCTATTACTTGGGTAACGACTTTAGCCATAGCTGAGTCGATGAGACCATTAAAAAATGGGAATACGACCATTCCCAAAACAAGTAAAATAAAAGCATGGTATCTCCCCGGGGCATTTGTTTTATCGTCAATTCGGTGCTTTATCCAATATACCAAAATTTCAATAGATAAGCCATGACCCCCATTCAACCTGAGCTCGGTGGACATTTTGTTTGTTGTGACTTTGAGCAGTTTGGCCAAGGTACTATCTTCGCCTCATTGTTGGAGGTCGGGTTGAACAATTCCACGATCCCAATCTACCCCTTGAACGAGTTGACGGTATTCTTCGAGCGTAGGTGTGAGTTCATTGTTGTTTATCACGAAGACGACGTTTTTTACATCCCAAAAATCAGACAAAGCATCGAGGAGAACCCAGTTGACTTTGTAGTTTGCGAGTTCATGAACCTCGCCAATGTTCTCATTCACGTACTTTTGATCCTCTTTTGTCATGGCTTTCCATATTCGGGCAATTTCGACCGTGGGGGTCTGAATGGCCTTGGTGCGAGGACAGTGGTTTGTCTGCTTGATCCTTACCAAAGATGATATGTGAAACGTTATAAGGATACAAGACAAAATGAACGGAACTTACAATTTTTTTTTAGAAAAATGAAATGCAAGTGCGAGAAAGTAAATGTCACTACTAATTTATTACATTTACAGAGGTTTATGGAATACAAAAGGCTCAATCCTATACATGTCATAATCTATGGCCAAAACAAAACACGAGAAAAGGAACAAACACGAAACTGGTAGAAGGTTAAGCATGGTGTGGAGCTTTTGTTCTAACGGGTGGAATTTCTAGGTCCTCTGAACCGGCGGAACCTCACCCCCTGTAGAGGATCATAGGCCCATTCCGATCATCGAGTTGAGGTTTTTAGGTGCGTGTCGGCGGTCCAAACCGCTCTGGGCGCATTCCCCTACTAAACTCCCTAAGCTCTTAATGTGCTCCAGGTCCGAGCGGGTAACGGTAACCAGCGTGGTGTGTGCAGAACGAGGATTTACATCATTTTGAATTATTACATTTACATTGCTTTTTGGACAAAATTTTAAAAATGCAATCATGAGCAAACAGCCAAAACAGATAGGTAAAAATATAACATGGCAAAGCAAACATGACAAAGCCTAAAACCTCTAAAAAGAATATCCAGCAGTCGCCAAACGTCGGATCCGACTTTCCCCCGGACCGTTTGAAAAATATTTTTATATTTTCGTTTTGAAATGTCGGGTCTTGACGAGCGACGGGTCCGGTCGAGTGGGGTCATCAACCGGACCGAAAAAATTGAAAGAGTCGCCACCGATTAATTGAAGGCTAATCGGAATCCTAAATTTTGCCTAGGGTACATGGAGTTAACATCCTAGGGCTTGGAAAGGTCTACGTCCAAAGAATCGAGTTCGGGAGTTTGATTATGTCTTAAAATCTCGCAAGATCATAATCCGCCCTTTCGGTACTTTAGTTTGCTTTTGAAATTTTTTTCATTTACCCGAATTGCCCGTTTTGATCATGCTTGGCCTGAAAAGACTATATGCATTTTCCTTAAATTAAACAAACCATGTACAAACATTTCTTTTTTTGGAGTTAATTTCAAATAAACAATAGAGAACTAAAGTTAATCGTGCTCGAGAAAAAATGGTTTAACTCTCGAGCCATTTTAAACGTAACAAAACATGCACGAATGATTTTTGAAGATATTAAACTCGTTGGACTAATTTGTCCCAGAGAAGTTATAGGATGTCCAAAATAATATAGGGACCAAAATGCAATTTATTAAAATTTGAGCTGAATTGGACAAATATTTTCAAAAATTGCATAAATGACCCTAAACTATTCTGGACTTATTCGTAACATTTGGTAAAGCTCCATAATAACCCGAAATTTATTCTGGACTTATTTGTAACATTTTGAGAAATCATGGAATATTCGGTAAAATTTAGGAATCAAAAATGTAATTTTCGAAAATATTATAATTGAACTGATTTTTTTTAAAAAAAATTACAGAATTGACCCTAAGTTATTCTAGATTTATTTGTAACACTTTGTAAAATTCCAAAAATAACCCGAAAATTATTCTAGACTTATCTGTAACATTTTGAGAAATCATGGATTGTCTAGAAAAGTTTAGAAATCAAAATGTAATTTTAAAAAAACACGCGCTGAATTAAGAAAAAAATTCAAAAATTGCACAAATGGCCCAAAACCTTTCCGGTTTAGTTTACAACACTCGATAACATCCCAGAAATGACCTGAGAGTCCAAGGACCGAGTTGTAACCTTCATCAAAGTTTGGGAATGACCTAAGTCATATTTTATTTTTGTACATATACATATATAGTATTACATAGACATAATATAAATATATATAGTATTACATAAACATAATATAAATATATTATACATATATATATATATATATAGTATTACATAAACATAATATAAATATATATTATACATATAGATATATATAGTAATACATAAACATAATATAAATATATTATACATATAGATATAATATTGCATTACATAAACATAATATAAATAGATATTATACAAATAGATATATATATATAGTATTACATAAACATAATATAAATATATATTATACATATATATATATATAGTATTACATAAACATAATATAAATATATATTATACATATAGTATTATATAAACATAATATAAATATATATTATACATATAGATATAATATCACATATATATTATACATATATATTATACATATATATATATATATATTAACACGTATATTGTACATAAATATATATAATATATGTATATAAACTCTTTTTTTTTATAACATGAATAATAACATTAGGAAATACAAATACAATATTAAATGCGAGAGAAATATACCTAAATCGTTCGGAACTTAAACACCGTCTGAGAAACCGAGACTGATAATTACCGATATATTTTTTTCACTCTTTTATTTTTTCAATCACTCTTCTCTTCTTCAATTCTTTCACTCTTCTTTCATTTTTCTCCCTTAAACACCATAGCATTCACCTTGTATTTATAGAAGAAATCTACTACTTATTTAATTAATTTCAGTAAATGTTTTTTTAATAATAATAAAAAAAACGTGTTTTTTAATAATAAAAAATAAAAATCGGTGGAAAAGAGGAAATTTTCCACCGTTGGATTTTGTTTTTTAGTTTTCAAATATATATATGTATATATATATATATATACTATATATATTTTTCCAATCTCGATTACTCGCATACGGTATTTTGATCCCGAGCCAAAATCAGGTGTTTACAATAATCATGGAAGGCAAATGAATAATATGGTAAGAAAATTAATATGCAACCAACTCAACGACTCACTATCCAAAACAGTAATTATTATCATGGGGGATAAATGAATTTGGAAAGAAACTATTGTGTAGAATATTGATAATCCTCCAAAAGTCATCGACTTCAAAGGCAACGTGTGATATTGGTCTCTAGTCATTTCTGTTGTTATAACCGAAATCCATCACTATAGATAGTATAACATATATGAGTACAAAGAGTACGACATAAAATAACTGAAAGACTTTCTGATAAGATATATATATATATATACATATAACATGACTTTTACCATGTATTTACACTTGCAACAGAGAAAGCATGTTAAACCTTTTGAAAAATGATCATGCAACAGAAAAACCAGCAGATCTAACCCAATGCAAAAATCTAAATAAGTCATTGAAACTTATTCTATAAGATGCTTTCATTCGATAATAGGTGTGACCCTGTTAGCCTAGAGAATGCGTTGATTAAGCATGTGATGATAAACCTTGAGGAGATTATTACAAGGACAGTTGATACTAATTTTGTTCCTGGTAGCAGGGATGCTTTCGCTAAAACCATGTACTCTCATCTTTTTGACGGGTAATGAATTTTGTTCTCTTTGTTTTAGTCACGGTATTATATATACAAATATAATCAAATACATAAGTGTCCAATATCTCCATGTTAATTTTGTGATTTATTATAATTTGGAGGGAAAGGTAGTCAATTTTGTGTCCAACATTGTTTTTCTTGTCTTTGATTTGTAAAACTGCACGTACATTCTTTTTAATTGTTTAAACTTGGTCCCAAAAATTTCGAATAGTTTAATTTAAGTTCAGTTTCACCATTAAAGTTTATTACTATTTAAATTCAACTATATATAGATTATATTTGAACTTTCAATTTTCATTCACTATTCAAACTTTTTATAACTTTAATCCATTTCACCGTTCACCCTTATTTGTATAAATATGAAAAGATCATCCCTATATTTACTAATTATCATTCTCAATAAATAATTTTGAATAACTTTTAAAGTTTAATCCCTAATTGATTAATCTCATATTTCATTATTTTGTCAACAACGCAATTCGAATTTTAAAATATCTGACCTGGTTGATTCAAATTCGCTCGATAAACCTTGAGGAGATTATTACAAGGACAGTTGATACTAATTTTGTTCCTGGTAGCAGGGATGCTTTCGCTAAAACCATGTACTCTCATCTTTTTGACGGGTAATGAATTTTGTTCTCTTTGTTTTAGTCGCGGTACTATATATACAAATATAATCAAATACATAAGTGTCCAATATCTCCATGTTAATTTTGTGATTTATTATAATTTGGAGGGAAAGGTAGTCAATTTTGTGTCCAACATTGTTTTTCTTGTCTTTGATTTGTAAAACTGCACGTACATTCTTTTTAATTGTTTAAACTTGGTCCCAAAAATTTCGAATAGTTTAATTTAAGTTCAGTTTCACCATTAAAGTTTATTACTATTTAAATTCAACTATATATAGATTATATTTGAACTTTCAATTTTCATTCACTATTCAAACTTTTTATAACTTTAATCCATTTCACCGTTCACCCTTATTTGTATAAATATGAAAAGATCATCCCTATATTTACTAATTATCATTCTCAATAAATAATTTTGAATAACTTTTAAAGTTTAATCCCTAATTGATTAATCTCATATTTCATTATTTTGTCAACAACGCAATTCGAATTTTAAAAGATCTGACCTGGTTGATTCAAATTCGCTCATCTTCTTCTGAGATTCCGCGTCGATGGGAACAGCTAACAGACAACAGCTGACAAGGAAATCAGTAATTGACTTACTGCAACTGTGGCGACATGACAAAACGACAGACGGAGGTGGACCTCTAATGCACGGAACAAATGTAGAAAGAAGGGATGATTGATGTGATGTCTGTGACTATAAATCTTCTAAAGAAAACTGAAAAGAACACTTGTTTACTTTTATGGTAGATTAGATGAGAGAGATAAATTTAAACTAGTTTTTGCCCCCTAATGTTTAGTAGGATTTTCAGTTCCCTCCCTCTATAGTTCAAATCATAAAATTTCTTTCCATCATGTTTGGAAAATATGCAAGTTTGCCCCCTTTGTAAATAAACTTAATGGTTGGAAAATTTTGAGTACAAATTTTCTCAAGGTTTTGTCTATCAAGTGTCGGTTCAGTCAAATTAAAAGTAAACTTAACAGTTGAAAAACGTAAGTATAAAATTATCATACTTGTGTCTATCAAGCTTTGTTCTTACAGAGTATCCTTAACTGTTAAAAACTTAAGGCCTTCAGCTATCAAGCAACACTTCGTACAATGAGGATGGACGATAGTTCAAAATGAGGAATTCATTAAAACCGAAAACTTACAAGTGAAAATAAAAATACACAAGTACTAATTACAGTAGTCCTAAGTAACAAAGATATTATTTATGGTGTAACCTCTGGATCTTGGCGTCCACATCCTCAAAGCACTGGAACCACTGGGTTTCTACGACACCTTGGCCTTATGAGTTGCATCCTTCTTCGCCTTTCACCCCTGGAAAGCCAAGACGACACAAAGCCGCTTAACCTAATCAACCAAAACTTCTTGGATTTGCATCACCATGTCACCATATATTTTAATGAGCTTAGCAAGGCAGTGGTCTCGGTGGCTCGCAAAAAAACTGAGTTGTTCTTGAAGTGCTTCACTGCCTCAGAGGTCTCAACCTTGCCTGAGTCCCTTTTTTGAAGCATAAACTCCAGCTCGACCTTTAGATCGGTTGCATCTTTATCCGTCGTCCTCGCCCGCTTCTTCATACTACGAGCAGCCTCTAGCTAGTGTTTTGCAACCTCCTCAGACTAAGTTAACCGAGAGTAAAATTGGAAAACTTTGGCAACGACATGTTGGGCCTTCGAGATAACCCCTTTCTTTAGGTGACACTCCTCAACCAAATCTTCCTTCCTAAGAGCTTTCTCTTTCTCAATTTCAGTTACCCGAGAAGCCTTCGAATCTTCCTCTTCTAGGGCGATGCACTTATGGGATAGATTCTTCGCCAATGCCCCAACTTCCATTTTGGAAACCACCACCTGAGGGCAAAAGGAGAATAAAAAAAAGATAAGGAAAACTTGGTAAAATGCGAGTTAAAGAATGGGGGAAAGGCTTACTGATGTCAAAGAGGTTCAGTGGCGTTCCACTGTTCTGTCAACCCACCTTACGTTATAACGTAAGGTTCGACTCTTCCCCGAAGGAATTATCACGCTTAGGAAAGGGAGGGAGAGGCCTGTATGGTTTAGGGTGACCCTCTCAATCAGGTTCACCCCTTGGAGGTGACGACGGGGCACCCAGGGTTGGCGATTGTTCGTTTTTGTGGACTTTGTAGACATGCCTCTGCATGTCGAAGCAATGTGTCAGGTAAGGCCCCAATGACTCCTCCACGAGGATAGTCAGGGTGGCAGATCCGATGTGTGACGCTTCCAGTAGAATTATGGAGGCCCTGGAAGATGTCCCGACGGAGAGATTCTTTAAGTGTCACGTTCTAAGAACCTGGAGGCCATGGACCATAGGTGTAACTCTTTTGCGAAAAATGAGAGTCTCAGTCCTCGCATAAAATGGGATGCTTGTACCGCCTCTTTGCTAAAATTAAGGATATCCTACAATAATGCCATTGTCTTTATACAAAGGAAAGAGAATAACACTTTTATAAACCGCCACAGCGACATTAGTTTCATCATCCAAGTATAAAAGGATCCACACTTAAGGTAATGACCTCAGTCGTCATCGGAGATATTCAAGGTCAGATACTAACAGATGATCGAAACCTACATGAAAAAGAGTTAATTTAGAAAAATACCCAATCAATCGACGATCGAGGTTTTGAGGACTTGATGGTCGCGCTCACGAGCAACCCCTTTGATGTGTTTTTGGATATTTACTGGGGAAGGTCCCTATAATGTTTTAGTAAATAAGGCTTAAAGACCATTTCTCTTCTTTGGAATATTTCGAATGAAGGGGAGAACGATCACTTCGTGGCATCTGAAGAGGCCAAGCGATGCCCCCTTTGAAGAAAAATAGTTATTCTTCCAATTGGAATTAATGCAGTCAAAGTCACTAGCGAATGGACGCCTTGGGTTCCAAGACCAATTATCCCATCTCAGCCGTTGAGCATTCCAATCTCTAAATTTTGTAAAACGCGTTCAAAATAAAAGATACAAAAGGCATTGGACTAAAGACGGAAAAATGTTCGGAAAAGGTTAAAAGAATAAGTCCACACATTGTTAAAGAGCTAAAATCTAAAGCCAACCCAGTTGTGAAGGTATTGGGGAAGAGCTGTAGTGGGAGGGGCAATGCCGTAATAACTACACAACTGTTGCAAAGAGTTGCAAAAAGGAAGGTGAAACCCCGCATCTATTTGGGTCAGGGAGATGGTGGCCTCATCTTCATAAGGAGTGTCGATCGTGTGGTCATACAAAGTAGGGTACGAGGACTTTGAGCGACACTCATATCCGAGAATTCCCCACCCTATACGAAATTTTCAGGAGTTGAAAGATTTGGCTTGGGATCTATGGAATGAAGGGAAATGTACATATCCTTACCATGAGAAGGAGCGTCGCTTGAAGAGGTCATTTTGGATTTGGTGTATAAGCGTTTGACCTCCTAAGCAGCAAGAAAGTAACGAGTAATTGTGACTAAGAAAGCCAACGCTCGCTTAAACAAGTAAAACTCTCTTTGGAATTCTAGAGAGGGGCAGAGCAACAGGAAAAAAAAAGTGACAAATCTGGAGGAATAACCCTATTTATAGTGTGGAAAGAAAAATAAATGGTAACATCTTCAGGAAACGTAAGGACACAGTATCCCAAACGTTGGATGACGATGGTAAAATAGAAGATGCGGACATCATATCCAGAGTACGAAACGTTTTGGAGCAATTTCAAAATTTCTCACCAAAGGTCAGTGAAAATTATTAAAAACCATCCATTTACTGTGTTTTAGACAAATCCTTTTTTACTTCCATATTATTTGATACGATCTTCCAGGAGTCGGCACTTTCGAGGGTAGGTGGTGATACGATTCTCCCAAGGCTCATAATATTGCTGTCAGAATTCAGACTCTGTAAAGGGTTCCCTTTTCCGCGACGCTCTGCTCCGAATTGATCCGAGTGATGAATACTAAAGTCGCAGATAATTGAGTCCTCTTTCTGTAATGGTCTGGTTCGTAGAATTCCGATATGTATTCCGCCTTCTAGACCGATTTTGGTAAGGTCGGTCCTCCTGGATACGATTCTGCCGAGACTAGAATATACGAGGATAGATGATGGATGAATGATGGATCGATTGGATCACACAAAGGCAGCGACAATCCCTTGATACCTCCACAATGGATTCTCCAAGATATGACGCACTCGAAGATTCCAAAGCTTGAACCTTGGATATTACGCACCAAGATTCAATTGCCGGATATGACACACCAACAATCAATTTCTCATTCAATGAACAAGAAGAACAATGTGGCTAGCACACAAGTTGGTAAAAAGGTCGATTCCTCTCTAATTTCGGCCACCCTAGCTACTTATCCTAAAAGAAGTAAAAACCTAAACTAATTTGGGCCTAAGGAAAGCTCTCCTATGGGCCGAATTTTATTCTCCTCCTCTTATTGGGCTTGGTTGTCTTGTGGACCGTTTGCCTCATTAAAACCCCCCTTTGTAAAACCCAGTGGGACAAAACCAAAGGTCGGGAAAAAGAGTACAAACGAGCCCCTCTTGACTTAGTCCATTCGAGCAACCAAGAGGTTCTTAGGCTCCATGTCTCCGGACGGAATGATAGTTGGTCCTATGCGGTCCAGTAGTGTGGTGATTGTATGTCCAAGCTTCCTAGCCCTTGATCGTGTCATTGGTCCACTCGGCACGGTTATCTCACCCCTGTCTTCAAGTGTGGGCCGCATTTCTTCCATGATCACATCATCCCCTCCCTCTTCAAAAGGATTTGTCCTCAAATCCGGATCATCTGCAACAAAAGGAAGCAAATCAGTAATGTTAAAACTTGAACTAACATTATACTTCCCTTCGAGGTCTAGTTGATAAGCATTGTCGTTGATCTTCTTTAGGACTCGGAATGGGCCATCCACTCTAGGCATCAACTTGGATTTCCTCTCGACTGGAAACCTATCCTTCCTCAAGTGCACCCACACGAGGTCTCCTTCCTCAAAGGTCACCTTACGTCGGCCCTTGTTGGCTTGCTTTGCATACGACTTCGTCCTTTCCTCGATGTTGCGCTTGGCCTTTTCATGGATCTGTTTGACAATTTCAGCTTTCTTCTTTCCATCTAAGTTAGTCCTTTCACTCATAGGCAAAGCGGTTAGATCCAAAGGAGACAAAGGGTTAAATCCATAAACGATTTCAAACGGTGAAAACTTGGTAGCGGAATGTGTAGCTCGGTTATACGCAAATTCAACATGTGGCAAGCATTCTTCCCAAGTTTTCAAATTCTTCTTAATCAAGGTGCGTAGCAAAGTAGACAAGGTCCTATTCACTACTTCGGTTTGTCCATCAGTTTGAGGGTGGCAAGTAGTTGAAAATAGCAGTTTAGTCCCTAGCTTGGACCACAGTGTTTTCCAAAAGTAGCTCAAGAATTTAGCATCTCTATCACTAACAATGGTCCTAGGCATTCCATGCAAGCGAACAATTTCTTTGAAGAATAAATCAGCTATATGAGACGCATCATCAGTTTTATGGCATGCAAGGAAATGAGCCATTTTTGAAAACCTATCCACAATCACAAAGATGGAATCCTTTCCAGTCCTAGTCCTAGGCAATCCAAGCACAAAATCCATAGATATATTGACCCACGGTTGTTCAGGAATCGGTAAGGGCATATACAAACCTTGGGACTGTACCTTTGCTTTGGCTTGTTTGCAAGTGACACATCTTCCACATATCCGCTCGACATCCCTTTTCATTTGCGGCCAATAGAAGTGTTCTTGCATCACCTTCAAGGTTTTAGTGATCCCAAAATGTCCCATCAATCCTCCGCCATGGGCTTCCCTAACTAACAATTCTCGCATCGAACAGTTAGGTACGCATAATCTATTTTCAAACAAAAGAAACCCGTCGTGCCTTACATACTTTCCATGAGCGAATTTAGCACATGCTTTAAAGATATCTTGGAAATCCGAGTCAGTTTCATAGAGCTCCTTTATGTATTCAAAGCCTAAAAGCTTAGCATCCAAAGTAGAGATCAAGGCATACCTTCTTGATAGAGCATCGACAACAATATTTTCATTACCTTGCTTATACTTGATCACATAAGGGAAGGTTTCGATGAACTCCATCCACCTAGCATGTCGTTTGTGGAGCTTTTGTTGACCCTTCAAATGCTTCAAGGATTCATGGTCGGTGTGAATGACGAACTCCTTGGGCCATAGATAGTGTTGCCATGTTTGCAAGGCTCGAACTAGCGCATACAACTCCTTGTCATAGGTCGGGTAGTTTAGGGCAGCTCCTCCAAGCTTCTCACTAAAGAAGGCTACGGGCCTCTTCTCTTGTGTCAAAACAGCTCCAATACCTACACCCGAAGCATCACACTCAATTTCAAAGGTTTTAAGAAAGTTCAGTAAAGATAAAAGGGGTGCATTGGTGAGTTTGTCCTTCAAAGCTTGGAATGCTTTTTCTTGTGCGTCCTCCCACTTAAACCCAACACTCTTCTTGATCACTTCGGTGAGAGGTGCGGCTATGGTACTAAAATCCCTCACGAATCTCCGATAGAAACCCGCAAGTCCATGAAAGCTCCGCACTTCGCCTATGGTAGTTGGCGTCGGCCAATCGCGGATGGCCTTAACCTTCTCTTCGTCCACCTTAATACCATCTGCACTTATAACAAAACCCAAAAACACAAGGTGATCCGTACAAAAAGTGCACTTCTTAAGGTTAGCATAAAGCTTCTCCTTTCGAACAACCATCAAAACAGATTTTAAGTGCCCAACATGCTCTTCTAAGCTTCGACTATAGACTAAAATGTCATCGAAGTAAACAACCACAAAAATTCCAATGTAGTTACGCAGTACATGATTCATCAATCTCATGACAGTTCTAGGTGCATTAGTTAATCCAAAGGGCATGACTAACCACTCATATAAGCCATGTTTAGTTTTAAAAGCTGTTTTCCATTCATCACCTTCTTTCATCCTAATTTGATGATAACCACTCTTAAGATCTATTTTAGAAAATATCGTGGATCCATGCAGCTCATCTAACATGTCATCTAATCGAGGAATACGATGGCGATACTTTACAGTGATATTGTTGATGGCTCGGCAATCGACGCACATCCTCCAAGTCCCATCCTTCTTAGGGACGAGTAGGACCGGTACCGCGCATGGGCTCATGCTTTCGCGGATGTATCCTTTGTCCATCAAGTCGTTCACTTGTCGTTGAAGCTCCTTGGTCTCCATAGGATTAGTTCGGTATGCAGGTCGGTTAGGTAGTGAAGCTCCCGGTACAAAATCGATTTGGTGTTCGATACCCCGAAGGGGCGGTAATGCGTGGGGAGTTTCATCCGGCAAGACGTCTTCAAAATCCTGCAAAAGGGAAACGATGTTGCTCGGCAAATCCGGCACGGGATTAGTGATGCTCAACAACGTTTCTTTGTACATAAGTAGTATAACGGGTTGCTTAGAGGACAAAGCCCTCTTTACAACGCTAGACCTCACCACAAAATTGGACTGCCTCACGGGTTCACTCACGGGTGTAAACTCACATCTCTCGGCTTTGGCTTTCCTCAAACTCTCACACTCATTTTGGGTAAGGGTACTTGTGTGTTCACTCACATTAGTTCCTTCGTGTTGTCGAAGTCGAAGTTGATCTAGGTGTATCTCATGCGGCGGCATGGGAGCAAGTGTGGTCTTTCGGCCCTTAAACTCGAAAGAATAACGGTTGGTGAACCCATCATGTATGACTCTCCTATCAAATTGCCACGGTCTACCGAGTAAGATATGGCCGGCCTCCATAGGTAACACATCACATAAGATCTCATCCTCATACTTGCCTATGGCTAAAGGCACCAACACTTGGTGACTCACAATCAATTCGCCGGCACCATTAAGCCATTGTAGCTTAAATGGTTTCGGATGCTCCCTAGTTTTCAATCCTAGTTTCTTAACCATCAATTCACTAGCAACATTAGTGCAGCTCCCACCATCAATAATAAGGAGGCAAACTTTACCTCGAACCAAACATCGCGTGTGAAACAAGTTCACCCGTTGTTCTTTAGCCGCATCCTTGACTTGAATGCTTAAAGAACGTCGCGTCACCAATAACTCGCCGGCAGTGGGAAACTCGATGTCATCCGGTTCGGTATCATCCTCAAGCAGTTCATCCTCAGTTTCAATCTCCCCGTTGTCCAAAAGGATCATCACCCGCTTGTTGATGCATTCATTAGCATAGTGTCCGCGGCCTTGGCATTTAAAGCACTTGACATCCCGGTTTCGAGACGAGCTTTCCACGGCTTTGCCCTTCACATCTTGAGGCGTAGTGGCTGGTTTTGGTTCAGGTCTCGGTTTGATTTGAGGTTTATCCTCTCGGTTGAAATGGGTCCGAAAAGAGCCCCTCCGCTTGAGTTGTTGCTCGACCAGCATGGCTTTGTGAAGCAGCTCTTCAATATTGCCATAGGTTTGGAGTTCCAACCTATCTTGAAGATCACGATTTAACCCACTCAAGAACCTAGCCATGGTAGCTTCGTTATCCTCAATCACATCGGCCTTGAGCATAAGTGACTCCGTCTCTTGAAAGTAATCCTCAACACTCTTACTTCCTTGAGACAATCGCCTAAGCTTTTGATGTAGTTCCCTATGGTAATGGTTAGGAACAAACCTCTTCCTCAAAAGATTTTTCAGTTCATCCCAAGTATCTACGGGTGGATCACGATTACGTCGTCTACTCGTCACGATTTGATCCCACCAATTGATAGCATAATCACAAAATTCAGTTGCGGCTACTTGTACCTTTCTAAGCTCCGAAAGATTTTGACAATCGAACACAAGTTCGATCTTCTTTTCCCACTCCAAATAAGCATCCGGATCATTCTTCCCGTGGAAAGGTGGGATTTTTAACTTGAGACCACCAAGTTGATCTTCAAGCCGACCTCTTTCCCGCCGTGGTCTCCTTTGGTCCCGATTGGAGTGGCGGCTGCCCCTACTATAATAGTTGGACGATTGAACCTCTTCATCGTCTGCTTGAGGTTGAGCTCTTCTTGGAAGATTCCCCATAGGTGGCGGCATGGCTCGATTAATGGACTCTTGTATGATAGGTCCTAATTCTTGCTGCATCATTCGCCGAATCTCATTGCGAAGAATTCGCAAATCCGGGGGTTCGTTCCTTGCCCCTTGAGCTTGATTGGTGCTCTCCTCTCCATTACTTGCGTGGTTTGACATTATAATGCGCAAGGACCTGATTATCACACAACACAAATCAGCAAAATTAAGTCTCGAAAGTGTGCTCTGATACCACTTGATTCGATCTTCCAGGAGTCGGCACTTTCGAGGGTAGGTGGTGATACGATTCTCCCAAGGCTCATAATATTGCTGTCAGAATTCCGACTCTGTAAAGGGTTCCCTTTTACGCGACGCTCTGCTCCGAATTGATCCGAGTGATGAATACTAAAGTCGCAGATAATTGAGTCATCTTTCTGTAATGGGCTGGATCGTCGAATTCCGATATGTATTCCGCCTTCTAGACTGATTTTGATAATGTCGGTCCTCCTGGATACGATTCTGCCGAGACTAGAATATACGAGGATAGATGATGGATGAATGATGGATCGATTGGATCACACAAAGGCAGCGACAATCCCTTGATACCTCCACAATGGATTCTCCAAGATATGACGCACTCGAAGATTCCAAAGCTTGAACCTTGGATATTACGCACCAAGATTCAATTGCCGGATATGACACACCAACAATCAATTTCTCATTCAATGAACAAGAAGAACAATGTGGCTAGCACACAAGTTGGTAAAAAGGTCGATTCCTCTCTAATTTCGGCCACCCTAGCTACTTATCCTAAAAGAAGTAAAAACCTAAACTAATTTGGGCCTAAGTAAAGCTCTCCTATGGGCCGAATTTTATTCTCCTCCTCTTATTGGGCTTGGTTGTCTTGTGGACCGTTTGCCTCATTAAAACCCCCCTTTGTAAAACCCAGTGGGACAAAACCAAAGGTCGGGAAAAAGAGTACAAACGAGCCCCTCTTGACTTAGTCCATTCGAGCAACCAAGAGGTTCTTAGGCTTCATGTCTCCGGACGGAATGATAGTTGGTCCTATGCGGTCTAGTAGTGTGGTGATTGTATGTCCAAGCTTCCTAGCCCTTGATCGTCTCATTGGTCCACTCGGCACGGTTATCTCACCCATGTCTTCAAGTGTGGGCCACATTTCTTCCATGATCACATCATTATTGGACAACTCGTAAGACATGGTATTGACTTAATCGTCGGAGGGAAAACAAACGGGTCAACCCGGCTTTCCTTCAAAGGCCTTCAACATTGAAAAATGGTTTTTGAAGACTAGTTTTTTAAAAGACAATTGTTTTTTAAAGACATATGTTTAAAGATGATAAAATGAACGAAAGAGAGTTAATGAATATGTCTAAACACAGATAAGCACAAATCCAAGGAAGTGTCGCCCCATGTGGTACAAGTAACTTGTGATGACATTTGACAACATTTAACATGATCGAGTACAATCTTAGCATCTCATAGGCATCATCTCAAGATGTAGATCTTCACCACGATTAGTGAAGCTCAAGGACCCAAGTTGTTCATAGGTAATGCCCCTAAAAGGCTTTCTCATAGACACTAGTCTTTTGAAGGCGGTGCCTCATAAGAAGGTATCAGACTCCTTTAACAATTGACATAAAAGTCTAAACCCTTACTCGGATTCACGCTTTGATAAATGTTTCTATGCCCTACTTGACCATATATTAGTGGTCAAATCACCACTTGTGTGATAAGAATGAGGTAACCGCGGATCACACCTAAGAGGGATAAAAAGTAATCATGGGTAAAAAAAAATGCTGCATAAACCAAGATTAAAAAGAGGTTAACCAGTTGAGTCCTTCTATAAATACCTTACATCCTCTCGCTTGACGGTTTACATAACTAATATATACTCACACTTTCCAAAATGTATTCCATTTGAAAACCAAACACCAAAATAACTATTTCTCAAAACTATTTACCGATGTATACCAAACTGTGACTAAAAGTCACGAGTAGAAACTTTTCCTCCTACCCGCAATAGCAAATCATGGGTAGGTGTGAAATTAACTCTTACTAATGACTGTCAATCACGAGTTGGAAATGACAGTTAAATCTACCGTTTCTCTACATTTATAAAATAGATTTGCTTTATTAAAACAATTTGTTTTTTTATACGTCTACTTTATTTATCTATTCAGCCTATTTTTTTCAATTATTTTTAGAGATGGTCGGGAAAAAATTATTACTTTCAAAAATGCTATTTAGGGTACCTTAAAACCATATAATTTAGAAATATCAATTTTTGGCAACATCTTCAAAATTATTGAAAGATTAAAGATTAAATAGATAAACAAATTAAACATTTCAATTTAATTTCATTTTCAAACAGTGGCATTATAACAAAAAAATATTATGCAAAGTTAACATGAATACATAACTAGTTAATACCTCTATCCTCTACAACCCCCAATTCTCTCACTATCTTGGTACCGACCCCTATCTCGATCTCTAACGTTTCTTATCTTGTTGGGTCTTAGTGCTTCGGGTACCTCCTCCTTGACTTGAGTAGGCTGAGTTATTGGTGGTTGAAGACTGGGCACGTCAAATTAAATATCGAGTTATAGTCCTTAGAACTAAATGTCGCTAGTTGTGCCATGACTTGATCAATCTGTTCAATCTTACCAATGAGTGCATGGTCGTAACGACAATTCTAGATAAACTCACATGCATGTTTCTTCGACCGAAATGTTACTCTCTTCAACAACTTTTTCGCTAGTTTTGTCATATAGGGAATAATCCAACTAGAGGTGGCTAAAATTTGACCCGACCCAAAAATGACCCGACTCGATCCATATTCGAGTCAGGTCTGGTTGTGAAAATAAGGGTCATGTGTCAATGACGGGTCGGGTACGATTCAAACGCATGGACCCAAACTCACCGACGCCACAAAAATAAGTTTTTTTTTAAACAAAATAATATATATGTTATTATTTGTTAGAATACTACATTTGTTAATACTAAGAATATTCTATTACCTTAGGTTAAATATACTACATTATGAGAAAAACGTTTTTTGTTTGATAGTCTATCGAGATATATAATTTTTAAATTTTAGATAATAGTGTTAAAGATATCTTGTTAATTATGAATAATTTAAATTCTTTAAAGTTTGTCTTGGATTTCATTTCACGGATAGGTGTGAACTTAACTCTTACTCGTGACTGTCACTCACGAGTAGGAAATCACAGTTAAATCTATTGTTTCTTTACAATTATAAAATAGAATTGATTTATTAAATACAATTTTTTGTTATACTTCTACTTTATTTATCATTTCAACCTATTTGTTTTAATTCTTTTTGGAGATGGTCGAGCAAATAATTATTACTTTAAAAAATACTATTTGGAGTACCTTAAAACCATATAATTTAGAAATATCAATTTTGGGGAACATCTCCAAAAAATATTGAAAATATAAATAGATAAGCAAATTAAAAATGTATACATATTAATGTCATTAATTTTCAATTCAATTTAAGTTTTAAAACAGTGGCATTGTAACAAAAAAATATTATCCAAAGTTAACATGAATACATAACTAGGTAAAACCTCTACCTCTATAGCCCCCCACCTCTCTCACTATTTTGGTACCGACCCCTATCTCGATCCCTAACATTTCTTATCTTGTTGGGTCTTAGTGATTCGGGTACCTCCTCCCCGACTTGAGTAGGCTGAGTTATTCGTGGTTGAAGACCAGGCATGTCAAATTAAAGGTCGAGTTATGGTCCTTAGAGCACGATGTCGCTACTTGTGCCATGACTTAACCAAACTGATCAAGCTTACCAATTAGTGCATGGTCGTAACGACAATATTAGATAAACTCACCTCCAAGGGTCTTCGACTGACATGTTACTCTCTTCAACAACGTTTTCGCTAGTTTGGTCATATGGGGAATAATCCGACTAGAGGTCTCAAAATTTGACCAGACCCAAAAATGACCCGAAATTGATCCAAATATGAGTGAGGTCCGGTTGTGAAAATAAGGGTCACGTGTCAGTTTAGGGTTGACCTGCTAGACCCGTGCAAATGACGAATCGGGTTCGATTCAATCGCATGGACCCGAAACAACCGACGCCTCAAAAATATTAAAAATAAAATAATATATATGTTAATATTTGTTAGGAGTAGATATGTTAATACTAAGAATATTCTATTATCTTAGGTTAAATATCCTATATTATGAGAAAAAAAGGTTTTTTGTTTGATAGTCTTTCGAAATAGATAATTTTCAAATTTTAGATAATAGTGTTAGAGATATCTTGTTAATTATAATAAATTTAAAGTCTTTAAAGTTTGTCTTGGATGTCATTTCACAGGTAGGTGTGAAATTAACTCTTACTCGTAACTGTCACTCACGAATAGGAAATGGGGGTTAAATCTATCGTTTCACTACATTTATAAAACAGAATTGCTTATTAAATACATTTTTTTTATACTTCTACTTTATTTATCAATTCAACCTATCGGTTTGAATTCGTTTTCGAGAAGGTCGGGAAAAAAATTATTACTTTCAAAAATGCTATTTGGGGTACCTTAAAACCATATAATTTAGAACTATCATTTTTTGGGAACATCTTCAAAAAAAATTGAAAAAATAAATAGATAAGCAAATTAAAAATGTATATATATTAATGTCATTAATTTTCAATTTAATTTAAGTTTTCAAACAGTGGCATTATAGCAAAAAAAATATTATCCAAAGTTAATATGAATACATAACTAGTTAATACCTCTATCCTCTACAACCCCCACCTATCTCACTATCTTGGTAACGACCCCTCCATCGATCCCTAATGTTTCTTATCTTGTTGGGTCTTAGTTCTTCGTGTACCTCCTCCTCGACTTGAGTAGGCTGAGTTATTGGTGGTTGAAGACCCGACACGTCAAATTAAATGTCGAGTTATGGTCCTTACAACTGAATATTGCTAGTTGTGCCATGACTTGATCAAGCTGATCAATCTTACCAATGAGTGCATGGTCGTAACGACAATTCTAGATAAACTCACCTGCATGTTTCTTCGACCGAAATGTTACTCTCTTCAACAACTTTTTTGCTAGTTTTGTCATATAGGGAATAATCCAACTAGAGGTGGCAAAATTTGACCCGACCCAAAAATGACACGACTCGATCCATATTCGAGTCAGGTCTGGTTGTGAAAATAAGGGTCATGTGTCAATGACGGGTCGGGTACGATTCAAACGCATGGACCCAAACTCACCGACTCCACAAAAATAAGTTTTTTTTTAAACAAAATAATATATATGTTATTATTTGTTAGAATACTACATTTGTTAATACTAAGAATATTCTATTACCTTAGGTTAAATATACTACATTATGAGAAAAACGTTTTTTGTTTGATAGTCTATCGAGATATATAATTTTTAAATTTTAGATAATAGTGTTAAAGATATCTTGTTAATTATGAATAATTTAAATTCTTTAAAGTTTGTCTTGGATTTCATTTCACGGATAGGTGTGAACTTAACTCTTACTCGTGACTGTCACTCACGAGTAGGAAATCACAGTTAAATCTATTGTTTCTTTACAATTATAAAATAGAATTGATTTATTAAATACAATTTTTTGTTATACTTCTACTTTATTTATCATTTCAACCTATTTGTTTCAATTCTTTTTGGAGATGGTCGAGCAAATAATTATTACTTTAAAAAATACTATTTGGAGTACCTTAAAACCATATAATTTAGAAATATCAATTTTGGGGAACATCTCCAAAAAATATTGAAAATATAAATAGATAAGCAAATTAAAAATGTATACATATTAATGTCATTAATTTTCAATTCAATTTAAGTTTAATAACAGTGGCATTGTAACAAAAAAATATTATCCAAAGTTAACATGAATACATAACTAGGTAAAACCTCTACCTCTATAGCCCCCCACCTCTCTCACTATTTTGGTACCGACCCCTATCTTGATCCCTAACATTTCTTATCTTGTTGGGTCTTAGTGATTCGGGTACCTCCTCCCCGACTTGAGTAGGCTGAGTTATTCGTGGTTGAAGACCAGGCATGTCAAATTAAAGGTCGAGTTATGGTCCTTAGAGCACGATGTCGCTACTTGTGCCATGACTTGACCAAACTGATCAAGCTTACCAATTAGTGCATGGTCGTAACGACAATATTAGATAAACTCACCTCCAAGGGTCTTCGACTGACATGTTACTCTCTTCAACAACGTTTTCGCTAGTTTGGTCATATGGGGAATAATCCGACTAGAGGTCTCAAAATTTGACCAAACCCAAAAATGACCCGAAATTGATCCAAATATGAGTGAGGTCCGGTTGTGAAAATAAGGGTCACGTGTCAGTTTAGGGTTGACCTGCTAGACCCGTGCAAATGACGAATCGGGTTCGATTCAATCGCATGGACCCGAAACAACCGACACCTCAAATATATTAAAAATAAAATAATATATATGTTAATATTTGTTAGGAGTAGATATGTTAATACTAAGAATATTCTATTATCTTAGGTTAAATATCCTATATTATGAGAAAAAAAGGTTTTTTGTTTGATAGTCTTTCGAGATAGATAATTTTCAAATTTTAGATAATAGTGTTAGAGATATCTTGTTAATTATAATAAATTTAAAGTCTTTAAAGTTTGTCTTGGATGTCATTTCACAGGTAGGTGTGAAATTAACTCTTACTCGTAACTGTCACTCACGAATAGGAAATGGGGGTTAAATCTATCGTTTCACTACATTTATAAAATAGAATTGCTTATTAAATACATTTTTTTTATACTTCTACTTTATTTATCAATTCAACCTATCGGTTTGAATTCGTTTTCGAGAAGGTCGGGAAAAAAATTATTACTTTCAAAAATGCTATTTGGGGTACCTTAAAACCATATAATTTAGAACTATCATTTTTTGGGAACATCTTCAAAAAAAATTGAAAAAATAAATAGATAAGCAAATTAAAAATGTATATATATTAATGTCATTAATTTTCAATTTAATTTAAGTTTTCAAACAGTGGCATTATAGCAAAAAAAATATTATCCAAAGTTAATATGAATACATAACTAGTTAATACCTCTATCCTCTACAACCCCCACCTATCTCACTATCTTGGTAACGACCCCTCCATCGATCCCTAATGTTTCTTATCTTGTTGGGTCTTAGTGCTTCGTGTACCTCCTCCTCGACTTGAGTAGGCTGAGTTATTGGTGGGTGAAGACCCGACACGTCAAATTAAATGTCGAGTTATGGTCCTTACAACTGAATATTGCTAGTTGTGCCATGACTGTTAGAGTATTGTATAATCTAGTCTAGATTAATCTAGATTACTCTAGATGATCTCTTCTTAGTCTTAGTTTTCCTATATAAGGATTAGTAGATGATGTATTCATTTCAACTCAAAGTGATACAATGTTTTCATTAGTTAAATCTTTGTGTTCATCTTTCTCTCCACACATCTCTATAATCCTTACATGGTATCAAAGCTAGTTCGATTAGGGATTTGATTTTCTTTCGCTGCAAATCTATAGGAATTCGATCTTCGAATTCAGTCTTCAATTCAGAGCAAGTTCAAATTCGGTTGCAAATTCGGTCACAAATCTGAAGGAAATTTCAAACGAACTCAATTTCCGTATGAAATTGAAATATGAAGATATCCAGCTCCCGCGCCTTCCATTCTTCAATCCAGCTTCCATTTTGTTCAAATCAAGCTGATTACATCTGCAACAACTTCAGATCAGCAACAACAATCGATTCCACGAAGAAGAAGATTCAATTTCAACCGATCCAAACAGAAACTCTGCAGAAGAACCAGTGCGCAAGAATCTGTTCGATCTGGTCTTCGATCTGCAATTCTCTGGTACTGTGATCTTCAATTCTTTGAGCAGCACAATTCCTGCAGTGATCTTCAGTTCTATGCTATTGCTACACCGATTCTACAGCTCTAATTCAGTCGTGATCTTCCAGCGCGCAGCAATCAGCTTTTTCCATTAGCATCGATTCAATTCCAGCAGAGCAGAGACTCACGATCTTCTTCAATCGTCTTCAACAATCAGTACAGCTTTTCTGTACGATTCTCTATCCTGCTGCACCGATTCTACAGCTTCAATTCAACATTGATTCTACATATCGAATTCGGTTGTAAGTGTTCTGTCTATTATGGAATTCTGTAGTTCTGTTTTCTGTCTGTGCAATGTGCTGAGCTGCGAGACATTAGCTGCTGAGGATGTTGATGAAGATCTGCTCGTTTTTAGTCATGATGTTGCCCGTTTTTAGTCATGATGTTGCTCAAGATCTGCTACTCAATGCTTCTACAGCATAATGTTGTTGATTTCTGGTGTGATTACTGCTGATTCAAACAATTCCAGCTTCAAAACATTCAAAACAGAGTAGTGTGAATGATATGGTGCTGATTGAAGCCATTTCTGTGCTGAATTCACTCTGATACAAGCTGCAATTATATGATGATGTGTTTGCTCTACAAGAATGCTGAGTTGCCTGGTTCTTTGATGGATCCTTTGCTCGATTATTTGTTGGTTCCGTGCTGTGATTTGCTGCTACAATGCCTCCACAAACAATGTTGAAGTACTTGTGTTGAATTACCGGTTTGGTGACGTGAAGATGTGTGATCACATTGAGTTTGGACAACCAAGTTTTTGCTGATTTACATTGGATTCGATACAAGATTGGAGTGTTGGAATTCAGATTTTAGATTAGTTTTAGCCATGATGACATGACCACGACGAGATGACCAAGATGGCACCGCGATGGCATGATCGGGATGGTTTCTTTTTCTTTTACGACATGACCACGACGAGATGACCGAGATGGCACCGCGATGGCATGATCGAGTCTTCTTTCTTCTCGTCTGGATTTCAACTTGAAAAATTTGTGTTTGAATGTGGAGTATCTCACTGATGACGAAGGTGTGCAAGCTCAATTCGATTGGAGATTTGATCGAGATTGAACTTGGGATTCGTCACGAGGAAAGTGGCATTGGATGTTTGGGGGCCAATTCAGAAAATTTCGAAAGTGTAAGGACCAAAATCAAGCAAAGCAAAGATCTTGGGTGAATGTTAGAGCAATACAAAATCAAGAAAAACAATCAACATTGATGAATGTTAGAGTATTGTATAATCTAGTCTAGATTAATCTAGATTACTCTAGATGATCTCTTCTTAGTCTTAGTTTTCCTATATAAGGATTAGTAGATGATGTATTCATTTCAACTCAAAGTGATACAATGTTTTCATTAGTTAAATCTTTGTGTTCATCTTTCTCTCCACACATCTCTATAATCCTTATATAGGAAAACTAAGACTAAGAAGAGATCATCTAGAGTAATCTAGATTAATCTAGACTAGATTATACAATACTCTAACATTCATCTATGTTGATTGTTTTTCTTGATTTTGTATTGCTCTAACAATGACTTGATCAAGCTGATCAATCTTACCAATGAGTGCATGGTCATAACGACAATTCTAGATAAACTCACCTGCATGTTTCTTCGACCGAAATGTTACTCTCTTCAACAACTTTTTTGCTAGTTTTGTCATATAGGGAATAATCCAACTAGAGGTGGCAAAATTTGACCCGACCCAAAAATGACCCGACTCGATCCATATTCGAGTCAGGTCTGGTTGTGAAAATAAGGGTCATGTGTCAATGACGGGTCGGGTACGATTCAAACGCATGGACCCAAAGTCACCGACTCCACAAAAATAAGTTTTTTTTTAAACAAAATAATATATATGTTATTATTTGTTAGAATACTACATTTGTTAATACTAAGAATATTCTATTACCTTAGGTTAAATATACTACATTATGAGAAAAACGTTTTTTGTTTGATAGTCTATCGAGATATATAATTTTTAAATTTTAGATAATAGTGTTAAAGATATCTTGTTAATTATGAATAATTTAAATTCTTTAAAGTTTGTCTTGGATTTCATTTCACGGATAGGTGTGAAATTAACTCTTACTCGTGACTGTCACTCACGAGTAGGAAATGACAGTTAAATCTATTGTTTCTTTACAATTATAAAATAGAATTGATTTATTAAATACAATTTTTTGTTATACTTCTACTTTATTTATCATTTCAACCTATTTGTTTTAATTCTTTTTGGAGATGGTCGAGCAAATAATTATTACTTTAAAAAATACTATTTGGAGTACCTTAAAACCATATAATTTAGAAATATCAATTTTGGGGAACATCTCCAAAAAATATTGAAAATATAAATAGATAAGCAAATTAAAAATGTATACATATTAATGTCATTAATTTTCAATTTAATTTAAGTTTTAAAACAGTGGCATTGTAACAAAAAAATATTATCCAAAGTTAACATGAATACATAACTAGTTAAAACCTCTACCTCTATAGCCCCCCACCTCTCTCACTATTTTGGTACCGACCCCTATCTCGATCCCTAACATTTCTTATCTTGTTGGGTCTTAGTGATTCGGGTACCTCCTCCCCGACTTGAGTAGGCTGAGTTATTCGTGGTTGAAGACCAGGCATGTCAAATTAAAGGTCGAGTTATGGTCCTTAGAGCACGATGTCGCTACTTGTGCTATGCCTTGACCAAACTGATCAAGCTTCCCAATTAGTGCATGGTCGTAACGACAATGTTAGATAATCTCACCTCCAAGGGTCTTCGACTGACATGTTACTCTCTTCAACAACGTTTTCGCTAGTTTGGTCATATGGGGAATAATCCGACTAGAGGTCTCAAAATTTGACCAGACCCAAAAATGACCCGAAATTGATCCAAATATGAGTGAGGTCCGGTTGTGAAAATAAAAGTCACGTGTCAGTTTAGGGTTGACTTGCTAAACCCGTGCAAATGACGAATCGGGTTCGATTCAATCGCATGGACCCGAAACAACCGACGCCTCAAAAATATTAAAAAAAAATAATATATATGTTAATATTTGTTAGGAGTAGATATGTTAATACTAAGAATATTCTATTATCTTAGGTTAAATATCCTATATTTTGAGAAAAAAAGGTTTTTTGTTTGATAGTCTTTCGAAATAGATAATTTTCAAATTTTAGATAATAGTGTTAGAGATATCTTGTTAATTATAATAAATTTAAAGTCTTTAAAGTTTGTCTTGGATGTCATTTCACAGGTAGGTGTGAAATTAACTCTTACTCGTAACTGTCACTCACGAATAGGAAATGGGGGTTAAATCTATCGTTTCACTACATTTATAAAACAGAATTGCTTATTAAATACATTTTTTTTTTATACTTCTACTTTATTTATCAATTCAACCTATCGGTTTGAATTCATTTTCGAGATGGTCGGGAAAAAAATTATTACTTTCAAAAATGCTATTTTGGGTACCTTAAAACCATATAATTTAGAACTATCATTTTTTGGGAACATTTTCAAAAAACATTGAAAAAATAAATAGATAAGCAAATTAAAAATGTATATATATTAATGTCATTAATTTTCAATTTAATTTAAATTTTCAACCAGTGGCATTATAGCAAAAAAAATATTATCCAAAGTTAATATGAATACATAACTAGTTAATACCTCTATCCTCTACAACCCCCACCTCTCACACTATCTTGGTAACGACCCCTCTATCGATCCCTAATGTTTCTTATCTTGTTGGGTCTTAGTGCTTCGTGTACCTCCTCCTCGACTTGACTAGGTTGAGTTATTGGTGGTTGAAGACCCGACACGTCAAATTAAATGTCGAGTTATGGTCCTTACAACTGAATGTTGCTAGTTGTGCCATGACTTGATCAAGCTGATCAATCTTACCAATGAGTGCATGGTCGTAACGACAATTCTAGATAAACTCACCTGCATGTTTCTTCGACCGAAATGTTACTCTCTTCAACAACCTTTTTGCTAGTTTTGTCATATAGGGAATAATCCAACTAGAGGTGGCAAAATTTGACCCGACCCAAAAATGACCCGACTCGATCCATATTCGAGTCAGGTCTGGTTGTGAAAATAAGGGTCATGTGTCAATGACGGGTCGGGTACGATTCAAACGCATGGACCCAAACTCACCGACGCCACAAAAATAAGTTTTTTTTTTAAACAAAATAATATATATGTTATTATTTGTTAGAATACTACATTTGTTAATACTAAGAATGTTCTATTACCTTAGGTTAAATATACTACATTATGAGAAAAATGTTTTTTGTTTGATAGTCTATCGAGATATATAATTTTTAAATTTTAGATAATAGTGTTAAAGATATCTTGTTAATTATGAATAATTTAAATTCTTTAAAGTTTGTCTTGGATTTCATTTCACGGATAGGTGTGAAATTAACTCTTACTCGTGACTGTCACTCACGAGTAGGAAATGACAGTTAAATCTATTGTTTCTTTACAATTATAAAATAGAATTGATTTATTAAATACAATTTTTTGTTATACTTCTACTTTATTTATCATTTCAACCTATTTGTTTTAATTCTTTTTGGAGATGGTCGAGCAAATAATTATTACTTTAAAAAATACTATTTGGAGTACCTTAAAACCATATAATTTAGAAATATCAATTTTGGGGAACATCTCCAAAAATTATTGAAAATATAAATAGATAAGCAAATTAAAAATGTATACAAATTAATGTCATTAATTTTCAATTTAATTTAAGTTTTAAAACAGTGGCATTGTAACAAAAAAATATTATCCAAAGTTAACATGAATACATAACTAGTTAAAACCTCTAACTCTATAGCCCCTACCTCTCTCACTATTTTGGTACCGACCTCTATCTCGATCCCTAACATTTCTTATCTTGTTGGGTCTTAGTGATTCGGGTACCTCCTCCTCGACTTGAGTAGGATGAGTTATTCGTGGTTGAAGACCAGGAATGTCAAATTAAAGGTCGAGTTATGGTCCTTAGAGCACGATGTCGCTACTTGTTCCATGACTTGACCAAATTGATCAAGCTTACCAATTAGTGCATGGTCGTAACGACAATGTTAGATAAACTCACCTCCAAGGGTCTTCGACTGACATGTTACTCTCTTCAACAACGTTTTCGCTAGTTTGGTCATATGGGGAATAATCCGACTAGAGGTCTCAAAATTTGACCAGACCCAAAAATGACCCGAAATTGATCCAAGTATGAGTGAGGTCCGGTTGTGAAAATAAGAGTCACGTGTCAGTTTAGGGTTGACTTGCTAAACCCGTGCAAATGACGAATCGGGTTCGATTCAATCGCATGGACCCGAAACAACCGACGCCTCAAAAATATTAAAAAAAAATAATATATATGTTAATATTTGTTAGGAGTAGATATGTTAATACTAAGAATATTCTATTATCTTAGGTTAAATATCCTATATTATGAGAAAAAAAGGTTTTTTGTTTGATAGTCTTTCGAGATAGATAATTTTCAAATTTTAGATAATAGTGTTAGAGATATCTTGTTAATTATAATAAATTTAAAGTCTTTAAAGTTTGTCTTGGATGTCATTTCACAGGTAGGTGTGAAATTAACTCTTACTCGTAACTGTCACTCACGAATAGGAAATGGGGGTTAAATCTATCGTTTCACTACATTTATAAAACAGAATTGCTTATTAAATACATTTTTTTTTTATACTTCTACTTTATTTATCAATTCAACCTATCGGTTTGAATTCATTTTCGAGATGGTCGGGAAAAAAATTAGTACTTTCAAAAATGCTATTTTGGGTACCGTAAAACCATATAATTTAGAACTATCATTTTTTGGGAACATTTTCAAAAAACATTGAAAAAATAAATAGATAAGCAAATTAAAAATGTATATATATTAATGTCATTAATTTTCAATTTAATTTATATTTTCAAACAGTGGCATTATAGCAAAAAAAATATTATCCAAAGTTAATATGAATACATAACTAGTTAATACCTCTATCCTCTACAACCCCCCACCTCTCACACTATCTTGGTAACGACCCCTCTATCGATCCCTAATGTTTCTTATCTTGTTGGGTCTTAGTGCTTCGTGTACCTCCTCCTCGACTTGACTAGGTTGAGTTATTGGTGGTTGAAGACCCGACACGTCAAATTAAATGTCGAGTTATGGTCCTTACAACTGAATGTTGCTAGTTGTGCCATGACTTGATCAAGCTGATCAATCTTACCAATGAGTGCATGGTCGTAACGACAATTCTAGATAAACTCACCTGCATGTTTCTTCGACCGAAATGTTACTCTCTTCAACAACCTTTTTGCTAGTTTTGTCATATAGGGAATAATCCAACTAGAGGTGGCAAAATTTGACCCGACCCAAAAATGACCCGACTCGATCCATATTCGAGTCAGGTCTGGTTGTGAAAATAAGGGTCATGTGTCAATGACGGGTCGGGTACGATTCAAACGCATGGACCCAAACTCACCGACGCCACAAAAATAAGTTTTTTTTTTAAACAAAATAATATATATGTTATTATTTGTTAGAATACTACATTTGTTAATACTAAGAATGTTCTATTACCTTAGGTTAAATATACTACATTATGAGAAAAATGTTTTTTGTTTGATAGTCTATCGAGATATATAATTTTTAAATTTTAGATAATAGTGTTAAAGATATCTTGTTAATTATGAATAATTTAAATTCTTTAAAGTTTGTCTTGGATTTCATTTCACGGATAGGTGTGAAATTAACTCTTACTCGTGACTGTCACTCACGAGTAGGAAATGACAGTTAAATCTATTGTTTCTTTACAATTATAAAATAGAATTGATTTATTAAATACAATTTTTTGTTATACTTCTACTTTATTTATCATTTCAACCTATTTGTTTTAATTCTTTTTGGAGATGGTCGAGCAAATAATTATTACTTTAAAAAATACTATTTGGAGTACCTTAAAACCATATAATTTAGAAATATCAATTTTGGGGAACATCTCCAAAAATTATTGAAAATATAAATAGATAAGCAAATTAAAAATGTATACAAATTAATGTCATTAATTTTCAATTTAATTTAAGTTTTAAAACAGTGGCATTGTAACAAAAAAATATTATCCAAAGTTAACATGAATACATAACTAGTTAAAACCTCTAACTCTATAGCCCCTACCTCTCTCACTATTTTGGTACCGACCTCTATCTCGATCCCTAACATTTCTTATCTTGTTGGGTCTTAGTGATTCGGGTACCTCCTCCTCGACTTGAGTAGGCTGAGTTATTCGTGGTTGAAGACCAGGAATGTCAAATTAAAGGTCGAGTTATGGTCCTTAGAGCACGATGTCGCTACTTGTTCCATGACTTGACCAAATTGATCAAGCTTACCAATTAGTGCATGGTCGTAACGACAATGTTAGATAAACTCACCTCCAAGGGTCTTCGACTGACATGTTACTCTCTTCAACAACGTTTTCGCTAGTTTGGTCATATGGGGAATAATCCGACTAGAGGTCTCAAAATTTGACCAGACCCAAAAATGACCCGAAATTGATCCAAGTATGAGTGAGGTCTGGTTGTGAAAATAAGAGTCACGTGTCAGTTTAGGGTTGACTTGCTAAACCCGTGCAAATGACGAATCGGGTTCGATTCAATCGCATGGACCCGAAACAACCGACGCCTCAAAAATATTAAAAAAAAATAATATATATGTTAATATTTGTTAGGAGTAGATATGTTAATACTAAGAATATTCTATTATCTTAGGTTAAATATCCTATATTATGAGAAAAAAAGGTTTTTTGTTTGATAGTCTTTCGAGATAGATAATTTTCAAATTTTAGATAATAGTGTTAGAGATATCTTGTTAATTATAATAAATTTAAAGTCTTTAAAGTTTGTCTTGGATGTCATTTCACAGGTAGGTGTGAAATTAACTCTTACTCGTAACTGTCACTCACGAATAGGAAATGGGGGTTAAATCTATCGTTTCACTACATTTATAAAACAGAATTGCTTATTAAATACAATTTTTTTTTATACTTCTACTTTATTTATCAATTCAACCTATCGGTTTGAATTCATTTTCGAGATGGTCGGGAAAAAAATTAGTACTTTCAAAAATGCTATTTTGGGTACCTTAAAACCATATAATTTAGAACTATCATTTTTTGGGAACATTTTCAAAAAACATTGAAAAAATAAATAGATAAGCAAATTAAAAATGTATATATATTAATGTCATTAATTTTCAATTTAATTTATATTTTCAAACAGTGGCATTATAGCAAAAAAAAATATTATCCAAAGTTAATATGAATACATAACTAGTTAATACCTCTATCCTCTACAACCCCCCACCTCTCACACTATCTTGGTAACGACCCCTCTATCGATCCCTAATGTTTCTTATCTTGTTGGGTCTTAGTGCTTCGTGTACCTCCTCCTCGACTTGACTAGGTTGAGTTATTGGTGGTTGAAGACCCGACACGTCAAATTAAATGTTGAGTTATGGTCCTTACAACTGAATGTTGCTAGTTGTGCCATGACTTGATCAAGCTGATCAATCTTACCAATGAGTGCATGGTCGTAACGACAATTCTAGATAAACTCACCTGCATGTTTCTTCGACCGAAATGTTACTCTCTTCAACAACCTTTTTGCTAGTTTTGTCATATAGGGAATAATCCAACTAGAGGTGGCAAAATTTGACCCGACCCAAAAATGACCCGACTCGATCCATATTCGAGTCAGGTCTGGTTGTGAAAATAAGGGTCATGTGTCAATGACGGGTCGGGTACGATTCAAACGCATGGACCCAAACTCACCGACGCCACAAAAATAAGTTTTTTTTTTAAACAAAATAATATATATGTTATTATTTGTTAGAATACTACATTTGTTAATACTAAGAATGTTCTATTACCTTAGGTTAAATATACTACATTATGAGAAAAATGTTTTTTGTTTGATAGTCTATCGAGATATATAATTTTTAAATTTTAGATAATAGTGTTAAAGATATCTTGTTAATTATGAATAATTTAAATTCTTTAAAGTTTGTCTTGGATTTCATTTCACGGATAGGTGTGAAATTAACTCTTACTCGTGACTGTCACTCACGAGTAGGAAATCACAGTTAAATCTATTGTTTCTTTACAATTATAAAATAGAATTGATTTATTAAATACAATTTTTTGTTATACTTCTACTTTATTTATCATTTCAACCTATTTGTTTTAATTCTTTTTGGAGATGGTCGAGCAAATAATTATTACTTTAAAAAATACTATTTGGAGTACCTTAAAACCATATAATTTAGAAATATCAATTTTGGGGAACATCTCCAAAAATTATTGAAAATATAAATAGATAAGCAAATTAAAAATGTATACAAATTAATGTCATTAATTTTCAATTTAATTTAAGTTTTAAAACAGTGGCATTGTAACAAAAAAATATTATCCAAAGTTAACATGAATACATAACTAGTTAAAACCTCTACCTCTATAGCCCCCCACCTCTCTCACTATTTTGGTACCGACCTCTATCTCGATCCCTAACATTTCTTATCTTGTTGGGTCTTAGTGATTCGGGTACCTCCTCCTCGACTTGAGTAGGCTGAGTTATTCGTGGTTGAAGACCAGGAATGTCAAATTAAAGGTCGAGTTATGGTCCTTAGAGCACGATGTCGCTACTTGTTCCATGACTTGACGAAATTGATCAAGCTTACCAATTAGTGCATGGTCGTAACGACAATGTTAGATAAACTCACCTCCAAGGGGCTTCGAATGACATGTTACTCTCTTCAACAACGTTTTCGCTAGTTTGGTCATATGGGGAATAATCCGACTAGAGGTCTCAAAATTTGACCAGACCCAAAAATGACCCGAAATTGATCCAAATATGAGTGAGGTCCGGTTGTGAAAATAAGAGTCACGTGTCAGTTTAGGGTTAACTTGCTAAACCCGTGCAAATGACGAATCGGGTTCGATTCAATCGCATGGACCCGAAACAACCGACGCCTCAAAAATATTAAAAAAAAATAATATATATGTTAATATTTGTTAGGAGTAGATATGTTAATACTAAGAATATTCTATTATCTTAGGTTAAATATCCTATATTATGAGAAAAAAAGGTTTTTTGTTTGATAGTCTTTCGAGATAGATAATTTTCAAATTTTAGATAATAGTGTTAGAGATATCTTGTTAATTATAATAAATTTAAAGTCTTTAAAGTTTGTCTTGGATGTCATTTCACAGGTAGGTGTGAAATTAACTCTTACTCGTAACTGTCACTCACGAATAGGAAATGGGGGTTAAATCTATCGTTTCACTACATTTATAAAACAGAATTGCTTATTAAATACATTTTTTTTTATACTTCTACTTTATTTATCAATTCAACCTATCGGTTTGAATTCATTTTCGAGATGGTCGGGAAAAAAATTATTACTTTCAAAAATGCTATTTTGGGTACCTTAAAACCATATAATTTAGAACTATCATTTTTTGGGAACATTTTCAAAAAACATTGAAAAAATAAATAGATAAGCAAATTAAAAATGTATATATATTAATGTCATTAATTTTCAATTTAATTTAAATTTTCAAACAGTGGCATTATAGCAAAAAAAATATTATCCAAAGTTAATATGAATACATAACTAGTTAATACCTCTATCCTCTACAACCCCCACCTCTCACACTATCTTGGTAACGACCCCTCTATCGATCCCTAATGTTTCTTATCTTGTTGGGTCTTAGTGCTTCGTGTACCTCCTCCTCGACTTGACTAGGTTGAGTTATTGGTGGTTGAAGACCCGACACGTCAAATTAAATGTTGAGTTATGGTCCTTACAACTGAATGTTGCTAGTTGTGCCATGACTTGATCAAGCTGATCAATCTTACCAATGAGTGCATGGTCGTAACGACAATTCTAGATAAACTCACCTGCATGTTTCTTCGACCGAAATGTTACTCTCTTCAACAACCTTTTTGCTAGTTTTGTCATATAGGGAATAATCCAACTAGAGGTGGCAAAATTTGACCCGACCCAAAAATGACCCGACTCGATCCATATTCGAGTCAGGTCTGGTTGTGAAAATAAGGGTCATGTGTCAATGACGGGTCGGGTACGATTCAAACGCATGGACCCAAACTCACCGACGCCACAAAAATAAGTTTTTTTTTTAAACAAAATAATATATATGTTATTATTTGTTAGAATACTACATTTGTTAATACTAAGAATGTTCTATTACCTTAGGTTAAATATACTACATTATGAGAAAAATGTTTTTTGTTTGATAGTCTATCGAGATATATAATTTTTAAATTTTAGATAATAGTGTTAAAGATATCTTGTTAATTATGAATAATTTAAATTCTTTAAAGTTTGTCTTGGATTTCATTTCACGGATAGGTGTGAAATTAACTCTTACTCGTGACTGTCACTCACGAGTAGGAAATGACAGCTAAATCTATTGTTTCTTTACAATTATAAAATAGAATTGATTTATTAAATACAATTTTTTGTTATACTTCTACTTTATTTATCATTTCAACCTATTTGTTTTAATTCTTTTTGGAGATGGTCGAGCAAATAATTATTACTTTAAAAAATACTATTTGGAGTACCTTAAAACCATATAATTTAGAAATATCAATTTTGGGGAACATCTCCAAAAATTATTGAAAATATAAATAGATAAGCAAATTAAAAATGTATACAAATTAATGTCATTAATTTTCAATTTAATTTAAGTTTTAAAACAGTGGCATTGTAACAAAAAAATATTATCCAAAGTTAACATGAATACATAACTAGTTAAAACCTCTACCTCTATAGCCCCCCACCTCTCTCACTATTTTGGTACCGACCTCTATCTCGATCCCTAACATTTCTTATCTTGTTGGGTCTTAGTGATTCGGGTACCTCCTCCTCGACTTGAGTAGGCTGAGTTATTCGTGGTTGAAGACCAGGAATGTCAAATTAAAGGTCGAGTTATGGTCCTTAGAGCACGATGTCGCTACTTGTTCCATGACTTGACGAAATTGATCAAGCTTACCAATTAGTGCATGGTCGTAACGACAATGTTAGATAAACTCACCTCCAAGGGGCTTCGAATGACATGTTACTCTCTTCAACAACGTTTTCGCTAGTTTGGTCATATGGGGAATAATCCGACTAGAGGTCTCAAAATTTGACCAGACCCAAAAATGACCCGAAATTGATCCAAATATGAGTGAGGTCCGGTTGTGAAAATAAGAGTCACGTGTCAGTTTAGGGTTAACTTGCTAAACCCGTGCAAATGACGAATCGGGTTCGATTCAATCGCATGGACCCGAAACAACCGACGCCTCAAAAATATTAAAAAAAAATAATATATATGTTAATATTTGTTAGGAGTAGATATGTTAATACTAAGAATACTCTATTATCTTAGGTTAAATATCCTATATTATGAGAAAAAAAGGTTTTTTGTTTGATAGTCTTTCGAGATAGATAATTTTCAAATTTTAGATAATAGTGTTAGAGATATCTTGTTAATTATAATAAATTTAAAGTCTTTAAAGTTTGTCTTGGATGTCATTTCACAGGTAGGTGTGAAATTAACTCTTACTCGTAACTGTCACTCACGAATAGGAAATGGGGGTTAAATCTATCGTTTCACTACATTTATAAAACAGAATTGCTTATTAAATACATTTTTTTTTATACTTCTACTTTATTTATCAATTCAACCTATCGGTTTGAATTCATTTTCGAGATGGTCGGGAAAAAAATTATTACTTTCAAAAATGCTATTTTGGGTACCTTAAAACCATATAATTTAGAACTATCATTTTTTGGGAACATTTTCAAAAAACATTGAAAAAATAAATAGATAAGCAAATTAAAAATGTATATATATTAATGTCATTAATTTTCAATTTAATTTAAATTTTCAAACAGTGGCATTATAGCAAAAAAAATATTATCCAAAGTTAATATGAATACATAACTAGTTAATACCTCTATCCTCTACAACCCCCACCTCTCACACTATCTTGGTAACGACCCCTCTATCGATCCCTAATGTTTCTTATCTTGTTGGGTCTTAGTGCTTCGTGTACCTCCTCCTCGACTTGACTAGGTTGAGTTATTGGTGGTTGAAGACCCGACACGTCAAATTAAATGTCGAGTTATGGTCCTTACAACTGAATGTTGCTAGTTGTGCCATGACTTGATCAAGCTGATCAATCTTACCAATGAGTGCATGGTCGTAACGACAATTCTAGATAAACTCACCTGCATGTTTCTTCGACCGAAATGTTACTCTCTTCAACAACCTTTTTGCTAGTTTTGTCATATAGGGAATAATCCAACTAGAGGTGGCAAAATTTGACCCGACCCAAAAATGACCCGACTCGATCCATATTCGAGTCAGGTCTGGTTGTGAAAATAAGGGTCATGTGTCAATGACGGGTCGGGTACGATTCAAACGCATGGACCCAAACTCACCGACGCCACAAAAATAAGTTTTTTTTTTTAAACAAAATAATATATATGTTATTATTTGTTAGAATACTACATTTGTTAATACTAAGAATGTTCTATTACCTTAGGTTAAATATACTACATTATGAGAAAAATGTTTTTTGTTTGATAGTCTATCGAGATATATAATTTTTAAATTTTAGATAATAGTGTTAAAGATATCTTGTTAATTATGAATAATTTAAATTCTTTAAAGTTTGTCTTGGATTTCATTTCACGGATAGGTGTGAAATTAACTCTTACTCGTGACTGTCACTCACGAGTAGGAAATGACAGTTAAATCTATTGTTTCTTTACAATTATAAAATAGAATTGATTTATTAAATACAATTTTTTGTTATACTTCTACTTTATTTATCATTTCAACCTATTTGTTTTAATTCTTTTTGGAGATGGTCGAGCAAATAATTATTACTTTAAAAAATACTATTTGGAGTACCTTAAAACCATATAATTTAGAAATATCAATTTTGGGGAACATCTCCAAAAATTATTGAAAATATAAATAGATAAGAAAATTAAAAATGTATACAAATTAATGTCATTAATTTTCAATTTAATTTAAGTTTTAAAACAGTGGCATTGTAACAAAAAAATATTATCCAAAGTTAACATGAATACATAACTAGTTAAAACCTCTACCTCTATAGCCCCCCACCTCTCTCACTATTTTGGTACCGACCTCTATCTCGATCCCTAACATTTCTTATCTTGTTGGGTCTTAGTGATTCGGGTACCTCCTCCTCGACTTGAGTAGGCTGGGTTATTCGTGGTTGAAGACCAGGAATGTCAAATTAAAGGTCGAGTTATGGTCCTTAGAGCACGATGTCGCTACTTGTTCCATGACTTGACGAAATAGATCAAGCTTACCAATTAGTGCATGGTCGTAACGACAATGTTAGATAAACTCACCTCCAAGGGGCTTCGAATGACATGTTACTCTCTTCAACAACGTTTTCGCTAGTTTGGTCATATGGGGAATAATCCGACTAGAGGTCTCAAAATTTGACCAGACCCAAAAATGACCCGAAATTGATCCAAATATGAGTGAGGTCCGGTTGTGAAAATAAGAGTCACGTGTCAGTTTAGGGTTAACTTGCTAAACCCGTGCAAATGACGAATCGGGTTCGATTCAATCGCATGGACCCGAAACAACCGACGCCTCAAAAATATTAAAAAAAAATAATATATATGTTAATATTTGTTAGGAGTAGATATGTTAATACTAAGAATATTCTATTATCTTAGGTTAAATATCCTATATTATGAGAAAAAAAGGTTTTTTGTTTGATAGTCTTTCGAGATATATAATTTTCAAATTTTAGATAATAGTGTTAGAGATATCTTGTTAATTATAATAAATTTAAAGTCTTTAAAGTTTGTCTTGGATGTCATTTCACAGGTAGGTGTGAAATTAACTCTTACTCGTAACTGTCACTCACGAATAGGAAATGGGGGTTAAATCTATCGTTTCACTACATTTATAAAACAGAATTGCTTATTAAATACATTTTTTTTTTATACTTCTACTTTATTTATCAATTCAACCTATCGGTTTGAATTCATTTTCGAGATGGTCGGGAAAATAATTATTACTTTCAAAAATGCTATTTTGGGTACCTTAAAACCATATAATTTAGAACTATCATTTTTTGGGAACATTTTCAAAAAACATTGAAAAAATAAATAGATAAGCAAATTAAAAATGTATATATATTAATGTCATTAATTTTCAATTTAATTTAAATTTTCAAACAGTGGCATTATAGTAAAAAAAATATTATCCAAAGTTAATATGAATACATAACTAGTTAATACCTCTATCCTCTACAACCCCCACCTCTCACACTATCTTGGTAACGACCCCTCTATCGATCCCTAATGTTTCTTATCTTGTTGGGTCTTAGTGCTTCGTGTACCTCCTCCTCGACTTGACTAGGTTGAGTTATTGGTGGTTGAAGACCCGACACGTCAAATTAAATGTCGAGTTATGGTCCTTACAACTGAATGTTGCTAGTTGTGCCATGACTTGATCAAGCTGATCAATCTTACGAATGAGTGCATGGTCGTAACGACAATTCTAGATAAACTCACCTGCATGTTTCTTCGACCGAAATGTTACTCTCTTCAACAACCTTTATGCTAGTTTTGTCATATAGGGAATAATCCAACTAGAGGTGGCAAAATTTGACCCGACCCAAAAATGACCCGACTCGATCCATATTCGAGTCAGGTCTGGTTGTGAAAATAAGGGTCATGTGTCAATGACGGGTCGGGTACGATTCAAACGCATGGACCCAAACTCACCGACGCCACAAAAATAAGTTGTTTTTTTAAACAAAATAATATATATGTTATTATTTGTTAGAATACTACATTTGTTAATACTAAGAATGTTCTATTACCTTAGGTTAAATATACTACATTATGAGAAAAATGTTTTTTGTTTGATAGTCTATCGAGATATATAATTTTTAAATTTTAGATAATAGTGTTAAAGATATCTTGTTAATTATGAATAATTTAAATTCTTTAAAGTTTGTCTTGGATTTCATTTCACGGATAGGTGTGAAATTAACTCTTACTCGTGACTGTCACTCACGAGTAGGAAATGACAGTTAAATCTATTGTTTCTTTACAATTATAAAATAGAATTGATTTATTAAATACAATTTTTTGTTATACTTCTACTTTATTTATCATTTCAACCTATTTGTTTTAATTCTTTTTGGAGATGGTCGAGCAAATAATTATTACTTTAAAAAATACTATTTGGAGTACCTTAAAACCATATAATTTAGAAATATCAATTTTGGGGAACATCTCCAAAAATTATTGAAAATATAAATAGATAAGCAAATTAAAAATGTATACAAATTAATGTCATTAATTTTCAATTTAATTTAAGTTTTAAAACAGTGGCATTGTAACAAAAAAATATTATCCAAAGTTAACATGAATACATAACTAGTTAAAACCTCTACCTCTATAGCCCCCCACCTCTCTCACTATTTTGGTACCGACCTCTATCTCGATCCCTAACATTTCTTATCTTGTTGGGTCTTAGTGATTCGGGTACCTCCTCCTCGACTTGAGTAGGCTGAGTTATTCGTGGTTGAAGACCAGGAATGTCAAATTAAAGGTCGAGTTATGGTCCTTAGAGCACGATGTCGCTACTTGTTCCATGACTTGACCAAATTGATCAAGCTTACCAATTAGTGCATGGTCGTAACGACAATGTTAGATAAACTCACCTCCAAGGGGCTTCGAATGACATGTTACTCTCTTCAACAACGTTTTCGCTAGTTTGGTCATATGGGGAATAATCCGACTAGAGGTCTCAAAATTTGACCAGACCCAAAAATGACCCGAAATTGATCCAAATATGAGTGAGGTCCGGTTGTGAAAATAAGAGTCACGTGTCAGTTTAGGGTTAACTTGCTAAACCCGTGCAAATGACGAATCGGGTTCGATTCAATCGCATGGACCCGAAACAACCGACGCCTCAAAAATATTAAAAAAAAATAATATATATGTTAATATTTGTTAGGAGTAGATATGTTAATACTAAGAATACTCTATTATCTTAGGTTAAATATCCTATATTATGAGAAAAAAAGGTTTTTTTGTTTGATAGTCTTTCGAGATAGATAATTTTCAAATTTTAGATAATAGTGTTAGAGATATCTTGTTAATTATAATAAATTTAAAGTCTTTAAAGTTTGTCTTGGATGTAATTTCACAGGTAGGTGTGAAATTAACTCTTACTCGTAACTGTCACTCACGAATAGGAAATGGGGGTTAAATCTATCGTTTCACTACATTTATAAAACAGAATTGCTTATTAAATACATTTTTTTTATACTTCTACTTTATTTATCAATTCAACCTATCGGTTTGAATTCGTTTTCGAGAAGGTCGGGAAAAAAATTATTACTTTCAAAAATGCTATTTTGGGTACCTTAAAACCATATAATTTAGAACTATCATTTTTTGGGAACATCTTCAAAAAACATTGAAAAAATAAATAGATAAGCAAATTAAAAATGTATATATATTAATGTCATTAATTTTCAATTTAATTTAAGTTTTCAAACAGTGGCATTATAGCAAAAAAAATATTATCCAAAGTTAATATGAATACATAACTAGTTAATACCTCTATCCTCTACAACCCCCACCTCTCTCACTATCTTGGTAACGACCCCTCTATCGATCCCTAATGTTTCTTATCTTGTTGGGTCTTAGTGCTTCGTGTACCTCCTCCTCGACTTGACTAGGTTGAGTTATTGGTGGTTGAAGACCCGACACGTCAAATTAAATGTCGAGTTATGGTCCTTACAACTGAATGTTGCTAGTTGTGCCATGACTTGATCAAGCTGATCAATCTTACGAATGAGTGCATGGTCGTAACGACAATTCTAGATAAACTCACCTGCATGTTTCTTCGACCGAAATGTTACTCTCTTCAACAACCTTTATGCTAGTTTTGTCAAATAGGGAATAATCCAACTAGAGGTGGCAAAATTTGACCCGACCCAAAAATGACCCGACTCGATCCATATTCGAGTCAGGTCTGGTTGTGAAAATAAGGGTCACGTGTCAATGACGGGTCGGGTACGATTCAAACGCATGGACCCAAACTCACCGACGCCACAAAAATAAGTTTTTTTTTAAACAAAATAATATATATGTTATTATTTGTTAGAATACTACATTTGTTAATACTAAGAATGTTCTATTACCTTAGGTTAAATATACTACATTATGAGAAAAATGTTTTTTGTTTGATAGTCTATCGAGATATATAATTTTTAAATTTTAGATAATAGTGTTAAAGATATCTTGTTAATTATGAATAATTTAAATTCTTTAAAGTTTGTCTTGGATTTCATTTCACGGATAGGTGTGAAATTAACTCTTACTCGTGACTGTCACTCACGAGTAGGAAATGACAGTTAAATCTATTGTTTCTTTACAATTATAAAATAGAATTGATTTATTAAATACAATTTTTTGTTATACTTCTACTTTATTTATCATTTCAACCTATTTGTTTTAATTCTTTTTGGAGATGGTCGAGCAAATAATTATTACTTTAAAAAATACTATTTGGAGTACCTTAAAACCATATAATTTAGAAATATCAATTTTGGGGAACATCTCCAAAAATTATTGAAAATATAAATAGATAAGCAAATTAAAAATGTATACAAATTAATGTCATTAATTTTCAATTTAATTTAAGTTTTAAAACAGTGGCATTGTAACAAAAAAATATTATCCAAAGTTAACATGAATACATAACTAGTTAAAACCTCTACCTCTATAGCCCCCCACCTCTCTCACTATTTTGGTACCGACCTCTATCTCGATCCCTAACATTTCTTATCTTGTTGGGTCTTAGTGATTCGGGTACCTCCTCCTCGACTTGAGTAGGCTGAGTTATTCGTGGTTGAAGACCAGGAATGTCAAATTAAAGGTCGAGTTATGGTCCTTAGAGCACGATGTCGCTACTTGTTCCATGACTTGACCAAATTGATCAAGCTTACCAATTAGTGCATGGTCGTAACGACAATGTTAGATAAACTCACCTCCAAGGGGCTTCGAATGACATGTTACTCTCTTCAACAACGTTTTCGCTAGTTTGGTCATATGGGGAATAATCCGACTAGAGGTCTCAAAATTTGACCAGACCCAAAAATGACCCGAAATTGATCCAAATATGAGTGAGGTCCGGTTGTGAAAATAAGAGTCACGTGTCAGTTTAGGGTTAACTTGCTAAACCCGTGCAAATGACGAATCGGGTTCGATTCAATCGCATGGACCCGAAACAACCGACGCCTCAAAAATATTAAAAAAAAATAATATATATGTTAATATTTGTTAGGAGTAGATATGTTAATACTAAGAATACTCTATTATCTTAGGTTAAATATCCTATATTATGAGAAAAAAAGGTTTTTTGTTTGATAGTCTTTCGAGATAGATAATTTTCAAATTTTAGATAATAGTGTTAGAGATATCTTGTTAATTATAATAAATTTAAAGTCTTTAAAGTTTGTCTTGGATGTCATTTCACAGGTAGGTGTGAAATTAACTCTTACTCGTAACTGTCACTCACGAATAGGAAATGGGGGTTAAATCTATCGTTTCACTACATTTATAAAACAGAATTGCTTATTAAATACATTTTTTTTTATACTTCTACTTTATTTATCAATTCAACCTATCGGTTTGAATTCATTTTCGAGATGGTCGAGAAAAAAATTATTACTTTCAAAAATGCTATTTTGGGTACCTTAAAACCATATAATTTAGAACTATCATTTTTTGGGAACATTTTCAAAAAACATTGAAAAAATAAATAGATAAGCAAATTAAAAATGTATATATATTAATGTCATTAATTTTCAATTTAATTTAAATTTTCAAACAGTGGCATTATAGCAAAAAAAATATTATCCAAAGTTAATATGAATACATAACTAGTTAATACCTCTATCCTCTACAACCCCCACCTCTCACACTATCTTGGTAACGACCCCTCTATCGATCCCTAATGTTTCTTATCTTGTTGGGTCTTAGTGCTTCGTGTACCTCCTCCTCGACTTGACTAGGTTGAGTTATTGGTGGTTGAAGACCCGACACGTCAAATTAAATGTCGAGTTATGGTCCTTACAACTGAATGTTGCTAGTTGTGCCATGACTTGATCAAGCTGATCAATCTTACGAATGAGTGCATGGTCGTAACGACAATTCTAGATAAACTCACCTGCATGTTTCTTCGACCGAAATGTTACTCTCTTCAACAACCTTTATGCTAGTTTTGTGATATAGGGAATAATCCAACTAGAGGTGGCAAAATTTGACCCGACCCAAAAATGACCCGACTCGATCCATATTCGAGTCAGGTCTGGTTGTGAAAATAAGGGTCATGTGTCAATGACGGGTCGGGTACGATTCAAACGCATGGACCCAAACTCACCGACGCCACAAAAATAAGTTTTTTTTTTAAACAAAATAATATATATGTTATTATTTGTTAGAATACTACATTTGTTAATACTAAGAATGTTCTATTACCTTAGGTTAAATATACTACATTATGAGAAAAATGTTTTTTGTTTGATAGTGTATCGAGATATATAATTTTTAAATTTTAGATAATAGTGTTAAAGATATCTTGTTAATTATGAATAATTTAAATTCTTTAAAGTTTGTCTTGGATTTCATTTCACGGATAGGTGTGAAATTAACTCTTACTCGTGACTGTCACTCACGAGTAGGAAATGACAGTTAAATCTATTGTTTCTTTACAATTATAAAATAGAATTGATTTATTAAATACAATTTTTTGTTATACTTCTACTTTATTTATCATTTCAACCTATTTGTTTTAATTCTTTTTGGAGATGGTCGAGCAAATAATTATTACTTTAAAAAATACTATTTGGAGTACCTTAAAACCATATAATTTAGAAATATCAATTTTGGGGAACATCTCCAAAAATTATTGAAAATATAAATAGATAAGCAAATTAAAAATGTATACAAATTAATGTCATTAATTTTCAATTTAATTTAAGTTTTAAAACAGTGGCATTGTAACAAAAAAATATTATCCAAAGTTAACATGAATACATAACTAGTTAAAACCTCTACCTCTATAGCCCCCCACCTCTCTCACTATTTTGGTACCGACCTCTATCTCGATCCCTAACATTTCTTATCTTGTTGGGTCTTAGTGATTCGGGTACCTCCTCCTCGACTTGAGTAGGCTGAGTTATTCGTGGTTGAAGACCAGGAATGTCAAATTAAAGGTCGAGTTATGGTCCTTAGAGCACGATGTCGCTACTTGTTCCATGACTTGACCAAATTGATCAAGCTTACCAATTAGTGCATGGTCGTAACGACAATGTTAGATAAACTCACCTCCAAGGGGCTTCGAATGACATGTTACTCTCTTCAACAACGTTTTCGCTAGTTTGGTCATATGGGGAATAATCCGACTAGAGGTCTCAAAATTTGACCAGACCCAAAAATGACCCGAAATTGATCCAAATATGAGTGAGGTCCGGTTGTGAAAATAAGAGTCACATGTCAGTTTATGGTTAACTTGCTAAACCCGTGCAAATGACGAATCGGGTTCGATTCAATCGCATGGACCCGAAACAACCGACGCCTCAAAAATATTAAAAAAAAATAATATATATGTTAATATTTGTTAGGAGTAGATATGTTAATACTAAGAATATTCTATTATCTTAGGTTAAATATCCTATATTATGAGAAAAAAAGGTTTTTTGTTTGATAGTCTTTCGAGATAGATAATTTTCAAATTTTAGATAATAGTGTTAGAGATATCTTGTTAATTATAATAAATTTAAAGTCTTTAAAGTTTGTCTTGGATGTCATTTCACAGGTAGGTGTGAAATTAACTCTTACTCGTAACTATCACTCACGAATAGGAAATGGGGGTTAAATCTATCGTTTCACTACATTTATAAAACAGAATTGCTTATTAAATACATTTTTTTTTTATACTTCTACTTTATTTATCAATTCAACCTATCGGTTTGAATTCATTTTCGAGATGGTCGAGAAAAAAATTATTACTTTCAAAAATGCTATTTTGGGTACCTTAAAACCATATAATTTAGAACTATCATTTTTTGGGAACATTTTCAAAAAACATTGAAAAAATAAATAGATAAGCAAATTAAAAATGTATATATATTAATGTCATTAATTTTCAATTTAATTTAAATTTTCAAACAGTGGCATTATAGCAAAAAAAATATTATCCAAAGTTAATATGAATACATAACTAGTTAATACCTCTATCCTCTACAACCCCCACCTCTCACACTATCTTGGTAACGACCCCTCTATCGATCCCTAATGTTTCTTATCTTGTTGGGTCTTAGTGCTTCGTGTACCTCCTCCTCGACTTGACTAGGTTGAGTTATTGGTGGTTGAAGACCCGACACGTCAAATTAAATGTCGAGTTATGGTCCTTACAACTGAATGTTGCTAGTTGTGCCATGACTTGATCAAGCTGATCAATCTTACGAATGAGTGCATGGTCGTAACGACAATTCTAGATAAACTCACCTGCATGTTTCTTCGACCGAAATGTTACTCTCTTCAACAACCTTTATGCTAGTTTTGTGATATAGGGAATAATCCAACTAGAGGTGGCAAAATTTGACCCGACCCAAAAATGACCCGACTCGATCCATATTCGAGTCAGGTCTGGTTGTGAAAATAAGGGTCATGTGTCAATGACGGGTCGGGTACGATTCAAACGCATGGACCCAAACTCACCGACGCCACAAAAATAAGTTTTTTTTTTAAACAAAATAATATATATGTTATTATTTGTTAGAATACTACATTTGTTAATACTAAGAATGTTCTATTACCTTAGGTTAAATATACTACATTATGAGAAAAATGTTTTTTGTTTGATAGTCTATCGAGATATATAATTTTTAAATTTTAGATAATAGTGTTAAAGATATCTTGTTAATTATGAATAATTTAAATTCTTTAAAGTTTGTCTTGGATTTCATTTCACGGATAGGTGTGAAATTAACTCTTACTCGTGACTGTCACTCACGAGTAGGAAATGACAGTTAAATCTATTGTTTCTTTACAATTATAAAATAGAATTGATTTATTAAATACAATTTTTTGTTATACTTCTACTTTATTTATCATTTCAACCTATTTGTTTTAATTCTTTTTGGAGATGGTCGAGCAAATAATTATTACTTTAAAAAATACTATTTGGAGTACCTTAAAACCATATAATTTAGAAATATCAATTTTGGGGAACATCTCCAAAAATTATTGAAAATATAAATAGATAAGCAAATTAAAAATGTATACAAATTAATGTCATTAATTTTCAATTTAATTTAAGTTTTAAAACAGTGGCATTGTAACAAAAAAATATTATCCAAAGTTAACATGAATACATAACTAGTTAAAACCTCTACCTCTATAGCCCCCCACCTCTCTCACTATTTTGGTACCGACCTCTATCTCGATCCCTAACATTTCTTATCTTGTTGGGTCTTAGTGATTCGGGTACCTCCTCCTCGACTTGAGTAGGCTGAGTTATTCGTGGTTGAAGACCAGGAATGTCAAATTAAAGGTCGAGTTATGGTCCTTAGAGCACGATGTCGCTACTTGTTCCATGACTTGACCAAATTGATCAAGCTTACCAATTAGTGCATGGTCGTAACGACAATGTTAGATAAACTCACCTCCAAGGGGCTTCGAATGACATGTTACTCTCTTCAACAACGTTTTCGCTAGTTTGGTCATATGGGGAATAATCCGACTAGAGGTCTCAAAATTTGACCAGACCCAAAAATGACCCGAAATTGATCCAAATATGAGTGAGGTCCGGTTGTGAAAATAAGAGTCACATGTCAGTTTATGGTTAACTTGCTAAACCCGTGCAAATGACGAATCGGGTTCGATTCAATCGCATGGACCCGAAACAACCGACGCCTCAAAAATATTAAAAAAAAATAATATATATGTTAATATTTGTTAGGAGTAGATATGTTAATACTAAGAATATTCTATTATCTTAGGTTAAATATCCTATATTATGAGAAAAAAAGGTTTTTTGTTTGATAGTCTTTCGAGATAGATAATTTTCAAATTTTAGATAATAGTGTTAGAGATATCTTGTTAATTATAATAAATTTAAAGTCTTTAAAGTTTGTCTTGGATGTCATTTCACAGGTAGGTGTGAAATTAACTCTTACTCGTAACTATCACTCACGAATAGGAAATGGGGGTTAAATCTATCGTTTCACTACATTTATAAAACAGAATTGCTTATTAAATACATTTTTTTTTTATACTTCTACTTTATTTATCAATTCAACCTATCGGTTTGAATTCATTTTCGAGATGGTCGAGAAAAAAATTATTACTTTCAAAAATGCTATTTTGGGTACCTTAAAACCATATAATTTAGAACTATCATTTTTTGGGAACATTTTCAAAAAACATTGAAAAAATAAATAGATAAGCAAATTAAAAATGTATATATATTAATGTCATTAATTTTCAATTTAATTTAAATTTTCAAACAGTGGCATTATAGCAAAAAAAATATTATCCAAAGTTAATATGAATACATAACTAGTTAATACCTCTATCCTCTACAACCCCCACCTCTCACACTATCTTGGTAACGACCCCTCTATCGATCCCTAATGTTTCTTATCTTGTTGGGTCTTAGTGCTTCGTGTACCTCCTCCTCGACTTGACTAGGTTGAGTTATTGGTGGTTGAAGACCCGACACGTCAAATTAAATGTCGAGTTATGGTCCTTACAACTGAATGTTGCTAGTTGTGCCATGACTTGATCAAGCTGATCAATCTTACGAATGAGTGCATGGTCGTAACGACAATTCTAGATAAACTCACCTGCATGTTTCTTCGACCGAAATGTTACTCTCTTCAACAACCTTTATGCTAGTTTTGTGATATAGGGAATAATCCAACTAGAGGTGGCAAAATTTGACCCGACCCAAAAATGACCCGACTCGATCCATATTCGAGTCAGGTCTGGTTGTGAAAATAAGGGTCATGTGTCAATGACGGGTCGGGTACGATTCAAACGCATGGACCCAAACTCACCGACGCCACAAAAATAAGTTTTTTTTTTAAACAAAATAATATATATGTTATTATTTGTTAGAATACTACATTTGTTAATACTAAGAATGTTCTATTACCTTAGGTTAAATATACTACATTATGAGAAAAATGTTTTTTGTTTGATAGTCTATCGAGATATATAATTTTTAAATTTTAGATAATAGTGTTAAAGATATCTTGTTAATTATGAATAATTTAAATTCTTTAAAGTTTGTCTTGGATTTCATTTCACGGATAGGTGTGAAATTAACTCTTACTCGTGACTGTCACTCACGAGTAGGAAATGACAGTTAAATCTATTGTTTCTTTACAATTATAAAATAGAATTGATTTATTAAATACAATTTTTTGTTATACTTCTACTTTATTTATCATTTCAACCTATTTGTTTTAATTCTTTTTGGAGATGGTCGAGCAAATAATTATAACTTTAAAAAATACTATTTGGAGTACCTTAAAACCATATAATTTAGAAATATCAATTTTGGGGAACATCTCCAAAAATTATTGAAAATATAAATAGATAAGCAAATTAAAAATGTATACAAATTAATGTCATTAATTTTCAATTTAATTTAAGTTTTAAAACAGTGGCATTGTAACAAAAAAATATTATCCAAAGTTAACATGAATACATAACTAGTTAAAACCTCTACCTCTATAGCCCCCCACCTCTCTCACTATTTTGGTACCGACCTCTATCTCGATCCCTAACATTTCTTATCTTGTTGGGTCTTAGTGATTCGGGTACCTCCTCCTCGACTTGAGTAGGCTGAGTTATTCGTGGTTGAAGACCAGGAATGTCAAATTAAAGGTCGAGTTATGGTCCTTAGAGCACGATGTCGCTACTTGTTCCATGACTTGACCAAATTGATCAAGCTTACCAATTAGTGCATGGTCGTAACGACAATGTTAGATAAACTCACCTCCAAGGGGCTTCGAATGACATGTTACTCTCTTCAACAACGTTTTCGCTAGTTTGGTCATATGGGGAATAATCCGACTAGAGGTCTCAAAATTTGACCAGACCCAAAAATGACCCGAAATTGATCCAAATATGAGTGAGGTCCGGTTGTGAAAATAAGAGTCACGTGTCAGTTTAGGGTTAACTTGCTAAACCCGTGCAAATGACGAATCGGGTTCGATTCAATCGCATGGACCCGAAACAACCGACGCCTCAAAAATATTAAAAAAAAATAATATATATGTTAATATTTGTTAGGAGTAGATATGTTAATACTAAGAATATTCTATTATCTTAGGTTAAATATCCTATATTATGAGAAAAAAAGGTTTTTTGTTTGATAGTCTTTCGAGATAGATAATTTTCAAATTTTAGATAATAGTGTTAGAGATATCTTGTTAATTATAATAAATTTAAAGTCTTTAAAATTTGTCTTGGATGTCATTTCACAGGTAGGTGTGAAATTAACTCTTACTCGTAACTGTCACTCACGAATAGGAAATGGGGGTTAAATCTATCGTTTCACTACATTTATAAAACAGAATTGCTTATTAAATACATTTTTTTTTTATACTTCTACTTTATTTATCAATTCAACCTATCGGTTTGAATTCATTTTCGAGATGGTCGAGAAAAAAATTATTACTTTCAAAAATGCTATTTTGGGTACCTTAAAACCATATAATATAGAACTATCATTTTTTGGGAACATTTTCAAAAAACATTGAAAAAATAAATAGATAAGCAAATTAAAAATGTATATATATTAATGTCATTAATTTTCAATTTAATTTAAATTTTCAAACAGTGGCATTATAGCAAAAAAAATATTATCCAAAGTTAATATGAATACATAACTAGTTAATACCTCTATCCTCTACAACCCCCATCTCTCACACTATCTTGGTAACGACCCCTCTATCGATCCCTAATGTTTCTTATCTTGTTGGGTCTTAGTGCTTCGTGTACCTCCTCCTCGACTTGACTAGGTTGAGTTATTGGTGGTTGAAGACCCGACACGTCAAATTAAATGTCGAGTTATGCTCCTTACAACTGAATGTTGCTAGTTGTGCCATGACTTGATCAAGCTGATCAATCTTACGAATGAGTGCATGGTCGTAACGACAATTCTAGATAAACTCACCTGCATGTTTCTTCGACCGAAATGTTACTCTCTTCAACAACCTTTATGCTAGTTTTGTGATATAGGGAATAATCCAACTAGAGGTGGCAAAATTTGACCCGACCCAAAAATGACCCGACTCGATCCATATTCGAGTCAGGTCTGGTTGTGAAAATAAGGGTCATGTGTCAATGACGGGTCGGGTACGATTCAAACGCATGGACCCAAACTCACCGACTCCACAAAAATAAGTTTTTTTTTTAAACAAAATAATATATATGTTATTATTTGTTAGAATACTACATTTGTTAATACTAAGAATGTTCTATTACCTTAGGTTAAATATACTACATTATGAGAAAAATGTTTTTTGTTTGATAGTCTATCGAGATATATAATTTTTAAATTTTAGATAATAGTGTTAAAGATATCTTGTTAATTATGAATAATTTAAATTCTTTAAAGTTTGTCTTGGATTTCATTTCACGGATAGGTGTGAAATTAACTCTTACTCGTGACTGTCACTCACGAGTAGGAAATCACAGTTAAATCTATTGTTTCTTTACAATTATAAAATAGAATTGATTTATTAAATACAATTTTTTGTTATACTTCTACTTTATTTATCATTTCAACCTATTTGTTTTAATTCTTTTTGGAGATGGTCGAGCAAATAATTATTACTTTAAAAAATACTATTTGGAGTACCTTAAAACCATATAATTTAGAAATATCAATTTTGGGGAACATCTCCAAATATTATTGAAAATATAAATAGATAAGCAAATTAAAAATGTATACAAATTAATGTCATTAATTTTCAATTTAATTTAAGTTTTAAAACAGTGGCATTGTAACAAAAAAATATTATCCAAAGTTAACATGAATACATAACTATTTAAAACCTCTACCTCTATAGCCCCCCACCTCTCTCACTATTTTGGTACCGACCTCTATCTCGATCCCTAACATTTCTTATCTTGTTGGGTCTTAGTGATTCGGGTACCTCCTCCTCGACTTGAGTAGGCTGAGTTATTCGTGGTTGAAGACCAGGAATGTCAAATTAAAGGTCGAGTTATGGTCCTTAGAGCACGATGTCGCTACTTGTTCCATGACTTGACCAAATTGATCAAGCTTACCAATTAGTGCATGGTCGTAACGACAATGTTAGATAAACTCACCTCCAAGGGGCTTCGAATGACATGTTACTCTCTTCAACAACGTTTTCGCTAGTTTGGTCATATGGGGAATAATCCGACTAGAGGTCTCAAAATTTGACCAGACCCAAAAATGACCCGAAATTGATCCAAATATGAGTGAGGTCCGGTTGTGAAAATAAGAGTCACGTGTCAGTTTAGGGTTAACTTGCTAAACCCGTGCAAATGACGAATCGGGTTCGATTCAATCGCATGGACCCGAAACAACCGACGCCTCAAAAATATTAAAAAAAAATAATATATATGTTAATATTTGTTAGGAGTAGATATGTTAATACTAAGAATATTCTATTATCTTAGGTTAAATATCCTATATTATGAGAAAAAAAGGTTTTTTGTTTGATAGTCTTTCGAGATAGATAATTTTCAAATTTTAGATAATAGTGTTAGAGATATCTTGTTAATTATAATAAATTTAAAGTCTTTAAAGTTTGTCTTGGATGTCATTTCACAGGTAGGTGTGAAATTAACTCTTACTCGTAACTGTCACTCACGAATAGGAAATGGGGGTTAAATCTATCGTTTCACTACATTTATAAAACAGAATTGCTTATTAAATACATTTTTTTTTTATACTTCTACTTTATTTATCAATTCAACCTATCGGTTTGAATTCATTTTCGAGATGGTCGAGAAAAAAATTATTACTTTCAAAAATGCTATTTTGGGTACCTTAAAACCATATAATTTAGAACTATCATTTTTTGGGAACATTTTCAAATAACATTGAAAAAATAAATAGATAAGCAAATTAAAAATGTATATATATTAATGTCATTAATTTTCAATTTAATTTAAATTTTCAAACAGTGGCATTATAGCAAAAAAAATATTATCCAAAGTTAATATGAATACATAACTAGTTAATACCTCTATCCTCTACAACCCCCCACCTCTCACACTATCTTGGTAACGACCCCTCTATCGATCCCTAATGTTTCTTATCTTGTTGGGTCTTAGTGCTTCGTGTACCTCCTCCTCGACTTGACTAGGTTGAGTTATTGGTGGTTGAAGACCTGACACGTCAAATTAAATGTCGAGTTATGGTCCTTACAACTGAATGTTGCTAGTTGTGCCATGACTTGATCAAGCTGATCAATCTTACGAATGAGTGCATGGTCGTAACGACAATTCTAGATAAACTCACCTGCATGTTTCTTCGACCGAAATGTTACTCTCTTCAACAACCTTTATGCTAGTTTTGTGATATAGGGAATAATCCAACTAGAGGTGGCAAAATTTGACCCGACCCAAAAATGACCCGACTCGATCCATATTCGAGTCAGGTCTGGTTGTGAAAATAAGGGTCATGTGTCAATGACGGGTCGGGTACGATTCAAACGCATGGACCCAAACTCACCGACGCCACAAAAATAAGTTTTTTTTTAAACAAAATAATATATATGTTATTATTTGTTAGAATACTACATTTGTTAATACTAAGAATGTTCTATTACCTTAGGTTAAATATACTACATTATGAGAAAAATGTTTTTTGTTTGATAGTCTATCGAGATATATAATTTTTAAATTTTAGATAATAGTGTTAAAGATATCTTGTTAATTATGAATAATTTAAATTCTTTAAAGTTTGTCTTGGATTTCATTTCACGGATAGGTGTGAAATTAACTCTTACTCGTGACTGTCACTCACGAGTAGGAAATGACAGTTAAATCTATTGTTTCTTTACAATTATAAAATAGAATTGATTTATTAAATACAATTTTTTGTTATACTTCTACTTTATTTATCATTTCAACCTATTTGTTTTAATTCTTTTTGGAGATGGTCGAGCAAATAATTATTACTTTAAAAAATACTATTTGGAGTACCTTAAAACCATATAATTTAGAAATATCAATTTTGGGGAACATCTCCAAAAATTATTGAAAATATAAATAGATAAGCAAATTAAAAATGTATACAAATTAATGTCATTAATTTTCAATTTAATTTAAGAGTTAAAACAGTGGCATTGTAACAAAAAAATATTATCCAAAGTTAACATGAATACATAACTAGTTAAAACCTCTACCTCTATAGCCCCCCACCTCTCTCACTATTTTGGTACCGACCTCTATCTCGATCCCTAACATTTCTTATCTTGTTGGGTCTTAGTGATTCGGGTACCTCCTCCTCGACTTGAGTAGGCTGAGTTATTCGTGGTTGAAGACCAGGAATGTCAAATTAAAGGTCGAGTTATGGTCCTTAGAGCACGATGTCGCTACTTGTTCCATGACTTGACCAAATTGATCAAGCTTACCAATTAGTGCATGTTCGTAACGACAATGTTAGATAAACTCACCTCCAAGGGGCTTCGAATGACATGTTACTCTCTTCAACAACGTTTTCGCTAGTTTGGTCATATGGGGAATAATCCGACTAGAGGTCTCAAAATTTGACCAGACCCAAAAATGACCCGAAATTGATCCAAATATGAGTGAGGTCCGGTTGTGAAAATAAGAGTCACATGTCAGTTTATGGTTAACTTGCTAAACCCGTGCAAATGACGAATCAGGTTCGATTCAATCGCATGGACCCGAAACAACCGACGCCTCAAAAATATTAAAATAAAATAATATATATGTTAATATTTGTTAGGAGTAGATATGTTAATACTAAGAATATTCTATTATCTTAGGTTAAATATCCTATATTATGAGAAAAAAAGGTTTTTTGTTTGATAGTCTTTCGAGATAGATAATTTTCAAATTTTAGATAATAGTGTTAGAGATATCTTGTTAATTATAATAAATTTAAAGTCTTTAAAGTTTGTCTTGGATGTCATTTCACAGGTAGGTGTGAAATTAACTCTTACTCGTAACTGTCACTCACGAATAGGAAATGGGGGTTAAATCTATCGTTTCACTACATTTATAAAACAGAATTGCTTATTAAATACATTTTTTTTTTATACTTCTACTTTATTTATCAATTCAACCTATCGGTTTGAATTCATTTTCGAGATGGTCGAGAAAAAAATTATTACTTTCAAAAATGCTATTTTGTGTACCTTAAAACCATATAATTTAGAACTATCATTTTTTGGGAACATTTTCAAAAAACATTGAAAAAATAAATAGATAAGCAAATTAAAAATGTATATATATTAATGTCATTAATTTTCAATTTAATTTAAATTTTCAAACAGTGGCATTATAGCAAAAAAAATATTATCCAAAGTTAATATGAATACATAACTAGTTAATACCTCTATCCTCTACAACCCCCACCTCTCACACTATCTTGGTAACGACCCCTCTATCGATCCCTAATGTTTCTTATCTTGTTGGGTCTTAGTGCTTCGTGTACCTCCTCCTCGACTTGACTAGGTTGAGTTATTGGTGGTTGAAGATCCGACACGTCAAATTAAATGTCGAGTTATGGTCCTTACAACTGAATGTTGCTAGTTGTGCCATGACTTGATCAAGCTGATCAATCTTACGAATGAGTGCATGGTCGTAACGACAATTCTAGATAAACTCACCTGCATGTTTCTTCGACCAAAATGTTACTCTCTTCAACAACTTTTTCGCTAGTTTGTCATATAGGGAATAATCCAACTAGAGGTGGCAAAATTTGACCCGACCCAAAAATGACCCGACTTGATCCATATTCGAGTCAGGTCTGGTTGTGAAAATAAGGGTCATGTGTCAATGACGGGTCGGGTACGATTCAAACGCATGGACCCAAACTCACCGACGCCACAAAAATAAGTTTTTTTTTAAACAAAATAATATATATGTTATTATTTGTTAGAATACTACATTTGTTAATACTAAGAATGTTCTATTACCTTAGGTTAAATATACTACATTATGAGAAAAATGTTTTTTGTTTGATAGTCTATCGAGATATATAATTTTTAAATTTTAGATAATAGTGTTAAAGATATCTTATTAATTATGAATAATTTAAATTCTTTAAAGTTTGTCTTGGATTTCATTTCACGGATAGGTGTGAAATTAACTCTTACTCGTGACTGTCACTCACGAGTAGGAAATCACAGTTAAATCTATTGTTTCTTTACAATTATAAAATAGAATTGATTTATTAAATACAATTTTGTGTTATACTTCTACTTTATTTATCATTTCAACCTATTTGTTTTAATTCTTTTTGGAGATGGTCGAGCAAATAATTATTACTTTAAAAAATACTATTTGGAGTACCTTAAAACCATATAATTTAGAAATATCAATTTTGGGGAACATCTCCAAAAATTATTGAAAATATAAATAGATAAGCAAATTAAAAATGTATACAAATTAATGTCATTAATTTTCAATTTAATTTAAGTTTTAAAACAGTGGCATTGTAACAAAAAAATATTATCCAAAGTTAACATGAATACATAACTAGTTAAAACCTCTAACTCTATAGCCCCCCACCTCTCTCACTATTTTGGTACCGACCTCTATCTCGATCCCTAACATTTCTTATCTTGTTGGGTCTTAGTGATTCGGGTACCTCCTCCTCGACTTGAGTAGGCTGAGTTATTCGTGGTTGAAGACCAGGAATGTCAAATTAAAGGTCAAGTTATGGTCCTTAGAGCACGATGTCGCTACTTGTTCCATGACTTGACCAAATTGATCAAGCTTACCAATTAGTGCATGGTCGTAACGACAATGTTAGATAAACTCACCTCCAAGGGGCTTCGAATGACATGTTACTCTCTTCAACAACGTTTTCGCTAGTTTGGTCATATGGGGAATAATCCGACTAGAGGTCTCAAAATTTGACCAGACCCAAAAATGACCCGAAATTGATCCAAATATGAGTGAGGTCCGGTTGTGAAAATAAGAGTCACGTGTCAGTTTAGGGTTAACTTGCTAAACCCGTGCAAATGACGAATCGGGTTCGATTCAATCGCATGGACCCGAAACAACCGACGCCTCAAAAATATTAAAAAAAAATAATATATATGTTAATATTTGTTAGGAGTAGATATGTTAATACTAAGAATATTCTATTATCTTAGGTTAAATATCCTATATTATGAGAAAAAAAGGTTTTTTGTTTGATAGTCTTTCGAGATAGATAATTTTCAAATTTTAGATAATAGTGTTAGAGATATCTTGTTAATTATAATAAATTTAAAGTCTTTAAAGTTTGTCTTGGATGTCATTTCACAGGTAGGTGTGAAATTAACTCTTACTCGTAACTGTCACTCACGAATAGGAAATGGGGGTTAAATCTATCGTTTCACTACATTTATAAAACAGAATTGCTTATTAAATACATTTTTTTTTATACTTCTACTTTATTTATCAATTCAACCTATCGGTTTGAATTCATTTTCGAGATGGTCGGGAAAATAATTATTACTTTCAAAAATGCTATTTTGGGTACCTTAAAACCATATAATTTAGAACTATCATTTTTTGGGAACATTTTCAAAAAACATTGAAAAAATAAATAGATAAGCAAATTAAAAATGTATATATATTAATGTCATTAATTTTCAATTTAATTTAAATTTTCAAACAGTGGCATTATAGCAAAAAAAATATTATCCAAAGTTAATATGAATACATAACTAGTTAATACCTCTATCCTCTACAACCCCCACCTCTCACACTATCTTGGTAACGACCCCTCTATCGATCCCTAATGTTTCTTATCTTGTTGGGTCTTAGTGCTTCGTGTACCTCCTCCTCGACTTGACTAGGTTGAGTTATTGGTGGTTGAAGACCCGACACGTCAAATTAAATGTCGAGTTATGGTCCTTACAACTGAATGTTGCTAGTTGTGCCATGACTTGATCAAGCTGATCAATCTTACGAATGAGTGCATGGTCGTAACGACAATTCTAGATAAACTCACCTGCATGTTTCTTCGACCGAAATGTTACTCTCTTCAACAACCTTTATGCTAGTTTTGTGATATAGGGAATAATCCAACTAGAGGTGGCAAAATTTGACCCGACCCAAAAATGACCCGACTCGATCCATATTCGAGTCAGGTCTGGTTGTGAAAATAAGGGTCATGTGTCAATGACGGGTCGGGTATGATTCAAACGCATGGACCCAAACTCACCGACGCCACAAAAATAAGTTTTTTTTTTAAACAAAATAATATATATGTTATTATTTGTTAGAATACTACATTTGTTAATACTAAGAATGTTCTATTACCTTAGGTTAAATATACTACATTATGAGAAAAATGTTTTTTGTTTGATAGTCTATCGAGATATATAATTTTTAAATTTTAGATAATAGTGTTAAAGATATCTTGTTAATTATGAATAATTTAAATTCTTTAAAGTTTGTCTTGGATTTCATTTCACGGATAGGTGTGAAATTAACTCTTACTCGTGACTGTCACTCACGAGTAGGAAATCACAGTTAAATCTATTGCTTCTTTACAATTATAAAATAGAATTGATTTATTAAATACAATTTTTTGTTATACTTCTACTTTATTTATCATTTCAACCTATTTGTTTTAATTCTTTTTGGAGATGGTCGAGCAAATAATTATTACTTTAAAAAATACTATTTGGAGTACCTTAAAACCATATAATTTAGAAATATCAATTTTGGGGAACATCTCCAAAAATTATTGAAAATATAAATAGATAAGCAAATTAAAAATGTATACAAATTAATGTCATTAATTGTCAATTTAATTTAAGTTTTAAAACAGTGGCATTGTAACAAAAAAATATTATCCAAAGTTAACATGAATACATAACTAGTTAAAACCTCTAACTCTATAGCCCCCCACCTCTCTCACTATTTTGGTACCGACCTACATCTCGATCCCTAATATTTCTTATCTTGTTGGGTCTTAGTGATTCGGGTACCTCCTCCTCGACTTGAGTAGGCTGAGTTATTCGTGGTTGAAGACCAGGAATGTCAAATTAAAGGTCGAGTTATGGTCCTTAGAGCACGATGTCGCTACTTGTTCCATGACTTGACCAAATTGATCAAGCTTACCAATTAGTGCATGGTCGTAACGACAATGTTAGATAAACTCACCTCCAAGGGGCTTCGAATGACATGTTACTCTCTTCAACAACGTTTTCGCTAGTTTGGTCATATGGGGAATAATCCGACTAGAGGTCTCAAAATTTGACCAGACCCAAAAATGACCCGAAATTGATCCAAATATGAGTGAGGTCCGGTTGTGAAAATAAGAGTCACGTGTCAGTTTAGGGTTAACTTGCTAAACCCGTGCAAATGACGAATCGGGTTCGATTCAATCGCATGGACCCGAAACAACCGACGCCTCAAAAATATTAAAACAAAATAATATATATGTTAATATTTGTTAGGAGTAGATATGTTAATACTAAGAATATTCTATTATCTTAGGTTAAATATCCTATATTATGAGAAAAAAAGGTTTTTTGTTTGATAGTCTTTCGAGATAGATAATTTTCAAATTTTAGATAATAGTGTTAGAGATATCTTGTTAATTATAATAAATTTAAAGTCTTTAAAGTTTGTCTTGGATGTCATTTCACAGGTAGGTGTGAAATTAACTCTTACTCGTAACTGTCACTCACGAATAGGAAATGGGGGTTAAATCTATCGTTTCACTACATTTATAAAACAGAATTGCTTATTAAATACATTTTTTTTTTATACTTCTACTTTATTTATCAATTCAACCTATCGGTTTGAATTCATTTTCGAGATGGTCGGGAAAATAATTATTACTTTCAAAAATGCTATTTTGGGTACCTTAAAACCATATAATTTAGAACTATCATTTTTTGGGAACATTTTCAAAAAACATTGAAAAAATAAATAGATAAGCAAATTAAAAATGTATATATATTAATGTCATTAATTTTCAATTTAATTTAAATTTTCAAACAGTGGCATTATAGTAAAAAAAATATTATCCAAAGTTAATATGAATACATAACTAGTTAATACCTCTATCCTCTACAACCCCCACCTCTCACACTATCTTGGTAACGACCCCTCTATCGATCCCTAATGTTTCTTATCTTGTTGGGTCTTAGTGCTTCGTGTACCTCCTCCTCGACTTGACTAGGTTGAGTTATTGGTGGTTGAAGACCCGACACGTCAAATTAAATGTCGAGTTATGGTCCTTACAACTGAATGTTGCTAGTTGTGCCATGACTTGATCAAGCTGATCAATCTTACGAATGAGTGCATGGTCGTAACGACAATTCTAGATAAACTCACCTGCATGTTTCTTCGACCGAAATGTTACTCTCTTCAACAACCTTTATGCTAGTTTTGTCATATAGGGAATAATCCAACTAGAGGTGGCAAAATTTGACCCGACCCAAAAATGACCCGACTCGATCCATATTCGAGTCAGGTCTGGTTGTGAAAATAAGGGTCATGTGTCAATGACGGGTCGGGTACGATTCAAACGCATGGACCCAAACTCACCGACGCCACAAAAATAAGTTTTTTTTTTAAACAAAATAATATATATGTTATTATTTGTTAGAATACTACATTTGTTAATACTAAGAATGTTCTATTACCTTAGGTTAAATATACTACATTATGAGAAAAATGTTTTTTGTTTGATAGTCTATCGAGATATATAATTTTTAAATTTTAGATAATAGTGTTAAAGATATCTTGTTAATTATGAATAATTTAAATTCTTTAAAGTTTGTCTTGGATTTCATTTCACGGATAGGTGTGAAATTAACTCTTACTCGTGACTGTCACTCACGAGTAGGAAATCACAGTTAAATCTATTGTTTCTTTACAATTATAAAATAGAATTGATTTATTAAATACAATTTTTTGTTATACTTCTACTTTATTTATCATTTCAACCTATTTGTTTTAATTCTTTTTGGAGATGGTCGAGCAAATAATTATTACTTTAAAAAATACTATTTGGAGTACCTTAAAACCATATAATTTAGAAATATCAATTTTGGGGAACATCTCCAAAAATTATTGAAAATATAAATAGATAAGCAAATTAAAAATGTATACAAATTAATGTCATTAATTTTCAATTTAATTTAAGTTTTAAAACAGTGGCATTGTAACAAAAAAATATTATCCAAAGTTAACATGAATACATAACTAGTTAAAACCTCTAACTCTATAGCCCCCCACCTCTCTCACTATTTTGGTACCGACCTCTATCTCGATCCCTAACATTTCTTATCTTGTTGGGTCTTAGTGATTCGGGTACCTCCTCCTCGACTTGAGTAGGCTGAGTTATTCGTGGTTGAAGACCAGGAATGTCAAATTAAAGGTCGAGTTATGGTCCTTAGAGCACGATGTCGCTACTTGTTCCATGACTTGACCAAATTGATCAAGCTTACCAATTAGTGCATGGTCGTAACGACAATGTTAGATAAACTCACCTCCAAGGGGCTTCGAATGACATGTTACTCTCTTCAACAACGTTTTCGCTAGTTTGGTCATATGGGGAATAATCCGACTAGAGGTCTGAAAATATGACCAGACCCAAAAATGACCCGAAATTGATCCAAATATGAGTGAGGTCCGGTTGTGAAAATAAGGGTCACGTATCAGTTTAGGGTTGACCTGCTAGACCCGACGAATCGGGTTCGATTCAAACGCATGGAACCGAAACAACCGACGCCTCAAAAATATTTTTAAAAAGAATAATATATATGTTAATATTTGTTAGGATACTGCATATGTTAATACTAAGAATATTCTATTATCTTAGGTTAAATATCCTATATTATGAGAAAAAAAGGTTTTTTGTTTGATAGTCTTTCGAGATAGATAATTTTCAAATTTTAGATAATAGTGTTAGAGATATCTTGTTAATTATAATAAATTTAAAGTCTTTAAAGTTTGTCTTGGATGTCATTTCATAGGTAGGTGTGAAGTTAACTCTTACTCGTAACTGTCACTCACGAATAGGAAATGGGGGTTAAATCTATCGTTTCACTACATTTATAAAACAGAATTGCTTATTAAATACATTTTTTTTTTATACTTCTACTTTATTTATCAATTCAACCTATCGGTTTGAATTCGTTTTCGAGATGGTTGGGAAAAAAATTATTACTTTAAAAAATGCTATTTGGGGTACCTTAAAACCATATAATTTAGAACTATCATTTTTTGGTAACATCTTCAAAAAACATTGAAACAATAAATAGATAAGCAAATTAAAAATGTATATATATTAATGTCATTAATTTTCAATTTAATTTAAGTTTTCAAACAGTGGCATTATAGCAAAAAAATATTATCCAAAGTTAATATGAATACATAACTAGTTTATACCTCTATCCTCTACAACCCCCACCTCTCTCACTATCTTGGTAACGACCCCTCTATCGATCCCTAATGTTTCTTATCTTGTTGGGTCTTAGTGCTTCGTGTACCTCCTCCTCGACTTGAGTAGGCTGAGTTATTGGTGGTTGAAGACCCGACACGTCAAATTAAATGTCGAGTTATGGTCCTTACAACTGAATGTTGCTAGTTGTGCCATGACTTGATCAAGCTGATCAATCTTACGAATGAGTGCATGGTCGTAACGACAATTCTAGATAAACTCACCTGCATGTTTCTTCGACCGAAATGTTACTCTCTTCAACAACTTTTTCGCTAGTTTGTCATATAGGGAATAATCCAACTAGAGGTGGCAAAATTTGACCCGACCCAAAAATGACCCGACTTGATCCATATTCGAGTCAGGTCTGGTTGTGAAAATAAGGGTCATGTGTCAATGACGGGTCGGGTACGATTCAAACGCATGGACCCAAACTCACCGACGCCACAAAAATAAGTTTTTTTTTAAACAAAATAATATATATGTTATTATTTGTTAGAATACTACATTTGTTAATACTAAGAATATTCTATTACCTTAGGTTAAATATACTACATTATGAGAAAAACGTTTTTTGTTTGATAGTCTATTGAGATACATAATTTTCAAATTTTAGATAATAGTGTTAGAGATATCTTGTTAATTATAAATAATTTAAATTCTTTAAAGTTTGCCTTGGATTTCATTTCACGGGTAGGTGCCAAATTAATCTTACTCGTGTCTGTCACTCACGAGTAGGAAATCACAGTTAAATCTATCGTTTCTTTACATTTATAAAATAGATTTGATTTATTAAATAATATTTTTTATACTTCTACTTTATTTATCATTTAACCTTATTTGTTTGAATTCTTTTTGGAGATTGTCGAGAAAATAATTATTACTTTCAAAAATGTTGTTTGGAGTACCTAAAAACCTTATACTTTAGAAATATCATTTTTTGGTAAAATCTCCATATACTATTGAAAAATTCAATAGCAAATTAAAAATGTATATATATTAATGTAATTAATTTTCAATTTAATTTAAGTTTTCAAACACTGTCATTATAACAAAATATAATTATCCAAAGTTAACATGAATACATAACTAGTTAATACATCTATCCTCTACAACCCCCAGCTCTCTCACTATCTTGGTACCGACCCCTATCTCGATCCCTAACATTTCTTATCTTGTTGGGTCTTAGTGCTTCAGGTACCTCCTCCTTGACTTGAGTAGGATGAGTTATTGGTGGTTGAAGACTGGACACGTCAAAGTAAATTTCGTGTTATGGTACTTAGAACTAGATGTCGCTAGTTGTGCCTTGACTTGACCAAATCGATCGAGCTTACCAATGAGTGCATGGTCGTAACGACAATTCTAGATAAACTCACTTGCATGTGTCTTCGACTAACCTGTTACTCTCTTCAACCACCTTATCACTAGTTTGGTCATACGGGGAATAATCCGATTAGAGGTCTCAAGATTTGAAAAGACCCAAAAATTACCTGAAATCAATCCAAATTTGAGTCAGGTCCGATTGTGAAAATAAGGGTCACATGTCAGTTTGGGGTTGACTTCCAGACATGACGAATCAGGTTCAATTCAAACACATGGACCCGAACCCACCAACGCCACAAACATATTTTTTTAAAAAATAATAATATATATATATGTTATTCTTTGCTAGGGTACTACATATGTTAATACTCAGAATACTATATTACCTTAGGTTAAATATACTATATTATGAGGAAAAAAAAAACGTTTTTTGTTTGATAGTCTATCGAGATAGATAATTTTCAAATTTTAGATAACAGTGTTAGAGATATCTTGTTAATTATAAAAAATTTGAATTCTTTAAAGTTTGTCTTGGATGTCATTTCACAGGTAGGTGAGAAATTGACTCTTACTCGTGACAGTTACTCACGAGTAGGAAATGGGGGTTAAATCTATCGTTTCACTACATTTATGAAATGGGAAAAGTATGAAAAAGATGTAACATGTTTGCCCTCGGTGGTAAATGCGGCCCAATGTATGTTTGGTGGTGTAGGTTTTTGATGAATTCCGTTTGTGTCCGTTAAAAAAGTCTGATAACAACCTCCATACCTTGCACGTGAGTTTTTGTGTGTGTGAAAAGACAAAGATGTCCCTTCCTTTTTCACCTATTATAATAGTCTTTCTTCCCCATTGAAACAATTGGTTTCTTCTCCAAGAGTCTTCTCCAAGTGTTCGTCCGTCGATTCCCGAAGTCTTCAACCATAGCGTACCCTTCCTTATTTTGATCTTATTGATAGCCCAGGAGATAAACTTGAATTCTCTAATTAACCTCTTACAATGTTAATCTGTTCTGATGTTTAACGTTTCCCAGTATCGTAAGTGCTTCATTCCACACAATTGACCCAGCTATCTCGAATCATCCTCTGATTCTATTCTCATATTGTTATAGCAGTTTTTAGACATGAGTTCGTTGCAATCTGCACTGCCTGTTGATACCCAGGTGCTATCAACCTTTATCGGTGGTGCAACTCATTCATGGTTCCCGCAGAATCCAGGGGCACATATGCTCCATCCACTCCACAAGGTAAGGCATATAACAGTGATCCTTCAAACTTTTTATTGAGTTTTAGTTGATTGGATGTGAGAAAGTAGAATCTTATTGAAACAGAGCTAATATCGAGGTCACCTGTGAGTTGAATTGTCACACTAATCTTTTGTATGAAACCTTATGCTAGTATGGATTATGATGCATGTGCCTTGGCATACATGGGAGGTCAAACAGCGACCACTCAAATACCGTAAGTTTGTTAGATTCAATTATCGCTTACGAAAATGATTTGTTCTTTCGTAGCTCCAATTTGCTAATGATCAAGTCTGAATCTTCTGCATCTTTCTGCTGCGTTGCTTACTATTTTTTTTTAATCTTCCTCCAGGAATGTCGCAGCTCAAGGTCTTGTTGCTTCGATTGGCGGGAATCCATTTGCATAGGAGGGAGGGTCCATTTAGCAGTCTGCTTCTCGTCGTGTCCTATGATCTTTCCTGCGCTAGTATTTGGTCCAAATCATATACATATTTTATTTAGCAGGAAGAGATGCTTGATTTGTGATGATTCTTTTAACTTGATCAATTGATATGGTCTGAGAAAAATAAGCTGCTAGTCATTGTAGTATAATCGCCAACAGTTATTGTATTTATTATGGTATTGTAAGCTGCTGTTGAAGTTGCACGTGACTGCTAACCTTCAGTAAGTACTCTAGAATGCATGGCAGACTTCTTTCTATGGAAATCTATTATTAGCACTTTTTATCATTATTACACAACAAATAAATGCAAATCAATATTTATAAGATGATATATATAGTTATATACTTCATAAGTAATTAACATAAATTATTAATGGATACACACAAGTACAGGCAGCAGAGAAGGGTTTACCCTTAAACAAATTAAAATCTCTAATCCGCTGCCAACATTCCATGGCTATGCCCTTTCTACCATCATACTAGGTACAAACAATATCACTTCCCGCGATTCCAATTTACAGGAGGAGACCTGCTTCTCCAGGCAACCAACGTCACTAGTCTGATTCAATAAAGGAAAAACTAAATTCAATTGAAGAACCAAACAGGAAGCTAATTCTTATTAACTCAATGCAGGAAAAGCATCATATAAGATTTTTGTCTTCCATCTATGTTCTAGACTTATAAATGGAAATGATTTGACTGCAAACAAGACGTAAAGAGAGCAGCAGATACAAGCAGAGAATGATGTCCAGTGGAATAAAAATGGGCGTCATTTCCCTTTCAAAATCCATTTCCAACTATAACTTCTTTTTGAAATCTAGAACTTAGACACCTCAATCATATAGATGCAAAGAAGTGTTGTACTCATCATCATAAAGAAAGAGCATGAAGAAGAAAGAACCTTCCTTTCATGGTACATCTCTTTAATGTTTTCTTCTTCTTTGGCTCAGATTCACGCCCCACATCCCTTCTTGATTCGTAATCATCTACCGGGTTATACCTTAGAGCCTCCAACTCTATCCTTGAAGCATACAGCTTTTCCAACTCATCTTCCTGACAAAAAATGATATTACCAAAATAAAAGACGAGCTACCAGCTACTCATCATCAATCATCAAAGTGATAAAAGACTGACTTTTGAAATTAGGTAGAGAGCAAAAACCTTCAGCACATACTTTTGACTTGAGATATGTTTTAACTTGCTTCTTGCATAGCTTAAGTTCCATCTCCATAGATCTAATTCGTGACCCAGCATCCACGGGAGTGTGCTCTACAACTTGCCTTTGCCAAACCCTAACACAATAAGGCTGCCATACATTCAATGCTGCCGCAGATTTCCTAATCGAGGATCACAAATACGAATATGAATAGGTTTAATTCATAAACCCCAGCCTTAAAATTTCAGAAAAGGTCTATGGAAGGGGCAGCTCTTGGGTTTTTTGGGAATCGACACCGATTCGGTTTAATGGAGGGAAACCGGTTCAAATGTAGGAATTGGAGGGAAAACAACTAGAGGGTACTTTTGACATTTTTATTTTTCTTATTTTAACGTTCAAATAATCTAGCACGTGATATGCACGTGTAAATTTTAACGGATAAATAGACATAAAAACTAACGTTTCTTCAAAAACCAACAGAATGAAACATCGTACGTAAAAAACCTGCGGCCCAAAACAAGTTACATCGATTACCACTATGGGCAAACATCTTACATATTTTTCATATTTTTCCCTTATGAAATAGAATTTCTTTATTAAATACAGTTTCTTTTATACTTCCACTTTATTTATCTATTCAACCTATTTGTATCAATTCAATTTCGAGATGGTCGGGAAAAACATTAGTACTTTGAAAAAGGATATTAGGGGTACCTTAATACCATATAATTTAGAAATATCAATTTTTGGGAATATCTTCAAAAAATATTGAAATATTTAATAGATAGGCAAATTAAAAATGTATATATATTAATGTCATTAATTTTCCATTTAATTTAAGTTTTCCAACAGTGACATTATAACAAAAAAAACATTATCCAAATTTAACATGAATACATAACTAGTTAATACCTCTATTCTCTGCAACCCCCACCTTTCTCACTATCTTGGTACCAACCCCTATATCGATCCCTAACGTTTTATATCTTGTTGGAAATGGGAGTTAAATCTATAACAGTGTTAGATATCATGCATGTCAAATTAAATGTCGCGTTATGGTCCTTAGAACTCGATGTCGCTAGTTGTGCCATGACTTGATCAAACTGATCAAGCTTAGCAATGAGAGCTTGGTTGCAACGACAATTCTAGATAAACTCACCTGCATGTGTTTTCGACTGATCTGTTACTCTCTTCAACAACGTTTTCGCTAGTTTGGTCATATGGTGAATAATCGGACTAGATGTCTCAAAATTGGACTCAACCCAAAAATGACCCGAAATCTATCCAAATTTGAGTCAGGTCCGGTGGTGAAAATAAGGGTTACATGTTAGTTTAGGGTTAAATCTATGGGAGTTAAATCTATCGTTTCACTACATTTATGAAATAGAATTGCTTTATTAAATACATTATTTTTTTATACTTCTACTTCATTTACCTATTCAACCTATTTGTTTCATTTCGTTTTGGAGATGGTCGGGAAAAAAAATTATTAATTTCAAAAATGATATTTGGGGGTATCTTAAAGCCATATAATTTAGAAATATCAATTTTTGTGAACATATTCAAAGAATATTGAAAAATTAAATAGATAAGCAAATTGAAAATGTATATACATTGATGTCATTAATTTTCCATTTAATTTAAGTTTTCCAACAGTGACATAATAACAAAAAAACAATTATCCAAAGTTAACATGAATACATAACTTGTTACAACCCCCACCTCTCTCACTATCTTGGTACCGACCCCTATCTCGATCACCAACGTTCCTTATCTTGTTGGGTCTTAGTGATTCGGGTACCTCCTACTCGACTTGACTAGGCTGAGTTATTGGTGGTCGAAGAACACGCATGTCAAATTAAATGTCGAGTTATCGTGTTTAGAAGTCGATGTCGCTAGTTGTGTCATGACTTGATCAAAATGATCAAGCTTACCAATGAGAGCATGGTTATAACGACAATTCTACATAAACTCACCTGCATGTGTCTTCGACTGACCTGTTACTCTGTTCAACAACGTTTTCGCTAGTTTGGTCATATGGGGAATAATCCGACTAGAGGTCTCAACATTTGGCCCGACCCAAAAATGACCTTAAATCAATCCAAATTTGAGTCAGGTCAGGTTGTGAAAATAAGGGTCACGTGTCACTTTAGGATTGACCTGCCAGACCCGTGCAAATGACGAATCAGGTTCGATTCAAACACATGGACCCGAACCCACCGACGCCACAAAAATAATTTTTTTTTAAATATAATAATATATATGTTATTATGTGTTAGGATACATATGTTAATACTAAGAATACTCTATTACCTTAGGTTAAATACACTATATTATGAGAACAACGTTTTTTGTTTGATAGTCTATCGAGATACATAATTTTCAAATTTTAGATAATAGTGTTAGAGATATCTTGTTAATTATAAAACAATTTAAGTTCTTTAAAGTTTATCTTGAATTTCATTTCACGGGTAGGTGTGAAATTAACTCTTACTCGTGACTGTCACTCACGAGTAGGAAATGACAGTTAAATCTATAGTTTCTTTACATTTATAAAATAGAATTTCTTTATTAATTACAGTTGCTTTTATACTTTTACTTCATTTATCATTTCAACCTATTTGTTTTAATTCTTTTTGGAGATGGTCGAGAAAATAATTATTACTTTCAAAAATGCTAAGTACCTTAAAACCATATAATTTAGAAATATTAATTTTTGGGAACATATCCAAACAATATTGAAAAATTTAATAGGTAAGCAAATTAAAAATATATATATATATTAATGTCATTAATTCTGAATTTAATTTAAGTTTTCAACAATGGCATTATAACAAAAAAGGATATCCAAAGTTAAAACCTTTATCCTCTACTACCCCACCTCTCTCACTATCTTGGTACCGACCCCTATCTCGATCCCTAACGTTTCTTATCTTGTCGAGTCTTAGTGATTCGGGTACCTCCTCCTCGACTGGAGTAGGCTGAGTTATTTGTGGTTGAAGACCAGGCATATCAAATTAAATTTCGCGTTATGGTACTTAGAACTCGATATCGCTAGTTGTTCCATGACTTGATCAAACTAATCAAGCTTACCAATGAGAGAATGGTTTTAACGAAAATTCTAGATAAACTCACCTGCATGTGTCTTCGAATAACCTATTACTCTATTCAACAACGTTTTCGCTAGTTTGGTCATATGGGGAATAATGTGACTAAAGGTCTCAAAATTTGACGACCCGACACAAAAATTACCCGAAATTGATCCAAATTTGAGTCAGGTCCGGTTGTGAAAATAAGGGTCACGTATCAGTTTTGGATTGACTGGCCAGACCCGTGCAAATGACGAATTGGGTTCGATTCAAACGCATGGACCCGAATTCACCGACGCCACAAAAAAACCTTTTTAAAAAAATAATAATATATATGATATTATTTGTTAGGATACTAAATATGTTAACACTAAGAATACTCTCTTACCTTAGGTTAAATATACTATATTATCAGGAAAAAACTATTTTTGTTTGATAGTCTATCGAGGTAGAGAATTTTCGAATTTTAGATAATAGTGTTAGAGATATCTTGTTAATTATAAAAAATAAAAAATCTTTAAAGTTTGTCTTGGATGTCATTTCACGAGTAGGTGTGAAATTGACTCTAACTCGTGACTGTCACTCACGAGTAGGAACTGGAAGTTAAATCTATCGTTTCACTACATTTATGAAATAGAATTGCTTTATTAAATACCGTTTTTTTATACATCTACTTTATTTATCTATTTAACCTATTTGTTTCAGTTATTTTTGGAGATGGTCGGGAAAAAATTAGTACTTTCAAAAATAATATTTGGGGTACCTAAAAACCATATAATTTAGAACTATCAATTTTTGTGAACATCTTCAAAGAATATTGAAAAATTAAATACAGAAGAAAATTAACAATGTATATATATATATATTAATGTATTTAATTTTCAATTTAATTTAAGTTTTCTAACAGTAACATTATAACAAAAAAAAATCCAAAGTTCACATGCATACATAACTAGTTAATACATCTATCCTCTGCAACCCCCACCTCTCTCACTATCTTGGTACCAACCCCTATCTCGATCCCTAATGTTTCTTATCTTATTGGGTCTTAGTGATTTGGGTACCTCCTCCTCGACTTGAGTAGGCTGAGTTATTGGTGGTTGAAGACCAGGCATGTAAAATTAAATATCGAGTTATGGTCCTTACAACTCAATGTTGCTAGTTGTGCCATGACTTGATCAAAATGATCAAGCTTACCAATGAGAGCATGGTTGCAACGTAAATTCTAGATAAACTCACCTGCATGTGTCTTCGACTAAGCTATTACTCTCTTCAACAACGTTTTCGCTAGTTTGGTCATATGGGGAATGATCCGACTAAAGGTCTCAAAATTTGACGACCCGACCCAAAAATTACCCGAAATTGATCCAAATTTGAGTCAGGTCCGGTTGTGAAAATAAGGGTCAGTTTAGGTTTGACCTGTTAGACCCGTGCAAATGACGAATCAGGTTCGATTCAAACGCATGGACCCAAACCCACCGACGCCACAAAAATAAGTTTTTAAAAACAAATACTAATATATTTGTTATTATTTGTTAGGATACTACATATGCTAATACTAAGAATACTCTATTACCTTAGGTTAAATATACTAAATTATGAGGAAAAAAAACATTTTTTTTGTCATAGTCTATCGAGATAGATAATTTTCAAATTTTAGATAATAGTGTTAGAGATATCTTGTTAATTATAAAAATGTAAATTCTTTAAATTTTATCATGGATGTCATTTCACGGGTAGGTGGGAAATTAACTCTTACTCGTGACTCTCACTCACGAGTAGGAAATAGGAGTTAAATCTATCGTTTCACTACATTTATAAAATAGAATTTCTTTATTAAATACATTTTTTTTATACTTCTACTTTATTTATCTTTTCAACCTATTTGTTTCAATTCGTTTTGGAGATGGTCGGGAAAAAAATTAGTACTTTCAAAAATGATATTTAGGGTACCTTAAAACCATATAATTTAAAAATATCAATTTTGGGGAACATTTTCAAAAAATATTGAAAAATGAAATAGATAAGCAAATTAAAAATGTATATATATTAATGTCATTAATTTTCCATTTCATTTACGTTTTCCAACAATGATATTATAAAAAAAAAAAAAATTATCCAAAGTTAACACGAATACATAACTAGTTAATACCTCTATCCTCTGCAACCCCTACCTCTCTCACTATCTTGGTACCGACCCCTATCTCGATCCCTAACATTTCTTATATTGTTGGGTGTTAGCTATTCGGGTACATCTTCCTCAACTTGAGTAGGCTGTTGGTGGTTGAAGACCAGGCATGTAAAATTAAATGTCGAGTTATGGTCCTTAGAACTCGATGTCGCTAGTTGTGCCATGACTTGATCAAACTGATCAAGCTTACCAATGACAGCATGGTTGCAACGATAATTCTAGATAACTCACCTGCATGTATCTTTGAATGACCTGTTACTCTCTTCAACAACGTTTTCGCTAGTCTAGTCATGTGGGGAATAATCCGACAAGAGGGCTCAAAATTTGACCCGACCCAAAAATGACCCGAAATCTATCCAAATTTGAGTCAGGTCCGGTTGTGAAAATAAGGGTCACTTGTTAGTTTAGGGTTGACCTACCAGACCCTTGCAAATAACGAATCAGGTTCGATTCAAACGCATGGACCCGAACCCACCGACACCACAAACCAAATGTTTTTTCTAAAAATACTACTATATATGTTATTATTTGTTAGGATATTACATGTGTTAATACTAAGAATACTCTATTAACTTAGGTTAAATATACTATTATGAGAGAGAAAGAAACGTTTCTTGTTTGACAGTCTATCGAGATAGAGAATTTTCAAATTTTAGATAATAGCGTTAGAGATATCTTGTTAATTATAAAAATTTTAAAGTCTTTAAAGTGTGACCTGGATGTCGTTTCATGGGTAGGTGTGAAATTGACTATTACTCGTGACTGTCACTCACGAGTAAGAAATGGGAGTCAAATCTATCATTTTACTATATTTATGAATACATAACTAGTTAATACCTCTATCCTCTACAACCCCGCGCCTCTCACTATCTTGGTACCGAGCCCTATCTTGATCCCTAACGTTTCTTATCTTGTTGGGTCTTAGTTATTCACGTACCTCCTCTTCAACTTGAGTATGCTGAGTTATTGGTGGTTGAAGACCAGGCATGTTAAACTAAATGTCGAGTTATGGTCCTTCGAACTCGAGGTCGCTAGTTATACCATGACTTCATCAAACTGATCAAGCTTACCAATTAGAGCATGGTCATAACGACAATTCTAGATAAACACACCTGCATGTATCTTCGACTGACCTGTTACCCTCTTCAACAACATTTTCGCTAGTTTGGTCATATGAGGAATAATCCGACTAAAGGTCTCAACATTTGGCCCGACCCAAAAATGACTCTAAATCAATCCAAATTTGAGTCTGGTCTAGTTGTGAAAATAAGGGTCCATGCGTTTGAATCGAACCCGATTCGTCAAAACCATATAATTTAGAAATGTCAATTTTTGTGAACATCTTCAAAGAATATTGAAAAATTAAATAGATTAGCAAATTAAAAATGTATATATATTAATGTCATTAATTTTCCATTTAATTTAAGTTTTTCAACAGTGACATTATAACAAAAAAACAATTATCCAAAGTTAACATGAATACAAAACTAGTTAATACCTCTATCCTCTGCAACCCCCACCTCTCTCACTATCTTGGTACCGACCCCTATCTCGATCCCTAATGTTTCTTATCTTGTTGGGTCTCAGTGATTCGGGTACCTCCTCCTCGACTTGAGTAGGCTGAGTTATTGGTGGTTGAAGACCAGGCATGTCAAATTAAATGTCGAGTTATGGTCCTTAGAACTCGATGTCGCTAGTTGTGCCATGACGTTATCAAACTGATCAAGCTTACCAATGAGAGCATGGTTGCAACGAAAATTCTAGATAAACTCACCTGCATGTGTCTTCGAATGACTTGTTACTCTCTTCAACAACGTTTTCGTTAGATTGGTCATATGGGGAATAATCCGACTAGAGCACTCAAAATTTGACCCGACCCAAAAATGACCCGAAATCTATCCAAATTTGAGTCAGGTCCGGTTGTGAAAATAACGGTCACGTCTCAGTTTAGGGTTGACCTACCAGACCCGTGCAAATGACGAATCGGGTTCGATTCAAAGGCATGGACCCGTACCCATTGACACCACAAAAATAATTTATTTAAAAACCTAATAATATATCTGTTATTATTTGTTAGGATACTACTTATGTTAATACTAAGAATACTCTATTACCTTAGGTTAAATATAGTATATTATGAGAAAAAAAATGTTTTTTGTTTGATAGTCTATCGAGATAGATAATTTTCAAATTTTAGAAAACAGTGTTAGAGATATCTTGTTAATTATAAAAAATATAAATTATTTAAAGTTTATCTTGGATGTCATTTCACGGGTAGGTGGGAAATTGACTCTTACTCGTGACTGTCACTCATGAGTAGGAAATGGGAGTTAAATCTATCGTTTCACTACATTTATGAAATAGAATTTCTTTATTAAATACAGTTTTTTTATACTTCTACTTTATTTATCTTGTCAACCTATTTGTTTCAATTCGTTTTGGAGATGGTGGAGAAAAAAATTAGTACTTTCAAAAATGATATTTGGGGTACCTTAAAACCATATAATTTAAAAATATCAATTTTGGGGAACATCTTCAAAAAGTATTGAAAGATTTAATAGATAAGCAAATTAAAAATGTATATATATTAATGTCATTAATTTTCCATTTAAATTAAGTTTTTCAACAGTGACATTATAACAAAAAAACAATTATCCAAAGTTAACATGAATACAAAACTAGTTAATACCTCTATCCTCTGCAACCCCCACCTCTCTCACTATCTTGGTACCGATCCCTATCTCGATCCCTAACGTTTCTTATCTTGTTGGGTCTTAGTTATTCGGGTGCCTCCTCCTCGACTTGAGTAGGCTGAGTTATTGGTGGTTGAAGACCACACATGTCAAATTAAATGTCGAGTTATGGTCCTTAGAACTCGATGTCACTATTTGTGCCATGACGTTATCAAACTGATCAAGCTTACCAAAGAGAGCATGGTTGCAACGTAAATTCTAGATAGACTCACCTGCATGTGTTCGAATGACCTGTTACTCTCTTCAACGATGTTTTCGCTAGTTTGTTCATGTGGGGAATAATCCGACTAGAGGTCTCAAAATTTGACCCGAAATCTATCCAAATTTGAGTCAGGTCCGGTAGTGAAAATAAGGGTCACGTGTCAGGTTAGGGTTGACCTACCAGACCCTTGCAAATGACGAATCAGGTTCGATTCAAACGCATGGACCCGAACCCACCGACGCCACAAACAAAATGTTTTTTAAAAAAATACTAATATATATGTTATTATTTGTTAGGATACCACATATGTTAATACTAAGAATACTCTATTAACTTAGGTTAAATATACTATATTAGGAGAGAGAAAAAAACGTTTCTTGTTTGATAGTCTATCGAGATAGAGAATTTTCAAATTTTAGATAATAGTGTTAGAGATATCTTGTTAATTATAAAAAAAATTAAAGTCTTTAAAGTTTGTCTTGGATGTCATTTCACGAGTAGGTAGAAAATTAACCTTTACTCGTGTCTGTCACTCACGAGTAGGAAATGGGAGTTAAATCTATAATTTCTCGATATTTATAAAATAGAATTACTTTATTAAATACAATTTGTTTTTTATACTTGTACTTTTTTTTTATCTATTCAACCTATTTGTTTCAATTCTTTTTGGATATGGTCGGGAAAAACATTACTACTTTCAAAAATGTTATTTGGGGTGCCTTAAATCCATATAATTTAGAAATATTAATTTTTGGAAATATCTTTAAAAATAATTGAAAAATTAAATAGATAAACAGATAAAAAATTTATATATATTAATGTCATTAATTTTCAATTTAATTTAAGTTTTCAAAGAGTGGCATTATAACCAAAATTAATTATCTAAAGTTAACATGAATACATAACTAGTTAATACATCTATCCTCTACAACCCCCACCTTTCTCACTATCTTGGTACCGGCCCCTATCTCACTATGGAGGTCCCGACTTTGAAACACTTTGTGAGCTATTCTAGATTGCTTTTTTTTTTCATTAACAATATTGTCTATCACTAAATTAGTTTTCGTTGTTTTTGTAATAAGTGGTGGTTCAGAGTTGTTTTAATGTCGGTAAAACAAAATTATTACTAAATAGTATGATTGAGTGACAAACATAAACACCATTAGAAAGATTTTAAGGACAAGTATTTATTTGTTGCTAAATAATACAATTTGCAGCAATGATTTTGTTTATCACTAAAATAGTTTTTTAGAGACAATATAGTGTTATTATATCGTTGTTGTGGCGGAAAATACTAGTGACAAACAAATTTGTTATTGCAAAAACAGTTTTTTAGTGATAGACCAAAAAAATAATGGACACTGTAGATATACATTCTCGTAGTGATATGGTGTGATTGACCATAAAACAAAGAGGGATCAACTGATTCCTTGTGTGAATCGAAGGACAGTCTAAATAAGTTTTTCTAACCACGATCCACTGTTTAATTATGTCTAATTACACTCAATTCAAAACCTAGCCCCCCTCCCAACAAAATAGGGTTTCACAATTAATTAAATAATGCATTTTAGTCAAACAAACCACATCAAAACAAACACATAATAGTTTACTTGATTAGGCATCCTAAATAGACAATTGCATCAATTTACAAAATCACAAATTAAAAAAAAAAACGATCTTTATATAAGGTGTTGGAGAGCTGGCACATGATGCAGCACGATGTTGGCACATGATGCGGCATGGAAACATGCAAAGGAAGAGGTACGGGACATGACACTGGGAATGATTTGAGGTGAAACTAATGATATGGTGTTCTAATTCCAGCCTCACCATGAGTGAGAGTCGCGTGTAAGGGTCTTTTGTCCTACTCGTGAATGACACTTATGAGAGCATGAAAACTAATTTTGAAAACTAATTATTTTAATATTTATTTTCAAATGAATTATATTTTTAAAAAATATTTTACTGTAATATATTTACTCTCAAGTTTACACAAATTTAATCATTGCACACTTGGCAAACATTGGAAGTTTTGTACAAATTTGGGGATTGAAGAATGTTGTCCAACGCATGCGAGATTAAGACGCCACCACAACTAGCGTGTTGTGTCAACACACTACTAGGTAGTAGCAAGTTTGATCAACTCGCTACGAGGACCTCCACAGCCTTAGCCCCCTAAGCATAAAGATATCCCTCTCCGACCATATTTTCAGGTTGATTGACAATGATTCATTCGAAATAGACTGGGGAGAGTTGACACCCGCATATTTGTTTAGCCAAATTGGTGGCTCAGTGTATGAAGGTGGCCTCAAGGGCATGTTTGCCTCCATTGGTGTAGCTTGCAATTACAAATGGTGAGTTTGAGCTTGCAACTACAGATTAGGGAAGAAGAGTACAAGGACATGGTTATTCCTCTATGTAGTTTTCACTGCAGAAGAAGATCGAAAATCCCAGCTTGTCCATTCTCCATTATTTAAGGATTTGTGGAATTTTATATTTTTATTACTTAACTATTTCTAATTATTTTATGTATACAATTATGTACTATGATAGAACACAAGTCTGTGTTAGTATGTTTAGTTATTACCAAGAGCTTTGATGATGGAGGTCCCGAGTTTGAAACACTTTGTCAACTATCCTAGATTACTTTTTTTTGCATTAACAATATTGTCTATCACTAAATTAGTTTTTGTTGTTTTTGTAATTAGTGGGGGTTCAGAGTTGTTTTAATGTTGGTAAAACAACGTTGTTACTAAATAGCATGATTTAGTGACAAACATTAACACCATTAGAAAGACTCTTAAGTAACACATATTTATCGGTTGCTAAATAATACAGTTTATTTGTTGAATGGACTGAATATTCTAACGAATAATCGAATATCATGGGTACAAAAGGTCATGTAGAGCGAAATTCTGTGAAATAATTGCCTAAAAGTGTCACCGTTGATTTAATAGACCACCACAACTAGCGTGTTGAGTCAACACACTACTAGGTAGTAGCAAGTTTGATCAACTCGCTACTAAGTCGTTGTTCGTGCGTGAAGTCTTACGAGAACATGATTAACCTGACTCCTATGATAATACAAGAATAGTACAAGCATTGAGTACTTCATAAAATATTATTAATGTAAAACTAAACTTAGTTTGCATAAGATAATGAAATAATAAAATTTAAAATTCTTAAATATTTTTAAAAAATTGCTCGAGCGACCGGGATTCTTTTTGATAGTGTTATATGCTCCTGGTCGCTCGAGTAACTTTTTAAAAATATGTAAGAGTTTTTAAATTGTATTATTTCATTATATTATGCAAATTAAGTTTAATTTTACATTAATAATGTTTTTATGAAGTGCTCAATGCTTGTACTATTCTTGTATTATCATAGGAGTCGGGTTGATCATGTTCTCGTAAGACCCCACGCACGACCCGGGGTCTAGTATAACCATTACGAAAATACACTTAAGTGGATTACAAAAATTTCAGTATAGTTTAGTAGTTAATTAGATATATCTCTATATATACACAACACATATCTACGGTATAGTTTAGTAGTTTCGTTGCTTGCAATAAATCTGTCGGAGGTTTAGTCTAAAAAAGAGATATCCAAGGTAAAAAAAAAAGAGATATCCAATGTAATTGTAGTAATACTGGAGGTGCCACCCACATCAACCTCACTACCATTCTTAGACAATTTTGCGTCGTCATACAAACAAATGATACCAATCTATGTCATGTTTGATTCTAAATAATTGGTATTATAAAAGTTGTTATCAGATGTAATTAAATTTTAGTTAACCTAATATTAATATAAATATAAATAATTCTAGTTTTAAAACAATTGTAATTAACTATTACACAAAAATATATAACATATCTTTGATTAGAGTATACTTAAATAAGAATTTGAAGATGGATGAACGCTGAGGTGGTACCACTCAAGTAGCCAAAAGACTGGAGAAGAGAAGAGGTAGCAGAAGCTAAGGAAGAAGAGACGGCGAAGAATGAAGTCTCACAAAAGGTCATACAGAGCGAAATTCTGTGAAATAATTGCCTAAAAGTGTCACTAGGCATAAAGATATCCCTCTCCGACAATATTTTCAGGGTGATTGACAATGATTCATTCAAAATTAAGATGGGGAGAGTTGAAACCAGCGGATATTTTAGCCAAATTGGTGGCTCAGTGTATGAAGGTGGCCTCAAGGGCATGTTTGCCACCATTGGTGTAGCTTGCAATTACAGATGGTGGGTTTGAGCTTGCAATTACAGATTAGGGAAGAAGAGTACAAAGACATGGTTATTCCTCTATGTAGTTTTTCACCGCAGAAAAAGATCGAAAATCCCAGCTTGTCCATTCTCCAACATTTAAGGATTTGTGGAATTTTATATTTTTATTACTTAAACTATTTCTAATTGTTTTATGGATACAATTATGTACTATGACATAACGTAAGTGTGTGTTAGTATGTTTGGTTATTACCACGAGCTTTGATGATGGAGGTCCCGAGTTTGAAACACTTTGTCAGCTATCCTAGATTACTTTTTTTGCATTAACAATATTGTCTATGAGTAAATTAGTTTTCGTTGTTTTTGTAATTAGTGGGGGTTCATAGTTGTTTTAATGTTGGTAAAACAACGTTGTTACTAAATAACATGATTTAGTGACAAACATAAACACCATTAGAAAGACTCTTAAGTAACACGTATTTATCGGTTGCTAAATAATACAGTTTACAACAACAATTTTGTTTATCAGTAAAAGAGGGTTTTAGAGACAATATAGTGTTATTATATCATTATTGTGGCAGAAAATTCTAGTAACAAACAAATCTGTTATTGCAAAAATAGTTATTTAGTGACATACCGAAAAAATAATGGACACTGTAGAGATACATTCCTGTAGTGATATGGTGTGGTTGACCATAAAACAAGGAAGTATTGACTAGTTCCTTCTGTGAACCGAAGGACAGTCTAGATAAGTTTCTCTAACCACGATCCACTATCTGTAGCAAAACAAATTGGTAAGTTTCGACATATTAGGCATAGGCATTCCAAAAACTAGTTATGTCTAATTACAGTCGACTTAATAACAAGCTCCCCCTACCCAACAAAATAGAGTTTCTCAATTAATTAAATAATGCATTTTATCCCAACAAACCACATCAAAATTGACCAATTTCTATATAGCATGCATTTCAAATACTAATTATACCTAATTGCGATCAATTTAACAATTAGCCACAATCTTCCATTGAGAACTTCGACGGGGGTGTCAACCGGTTGACAATCTTCCATTGAGAACTTCTTCAAAATCTCTCTTGCCTACTTGTTTTGAGAGACGAATATCCCATCTTCTCCTTGTTGCACCTCAATGCCGAGGAAATAAGCCATAAGGCCCAAGTCCGTCATCTCGAACTCCTTCTCCATGGATTGTTTGAAATCTTGAATCATGGCAGGATTGTTGCCGGTGAACACCAAATTATCTACGTACAAACACACAATCAAAACGTCTCCACGGGGGTTAGTCTTTGAGTATAAAGCATGTTCGTACGAGCACCGACTGAAACCACTTTGAATAAAGTAGTCATCAATTCTGGAATTCCACGCTCTTGGAGCTTGTTTTAGCCCGTAGAGCGCCTTTCTCAACCGATACACCTTGTCTTCTTGGTCTTTGACAATAAACCCTGGAGGTTGTTCGACGTAGACCTCCTCTTCGAGATTCCCGTTCAAGAATGCCGATTTCACGTCCATTTGAAATATTCTCCACTTCTTTTGAGCGGCAAGTGAAAGGAGTAACCTTACCGTCTCTAGCCGCGCCACCGGTGCAAAGACTTCTTCATAATCGACCCCGAACTTTTGCTTGTATCCTTTCACGACAAGCCTCGCTTTGTATTTCTCCACTTCTCCATTTGCCTTTGTCTTCGTCTTATACACCCATTTTACTCTGATGGCATCATGACCTCGAGGGAGTGTAGTGAGCTCCCAAGTCTTGTTCTTCCTAATGGCTCCAATTTCTTCCTCCGTCGCCTTCTTCCATTTTGTCTCCTTAGAGGCTTCTTCAAAGGTTAATGGATCATATCCTGCGAAGAGACAAAGGTTACCATATAATTCTTCATCAACTTCCTCCGTAGAGGTATATATGTCTCGTATTCGCCTTGTCTTTCTCACGGGTGATTCACTCGAGCTTTCTTCTTCTAATTGGGCATCAACATTTGTGGGTGTAGATGGTTCCCGATCTTCCTCATTTCGGACAATCTCCTCTGATACCTCCGTCTCTAAGATCTCCTTTTGAGGGTTGATATTTCCCCAATTCCATGCACACTCCTCATTGAACTTGACGTCTCGTGACATCACAATCCTTTTTGTGACAGGATTGTATAACTTATAGCCATTAGAGTTCTCTCCATAGCCGAGCATGACGCATTTGATACTTTTATCCTCGAGCTTCGTCCGCTTTTCTTCTTGTACTTTTGCATACGCCACGCACCCAAAGACACGAAGATGCTCGACGCTTGGCTTGCGCTTGCTCCAAGCTTCCTCTGGTGTTATGTTCCCAATCCTTTTCGTAGGAAAATGGTTGAGTAAGTAAACAGCACATGCAACCGCGTCTCCCCAAAATTCTTTCGGAACTCCTCTCTCTTTGAGCATGCATCGAACCAAATTCAAGATGGTTCTGTTCTTTCTCTCGGAGACACCATTTTGCTGAGGTGTTTGAGGCATGGTGAGTTGATGCACAATCCCATTATCTTTGCAAAACTTGTCAAATTCACGCGACGTGTATTCACCTCCTCTATCGGTTCGCAAGCACTTCAAATGACAACCACTTTGCTTCTCGACCATATTTTTAAACTCCTTGAACTTTGTCAAAACTTCGCTTTTCTCCTTCATCATATAAATCCAAGTCTTACCACTATAATCATCGGTAAAGGTCAAGAAGTACCTATTTCCACCAATGGAGATGGGAGTGATTGGCCCGCAGACATCCGAGTGGATTAAGTCGAGACGACCGGTTGCTCTCTTCGAAAAATACTTCTTGAATGATTTTCTTTGCTGCTTTCCGATGACACAAGTTTCGCACACGCCATTGGGACGGTCGATTTTCGGCAAGCCTCATACCATGTTGTTCCTTTCTAGTAGTTTTAACGCTTCAAAATTGAGATGACCATACCGGATGTGCCAGATAGTTGAGATGTCGAGGGTTGTAACCTTCAAGCAATTCTCCTCATGTGTGCTTAGCCGTAGAGGAAACATTCTATTCTTGGTCATGGTCACATTCGTGATAAGTTTGTTGTTCTTATCACGGATGCTAAGAGCGTGATCCTTCATGTGGACGTCGTATCCCTTCTCGAGCAATTGTCCGACACTCATAACATTATTCTTCATATCTGGAACATAATAGACATCGGAGATGCAAAGCTTTCGCCCGTTCTTGAGTGCAAAGGAAATTTTACCTTTCCCTTCGATTTGTCGTCGGGAAAGATCGCCGAAGGTAACATGCCCATCTCGCCTTTCGTCGAGCTCCGTAAATAAATCTTTTTGTCCACACATATGATTGGACGCTCCCGTATCAATGAACCATGTGACGGATTCTGATGTCACCGCTCCATCATACGCCATCAAAAGTACTCCATCATCATCGGTCTTCTCCGCAAGATTCGCCTTTTCTCCGTCGTTGTCGGTATTATACCAACATTCTGCTGCATAGTGGCCGTATTTTTTACATACATAACATTGTACCTCAGATTTGTTACTTGTCCATCCGTTACGGCCTCGTCCTCGACCACGACCGCAACCTCTTCCTCGACTTGCTCCTCGTCCAGCTGATTCTCGAACATCAGTTTCGTAGGTGGTTGTTGTCCAACTATCTCTTCCTCTCCGCGTTGAAAATCTTCCTCTTTGGAAGCCGCCTCGTGATCCGACATTTTGTAGCGTCAACTTTGCTTGTAATGCTTGCTCCAAGGATCTTCCTTCTCCTCTCTTCATAAGTCGTTGTTCATGGGCTTGTAGAGAACCCATAAGTTGCTCCACGGACATCGCATCTAAATCCTTGGATTCTTCAATCGCCACAGCCACAAGATCGAACTTAGGATCTAGGGATCTCAAGATCTTCTCCATGACACGAACATCTTCCAACGCTTCTCCGTTTCTCCGCATTTGATGCGCGATTGAGATAACCCTCGTGAAGTAGTCAGAGATGGATTCTGAGCTTTCTTGATGGATGGCCTCGAATTGAGCACGAAGAGATTGTAATCGAATTTTCTTTACCTTTTCGACGCCACTGAACGCCTTTTGAAGTGTCCGCCAAGCTTCGTTTGATGTCTTAGCCGGAGCGACTATCTCGAACGTGGCTTCATTAAGACCTTGATATATTGTGAACAAGGCATTCTTCTCCTTCTTCTGTTGCTCCTTCAATTCATCATTTTCTTCTTTTGTCATTACCGCGCGCCGCATTGGGTTCCTTGAACTCGGTCTCCACGAACTCCCATACGTCAAGTGATCCCAAAAGGGCCCTCATTTGGATACATCAAATATCGTAGTTATCCTTTGTTAATCTCGGTACTGGCATACTTGTCGATGCCATCACGATCTTTGAACCTTGCTCTGATACCACTTGTTGGTATATATGAATATGAGTGTGTGTGAGAGATGGTGTGAGAGACTTGTTGTTTGTCTACTCAACTTGATGACTTATCATTCATTCCATCACATATTTATAGGTACAAATAGAATACCCTAGACACTTGAGGTTCTAGTGATTTCATGTTCTAGTAACTTCATATTCTAGTGACTTCTTAAAACTCCTAATTACTTAAGAGACTTCTAGACACTTAGAGACTTCTACACATAGAGACTTCTAGACTCTTGAATAACAAGTTTATTTCCTAACACTCCCTACCCAACAAAATAGAGTTTCTCAATTAATTAAATAATGCATTTTAGCCCAACAAACCACATCAAAATTGACTAATTTCTATATAGCATGCATTTCAAATACTAATTATACCTAATTGCGATCAATTTAACAATTAGCCACAAAATAAAAGAAAAAACTGTTTGACGTGGAATCAAATAATACATTTTAATTCAAAACAAACACATAATAGTTTAGTTGATTAGGCATCCTAAATAGGCAAACCTTGAAAGTTTTGTACAAATTTGGGGATTGAAGAACGTAGTCCAACGGATGCGGGATTAAGATTTAATATCTCTTGTGCCCGAACGACATGAGTAGCAGGATTTGTCGGTTTTGGTAAAACTATTTGGATCACAATACTCATGCCCACCTACTGTTTCACTTTTTCAACAAGTGAAAGCTTTCGTTGCTTGCAATAAATCTGTCGGATATACTTATTGATGATGTCATGATCATGTTACACATATCTAACTTTAAGATCGTTAGTGGCGTTGTAGTTTATGTATAAAGTAGTGTGTTAGTGTAAAAGTGCTGTTAAGTTTTGCAGTACATTTATATATATATGATAAATGGAATGGTTAATTTTTGTTTTGATCGAGGTCTGGGTTTAAAAGTGTCCTTCAAGTTGCGCTATGAAATATCTACAGAACATTGATAAGATCTTCTGCAACTTAATGACGATTCGCTCCCTGTTGGGGTGTAGAATCATCCCCAGCGTCCAAGTTTGGCCACTTGTCAACCACAGAAGAGCTTCCAAGTCTCAACCTGCCTTTTAATATCTTACTTTGTCCCTATCATCCTCTCTCTCGTCTTCGAAGATGAAACCTCCGCTGGAAGTTTTGCTACTGTGTGAAGTCTCGCCAAGTTTCTACTCATGCTCATGTAGACAAGACGAAAAGGAGCTAGGAAGGTGAAAGTACACTCTAATTTGATTTTCATTACTTCCTTGTATGTATATAATGTGTTGCTATGTAATTTTTGTTCTCTGTATAAGCGAGCATCTAAGATGGTTTTGTTATGTTTACGTTCATCCGTCACCCTATATATGTCGTTCTTCGATATTATGTGTTGTGCTTGCTTTATCACCTATCTCAAATCGAATTATAACATAAGATTCGAGCTCGTAGCAAACACAAGTGATGCAGAATATGAAATTTAATAATAATAATGACATGCGCTCGATCAATTGCTCGACGTAGATTTGTGTGGGTATATATATATATATAATCCCTCTCAGTCCTATTCTTAGGTTGATACGATGTTTTATGAAACCCTAGCTTTAAACAAGAGCTTTCATGCTTCAATTTTGTGGTGACAAAATGTAGCAACAATTTCCAACACGAGAAGGTTGGGTTGTGCTGATAAATGTATCGGGTAAGTCAGGCTTTACGTCCAACACGAAACCCACATATCACATACAATCATGTTATATTAATATGATTACATAAATCCTCAAAAGGGTTTAGAGGGGCAGTTATTTATTGTATATATGTAGTACAACAAGCAGATATCAAGCACGAGGAAAGATATCTCCGGTGATATCGGTCGGTCCTTGCCATGTTGCAATGAGCTACACTATGTTTTGCCACTTGTAGGGGATACATACATACATACATACATAGATACATACATACACATGCAAGCAAGACAGGCAGGCAGGCAGGCAGGCAGGCAGGCAGCTTCTATATATACTGCAGAAGCATGCGTTCTCATTACATATGATAACAGTATAGATATATATATTATGGGTTGGTGATCACATCACATCACATCACATCACTTGAGTAAGGTCAGGGTGACCTTCTCATTATGAGTCGTGGAGTTTTCTGTTTCATCTTCTTGGCTGATCACATTTAGATCGACTGCTGCATCATCATCTTTTGGATTACTGACAGGATTTCCGGTCAGCAGCAGCATATTCAACTTCTGTAATTAACGTAGTATGTCACAAGTAGGAATATCATATCCAGCACCAGCACCAGCACCAGCATGCATGGATGCTTCTATTGATGGATGGGTAATTCATTTATTTAGCTATAACCCAACACCAACACTCCAGTATATACACATGTTATTAACATACCTCCTTCAGATGCTTGTTCTCTTCTTTAAGCATCCAGTCCTGTTTTTGCAGGAAACGGACATGATAACATATATTAATGTAACAAATGAACCAAAACCAATTCCAAAAACCCAGATAGTGAATGATGAATGTTTCTTTTTTTTTAAAAAAAAATATACGGAAGAAATCCAAATGTCGAATAACTGCAAATATTAATTTCCTTTTCAGAGTTGAAATAAAAAGAAAGTCGGGGTTAATCTTGTGCATAAGACATTTTCAAGTCAGGATAATTCTTGTCTTGTCTCAAACGTACTACTACAGTCTATGGACTTCCGAATGCATCAAAAAGTGTCAGCAAAAAATAATGCAGTTCTTACTCATAAAGGATCTTGAAATAGTTTAGAATCATCTGAGTCAGCAATGGAAGAACAACCACTTATGTATGCAGCAAAATTCATCATTTTTTGAGTCACGGAAAGAGAGAACCTTTTTCAATCTAACTTGGGCCAATGCAGCACTAAATTGCTCCTCCAATTCCGAAAGATCGTTGATGCTTAACTGCTCAACTTCTTGATTTTCTACCTGCCTGCACTAAAAGATCATCAAGTATATATACTAATAAACTACTGCCTGGATTGAAGACACTCGTCTATGAAGTTATTCTATAGCTGTAAGCTGAACAACTAACTAGCCTTTGAAGTAATTCTGCATATGATGACCATGCATCTTCAGATTGGTCCATCTGAAAATCAGCTCAAGAATATCAACCAACCAATGATTCCCATGACATGTTTGTTCCTAGGCATTCATTTTTGTTATGCAAACCGGTATCAAAATAATTATCCACGTTTACTGAATTAGTGTTACTTGAGGTGTTTTCGTTTTGCATGATTATGTGTTAATGGAAGTGTCTAGGTACCATTTCGTTGTCAGCAACTGCAGCTCCTTTTGCATCCCGCAAATGTTTCTGGTACCGATTGAGGAGATTATCCAAACTGGAACAGGGGAAGAGTTAAAATTGACAAATTAGATTGATATTCAGGTGCTACACAGAAACTAAGGATGTTAGATCAAAGCATGAAGAAATATATAGCCAAAACGGAAATATTTATTGTCAACATCTTATAAAATGAAAGTTTGTTAATCCTCTCGAGCAAAATTAGTAACCAAAATTTACTGTCCAGAGAAGTTCAGTTGTAAGATCAACTGGTAATTTCTACTCGTGTGTGGAAAAATCGCTACTAATCATGATCTAACAGTAAGTAATTATGATCTAACTCGGCCTGCTGCAGTTCCATTTCTTCTCCAATGTAAGCATATAATACTTATTCAGACCTTTTATCGATCAGTTTGTGCAGGTTCCATAATATCAGTTCATCACAAAACAAGGTCCAACAAAAACAATAATTTCCTGTGCAGAAAAAAAGATGCAGCGGTCATAGAACTTCATTAGATGGGCAATACTGCACTGTACCACAGAGCTTATAGGTTGCAAACAAATATTCAATATCCGTGTTTTTCCATACATAATAAGCAATATAAGAGTAAACTGAGTAAAGTTAATAACTAGGAGTAAAAAAAGTTAGTTTCTATCCTTGTTATAACAAGAAAGTGATCTCACAAGATGCCACTTGTTTATGTAAGAAAGGTAAATCTCAGATCAGATTTGGCTAACTACCAGCAAATTTCAGGTCAAGACCTATGTGGATTAAGCCTGCCTCTTAGTAAGTGATAATAATAATAAAAATAATTGTTGTTAAATATGAGTGATATGCTCTACCTAGTGGCTTAAGCATTTTGGTTGGATATACCATCTCAATTTGTATATTCCATGATTAGATAACACGCCAGGCAGCTAAATAGGTAGTAGAACTTATGAGACATAACATATATGTGATTGAATAAAAGTTGTGTTTTACTAATAACAACATAATAATTGTCTGTTAGATGCACGTTCAAAGCAAAAATTAAATCTCTATATAGCAAAGAGTAGTAGTATTCTTTATATTGAACCATGAATTGGAATCATTATTTTCGACTCATACGCAAATTTGTCATTGAAAACATTCAGTGGATCGGTTGATCGTGTCGTGGATCTCTTTTAGTTAGTTAAATTCTTTCAAAAATACGTTGAGTTAAATCTATGGAGAGCTCATCAAATGCATCTAGCTCTTGAAAAAGTTCAAAGATGTACAACAATAAGTATAGTGTACATCAATAGTATATGTATTACTCAAATCATACTTTGTGATTCCAAATACTAATTTTTCGTGTGAATTCAAGCACAAAAGATTGCAGTGATCATTTTAACCTTTTTATCCATGTAGTCATTGTATGTTGAGTGTCATGAGATTGTATCAAATTTTATGTTGATTAAATGGAGAAAGGATGTACATTAATTATTAGGCAATAGATTTGCAAACCATGGGCAAGAGTGTGTAGCTAGCTAGTTTAACTAAGATGTCTAACAATTCGTTTTATCATTAAAGGCAACATTAAAATTAAAGGCAACATAGTTGGTAAGTAGGATACATTAATTTTGCAAAAGTTAGCATTTTAATGTACAAGACTAAAATCACAATCAATATCAAGCCAAATGACAAGTAAAGCTTGAGGATAGTTTGATTATTAACTTGACTTCAGAATAATCACCACTGAACATAATACACTAACTAATCTACCAAAACTATCTTTGAGAGTATTTTTGCTTCCAATGCTTATGCACAAATTAAATGAAGAGAAGTGAATTCACTTAGGCATGTCAAAGAAGTCATAAATAGGGGTCTCACTCCCATAAAAGATAAAATTGTCTAAAAGGTTAAAGACATTTCTATCTCTCTATATAAGCTCAGCGGGTGCAAATTAAAATATAAATAAGTACCTTAATCAAGCATTCAATAATAAGAAGAATGTCTTTGGAATATAATTATGGGCAAATTGCCCCCACTGCACCCGGATGTTTGGGTGATTTTAAATGCACTCACTTATTTTTAAAGTGTTGTTTTGTGCACCGTGATATTTGAAGATATTAAATGCACCCCGCCTGTTGTTTTGTGCACCCGTTTGTTTGGAATTGTTGTTATTTGTACCACATCCACCTTTACCGTTACTTTCGTCTGTTATCTCGTCACGTGATAGTAACGTGGTTCTGAAATTCAATTGATTTAATCATGGTGATGAAGTCTGTAAAACGAGTATGTGTATATGTGGTCACACGAGACAATCATGATCTTTTAACGGAAAACTAAGACGAAAATATAACACTGAGTGCATTTAACATCTTCAAACATCACGGTGCACGAAATAATATTTTAAAACAAGTGGGTGTATTTAACAACAATTCCAAACATTGGGGCAATTTACTCTATAATTATTGATAGTTTTAGAGATGACTTTAACAAAGTATAGGAAACAATGCTTTATATAGAAGGCTAAGCTAAACCATAATAATAATAGAGAGATATAACATACAATATGTCTTATCAATAAACTATAATAGTAAATATATAATATAATAAATATAAATTAATAAGAAAATAGATAAATTAAAGATATATATTTAGACAATATCTTCACTTTCTTTGGGTTTGTACATCATCAACCTAAGCTTCTTGAATTTGGGCTCCCCTATATCATTTCGCCCTTGATTGAAAAACGCTCATTCATACGCATATTAGAAACTCAAAGTACTACATCTTTTTATGATGGAAGAATGTATCAACATTATACTTCTTGTGCATCCCCTTGTTGCGAATATTCTACTTTAGAAGAACAAGGTAAATTTCAGAGTATCTACAAGAGCGATAATTTTCTGGCCTTAACAATTTGACATCATTTGCAAGTTAGCAAAATTCATTCCCTCTTGCAATTAAGATTCTCTATCAATGCAAACCTTGTTAGATGATATAAAGTTGTAGAGATCAGACTTTAAAGAACATGTCATGTAGTCCAATATAATGAAGCGAAAATCTTTACATGAAACATTAAATATTTCTTGAAACCTCATAACTTTATCTACCATGCAAGGTTGCACGTGGACATCTTTTAATGTTGTATCAGACTTCTCTGCGAATATTTTGGATCTAAAAAGAGAGAATTCGAAAGCTTATAATAATCTTTATCATCTTGTTTCAGAATTGGCATCGAGTTAACAACTTCTTCAGATGATTAGTTTAACGTATTCACATTTATTTGCACATTCAAATCAAAAAACATCAATGTGTCAACTTTTATCTTTTCGGACTCGCCATATTCGTTGTAATCAGGCATACAATTATGGACGACTATGAATTTACTCACATACCACATCCATGAAGTCAAAAGATTTTGTAGTTGGATACAATTATGGTCGACTATGAATTTACTCACATATCACATCCATGGAGTCAAAAGATTTTGTAGCTTCAATAGATGAAACAAACTCTTTGTTTCCTAAGACTTCAGTCGATAGTGTTGCACATTATTGTCCTATTCTAAAAATATGACGGACTTTGTAAAGTGTAGTGAACCTTGATTATTTCGACAACATTGATACTAATGAAACATATATTGTCTACAATTGTCGTCATGTCATCATCGTGAGGTATGAAATTATTTTGCAGCAAGTCTCATCCTTGGTCAACTCTTAATGATATATAAAGTGTAAATAAAATCTGACCATGATGATATATATTTCTAAGACTTCAGTCGATAGTGTTGCACATTATTGTCCTATTCTAAAAATATGACAGACTTTGTAAAGTGTAGTGAGCCTTGATTATTTCGACAACATTGATACTAATGAAACATATATTGTCTACAATTGTCGTCATGTCATCATCGTGAGGTATGAAATTATTTTGCAGCAAGTCTCATCCTTGGTCAACTCTTAATGATATATAAAGTGTAAATAAAATCTGACCATGATGATATATATTTCTAAGACTTCAGTCGATAGTGTTGCACATTATTGTCCTATTCTAAAAATATGACAGACTTTGTAAAGTGTAGTGAGCCTTGATTATTTCGACAACATTGATACTAATGAAACATATATTGTCTACAATTGTCGTCATGTCATCATCGTGAGGTATGAAATTATTTTGCAGCAAGTCTCATCCTTGGTCAACTCTTAATGATATAAAGTGTAAATAAAATCTGACCATGATGATATATATTTCTAAGACTTCAGTCGATAGTGTTGCACATTATTGTCCTATTCTAAAAATATGACAGACTTTGTAAAGTGTAGTGAGCCTTGATTATTTCGACAACATTGATACTAATGAAACATATATTGTCTACAATTGTCGTCATGTCATCATCGTGAGGTATGAAATTATTTTGCAGCAAGTCTCATCCTTGGTCAACTCTTAATGATATATAAAGTGTAAATAAAATCTGACCATGATGATATATATTTCTAAGACTTCAGTCGATAGTGTTGCACATTATTGTCCTATTCTAAAAATATGACAGACTTTGTAAAGTGTAGTGAACCTTGATTATTTCGACAACATTGATACTTATGAAACATATATTGTCTACAATCGTCGTCATGTCATCATCGTGAGGTATGAAATTATTTTGCAGCAAGTCTCATTCTTGGTCAACTCTTAACGGGTTGTTTTCCTTCATTCTATAAGGTGGTTTGAGATGATTTCCATCCAGATAATGCCATTTCTTTAAGGTTGTATTATATTGTTAATCCTCTTATTCTTCAGAACATTTGTAAATTCAAAAACTTATTCTACCTCATCAATCTAATCCATGAACTCTCTGGTTTTCATGTCACTGGTGAATGTACCAACATCCATATCCAAACAGAATTCATTGAAGTGCATACATCATAGTGCTTAAATATTCCTAGTCATCCTCAAATTCTTTAAAGTCATTTACTTGGTTAACATACTGTAGAGGATTTGAAGCAATAACTTTGTTGATAGGTTAGTCTTGACCACAAACCCTAACACCTCACATTTCGAAATTTCTATACATGTTACCTCAAACTGGTATCAGAACAGACGAAAAACTTTTGAACTTAATCTTACTTAATCTCGGATTTTATCGCTTTACTACTCAATCTCTCTTTAAGCTCTCCAACATACACTCTAAAGATGTTTGTTGCACCATCATGCCACGCATAACAGCTCCAACCCTTAGAAAGTCATCAATAAGATGATTGGCATTCATCGGTTTAGTTATCATAACATTTGTCCTCATGTAGGAGGATAAGGTAAACTTTAATCCTAATATAGAGTTATAATATGTTTTATTTATAAACTATAATACTTTATATACAAATATACTAATATACTAATATAAACCATTTGTTGACTAATATATGGTAGAATAAGAAAATAGATAATAATAAGATATTCATAAATATAAATCTTGTAAATATATATTTACAGAATATCTTCACTTCATTTAGGTTTGAGCTTTCACAACCCGGTCTTCTTGGATTGGGACTTGCAGACCCACGCATCATTCTCCCCTTCATTGAAAAAGCTCGATCTCAAGCGTATTAAAAACTCAACATACTTCATCTTCGTATGATTGAAGAATACATCAACATTATACTTCTTATGCATCACCCATTTTTAATCTTATTCCGAATAAAAAAGATCTATTTCAGAGTATTTGCAAGAACGTTAATTTTATGTCCCTTTGAACAGATTGACCTCATTCGTGCCTTGGCAAAATCCATTCCCTCTTTCTAGTAAGATTCCCCATCCATGGAAACCTTGTTAGATGATCTAAAGTTGTAGAATTACTTCAAAGAACATAATAAGTTGTATAACTCTTTGATAGAGTTCATTAATATCTGAGCTCATTAGTTTACCCCATCCATATAAATGATGGGCCGTAGATCGGGAGGAAGAATTGGTATGAGGCATAAAACCATCCATACTGGTTCTATATTTGTTTGATAAAATGCTTAGCTAATTTCATGTGTAACCAAAAAAAATCATTTCTTCGTTCAAATTTTGCAATCTTCCCATTCATTTATAATAACTTGCAAATCGAGACCGACTAATTGTTCTCGGATACACCCACTCCAGTAGAAATTTCTCGAGTTCTAAATGTATCGAAGCCCTAAGTAGTAAAAAAAATGTGGTATGTAGTATTGATGAATATATACTTAGCAGCAGAGGATGGTGTGATGGAAATTGATGGTTTAAGATCTGTTTACAACAATGTATTCACCAAGTCGGTGCTTCTAAGCAATGAGGACTTCACGAGTATGCATGGAAACATGAAAGCTGCCTTGGATTACTATGTGTCCATCCATAGTGATGCTTATATGGCGACCTACTTTGGCAACATGGACAAGATGGTTGCAGCCATGCGAGCTTTCAAGAGAATGTACAAGACTATGTTCTTGAGCAGAAGAGCATTTGCAGATTTCAGTATGAGGGAATTGAAGAGGAAAGAACTGATGCAAGCTCTCTAGGAGTCTCATTAGGATGATTTTAGGATGGGTAGGGGCACTACTTTACCCGATTGCGAATATTGTATTTATCGATATTTCTAATCATGTTATGTAATCAATTGATTGTGAAAATAAATATTATTTTGCATTACAATTTACATTCTTTAAAAAAAATCATAATAATAAATTGGTCTTTAAAAAAAATAAAATTTTCGTGTTTTTTTTTAATTATTTATATTAACATTTTTATTATTTTTAAAATTAATTAATGCAAATTATTTTTATTATATACTATACATCTACAAGGAGGGACAAATATGTCATTTTACCACATTCCATTTTCATATCCAATCAACCAAATAAACAACAGAATTTCTTATTTCATTCCATTCCACAAAAAAAAAAAACTTCGTATTCTTAACTCCTATTATTTATTCCGTATTTCTTATTTCGAATTCCCTGGAAAAACGCCTCCTAAGACTTTAACTCATGTTCAAACATGTTGTCTGGAAGCAGCTTTAAGTTTTTAATATACTATCGGACAAAAGGTAGCATTATTTGTCTCTAGAAAATCCAAGTAGACTAAATTTGGCATAATGAACGATTGTTCAATTATATATATATATATATATATATATATATATATATTACAAAAAAACAATAGACGTGTAGATAATATACCACTATGCCCCTAACTAGGCTAAATGAAACAGCAGGATAGTGAAATAAGATGAAGCGTGAAAGTTCTCTTAGCACTTCACTTTGTTCAGCTTCAAAATGAAACATAAGGATTGTCAACCAACAACAACAATGACTGAGATTCAACATAGAACAACAACAAACAAAAGTTAAACCATATCTATACTCTCTAGATGTCTTGTCTTGTTCTAGGATTGATGTTGGATCGGGATCAACCATTTCCATGATGATAATAACAAGAAAAAGGAATGAAGAAGTTGATAAGGATGGGCGAAATATTTACTCCAGAGATGGGTTTCCTTAATTAGCTGATGCAATCCGACACCACCGAAAGTATTCCATTTCTCTTTTACAGCTAAAGCTGACTTCACCTTCTATATTGGGATAAGTCCACTGTACTGTTAATCCAAAACTGTCCATGGACAGTCAAAGCAACCACCTCTATCAGTGTCGACGGATCTACCAACTAGTTAAAAACCCCATCTATGACACGTGCAGTGGCCTCTGCAGATCACGTACACATAAGCTTACGGGAAGCTCCTCCCCCTCTCTTTATTATTATAAACGAAGCTCCAGTAATGTTAATCTGTTCTCTATATAGAGAAGCGTGTTTGTGATTCTAAGGTGTAATCCACATCCAGTAGTTGAGAAGAGTTTAATGTTTAACGCTTCCAAGTTATAAGGGTTTTAATGTTAACGATTCATTGAATTTTGTATTGTCCATTTGAAACAATCGAAACTTAATGAGGTAGTAGTTCATTAGGTCAGGCAAATTTGGAACGATGTACTGAAAATCTGAACCAGAGTGAGAAATTACCTGCCGCTGGAGCAGAAGTGGTATGGGTTTCCGGCAGAGGAGAAGACGAGGAGAGCGACGTCGACCTCGCAAAGAACAGAGAGCTCTTGTGCCTTCTTGATGAGTCCAGAACGGCGCTTGGAGAAGGTCGAGTAACGGCTGTCCTTGTTTTCGATCAGCTTTATCTGGAGCTTCTTCCGCCCCATTTTTCTTCTGCTTTAATCGCTTTGGATCGTGTCACAGCTGCCGATCGAGAACTCCTTTCAAACCCCTCCACTCCACTCCACAGTTCCATTAGTCGTCTCCTTTATTTAAGAATTATTAATACTGTTTATATTTGAAAACATGGATGAAATCGATGAGATTAGAGTGGGAGAGGGACAGAGTCACAGATTACAGAGGTTAGGGAGTGGATTGTATAACCTGAGAACCAAAGAAAGAGAAGTTACAGTTAGTTCTCCTCTCCTGACCGTAACGGAAGAAACACAAAGACGATTCGGCGGCGTTAGAATATGACGCTTCATATTCATCTTTCAAACCAACAGACATGTGGTCTCTAGCGGTATCAATTCACGGGCATGCCCCTAGATTAATTCTTGGACTTTGGCAAAAATAGATAGATCTTTGGGGATTTTTTCACGATTGAAATCATGACCGTGCATCTATATATATATATATATATTAATGTGACAAGATTGTATACAATTGTAATAAGTAAGTTTTTTTATATATATATTTGTTTACTCCTTCTCATGTTAAATTAATTAATTTAAATTAGTCGTTAAACATATAATTTTCATTTCTAAGTGACATGTCATATAAATTACTTTATTATAATTTCATTTTTAATATAAAATTACACACGTAAACTAATAATATTAAAGTGAATTTTAACAATCTTACAAAAATACATGTTATATATTTATAGACTCAACACATTTTTTACAGCGCAACTGAATATTATTTTACAGCATGTTTAGTTGAGACGTGTTAAATATAGTCTGACCATTGAAATTTTCCATTTCGGTTTGCTTTCAAATAATCTAATAACGAGAGAAGTGATCTGCACTTTGCGCATAATATAAACAAATATTTAAGTTATTGTTATATAATATAGTCTAATATAAAGTTTAAATTATTATTATATTAATTAGTAAAAATAAATCCATTTACTTTTTAATTATATTATTATATTGATATGATTAATTCAATTTATAAAAACGAAAATCTTTTTATTTTTGTTATTAATATAATATTATTCAATTTGTTTTTTTTGTAACGATGATTGTTTATAGTATATATATCTTAAATTGCTTTAGTAGTAGTACTATAAAAAAACGTTATTTATAAATATTTTATTTAATAATAGTTAATTGTTTCTTATTTTTTTATTTATTTGTTTTCTTAGTTAAAAATATGTGAAAACTATAAACGCAAACATAACTTACCAATTTATATATACAAATACAATATTTAGAATACTATTAGTTTTTTTTTTCTTTTATAGATATATATAAAAAATTGCTTCAAATATAATAATAATTGCTAAATAGCAATATTAAATATTTATTTTACAAAATGTTATGAAAAGTATCATTTTAATTTAATTTTATAATTATAAATATGTAAATGAAAATCTAACATGTGTATTTATATACTTAATTTTAAAAAATATAATATTATTGTATTATAATTTTCTTTTCAAAAATTTTTTCTCAACAAACAATATGATTGTGTACACATTTAAAACTTTTGTTTAAAATTTTAATTTTTTTATTATAAATTTAGAAAGCAAATAAATAGTTATATATTTTAATTCTTGGCAAAAAGATATATACATTTACTATCTATTTAGTTCAATTTTTAATTAACTTAGTTACTATTGTTTAACTTTTTTTCCATTATAAATATTATGTACTTTCAACACTTAATTCATTTTTTAAGTGAGTTAAGCTAAACTATAACTATAAATTAATTCTATTAGCTTAAATATATATTAAATACAATTTATATATAAGAAGTTCTATTTATCATTTAGGTATTTAAAATTATTTTTCAAATTAAAAACATTGTTGTGTTTTATTATTATTTATTTATTTCACTCTTAATTTTTGTGTAATGTTTCAAAATAAATAGTTAGGTGCAAAACTTGCAATTTACTAGTATTTGAAGACAAAATATAATTTGACATACTAATAAATATAACATTCTTTGAAATTGAATATGAAGTATTTGATTAATTTTAGAGTGTCGATGTAGATGTGAGAGAATGATGACATGGATGTAACTTAATGTTTTTTACATGAATCAATCAAATTAAATTATTGTAACACTATGATAGAGAAAACTGTGTTAGAAGCTTACTCGTCAAAATTATAGGATACTTAGTCAAATTAATATATAATGTTAGTAAGCGACAGAAGATAAAATAATGTGCGAAATTTAAATGGATTTTAGAGTAATAAATAAATAATAGTTAAAGAAATTAGAAAATTAGGTATATATTTCAAATACGAATTAATAGTATATATATAGTTAATCCAATTTTATTCCTAATTTTTTTTTAACAATTGTAATACCAGAACTATACTTACATGTTTGGTGTAGAGACGTTCAGTGATGGAAGAGTACGAGATCGTCGGTGGTTCAAAGTCCAATGCCGACTGAGAGGTACATCGCGTGGACGGAGCATCGTCCCTCGGTTTTTACAATGGAAGACCCGAATACAACTAAAGAGCAACTATGAGATAGTGGTTGGATATGTAGGTCGTATGTGTATATATTCAATGAGTAGTCCCAAAGTGTTTATTTATAGAATCAAGACGACGTTTCGTAACTCGACACTTCGGTCTCCACTCCTCTTATTGTTTACAATAGCACTCCTTATGGGTGCATTTTCCCACATCCCTCTCACACACATAATGAGAGTGCTCAATATGCAAAAATACATACTCATAAGTCATAACACCTTGTTTGTCTTTCATACAATGCCTCTACCGTGCGATCGACACACTTTGTGAGAGCTAATTGTATATTTATTAGGAAAGTAGAACGTATCATTGATAACAACCTATAATGAGAAAGTATGCTTGTACTTTTTATCGTTGAACCTTATTGAGGCATCTCTAAAAAACAGTAGTTATACATTGTATTTACAATTACGACATTTGTGCACTGGTGAACACAAATCTTAAAAGAGAATTCGTTGACAATGTTCTGATTCTCACAATTCCTTTAACACCGATCTAACTCATTTTTCTAGACATCTCATGTAGGGTCGAATTTGTAAACATGACCATTTGGTTACACGCTAAGCTAGCGAACATCATGTCATATCTCAAGTCTTTGATAGGAGTCATGAGGACACAAAATTTGGAACATGTTAGATATCCTTGGGTATCACGCTACAACAAGTTGAGATCGTCCTCGCGTAAACGTGTGGTGGATTGATTAATAGCATATGTAGTATGAAACACATGTCATACCACTATTCTCCATTTTTTCATGGATTGTATATCATTTGTCATAAAGATGATGTTATAAGGATGTTGTACAAATACTGCATGCATCTAAACATGAGTCCATTAACTCCCATCTCGCTAAAAAGTAAACTACTTGGAAATAAATTCCATTAAATTGTTGATGACCTCATATCAATGGGCGACTTATGAATTTGAGTAGTTAACTCTTTAATCATCCACCTCAAAATCCTATCTCTTTTACAAGACTGTTGGTTTACAAACGCAGACCAAATTCGTTGTCATTAAATACTATCACTACATAAGATATTTTGTGTTGATATTTAATGTTGTGGTTATACAACTTATTTAGTGTCAAAATAATTTATCATAACTAAAAGTCATATTTTGTGTGGATTTATTCTGTTGTAGAATAATTCAACTCGAAAAAAATTCAGTGTGAACACATCATCGACAGTAATACAGACAATCAGTAACAGACAAAAGATTTACTGCCAAACCATCTATTTAGTGTCCAATGTAATTGTTGTAAATTATATATAAACAACTTTGGTTTCTAGCCGTCACCATTATCAATTTGCCATCAATAATCTAAATTTGAAAGTTACTTTAAAACAATAGGGCCGCAACTTTTACAAAAACGTCATTTGTTGTGGCTCTCTTCTAGCGTGAATAACCAAAATAATTTTACCGATGAGAAAGAACATTTCATCGGGACAAAGGATATAGTTACCGATGAAACCTAAATTTTTTCAGCAAATATGAATGGATACTATTTACAAAATAATTAGTCTCACTCATAGTTACCCAATTTGTGGTTCACTTCGGTACGTGGAACACGTACAGGAACACAATTCGCTACTTCGATTTGTTTGTGGTTCGAGGGGTACTTTCACTAAGTTTGATAGTTCAGATCATATTTCGATTTATGATTCGTATATATTTAATATATGATAAAATATGACATTCTCCCCTAATATTTGGACAGATTTTCAGTTTCTCCCCTAAAGTTTAAATGGTAAAATTTATTTTCTTTATGTTTGGAAAAAGTGCAACTCTGTCCCCTTTATCAACTTTTCCATCCAAATTTAAGAGAAATGGTTTCGAAAATTGCAAACATGAAAAAAACAAACTTAAAAAAATGTCACAATTTAACCCTTTCAAACTTTTTCAAATGTTACCATTGAGTCCTGATTCGATAAGGGCTCCATAAAGCCCTAATCGAGGGGGCTCGGGTCTGGGTCTTGGCCCCCCATGGGTAGGGGACCAGGTATGTATCAAGACCCAAACCAGTGCCCCTTGATTGGGGCTCGATTGAGCCCCATTTGGGGGGGGGGGACTCGGGTCTGGGTCTTGATCTAGACCAGGTCCCCCAACCCATGGGAGGTCAGTATGGGTCAAGACCTAGATCCGACCCTTCTCGATTGGGGCTCAATTGTAACATTTGAAAAAGGGTTAAATTGTGGTATTGAAAGTGTTCGTTAACCTTTTTTCCCTCTTCATCCTCTATGACATTGGTGTTAGGGTGTGGAATGGTGACGACCTTGTACGGTCTTTCCCGGGGGATAACTTGTTCATCCTCTCCAAGTGGGTAAACGAAAAATTGGGGGAGGAGACTTGTTGATCATAGTATCTAGCGGTGGCGTTTCCTTTTAGCTTGTGTGACACCCATCTCTTCGCCTCTACCATGTCCAATTCAACACACATTTGTTCATCATTAAGCGTCGCTTTAAAATGATTGACCCAATGAGATGCATATACGATTTCTGTAAGGGCAACAACTTCTGAGCTATACACTAATCCAAATGGGGTTTCTCACATTGCTTTCATAGTCGTCGTTCATAAAACCCATAGGGCATTGTCTAGCTCGTCAGTTCATCTTCATTGGAGGGCGTCAAATTTTTTCTTCAATCCATTCATAATTATTTTATTTGGTACCTCCACATATCCATTTGGTACCTCAATTTTTAATTCTTTATAGAACCATTTCAGCTCATTTCCAGTGAATTGTGGTCCATTGTCGTTGACCAGTACATTTGGGATTCTATATCTAGAAATAATTCTAGATTTCAGGAAGTTGATCACTTGGAACTCAGTAGTCAATGCCAAAGCTTTTGCTTCAATCCACTTCAAAAAGTAATAAATAACCACAATGATATAACTTCTTTGCTTTGACTTGGGTAATGGCCCCACTAAATTGTTCCCCCACTATGCAAAGGGTCAGGCGAGGATCAACTCTGAAAGCGGACACCCTATCTTTGGTGTATATTTTGTGTGATTCCCATTTTAGCATTATATCTGCCTCGCCCCGGCTCAATGTAGCCAATAATAACCTTGGTTTAGGGCTTTTCAAACGATTAATCTTTCTCCTACGTGCCAAGCAACATCGACTTCATAAATCTCCCTTAATATTTTTTCCATTTTATGGGGAGTGACGCATATCAGAAAGGGTGTCGAAATACTCTTTTTTATAAAGGATTCCATCTATGATAGTGTAATAGTGGGTCATACAGCTAATCCTTTTGGCTTTAACTTCGTCTTTCGTTCATTGTCCATCTCGATGTATTCGCTAATATGCATTGCCTATTCAATCAAGGATTTTATGCTAAAACATTCATAAGCTCAAGCATGGGCGACGATTTTGATGAAATGAATGTTTAAGAGTGTCGGTTGCGAGGAGTATTTACTTAATGTGTCTGCTTCCTTATTGGACTCTTTAGGGATGGCCTCAATTTGAAAGTTCGTGAAGCTTTCTGCCAGTGTCTTTTCTTCCCCGAGATATTTTTTCATTTGCTCACCCTTCACTGCATACTTTCCTTTGACCACAATCCGAGAATCACAATAGACGTTTAGAGAGGCGACGCCTACTCCCTTGGGCCAAGGCTATTCTGAGACCAACAATCAAAGTTTCCTAATCTGCGTAATTGTTGGTGGATTTGAAAGTCAAAACTAAGGAATATCTCAGGGGTTCACCTCCATTTGGGGCAGTCAACACAAGTCCTACCCCCGAACCCTCAATGGATGGAAAGCATCAGTGTATAGTTTCCATGTAGAGGTTTGTGTCTGCGGCATCCTATTTTGTAGGCGTTGTTATACTATAGGGTGACACTTCTTCCAGGCAGGTAAATTCTACCATGAAATGTGTCAACGCTTGTCCCTTTATTGCAGACCTTGGAGCAAATTTTATTTGAAATTCGCTTAACTCAATTGCCCACTCTATAATTCTTCCCCGCGGTGTCGATTTTTTGTAGGGAATGTTTTAGTTGTTGATTAGTTAAGACAGTGATTTAACAGTCATGAAAATAAGGGTGAAGTTTCCTGCGGAGACCACCAACACAGAGAGATACTTCTCAAGTTCCAGATAATTCATTTTAATCTTGGCAAGGAATTGGATACAAAATAGATCGAGACCTGATCTTAAACATTTCTTTCACTAGTACAGAGCTTACAACCATAGGGGTGATGCTTATGTAAAGGGAGAATGCATCGCCCTTTGTTGGCTTGGTCAGTGGTAGGAGCATCTAGAGGTGCTGTTTGAGATTTGAAAATGCCTCATCGCACTCAGGAGGCCCTTCGAACTTCCTGTTGTCCATAATCACTTGAAAGAATGGAAACAATTTGTCTCCATATTTGGCGAGGAAACGACTAAATGTTGTCAATCTTCCATTCAGGCTTGGCACCTCATTTTGACAGGTTGGACTTTTCATCTCTTCAATAATCAATTCATCTATGGCTAACCATATAGCCCCAAAATTTTCCAGACTGCACACTAAAGGCATATTTCGATGGATTCCAGCGAACTTTATGAAGACACATACACTCGAAAGTTTTCCTCAAATCCTCAGTATGGCCAACGCTTGATCAAAATGACCAACATATCATCAACACATGCTTCCATAGTGACGCCTATCATCCCAACAAACAGCTTGTTTACCATCCTTTGGTAGGTGGCACCAGTGTTTATTAAACCAAAAGGCATGATAGTGTATTGATAGATATCACTATCAACTTAGAAAATAGTGTGGCAAACGTCTCCTTCACCATCTTAATCTGATTGCATCTTGAATATGCATCCATTAATCTCAAAATCTCATGGCTAGAGGTGGTGTCGACTAGCTGGTTGATCCTTAGAAGAGGGTATGAGTCCTTTGGGAAAATCTTGTTTAGTCTCAGAAGTCGGCGCACATTCTCCATTTTATGCTGCTCTTCTTCACAAGTATCGGGTCGCGACCTAGGTCTGGACTCAAATTTCTTTAACGAAATTTGCGTCGACCAATTTCCTTACCTTTTGCCTTATAGCGAGAGCCTTCTCCTCTCTAGGCGCCGCTTTTGAGTGATTGGCATGATGCTTTGGTCGATGCTTAACTCATGAAAGATGGCCTCCCTGTTGATACCCGACCTATCGCTTGTATTCTTGGAAAAAAAGTTCATTGAACTCAATAAACAATAGTGTTAGAGCTTCATCTTGGTCGTCAAGAAGCGTCGCTCCAATCTACAAGACTTTGTTAGGTCCATCCAACTGAACCTACTTTAGTCCTTCACGAGGGATGAAGTGAATCTTCTATTCTCTAGGACCCTTGTCTGTTTGTATGGATAATGTTTCATTTTCCTTCCTAAGCCTATTAAAAAACTCTTCATATCATACCCATCAATCTCAATTGTGATGAACAACGTATCGTTGTGCAGGCAGGTGACATTTTTTTGTCTTTGATTCAGAGAATGAAATGACAACTTTGTCTTCCGAGCGTTGGCGTCTTCCTGCAATGGTGGTTCCCGAGATTTGAGAAGCATACATTTTCAAGCACTCTAGGTCTTTCCTCTAGAAGTGAAGCATCCAACTGAGCCCCAATCGGGGATCCTATGGTCTGGGTTCGAACCCATATCAGACCATCGAATCTTGGGGAAATGGTATGGGTTCAGACCCAGACCATAAGACTCCCGATTAGGGATCCATTTGAGCCCCATTCAAGGGTCCTATGGTCTGGGTCCGAGCCAAAACTAGGTCCTCATAGTTTGGTGACCTATTTTGGGTTTGGGCCCTGGCCAGGGGACCGACGGTATGGCTTGAATCGTGTCAGGACTTGTTTGTAACATTAGTGTAAGTTTGTAGGATTTAGTTTTGACATTTAGAAAAATATTAGGTTAATTTTCCAAATATGAAAAATATTTAATGAAATTTTTTAACAGAGAAGGAACAGAAGTACCAATTACCATAATTTTCAATCATGTTGGACCATTCAAAACATTTTGGGTTGAAAAGCCATTTTGTGCAAACATGTTGAACCATTTTGAGACCTTTCCCAAAGAAAAATGAAAACGGATGGAACAATTTATAAGTATAAGGCAAGACTTGTAATTAAAGGTTATAAGAAGAGAGAAGACCTTGATTACTTTGAGACATATTTCATGTGATGAGAATTACTTCCATTAGAATAATACACACAATAGTGGCATTGTAAAATTTAGAAGTACATCAGATAGATGTAAAAACATCTTTCTTAAATGGAAATTAGAAGAAGAAATCTACATGGAGCAGTATGAAGGTTTCTCTGTGCCCGGGTAAGAGAAGAAAGTCTGTAAATTGGTGAAGTCACTTTACAACCTGAAACATGCACAAAAACAGTGACATAAATTTTCTTGCAATGTCATCCTAGAAAAGGTATTTAAAGTTAATGAATATGAACAATTTATAAGTATAAGGCAAGACTTGTAATTAAAGGTTATAAGCAGAGAGAAGACCTTGATTACTTTGAGACATGATTCATGTGATGATAATTACTTCCATTAGAATAAAACACACAATAGTGGCATTGCAAAATTTAGAAGTATATCAGATAGATGTAATAACATCTTTCTTAAATCGAAATTAGCATAATAAATCTACATGGAGCAGTGTGAGGATTTCTCTGTGCCCGGGTAAGAGAAGAAAGTCTGTAAATTGGTGAAGTCACTTTATAGCCTAAAACATGCACCAAAACAGTGATACAAGTTTTCTTGCAATGTCATCCTGGAAAATGGATTTAAAATTAATGAATATGACAATTGCATCTACGTGAAAGATACAAATGAAGGTTATGTCTTTTTGTGTGTTTATGTAGATGACATGCTTATCGTTGGAAGTAACAATAAGATGATTAAATCCACTAAATGTATGTTGAATTCAAGATTTAAAATGAAAGATATGGGTCTTGCTGTTGTAATTCTTGGAATAAAGATTAATATAACATCAAAAGGAATCATTCTAAGTCAATCTCATTATATCAATAAGTTATTAGAAAAATTCAACAAGGATGACAAAAGGGAGGATGTGTTCCAATGGATCCAAACAAATAATTCTTAATAAATATAAGTTAAAGTGCCTCCCAAATAGAGTACTCAAGGATTATTGGAAGTGTGATGTACTTGATGACACGTACTTGACATGATATTGCACATGTTGTTGGTGTGTTAAGTAGATATACGAGTAATCCAATTATCAATCATCATAATGGAATCATAAAATTACTTAGATACTTGAAATGTACAAGATATTTAACTGTTATAGAATGATGTAATGATGCTAATTGGATCTCCGCATCAAGAGACTCGAACTCCATGAGGGGATTCGTGTTCAACCTTGAGGTTCAGCTGTGTCATGGAAATCCTCAAAGCAAACTTTTATAGCCATATCCACCATGAAATCTGAGTTTATAACATTGGATAAATGTGTTGAATAGGTTCGATGGCTATGCCATTTTCATGAGGATATTCTGAGGTGACCAAGACTAGTGCTTGCAATATGCATACATTGTGATAGTCAATCTACTATTGGTAGGGCACAAAGCTATATGTATAATGGTAAGTATAGACATATCCATCGAAAAAATAATTCCAATAGACAATTTCTCTCGACTAGAATTATCATGATCAACTATGTGAGGTCGAAGGATAATATTGTGGATCTGTTAAGCATAGGGTTAAATAAAGAGCAGGTTGGTCAATCATAACGAGAAATGGGACTAACGCTCGTGCAGTAAACACTTTTGAGAAGGAAACCCCAATCTATTTAACTGGAGATCCCCGAATCTAGGTTTAAAGGGACAACTTAATCACAAGAGTGAGGTAGATCACTTTGTTGGATTTTAAACCACGGATCCATTACTATGATGAGAAATAGTGATGATAGTAAATGAGGTTAAACAAATGATTTTATTGATTCAGAAATTAAAAAATCTCAATAGAGTGACGGATTAACTCTTTTCATAATGAATCACATATGCAATGAAGAAGAGGATCCGTTTCGAAAGGAATTATTGATGCCGCAATTCTTAGAAATGATTGCAAAACGAAGCAATATCCATGTCTATAGCGGACATGAATGCATGAAGTGAACAATACTAGGAAGATACTTGTGTGAGTTGTGTCATCATTTACACAAACGGTGGACAATTCAAGAACATCGTGTCTATTGACTAACTAATAGAGTCGATATAACTTCATAAGGGATGATTCAAAGGGTAGCACTTATCCAACCTTTGAGGGTGTCGTCTGTTGAACTCTTAATCTGAGTCTAGACCTAATAGGAACTCCATCATTTCTTCGTTCTTGTAGGGGAATGTTGCAAAATTGGGATAATTCCTATTTGGTGAATTTGGGGGCCAATTTTGGAATTAGGCCAAAATTAAACCAAACCTAAATGGTTGTGTTTTGAGGAATATTTTGGGACAATATATAAAAATTCCCACTTCGTAGAAGTGTAAGAACTTGCATGACAAGAGGCTCTCTTTCCTGTCCACGGGGGTACAAATCACGAATTGGTTAGCACACTGAGTCCTCTAGGCTCACGAGTGAGCCCGCAGCACGGGTACACGAATGTCAACACAAAAGGTTTGGCTTGTGCTAGGCAGTTTTTGCCCAAATCCATTAATTTTCAGCAAACCTCTGTTGAATAATTATTTTTTAATTGTTGGAATTCCTTGTGACTATTGGATTTCTAGTTGTTAGTTTGATTATTATTGTATCTATTTGAATTTTAGTTTTTTGAATTTAATTAGGGGTTACACCTAATAATTTTTATTTATTAACTTATTTGGGGGAGGGGCTTTATGATTTTGGTGCCCTTAAACACTATACATAGTGTGTTTCTTCTTCCATTTGAGCACACAATTTGAAATTACATAGTCTCTTGAAGTTGTTCTAGGTTCTACTCTTGTTTGATAATTTCCATCTGAAATTTCATCCTCGTCTTCCATTTGTCGATAAAAGTTCAGGTATTGTTCAGTTCAGTCAAAGTAACCATCATTTTTTTTGCCTTGACGACACTGTTGTATCTTAGGAGATGATCATCCCATTATTCGCTTACACAAACCTGTTAAGGGGGTAGGAGGGTTAAAATTGCCTTAAGTAGACCGTGTACTCACGGGTCTCAGTTTAAAAAATAAAATACCATTTTCTTGGTGCATTTTCGTGCTTATTTAAATTTTGCATATTCTTGTACGATTTATACAAATATTATTAATTTTTTTATTTGATCCAAAAATATTATTTTATTACATATCCTCCTTATTACTAATAAAACAATCATAAAATAAAGATCACTTGGATTTTGTGTTCCCCTTAGAGAAATCCTTTCACCCACTTCATCTTGAGGACATGACTTCCTTGGAGAGGACGTGATTGACTAAAATCATGGTGCCTATGACACAATGATAAAGTTATCACGGGGTTATAATCCTAAGGAAGAAGATTTTGGGTACAATGATAAATGGTGGTATTTCAATGCATAAGAATTGACTACCATCCTAGGGATTTTGACTCAATAAAACATGATCTTAAAGAACATCAATGATAAGCATTAACATAGGAGAGATTAGAGGACATTGAAGCATAGTTATCAGAACTGATCCGTATCAATAATACACAAAGTAGTTCTGAAGAAAGACTCTTGGGATCGTAGACGAAATCAACCTGATCTCTCACCAACCATTCTTGTCAAATTCTTTATCCATCACCAGGATTTTTAACATACATTCTCTTCCATTTGTATTTAAATTGAAATGGTTACATTGCCACCATACTCTTTTAACCTACAATCAACCTTAAATTTCACTGTTAAATCTCTAGTTTAGTTATTTTTGCTTCAATCTCCTTCGCCCATGACCACGATTAAAGGAACTTATTTCTTCCTATGTTGTTCTCCTATCGACATTGATTTCGACAAGGCTTTGGTGTCAAAGCTTGGGTATGTCAACTTTATTGAGGATTGATTGGGCCATGGAGGTTCTTCTGTGAATTTTCCGTAAGTAGCGAATAAAGATAGAGCATTTTCACGTCAATTAAGCAGTGAAAGAATATTTTCCCCCATATCCATCCCCATCCCTCCTCCATCCTGTCCCTCTTCCCTCCTTCACCCCTCTACATCTTCCCTTTCATTTTTTTATTAAATTGATTAATGTAAAACATTATGTTTCTCAAAAAATCATCCATTTCTCTAAAAATGTCTAATTTTTTGTTGGAACTAGCTCTAAATTAGTCATAAAAACTTGTTGGGAGATGTGTGAATTCTGTCAAAACAGACTCGTTGGGTGATCGAATCAAGGTGCTCTGTGATCTGCAAAAATAGACAGTGGAGGTGTTCCTATTGATCCCTCTCTGATGCTTCAATGAATATACAGTTTTGATGTACTGAATTCAGCTTAATTGTAAAGAAATGTATAAAATGTATTTATAAAAAGGGTAGTTTGGTATCTCACTGTCTGTTACTTTTCATCTAATATTTTATGCTTGAGGTCGTGCCTAGAATAGTGGGCAAATTAATTTGATATATTTACTTTGCTTTCATGCGTTAAGCATCAGACTAACTACTAGATCTGGTCATGAACTCGACTATAGCGAGCATCATTTTTGTGAAGGAGGGTCCTGGCTGACTTAGTTGCCAAAGTCTTTTCTTAGTGAGGAGTGTTTGTCTTGTCTTCGACCTTCAGGTCAACCCTGTTAGTTTCCTTTGTGAGGGTAAGTGCAGAACACTTGCCTCAACGAAGAAAGACATGCTAACTTTGTGGACCTCGGTTTTGTATGTCTGATTAGGGCGAGTTTGGACTGCTCACCCTAACGATTGAATACAATTTGACTTTACTATGTATTTGGCACACAACTTGCCTTACCCCCAAGGGTGTTCGACTCTGGTGTTGGATTTTCTTTTCTCCCTTTTTGAGGTAAAGTCCACGCTTAGGCCTAACGTGGCTAGGTCTTCTGCGGGATCAGAGACTTGTGGACATTATGTTAGGTCGATTGATTCTATGATCTTCTATGAGTGGAAATATCTTTCGCTTGGGCGAAAGATATTTTAGGCGAACTTGATGTCGAGTAATTTGACCTGATAACTTTTTTTAAGTGATCTTGGTGCCTATGGTTTTTAATAAGCAATTTGTTTTACAGGCGAGTAGAATTTTTCATATGATTTACCCCGTGCAAGTTTTTTCTTTACTATTGACACGCGCGGGAGCGTGGCTCTATCATTAATCTCTCCTCGTTTGCCATGTGTGTCTTTTCTCCCTTTCTCTCTCTCTTATGTTTTTTTTTTGCAAAAGGATAACTCTTCGTATTCCACCGTTTCTTTTGTATTTTTTCGGAGATATCTATCAATGCTTTTCAGAATTTTCCCAAGGACCCTTCATCTTCCTTTATCATTTAAGTAGTGCCATCTTAATTAACCTTATGGGAAGAAAAAAAAAGAGATATCCACCATTTTTTGTTTTCTATGAAGCAAATATCTCTTAAATCCCTCACTCTTTCCCCCTTTTTATGCCCTTCAATTTTTCTAGAGTTTTTTTCAAAGGTTTTTGATTTTTTTATGAGACTTTGCCTATTTATTGAGATGGTTGGACATCCCAGTGCTTCTGTTGCAACCTCTGGAGACTTATCCAAGGGGAATTTACAATTCCTAAGTTTCACCCGGTTTGTAAGCACCATTTCTTTGTTGGCTTTAGTCTTCTAATATTAGTCCAGGTTTCAACGTTTAGAAATTTGGTTTCATTCCTAGCCCCTGTTCATTAGAGGTTGACTCCGTACAAGACTGAGGTGGACCTAGGTGGCTTGGGGAGGCTTAGGCCCTAAGGTACCTAGCGTTAAGGCTACATTTTCCCAAAGATAAGGATGCATACATCTTTACTACACACATAGATGTAGGATTCCAATTTCCAATTTGCGAAGATCTGGATGAGTTGTGTACATACTATCATATTGCTCTGGCATAATTAATGCCTAATGCACTACGGATGTGGGTTGATTTTCGCATAATGTGTGTGCATCACAACAGAACGTATTCACATTTCTTTTACGATGCTTCTACAGGCTTGTTGTGGGCACTAACTATTATCACTACCTTCCAAAACTGTTACCCCGTGTTTAAGGAATGGTGTTCGAAGGGATGGGATTGAAATGCCCACTTAAAAAAACGTGGATGATTTTTGTTCGACAAACAATAATTACAAGAAGTCATACTTTTTCTTAGAGATGTGGGGTGCCCTGAACACTTCTTCAACCTTTCAAGGATGTCATACCTAATTTTGGAAATCTATCAGGGCAAACTTGGAATATTAAATATTAGTTGCACATTTTTTAGAAAAAGGTATGACTAAACCGGTTCGCAAGTGGTACGGTAGTTCGCCAAAAATGTGGAGCGATTCAGAAGTATGGGTCAAGCCATACTTTTCACAGTTGTAGGTAAGGTTCTGAACTGGTTCGGCCGAGAACTGGTTCATGCCCAAGCCTACTAAGAAGTACTTTGGCCTTTTGGCTTTCAATAAACCTCATAAGGCGACGGATCTCTAAGGGTTTTGAACAACTTGCGCTTCTTTGATGGACACTAGTATTTCAGATATGGTAAGTATGGAGGATATCCATGATTTGTGCAGGAGGACAAGACTCAAGAGGCAAAAGAGAGAGGGATGATGTGATGAAGAGTACGATTGCTTCCTACCCTCAGGCGGTAGTAAATGATATCAAAGTCGTCGACCCCAAATTTAAGTGAAGCTAGATCTCTTCATGATTTCATGGAAAATGCCTACAACGACTTATTCCTTCGGGAGACAGTCACGAGGAAGCTCTAGGTGAGGCCACAAATAGAGAGTGTGAGACCTCAAAGGATGTTCCTACTCCCTTGCCGTCGTGCCTTAAGTCTCTTGCTTTAGTACTTTATACCTTTTCTTTTGATACTCTTGTAATCCGCTTTATATGTGGAGTTTCATTTTCTTGGAACGTTCATCTTCCCGTTTCTCATTATGAATCTGAGAATGGTCGTTCGTCCTTCTAATTTAAACATTAGGGATTTGTCCCACTATATAATGATTTGTATTAATCGTTATAGTTTTTATTCGACCGTAGGGTGATTTATATCATCCATTCCGCTAAGGCTTAGGAGTCATGCTCGGTTACAGGGTGATCTAATTTGACAGATGTAACGAGACTTTAGAGTTTATGCTTGGTTACGGGATTATCATAAGTCGATCGCCACAAAGAGACTTTCGAATTTTACTCGGTTATAGGGTGTTCTAGGTCGACCGCTATCATGAAGTTTTTCTTTTTTAATTTACGCTCGGTTATGGAATGGTCTTAAGTCGATTGCCATGATGAGAATTCGAAATGTTACTCAGTTATATGGTGATCTAAGTCGCCCGCCATGACCAGATTTTTAAAATTTACGCTCGATTATGGGATTGTCTTAAGTCAATCGCCATAACAAGGCTTAAATTTTTACTCGATTATAGGGTAATCTAAGTCGACAGTTGTAACGTGATTTTAACACATGTATTTGATAGAGGCTCAAAATGCAATCGAGTGATGCTTATTTATATTGAGATTGTAAAAAGTACAAATCATGCCTAGAATATTTTTAAGTGCTTGACATTAAAAGGGCGATGTAACCTTGTACCTTCCATGTCTTTTAAGTAATATATACATTGGGTCTTGTAATTTTGATGACTTTGTATGGTCATTCCCATTTTGTGGAAAGTTTGTTCTATTGGTCTAGGCTGATGAATTCGTCATGTCTCATAACGATCTTCTTCAAAAAGAATAATCGAGCACTTACTCTTATGTTGTAGTATCGAGTTGTGCTGAGCCTTGTTCTTGCTTGGTTTTCTTTCGACCCACATCATTTTTCGTCCACCAAACCGAGGTATGTTTGTCTCTTGATTTCGTTGGCTTTCCGATCAAAATGTTGGTATTATAATTTCTATCAAGGTGACCGATTTTGTATCGTAGACCACCTAGAAATGTGCTTCGTCAGTGTTGATATTGATTGATTTTCTAATAGACCAAAGTACATTGTCGAGTTCCTCTGGTCAGTTGCTCTTTAAAGCGCCGACTCAAGCCCACTAGAATGACCTTGTTGGCAACTTCTGCTTATCCATTGGTTTTTCGATTTTTAATTCCCCGTATAACCATTTGATTTATTTCCTGAGGAATTCAGGTTCATTGTTACTGACAAGTATTCGAAGCATGCCATATCGAGTAAAGATATCGATCCTTAGGAATTTAATCACTTGGAATTCGGTAGTGGAAGTCAATTTCTTTACTTCGATCCACTTCAAGAAGTAGTCTACTGCCACAATTATGTATTTTCTTTGTCCGATGCTAATTTGGAAGGGCCCTAGAATGTTGATTCTCCATTTGGCAAACGCCAATGCTCCTTTAATGAGAAACAATAAATTGAGTGTCCTCTTGTTATTGAGGAGAATCTTTGACCTGTATTGTACCTCTAGACTAACTCCTCTCCTTCTTTACTCATGATGAGACAGTAATATCCTAACCTGAATATCTTTAGCATTAGGTACCATGCTCCTTCATGACAAGTTGTTATGCCCTCATGAACCTCTCTGAGTATCTTCTCTATTTCCGACGCGACAACGCATTTCAGGTATGGGGAATCTTTATCTATGATTAAGTAGTTGAGATTGAGGCGAGTGAGTTTTGGCTGCTTCAGACTCCTCATTCGGTAGGTTCCCCATAGTTCGGTATTTGTGTAAATGAGCCATCAATATAAACTTGGACCTCTGTATTGAATATTTTTTTTACCTATCCAGTCACCGAGTAGATAGATTTTTCTAAGAAGTACACATCCATGATTCTTCAGTTTTCGAAGGCAAACTCACTCATAGAATTTGCCAACTAGTTTTCTTCTCTCAGGATTGCTTTTATGGAGAAATGCTCAATATTTTTAATAAGTTCTTTCGTCACATTTATGTCTTTTTTTTTCATTTTCTCGCCTTTGGCCTTGTATTCGCCTTTAATTTGAGTGCCAACCAATTCAGAGTCGCATTTGACCTTGATGGAGTTTATGTTCATACCTATCACCAGACTTAGTCCCTTTATTAAATCCTTGTACTCAACTTCATTATTGATTCCGAGAACGCAAGGGAAATAAGCATACTACAGAGGTTCACCTCCAGGAGGTATTATGACCAGGCCTTTCCCCAAGCCTTCTTTATACGAGGACCAGTCGGTGTAAGGTTCCTAACGTGACGGTGTTTCTTTGAACATGGTTGTTGTAGGTACTTTCGTTGGCTAAACTGTTTCACGTTTTATCTACTATGAAGTCGGCTAGTGCTTGAGCTTTGAGGATTATTTTTTTGGGCAAACTAGCATTGAGCTTGATTTCCCACTTGACCAATCTTCCTCATGAATCGAGTTCCCATAAGATGTGTTTAAGTAATTTTGGTTAACACCATAATCGTGTGGATGTGGAAATAAGGTCGTAGATTCTGTGTCGCAACCATCATGGTATAAATAGACTTTTTGATATCCATATATCTTGTTTTGGCAGTTACTAGTAATTTGCATATAAAGTACACCAATAATTGGGAGTTACCCTCTTCATTGACCAACACTGCATTGATCACCACAAAGCTGACACTTATGTACACAAAAAACTTTTCTTCACGCAATGATTTTGCCAAAGCGAGTTAAGTCTTTAAGTGTTGTTTGACAGACTGGAAAACCTCTTCGCATTTTAAATCCCATTCAAATTTCTTGTTTGTCGTTAGTATTAAAAAAAATGGTAAGGACCGATCGCTCACTAGGAAGCGGTTTAATGTTGTTACGCGAGCATTTACGCTTGAACTTCCTTATGATAAGTGAGTTCTTCATCTCTTCCATTGCTTTGAATTTTTTGGGATTAACCTTGATAACCTGCTCGCTTACTATGAACTGTCAAAATTTCCTTGATTTGACTTCGAAAGAACATTTTGTTGGATTCTGGAGAACATTATGCTTCTTCATGCACTCAATTTCTTCTGCGAGGTCGGTGGTGTGAACGTCACCACTGACCGTCTTTACCAGCATGTCATCCACGTATGCTTTCGTTTTTCTGCCCAACATCTCCTTGAATAGTTTATTAACCATCCTTTGATAGGTTGCCTCACATTAATGAGTTGAAGGGCATGATTTTACAACACAGGATGTCATGTTGTTTACATGGAAAATTATGCTGACCTCATCACCTTGGTGCACTCTGATTTGATGGTATCTGGAGTAAGCATCCATGAATTTGAGTCCCCAATGTTTGAAGGTTGCGTCAACCAACTGGTCAATCCTAGGTAGTGGATAACAATCCTTATGGCATTATTTGTTCAAGTCCTTGAAGTCCAAGAACATTCACCACTTGTCGTTCGCCTTCCTCACCAGGACTGGGTTGATGACCAAAGTCTAAAAGTGTACTTCTCTGACGAATCATGCATCTAGGAGTTTCCCAACTAGTTAATGAACCACCAACCTCTTATCTCCAAGCAATCTTCTTTTTTCAGCCGATCGACTTTATTGGGATGTCCATCTTTAGCTTGTGAGAATTATATTTGTGTAGATTCCTGTCATGTCCCTAGGTATTCCATGTGAAATAGCTCATTGTACTCGATTAACAGGTCTGTCAGGAGGGACTGTTGATCCTCTAACAGCGTGTCCCCTACTCGGATCCTTCTATTCAGTCCATCAATTTCGACTTCAGTCAAATCTTCTACTGCCAAAGGATGAGGTTTATCCTCCCTTAGGCCTGACTCTGTGTTTCATGGTGATGATTTCTCTTTGGTTCATTCGGTGGAGATAGTCTATGTAGTACTTCATGTACATGAGCAAACCACCTTAAACCCATATATATTGTTAGGGGTTAGGAACTTCAATTTCTGATGCACGATGGAGGTGATGATGCTATTTAGGTTGATTATTGTTCATTCTAGGATATCGTTGTAGGTTGAGGAAGCGTCTGCAACAATGAAGATGAGGTCAACATTGATGCTCTTCCAGCCTTCTCTTAGGACCATGGGGAGGCTAATTGCTCCCATGGGGTGTGTCGTTCGTTCGATGAATCCAAGGAGGGGAAATTTGTGTTCTTCATATCCTCCCTTATTTTCCCCAATTTCTCGAACGTCTCTAGGAACAAGATGTCTGATGAGGTGCCTTCATCCACCAGTATTCGTTTTACATTGAACACACCGATCTTGACCATTATTACCAGAGCATAATCGTGGGTATTTACTACGTGAGCTATGTCTTCATCGGAGAAGGATATGACAACTTCCTTTTAGGATCGTGGTCTCTTCTTCGACTGTACGGTAGAGGTAAATTGAGAAGCATATACTTCGTGGGATTTACTGTTTTTACCACCTATTGCGAAGCCTCTTCTATTAGGTTGATATATAAGAAGGGTGATTTCATAGGTTTCTCGCGGTCAACGTTTGAAATTTACATATTCTGGCTTTTATGGAATTTTCCACAGAATAGACTCGTTGAGTGATCAGATCGAGGTGCTCCGTGACCTATAAAAAGGGACAATGGAAATGTTATTCATGATACCTCTTCGATGCTTAAGTGAGTATAGAATTACGATGCATTCAATTTAGCTTAGTTCTAAATGAAAGAATAGCAAGATATTTATAGCTAGAACAATTTTATATCTCAATGTCTGTTACCACAGTTAGGTTTCTATGTCTGAGGCCGCGTCGAGAATTGTGGATAGATTTACTTTATATCTTTAATCTCCTTTCATGCGTTAAGATTCAGTATAAATGTTATATTTGGTCATGAACAAGTCTAAGTGAGCATCCTGTGGATTTAGGTTTTAGCCTAAGTCTACGAGGGGTTTTTACCTCATCTTTGACAGTCAGGTTAACCCTGTTAGTTTTGCTTGTGAGGGCGAACGCATAATGCTAAACTCATGGGAGAAAGAAAAATTAAGTTTGTGCACCTCACCTTTATTCGACTGATTAGGGCAAGCATGAAGCACCCATTCTAGCGATTAAAGTGAGTTTAACTTTAGAAGGTGTCTTGCATGTGATTTGCATTGCCCGGACAGTCTTCGACTCTAATGTCGTAACTGCTTTTCTTTTCAAGGTAAAGTTCTAATAATACTTAGGGGTGAGAAAAAAAGACTAACTGGACCGAATTTCCGAGAAAATCGGCATGAGATCGGTCTGAATAATCCGATCCGAACTTAAGACCGAGACCGTACGAGTGAGTTTTTTTTTCTTTTAGGTCGGGCTCGGGCTAAGTTTTTTTTCTTCCCAAAGCCCAAATGGACCACCCCGACCCGAATTTATGCATAGAAAACCTAAAGTGCAATGAACTTTGCAGAGTCTTACAGTACAGTGGACTCCACAAAATGGTGTTAATTGTTGATGGCATTGATTTTTCACCTGGAAGGACTATCTCCTCGTCCTCAAAAATAGTGATTAATACTGAAAATTTCTCTGAGTGGAGATCTACTAGTGCCCATCAGGTAAAACATTCATATTGATGCTGCACATAATCTACATTAGTATATTTTTTTCTCATCTTTTACTGTTTTTAACACAGATTTGTATATTTGTTTGTGAGACCATCTACTTGAAATTGGGTTGAAGGGTTAGTGTAAGCTTCATTCTTGCAACATATTCAGATCACACACTTCAATGTCAAAAATCTTAAATCATCGTCTTCATAGTTGATATAGCTTTATGCAATAAGTAGTAGATAAAGTTCTTATTTTTGCAGGGGGTTAAACTCTAAAGTTGGCCCACTCGTTATTCGAGCAAATAAGTATCGATTTTGCAGGGAGTCTCAAGTAACTGCAGCAACATGAAATTACATTTGTTTTTTACCAAAAATTTGGTCCAAGACCGAGAACGGACCGAGTCAAGCCAAATCGACTTAGACGTTTTTTTAGGATGAAATCAGTCTCGATTCTCTAGTAGTAATGACCGAAATTTCAGTCTCAATCTTTCTAAAAAGCTCGTCCCGCCCGAGCTCATACCTAATAATATCCATACAAGGCGACCTTAAAAAGTAGTCAAAAGCTCAAGTCAGAATCCTGTATTGATATGCTGTTATTTTAGTAGTTTCATTTACACGTCACTTTAGGGCTGATCATGGGTGGGCCGGTGCTGAAGGTAAGACCGAGACCGAGATTTCGTTCTTGCCTTCTGGAGGACCGAGACTGAGACCGACCTCAGTCAAAAAAGCCCGTCCGAGTCGGTCTTTCTTGACTTGGGCCGGTCTCGGTCCTGGACCGAATCTGGCCCAAAAAAAAACTGATTTTGTCCAAATACAAACATCATTGGAATTAAAGTAACAAAATTACAAAGTACAAATCAAAGTAACAAATCAAGAAAGTAACAAAGATACAAAGGTCTAAACAAAGTTCATTTTCTCCCATAATTCCAAACATACATCATTGATTTTTAGGGTTTGCATAGTAAATTCGGTCTAGACCGATCCTAATCGAACTTTCGAGAAAAAGACCGAGACGGATCTTGAAAATAATAAACCGTCCGCTCGGTCTTAGTCCTAGTCGGTGTTAGGATGTCTAAGTATAGAGTATAGAAGATATTCATCACATCTTGCTTTGGACTCAAGCATTGAAGAGGAAGACAGCTTGCAATGCAAGTAATTCATCTAGATGTGTATAGAATAGTCTAGAATGTTCAAGAGTTGTCTAGATCAATCAAGAATCAATGAAGGGATAGTCTATTCTGTTTAGTATATAAACACAATCTGTATTCTACTTTTGTAACCTTTTTCTATAGTAAAGGTTCAGTTTCAGTTAAATCTGTTTCATTAGTTACTTTAGTTCTAAGTTTTAGATCTTGTTCATCTTCTTCTTTAATCTTTCTCAATCTCGAATCATACTTTCATCTGGTTTGATCCAAGAACACATACATGGTATCAGAGCCATTCGACACGACCTCTTCATCAAAGTACTGAAGATCTTCAACAACAAACTCAGTTATCTCTCCATTCAGCTTCACGGTACCAAAATCTCTACAATCAGTTCTGGTATTCATCTGATGTTACTGCGTTTATTTTCATGTTGTTGATTCATTCAATTCAGTTCTGTTGGTTCATCTTAGATCGATTCAGTTTTGTTGATTCAGTAGGATCAATTCTGTTAAGGTTCTGCTGCGATTATTTTTCTGATTCCATTTTGTTCTGTTCTGATCTGTTGAGATCAGTTCTGTTCTATTCAATTCTCTGATTCTGCTGCAATTATTTTCGATCAACTCTCTGTTTCAAGTGCTGGTTCATGCGATTCTGTTTCAAGTGCTGGTTCATGCGATTCTGTTTCAAGTTCTCAATTTCCATTCTGTTGATTCAGTTCAGTTCAGTTCACCTCGGTTGATTCAGTTCTGTTGATTCTGTTGATTTCATTCAAGTTCATTCGATTCTATTTAGTTTAGTTCTGTTCTATTTCAATTTCATGCTTCATTCGATTCAGTTCTGTTGATTCTGTTGATTGAACTTTGTTTTGGTTCATTCGATTCAGCTCTGTTGATTCTGTTCTGTTTCAATTCGATTATGTTTTGTTGATTTCGATTCAGTTCTGTTCTGTTGATGTTCTGTTTCAATTCGATTATGTTCTGTTTAATTCGATTCAGTTATGTTCTGTTGATTTCATTCAGTTCTGTTTAGTTCATTCGATTCTGTTGATTCATTCAATTCTGTATAGTTCATTCGATTATGTTGATTCAATTCAGTTCTGTTGATTCAATTCAAGTTCAGTTCAGTTGATCCCATGTTGTTCTATTGATTTCCATGCTGATTTCCATGTTGTTCCATCTCTGTTCCATGCTGATTCCATGCTGCACTTAGTTCTTGATTCGGTTGATTCATTTTCTGTTGAATCTGCTGATTCTGATCTGTTGATCATTTGATTCTGTTATGTTGATTCATTATTCGATCGTTTGATTATGTTGCTAACTCTCGGTTCTGTTGATAATCCTGTTCTGTAATCATTTCGGTTCTTTGATCATTTTCATGCTGCTTGATCCTTTGATCATTTGATCCTATTGATCATTTCGGTTCTTTGATCATTTGATCCTGTTGATAATTCTCGGTTCCATTGATAATTATTGGTTCCATGCTACACTCAGTCCTGGATTCTATTTGATTCTTCTTCGATCATTTTCACTCTACATTCAGTTTTGGATTACATCCAGTCCAGTGCAGTTGATTGCTCGATTGTAGCTGTTGGATCGTGAAATCCTGGATGCTGATCTAGCAGTGAATTGAATGCCAGACAAGGTTGGGATGACGCTTCAGCTCCAACTCCGGTGAACCTGCAAGTAGGGGAGCGCAACAGAGGGGGTGCCTCTGGGTCCCTCTCCGATGCTTAAATGAGTATGTGTGTGTATACAACTCAAAACGTAAAGAACGTATGTAAAGCAATGGTATTTATAGGGTAAGAGAGATAGAACCGTATGAAGGCAACTGAATATCTTAATGTATATTGAGTTGCTGAAGATTCGGATCGTGGGATATGGCAGTTACTGCGAGATATTGCAGTTACCAAATCTAATCTTTAGTGAATATGTGACCGAGATATGCGGGATATCTTGGCCACTCTGTTATTAACGGTTTAGTGGGACCAGAGGAGAGAGGCAGGTCTCTCTTCGGGGCGAGCACTCTCATGGCGAGCAGTGAGAGGTCACGGCCTGGTAAAGAATGACGAGCACTTATGGTATCCTCAGAGGCTTTGGGCTCGGTTCTGGGCCATTCTATGGAGGTCGGTCCGGTTCGAATGTTATGGGTTTACCCCCTCTATAGTTATTGGGCCTTCGATGCCTTTTTCCCTACTGGGCTGTCACTATCGATATCCAACATTTGCCCCCGAAGCTTGATTGAAGTCTCTTCAGTCGATCTTTATTTCCTGGTAGGATTTTAGATAGTGACGTCTTAGATTCGGTTTTCTTCGTTTCTTGTACTGGTTCATGACCTTTGAGGCATTTTGAGCCTGTTTGGCGAGCAGTTTTTTCTTCGCTCAAAGCTGAAAAAATATCCTTTCTTTTATTCCCCTTTGGCGATCACTCGAGGTAATCTAGGTTTATGAAAGTCTATCTTTCTTGGTTAGGCGATCACTACCTGCCCGAGGTACTTCTGATAGCGCTTATTAGTGCGCTGGCGACCCTCTTGTCTCCTTAGTGGACTTGTTATCATTTAATAACTGCACAGTTGTCCAGAAATCGAACGGTCACTTGAGGCACGCCTGACATTTACTTTTCCGTAAACCTAGGGTAGTCTGACAGCTGTCTGCACCAGCCAACCGTTTGTCTCCCCGAGGTGTCTCTTGGAATTCTGACATTGCTTTGGTTTTTTCCAAAAAGGTGCAATTATTCTCCGTGTCGCTTCGATTCGTCCGTGGCGGTTACTCCTTTTTGGGCTTATATAAGAAACGTCAGTTTCTCTGTTTTGTTCTTTACGCTTATTCACTCTTCCCAATTTCCAGAGCCTCTTTGCGAATCCCTCTCCTTTCTCTTTCAATCCTCTTCAGTTCTCCTTTCGACCATTTCCATGGCCCCCAGAAGTCAGAGAGTCTAATACATGGCCATCAAGGGTGCTAACAAAGCCAGCGCCCCTCAGAATGTCAGTGTTCCCTTGACTATTAGGGATGAAGCTGTGCCCTCCTCAGCAGGGAAACAGCCTGACGTGGGGAGGTCCGCGACCACCCCAGTGGTGGTAGATGGGCCTGTGCTTCAAACACCCATCTTTTCTCCGAAAGGTAAATCCATGTTCTTTCGACGCTCTGTTTTGCTGATATCCCCTGCTGTTCTTTGCTTTTTATGTTTATCATTGCAATATTTGAATTTGTTCGAGTAGACGTCAAGCCTAATGAATTGAAGCCGGCTTATTTTAAGACCGTGGTGGCGCTCGGTGGCTTCAGCGTGGAGGATGCTCCTAGGTATCCTGGCTTAGGTCTGCATTTTCCTCACGACGAAGAGGTTTACATTTATGCGGCCCAGATCGATGCTGGTTTGCGTTTTCCTCTCTGTGAGGATTTACAGACCTTGTGTCAGTTTTACGGGATTCACCCCACGCAGCTTGTTCCGAATGCCCTCAGGATGTGGGTCGGTTTCAAGTTCCTGTGCTTACGCCAGGAATGGGTGTATTCACTGGCCTTGTTCCGGTGTTTCTTCCGACTAGCAGCAGGGGCAAACCACCTCCACCACTTCCAATCCCGCTGGCCGAAGTTTTCAGAGTAGGGAGGCCCTCAGGGATGGGTTTGGAACGTCCATGTCCGCCTGGTCGATGATTTCCGGGCCACTAACTCCAACTACAAGAAGTTTTACTTCTTGTACAAGGGGGGTGTACCCTGGAAATTGTTTGCTCCGGACAAGGATTTTCCTCCCTCCTTTGAAGAATTGTCAGAGAGTGACCGGAATGTCATCGACGACCTGTACTGGCTGCATCGGTCATCCCAGTTCAAGTCCATCCGCTCAGTGGCGGAGACTACTGAGAATGCCCTTGAGATGGCGGGCATTCATCAAGCCACGCCAATCTTTGATGATTTGGTAATTATCTAACTCTTATCTTGTCTTATCACTTGTAGGCAAGGTCGTAAGCAAGAGCTGAAAACTGATAGGTCTCTTTGATGACCAGGAATCGGCAGGGTTGTCCCCCGACCAGGTGCTGCTGAGCTCTCCTCCTCCCCCCTCTAGGCGATCGTCCAAGAGGAAACCAGAGGAGGCCCTTCCTTCAGCCCCTGCTGGCCCTTGCCAGCGAGGTATGTTATTTCACATTGCATTATTCCATATTCCACCTTGTTTCTAAATTCCCCGCGTTTGTTTGACGCGACTTTCTTCTTTTTGTTTCGCAGAAGAGTCCACGGTTGACGTGGTTCGAGACCCTTCTCCTCCACCTGCCAAGAAGGTCAAGAGTGAGGAGCAGCCGGCTGTTGAACAGCATCCTCCTCCTCCTGAGGTTCCTTCCACTGGCAAAGGGAAGGCTCCTGCTTCGGCGGTCATCCCTCCTTCCCCCAGGGGCCTACGGCTGTCCAGGGGAAGGTTTTATCTTTGGCGCCCCCACCTCCTACGGCGTCCGCGGTCCCCCCGAAGGAGTCTGGGACCCATAAGAAGGGTTCCGATGCCCCCAGCTCCTCAAGGGTTCCTGGGGAGGAGTATTGCTCCATGGCGAGCTTGTTCCAGCCGCTCAAGGCTGCGAACTCTCGGGGTGCTTGGTTCCCTTGTGGGGACCTTTCGAAGAAGGGGTGCCCTGCCCAGAAGAGCCTCCGGGGTAGCCCAGACTTGTGCATGTGGCTCCTTGATGGGATAATTCCTCCCAAGGACCGTTCGTCCGTCCCCACGGAGCTTCCTCAGATCGAGGGGTTCCTTCGGTCTCACTACGAACGAGTCGCTCTGGTAAGGCCTCGTTTCTTTTTCCTCTTTCCATAGTCGTTCCCTTTTGTTCGTGTCCTGACAATTCTCATTTTTCTTTTGTTGTCAGCTCGTTTGGGAAGAGGTGATGATCGGCCGTGTCTTCGGCGAGCTCGCCGGCAAGCATTCAGACCTGCTTGTCGAGCTGGAGCAATACCGGAGCACGGGGATCTCCCCTGGGCAGCTGGAGGCTATCAAGACGACTGCTGACGCGGCGATCGCCTTGGTAGACAATGCCCGGTCAGAGTATTTCAGCAAGGAGCAGCGCCTCCTTGCTGATATCAAGCGGAGGGAGGCCGATGTGGCGGCTGCTCTTCAGGATTTTGAAGCCCTTCATCGGTGCCTTGATGAAGGAGAAGCGGTCCGGGCTTGCCTAGAGGCTGAGTTGAAGGAGGTTCGCGCTCAGCTGGCCGAGTCGGACGCTCTTCGGGTCGCCGCTGAGGCGCAAAGGGCCGCTGCTGACGCCCTGAGGGATGCTGCTGAAGCCAGGGGGATCGCCCTGGAGGAGGAGAAGGACCGGCTGGCTGATCAGCTGAAGGCGGTTCCTTCACCCCAATCCGTGGTTGAGGAGTTCAAGGCCTCCGAAGACTTTAAGGACCAGGCCTTTAAGGTGATGAAGTCGGCGATTGCCGATTTTCTTCAAGACCTGGTGGAGGAGGTCCAGGCGGTCGACCCCAACTTTCCCCTTGGGGAAGTTGCATCCTTGAAGAGCTTCTTGCGGGGTCGCCCTTCTCGGCCCGCTTTTGCTGAAGAGGCTGCTCCTGGAGGTGAGCCCAGTACTCCTGCCCCCGAAGGCGAGCAGAGCACCCTTGCCTCTGAGGAACCCAAAGCTTGAAGCCTCCAACTCTTTGGCGACCGTATTTATTTTTATCTTTTTTAGATAGATGTCTTTGTAATTTTCGTTTTGGTTTGTAATTACTTTCTTAAGACTTGGGTTTTTGTATTGAATGCCTTTTATCTTCATGAGCCTTTTTGAACATGTTTGGCTATTCATCCAATGTCTTAATCATAATTACTCTCCACTTTTTCTTGCTTTGTAATGTCGTCGACCCTTAAAGCCTTAGACCAAGCATAAGTCGAACTTTCTAAAGATAATACTTCTGACACTTAAAAGCATAAACTTCTAAGTTCAAAGAGATATTACATTTTTTGAAGTTTTAACCTTTGAGGTGTTGGCATAATAACAGGGAACTTGTAATTTTTCAGGCTTTATCATCCATAGTGATCGCCTAAAATTTCTTTGGCCTGACTTTGGCGTCAGGGCTTTTATTTTGCCTAACGTTTTGCTAGGTCTTTTGGCCTGACTTTGGCGTCAGGGCTTTTTGTTTTGCCTAACTTTATTGCTAGGTCTTTTGGCCTGACTTTGGCGTCAGGGCTTTTTTGTTTTGCCTAACTTTATTGATAGGTCTTTTGGCCTGACTTTAGCGTCAGGGCTTTTGGCCTAGCCTTGTTACTAGGGCTTTTGGCCTAGCTTTGTTGCTAGGGCTTTTGGCCTGACTTTGGCGTCAGGGCTTTTTGGCCTAGCTTTGTTGCTAGGGCTTTTTTGGCCTAACTTTGTTGTTAGGGCTTTTTGGCCTAGCTTTGTTGCTAGGGCTTTTTGGCCTATCCTTGGCGATAGGGCTTTTTGGCCTATCCTTGGCGATAGGGCTTTTTGGCCTAGCTTTGTTGCTAGGGCTTTTTTGGCCTAGCTTTGTTGCTAGGGCTTTTTTGGCCTAACTTTGTTGTTAGGGCTTTTTGGCCTAGCTTTGTTGCTAGGGCTTTTTGGCCTATCCTTGGCGATAGGGCTTTTTGGCCTAGCTTTGTTGTTAGGGCTTTTTTGGCCTGACTTTGGCGTCAGGGCTTTTAGCCTATCCTTGGCGTCAGGGATTTTGGCTTCGGCTTGCTTCGAGTAGACACGCTTTATGAAGGAATGGCTTTCTTTTATTGACATAACAGTTCGATTACAAGCTATGCATAAAATCTTCTTAAATGATCAGAATTAAATGGACGGGGTAACCTCTCGCCTTCGGTGGTTTCCAAATAGTAGGATCCTGGTGCGGCGATCTCTACTACTTTGTACGGTCCTTCCCATTTGGCTGAAAGTTTGTTTTTACTGTCCAGACTTGTGAATTCATTCCTTCTCATAACCATCTCCCCCACGAAAAATTGGCGAGCGCTGACTTTTCTGTTGAAATACCGAGCGGTCGCCAAGCGCATCTTTGCCTGTGTCTTTTCCGAGAGCCATCTCTTTTCCTCTGCTAAGTCGAGGTCAGTTCTGCGCTCGATCTCATTTGCCTCTGCGTTAAAGTGTAAGACTCTGTGGGTAGGCACTGCTAATTCGGCTGGTGCTACTGCTTCTGATCCGTACACTAAACTGAAAGGCGTTTCTCCTGTGGCCGCCTTAGGCGTTGTTCTGATTGCCCATAATACGTTTTCCAGTTCATCTGCCCAGTTCCCTTTGAATGCTCAAACCCTTTTCTTGAGTCCTGCTAAGACAACCTTATTGGCTTCTTCAGCTTGCCCATTCGTTTGAGGATGATGTACTGAGCTGAAACAATGGTCCACATGATATTCTTCACAGATCCATTTCAACTCCTTTCCAACGAATTGCGGACCATTATCGCTGATGAGTATTTTGGGAATACCAAACCTGGAGAATATGTTGACCTGCAGGAACTTGATAACTTGGAATTCCGTTGTCGAAGCTAGAGCCTTCGCCTCTACCCACTTAGTGAAGTAGTCGATTGCCACTATAATGTGAGTACGCTGACCAGTGCTAATGGGAAAAGGACCCAATATATCGATTCCCCATTGAGCGAAGGGCCAGACACCCGCCATTGGGGATAATAATGTCGATGGTCGACCCGATCGTGGTGCAAACTGCTGGCAAATTTCACACTTCTGTGTTAATTCGGCTGCGTCTTTTCCAAAGGTCGGCCAGTAATATCCCAATCTGAATATTTTCCTGCTTAGCGATCGAGCGCCTTCATGACATGCTGCTGCCCCTTCATGAGCTTCTCGAAGAACCTTTTCTATTTCGGGCAGAGCAACACATCTCAAGTAAGGCGTCGAATAACCTCTTCTGTAGAGTTCTCCATCGATGATTAGATAACTGGCTGCGAGTCTTCTAATCCTAGTGGATTCGCCTTCGTCCTCCGGGAGGATGCCTTCTTTCAAATAATTCTGGAACGGGGTTATCCAGGTGACCTGTTCTTGAATGTTGAAGACCTCCGCTCTGTTTTCAAGGACTGAACATAGGGCCTTTTCCAGAAATTGCACATCCTGGATTGTCGCCCCTCCGAAGGCTAGCTTACTTAAAGAATCTGCCATCTGGTTTTCTTGGCGAGGAATGAATTCAATCGCGAAATTTGGGATTTCTGCGACCATCTTTTTGGCAATGCCGAGATATTTCTTCATCTTTTCTCCCTTTGCCTCGTATGCGCCATTAACCTGATTGACAATGAGCTCTGAGTCGGTTTTTACTTTAAGCGCAGCTATACCCATTCCTTTTGCTAGTCTGAGTCCAGTGATAAGAGCCTCATATTCTGCTTCGTTATTGGTCGCCGGGAATGTTAAGGCGATAGCGTATTTAAAAGGCTCGCCCCCAGGAGGAATAAGAATTAAACCTGCCCCCGAGCCTTCTTTTGATGAAGACCCATCCGTATAGAGTTCCCAGATTTGATTGTCGTTTGCTGACTGACTTGGCCTGTTTTCTGCCTCCGCTTGACCGTTACTCGTGCTTTCCACTATGAAATCAGCTAGTGCTTGACCTTTGATGGCCGTTTTTGGCGCAAATTTGATCCTGAACTCTCTGAGCTCGATCGCCCACTTGACCATTCTTCCTGAAGAATTTGGCATCATCAGGAAGTTTTTGAGAGGTTGATTGGTGAGGACCGTGATGTCGTGCGCATGAAAGTAAGGTCTCAGCTTTCGAGCAGCAATAACTAAGGCATAGAGATACTTCTCAATCTGGACATATTTTATTTCTGCTGAGTTGAACATTTTGCTAATAAAATACACTGGACTCTGAACATTATTCTCCTCCCTTATTAAGACAGCACTGGCTGCCACATCGCTAATGCCTAAATAAAGGGAAAGCTGCTCGCCTGGAACGGGCTTTGCCAGAGCTGGGAGTGTTTGAATATGCCTTTTCAAGGACTGGAATGCTTCCTCGCAGTCTGGCGTCCACTCGAACTTGCGGTTGGCCCTCAAGGTTTTGAAGAACGGGAGGGACCTGTCGCTAGCCTTGGAGAGGAAGCGGTTAAGAGAAGCTAGTCGGCCGTTCAGGCACTGGACTTCCTTATGGCAGGTTGGCGACTTCATTTCTTCTATGGCCTTTAGCTTTTCCGGGTTTGCTTCAATGCCCATTTCGCTGACCATAAAACCCAGGAACTTCCCGGACTTGACTCCAAAGGCGCACTTTGCTGGGTTCAGGCGAACGCTGTGTCTCCTCATGCATTCAAAAGCTTCACGGAGGTCGGTGGTATGAGGATTGCCTTTGATGGATTTGACGAGCATATCATCTACGTAGGCCTCCATGTTCCTTCCCAGCATGTCCTGGAACAGTCGGTTCACCATCCGCTGATAAGTTGCCCCGGCATTGATGAGACCAAAGGGCATCACCTTGTAGCATAGAATGTCCCCGTCAGCATAGAAAGCAGTGTGGGCCTCATCATCTGGATGCATTCTGATTTGGTTGTAGCCTGAATAGGCGTCCATGAAGCTCAGCATCTCATGACCCGAGGTAGCATCGACCAGCTGATCAATTCTCGGAAGGGGATATGAATCTTTGGGGCAAGCCTTGTTTAAGTCGCGGAAGTCGACGCACATCCTCCACTTGCCGTTTGATTTCCTGACCAAAACTGGGTTGGCGACCCAGCTCTGGAATCTTACTTCTCTGACGAAGTCAGCTTCAATCAACCTGCCGACTTCCTGCCTGATCGCCAAACGCTTATCAGTCCCGAATGATCTTCTCTTTTGGGCGATCGGCTTGATGGAGGGGTCTATCCTGAGCTCTTGAGAGATAATATCTGTGCTGATTCCTGGCATGTCGCTCGGCTGCCAGGCAAAGAGCTCTTTGAATTCCTTGAGGAGGGCGGTCATGGCCTCCTTCTGATCCTCTTTCAAGGTGGTCCCAATGCGTACCTTTTTGTCTGGACCATCAATCTCGACCTCCTCCAATTCCTCCATGGGTGCTGGCCGAGCCAAGTCCTCGCGGGGATCGACCTCTGTCTCGATGGCGAGAGCCTCCCTTTGGTTCTTCCTGCGCAGGCAGTTCACATAACATTGTCGCGAGGAAGGCTGATCTCCGAGCACTTCTCCAATCCCATTGGGAGTGGGGAACTTCATCTTCTGGTGGACAGTGGAGGCCACAATCTTATTTGGGTTGATCGTGGTCCTCCCTATGATGGCGTTGTAGGATGTAGGTGAATCGACCACCAGGAAAGTGACCGACACCTTAATGCTCTTCCACCCCTCGCCAAATATTACTGGCATGGTTATAGCCCCCAGTGGATAAGTTGTTCTTCCCGCAAACCCGATCAGCGGAAAGTCGACCATCTTCAGGTCGCGTTTGGATTTGCCTATCTTTTCAAAGGCGTCCAGAAACAGGATGTCGGTCGAGCTGCCTCCGTCGACCAGAATCCTTGCAACATCACAGCCGTCAATATCTGCCGTAATGACCAGAGCATCGTTGTGGGGCGTGGTGACGTGTGCCAAATCATCTTCAGAGAATGAGATGACAATGTTCTCTTCAGGTCGGGGCCGCTTCCCCAACTGAACTGCCGTAGAGATTTGAGTGGTGTAGACCTCTCTGGCGCTTGACCTCTCGCCGCCTGCGCCGAATCCTCGCGCAATCAGATTCACTCTCCTCTTGCTTCCAGAAGGCTCAGCTTGATCTGCAGGGGCTGGTGAACGATGCCTCCTAGGGGCGTTCGACTTCGGTCTCGCCCTGCCACAAATTCCTTCAACATTCCCCCCTGAATCAACCTCTCTATATCTCGCTTCAGAATCTTGCAATCGTCTGTCTTATGGCCCTTGCACTTATGGTATCTGCAATAGCTCTCGACATCCTTGCCCATGGGTAGCCCGCCTCGACGAGGCATCGGTGGCCTCGCCAAGGATCTCCTCTCCATCTCGACTAGTACCGCTGAGATCTGCCTATTTAAAGGCGTGAAGTACTCAGGGACCTCTGAATGGCGAGGCGCTGGAAGAGACTCGACTCGGGGCTTACTTTCTTTTCCCCTCTTCTCCTTCTTTACCTCCTTCTTACCATCGCGTCGGGGTTCATGGGTTACCCTTAGCGAGGTCGTCAGGAGGTTAGCCTCGATGTTTGCGCGTTCAAGGTCTATGAAACCTTTTGCCCTGGACGCCAACTCCTCCAATGTCTCTATCTCCTTTACGTGGTAGCTGTTTCGCAGCTTCCTCGAGGCCTTGTTGGCCACATCCAGACCTCTGTAGAATGCTCGAATGATCTCCCCATACGAGATTCGGCGATCTAATTCTGTGACGTTCTGATGAAAACGCCCGTAGAAATTGGACAGCGACTCTCCCGGCGGCTGTTTGACTGAGTCAAGGGCGACCACGCTTTTCAACAACTGGCGCTCACCCATATATCTCTCCAGTAACTTGCTTCTTAACTCTGCCCAAGTTCTGATTGATCCTGCAGTGAGGCCGAAGAACCAGGACGAAGCCGAACCCGAAAGAGTAGATGGAAATAGCAAATCCAAATGATTGGGATCGTTTGACTTACCCAGAAGGGAGGCCTCATGCTTGTTGACATGTACGGTGGGATCTCCTCCACCGCTATACTCAGGTATGGCCCGAGCAATCACATCCTTCGGAATTTTGATAGCGACGAGCGCGTCGGTAAAAGGATGAGAGGACTGCTCCTTGAAGGGAGCCACGACTGTCAACTGTCTTTCCTGGAGCCTTTTGTTGAGGAGGTCATCCATCTGATCCACAGTGCAGTACATGGGAGAGGCTCCGGGTGGATGAGGACCGGAAGGATTGGCAGTATATGCGGCTGCTGGCTCCTTGGTGTGTGCTGGAGGTAGGGACTGTTGACCTGACGTCATCTCCTGATCCTCCTGAGGCGTAGTGGGACCAGGATCTGCCGCTTTTGAAGGTGAAGGCCATGTGGCAGCAGGGCGGTGGTTTTCCTTAGGAGCAGAGGGATTGTTTTCCTGAGGGGCAGGGGCTTGGCGGCGCGCCTGTCCTAGGATGGCTTCCAGCAGGGAGACCATCTCGGGGGTTAAATTAATATCATGCCCCGCAATGTGGACTGTCTGCGGTGCAGGGGTTCCGTTTTGATCAGCAGCTGGGGTCGGTCTTGAATCACCGACATGCTCTCGAGCTGTCCGCAGAGGAACAGCATTAACTCCTGCTCGGCTGGCAGGTTCTTGTTGAAGCGGTGAAGCGGCGGCAGAATCAGAGCTATCTGAGGATCGCTCCCTAGTCTGATTCCGACGGTTGCTTTGGGATCGAGTTCTCATGGCTGAATTGCTCGTTCCCACAGACGGCGCCAAATGTTGGATCGTGAAATCCTGGATGCTGATCTGGCAGTGAATTGAATGCCAGACAAGGTTGGGATGACGCTTCAGCTCCAACTCCGGTGAACCTGCAAGTAGGGGAGCGCAACAGAGGGGGTGCCTCTGGGTCCCTCTCCGATGCTTAAATGAGTATGTGTGTGTATAAAACTCAAAACGTAAAGAACGTATGTAAAGCAAGGGTATTTATAGGGTAAGAGAGATAGAACTGTATGAAGGCAACTGAATATCTTAATGTATATTGAGTTGCTGAAGATTCGGATCGTGGGATATGGCAGTTACTGCGAGATATTGCAGTTACCAAATCTATTCTTTAGTGAATATGTGACCGAGATATGCAGGATATCTTGGCCACTCTGTTATTAACGGTTTAGTGGGACCAGAGGAGAGAGGCAGGGCTCTCTTCGGGGCGAGCACTCTCATGGCGAGCAGTGAGAGGTCATGGCCTGGTAAAGAATGGCGAGCACTTATGGTGTCCTCAGAGGCTTTGGGCTCGGTTCTGGGCCATTCTATGGAGGCCGGTCCAGTTCGAATGTTATGGGTTTACCCCCTCTATAGTTATTGGGCCTTCGAGGCCTTTTTCCCTACTGGGCTGTCACTATCGATATCCAACAGTAGCCATCATGGAAGAAGCTACAACTACGTTCTTTAACAAACGAATCTGCCAACTTACCGGAGAGGACAACTTCCAATCTTGGAAACAGCAGGTTCTGCTAGTTGTTAGAGGATTCAATCTAGAAGAACTGTTGTTTGGAGCTATGTATGTGCCACCGATGATTGATGATGGAGACGTTAATAAAATCATCAATCCATATTATGCTAAACACACACAGCAGGATAGTTCCTTAGCATCATGGCTGCTAGCTTCCATATCGTCATCCATAAGCAAAGAATTAGTTAGTTGTATGACTACAGCTTCGATTTGGTCAAAACTAGACCAGCAATTTTCTTCGTCATCGACCACCAGGATTATGAGTCTGTATGATAGACTCAAGGTCAGTAAACGTTACAATCAGTCGACGCGTGAGTATCTCACTGAGATACAGCTGGTTTGCGACAGTTTGGCTGGGTGTGGACATCCCATAGAGGAGATGCAACAGATCTCCATAATTCTGAATGGTGTCAAGGGACAATACGACGATATTGTATCGGTTATCCATGCAAGTAGAAATCCATATGATCTAGCATCCATAAGTTCAGTGTTATTAGATGTTGAAGGCAGACTGAAGGAGACATGTTATGACACCTCTTTTCCCTCAGCTAATGCTGTTGTGAAGAATACTAGTGCTGCAGATTCTCAAGTTGCTGTTGTTCCTGCCAGATCAGAGTCCAGATCAAATACAACAGTCAATTCAGAACAACATCAGCCTAAACTGACTCCTGATTTTCAAAACAATAACACATGTTATGGTAGAGGAAGGGGAAGAGGACGAGGAACTGGTGCACTACAAGAAATTTGCTCTACAACGAGGGTAAATTATCGTTGCCGGAAGCACTGTTGGCGCTGCTAAAACCCATTGTCGATGCTAAGAGTCGTGTCAATAGACCCCGTGGCTAAAGGTATCAACGACGACATTATGCCGCCACTAAAGGTTTGCCGTTGCTGGAATGAATAGTGAATGAATAGTCTGTTTGATCATTAGCATCACAAATATGCCGACTCTGTTTACGGATAATTACCGTCGACAGGTATTTGAGGGTAATACTGATTTACACAGTCTACATATGTGAAATGTATATTGGAGGCATTAGTATCCGCGTATTGTTGTCCCTATTTGTATGATATTGTTTCCAACTTATGTGAGGCAATATAGCTTATTCAATCACAACATTTCGTTGAAAGTAATTACGCATACTTAGCGACGGATGCATCCAACCTGTCGATGCTCGTCAACAGTGTTAAATATTACCCTGTTAATAATAGTTGATGCTAAAATTGAGTTTCAACTACTGTGAAAGTTGTTGCTATAGACAATGTTTTGTGTCTGTGGGTTGTCATGGATAAATGTTATATTAAGCATCAATTACGGATACAATTACAGTCCGTCGGCCATGGTTTGTGTTGATGCAAATGCTAATGTTTCTCTTTTCGAATTGTTGGCCATGCTAATGCTCGTAGCCAAGCATACCCAAACAGAATACATAAACAGGCAATACACAAACATGTAATACACAAACAGCTACTTATGTAGAACTATTTCCAACAGATCCGAATTTATACATAGCCAAGCATTTCAAACAAATGTATGGCAACCAAAACACAAACATAGATGACATGTTCACATTTACATCATGTCCAAAATATCCATTTACAATCAGTCAACACCTAGTGTACCACCAGTCACTATAACTACTAAGCAGGAGTACTTACAGCACGTTTCCACGGTTCATGCATTTGGATATGCAAACATAGAAATAACAGCAATCATGGTAGCATCATACTATAGAATATACCCTACAATGACTTAATGGGTGTACACAATGCAATTAAATCAATATTATATGCACCGTTGCCAAACATTGTACTTTTCATGATAGCAATATCACGTTGAAATTGTTCCATGCTGGCCTGGAACTCCTTGAGTTGATCACAGAGTGACTCACATTCGGCTGCATTTCTAGCTACCTCCTCCGTTGCCTGTTTTAACTGCTCACTTTCCATCATCCGTGCTGCCTTTGACACCCGACTTCGACGACGCTCAGGTTGGCCAACCTCCTCATACAAGACATCCTTGTCAACAGCAGACTCCTCCTCCCAGTTGCCAACTGGGCAGCCCTTTCCTCCAGTTGTTCCTATTTTGCAAACAGTGTGCCAAGAACATAAACGAGCAATCAATTACAAATGTACAACACATGTGACTATATGGGTCGGCAGTACTACTTACCAGTATTGATATGGTTTTATCATCCAGCGGCTGTCCTTTCTTGTCCACATGGTTCTTCTTGAACATATGATACTCCCCCGGATGTTTCCCGTTGTTCTTCTCAATCTGCAAGAGTACCATATACTTGTTCAAGGGTAGCTAACTATTTCTTAAACATAACAATTCAATGTTAGGATTACCTCTTCCTGTTCTCTCCTCGCAAATGACGAAGTGCCAGCGGTGTGCCTCATGACTTGGTGAGCATTGTTGACTTTGTTACGATCACTCTTTAACTTCAAACAATTTGAAATTACAACCAGTTTACGTTAAAAAGGTGCAGTAGTCATTAACGGTACAAACAAATACAGTTGCAATAAGGAGGAAGGCACAAACCTTGAACTCGTCTGAGCTGAACCAGTTAACAAGCCACACCCAATCCTCTTTCACCACGTCAGGAGGAATGTTTTGTAACCTTTCTTCATTCGTAAGGTACTTGTCAAAGTACATTCTCTTTAGATTCGCCCTGTAGTTTCTGTACTTCTCTTTAAGAGTACAGATGATCAGATGCTTCAGGTTGTCATCATCCGGTATCACAAACTTCTCCTGCGAGTTTGAACAATACGGAAATGTTAGAACCAGTTCTTACAGCATTTACAAATAGACAGGTGCAATATGCATGTCCTAGTTCCATTTACAACTGAGACTTACCGCCACCAGCAAGAGCATCTTCGCTTCATAGTCTATTGGAGACTTAGAAATCTCCTTCCAATCTTTCACCATGAGAGGTGCATTCATTCGTTTCCTAACAATGCAGCCACGCCAACTTGCAAACATCGAAGCATTGTTACTGCAGACTTTACCTCGAGAGTTAAATTTTAGGACCTCCTTTTCGTTGACGCCATTTCTAGACAACCTTATGCATCTAGTTCTCCCTCTACGTAGTCTTTCCAATTGAATAATTACTTCTTCCTCTTCCGCAGCTGACACGTAAATCAGGTATCGATTAGATAACCAAGTTGTACAAATGCATGCTTAATAGTATGGGACAAATTAGAAGTTATTACCTATTTGGCTACCTGGTGGTTCCTCCACATAAGGGTCCTCCGGCTGGATTTCCTCTTCAGTAGACACCTCCAAAGGAGGTTCGACAGGCGGAGGGACTGCAGGGTTGTTCTCCACAGGCCGAGGGACTGCAGGGATGTTCTCCACAGGCGGAGGGACTGCAGGGCTGTTCTCCACAGGCGTAACCCCTATAGCAATGTGTAGTGTGTTAGTTACCGAGCACCTAAACAGAGGAAATACCTAAGTACAAGACGTAGTAGTGAAAAAACAACTTACTTGGGGCATCCCTGTTTATCTTCCTTGGAGATCTACGGATGGGTAGCTTTGAAGCTACGGTTCTTCCGGCGACCATTCTCCGAGTACCAACCATACTGAGAATATATTATTAAACACAGTAGCATAACTTGAAATTTGCGCAAGTTTCTGGTGTAAAGTTTCCATCTTTAACGGCACAAGTTTTATTCTCAGCATAACCACCCTTACTGAGCATTACGTGACATGGTGCACATAAAAGAATAACAACGACATGCATGAAACTACGACTGCTTAGGGACTTGTTAATCGTCCATGGATCATCGACAGAGTGAATCTTCGCTTCCAAGTAATGTTTTTTAAAACGAAAAAACGTGTAGAAATTGGTCGCAAATTGACGAGATCCAGGGCGACATAGACGAACAAAGGGTTTGCTGAACCATACCTTGCTCAACCATACATTGCGCGCCACACAACAGAATCATCCAACAGGAAATTAGAACCATACCTTGCTGAGGAAAAGTTAGAAGACCGTCCTGCACAGATGGAAGCGAAGCCTGGAGCAGTGGATGGAGGGAAACTCGGAGAGTGTTGGAATAGACCCAAATGCAGTGAAAATGAGGCGCGGGAAGAAGAAGAGAAGTCCACGGAAACAAGAAAGGACTGAGGCGTCAAATCTGTCTGTATGTGATGATGAAACCTACTGCCTCGTGTAGGAACCGAGGCGTCATAGCTGTTTGAACCGAGGAGACGCTTTAGCTTCGTCCTCATCCGTAGCAGCTGTTCACCATGGACCAGACTCTGCGCAATTGGTCCGTCTCATTGGATTGGCCCGGTCGAAAATATGATGGACAAGGCCGTGTTTGACATGGATTGGCCCGTTTATGCAAGTCCCGTTCCAATGTGCATCTTATGTATACATCTAACATAACTTGTTTGAATTTTAGATTAATTTTTATAAATTTCTATATACTTATATTATAGCACAATATTTCTAAATCATGTTTAAAATGAAGACCTAATTATCCTTATGTATGCAATTTAAATCATACGCATGTTATGTTTGAAATACAACTTTCTTATGTGTTATATCCATTTATGTGTCAAAGTGTCTTAGTGTATAACATTATAATACTATACTTTATACAAATGTCTACAAATTTTACGTATTTTATGAAAAATATACTTATTATTTATTTTTCCTAATGACATCATATGTATGATAACATCATTTGTATAACAACTCCTCTTAATTATTATAAATTATTATATACTTATCTTATAGCACAATATTTCTACATCATTTTATAAAATCAAGACATATGTATCCTTATGTATTAGTTGATGTATTTGAAATTCATTTTATGTTTCAAATACAACTTTGTTATGTGATAGTCTAGTTGATGTGTCAAAGTGTACTATTGTGTCATGGTGTTATAACTATGTGTCAAGGTGTTACCACTATGTGTCAAAGTGTTAATTGATATGTGTCAAAGTATTAACATGTGTCTAAATGTTACTACTCATGTTTATGACACATAAACAATGTGTCACACAATTCGGTCAATATAAAAATCGACCCATATATTGGTGTCTTATTTTCAACCCGACCTCTACATACAACTCGACCTCTATCTACTGCAGTTCTTAAGCAGGCTGAGTGGAGCTTCCAGTGCATCACCATAGTGCAGCTTCCATTTGCAGCTTCGTTCCAACTACAGCAGGATGAATGAGGTTAGTACCCGAATCCAGTGCATGAAAAAACAGAACCGTTGCTTCTACTGCGTGGTTGGTGTTAGATGACCCTTTTGTGTCCATTGTTCGGTCAGAAGTGGCAAGCATACGTGCCTTTTGTGTAATCACTGCATTCGAGATGAATCTCTCCTTCAAAAAGACAGGAATTCAGCTTCAACAGAGACAGGAACCTCGTTAGAAGTCAGAGAATCTGACAAAAGACAGCAATTCCTTTCTGTGATTTCAAATGCATATGGTAGAGTTCTATTAGTGGCTTGAAGAAGTGGTCGTGACAATTTATGCAAACTACTTGAAGAAGTGGTCGTCACAATAGTGCAACACAGTTTCATGTAGAATATGCAGATTCTGAACTTTGGATTGCATCCCTTCACTGTCTTCATTGTATTCTGAACATTTTGGATTCTGAACTTTGGATTTTGAAGTTTGGGTTGGATTCTGAACATTTTGACAGCAAATGGTATCTATGAATATTTTGACATAACATTTCCAACCGAATTGGTATCTATGAAAAACAGAGAAAATGAGAAGTGTTTGATAGGAGAATGATATTGAATTGTGTTAGAATGACATAGATGAGGATGAATTGCAGTCGAGCCGAGTTGATGATCCATTTGCTGAGAGGGAAAAGCATGACAGCATTAATGTACGTTTTTATTAGAGAAGTGCAACACATACATTCGACATTATTAATGTATGACAGTATTTTGACAGTATTAATGTATGTTTGGTTGTGAAAAACACCTTAATGTATGGTTTTTGCCTGAGAAGTGCATGTATGGTTTTTGCCCTTAATGTCTGGTTGTTAAAAACAACTTACGTTTTGAGTTGAATGTATGATTTTTGCCGACAGCTAATCCTTCAATCTATATGTATCTTATTTTCATTTTTTGAAGTATATGTATGTCATATAGATTCAAAGTGCAGTTTCTGCAATTTTGAAGCACTCCACAGATTCTAGATTCCAAGTGCAGTTTCTGCAATTTTGAAGCACTCCAATCTAAGTGGTCGCTTGATGAGCTGCAGCAGGAGCTGCATTTGACAGCACTCCACCGATCATCGACTGCATTTGACAGCACGTCACAAGTGACAGCACTCCACAGCACTCAACACAGTACATCAAGTGATGAGCTGCAGCAGGAACTGCATTTGACAGCACTCTACACTCCACAACACGCCATAGCAGGACAACCAGTTTTGAGTTGCATTTGACAACACTCCACAACACTCCACAGCAACACTTACAGCACATCACACACGTACATCACAACAACTTACAACTCGTGAACCAACAATTTTCAATAAAACTATCTCAATTTGCTATTCAAATGAATGAGTTTCCTATTGTGTAGATGTTGTGAAGATGCCGTGAAGATTGAAGTGATGTTGTCAATAACAATTGACTGCAGTTTCGACTTACAACAACAGCATGACCAACATACACATTTGGACAGAATAACAGCTCAATATTGAACAATCTCAGTCGAACCATCTCATTTCGGACAAAACATACACATTTGGACAGAATAACAGCTCAACATTGAACAATCTCAGTCGAACCATCTCATTTCAGACAGAACATACACATTTGGACAGAATAACAACTCAATATTGAACAATCTCAATCGAACCATCTCATTTTGGACAAAACATACACATTTGGACAGAATAACAGCTCAATATTGAACAATCTCAGTAAAACCATCTCTTTTCGGACAGAACATACACATTTGGACAGAATAAAAGCTCAATATTGAACAATCTCAGTAAAACCATCTCATTTCGGACAGAACATACACATTTGGACAGAATAACAGCTCAATATTGTACAATCTCAGTAAAACCAGCTCAATTCGGACGATCCATTAAAATTTGGACAGAATTAAATTCCTAAGAAACAATGACAGAATGACAGAATTAAATTCCTAACTATTGAACAATTACCTTAAGAAACATACAAACACTCTTCTATTGCACACGAAGTTACGATGCATCATCATCATCATCGTCATCCTCATCGATCTCACCCTCAAGGCCGTCCTCGTCATCGAACAAATCGTCCTCAAATTCTGTATCTGTGTCACTGTCTGTTCCATCATCAGTAATGTCCTCCTCATCTGGCTCAACAACATCTATGTCGTCAAGGCCTTCAGTTGCTTCTGTCAAGGCTTCTGTGGTCATCTCCGGGGTGGCATCCTCAACAGATATTTCGAGAGCCTCAATGTCATTTCTACACCAATCAACCACATCATCGACATGAACTACATTCGGTACATCAACAACCAGGGCTGATGTTTCCTGATATGGCTCCACTGACTCCCCACTCATTTGACCCCCAATCACAAATCGTTTTTTGGACTTTGCCCTCAGCGCAGTGCTCCAATCAGGGTTAATGTTCTCCTGTAAGTAGAAAACTTGGGATGCTTGAGCTGCAAGTACGAATGGCTCATCGGTTGATAAAATTTTTTTGGTATTTGTTGGGTATCGATAGTGACAGCCCAGTAAGAAAAGGCCTCGGAGGCCCAATAAATATAGAGGGGGTAAACCCATGACACCCGAACCGGATCGGCCCAAGTACAAGCCAAACTTGGCCCACCATCGAGTAATCCAGAATCGAGCCCAAAGTCTATAGAGACGCCAAAGGCTCTCAGACTGCTCGCCATTCTCTACCAAGTCGCGACCTTCCACTGCTCGACATGGGAGTGCTCGCCCCGAAGAGAGCCTTGTCTCTCTCCTCTGGTCCCACTAAACCGTTAATAACAGAGTGGCCAAGATATCCCGCATATCTCGGTCACATATTCACTAAAGATTAGATTTGGTAACTGCAATATCTCGCAGTAACTGCCATATCCCACGATCCGAATCTTCAGCAACTCAATATACATTAAGATATTCAGTTGCCTTTATACGGTTCTATCTCTCTTACCCTATAAATACCCTTGCTTTACATACGTTCTTTACGTTTTGAGTTTTATACACACATATACTCATTTAAGCATCGGAGAGGGACCCAGAGGCACCCCCTCTGTTGCGCTCCCCTACTTGCAGGTTCACCGGAGTTGGAGCTGAAGCGTCATCCCAACCTTGTCTGGCATTCAATTCACTGCCAGATCAGCATTCAGGATTTCACGATCCAACATTTGGCGCCGTCTGTGGGAAACGAGCAATTAAGCCATGAGAACTCGATCCCAAAGCAACCGTCGGAATCAGACTAGGGAGCGATCCTCAGATAGCTCTGATTCCGCCGCCGCTTCACCGCTTCAACAAGAACCTGCCAGCCGAGCAGGAGTTAATGTTGTTCCTCTGCGGACAGCTCGAGAACATGTCGGTGATTCAAGACCGACCCCAGCTGCTGATCAAAACGGAGCCCCTGCACCGCAGACAGTCCACATTGCGGGGCAGGATATTAATTTAACCCCCGAGATGGTCTCCTTGCTGGAAGCCATCCTAGGACAGGCGCGCCGCCAAGCCCCTGCTCCTCAGGAAAACAATCCCTCTGCTCCTAAGGAAAATCACCGCCCTGCTGCCACAGGGCCTTCACCTTCAGAAGCGGCCAATCCTAGTCCTGCTGCGCCTCAGGAGGATCAGGAGATGACGTCAGGTCAGCAGTCCCTACCTCCAGCGCACACCAAGGAGCCAGCAGCCGCATATACTGCCAATCCTTCCGGTCCGCCTCCACCCGGAGCCTCTCCCATGTACTGCACTATGGATCAGATGGATGACCTCCTCAACAAAAGGCTCCAGGAAAGACAGTTGACAGTCATAGCTCCCTTCAAGGAGCAGTCCTCTCATCCATTCACCGACGCGCTCGTCGCTATCAAAATCCCGAAGGATGTGGTTGCTCGGGCCATACATGAGTATAGCGGTGGAGGAGATCCCACCGTACATGTCAACAAACATGAGGCCTCCCTTCTGGGTAAGTCAAACGATCCCAATCATTTGGCTTTGCTATTTCCATCTACTCTTTCGGGCTCGGCTTCGTCCTGGTTCTTCGGCCTCCCTGCAGGATCAATCGGAACTTGGGCAGAGTTGAGAAGCAAGTTCCTGGAGAGATATATGGGCGAGCGCCAATTGCTGAAGAGCGTGGTCGCCCTTGACTCGGTCAAACAGCAGCCTGGAGAGTCGCTGTCCAACTTCTACGGGCGTTTTCATCAAAACGTCACAGAATTAGATCGCCGAATCTCGGATGGGGAAATCATTCGAGCATTCTACAGAGGTCTGGATGTGGCCAACAAGGCCTCGAGAAAGCTGCGAAACAGCTATCACGTGAAGGAGATAGAGACATTGGAGGAGTTGGCGTCCAGAGCAAAAGGTTTCATAGACCTTGAACGCGCAAACATCGAGGCTAATCTCCTGACGACCTCGCTAAGGGTAACCCATGAACCCCGACGCGATGGTAAGAAGGAGATAAAGAAGGAGAAGAAGGGAAAAGAAAGTAAGCCACGAGTCGAGTCTCTTCCAGCACCTCGCCATCCAGAGGTCCCTGAGTACTTCACGCCTTTAAATAGGCAGATCTCAGCGGTACTAGTCGAGATGGAGAGGAGATCCTTGGCGAGGCCACCGATGCCTCGCCGAGGTGGGTTACCCATGGGCAAGGATGTCGAGAGCTATTGCAGATACCATAAGTGCAAGGGCCATAAGACAGACGATTGCAAGATTCTGAAGCGAGATATAGAGAGGCTGATTCAGGGGGGAATGTTGAAGGAATTTGTGGCAGGGCGAGACCGAAGTCGAACGCCCCCAGGAGACATCGTTCACCAGCCCCTGCAGATCAAGCTGAGCCTTCTGGAAGCAAGAGGAGAGTGAATCTGATTGCGGGAGGATTCGGTGCAGGCGGCGAGAGGTCAAGCGCCAGAGAGGTCTACGCCACTCAGATCTCTACGGCAGTTCAGTTGGGGAAGCGGCCAAGACCTGAAGAAAACATTGTCATCTCATTCTCTGAAGATGATTTGGCACATGTCACCATGCCCCACAACGATGCTCTGGTCATTACGGCAGATATTGACGACTGTGATGTTGCAAGGATTCTGGTCGACGGAGGCAGCTCGACAGACATCCTGTTTCTGGACGCCTTCGAAAAGATGGGCAAATCAAAACGCGACCTGAAGAGGGTCGACTTTCCGCTGATCGGATTTGCGGGAAGGACAACTTATCCACTGGGGGCTATAACCATGCCAGTGATTTTTGGCGAGGGGTGGAAAAGCATCAAGGTGTCGGTCACTTTCCTGGTGGTCGATTCACCTACATCCTACAACGCCATCATAGGGAGGACCACGATCAACCCAAATAAGATTGTGGCCTCCACTGTCCACCAGAAGATGAAGTTCCCCACTCCGAACGGGATTGGAGAAGTGCTAGGAGATCAGCCTTCCTCGCGGCAATGCTATGTGAACTGTTTACGCAGGAAGAACCAAAGGGAGACGCTCGCCATCGAGACAGAGGCCGATCCCCGCGAGGACTTGGCTCGACCAGCACCCATGGAGGAATTGGAGGAGGTCGAGATCGATGGTCCGGACAAAAAGGTGCGCATTGGGACCACCTTGAAAGAGGATCAGAAGGAGGCCATGACCGCCCTCCTCAAGGAATTCAAAGAGCTCTTTGCCTGGCAGCCGAGCGACATGCCAGGAATCAGCATAGATATTATCTCTCATGAGCTCAGGATAGACCCCTCCATCAAGCCGATCGCCCAAAAAAGAAGATCATTCGGGACTGGTAAGCGTTTGGCGATCAGGCAGGAAGTCGGCAGACTGATTGAAGCTGACTTCGTCAGAGAAGTAGGATTCCAGAGTTGGGTCGCCAACCCGGTTTTGGTCAAGAAATCAAACGGCAAGTGGAGGATGTGCGTCGACTTCCGCGATTTAAACAAGGCTTGCCCCAAAGATTCATATCCCCTTCCGAGAATTGATCAGCTGGTCGATGCTACCTCGGGTCATGAGATGCTGAGCTTCATGGACGCCTATTCAGGCTACAACCAGATCAGAATGCATCCAGATGACGAGGCGCACACTGCTTTCTATGCCGACGGGGACATTCTATGCTACAAGGTGATGCCCTTTGGTCTCATCAATGCCGGGGCAACTTATCAGCGGATGGTGAACCGACTGTTCCAGGACATGCTGGGAAGGAACATGGAGGCCTACGTGGATGATATGCTCGTTAAATCCATCAAAGGCAATCCTCATACCACCGACCTCCGTGAAGCTTTTGAATGCATGAGGAGACACAGCGTTCGCCTGAACCCAGCAAAGTGCGCCTTTGGAGTCAAGTCCGGGAAGTTCCTGGGTTTTATGGTCAGCGAAAGGGGCATTGAAGCAAACCCGGAAAAGCTAAAGGCCATAGAAGAAATGAAGACGCCAACCTGCCATAAGGAAGTCCAATGCCTGAACGGCCGACTAGCTGCTCTTAACCGCTTTCTCTCCAAAGCAAGCGACAAGTCCCTCCCGTTCTTCAAAACCTTGAGGGCCAACCGTAAGTTCGAGTGGACGCCAGACTGCGAGGAAGCATTCCAGTCCTTGAAAAGGCATATTCAAACACTCCCAGCTCTGGCAAAACCCGTTCCAGGCAAGCAGCTTTTCCTCTATTTAGGCATTAGCGATGTGGCAGCCAGTGCTGTTTTAATAAGGGAGGAGAATAATGTTCAGAGTCCAGTGTATTTTATTAGCAAAATGTTCAACTCAGCAGAAATAAGATATGTCCAGATTGAGAAGTATCTCTATGCCTTAGTTATTGCTGCTCGGAAGCTGAGACCTTACTTTCATGCGCACGACATCACGGTCCTCACCAATCAACCTCTCAAAAACTTCCTGATGAAGCCAGATTCTTCAGGAAGAATGGTCAAGTGCGCGATCGAGCTCAACGAGTTCAGGATCAAATTTGCGCCAAAAATGGCCATCAAAGGTCAAGCACTAGCTGATTTCATAGTGGAAAGCACGAGTAACGGTCAAGCGATGGCAGAAAACAGGCCAAGTCAGTCAGCAAACGACGATCAAATCTGGGAACTCTATACGGATGGGTCTTCATCAAAAGAAGGCTCGGGGGCAGGTTTAATTCTTATTCCTCCTGAGGGCGAGCCTCTGAAATACGCGATCGCCTTGACATTCCCGGCGACCAATAACGAAGCAGAATATGAGGCTCTTATCACTGGACTCAGACTGGCAAAAGGAATGGGTATAACAGCGCTTAAGGTAAAAAGTGATTCAGAGCTTATTGTCAATCAGGTTAATGGCGCCTACGAGGCAAAGGGAGAAAAGATGAAGAAATATCTCGGCATCGCCAAAAAACTAGTCGTGGAAATCCCAAATTTCGCGATTGAGTTTATTCCTCGCCAAGAAAACCAGATGGCAGATTCTTTGAGTAAGCTAGCCTTCGGAGGGGCGACAATCCAGGATGTGCAATTTCTGGAAAAGGCCCTATGTTCAGTCCTTGAAAACAGAGCGGAGGTCTTCAACATTCAAGAACAGGTCACCTGGATGACCCCATTCCAGAATTATTTGAAAAAAGGCATCCTCCCAGAGGACGAAGGCGAATCCACTAGGATTAGAAGACTCGCAGCCAGTTATCTAATCATCGATGGAGAACTCTATAGAAGAGGTTATTCGACGCCTTACTTGAGATGTGTTGCTCTACCCGAAACAGAAAAAGTTCTTCGAGAAGCTCATGAAGGGGCAGCAGCATGTCATGAAGGCGCTCGATCGCTAAGCAGGAAAATATTCAGACTGGGATATTACTGGCCGACCTTGGGAAAAGACGCAGCCGAATTAACACAGAAGTGTGAAATTTGCCAGCAGTTTGCACCACGATCGGGTCGACCATCGACATTATTATCCCCAATGGCGGGTGCCTGGCCCTTCGCTCAATGGGGAATCGATATATTGGGTCCTTTTCCCATTAGCACTGGTCAGCGTACTCACATTATAGTGGCGATCGACTACTTCACTAAGTGGGTAGAGGCGAAAGCTCTAGCTTCGACAACGGAATTCCAAGTTATCAAGTTCATGCAGGTCAACATATTCTCCAGGTTTGGTATTCCCAAAATACTCATCAGCGATAATGGTCCGCAATTCGTTGGAAAGGAGTTGAAATGGCTCTGTGAAGAGAATCATATCGACCATCGCTTCAGTTCAGTACATCACCCTCAAACGAATGGGCAAGCTGAAGCAGCCAACAAGATTGTCTTAGCCGGACTCAAGAAAAGGGTTCGAGCATTCAAAGGGAATTGGGCAGAAGAGCTGGAAAACGTATTATGGGCCATCAGAACAACGCCTAAGGCGGCCACAGGAGAAACGCCTTTCAGTTTAGTGTACGGATCAGAAGCAGTAGCACCAGCTGAATTAACAGTGCCTACCCACAGAGTCCTACACTTTAACGCGGAGGCAAATGAGATCGAGCGCAGAACTGACCTCGACTTGGCAGAGGAAAAGAGATGGCTCTCGGAAAAAACACAGGCAAAAATGCGCTTGGCGACCGCTCGGTATTTCAACAGAAAAGTTAGCGCTCGCCAATTTTTCGTGGGGGAGATGGTTATGAGAAGGAATGAATTTACAAGGCTGGACAGTAAAAACAAACTTTCATCCAAATGGGAAGGACCATACAAAGTAGTAGAGATCGCCGCACCAGGATCCTACTATTTGGAAACCACCGAAGGCGAGAGGTTACCCCGTCCATTTAATTCAGAGCATTTAAGAAGATTTTATGCATAGCTTGTAATCAAACTGCTTATGTCAATAAAAGAAAGCCATTCCTTCACAAAGCGCGTCCACTCGAAGCAAGCTGAAGCCAAAAAGCCCTGATGCCAAAGTCAGGCCACAAAAGCCCTAGCAACAAAGCTAGGCCAAAAGCCCTAACAACAAAGTTAGGCCAAAAGCCCTGACGCCAAAGTCAGGCCAAAAAGCCCTAGCAACAAAGCTAGGCCAAAAGCCCTAACAACAAAGTTAGGCCAAAAGCCCTGACGCCAAAGTCAGGCCACAAAAGCCCTAGCAACAAAGCTAGGCCAAAAGCCCTAACAACAAAGTTAGGCCAAAAGCCCTGACGCCAAAGTCAGGCCAAAAAAGCCCTAGTAACAAAACTAGGCCACAAAAGCCCTAGCAACAAAGCTAGGCCAAAAGCCCTAACAACAAAGTTAGGCCAAAAGCCCTGACGCCAAAGTCAGGCCAAAAAGCCCTAGTAACAAAACTAGGCCAAAAAGCCCTAGCAACAAAGCTAGGCCAAAAAAGCCCTAGTAACAAAACTAGGCCACAAAAGCCCTAACAACAAAGTTAGGCCTCAAAAAACCTGACACCAAAAATCAGGCAAAGCCCTGACGCCAAAGTCAGGCCAAAAGACCTAGCAAAATGTTAGGCAAAATAAAAGCTCTGACGCCAAAGTCAGGCCAAAGAAAGTTTAGGCGATCACTATTGATGATAAAGCCTGACAAACTCCAAATCCCCTGTTATTAGGCCAACACCTCAAAGGTTTAAACTTCAAAGAAGGTAATATCTCTTTGAACTTAGAAGTTTATGCTTTTAAGTGTCAAAAGTATTATCCTTAGAAAGTTTAACTTATGATTGGTCTACGGCTTTAAGGGTCGACGACATTACCAAGCAAGGAAAAAGTGGAAAGTAACTATGAGTAAGATATTGGATAGCTGAATATGTTCAAAGTCGATTAAAGGCTCAAGAATATAAAGGCATTCAATAGAAAAACCCAAGTCTTCGATAAATAATTACAAACCAAAAACAGAAAGTACAAAAATGGCTATCTAAAAAAGATAAAGATGGTCGCCAAGGAGTTGGGGACTTCAAGCTTCGGGGTTCTCGGGGGCAAGGGCACTCTGCTCGTCTTCAGGGGCAGAAGTACTGGGCTCGCCTTCAGGAGCAGCCTCTCCAGCAACAGAGGGCTGCGAAGGACGACTCCGCAGGAAGGTCTTCAAGGAGGCGACTTCCCCAAGAGGAAAGTTGGGATCGACCGCCTGGACCTCATCCACCAGGACTCGGAGAAAATCGGCGATTGCCGACTTCATCTCCTTCAGAGCGCAGTCCTCAAACTCCTCAGAGGCTTTGAATGCCTCAACTACGCTCTGGGGCGAAGGGACGGCTTTCAATTGTGCAGTTAACCGATCCCTCTCCTCCTCCAAGGCAATCCCCCGGGCTTCCGCAGCTTCCATCTGAGCCACCGCAGCTTCTCTCTGGGCGTCAGCAGCGTCCCTTTGCGCCTCAGCAGCAACCCTGCGAGCCTCCGATTCTGCCCCTTGCGCCTGAGCTTCCTTAAGTTCAGCATCTAGGCGAACTCGGACGATCTCTCCCTGATCTAAACACAGGTGAAGAGCGTCAAAGTCCTGAAGAGCGGCAGCGGCTTCAGCCTCCCTCTTCTGGACATCAGCAAGGAGGCGCTGCTCCTTCCTGAGGTATTCCTCTCGGGTATTATCTGCCAAGGCGATCGCTGCATCTGCAGTCGTCTTGATAGTCCCCAATTGCTCAGGAATGACCCCCGTGCTTCGGTACTGCTCCAGCTCGGCGAGCACACTGGAATACTTGTCGGTGAGCTCCCCGAAGACACGACCAAGAATCACCTCTTCCCGAACGAACTGGCAACAAATATAGAATAAAAGCTGTCAGGACAACAGACAATAAGGGAACGACAAAGAGAGGACTCTACGAAATAAAAGTATGAGATCTTACCAAAGCCACTCGTTCGAAGTGGGACCGAAGGAACCCCTCGATCTGATGAAGTTCCGTGGGAACAATCGAGCGGTCCGCGGGGGGAATTATCCCGTCCAGAAGCCGCATACACATATCCGGGCTGCCCCGGAGGCTCTTCTGGGGAGGGTACCCCTTCTTCATAAGGTCCCCACAGGGGACCCAAGTTTCCCGAGAATTCGCTGATTCAAGCGGCTGAAACAAGCCGGCAAGGGAGCAATGCTCATCCACAGGAGCCCTCGATGAGCTGGAAGCAGCATGCCCCTTCTCCTTGGTCCCAGACTCCTTAGGAGGAGCCATGGGCACAGTAAGAACAGGAGGAGCTAAGGTCAAAACCTTCCCCTTGGCGGCAGAAGGACCCTGGGGAGAGGGAGAAGGGGGCACCGCGTCTAGACCCTTCCCTTTATTAGCGGAAGGACCCCCAGGAGGGGGAGGAGAAGGATGCTGGTCGACTTCCGGACATTCCTCACTCCTGACCTTCTTGGAGGGAGGAGGAGCATGATCCCGGACCATGTCGGTTGAGGACTCCTCTGCAAAACAACAAGACAAAAATGTCAAAAACAAAAAACCGCAAAGTATGAAGACGTTAAATCTACGAATAACAAAGCAACATACCTGGTTGGCGAGGGTCAGCAGTGGCCGAGGGAAGCACCTCCTCGGGCTTCCTCTTGGACGAACGCCTAGAAGGGGGAGGAGGACAGTTCAACAATGCCTGGTCGGAGGACAATCCCGCTGATCCCTGGTCATCAAAGAGACCTATCAGTTTCTGGCTCTTGCTTACAACCTTCCCTACAAGTAATAAAGCAAGATAAGAGTTAGAAAATTACCCAATCATCAAAGATTGGCGTGGCTTGATGAATGCCCGCCATCTCAAGGGCATTCTCGGTAGTCTCCGACACGGAGCGGATGGACTTGAACTGAGATGACCGATGCGACCGGTATAGGTCATCGATAGCGTTTCGATCACTCTCTGATAGCTCCTCGAAGGAAGGAGGGAAATCCTTGTCCGGGATCAACAATTTCCAGGGCACCCCCCCCTTATAAAAGAAGTAACACTTCTTATAATTGGAGTTGGTGGTCCGAAAATCGTCGACCACGCGGACATGGACGTTCCAAACCCATCCCTGAGGGCCTCTCCACTCTGAAAACTTCGGCCAGCGGGATTGGAAGTGGTGAAAGTGGTTTGCCCCTGCTGCCAGGCGGAAGAAGCACCGGAACAGGGCCAGTGAATATATCCATTCCTGGCGTAAGCATAGGAACTTGAAGCCGACCCACATCCTGAGGGCATTCGGGACAAGCTGTGTGGGGTGAATCCCGTAAAACTGACACAAGGTCTGTAAATCCTCACAGAGAGGAAAACGCAACCCAGCATCGATCTGGGCCGCATAAATGTAAACCTCTCCATCGTGAGGAAAATGCAGACCTAGGCCAGGATACCTAGGAGCATCCTCCACGTTGAAGCCACCGAGCGCCACCACGGTCTTAAAATAAGCCGGCTTCAATTCATTAGGCTTGACGTCTACTCGAACAAATTCAAATTGCTCCTGATAAACATAAAAAGCAAAGAACAGCAGAGGATATTGCCAAAGCAGAGCAATAAAAGGGCGAAAGTTTACCTTTTGGGGAAAAAATAGGCGTGTTTAGCTCGGGCCCGTCCACCACCATAGGAGTGGTTGCAGTCCTGCCCAAATCGGTATGTTCCTCTACTGAGGGGGGCACGATTTCATCCCTGATGGTCAAAGGGACATCAGCATTTCTGGGAATGTTGGCTTTGTTGGCACCCTTGGGAGCCGTGTGCTTGACTCTCTGATTGCGAGGAGCCATGGAAATATTGGGAGAAGGCTGAAGAAGGTTGAGATAAGAAATGGAAAGGATCGCAATGAAGCTCTGAAAATCCGAGAGAGCGGATAAGCGTAAAAGACAGAATACAGAAACTGACGTTTCCTATATAGACCAAAAGGGGAGTAACCGCCACGAGTAAATCGAAGCGACGCAGAGGAATAATTGCACCCTTTTGGAGAAAACCGAAGCAATGTCAGAATTCCAAGAGACGACGGTCGGCTGGTACAGACAGCTGTCAAACTACCCTGGGTTTACGGAAAAGTAAATGTCAGGCGTGCCTCAAGTGACCGTTCGATTTCTGGACAACTGTGCAGTTATTAAATGCTAAAATTCCACTAAGGAGACAAGATGGTCGCCAGCGCACTAATAAAGTTTTAGCAGAAGTACCTCGGGTAGGTAATGATCGCCTAACTAAGAAAGATAGACTTCCATAAGCCTGGGTCACCTCGAGTGATCGCCAAAAGGGAATAAAAGGAAGGATATTCTTTCGGCTTTGAACAGAGAAGAAATTGCCCGCCAAATGAGCTCGAAGTGTCTCAAAGGCACTGGACCATTACCAAAGACGTCACTATCTAAAACCCTACTAGGAAATCAAGCTCGACCGAAGGAACTTCAATCAAGCTTCGGGGGCAAATGTTGGGTATCGATAGTGACAGCCCAGTAAGAAAAGGCCTCGGAGGCCCAATAAATATAGAGGGGGTAAACCCATGACACCCGAACCGGATCGGCCCAAGTACAAGCCAAACTTGGCCCACCATCGAGTAATCCAGAATCGAGCCCAAAGTCTATAGAGACGCCAAAGGCTCTCAGACTGCTCGCCATTCTCTACCAAGTCGCGACCTTCCACTGCTCGACATGGGAGTGCTCGCCCCGAAGAGAGCCTTGTCTCTCTCCTCTGGTCCCACTAAACCGTTAATAACAGAGTGGCCAAGATATCCCGCATATCTCGGTCACATATTCACTAAAGATTAGATTTGGTAACTGCAATATCTCGCAGTAACTGCCATATCCCACGATCCGAATCTTCAGCAACTCAATATACATTAAGATATTCAGTTGCCTTTATACGGTTCTATCTCTCTTACCCTATAAATACCCTTGCTTTACATACGTTCTTTACGTTTTGAGTTTTATACACACATATACTCATTTAAGCATCGGAGAGGGACCCAGAGGCACCCCCTCTGTTGCGCTCCCCTACTTGCAGGTTCACCGGAGTTGGAGCTGAAGCGTCATCCCAACCTTGTCTGGCATTCAATTCACTGCCAGATCAGCATTCAGGATTTCACGATCCAACAGTATTGACACACACAAATCTGTACTCATCAATTTTCATCCCATTGAAGGATGAAAGTACGTTGTACCAATCACATTTGAACAACACAACTGATAGGTTACCAAGGTACTGCAGCTCAACCACCTCCCTCAACACTCCATAATAATCAATTGCACCTTCAATGGGGTTGTTATCGGATGTACTCGCGTAGCACGTTGTGTCAGCTTTACACAACACACCGCTGTTGTCAAAACTCCTCATTACAGACCGCTTATTGGTATGGAAGATGAACCCATTTTCTTTATAACCAGTATATGTCTTAGCTCCATATAACGGTCCTCGTGCCTAAGCCTTTAGTTGGCGACCTCTCTCATCCTCAGCCGATCCAACTATTCGACCAACCTGAGAATGCAAATACTCTAAACGTCAATAACGTTGACATTAAAAGGAATACCCATTCCTATCTGTGTCATAGTGTCATACCCTGCCCTCCAACCATGGTATGAATGTTCTATTGTGCATGACATCGATGTTCCGCCTACTCACCCGTGCGCCTAGTAGTTGCCTCTTGTGTTCACTACGTACATGGACAAGACAACCAATCCGATTGTTAGATGTAATGCTGTTAAAAGTTTGAGAATAAACATAACAGTAAAGGTGAATGCAATACTCGATGAATGGCTTCAACTTTTCAGACTGATTAGGACGTACAAGTAGCACTGCTCCCATTCCGTGTTTGACAGTTCATGGACAATTGCACGACCTATTGGAGCTCCTACCGGCTGGAAGATCGATAACCCATCTGCCGCCCTTAGAGTTACCTCAGTTACTATAACTAACTCATGTCTTGTAAATTTGGTCTCAATGTCATGGAGATATCTAGATCAAAATGTCAAACACTCTAGAGCAATATAACCCTCCGCTATTGACCCTTCCGGACGACTACGATTACGCACAAACGACTTCATTATCCCCATTATCCTACAATAAGAACATGTTATTAGTGAGACAGCTCTTCTGTCAAAGGCATACTTCATAAAAGAGTGAAAAAACTTACCTTTCGATTGAATACATCCAACGATATTGCACTGGCCCAGCTATTTTTGCTTCCTCTGCTAGATGGATGATAAGATGGACTGTGATATTGAAGAAACTTGGTGGGAATATTCTCTCTAGATTGCACATTGTCATGGGTAATTGCGACTCCACGTTCAACAGATCCGACGGGTGCAACTCCTTATAGCATAGAATCCTGTTAGTCTTGTCTATCAGAGCTTTGCATACATGTTTGGGGAGTAATCCTTTAATAGCCACAGATAGGATACGTTGCATAAGAACATGGTAGTCATGACTTTTCAACCCAATCAATTTTCTGTCTTTCACCTTAACGCAACGTGAAATGTTTGATGAATAACCGCTAGGAAGTCTCAAGTTCTTAAGAAACTCACACAGTTTAATCTTCTGTTCCTTTGATAGGGAAAAGCAAGTTGGTGGTAAGACCAATTTTGTTCCTCTACAGGCTGGATGCAAGCTCGTTCTTATGCCTAAGGCCTGTAAGTCGAGCCGAGCATTAAGGGTGTCATTCGTTTTACCGGCAACACCCAATAACATCCCAATGAGGTTATCACACACGATTTTCTCAATGTGCATCACATCCAAATTGTGAGGGATTAAGAGGTGCTGCCAATAAGGTAGTTGGTAGAATATGTTTTTTTTTTTTCCAATTTCCAGTAGTTGAGTCTATTCCAACTTGAATGGGCGGTTGAGTCTTACCGAACATGATTGGATCAAGATTCTCTAGCACATGTAACACTTCCTCCCCCGATAGTCTTTGTGGGGCCATCCGTAACTCTCGTTTCCCGTCGAATGAACTTTTGTTTCTTCTCCATTGGTGATCGGTGGGGAGGAATCGTCTGTGTCCCATAAAAGAACATTTTCTCCCATTCTTCAATCGCCAATAATGGGTGTCCATTTGACAGATAGGACATGCCAAATTACCATAAGTAGCCCAACCGGACAAGTTCGCATAGGCAGGAAGATCATTAATGGTCCAAAGTACAGCTAAGCGCATCTGGAAGTTTTCTTTCTTGTCCGCATCATATGTGAGCACACCATTCGACCATAACTCATTCAACTCTTTGATCAACGGTTGCAGATACACGTCTATGTCATTTACTAGAGCCTTTGGTCCAGGAATCAACATTGATAGCACGTAGTTTGTATCTTTCAAACACACCTCGGGAGGCACATTGTATGGAATAAGAACAACTAGCCACATGCTATATGGGTGACTTTTATCACTGTACGGATCAAACCCATCAGTAGCTAATCCAAGCCTCACATTCCGTGGGTCTTCCCCCAAATGCAGGTAGTACGCTGTCAAGTTTCTTCCAAGCATCTGTATCAGCAGGATGACGTAGAATACCATCCTTTAATCGTCGTGTATGGTGCCAGGTCATAGAGGAAGCAGTTTTGGGGGACATGAATAATCTTTGCAACCTTGAAGTTAGTGGAAAATATCGAAGTACTTTGACTGTTAGCTTCCCTCTTTGTCGCTTCGATTGCTCTGGTATATCCAGTCCTCCAGTGTTGTGTCGTGGTTTAATCCATCTTGACTCCCCACACGTTGGACACACATCCAAATTGGCGTACTCTTTTCTAAATAGTATATAGTCATTTACACAAGCATGCATCTTTTGGTAGTCCAGCCCTAACCCTCCTATAAATTTCTTGGCTTCGTAGTAGGACTTAGGGACTGTGTTCCCTGGTGGCAATACTTTACTTAGCATGCGAAGTAGCTCATCAGCGAACTTGTTTGAAACCTTGTACAGTGCCTTGAGATGCAACAATTCAACTAAAAAGGACATCTTCGTGTAGGAGACACAACTGGGATATAAGCTCTTTTCACAATCTTCTAATAGCTTATAAAATGTCCTAGCATCGGCGTTTGGTTCCTCACCTTCGTCCACCCTCATACCACCGAACCCATCATGCACCATATCCGCCATTTCCCCACGAGAGGATGAATTCCTACCATTATGGATCACATCTTCGAATTCCTCCCCATGATCCACCCATGTAGTATAAGTTGGCAATATTCCCCATTTTTCAAGATGGAGCTTAATAGTAGTTCTCCCCATTAAGAAAGCACCAACACAGTTATTGCAAGGACAGTAAATCTTACCATCCCAACTGGAATGAGAGTAGGCAAAGTCGAGAAACGAAGCGACCCCTTCCTTATAATCCCCACTTTGCCGAGGTTTGGTCATCCAACTCTTATCCATCGCACTTCTATTTCTGCAAAGAAATATCAACCCAAATCTTTGGGATTAAAAAGACAGCACAACAGTTTAGAAACATGTAGTACATGAAGTAGCATCATTAGTTGTTGACAGTTATCCAGACCGTTCGTAAAAGTTCAAATATGCATTTTCGTTTCTGTGTGGATCGAAGCAAACGGAACCAGAGAGCTGTCCGTTGGAACCGTACGAGCTGCAGCTAGCTTAATTGCTAGTTAATTAGTTGTTATACACAAGAGTAGAACTCCTTCGATCGACTTGTCCAATTTTATCAGCACAGTTGTTACTTGTTTGTAGCAGCACGTTTTTTGGGGCTAAACAGTACAACTCGTGACAATTCAATTCACACAATTAAGCTCATGACCGTTGGCTATATATAACACACAATTAAGCTCATGACAATTCAATTCGCAATTACAAGAATCCACATTCGACTACTCATACCAGCCTACCTGAGGAGAAATGCTTGTCGCGGGATACTGCAGCAAACGATTTCACGATTGATCGGCACCAGCTGGGTTGCTTCCTGGAATGTCTGCGCGCAACCTACGTGCGTCCTGGGAGTCGATCTGAAAGGGAATCCGTTCTTGGCAACGGTCGTTGATGGACTGACGAAGGCTCTGGTCTGCACGGGGGAGTTTTGAACTGTACTGGAAAAAACGATATGTTCTGTTATAATTGCGGGTATAGAGTTTAGCAACGGCAATACATACATTACCAATGAAGTTATGCCGATACTGTTTACCCATTTATTACATCAATTAATTTTGAAAGTAAACATACTGTTTTGCAATACCAATATATTCTGTTACTAAATATCACTATTAACCTCGGCTGAGTTTTTGACACATGGATTTGATCGGCACAGACATATTGCGACGGCAAACGTCAATACTAAAGGATTGTTTGTGCTACGACAAATGTGTTGACACTAAAACGTGGCTACTGGGACGTATTAAAATGCTGTCACTTATACACCTTTTTACCAACCCACTCCTTGTGTCAACAAATTAATTTCGTGGCTGTTGATACAGATTCTTGTAGTGGTGGTAACAAACCACAATGTCAATTGTGCGGCAAATTTGGTCACTTGGTGCACAGGTGCTTCCTAAGATTCAATGTTCATTTCCAAGGAGTAACATCTCAACCACATGAGATGAGTGCTAATCTTGTGACTACAGCTCCATGGATGACTGAATCTAATGAGATGCAGCCTGTTCAACATCAGTTTTATCAGCCTCAACCTCTACCTCAGATTCAGTCCCCTCCAATTCCTTATATGTTTAATCCTTGTCCGCCTGCTATGATTAATCCATATCAACCTTGTTACACTCCTTATGGATCAACCTTCAACTCATACTATCCTATCAATCCTCCTGTTCAGCAAGGTCAAGTGCCTCAACAATCTCAACAGGCTCACATTTCTGATGCTCACAAAGCAACAGCATCTCAGGCGAACACAGACAAAGCATGGTACCCAGATTCTGGTGCAACCAATCACTTTGCACATGGACCACCAGGTATTGACTCTCAACCGTACCTAGGCTCTGGTAAGGTACAGGTTGCCAATGGATCTTTCCTTGATATTAATAGGATAGGAACTTTTGTTATTCCATCTGCTTCCAAACCGCTTTTATTAAATAATCTACTGTATACTCCTAAAATCACTAAAAATCTTGTCTCTGTTTCTTAGTTTACGAAGGACAACAAGGTGTTTTTTGAGTTTCATCCTACTTACTGCCTGGTCAAAGATGCATTGACAAGAGAAAATCTGCTTAGGGGTGCTGAGTCTAATGGTCTCTACAAGTTCGATATTAGTCATTTGATTGATAAATCTGCTCATTGCTTGTCTTCTTCTATTAGTGTCAATAATAAGAGTCTCAATATTGCTGTCATGTGTGACTCATATGATCATAACTTGCTGTTGAATAATAATGGTTTTGTTGCAAACTCTCAGTTAAGTAGTAATGGAGTTGATATAAATGAAACGTGTTGTTTGACTATAAAGGTAAAGATGAAATCGTCGATTCTTCATCAGAGGCTTGGACATCCGTCAGTAAGTACTTTGAATCAGATTGTTAAAAATAAGAGCATTCAGCTAATATCGGATGATGTTTTGTGTACTTCATGTGCTGTTGGAAAATGTATCAAACTGCTTTTCACAGATTCTAAATCTGTTTACACTGCTCCTCTTGATCTCAAAGAGTTAGACATTTGGGGACCAGCTCCTTTAGCATCCAATGGTTGTTCTTACTGCTTGAGCATAGTTGATGTTTTCTCTCGGTTCACCTGGATTTATTTTTTGAAAAAGAAAAGTGACGTTGCTCAGATTTTTCCTCAGTTTCACAGGACTGCTGAAAAACAACTTGGATTGCAGCTGAAAGCCATTCAAACTGACAATGGTGGGGAGTTCAAATCTCTCAGTTCATATTTGTCACAGTTTGGAATTGCTCACAGGTTTACTTGCCCATACACATCTGAGTAGAATGACATTGTCGAGTGAAAACATAGGCATATCGTCGAGACAGGTTTGACACTCATGAAGAATACATCTCTTCCTATGCAATATTGGACTGATGCATTCTTCACTGATGTCTTCTTGATAAACAGATTACCCTCTACAGTTTTACTTAATATTTCTCCTCATGAAAAAATGTTTGGTAAAGCTCCTGATTATGATTTTCTAAGGGTATTTGGGTGTCTTTGTTTTCCTCTATTGCGCCCGTACAATAGACACAAGCTTGATTTCAGATCTGCTCAGTGTGTATTTCTTGGATATTGCGCAAATCAGCATGGCTACAAATGCTTAGATGTTAGTGGTCGTGTTTATGTGTCTAGACATGTCAAGTTTCATGAAAATGTCTTCCCATTTGCTGATTCTAATGGTCAGTTCATGCAATCTTCGGCTCCTAAGAATACTGAAACATCTGTTCCTTTCTTCTTACCTTTTAATTCTAATGCTTGTTCTCTAGTTGATGCAGATGAGCAGAATCCTGTGCAAGTTGATGTATCTCCTCCTCCAGCGTTTACCAGTGCCACTTATTCAAGTACTACTGATCATGCTATAGAGTTAACTAACAGGATTTCTTCTCCTGATGTTCAAGCATCTCCTATTATATCATCTGGTAATGATCTTGCTCTTGTCAATGAGGATACTTTACCTTTACCTAATAGTAGTATCAGATATAGACCTCAAGGACACATACTTGTTCCATCCGAGTCTACATTTCAGTTAGGTAATTTAGACATTCAGCCTGTACAACATAAGGACTCATCAGTGGTTTCTAACATCAGGTACACTTTACAAGATCCTTCTCTTGTTCCTGTGGTTTTGAATGAAAGTGTTGATCAAATTACATCTGAGTCTTTGCATAACAATGCTGATCACATATCTACTACAGACAATCGATCCTGAGTCGAAAATATAAGGTCTCCTAAAAACATAACTAATACTCATTCAATGATTAACAGGTCCAAAGTTAAAGACATTGCAGCTCTGACTACCAGTCTTCATCAGCTTGAAGATTATTCAGAGTCCCCTCCACCAGATATATACACTGCTATGAAGATTTCTCACTGGGCTCAAGCTGTCAAAGATGAGTTACATGCCTTGGCTGTCAACAATACTTGGTCTCTCACTGTATTACCTGGAGGACAAATCCCTGTGGGTTGCAAATGGTTGTTCAAGGTGAAGAAAAACGCTGATGGTTCTGTTGCTAGGTACAAAGCTAGGTTGGTTGCAAAAGGATTTTCTCAAAAACCAGGATTTGACTTTCAAGACACATTTAGTCCAGTGGTTAAACCTCCCACGGTGCGTATTATTTTGACACTAGCATTGACACATAAATGGGCTCTTAGGCAAGTGGATGTCAACAATGCCTTTCTTCATGGGGAATTGTCTGAAGATGTATATATGACTCAACCTCCTGGATTCGAACAAACTGATGATCAAGGAAGAGTATAGGTTTACAGGTTGAACAAGGCCTTATATGGTTCAAAACAAGCTCCACGAGCGTGGTTTGAAAGGTTTAAAAGTTTTCTGATTCATTCTATTGGTTTTACTACATCTCTTGCTGATAACTGTTTGTTTTTAAAAAATACTGATAAAGGTAGTGTTTATTTGTTAGTATATGTAGATGATATTGTTGCTACAGGTAGTAATGCTGAGGCATCAGAATGTATAATTCAGCAGATCAATCAAGAGTTCAAACTAAAAGATCTTGGGTTGCTCAATTATTTTTTAGGTATGGATGTCCAGGTAGGTGATGATTGCTTGCTACTTTCTCAAAAGAAGTATATTTCTGATTTACTTCTTAAGGTTGGGATGTCCACTGCCTCAGTCATACCTACACCGATGTCGGGTAATTTTTTGAGTAAAATTGTTTCTCAAACTCATTCTAATCCTGCTGATCCGACTTTGTATAGAAGTACTATAGGGGCATTGCAACATGTATGCATTACCAGACATCAGCTTTGCTGTCAACAAACTTAGTCAATATATGCAACATCCCACTGTTAGACATTGGAAAGCTGTTCTTCGTGTGCTTAGATATCTAAAGGGAACTATTAATCATGGGATTCTATTCAGAGCTTCTCCTGTTTCTTCATCTGAGGTATCTTTAGTTTCATATGCTGATGCAGATTGGGGTAGTGACACTGAAGACAGAAAATCTGTTTCTGGTCATTACCTTTTGCTTAATAATAATCCTATTGTTTGGAGTTCGAAAAAGCAATTTGTTATATCTAGGTCCAGTTCTGAAGCTGAGTATAGGTCAGTGGCTAATGCCATGTGAGAAGTTCTATGGGTAGTTTCTCTGTTATCTGAGTTAGGAATTAAACTGTCTTCTGTACCTGTGATCTGGTGTGACAATACAGGTGCAGTAGCTTTGACGGAGAACCCCATTCAACATTCAAAGATGAAACATGTTGAGTTGGACTTGTGTTTTGTCAGAGAGAAAGTGCAGAGTGGACAGATTGTTGTTAACTTTGTTCTAGCATCTGATCAGGTTGTTGATATCCTAACAAAGCCTCTTACTGAAAAGCTGTTTTCTTTGTTTCGAGAAAAGCTTGGTGTGATGACATTTGGTGACAATCTGAGTGATGGTTTAGATTCTGAACTTAGAAGCATAAGTGATTCTGATTCTGAATAGATTTATTTTCTCTACTGACTTGCTATCTCGCTGTGTTTTTCTGAATGTTGAGTTTAATCAGGCCGTGGGTGTGTTTTCTTCTGTATTCTTAGTATATCTTATCATTGCTTAGTGTTTGACCTTTTCTCATTATGATTGGTGTCTTGGTGCAGTGTTTCTTGGGTGATCTTTTTCGTTTATCTAGAATTCTGGTGTTCAATTTGCAAACTGTCAGAAAAGCTTGTTTTTGTCTTCTACTCATATTGGTTCATCTGTGTTTATTTTTTTTTTGTTCTTTAGAGGTAATGATTCTATATGTATGATTGTGCTGAATTTCCTGATTGATACAGCTTTCTTATATTCTATCATTCATGATTGTTGAATTCTATTCCATATGGTTTAGTCAGCTTCATATCATTCTGATCCTCATTAGTGATTTCGAAAAAAATAAGAGAAAAAAGAGACAAAGTAAGAAGAAGATTCAAAAGCAAAAGCAATATACGGGCATAAAATGAAGCTTAGATACCAAAAATAACATTTACAGAGAAAACGTCAAGATACTCTGTAAATTGTTTGAGGTTGGTAAGATAGAGGAAAGTAAAAACCTCCCAGCTTCATTGGTAAGATGGAGGAACTGAAACCTCCCTGTCAGATGAATATCAATATCTAATGGAATCAAGATGTGTTATTATCATATTGAGATCAAATGAGTAAGATCTGGTCTAAGGTATGAAGCTGAATGGGATATGTAGTATGAGTTCTATATGATTGTTTGATGGATAGTAAGGTTCTGTAATTATTCAGGTTGATTCTGTATGTTCATGCATATTGAGTAATTTTCTCTATAGATACAGAAGAAAGAAAATTTCAGATGAGTGATATGAGTAGATATATTTAGTTGAGTATTTCTTTATCTGACAGGGTGTGAATTTGCTTCATTAAGAATCTGAATTTGTGAATTAGATTGTTCTGAGGATCATTGTCATCAAAGTCACTGAAAATGTTGAGAGAAGATCTTCATTGAGGAATGTTAGGATGTCTAAGTATAGAGTATAGAAGATATTCATCACAGCTTGCTTTGGACTCAAGCATTGAAGAGGAAGACAGCTTGCAATGCAAGTAATTCATCTAGATGTGTATAGAATAGTGTAGAATGTTCAAGAGTTGTCTAGATCAATCAAGAATCAATGAAGGGATAGTCTATTCTGTTTAGTATATAAACACAATCTGTATTCTACTTTTGTAACCTCTTTCTATAGTAAAGGTTCAGTTTCAGTTAAATCTGTTTCATTAGTTACTTCAGTTCTGAGTTTCAGATCTTGTTCATCTTCTTCTTTAATCTTTCTCAATCTCGAATCATACTTTCATTTGGTTTGATCCAAGAACACTTACAGCAGGGACGGTATTATCGGAAATTCGGTCCCAAAAGTATTTTTATCACCCCTACGTCAGTTTGACAGATCTCACTGTGCTGTAACGTTATCAGTGCTCTGCCCGGTCCTGGTTGATCTGCCCGGTACCCTGCCCGCGCTGCTTTTGCAAACAGCCAAGTACGCTCCTCACTTTCTCTACTTTCTCTCTCTAGATTCTCGGGTTCCCGTCTTTTTCTCTCTCTATCGGCAAATCGGAAAGCAGCTGATAATCTAAATTCTCAGGTTTAGGGATCGGAGGATTGGATTTTGGATCGGTCGATCTGGTTTGTTGCGATTGCAATTTAAGGATATCGTGGTTGATTATCTGAATATGGTAGGTTTAGGGTTTTGAGGGGCAGATCCAGGGTTGATTGGGAATCGAATTAACGAAGATTTGAAGTCAGAGTGTGTTTTCATTTTGGATTGATGGTACTCGCTGGAAGTGAAAGGGAGACATACAGGTCAAAATTAGGAGGAAATGCAAGGCTATGCATGGGCGAGAAGTTGACGAGAGGCGAAATCGGAGGTATAATCAGCACATGTGGCCAGTCCACATATCCGTAGCTGCTGTTGCACCTGATGCTGCTGATGGTTCATCTTCCTCTTCTGCTTCTTCTTCACCTCATTTCTTTTGCAAGGTACCGATTCCCTCTTGATTAGGGTTTTCTTGCTGGATCTGATATTCCCCTACAGACTCCTTGATTATGGTGAAATCTGTGAAAACTGATATTCCTCTACAGACTCGTAATTTATGAGTTCTCTTCGAAAACAGAGACAAATTTTGCCTATGGGGTTTCCATTCTATGGAATCAATTGACGTATTTTGTTTCAGATTCTAGGTATTGTGATGAGCTAACTTTTCTTCTTCAAATATTTGAAATTGTGAAGTTTATTTTTGAAGCTTGAGGCTTTAAGCTGCACACGATTGGTTTCATTGTTTAGTCTGTCCCGAACATTCACTACGGGTGCAGAATATAAGTGTGCTGTTAGCTGTTCATTTTCTTACTATTTTGAGGGATGGTACATTTTCTCTTGTTTGTTTCTGTATCGGAGGATATCTACCTGAGTTTCCAAATGCATGATTTTGTTTTTCTGGATTCAATCTCTTTTCTATGTACTTGATGGACTGGGTCTGTCATTCTTCTACGGCAGCCAGAATTTTTCATTCAGATGGTAGGAGTGCAATGTGTAGTTCATCTTAAAAAGTAACTGAAATCTATTGCATCAATCTGAAGGAATGGAGTAGCGAAGCCCTTATGGTCTTTTTTAGACAATATTAAGAAATGGAGTGCAAATTGATATAGATACTATCATGTCAATTCCTAAGTCTTGCTTATTTGCTTTATGCTTTATCTATGTATTTCCATTTAATCTTTTATTCATCCATCGATCAAGATTGAGAAAGCTGATGGGCTTTTTATTTCTTTTAGGACGGCCGCAAAATAACTGTCGGTGACTGTGCTCTTTTCAAACCACCTCAAGATTCCCCACCTTTTATTGGTGTCATTCGCCGAGTAACTGTTGGTAAAGACGGCAATTTGACGTTGGATGTGAATTGGCTCTACCGCCCTGCTGACGTTACATTTGGCAAAAGTGTCTTGCTTGAAGCTGCGCCAAACGAAATTTTCTACTCTTTCCACAGGGATGAAACTCCTGCTGAATCGCTGCTTCATCCTTGTAAAGTCGCATTTCTTCCTAAAGGTGTTGAGCTTCCATCAGGGATATCTTGTTACGTGTGTCGGCGAGTTTACGACACTAAAACCAAGCGTCTGTGGTGGCTAACTGACCGGGACTATCTTAATGTGAGTAACTAAAGTCTTGTACATAAACATCAATTTTGGTTGAAAGTACTATTTTTATTAGCAAAAACTTGAAATTCAAACACATTGAGGCTAGTTTTGATTTTTTTTTTTTTGTAAACCTGACTTAGAATTTATCCAGGAACAACAAGAGGAAGTAAATAAGCTGTTGTTTAAGACGAGAATAGAAATGCATGCAACTGTACAGACTGGTGGTCGATCTCCTAAGACGATGAATGGTCCAACACCAACATCTCAATTGAAACCTCGTTCAGATAGTGTGCAGAACAGCACTTCATCTTTTGCCTCTCAGAGTAAAGGAAAGAAAAGGGAGCGTGGAGACCATGGGTTTGACCATGTTAAAAGAGAACGATTGTCGAGAACTGAGGATGTTGATCCTGGTCATTTTAGATCAGAGAACTTTTTGAAGTCTGAGATTGCAAAATTGACTGAAAATGGAGGCCTTGTGCATTCAGAAGGGGTTGAGAAACTAGTAGCGCTTATGCGACCCGATAGAAAGGAGAGGAATGTTGATTTGGCAGGCCGTTCAATCCTTGCAGGTGTCATTGCTGCAACGGAAAAGTTGGAATGCCTCAATCAATTTATTCATCTCAGGGGTTTGCTTGTACTTGATGAGTGGCTGCAAGAGATTCACAAAGGGAAGATTGGTGATGGTACTCGCCTGAAGGAGAACGATAAACCTGTTGAGGATTTTCTTTTAATTTTGCTTCATGGGCTTGATAAACTACCTGTGAATCTTCAGGCCTTGCAAATGTGCAATATAGGCAAGTCTGTAAATCATTTACGTACGCATAAAAATTTGGAAATCCAGAGAAAGGCGAGGACTCTTGTTGACACATGGAAGAAAGGCGTTGAAGCTGAGATGAATATTAATGATTCAAGGTCTGGTTCAAATCAGGGAGTTGCTTGGAGAAATCGTCTGTCTGAAGTCTCTAATTCAGGCAGCAGACACTCAGGTGGAACCTCGGAAACTGCTTTCAAGAGTTCTGTCTCTCAGGTTTCTGCTTCTAGAACTGCTTCAGGAAAATTTGTTCAAGGGGAGACTGCTAAGTCAGTAGTGATGTCTCCTGGGACAATGAAATCATCAGCTCCTTCACGTGTCGACATGAACATGAAAGATGGACATCCTCGAGGTGCTATTGCTAGTATCACTGACCATCCTCTGACTGCATCAAGGGATGAAAAGAGCACTAGTTCCAGCCACTCACATAACAACAGCCAATCTTGTTCAAGTGATCAAGCCAAAACTGGTGGAATCTCAGGAAAGGAAGATGCTAGGAGTTCTACTGCTGTTTCTAACAAATTTTTTAGCAGGCCTACACGGCATAGAAAATCAGTCAATGGTGTTGCTGGTTCTTCTGCATCTAGAGTCCTTAAGGAAGCAGGTTCAAGCAGGAACTCTTCCATGCCAAGGAATGTATCTGCAGAGAAAGTTTTGCATTCTGGATGGACAAGTCACAAAGCAGTTGATGCACCTGCTGCGGAGGGGACTGGTCATAAATTGATTGTTAAAATCCCGAACCGAATTCATAGTCCTGCCCAAAATGGCAGTGCAGGAGAATCTTTAGAAGATCATTCAGTCATGAACAGCAGAGCATCCTCTCCAGTTGTTTCAGAGAGAGCTGATTGTGCTGCTAAACACAAGGCTGACAGAAATTTTTCCTTTGATGTGAATACAGAGTCATGGCAGAGCAATGATGTCAAAGATGTGCTTACTGGATCTGATGAGGGTGACGGATCACCAGCTGTCGTTCAGGATGAATATAGATCTGGTGATAATAATATCAAGAAATTATCAGCCGTAGCTAACGTTGCAGCCTCTTCACTTGAGAATGACCTCAACCCAGAGAAGCTGCATGAGGCTTCTCTCAGCTCTATTAATGCGTTGATTGACAGTTGTGCTAAATACTCGGAGCCACTAGAAGATGCTGTTGGAATGAATCTGCTGGCAAGTGTTGCAGCAGGAGAAATTACTAACTCTGATTGGGTTTCTCCTGCAAATTCTCCATCAGGGAACACGTGTGTGCTGGAGGTTTCCTGTAGTGTCCAGGATTCCTTGACTATGTCACCTCCACTAGATGTCATTTTGCGGGAAAGGTTTGATGACAAGGAGGCTGCAGGTGACAAATTGGATTCTAAGAAAGCAGCCGACAAGACTAGATATGTCTTATCTGAAAGGATGCGAGCAGAAGAGAATGATAAGAGTTACCAGTGTAACGATGAGTCACATCAAGTGACAGTGCTTCATGCGAGCAAAGGAAACGATGCCTCTCAGGTGTCTGTTATAGTCCCTGCATCGCCTGCTGACACAGCAGAGAATGTCATGAACAAGCATCAAGATGAAGTTGAAACAGAGGCTAAATTGCTTATTAGTGATATAATTTCAGATTCAAAAGCAAAGCAGGAAGTCCTGAAGCTATCTGCTGGAAGTAGAGAAGATAAGGTCACTACGGAGAAGAAACCTACTGCTGTAATGCCCTCAGGGGAGACCAAAGCGGACTTGGGCTTGGAGGTTTGTGCTGTGCTGAATCCTGAAAAAGGTAAACAGATATGTCAGAACCATTTTGACCAGTCTATTAAACATGAGAGTGATGCCTCTTTACCTCCAGGCTTTCAAAATGAAGGTGTTTCTTCTTCAGAAATCACGCAGTGCAAGGCAGAATGCATTGAGATGAATTTAGGAAGTAAAGAAATTAGTGCTGGATGTTCGGATGCCAAGACAGGAGATTGCCAAAGAGGTAAAGGTGATGCAAAGGAATGTGCTTCTGTTAAACCAGATGGTCCTGTAGTCTCTGCTGTTTGTAAGATGGTCAAAAATCTAAAAGGGAATTTTGATCTCAATGAAGAAGGGATCAGTGCTGATGATGGGAAGTGTAGTGAAACAGTGACGAACTTATCAGTGCGTGGCTTTTCACCTGGTTCTGTGAATGGCATATCAACGTTGCCTGCTTTGGGATCAACTAGTCTTCCAGCATCAATTACAGTTGCTGCCCCAGCCAAGAGGCCATTTGTGCCCCCAGAAGATCTATTGAGGAATAAGGGTGAACTTGGTTGGAAGGGTTCAGCAGCGACAAGTGCATTCAGGCCCGCTGAGCCCAGAAAGGTTTTGGAGTTGTCACCCAGTTCTACCTATACTTACAATGTTACTATTAGCAAAAAGAGTCGTCCCCCTCTGGATTTTGATTTGAACGCTCCTGGTGACAGAGTGCTTGAAGATTTTTCTTCCAGGAACTCTATTCAAGAAGGAACAATGAATACTGACAATGAGACAAGTACTTCTGCTTCTACTACCCGCTCTGGAAGGGGGCTTGATCTTGATCTCAATCGAGCTAATGACACTGATGAGATTGGGATTTTCTCAGCAATGAGCAGCCAGAGGCTAGTAAGTCACACATATCAACCAAATAAATCATTGTCAGGAGGCAGTCGTCGAAATATTGCGAGACACAGGGACTTTGATTTGAATGATGGGCCTATTGGAGATGATGCAGTTGCTGAGCCATCTACTTCCGATCAGCAGCATGTTAGGAGCAGCATACTTCCTCATCAACAACCCAATTCTAGTCTCAGGGGAAGCAGTGACATTGCTGAATTAGGAAGTTTTTCAAACTGGTTCCCTCTTGCAAGCACTTACCATCCAGTAGTTCCGTCCCCTTTGTTATCACTGTCCGAAAGGGATCAATCTTTTCCTGTTGTTCCAGTAGCTGTAGCAGCAACACCAAGGATGTTGGGTCCTCCTAGTGGTGGGTCCCCCAACTTCAGTGGTGATGTTTACCGTGGGCCTGTATTGTCTTCTCCTGGTGTGCCCTATCCTGGGTCTAACTTCCAGTATCCAGTACTTCCGTATGGGACAAGCTTTCCTCTTCCACCAATGAGTTTTTCGGGGAGTTCAGCAACATACGTGGATCCATCATCTGTAGGAAGGTTATATTATCCAGCAATGGCCAATTCACAGCAGCAGCAGCTTCTTGGACCAGCAACCCACTATACTCGGCCTTATATGGTTAATCTTTCGGATGGTATCAGCAATAGTGGTCTTGAGAGGAAGTGGACGCGGAAAGGTTGTCTAGATTTGAATGCAGGGGGAGGTGTAAGTGCAGATGTTGCAGAGGTGGTTAGAGGGGATGAAGTGACAATGATGATACCTCCTCTTGGGGCAAGGCAACTGCCTGTTGCCAGTCCGCAGGCTATAGCGGAGGAGCAGGCGAGGTTGTATCAATTATCTGGTGGCATGTTGAAGAGGAAAGAACCCGAAGGAGGTTGGGATGGCTACAACCCCTCCTCGTGGCAGTCCTAGCAGCAAACGTTTGACTTTATGTAAGTTTATTACTAGAGTTGTTGATTATTATTTTCTTTTTAGTTTGTTCAAACAGCTTATGCATATGCGTGCCATGAGTTGTCTGGTAGTCGTGTCTTGTAGATCCGATGCATCTCTTCATAATCATGACTTCAACAGTGTATCTATCCAAGTTTCTGAGATGTTTGTCTTTTATAAAATTCTGTAGGGATTGATTGTTATCTAATGACTGTACTTTGATCAGATGTTGAAGCTGTTGAGAGGAAGGAGGTGTATGCTGTTGGAAGTTGGAGGGTGGGCATGGAAGCGTGGGTGGTAAGTGAGCTGGGTACAGAGACATCGATGGTCTCTCTCCGATCGCCCCTGCATGTTTTTTTTCCCGTTCATGTTGTTTTTGTTCTAAAAAATTGCAAATAATTATAATACTAATTCAAAAGAAGTGATGTGATATTATGATATGTGGGAGGAGTGTTGGCCATTTCCACTAAACTTTTCTACTTGCCTAATCTTTATTTTGGAATTTTCTTTTGAAAAAGTGGGTATGTGAAAACAAAATTACAAAAGTAAATATATTTAAAAATTTGGGTATACGCCCTACCATGGGTAACACACTAGTTTTTTTTTTTTTTTTCAAAATGCGTTACTTTGGGTAGTGTCTATTCCAAATTTGTATTTTTTTTAACTCTTAATTTTGACGATTCGATATTTAATTAGAAATTAGATTATGTATTTATTAATAAAATTTTAAAATAATATATATTAAGTAGACATTTTAATTGCGATTCAAATTATACAAAAAAAATAATAAATTTGAACTTACAGATTGATAGTACACTCTGTCGTAAGTTGATATATGAAAATTTGACTTTAAAAAATATAACTCAGACTCTGTAACTCTAAATTCAACACGGTTAACGACATTTATGGCGAAATTCAATTATCTACGTACTTTATTTTTTTTGGATTATTTTTTATTAGATATGTATTTAATTTTTAACCTAACATCGTTTGTCCTATAATTTGACCGAAATGATTAAATGCATTAAGTGATAAATTTATTTATATACTTATTCAAAAAAATTACAATGCGTAGATAATTTAATTATGACATAAATGACACTAATTAGACGTTGATTTTTGACTAGTTATATGATTAGTCTGGTAGTCAAAAATCAATGTCTAGTTAGCATCATTTTGTCGTAATTAAATTATCTACACACTGTAATTTTTTTGAGTAAGTATATAAATAAATGTCTCACCTAATGCATTTAATCAACCTGGTCAAATTATAGGACAAACGATGTTAGGTTAAAAAATTAAATACATATATCTAATAAAAAAAATTACAGTGCGTAGATAATTGAATTTCGTCATAAATGTCTTTAATCGTGTTGAGTTTGGAGTTACATGCTCTGGGTTATATTTTTGTAAGTTAAATTTTCATATCTCAACTTACGACAAAGCGAACAGTCAAATTTTCATACCCAAGGTAGCGCCTATTCCAAATAAACAAAAGGCGCTACTTTTTTTTTCACATACCCATTTTTTTTCTTCAAAAAACACGTTTATTTTGTGGCACTTCCTCTTTCTATTTTTTTGCCCACGCCAGTCACCTCGTAATATATTTTGAATTTGTTTGCTTCCCACTGGGTAAGTCCTTATGTGGATAGTAACATTGTTGGCATACTTACTCTACATTTAGAATAAGAGAAAAGTACGAAAAAAAATGTAATATGTTTGCCAAAAGTGGTGGTTGATGGAACTAGTTTTGGAGTGTAGGTAATTGATGTTACACGTTTCATTTTGTAGGTTTTAGATGAAAACGTTTGTTTTTCTGTTTGTTTGCACGTTAAAAATCAGCATGTGCCAGACACGTGACATGCTTTGTTTGATTTTAATGAATTCTTTTTGTAAATGACGAAGATACCCCTCACCTATTTCCCCCCATAAGCCTTCTTTGTAAATGCTGAACTCCACCGCTAGCCGATCTGTATCACCACCACTACCACCATCAGGTCTGCCATCACCATCTCTTCGTCGTAAACGTCTACCATCTTCAAGATTGCCTTCTCCACCGTCCTCATCGCCACCTCCTCCAACTAAGAAGCGAAAGCAGCCGCCATCACCATCTCTTCGTCGTCCAAGATGGTCACCATCTTCAAGATTGCCGTCTAGTCCACCTTCCTCATCGATACCTCCTCCAACGCAGAAGCGATTCAAGCCGCCATCACCATCTCTTCGTTGTCCACGAACGACGGCGTGCCTACGTGAACAAGGCGTACCTTTCATGGTTCTCGAGCGAGCGAGCTGCATTGCCTCTCTATGGCAGTCTAGAACCTACGGCCGTCTCAAGCTCCACCTCCCGAAGCAGTTCTGCCAGCTTCCTAACCTCCCCTTCCCTAAGAACTACCTCGAGTACCCTTCCCGGAGGCAGTTCATCGATTACCTCGAGTCCTACGCAAGGCACTTCAACATAAACCCTAACTTCGACGAATCAGTCATGTCCGCACGGTTTGACGACACCATTGGTGATCCACGCTAGTGAGTATAAGTCCGGGGAGAAGTTCGCCGGAAGAAAATTCCTCGTCGTCGACTGTGGAAACTTCGGGATGGAGGTCTCTCTTGACCTCGGCAACCACAATGCCTACCCTTCAATGGTGGTTCGCTCATCGGTAAATGAAAACACTCACTGTTAAAGCCCTATTATTACTTTCAAGTCAAGAATCTGTCACTAATCTAAATATGACATATCATTCGACAAGTCCATGTCTTGCCCAGAGAATTCCTAGGACAGTCAACCTTCGGTCTTGCCGTATTCCTCATGAAGTGGCTTCAATTATGGCTAGTCGACAATCTGCTGCTGGTCCTCGCCTGGCTAGTTCTAGGATACATCGAGAAGCTTGGGATCAAAAGGCCGAAAGTCGGTCCCTTGCAGTTGAAGAACATGAATGGGAAAACTCCAGTCCTCGACATCGGTGCCTTGGAGAAGATTCGATCCGAGAAAATTAAGGTTGTTCCTGTCGAGATCAGGAGGTTCGAGTCAAGCCGAGTCGAGTTTGTGAATGGTGAAAAGCTCGAAATTGACTCAGTCGTTCTGGCCACTGGTTACCGCAGCAATGTCCCTTCATGGCTACAGGTGAGAAAGCTTCTTCTTCTTCTCCTCCTCCTCAGACACATACCAACTCTTTATCCTCCGAATGGGAGAAAACGCCGCCGGAGACCTCCGTCGTCTACATCTCCATTGGAGTCAACGACTACATCCACTACTATCTCCTCAACGAATCTAATGTCCAAAATCTGTACCTTCCTTGGAGATATAGTCAGTTCATCTCTTCCTCAATCGCTCGAGGAATCGAGGTAAATTCATTTCTGCTTCCATTAATAAGTTACATTGTTTGTGGTTCGACTGGTGATTTTACTGCAGAATTTATACAACAACAACGTTCGGAGAATCGTGGTGATGGGTCTGGCCCCAATGGGATGCGCTCCCCGCTACCTATGGCAATACAACAGCGAAGACGGGAGCTGCATCGACGAAGTAAACGACATCATCATGGAGTTCAACTTCATAATGAGGTTAATGGTCCAGGACCTAAACCATAAGCTTCCTGAAGCTTCCATCATCTTCTGCGACATGCTCGAGGGCTCCTTGGACATAATCAAGAACCATGAGCAGTACGGATTCAACGTGATCACCGACGCCTGCTGCGGGTTAGGGAAGTACAATGGATGGATCATGTGTATGTCGTCGGGAAGACAAGGTTCCACCGAATGAGTGATATAACTGCTATATGAAGAAGACAGGGGCATTTCAGTATTTTCACTCTACAACGAAGTCACGTGCATACTTAACAACTATTTTGGACGGAAACATAACGAATGCATCAAATACCTACAACAACAAACATGTTGCATCAAAAACTACAAATGTGTCGCTTTGACAACATTGATCAAACATATTACATATTTTTCATACTTTTCCCTTAGAATAATGATTACTCGAGTTGTGGAAGGCTAAAAACCAAATTAGAGCTTCTAATAAAGTTTTTTGTTTTGAGTTTCTACAAATAAGTTTCTTAAAAAAACAACTCTTTACTACTGAGAAAGAGTTTGAGTCCCAACTCCGATTTGGTTGTTGCACTCCAAGTTTTTATCACCTCAAATGATCAAAATCTTTGAGTTCTCAATCACTAGGGAAGAAATCTGTGTTGCTCTTACGTGGTTAAGCCCAAACAAATCACTGAGTCCTAATGTAGTTCATCGTATTTTCTATTATAAAAACTGGGAAATTATTATGTGTAACATAATTTCTAACGTTTTTTGAAGAAGATTCTTCCTTAAAACTTGCATGATACTTTTGTTTGTCTGATTCCCAATATTGATAAATGTAAATTTATTAACTAATTTTGTGACATTAATCTTTACAACACAACTTATAAGATCTTTAACAAAGTTATTTTGAATAGGGTGAGACCATTTATGAAATATCACATTTCCTCTTTTCAAGCTAGTTTTATCCCCGATAAGAGATCGATGGATATGCTGTGATCCTAAGATAGGTTCTGAATATTTTGAAAAAGTAAAAAGGAATCTCAAAGATTATGCTTTTAAAACATTACATAGAAAAATATTATGATAGATTGGAGTAGGATTTTATTTACGAAACACTTCCTCAATTATAATTTCTTAAGTTTCCAATAAGAGTTATCATTGAGTGTGTATCATTTACCATTGTTACTATCTTGCTTAATAGTTCTGTGAGGATCAAACTATACCATCTTGTAAGTTATGTATGTGATTAGACTTTATTCTTTAGAGGGTCTTTTTGTTATTTTCATTTTCTTCTGGACTTTGGTTGTTATTTTTGCTTCCCGAGATTGTATTAATTGTAGGCTCTAGGATAGATGGGGGATCAGATTCCTCCAATCGAAAATATGAAAGGATCCCATCAAATGCTCTATATGTTCTACGGTTTTTGCGTTTCTCCTCTGCCCCTTCGGTTTCTCTTCATCCTCTCCTTTGTGAATCCATCTCTTGACATGGTACCAGAGCAATATCTCAGCCCCATCATGTGGATGAGTTATTGATCCTGGATCACACACCTTCATATTGCCATGTTTTTGTCCAGAAACTGTTTCGTATTCTTTAACCGTAAGTGTGATTCATCTTGAATATGACTGAATTGGTTCATCTTCTCCTTTTGTTTCGATTATCCCTATTGTTTTTTTGTCTGGTTTGCCTCAAAACCGGCTTTGACGGTATATCTTCTTCCCTCTTGTGAGATTTTTGCTGAGATTGGTTGAGCGGTTGTCTTCTGGGTGGATCGATCTTGAGCACTGCGATAGCTTCCATGGCTGACGAGACTGTAGACGTGGATGTGAATGCCCCTTTCGCAAACACATAGGTGGTCCAAGCATGGCCATATTTTGCCGCAGAGGTTCATTCTAACCATCCTTTGTTCCTTCACCTATTAGACAACCCAGGTATAAGCCCTATATATGTGAAACTGAGCGGTCCTGATAACTATACGATGTGGAGCCGTGCTATGTTGGTTACCATTCAGGGTAGAAAATAAACTTGCTTTGTTGATGGCTATTTTTCTAAAGATTTGTTCGATTCGAGTCTTTATGCACTTTGGGAAAGATGCAATGTAGTGGTTTTTGGCTGGAATATGAACTCGTTGTGTGCTGATCTTTCTAATACCATCATGTATTCCACAAATGCATATCTTGTGTGGAAAGACCTTAGGGAGATATATGATAAGGTTAATGGCCCGAGAATTTATCAGTTGAATAGAGAGATAGTTCTTGCTCAACATGGTTTGGATTATGTTTCAAGCTTTTTCACTAACCTAAAATTTCTTTGGGCCGAATATGATGCTGCTACTGATCTTGAACCTTGTGATTGTGAAAAGTTTAAAACACACATTGATCATTATGATAATCAGTGTTTGTGCCAATTTCTTATGGGACTGAATGAGACATATTCTAGTGTTAGAAGCAGTCTATGGTTGTGGTCCCTTTTACCAACTCTTTAGCAGGCCTATAGTATGGTTATTCAAGAAGAGAGTCAAAGAGGAGTCACTAGAGTGATATATGTTAATGTTGTGTCTTCTACTGAGAATAAAGGTAGATTCAATCTCAATCTTGAATGTGTTTTCTGTCATAAGAAAGGGCGCACTAAGGACAAATTCTATGTAAAAGGTTGTGAGTTCTGTAAAACAAATGGCCATGTTAAAGAGAACTGTTTTAAGTTCAGAGCTTTTAAGAAAGGAAAACCACTTGGCCATCAGGTTTAATGTTGTATCTTCGGTTAGTTCTGGACATTATCTGCTCCTGTTGCTACTACCATTTCTAAACTGTAAGGAGGAGTGAGCTTCACTACTGAGCAGTTCAAGCAATTCCTCCAAAGTATAAATCGTGCCGGCATCTCTTCTATGCAGCCTAGTTCTGCATCAGGTGCCCAAATTGATATTGTAAGTATTACCAATTCCTTTTCTTCTAACCAACATGATGATTATTGGATATTAGATAAGGGTGCTAGAAATCACATGTCTAATAAGTCTGATTGGTTAGATCTAAGGTTCAGTTGCCCAATGGATTGCATGTTGCTCTAGAAGGAATAGGTGATTATAGGCTTAGTCCTAGTAGTGCTTTGAAGAATGTTCTTTACCTTCCCAATTTTAAATAAAACCTCATTCTGTTTCTAAACTCACCACTAAATTGGGTTGTTCTATAACCTTTTTGCTAAAAATGTTATTCTGCAGGACCTCTCGAGTCGGAGGGTCTTGGGGACTGGTAAAGAGCATTATAATTAGGACTGGTTGTAATTCTATTTTGCCTGATAAGTCGAAAATTGTAGCCTTGTCTTCTTTTAGATTTGGATATGCTTCATTTAGATCATTACAACATGTAAATGGATTGGAATTTGTTAGGAATAGATCGACAATTGATAATGAATGCATTGTTGGTCCTCTTGCTAAGATTAGTTGACTCCCTTTTCCTGTCTCATTCGAAAGCAAATAGTCTGTTTGAATTGGTTCGTGCCGATGTTTGGTGTCCCTATCAGAGACCCACATATGATGGTAGAAGATATTTTTTTAACTCTAGTTGATGATTATTCTAGAGTTATGTGGATTTACTTGATAGTGAATTAATATGATGTTGTGGTTGCTTTGAAACAATATTTTTCCCTAATTAGCAATCAATTCAATGCTGCAATTAAGAATATTAGATCGGATAATGGTGGTGAATTCTTCAATGACATCTTGTGTGATTTTTTTGAAAGAAAAGGGTGTTATTCACCATAACAGTTGTACCTATATGCCCCAACAGAACAGTAGAGTAGAGCATACGCATAGACACCTTATAGAAGTGAGTAGATCCTTGAAATTGCAAGCCTGTGTTCCTGACATGTTTTTGGGTGATTATATTCTTGCTGCTTGTTACATTATTAAATGAATTCCATACTTGATGCTTGATACGAAATCTCCATTGGAAATTATGATGAAAAAAATCCCTAAGACAGATCATTTTAGAGTGTTCGACTGTTTGTGTTTTGCTAAGAATCTATCAATCACCGATAATTTGGCTCCTAAGGGTATTCCATATGTGTTTATGGGATATTCGGAAAGACAAAGGGTTATAAGTTGTATAATATGCAAACCAAAACTTTCTTTGTGAGTAGGGATGTCAAGTTCTATGAACACATCTTCCCTTTTTCAAAACTAAGTCATGATGTCTCACATTTCTTTAATGAGCATCTGATTACTGATGATGTGGTTCATAACTCTGAGATCCCAGTTTCTAGTCGTGAGATATCTCACAATCCCAACAATAATGACCACCTGTCTCAGTTGGAGACCACCGATGATACACCACAAGGCGATGATGATGTCATATCTGAGCCTACTGTCCCTTCAAGAGAGGAAGTCTCCTGGACCGAGGAACCTACCTATGTACCTCGTATATCTAGGAGGGTGATTCGCCCCTTTGTTTGGCACAAAGATCATGAGGTTAGGAGTTTCGATTCTCAACATTGTATAACTAATTGTGTTGCTTATCATAAACTCTCTTCACCCTTTCAGTGTTTTTTAGTTGCAGTCTCACGTATTACAGAACCTTCATCCTTTGATAAGGCCCAAAAGGATATCAACGGGATTCGAGCAATGCAGGATGAAGTTGCTGCATTGGAGGAAAACCAAACCTGGGATCTGGTTCATCTTCCTGCAGGTAAAAAGCTGATCGGTTGTCAGTGGGTCTATAAAGTTAAGCTTAAATCTGATGGAATTGTAGAAAGGTACAAGGCTAGATTAGTTGCCAAGGGCTTTACACAAACACATGGTATAGATTATTTTGAGACTTTTCACTAGTTGCTAAAATGAATATTGTGTGTACAGTGTTAGCTCTTGCATCTATTAAAAAATGGTCATTTTATCAAATGGATGTGCATAATACCTTTTTACAGGGAGACTTAGACGAAGAGGTCTTACATGAGGGTTCCTCCTGGTTTTCGTAATCAGGGGGAGTGCCAAATTGGTATGCATATTACAAAAATATATTTACGGATTAAAGCAAGCGTCTAGGCAATGGAACCTTAAGTTGACTCAGTTTTTGGTCAAAAATGGCTATCAACAGTCTAAATTAAATTATTCTTTGTTTACTAAAAGATTGAATGGTGAGATTTCTGTTTTACTCATTTATACTGACGATCTTGTGATTTCTGGTGACAGTCGAGTTCTGATTGTTTAGTTTAAGGATGCCTTGATGAATAATTTTAAAATGAAGGATTTGAGTGACTTGAAATATTTCCTAGGAATAGAAATTGCTAGGTCTAGTAAATGATTAGTGCTTTCTAAAAGAAAATATGCATTAGAAATTATTTATGATTTAGGCCTTTCTACATGTAAACATGTTATGACTCCAGTATGTGAGGAGCTCAGACCAGCTTGCAGATCTATTTACCAAGGCATTGGGGACACAGCTTCACAACACCTTACGACATCAACTTGGTATTAATAACATCTATTATGTTGATTAGTTAATTGATGGTATTAGTTTGAGGGGGAATTTTGTGAGGATCAAAGTATACCATCTTCTAAGTTATGTTTGTGATTAGTCTTTATTCTTTAGAGGGTCTTTTTGTTATTTTCGTTTTCTTCTGGACTTGGGTTGTTATTTTGGATTCCCGAGATTGTATTAAATTTAGACTTTAGGATTGATGGGGGATCAGATTCCTATAATCGAAAATCTAAAAGGATCCTATCAAATGCTCTATACGTTCTAGGGTTTCTGTGTTTCTCCTTTGCCCCTTTAGTTTATCTTCATCCTTTCCGTTATGAATCCATATCTTGACAGATAGTGGTATAAGTTAGATTCAGTTATCTCTTCTCGTGGTCTTCGACAAATGGATCCTTTATCCCCTTTCTTGTACATCCTTTGTATTGACTACCTTATTTTCTCATTCAATAAGAAATTAAAAATGGTAGGTGGATATCGTTAAGAAAATCCATTTCCTTTTCTAATCTTCTATTTGCTGATGATTTTATCTTGATGGGGAGTGTCATTTTTTAAATTGTGAAGTCATGAATAACACTTAATTCTTTTTTGCAAGATTCCAGGTTAAAAAGTGAACTTGGAGAAGTCCCAAATTGTTTTCTCTAAGAATCTGTATGATGAGAGCTCAAACCATCTGACTTTTTTATTGAGTCTAAAGAAAGTGTCTAACCTTCAAATTATTTGAATTTTCCTTTGAATTTAGGGAAAAGTATGAAAATGATGTAATATGTTTGTCAAAATTGGTAACTGGTGCAACTTGTATTGGGCCGCAGGTTTTTGATGTATTATGTTTCATTTTGTTGGTTTTTGAAGAAACGTTTGGTTTTCAGTTATTTTTTCCATTTAAATTGTACACGTGCATTTCACGTGACAATTTTTTTGAACGGTTACAAAATAAAGATTAAAAATAAAGAAACTACCCTTATCATCGTACCACTCTTCTTTAAGCACGTTGTCGCCAAAGTAGTTCTCGTCGTCGAACAAGCCGAAGATGGAGCTCCGGAAGTCGAACATGTCACTACTGAGTAGCAAGTCGAAAGGCGAGGAGTAGTCAGAGAAAATACCCGACGACGCCTCTCCAGCAACGGTCCCGTGTGTATCTGCCTTGTCGGCGCAAGAGGAAATCCGGTGGCGAAGCACGGAGGTTAGGGAGCAGATGTTTTGTGAATCCTCACCAGAGTTGTACCCGGAGCTTGTACCTGTCGCCGCAATTGAATCCATGAGACTATTCCATGCAGCTCCTGCTTCCTTTATAGACTCCACTCCATTTGGCAATTGTTGAGCATGATTTATTAGCTTTGTTATAGCAGTCCATGAAAGTAAAGACTGATGTTCTTCATGGGTTAAGTTCCTTGGTGCAAAAAGGGTGGAACCAACTTCTTCTATAGAAAGCACAGGAGATGCAGGAGACGTATTTACTGAATCTTGCACTGCTGGTATGACTGTAGCACTTAGCCACTCGAGAGGATTACTTACATTTAGTAGGGTAGAAGGACTTGTTAAATAGCTTTGCTCCTTCAGATTTCTCTACAGACTATTTCTCAGTACAAGCAGCATCAACAAATAGGCTACAAGAACGAGGCCATACCATTTCCACATCTTGGTAAACATGTCCCCCAAAACCATGATGTCGCAAACTCAACTAAATAAGATGTTTGAACAATGGGGCGTCACTCTGCACCAAAATATGAAGTACGACTTCAATAAAATATCTAACCAACTAAGTTAAGGCATAGAGACGGAAACTCATGTGAAAGATTAAAACGCAATGCAAGTCAGTAATATCAATTGATGAAACACTAATCCAAAAGAAAAAAAATAAACAAATACAAAATATTGTCACGAAGCAGCATACTAAGATGAACAAATTGATAAAATCAGCAACGAATCGAGCAAAAATCAGAATACCTAAAATTTAGAACAAGCAGACTTGGGGTTCATCGGCTCAGTTCCTTCAATTGGTAACCCTCCCCCTTAAATACAAACCCTAAGATCTAAATGTTCGATCGGTACGAAGATAAACAGAAATGAACAGTCAAGAAGATGAAGAACAATCTTCAAGAGAGAAAACGGCAAAGCAACATAATAGAAACCCTAGACTAGAAATGAAGAGACACTGAAGATTGAAGGAAATGAAGAGACGCGACTCTAGAAGCTTCGTCTTAATTGACCGGAACGAGAGCAACGAGCCGAGTCAGCAAAACAGATCAAGAGCAACCATGGGCCAAGTCAATAACAATGGCCCAAACAATGATAATCAACCTGCAATATAGTTTGGTTTTAATACTCCCCCTCAAGTTGATTCTTCTTTATACTTGATGAAGGCTCCCCTGCCTTTCAAACACATTGATCATCCCGAGTTTTGAACAAAGCTTCTCATATTGATCACTCCCCAATACTTTTGTAAACAAATCAGCTAGTTGGTCACCTGTTCTCACATAATCAAGCTGCAAAACGTTTTCAAGCAACTTTTCTCTAATATAATGGCAGTCAATTTCAATGTGTTTAGTCCTCTCATGAAAAACAGGATTGTTTGCAATTTGTATGGCAACTTTATTATCACAATAAAGAACCACTGGTTCATTTTGATAAAAACCAAGTTCTTTAAAAAGATTTCTCATCCAAACAATTTCAGATAGAGCAGACCCCATACTTCTGTATTCTGATTCAGCTGAAGACCGTGAAACTGTAGATTGTTTCTTTACCTTCCACGAAATCAATGATTTTCCTAGGAAGATACAGAAACCTGTGGCAGATTTTCTACTTTCTATACAACCGGCCCAGTCTGAATCACAATATCCAATTAATTTTGGAACCGAATGTGATGATAATAAGATACCCTTACCTGGTTCCTTTTTAACATACCGAATAATCCTCATGGCAGCATCTAGATGAGATGTTTTTGGATCCTGCATGAATTGGCTCAAGTGCTGCACATAATAGGAAATATCTGGTCTCGTAATGGTCAAATACAATAGTTTCCCTATCAGTCGCCTATAAATGCTAACATCATTTAGGGATTGGTCATCCTTATTTACACCCAGATGCTAATCATATTTAACACCAGTCAATTTCAAATTCAACTCCATGGGTGTTTTTCAACTTTACCAGCAGATAAACCAACAGAAGATATTAATTCCAGCGCATATTTCCTTTGATTCAAGAGGATACCAACTTTGGATCTAGCAATCTCAATTCCTAAGATTTTTTTTTGATTCTCCTAGATCCTTCATTTTAAAATTAGTCCTCAACACATACTTTAATTCATCAATTAATCGATCACTATTTCCAGAAATGAGCAGATCATCCACATAAACAAGCAATACGACTAATTGATTCCCATCATTCAACAATTTAGAAGGCATCATGTTTATCAAATAACAAGTTGTAAGAATACAATCCCCCCAAAATAATTTGGGATTGATCCTTGCAGCTTTAAGGCCCTTGCTATTTCTAGCAAGTGCCTATGCTTTCTTTCAACCCTTCCGTTTTGCTGCGGAGTATAGGGACAACTGCTTTGATGGAGAATTCCTTTTTCATAATTTTTTTTAACATGCTCATTAAAGAATTCTCCACCATTTTCAGTTCTAAAACACTTGATTCTTTTTTGAAACTGAGTTTCAATCATAGTAAAAAACAATTTTTGAACAATAACAGCGTCAGACTTAAACTGCATCAAATGAACCCAAGTAACTCTAGAAAAATCATCAACAAGGGTTAAAAAGTATCGTTTGTTATCATAAGTCTGACTACTGTAAGGACCCCACACATCAGCATGCATCAAATCAAACATATCATCTGCTCTAGAATATGAATTTGGAAAAGGATTTCTCACAATCTTAGCCTTGGGACAAACAGGGCAATTAACAACATCCAAACCTTTATTCTTAGACAGATTAATTGAATCTACATGCTTAAGAGCTTTCACAGAGGCATGCCCAAAACGCAAATGCCATAACATACTATTGTCATACAAGGAACTACAATCATATAATCCAGTGCACTTCCAACCCAATCTTATGAAGTATAAGCCAGATTCTTCCTTACCAGTCCCTAAGACCTTCCCATTTGAGAGGTCCTGCAGGATTGCAAGGTTAAGATAGAAGAAAATACTGCAGTTCAAATCTTTGGCAAGTTTAGACACAGATAGCAGGTTGTACTTGAAATCAGGCACATACAGAACATTGACCAATTTTTTATCCGAGTCTACTACTATATTTCCAATTCCGCATACATCAGAATGTCCACCATTTGGCAATTGGACTTTGGTTCAAGGGGCAAACCTTTTATCACACAACCAATCATTTATGTTGGTCATATGATTGGTTGCTCCTGTATCCAAAATCCATTGATCACTTTGAATTAAAAACGTAGAATTCAGATATATACCAGCAGTTTTAACATGATGTTCCGTGGGTGCGGTAGCACCTGCTCCTGAGGCAGTGCTGCCAGCAGCTCCCATAGTTGCTAGGAATTTCTCAAACTGATCATTCGTAAAGGTGGTCCCACCTTGCATAACACAACTCGAAGAAGGATCATTAGAAGGGTTTTGCATATTAAGAGGATCAGAATCACCAATACTAGAAGAAGTAACATTTGCTTTTGAGCCTCCTTTAACCCTCAATTGCTCTTTATATTTAAAACAGTTATCCTTGGAATGTCCCTTCTTTTTACAGAAGTCACATCCCTTGGAGTAACACCTTTCAATAGTGTGGCCTTTTTTATGACAATAAGAACATTCCAAGTTCTGATTACCTTTCGGCTTATTCAGAACTAAAGAACTGTTACCAAAATTCGCATTCACGGAAGCATTCATAACAGAAGAAATTCCCCTTTGACTTTCTTATTGCATCAACAAGTTATAGGCCTGAATAACCGAGGGTAAAGGAGTCCACAAAAGTAAACTACTTCTTACATTTGAAAATTTTTCATTCAAACCCATAAGGAACTGAAAAAGCCTTTGATTTTCCTTATGTTAAATATGCTTTTTAAAATCTTCCCCCTCAACATGAGGAAGAGAACAAGAAGCATCATACTCAGCCCACAACACTTTCAATCTCGAAAAAAAAGGTAGATATGGAATCAAGACCTTGCCTAGACATAACAATTTCCATATGAAGTCGATAAGTCCTTGGTCCACTTACTTTATCAAACTGTTCTTTCAAATCTTTCCAAACCAGAAAAGTATTTTCCGTATACATCATACCACTAGCTAGTTCTTTTGATATTGAATGAGTAAGCCAGCCAAAGACAACAGCATTGCATCTATCCCAAAGGTGATGAAATGCTGGATCAAATTTTTCACGCATGCAATAACCAGTTATAAAGCCTAGTTTATTTCTACCAAGCAGCAAAAATCTTATCGACCGACTCCACATCACATAATTCTCAGGACCAGTCAAAGTCATAGAAATCATATTCACACCAGGATTATCACTCGCGTGAAGGAATAAAGGATGATGAAAATCTACCTTAGCCATAGCCTCATGATTTACCTCATATTCATACTTTTCTACTTCCTCAACAACAACATGCTTTTCCGGTTTCTTTTCATCCATTATAAACCAGAACAGATACCAAAAAATACCAGTGAAGGAATATACCTTTCGATCTAAAAGATGAACAACATGATATACAACAAGATATACCTTTCTCATCCAAGAAGATGAACCGATTCACGATTTCAATAATCGCAGGCCACAGATTCGTCTACCAAAAAAATGCGGAAGGCTACAACAACAAGAGAACCGTAATAATGAACAATAACAAAAAACTAATAACGATTCGTAACCTGGAAAAAACTGCAACAACAATCGCCTTCAAGCCGAAGACTCAACAATACTCAGAATCGCAACAAAGAAGGTGAAAGACACCTTATGGCTCTGATACCATGATAAAATCAGCAACGGATCGAGCAAAAATCAGAATACCTAAAATCTAGAACAAGTAGACTTGGGGTTCATCGGCTTAGTTCCTTCAACTGGTGACCCTCCCTCTTGATTACAAACCCTAAGATCTAAATGTTCAATCAGTTCGAAGATAAATAGAAACGAACAGTCAAGAAGATGAAGAACAATCGTCAAGAGAGAAAACGGCAAAGCAACAATATATAAACCCTAGACTAGAAATGAAGAGACACTGAAGACTGAAGGAAATGAAGAGACGCGGCTCCAGAAGCTTCCTCTTAATGGACCGGAACGAGAGCAACGGTTCGAGTCAGCAAAACGGATCAAGAGCAACCATGGGTCGAGTCAATAACAATGGCCCAAACAATGATAATCAACCTGCAATATAGTCCGGTTTTAATACAAATAGATTTGATATATTGAAATAGGGCTTTACTAATATTCTCCATTCCTCTTTCAAATGAAGACATGAAGATACATCTGGGGTACCTGAAACCTAGGGCTGGGCATGAACCGGTTCAGCCCCGAACCGGTTCAGAACCGAACATTTACCACATTTTAAAACCGGTACGGTTTACCGCTCCAGTTTTTGGTCGCTCCAGATTTTGGTCGATTTACCGTACCTGTTCAGAACCGGTTCAAAAACCGGTTCAGTCGAACCTGTTCATACCCAAAAAAAAATAAAAAATTGAGGTTCATTCCAATTCATCCACGCATTTGACCAAAGAACTATGATTATAAGGTAATTACTGTACAATTCATACTAGTATTGATTTAGAATTGCAGCGGTATAAAGATGTACAGAGGAAGAGTTCGCCACAATGTAGCTAATGGTACAAGACTTATAGGGTTGTAGGAGATTATCGGCGAATGAACATCAGTAAAAGAAATGATCTCCCAGCATCTCATCATGTAGAGTAACGTACACGAACATAGAATCTGAAACAGATTGATAGCATTTTGTAATCAGATGCAATTCCTGATATTTTGTCAGAGCTATTGAGGGCGGAGAAGATACCTGAAAAAGTGTGATTAGATTTGCGTATGGGAAGTTATATGAAGATAGTGCTGCTTTATTGAATATCACCAGAAGAACTGCATAGGAAAGTTAAGAACATATGTAAATACAGATTTTACTTTCACAATTTCAATGTTAACGTTGAAGTTCTCTCAAAATGTGTTCTTTCCAGCACGATTCGAACTAAAGAACGGAATTTGTTAACAGTGACGCATGAAGATTCAGATGACAATGATTATTGATAAATCGTTGGGCATATTGAACAAGACAAAAGGAAAGAAGACAAATGGTTCATTTTCAGAAGAAGCGGATAGTTCCAGCTATAATCATCGCATATCAACAAGGAATCACTGATAAATCAAAGATAATCACTGTCCGTACAACAAGCAATTTGAATTGGCTCACACTACAAGAATCTATATCAACAGCCACGAAATTAATTTATTGACACAAGGAGTCGGTTGGTAAAAAGGTGTATAAGTGTTTTAATACGTCCAAGTAGCCACGTTTTAGTGTCAACACATTTTTCGTAGCACAAACGATCCTTTAGTATTGACATTTGCCGTCGCAATATGTCTGTGCCGATCAAATCCATGTGTCAAAAACTCAGCAGAGGTTAATAGTGATATTTAGTAACAGAATATGTTGGTATTGCAAAGCATTATGTTTACTTTCAAAATTAATTGATGTAATAAATGGGTAAACAGTATCGGAATAACTTCATTGGTAATGTATGTATTGCCGTTGCTAAACTCTATACCCGCAATTATAACAGAACAAACCGTTTTTTCCAGTACAGTTCAAAACTCCCCCGTGCAGACCAGAGCCTTCGTCAGTCCATCAACGACCGTTGCCAAGAACGGATTCCCTTTCAGATCGACTCCCAGGACGCACGTAGGTTGCGCGCAGACATTCCAGGAAGCAACCCAGCTGGTGCCGATCAATCGTGAAGTCGTTTGCTGCAGTATCCCGCGACAAGCATTTCTCCTCAGGTAGGCTGGTATGAGTAGTCGAATGTGGCTTCTTGTAATTGCGAATTGAATTGTCATGAGCTTAATTGTGTGTTATATATAGCCAACGGTCATGAGCTTAATTGTGTGAATTGAATTGTCACGAGTTGTACTGTTTAGCCCCAAAAAACGTGCTGCTATAGACAAGTAACAACTGTTCTGATAAAATTGGTCAAGTCGATCGAAGAAGTTCTACTCTTGCGTATAACAACTAATTAACTAGCAATTAAGCTAGTTGCAGCGCGTACGGTTCCAACGGACAACTCTCTAGTTCCGTTTGGTTCGATCCACACAGAAACGAAAATGCATATTTGAACTTTTACAAACGGTCTGGATAACTGTCAACAACTGATGATGCTACTTCATGTACTGCATGTTTCTAAACTGTTGTGCTGTCTTTTTAATCCCAAAGAGTTGGATTGATATTTCTTTGCAGAAATAGAAGTGCGATGGATAAGAGTTGGATGACCAAACCTCGGCAAAGTGGGGAATATAAGGAAGGGGTCGCTTCGTTTCTCGACTTTGCCTACTCTCATTCCAGTTGGGATGGTAAGATTTACTGTCCTTGCAATAACTGTGTTGGTGCTTTCTTAATGGGGAGAACTACTGTTAAGCTCCATCCTGAAAAATGGGGAATATTGCCAACTTATACTACATGGGTGGATCATGGGGATGAATTCGAAGATGTGATCCGTAATGGTAGGAATTCATCCTATCGTGGGGAAATGGAGGATATGGTGCATGATGGGTTCGGTGGTATGAGGGTGGACGAAGGTGAGGAACCAAACGCCGATGCTAGGACATTTTATAAGCTATTAGAAGATTGTGAAAATAGCTTATATCCCAGTTGTGTCTCCTACACGTAGATGTCCTTTTTAGTTGAATTGTTGCATCTCAAGGCACTGCACAAGGTTTCAAACAAGTTCGCTGATGAGCTACTTCGCATGCTAAGTAAAGTATTGCCACAAGGGAACACATTCCCTAAGTCCTACTACTAAGCCAAGAAATTTATACGAGGGTTAGGGCTGGACTACCAAAAGATGCATGCTTGTGTAAATGACTGTATACTATTTTGAAAAGAGTACGCCAATTTGGATGTGTGTCCAACGTGTGGGGAGTCAAGATGGATTAAACCTCGACACAACACTGGAGGACTGGATATACCAGAGCAATCGAAGCGATAAAGAGGGAAGCTACCAGTCAAAGTACTTCGATATTTTCCACTAACTTCAAGGTTGCAAAGATTATTCATGTCCCCCAAAACTGCTTCTTCTATGACCTGGCACCATACACGACGATTAAAGGATGGTATTCTACGTCATCCTACTGATACAGACGCTTGGAAGAAACTTGACAGCGTACTACCTTCATTTGGGGAAGACCCACGGAATGTGAGGCTTGGATTAGCTACGGATGAGTTTGATCCATACAGTGATAAAAGTCACCTATATAGCATGTGGCTAGTTGTTCTTATTCCATACAATGTGCCTCCCGAGGTGTGTTTGAAAGATACAAACTACGTGCTATCAATGTTGATTCCCGGACCAAAGGCTCCAGTAAATGACATAGACGTGTATCTGCAACCGTTAATCGAAGAGTTGAATGAGTTATGGTCGAATGGTGTGCTCACATATGATGCAGACAAGAAAGAAAACTTCCAGATGCGCGCAGCTGTACTTTGGACCATTAATGATCTTCCTGCCTATGCGAACTTGTCTGATTGGGCTACTTACGCTAATTTGGCATGTCCTATCTGTCAAATGGACACCCATTATTGTCGATTGAAGAATGGGAGAAAATGTTCTTTTATGGGACACAGACGATTCCTCCCCACCGATCACCCATGGAGAAGAAACAAAAGTTCATTCGACGGGAAACGAGAGTTACGGATGGACCCACAAAGACTATCGGGGGAGGAAGTGTTACATGTGCTAGAGAATCTTGATCCAATCATGTTCGGTAAGACTCAACCGCCCATTCAGGTTGGAATAGACTCAACTACTAGAAATTGGAAGAAAAAAAAAGCATATTCTACCAACTACCTTATTGGCAGCACCTCTTAATCCCTCACAATTTGGATGTGATGCACATTGAGAAAAACGTGTGTGATAACCTCATTGGGATGTTATTGGGTGTTGCCGGTAAAACGAATGACACCCTTAATGCTCGGCTCGACTTACAGGCCTTAGGCATAAGAACGAGCTTGCATCCAGTCCGTAGAGGAACAAAATTGGTCTTACCACCAGCTTGCTTTTCCCTATCAAAGGAACAGAAGATTAAACTGTGTGAGTTTCTTAAGAACTTGAGACTTCCAAGCGGTTATTCATCAAACATTTCACGTTGCGTTAAGGTGAAAGACAGAAAATTGATTGGGTTGAAAAGTCATGACTACCATGTTCTCATGCAACGTATCCTATCTGTGGCTATTAAAGGATTACTCCCCAAACATGTATGCAAAGCTCTGATAGACATGACTAACAGGATTCTATGCTCTAAGGAGTTGCACCTGTCGGATCTGTTGAAGGTGGAGTCGCAATTACCCATGACAATGTGCAATCTAGAGAGAATATTCCCACCAAGTTTCTTCAATATCACAGTCCATCTTATCATCCATCTAGCAGAGGAAGCAAAAATAGCTGGGCCAGTGCAATATCGTTAAATGTATTCAATCGAAAGGTAAGTTTTTTCACTCTTTTATGAAGTATGCCTTTGACAGAAGAGGTGTCTCACTAATAACATGTTCTTATTGTACGATAATGGGGATAATGAAGTCGTTTGTGCGTAATCATAGTCATCCAGAAGGGTCAATAGCGGAGGGTTATATTGCTCTGGAGTGTTTGACATTTTGTTCTAGATATCTCCATGACATTGAGACCAAATTTACAAGACATGAGTCAGTTATAGTAACTGAGGTAACTCTAAGGGCGGCAGATGGGTTATCGATCTTCCAGCCGGTAGGAGCTCCAATAGGTCGTGCAATTGTCCGTGAACTGTCAAACACGGAATGGGAGCAGTGCCACTTGTACGTCCTTAATCAGTCTGAAGAAGTGAAGCCATTCATCGAGTATTGCATTCACCTTTACTGTTATGTTTATTCTCAAACTTTTAACAGCATTACATCTAATAATCGGATTGGTTGTCTTGTCCATGTACGTAGTGAACACAAGAGGCAACTACTAGGCGCACGGGTGAGTAGGCGGAACATCGATGTCATGCACAATAGAACATTCATACCATGGTTGGAGGGCAGGGTATGGCACTATGACACGGATAGGAATGGGTATTCCTTTTAATGTCAACGTTATTGACGTTTGGAGTATTTGCATTCTCAGGTTGGTCGAATAGTTGGATCGGCTGAGGATGAGAGAGGTCGCCAACTAAAGGCTTTGGCACGAGGACCGTTATATGGAGCTAAGACATATACTGGTTATAAAGCAAATGGGTTCATCTTCCACACCAAAGAGCGGTTTGTAATGAGGAGTGTTGACAACATCGGTGTGTTGTGCAAAGCTGACACAACGTGCTACGCGAGTACATCCGATAACAACCCCATTGAAGGTGCAATTGATTATTACGGAGTGTTGAGGGAGGTGGTTGAGCTGCAGTACCTTGGTAACCTATCGGTTATGTTGTTCAAATGCGATTGGTACAACGTACTTTCATCCTTCAATGGGATGAAAATTGATGAGTACGGATTTGTGTGTGTCAATACCAAATTTTTTTTATCAACCGATGAGCCATTCGTACTTGCAGCTCAAGCATCCCAAGTTTTCTACTTACAGGAGAACATTAACCCTGATTGGAGCACTGCGCTGAGGGCAGAGTCCAAAAAACGATTTGTGATTGGGGGTCAAATGAGTGGGGAGTCAGTGGAGCCATATCAGGAAACATCAGCCCTGGTTGTTGATGTACTGAATGTAGTTCCTGTCGATGATGTGGTTGATTGGTGTAAAAATGACATTGAGGCTCTCGAAATATCTGTTGAGGATGTCACCCCGGATATGACCACAGAAGCCTTGACAGAAGCAACTGAAGGCCTTGACGACATAGATGTTGTTGAGCCAGATGAGGAGGACATTACTGATGATGGAACAGACAGTGACACAGATACAGAACTTGAGGACGATTTGTTCGATGACGAGGACGGCCTTGAGGGTGAAATGGATGAGGATGAGGATGATGATGATGCTGCATCGTAACTTCGTGTGCAATAGAAGAGTGTTTGTATGTTTCTTAAGGTAATTGTTCAATAGTTAGGAATTTAATTCTGTGATTCTGTCATTGTTTCTTAGGAATTTAATTATGTCCAGATTTTAATGGATCGTCCGAATTGAGATGGTTTTACTGAGATTGTACAATATTGAGTTGTTATTCTGTCCAAATGTGTATGTTCTGTCCGAAATGAGATAGTTTTACTGAGATTGTTCAATATTGAGCTTTTATTCTGTCCAAATGTGTATGTTCTGTCCGAAAAGAGATGGTTTTACTGAGATTGTACAATATTGAGCTGTTATTCTGTCCAAATGTGTATGTTCTGTCCGAAATGAGATGGTTCGACTGAGGTTGTTTGTTGTTCAATATTGAGCTGTTATTCTGTCCAAATGTGTATGTTCTGTCCGAAATGAGATGGTTCAACTGAGATTGTTCAATATTGAGTTGTTATTTTGTCCATATGTGTATGTTCTGTCCGAAATGAGATGGTTCGACTGAGATTGTTCAATATTGAGTTGGTATTCTGTCCAAATGTGTATGTTGGTCATGCTATTGTTGTAAGTCGAAACTGCAGTCAATTGTTATTCACAGCATCACTCCAATCTTCACGGCATCTTCACAGCATCTACACAATAGGAAACTCATTCATTTGAATAGCAAATTGAGATGATTTTATTGAAATTTGTTGGTTCACGAGATGTAAGTTGCTGTGCTGTACGTGTGTGATGTGCTGTAAGTGTTGCTGTGTAGTGTTGTGGAGTGCTGTCAAATGCAACTCAAAACTGGTTGTCCTGCTATGGCGTGCTGTGGAGTGTAGAGTGCTGTCAAATGCAGCTCCTGCTGCAGCTCATCACTTGATGTGCTGTGTTGAGTGTTGTGGAGTGCTGTCACTTGTGGCGTGCTGTCAAATGCAGTCGATGATCGGTGGAGTGCTGTCAAATGCAGCTCCTGCTGCAGCTCATCAAGCGACCACTTCGATTGGAGTGCTTCAATCCATGTCAAACACGGCCAATCCATGTCAAACACGGCCAATCCATGTCAAACACGGCCTTGTCCATCATATTTTCGACCGGGCCAATCCAATGAGACGGCCCAATTGCGCAGAGTCTGGTCCATGGTGAACAGCTGCTACGGATGAGGACGAAGCTAAAGCGTCTCCTCGGTTCAAACAGTTATGATGCCTCGGTTCCTACACGAGGCAGTAGGTTTCATCATCACATACAGACGGATTTGACGCCTCAGTCCTTTCTTGTTTCCGTGGACTTCTCTTCTTCTTCCCGCGCCTCATTTTCACTGCATTTGGGTCTGTTCCAACACTCTCCGAGTTTCCCTCCATCCACTACTCCAGGCTTCGCTTCCATCTGTGTAGGACGATCTTCTAACTTTCCCTCAGCAAGGTATGGTTCTAATTTCCGGTTGGATGATTCTGTTGTGTGGCGCGCAAGGTATGGTTGAGCAAGGTATGGTTCAGAAAACCCTTTGTTCGTCTATGTCGCACGACTCTTACATGTTTACTGTCCTTTCCCCCTGGATCTCGTCTATTTGCGACTAATTTCTACACGTTTTTTCGTTTTAAAAAACATTACTTGGAAGCGAAGATTCACCTCTGTCGATGATCCATGGCCTATTAACAAGTCCCTAAGTAGTCGTAGTTTCATGCATGTCGTTGCTATTCTTTTATGTGCACCATGTCACGGAATGCTCAGTAAGGGTGGTTATGCTGAGAATAAAACTTGTGATGTTAAAGATGGAAACTTTACACCAGAAACTTGCGCAAATTTCAAGTTATGCTACTGTGTTTAATAATATATTCTCAGTATGGTTGGTACTCGGAGAATGGTCGTCGGAAAAGCCGTAGCTTCAAAGCTACCCATCCGTAGATCCCCAAGGAAGATAAACAGGGCTGCCCCAAGTAAGTTTTTTTTTCACTACTACGTCTTGTACTTAGGTATTTCCTCTGTTTTAGGTGCTCGGTAACTAACACACTACACATTGCTATAGGGGTTACGCCTGTGGAGAACAACCCTGCATTCCCTCCGCCTGTGGAGAACATCCCTGCAGTCCCTCGGCCTGTGGAGAACATCCCTGCAGTCCCTCCGCCTGTCGAACCTCCTTTGGAGGTGTTTACTGAAGAGGAAATCCAGACGGAGGACCCCCCTATGTGGAGGAACCACCAGGTAGCCAAATAGGTAATAACTTCTAATTTGTCCCATACTATTAAGCATGCATTTGTACAACTTGGTTATCTAATCGATACCTGATTTACGTGTCAGCTGCGAAAGAGGAAGAAGTAATTATTTAATTGGAAAGACTACGTAGAGGGAGAACTAGATGCATAAGGTTGTCTATACGAAAAGGAGGTTCTAAAATTTAACTCTCGAGGTAAAGTCTGCAGTAACAATGCTTCGATGTTTGCAAGTTGGTGTGGCTGCATTGTTAGGAAACGAACGAATGCACCTCTCATGGTGAAAGATTGGAAGGAGATTCCTAAGTCTCCAATAGACTATGAAGCGAAGATGCTCTTGCTGGTGGCGGTAAGTCTCAGTTGTAAATGGAACTAGGACATACATATTGCACCTGTCTATTTGTAAATGCTGTAAGAACTGGTTCTAACATTTCCGTATTGTTCAAACTCGCAGGAGAAGTTTGTGATATCGGATGATGACAACCTGAAGCAGCTGATCATCTGTACTCTTAAAGAGAAGTACAGAAACTACAGGGCGAATCTAAAGAGAATGTACTTTGACAAGTACCTTACGAATGAAGAAAGGTTACAAAACATTCCTCCTGACGTGGTGAAAGAGGATTGGGCGTGGCTTGTTAACTGGTTCAGCTCAGACGAGTTCAAGGTTTGTGCCTTCCTCCCTATTGCAACTGTATTTTTTTGTACCGTTAATGACTGATGCACTTTTTTAACGTAAACTGGTTGTAACTTCAAATTGTTTGAAGTTAAAGAGCGATCGTAACAAAGCCAACAAAGCTCACCAAGTCATGAGGCACACCGCTGACACTTCGTCATTTGCGAGGAGAGAACAAGAAGAGGTAATCCTAACATTGAATTGTTATGTTTAAGAAATAGTTAGCTACCCTTGAACAAGTATATGGTACTCTTGCAGATTGAGAAGAACAACGGGAAACATCCGGGGGAGTATCATATGTTCAAGAAGAACCATGTGGACAAGAAAGGACAGCCGTTGGATGATAAAACCAGATCAATACTGGTAAGTAGTACTGCCGACCCATATAGTCACATGTGCTGTACATTTGTAATTGATTGCTCGTTTATATTCTTGGTACACTGTTTGCAAAATAGGAACAAGTGGAGGAAAGGGTTGCCCAGTTGGCAACTGGGGAGGAGGAGTCTGCTGTTGACAAGGATGTCTTGTATGAGGAAGTTCGCCAACCTGAGCATCGTCGAATTCGGGTGTCAAAGGCAGCACGGATGATGGAAAGTGAGCAGTTAAAGCAGGCAAGGGAGGAGGTAGCTAGAAATGCAGCCGAATGTGAGTCACTCCGTGATCAAATCAAGGAGTTCCAGGCCAGCATGGAACAATTTCAACGTGATATTGCTGTCATGAAAAGTACAATGTTTGGCAACGGTGCGTATATTATTGATTTACACCCATTTAGTCATTGTAGGGTATATTCTATAGTATGATGCTACCATGATTGCTGTTATTTCTATGTTTGCAGATCCAAATGCATGAACCGTGGAAACGTGCTGTAAGTACTCCTGCTTAGTAGTTATAGTGACTGGTGGTACACTAGGTGTTGACTGATTGTAAATGGATATTTTGGACATGATGTAAATGTGAACATGTCATCTATGATTGTGTTTTGGTTGCCATACATTTGATTGAAATGCTTGGCTATGTATAAATTCGGATATGTTGGAAATGGTTCTACATAAGTAGCTGTTTGTGTATTACCTGTTTGTGTATTGTCTGTTTATGTATTCTGTTTGGGTATGCTTGGCTACGAGCATTAGCATGGCCAACAATTCGAAAAGAGAAACATTAGCATTTGCATCAAAACAAACCATTGTCGACGGACTGTAATTGTATCCGTAATTGATGCTTAATATAACATTTAACCATGACAACACGCAGACACAAAACATTGTCTATAGCAACAACTTTCACAGTAGTTGAAACTCGATTTGAGCATCAACTATTATTAACAGGGTAATATTTAATACTGTTGGACGAGCATCGACAGGTTGGATGCATCCGTCGCTAAGTATGCGTAATTACTTTCAACGAAAAGTTGTGGTTGAATAAGCTATATTGCCTCACATAAGTTGGATACAATATCATACAAATAGGGACAACAATACGCGGATACTAATGCCTCCAATCTACATCTCACATATGTAGACACTGTAAATCAGTATTACCCTCAAATATGCGTAAACAGAGTCGGCATATTTGCGATGCTAATGATCAAACAGACTATTCATTCACTATTCATTTCAGCAACGGCAAACCTTTAGTGGCGGCATAATGTCGTCGTCGATACCTTTAGCCACGGGGTCTATTGGCACGACTCTTAGCATCGGCAATGGGTTTTAGCAGCGCCAACAGTGCTTCCGGCAACGATAATTTACCCTCGCTGTAGAGCAAATTTCTTGTAGTGTCAAATAACAGAATAGCAGCATTAATAAAATGTAGAGAAACCTGCAGAAGGAGGTCTGCGGTGGTGACTTCATCAACGGCAGCTCCTGAGCGACGACAGGCGAAGACGAGCGCCGGTCGAGGCGAAGACGAAGACGAAGACGAGCGACGACCGAGACGAATTGAGACGAAGACGGCCGAGGCGAAGAAGAATTGAGTCTGTTGTCAGTCTGAAGAAGTGAAGAAGACTGAAGAGTGAAGTGAAGATAAACCGGTTTTGTCTGGTCTGAAGTGGTCTGGTCTGGTTTAGTATTTAGTAGTATTTTAAGGTTAAAATCCGTACAAAAAAATGTTCGGTTAACCGGTTTTGAACCGGTTTCCTATACCTATTCAGAACCGCTCCAGTTTTTTTGAAAAATACCGTTTGTTTTGTGAACCGGTACGGTTCAGGTACGGTTTGGCCGACCGGTTATTTTTGCCCAGCCCTGCTGAAACCTAACCCTCAAAAGCTGATAAAAACAAACAATGGATTTGTATAAGTTGCTTACCCATAGAACAAAAACTCTACTGTCATGCAAGATTTCAACGTCAAAGGTAGCAGCAAAATGCAGAGAACTTAAGGTTGAATCTAAGACTGAATAACTGCTCTAGATAAACATATCCAGAAGCAACTTTCTTGATTTGGTCAAATTCTATGGACGTGTAGAACTATCTGAAGTTGTAGTTGCCATCATTGCGTAGTTTTAGGAAGAACAACTCCCATAACTATCTGTGGATTCTTTTCTCCATAATTGGATCATGACACTGTGAATTGACTGAATTACTGCTAGTTGGACGCAGTTGTAGTTACGATCCAACAACTGTGTTTGGTTTCTGTTTGGTTTATATCAATTCACTGCACCAATCTTATCTCTAACTTAGAGAGAAATTTGGTTTTTCATATCTGTGTGTATCTCCGGACAAGGATAGTGGGTGTTTGATTTGGTCTCTGGATGTACATAATTAAGGAGTTGGGTCCAACCAGATACAACCAGACCAGCTATGTATCTATCACAATCCATCCATATATACTGTTTTTATTACAACTCCACTAGGTACGAGTAAAGGTCTCTCAGCCATTTTCGGTTTCATTTAAAAAAAAAATGTAAATGTGATGATTTTATTTTTTATTTTTTTAGGTGATGAAGAGGGATATTACTTGATGAACAACTGAGCAGTCTGAAGTCATGTAATTTGTTGATGCAATATGGCTAATACACTTACGATTTGTTGGATTAATTAGTAAAATGAGTTACGATCTAAAAAGAAACCGACTTTTGGATGATGGAAGATTTTTCTTTGGTGCCTTTTGTTTTGAATCATTTGCGTTTTGTATCGAGGTTTGGAACTCAATGACTCAAATTATTCAATTGAACCCCACAAACATAATTCGGTTTTATCTTTTATGACAAGCATCATACCATCAGAGAAGCAGGCCAGAACTGAATAATAGTAACTCGTGCATGCTGTAACATGAATATAATTTTTCAACATGCTTTTTTTTAGATAGAATTAGGCTTGTTCATGAACCGGTTCGGGGTCGAACCGGTTCTGAACTGGTCTGGTTTGAAAAAAACTAGTACATTTTTCTGTTTCTAAAAAAACTGGTCTGGTTTAAGGAAAAAAGAACTGGTCTGGTTTGAACCGATTCAGAACCGGTTCGAACTGTTCTGGTCTGTTTTTTTAATAACAATTTTGGTTCGGAAATAATCTGGTTCAAACCGAACCTAAACTGGCGGCTGAAAATCCTGTCCAACACACTGAACCGTCTGAAAAAATACTGAACCAGCTGAAAACACTGAACCGGATGAAAAAACACTGAACCGACTGAAAAATATACTAAACCGACTGAAAAACACTCTGAACCGATTGAAAATCTGTTCCACAACCGACTAAAATCTTGTCCAACATCAACATACGAGAGTCCAATATATCTCTAGGTTTGGTTTATTGAAGACATCTCTAGGTTTGATTTAATTTCAGACCGGTTTAGTTGATTTTGCTTCAAACCGGTTCTAAAATTATATAGGTTTAAAGTGGTTTGATTTAAATTTAAGTATAAACCAGTATCAAAAAACGAGTCGAGTCGAACCGATTCGAACTGAATTTTGGTACTATTTTGAACTGTTTTATTTGAAGGCTAAAAACACTGGTCTGGTTTTGGAACTAGTTCGGACGAACCGGTTTGAACCAAACCAGTTCCAGACCAGTTCATCCGAATCGGTTCATTTGGACAAGCCTAGATAGAATAGATTATTGGCCGTTATGAGAGGATTAAGCGCCACATTTCACGATTTCATGGTGAAACGAAGCAACTGACAATCAAAAGGGGAGAGATCCCATGCCTTCGACGTTGGGACTGCTGCAACTCACAGATAACTCTCCAAACATCGCCAACTAGGACATCTCCAACCAACACTTGAAGAAGACAATGGCATTTGTGGAATTTTACACATAATGAAGGTCACGTGCAAGACATGTGACGAGTTAACATAAAATTTTAACGGACACAAACGAACTTCATTAAAAACCAACAACACTAACCATGTTGCATCAAAAACAAACATTGTATCGCTTTTACCACTTTGGTCAAACATGTTACATCTTTTTCATGTTTTTCCCTTGAATTTATCCAACAAAGAAGAGAAGTATCTTTCAAATTTATAGTGGATAAAGTCAAACCTAAACTCGTTGTTGGAGAATGAAACTCCTTTCTATGGATGGTAGGAATGTTATGATTAATTATGTAATGATGACAATCCCTTCATGCATTATGAAATACACCTCTCTTTTGGATGTCACTCGTCGAGAATTAGATAAGTTGAATATGGATTTTGTTCGGGGTTCATCTGACACTAAAAGGAAATGGAATCATTTAATTGAGATGTGGGCACCCACCCAAAAGAGATAGTAGGCCTTAATATACTGTTAACACGAGAGAGAACTCATGTTGTTTTTGCATGGCATAGGGAAAATTCCACGACTCCATGGGTAAAAATTCTGAACCCCAAATACTTTAACGTCGATTGTCAGGATAACTCTGAAAGGCAGGGTTGTTGGATCTTAATTTTCTGAATGCTGATCTTGCAGTGAATTGAATGCCAAGGGATGGATGAAAAGGTGCTCTCGCCTTAGCTCCGGTGAACCTGCAGAAAGGGGATCGCAACAGAGGGGGTATCTCTGAGTCCATTTCCGATGCTTAAATGAGTATGTGTGTATATAGCTCAAAAACGTAATGAATGTATAGAAAAGCAAGAGTATTTATAGAGTAGGAGAGACCAAACCGTAGAAGGCAACAGTATATCTTAGTAAATATTGTGCTGGTGAAGATTAGGATAGTAGATATTACGGTTATGGCGTAATATTGCAGTTACCATATGTAATCTTTAGAGAATATGTGTCCGAGATATGCGGGATATCGTGGCCATGTCTTTAGAAACGGTTAGTGGGACTAAAGGAGAAAGGCAGGGCTCTCTTTAGGGCGAGCACTCCTATGGCGAGCAGTAGCAGTTCGCGACTTGGTGATGAATGGCGACCAGCGATGGAGCATTTGGCGTCCATATTAGCTTGGGCTCGACTTTGGGCCACTCTATTGAGGGCCATATCGACTTTTGCATGGGTCAATCCGGTTCGAATAACCTGGGTTCACCCCTCCATGGTTATTGGGCCTCTGGGGCCTTTTCCTTATTGGGCTGTCACTATCAATACCCAACATTTGCCCTCGAAGCTTGAGTGAAGTTTCTTCGGTCGAGCTTGATTCCTAGATAGGGTTTGAGATAGTGACACTTGAATTTGGTTTTCTTTGTCTTTTTCTGCTATTTATACCTTTATGAACACTTTATGCTTTTTTGGCGATCAGTCATTCGGTTGCCCATGGTTGAAGGAATATTCGATCTTTTATTACTTCTTGGCGATCACTCGAGGCAGTCTAGGTTTATGGAGCTTTATCCTTCGCTATTAGGAGATCACGGCCTCTGAAAGGGTTTTCCCAAAAAGGCCTATTAATGCGATGGCGATCACTTTATCTGCATAATGGACTTTAGCATTTAATAACTACACAGTCATCCAGAAGTCGAACGGTCATTTGAGGCACGCTTGTCGTTTATTCTTCCGTAACCCAAGGGTAGTCTGACAGTTTCTGTACTGGCCGAGCGTTTGTCTCCCTGAGGTGTCTCTTAAAATTCTGACATTGCTTCGATTTTTTCCCAAAAGGTGCAATCATTCTCTATGTCGTTCGATTCTGTCCGTGACGATTTCTCCCTTTTTTGCCTATATAAGGGACAGAAGTGCCACTCTTTTGTCTAACGCATCCCATTCCTTCAGATTCTAGAGAGTTCTTCTGTTTTCAGCATTCTGTTTCTCCGATTCTCTTCTTCTTCCTTTGAATTTTTTCAAACTCCAAACACAAACATCTGCAGTCAATCTACAGGCAAGACCAAGGTGACGGCCAATAGGTCTTCTTCCTCAGCCCCAAAGGTGCCTCCGAAGAATGCAAATGCTCCCCTGCTAATAAGGGATGGTTCTACTCCGACTTCGGGCGAAAGAAATCCTGACGCCGGACGGTCAGCGGCCACAGCTGTGGTGGTGGATGGGGCCACACACCAATGTGCCCCTCTTTTCCCCAAAAGGTAAACACCAAGGTTTTTCTATTTGCTATTTTTTTGATAATATCCCTTGTTTTTCTTGTTTTCATATTGTTCTTGTCATATCTGATTTTCTAAGTAGATATCAAGCCTAATGAACTGAAGCTGGCTCAGTTCAAGATGGTAGTCGCCATAGGTCGCTTAAACGAAACGGATGCCCCCAGGTACCCAGGCCTAAGATTGCACTATCCTCGCGACGGAGAGGTTTACCTTTATGCGGCCCAGGTCGATGCTGGGTTGCGTTTTCCTCTCTGCGAGGATTTGCAGGAATTGTGCTGTTATTACGGGATAGGTCCCACGCAGCTCGTACCCAACGCCATTAGGATGTGGGTCGGATTCAAGTTCATGTGTCTACGTCAAGAATGGATGTATTCAGTGGCCTTGTTCCGATGCTTCTTCCGATTGGCCGCCGGAGCGAATCACCTCCATCATTTCCATACCCGCTGGCCGAAGTTTGAAGAATGGAGAGGTCAGGCGTGAAGCTGGAACGTTCATTTCCAGTTGGTCAACGACTTTCGTGCCACTAACTCCAACTACAAGAAGTTCTACTTCTTTTACAAGTGGGGCGTGACCTGGGAGTTGTCTCAGCCGGAAAAGGATACTCCCCTGCCTTTGGCGAGCTATTAGGGAGCGACCGGAACGCCATCGACGACTTTTTCCGGTTGCACAAGCAATCGAGTTTTTGCTCTATCCATTCAGTGGCTGAGACCACTGAGAATCTGCTAGAGGTGGCAGACATTCATCAGGCCACGCAACTTCTTATTGATTGGGTAACTTTCTAACCTTTTTTGCTTTTATTGGTTGTAGGCGGTCGGGGCCATAAACTCATGGGTCTCTTTGATGACCAGGGTAAGGCGGGGCTGTCTTCACACCAGGCGTCGCTGAACCCTCCTCCTCCTCCTCCCTCCAGGCGTTCCTCCAAGAGAAAGCCTGAGGAGGAGCATCCCCCAGTCACTCCTGGCTCACGCCAGCCAGGTACATTACTTCCCTGCTTATTCCTTTTTATTTTCTTCGCCTTGAGTTTAGCTTCCTGATACCTTTGTTAATTTTTTTGCAGAGAAGCCCATGGTTGATGTGGCTCGGGACCCTCCTCCTGCCAAGAAGGTCAGGAGTTGAGGCGAGGAGCACCCTGCTCTTCCCAATAGCCCTTCTGTTCCTAGGGGTCCTGCTGCCCCTAAGGAGAAGGCCTTCGCTGTGGTCACGACGACCCCTCCTCCTCCTGATCACCCATCCTCCATTCCTCCAAAGGAGTCTGAGGCTCGGAAAAAGAGGTCAGTCGCCTTAGGCCCCTCGAAGGCTCCCTATGAGGAGTACTGCCCACTCGTGGGCTTGTTCCAGCCGCCCAAGGCTGCAAACTCCAGGGTCGTCTGGATCGCAAATGGAAACCTCTCGAAGGCAGAGGTTTCCGATCAGAAATCTCTCCGGGGCAACCCGGACTTGTGCATGCAACTCCTTGAGGGGATAGTTCCTCCCAAGGACCGTTCCGAGGTTCCCTCAGAATTGCCCGCCATTGAGAGGATGATGAGGTCGCACTTTGAACGAATCACCTTGGTAAGATTTTACATCTTTGTTATGTCTTCGTATTACTTGTATTTTTCCTTAAACTAACAGTACTTTGCCCCTATTTTCTTTGTTGTCATCTCGTTCGAGAGGAGCTGGCGATCAGTCGAGTCGTCGGGGAGCTCGCCGATAAGCAGACTGACCTGCTTATTGAGCTGGAGCAGTACAGGAGTCTGGGGGTTTCCCCCTGGCCAAATGGAGAGCATGAAGTCGACTGCCGACTCGGCGGTTTTCCTGGTGGAAAGCGCTCGAGAGGAGTACTTCAAGAAGGAGAAGAGGCTCCTCGCCTTCGTCAAGGAGAAGGAGGGAGAGACAGCGATCGCCCTCTAGGAGTCTGAGGCAGTCCATCAGCACTCAACCGAGGTTGAGGCTGCCAATGCTTGCCTGGAGACTAAGCTTAAGGAGGCTCAAACTCAGAGGGCAGACGCGGAGGCTCAGAGGGCAGATGCGGAGGCTTAGAGGGTTGTCGCTGAGACTAGGGGGACTGCCCTGGAAAAGGAGAAGGAACATCTTGCTATGCAGCTGAAGTCTGTTCCATCCCCCCAGAGTGTGGTCGATGACTTCAAGAGGTCCGAGGAGTTTGTCGATTGTGCCTTGGAGGTGATGAAGTCAGAAATTGCTAATTATCTCCAAGTCCTGGTCGAGGACATCCAGGCAGTCGATCCCAACTTTCCTCTTCGGGAAGTTGAGACTCTTAAGCCTTTCCTCCGGAGCACCCTTCCCAAGGAGACTCCTCCTGCTGCTGCTGTCGATGAGGCTACCCCCGAAGACGAGTAGAGCGCCTCCGTTCCTGAAGAACCCAAGACTTGAAGCTTCCATCTCCCCAGCGATCATACTTCTATTTTTATACAGTAGTTTTATTCTCCCTTGTATTTTAGGGGTGTTTGGTAATTATTTTTTGATTTCAGACTCGGTTATTATAATATTGAATGCCTTTATGTTCATAAGCCTTTACTTTTACTTGACTTTGAATATGTTGGCAATTCTTCCGATGTCTTAATCATAATTACCTTCGACTTTTTCAATGCTTTATAATGGTCTCGACCCTTATTGTCTTGGACCTTTTTACCAAACTTGAAAGGATAAGTCTTTATAAACTTATTCCCCTTGCCAAGTATAAACTTCTTAAGGAAAACATCTTAAGACTTAAAAGTATAGACTTCTAAGCTTAAAGACATATGACCTTTTTGAAGCTTAAACATTTTGGGGTGTTCGCCTAATTGCAAGAAACTTGTTACTTAAAGCTTCATCATCCATAGTGATCGCTTAAGGTTATTTTCCCCTCTTCTAGAATTTGCTTCATAAAGGAATTGTTATCATTAGTAGATAACATCTCCAAAATTTGCCCAACTTATAAGAGGATAGCTTCCTTGATGGATTGATTGTCTTTGTCGTTAGGACTCCTGCCTGATTTTGGTAATAGGTCTTTTGTTTTGCCTAACCTTATTGCTAGGTCTTTTGCCTGACTTTGGCGTCAGGTCTTTGATGTTGCCTAACTTTGTTGTTTGGTCTTTTGTCTGACTTTGGCGTTAGGTCTTTCGCCCAATTTTGATATCGGGTCTTTGATGTTGCCCAACTTTGTTGTTAGGTCTTTTGCCTGACTTTGGCGTCAGCTCTTTCGCCCAATTTTGATATCGGGTCTTTGATGTTGCCTAACTTTGTTTTTAGGTCTTTTGCCTGACTTTGGCGTCAGGTCTTTCGCCCAATTTTGATATCGGGTCTTTGATGTTGCCCAACTTTGTTGTCAGGTCTTTTACCTGACTTTGGCGTCAGGTCTTTCGCCCAATTTTGATATCGGGTCTTTGATGTTGCCTAAATTTGGCGTTAGGTCTTTCGCCTGACTTTGGCGTCAGGTCTTTCGCCCAATTTTGATATCAGGTCTTTATTGCCTGATTCGGTCATCAGGTCCTTTTCTGATTGCCACCTCTTTTCTTCTGCCAAGTCGAGGTCGGTCCTGCGCTCGATTTCGTTTGCCTCATTGTTAAAGTGTAGGATTATGTGGGTAGGCACCACTATTTCAGCGGGTGCTACTCCTTCTGATCCATACACTAAACTGAAGGGTGTTTCTCCAGTGGCTGCCTTAGGCGTTGTTCGGATAGCCCATAGTACGCTTTCCAGCTCCTCTGCCCATTTTCCTTTGAATGCTTGAACCCTTTTCTTGAGTCCTTCTAAAACAACTTTGTTGGCTACTTCAGCTTGTCCACTCGTTTGTGGATGATGCACTGAGCTGAACCGATGGTCGATATGGTATTCTTCGCAGAGCCATTTGAGTTCTTTACCTACGAATTGTGGACCATTATCGCTAATAAGTATCTTGGGAATGCCAAACCTGGAAAATATGTTGATCTTCGGGAACTTGATCACTTGAAATTCCGTTGTAGAGGCCAAAGCTTTCGCCTCTATCTACTTGGTGAAGTAGTCGATCGCCACTATAACGTAAGTGCGCTGCCCAGTACTAATCGGAAAAGGACCCAATATATCCATTCACCATTGAGCAAAAGGCCAGGTAGCTACCATTGGGGACAAGAGTGTTGGCGGTCGACCGGACCGTGGTGCAAACTGTTGACAAGTCTCGCACCTTTGTGTTAAGTCAGCTGCGTATTTTCTCAAGGTTGGCTAGTAGTATCCCAGCCTGAAGATCTTTCTTGTCAATGATCGCGCGCCTTCGTGGCATGCTGCCACTCCTTCATGAGCTTCACGAAGAACTCTTTCTGTTTCGGGATGAGCAATGCACCTTAGATAAGGCGTCGAGTAACCTCGCCTGTAGAGTTCTCCGTCTATGATCAAGTAAAGGCGTCTTATCCTTGTGGATTCACATTCGTCTTCTGGGACAATTCCCTCTTTCAAGAAATTCTGGAATGGAGTCATCTATGTTACCTGTCCTTGAATATTGAAGACCTCCGCTCGGTTGTCGAGAATTGAACATAAGGCTTTTTCTAGGAACTATACATCTTGAATTCTGGTCCCTCCAAATGCCAGCTTACTTAAAGAGTCTGTAATCTGATTTTCTTGGCGAGGAATAGACTCAATCGCAAAATTTGGAATTTCTGCGACGCGTTTCTTGGCGATGTCGATGTACTTTTTCATATTATCCCCCTTGCCTTGTAAGTGCCATTGACCTGATTGACAATAAGTTCATAATCGCTTTTTACCTTGAGTGCTGATATGCCCATTCCTTTTGCCAGTCAGAGTCCAGTAATAAGAGCCTCGTATTCTGCTTCATTATTGGTCGCCTGAAACGTTAGGGCGATCGTATATTTCAAAGGCTCGCTCTCAGGAGGGATGAGAATTAAACCTGCCCCCGAGCCTTCTCTTAAAGAAGATCCATCTGTATAAAGCTCCCAGATTTGACTGGTGTCTGCTGATGAACTTGGCCTTCTATCTACTTCTATTAGACCATTACTTGTGCTTTCCACTATAAAATAAGCTAGTGCTTGACATTTGATGGCCGTTTTCGGCGCAAATTTTATCTTGAACTCACTGAGCTCGATCGCCCACTTGACCATTCTTCCTTAAGAATCTGGTTTCATCAGTAAGTTTTTGAGGGGTTGATTGGTGAGAACTGTAATGTCGTGCGCGTAGAAATAAGGTCTTAACTTTGGAGCAGCAATAACTAAGGCATAGAGATACTTCTCAATCTGGACATATTTTATTTCTACGGAATTAAACATCTTGCTAACAAAATACACTGGACTCTTGACATTATCCTCTTCCCTTATTAAGACGGCACTGACTGCTACATCACTGATGCTCAGGTAAAGGAAGAACTGCTCGCCAGGAATGGGTTTTGCCAGAGCTGGGATTGTTTGAATGTGATGCTTCAAGGATTGGAATGCCTCCTCTCAGTCTGGCGTCCACTCGAACTTGCGGTTGGCCCTTAGAGTCTTGAAGAATGGCAGGGACCTGTCGCTCGCCCTGGAAAGGAAGCAATTGAGTGCAGCTAAGCGACCATTCAGACATTGGACTTCCTTATGGCAAGTTGGTGACTTCATCTCTTCAATAGCCTTGAGATTTTCCGAGTTCGCCTCAATACCTCGCTCACTTACCATATATCCCAGAAATTTACCAGACTTGACTCCGAAGGCGCACTTTGCCGGGTTCATGCGAACGTTGTGCCTCCTCATGCATTCGAAAGCTTCGCGAAGGTCCGCTGTGTGAGGACTGCCCTTGATTGTTTTGACGAGTATGTCGTCCACATAAGCCTCCATGTTTCGCCCCAGCATGTCTTGGAACAGGCGGTTCACCATCCGCTGATAGGTCGCCCTGGCATTGATTAGACTGAAGGGCATTACTTTGTAGCAAAGAATGTCCCCGTCTGCATAAAAAGCGGTATGGGCCTCGTCTTCTAGGTACATCCAGATCTGGTTATAGCCTGAATAGGCGTCCATGAAGCTTAGCGTCTCGTGACCAGAGGTTGCATCGACCAACTGATCAATTCTGTGAAGAGGATAGGAATCCTTGGGGCAAGCTCTGTTCAAGTTGCGGAAGTCGACGCACATCCTCCACTTGCCATTTGATTTTTTGACAAGAACTGGGTTGGCGACCCAGCTATGGAATCTCACTTCTCTGACAAAATCTGCTTCGATCAACCTGCCAACTTTCTGTCTGATCGCCTAACGCTTGTCTGACCCGAATGATCTCCTTTTCTGAGCAATCATCTTGATGGATGGGTCTATCCTCAGCTCGTGAGAGATGATGTCAGTGTTGATACCCGGCATGTCGCTCGGTTTCCAAGCAAAAAGCTCCTTGAATTAATTGAGGAAGGCAGGCATGGCCTGCTTCTGGTCATTGTTCAAGGTGGTCCCAATACGCACCTTCTTGTCCGGACCATCAATCTCAACTTCTTCTAACTCTTCCACAGGCGCTGGTCGATCCAAATCTTCCCGAGGTTCAGCCTCTGTTTCAATGGCGAGAACTTCCCTTTGATTTTTTCTGCGCAGGCAGTTTACGTAGCACTGTCTCGAGGAAGGCTGATCGCCAAGTACTTCTCCAATTCCGTTGGGTGTAGGGAACTTCATTTTTTGGTGGACTGTGGAGGCCACAATCCCAGGATGGCGATGTATGATGTAGGTGAGTCGACCACCAGGAAGGTGACCCCCACCTTGATGCTCTTCCATCCTTCGCCCAGAAGCACCAGCAAGGTTATTGCCCCCAGCGGATAAGTCGTTCTCCCAGCAAATCCAATCAGCGGAAAGTCGACCCTTTTCAGGTCACGTTTGGACTTACCCATCTTCTCAAAGGCGTCCAGAAACAAGATATCTGTCGATCTCCCTCCATCAATCAGAATTCCCTTCATGTCACAACCGTCGAGATCGGTTGTGATAACCAGGGCATCGTTGTGAGGGGTGGTGACATGTGTCAAATCGTCTTCGGAGAATGAAATGACAATGTCCTCTTTAGGTCGAGGTCGCTTCCCCAGCTGGACAGCTGTAGAAATCTGAGTCGCATAGATCTCCCTTGCATGTGACCCCTCGCCTCCGGCACCAAACCCTCCAGCAATCAGGTTGACTACCCTCCTGCTCTGGGATGGGTCAGATTGCTCAGGCGGAGCTGGCGAGTGGTTTCACCTTAGTGGCATTCGACTCCTGTCTCGTCCTTCCACGAACTCTTTCAGCATCCCTCTCTGTATCAACTTCTCAATATCTCGCTTCAAAATACGGCAATCATCAGTCTTATGGCCCTTGCACTTGTGATATCTGCAATAGCTCTCAGTGTATTTACCCATAGGCTGACCACTCCTTCGAGGCATTGGTGGCCTTGCCAGAGACCTTCTTTCCATCTCGGCTAGTACCGCCGAGATCTGCCTGTTTAAGGGCGTAAAATACTCGGAGACCTCTGAATTTCTAGGCCCTGCGTCTTCTGCTCGGGGCTTGCTATCTCGTCCCATCTTGTCATTCTTGATCTCCTTTTTACCATCACGTCAGGGCTCAGGAACCGCCCTTAGCGAGGTCGTCAGGAAATTAGCCTCGGCGTTCGCCCTCTCAAGGTCTATGAAACCTTTCGCCCTGGCTGCCAGCTCTTCCATCGTTTCAATTTCCTTTACGTGGTAACTGTTGCGCAGCTTTCTCGAGGCCTTGTTAGCCACATTCAGTCCTCGATAGAAGGCTCGAATAATCTCCCCGTCCGAGACCCGACGATCTATCTTCGTGACGTTTTGATGGAAACGCCCATAGAAATCAGTTAGTGACTCTCAAGGCTGCTGCTTGACCGTGTCCAGGGCGACCACACTCTTCATCATTTGGCGCTCGCCCATATACCTTTCTAGGAACTTGCTTATCAGCTCTGACCAAGTCTCTATGGATCCTGCAGGGAGGCCGAAGAACCAGGACGACGCCGAACCCGATAGGGTTGACGGAAATAATAAAGCCAAGTGATTTGGATCATTTGACTTACCCAAAAGAGAGGCATCATGGTTGTTGACATGGATAGTGGGATCTCATCCACCACTGTATTCGGGGATAGCCATGGCGACGACGTCCTTCGGGATTTTGATGGGGACGAGATCATCGACAAAGGGATGAGCGGATCGCTCCCTGAAGGGAGCTGCGATTGTCGTTCGCCTTTCCTGGAGACTTTTGTGGATACGCTCGTCCACCTAGTCCAGAGTGCATTGGTTTAGTGGCGTAACATTCAGCATCAGAGCAGATGTCGGCGGCTCAGTGAACGTCGGGGGTAGGAACTGGTGTCCCGATGTCATCTCCTAATCCTCCTAGGGGCTGTGGTGCCCGGATTTCCAGTTTCTGTTGGCAGGGGCCCAGCGGCAGTGGGACGGGCGTTTTCCTGAGGAGCAGGGGCTTGTCGGCTAGCCTGCCCTAAGATTGCCTCCAGCAGTGATATCATCTCTGGGGTTAACTGGATGTTTTCCCCGGCGATGTGGACGATTTGCGGTGCTGGAGTCTCGGTGTGGTTGGGAGCGGGAGTCGGTCTGGAATTGTCGACGTGTTCTCGAGCCGCCCTTAAGGGGACGGCATTAGGTGCTGCTTGGCTAGCAGGTTCTTGGTGGAGCGGCGAAGCGACGGCGGAATCAGAGCTGTCAGAGGACTGCTCATTGGTCTGGTTCCGATGATTGCTTTTGGATCGAGTTTGCATGGCTGTATCACTCGTTTCCCACAAACGGCACCAAATGTTGGATCTTGATTTCTTGAATGATGTTCTGACAGTGAATTGAATGCCAAGGGATGGATGAAAAGGTGCTCTCGCCTTAGCTCCGGTGAACCTGCAGGAAGGGGATCGCAACAGAGGGGGTGTCTCTGGGTCTCTCTCCGATGCTTAAATGAGTATGTTTGTATATAGCTCAAAAACGTAATGAATGTATAGAAAAGCAAGAGTATTTATAGAGTAGGAGAGACTAAACCGTAGAAGACAACAGTATATCTTAGTAAATATTGTGCTGGTGAAGATTAGGATAGCAGATATTACAGTTATGGCGTAATATTGCAGTTACCATATGTAATCTTTAGAGAATATGTGCCCAATATATGCATGATATCGTGGCCATATCCTTAGGAACGGTTGGTGGGACCAGAGGAAAGAGGCAGGGCTCTCTTCAGGACGAGCACTCCTATGGCGAGTAGTAGGAGTTCGCGACTTGGTGATGAATGGCGACCAGGGATGGAGCCTTTGGCGCCATCTTAGCTTGGGCTCGACTTTGGGCCACTCTATTGAGGGCCATATCAACTTTAGCATGGGTCGATCCAGTTCGAATAACCTGAGTTCACCCCTCCATGGTTATTGGGCCTCTGGGGCCTTTTCCTTATTGGGTCGTCACTATCAATACCCAACAAGGGTCTTGTACTTAGAAAGCCCTGAGTCAAAAAGTTGAACATTGACAGATGGTCAGGTTTGGGTTATGGGGGATGATTCGAATATCAGGATCTAATACGATAAATGGTTTGGTCTTCTCCCTTTAAGGGAAATTGTCCATAATTCTATCGGAAGAGATGACGATCAAATGATAATTGAAGGTATTATGCTTGAAATTAGCGATTGAGATTTTTCTACTCTTACTCTCCAAATTCTTGAGTCTATAAAATATGCAATCTATGCAACCCCGACAAGCACTATTGTGGGTCAATCGGGTAGGAATGTTTGGATGGGATCTTCGAATGGGGTCCCATCAATGGCTACTATGCTCAAAAGTATTAAGCTAAAGAGGAACCAACCCATTGACAATGAAACAAATTTATGGGACTGGTTTTGGAAGTGTGAAACTATTTCGAGGATTAAGTACTTCATTTGGTTGTGTCACCATGATAGGATGGATTCATGTTGCGAGTATACTTCATAAATAGGGTATGAATAGTCTGGTATACCACAATTGTTAGGTCTAGGCTGAAAATATATTGCATGTTCTGCGGGATTGCAAAACAAGCTTGGAACGATATTGACATTCCATCTCGCAATGGAAATTTATATTTGACTAGTATATATATTTTGCTAAATCCTAACTACAAAAACTCATCTATCCATGTTAGTGGGATGGAGTGAAGGTCCATCTTCACCTCTGCGATCTGGTTCATTTGGAAAAATAAAATTCACTCATCTTTTAACATTGAGCTTGTGTGTTAGAAAATTAATGTTATAGAATTTATCTATGTTAAGGATATTACTATCCATATTTTCAAGTGTACGATAACCACCTGAAGAGGCACTGCTAAGGTTGGATGGACTCCACCTGTGAAAGAATGAAGAACACTTAATACAAATGAATCAATAATTAGTAATCCAGGACTAGCAATGTTGAATTAAAGGATTCCAAAGGCGATTAGGCATCACAAATAGTATTGTGGAAAAGATTTGAAGAACTTATATTTTTGCCGACAAAATCGGTTTCGTCGGCAAAGTCGAATTAATTGATAAAGTAAAAATTTGCCAACGAAAGACGATTTCGTCGGCACAGACATGTTTACAATTGAAAAACGTTTCGTCGGTAAAAACTCATTTTTAAAAAAATTAATAAAATATATTAAATTTACAAATAAAAGAACAATAAATTTATCTTGACACAAACTTCTCAGCAAGACAATCAAGAGGATACTTGTAGGCATTGATCTAGTAAGACCCTCAAATATATATTAAAAATGTTTTTAAACAAAAAATAATAAATATAAATAAAACATGTTATATGGTTCGGTTCAGCTTTCTGAACAAACACAATAAAAATGTTGAAATGAGAATCAATTTATCGAACTTAACTGTATGTTGTTCTTTTTGTATAGAGTGAATGCAACATCTACTCAACGTGTTATGTATATAATCTCAATTCTCTCACATGCCCAAGGAAAATAAAATCTTAACTTGCACAATGAAAAATGCACAAGACACCCACGTTTCATGATAAATATATAATTTACTTCCCATTTTCAGCTAAATATATTTACAGTGCTTGATGATTTAACTCTTTTCATAAGGAATTTACTTGAAAATTGAGGGGCGGGGGGGGGGGGGGGGGGGGGGGGGACTAATATTTTCATCATAGTCCAATTACTAGTCGGTTCTAAATGATCCAATGTATGAAACTAACATGTTTAACAAACACAAAATCCAACATTACAATAAACACATTTAATGAAGCATGCATAGTTACCCAGAGCTTTATAATAACAAAACATAATTTGACAATCAAAAAGGTTCATTGAAAGCATAAAGAAATAGATTTGGGTCTAACTCAATCCCAAAAGCTCACTAGCTTGTGTGGGAATTGACAACTCATTTCCATTCCCACAATATCCATCACGAATTTGGAATCAAAATGTCAACTTCAGGAACAAAGTTGAATACTTTAAAGGATTTACTGCACCTGGGAAGACCTGGGATTCAAAGGAGAAGAAACCGAAGAAGCAACACAAGAAAAAGCGGGAGACCCAACTCTGGAGTCCATTGCAATAGACAGATAGGGCCAAGTACACAACTGAGCTACTCCATCTTAACTACTGATTTAAACAAAATTTCAAATTATCTGTAAGTATTCATTAGACAATGGAAGAACCAAAAGCTCTGGTGTGTGTGTCCAAAACTGGAATTTCTGGTAAACGACCAAACCAAGACTCGAGCTTTGGTGTTTGATGCTAACCCAAAACTCAAATATTTGTGTTCAGACGAACCGCAAAACTCGATTTAGGTTTTCACGAGTTCCTCAAAATCCGAATTATGAAGGATAATTTCTCCAATTTAGGGTTTTCCTGATGGAGACTATGAGGCAGAACATAGATGTGACAATATCGAGCTTCCGACAGACGAGGTCTACCCACTGAGAGAAGATGCTGAGAAAGAAGTGAGACAGACAGTGGGGAGGTGCATCTGTGACTCTTCTGTTCTAAGTGTTGTGCAAGACAAGATGATTAAGCAATTAAGGTTTTACTTTTTAGTTGATTCATAAATGAAGAGTAATATATTAAATAGGTTGCACTTGTTTCCGCATGTGAATAACTGGTTATAAATTGTGCAGGATGGTTACATATGTTTCAGCATGTAACTAATTAGTCATTTTTACTGTTCATCGTCAAATATCGTCGTTAAGTATGACATGTTCCTTTCATGTGAGTGTAAACCCATTTGAACTTCCGAAAATGACCTTGTCTCCTTTATTATAACTGACTTCCATTTCAACCGAAGCAGTTACTTGCAACGCCTACTTTGAAGATGAAGATGAAGAAGGAAAGCACTGAGTTTGTCCCCCCCCCCCCCCCCCAAATCGACGAAAGCATTCCGTTTTTTTCGTTCCCACTATAGCATCCAAGAGTCGTCCTTTTTTGTGTCAAGGCCCATATTGTGTTTCTGTGGTTAGATTTCCTCAGTCAAATATGCGGGAACTTGGAAGAATTTGGGTCGAAGTTTTCATGGGTGCTTCCAATTTGAGGTAATTGTAAGGATTTTCAGTATTTTGTCCCAATTTGACTTTTTTATGTTACAAACTCTAAGTTTGGTAAGAACCCTAATTGGAACAAGTTATTCAATTTTCGGTGGTTCATGGATGCTACTAGTTTATGATTCTTTGTCTTCTGTAGTCCGTGCAAAATGATGGCTGCAGATTTTTTCGAATGGGAAGATCCACCTATGTGCCCCATGGAAGAAATGCCATGTTCAAGTTCCAAGTTATGGAGGGACAGTTGAAATTCAAAGTTGCGAATGTACGTGTTGCTGTAGCTTTTGCCAATCGAAGCATTTGGAAGTTTAATGTTGCATTAACTGTCGTGTGTTCTTTACGTTTGATCAATGTATTAAACAAATAGTTGTATTTCAATTTGTTGTTGAATATTTTGTTGAAATGTGTTTCACTTCTGATGTTATGTACTGATGTTCTTTTGAACCTGGGTTTCTATTCTTCAGATCCTGGGTTTCTATTCTTCAGATCCTGGGTTTCATTTAATAGTATCTAAATTATAGAGTTCATTCTAACTTGAAATTTGATTAAATGGTTACATATGTTATACTTGAATGTTATTAAATGGTTACATGTGTTTCCTTATAATGTAATTAAAAGGTTGAACTAGTAATCATTTAATGTGATTAAATAGTTAGGCATGTTTCATTTAAATTTTATTAAATGGATAAATTGACATAATAGTTCACCAATACCGGGTTTCATTCAAATGTTATCACAGTGGCAAGGTCTATAAGTCAGTACTAAAACAACATCGGTAGTACCCAAAACATATTTCTAAAGATCACAAAACATCTTTCACAAAAGCAGAAAACATATTTCCCAAAACCCCACATTTGTTTTACTGGGTTTATCGTCTGTCACTCGGATATCCAAACCGACCCATGCTCTTTTTGTGTTGTCTTGTCCTTTTTGGTAAAAACTGTTTCCAGTTATCGATCCGGTAGAATATTTTCTCTTGATTCTGATAGTACTGGTGTCGAAGATACGACATCGTCTTAGACAACCACACAAGTCGGAGGTTGAGGATTTTTCAGTTTTCGGCCCTTACCTGCTTTTTTTGCCTAGTTCACACGACATTTAATCATTAGTATAACATTAATATTAAACTCGACTTACATAGTGGAATACTAACCGATGATGATTTTGGCCGCTAATGTCTTTACATGTTTTTTTTTGGCGTTTTGAACCCTTCAGCTTTAGTTGAAACAACTTCGTGTACTGGTGCATTCAGTGGTTCAACCCCAGTCGTACTAATATTTTCAGCATCCGGTGTCTCTAAAGGTACGTCAGGCAGTGCATTTTGTTGTTCATCAGTTGAGGTCTGTTTCTTATTTCGCACCATGAGTTTCTTTCTTCGAAAATAACTTTTGGCCTTCTGGGACTGCCTAGGCTCTGTACTCGTTTGGGACTGAGACTGGGTTCTACGCAGTGGTGTTGCAATTTCAGTCTGTGATTTTGTGTTTAAATTTATTTTGGTAGGACGCTTGGGTGGTTTTTTTATTACCACTCACACCAGCACTTGTAGGGATACCAACAGTCGGAGCTTATGCAAAGTATGAGCAAAAATCAAAACGTCAGCATCAATCCCAAAGATATATGGAAATTAAACAGTTCAAAAAAACAGGAACCTCAAAGTTTTTTGTGAGCAACCTCTCTTATTGTGGCTTTGTTCCCCACATTCTGAACATAACTGTTTTAAACCAGTTTTGCTTAGTCGTGAACCACCTGCATGAGAGTATTCAGTTACTGACCGAGTTCGCTTTTTATTGGTCTTCCTGAATGTGCCTTAAATATGGGAGGATCAACTGGTAAGAAGTTGGTTTGTGCCCAATCATCTTGTCCAGGCAATGCGTGTATGGCACGTGCGTAGGTGCGCATGTATGCGCGCTTGTGGTACAGTGGATCACAGTACGGTGCGAGCTCATGTACACTGGCATATGACAAAAATGCAATGACGTGAACACAAGGTAAACCACTTAATTCCCAGGCTCGACAAGTGCATGTTTTAGCATTAACATTTGTTTTATACGACACAGAAAGAGCAACATGTACCTCATACTCACCAGTCGCAACGTATAAGACCTCACAAACACTTATTCCATATGTTAGTTTCCGTAGTTTATTCACTATATTCCTATCCAATTCCCCAGACTGACGCTCTACAAACTGTCATTATTTAGCAAAGTCTCACATGAGCATTTTTCGAATTTCTTCTACTAGTGTAATTAGTGGTATTAATAATCTTGTTGTTGAAGCTCTCATAGATCTTATTGACCACCAAATCAGTTTTGGAAGCATGCATGAAGTTTCCTTATGAAGTTTCCTTAATAATCTTCCTACCTCACAGACGCTGCTCATATGACAAATTATTTTGACACTTAATAAGTTGTATAACGACGACATTAAATATCAGCACAAAATATCTTATGTAGTGATAGTATTTAATGACAACGAATTTGGTCTGCGTCTGTAGACTAACAGTCTTATAAAAGATATAGGATTTCGAGGTGGATGATTAAAGAGTTAACTACTCAAATTCATAAGTCGCCCATTGATATGAGGTCATCAACAATTTAATGGAATTTATTTCCAAGTAGTTTACTTTTTAGCAAGATGAGAGTTAATGGACTCATGTTTAAATGCATGCAGTATTTGCACAAACATCCTTATGACATCATCTTTATGACAAATGATATACACTCCATTCAAAAAGGAGAATAGTGTTATGACATGTGTTTTCATATTACATATGTTATTAATCAAACCACCTCACGTTTACACGAGGAGGATCTCAACTTGTTGTAGAGTGATACCCAATGATATTTAACATGTTCCAAATTGTGTGTCCTCGTGACTCCAATCAGAGACTTGAGACATGACACGATGTTTGGTTAGCTTAGTGTGTTACCAAATGATCATGTTTTAAAATTCGTCCCGACTAGAGATGTCAAGAAAAATGAGTTAGATAAACATTGAAAGAATTGTGAGAATTAGAAGATTGTCAACGAAATCTCTTTTAAGATTTGTGTTCACCAGTGCACCAGTGTCGTAATTGTAAATACAAGGTATAACTAATGACTGTTTTATAGATGCCTAAATAAGGTTCAACGATATAAAGTACAAGCATACTTTCTCATTGTAGGTTGCTATCAATGAGAAGTTCTATACTCCTAACAAATATACAATTAGCTCTCACGAAGTTTGTCGATCGCACAGTAGAGGCAATGTATGAAAGACAAACAAGGTGTTATGAGTATGTATTTTTGCACATTGAGCACTCCCATTATGTGTGTGTGAAATATGTGGGAAAATGCACCCATAAAGAGTGCTATTGTAAACCATAAGAAGAGCGGATATTGAAGTGTCGAGTTATGAATATATATATATAAATTAATAGTATTCTAAATAGTGTATATGTATATATAATTTGTTAAGTTATGTTTGTGCATATAGTTTTTATATATTTTTAACTAAGAAAACAAATAAATAAAAATAAGGAACAATTAACTATTACTAAATAAAATAGTTATAAATAACATTTTTTATAGTATTATTACTAAATGAATTAAACATATATATATTATAAATAATAATCGTTATTAAAACAATTAATAATATTATATTAATAACAAAAATAAAAATATTTTCATTTTGTAAATTGAGTTAATAATATTAATATAATTAAAGAGTAATTGGATTTATGTTTACTAATTAATATAATAATTTAAACTTTATATTAGACTATATTTATATAACAAGAACTTAAATATTTTTTTATATTATGCGCAAAGTGCAAATCAATTCTCTAGTTATTAGATTATTTGAAAGCAAGCCGAAATGGAAAATTTCAAGGGTCAAACTATAATTAACATGTCTAAGCTAAACATGCTATAACAAATTATCCAGTTGCGAAATATATATATTAAATATTAAATAAAAAAATATATAACTTATTTAATATAGTTTGGTTTTTCATTTTTTAAATAATTGAGGATAAATTTAATTTCGTGTTATATACAAAATAATTATGCATATTTCTAATAAAAAGTTAAAACTATTAGTATTTTTTTTATATTATCATATACTCCAAGTGCTTCAATACTAGAAAGTATATTATAGAAAAAAAATATTAAGTATAATTATTTATAAAATTAATTAAAAATACATGAGTCAATAATAAAAATAATTCATAAAATGCTAATTAATAGTTTTTTTTTTAATTATGTTTTTGTGACTTTTATTAGTGTCATATGCTTAGAAAAATGCGAAATCATTATTAGTTATTCATTTTAGTTATTTTAATAATGGAAAACTATTTTATTTTCTTAACTCATAAAATATGTTAAGAGATATTTATCATAAAACTGCAAAACAGTATCTTAATAGTAAATTGCAAGTTTTGCACTTGACTATTTACTTTGAAAACTTACACAAAATTTATGTTTGCGTTTATAGTTTTCACATATTTTAACTAAGAAAACAAATAAATAAAAAAATAAGAAACAATTAACTATTATTAAATAAAATATTTATAAATAACGTTTTTTTATAGTACTACTACTAAAGCAATTTAAGATATATATACTATAAACAATCATCGTTACAAAAAAAACAAATTGAATAATATTATATTAATAACAAAAATAAAAATATTTTCATTTTATAAATTGAATTAATCATATCAATATAATAATATAATTAAAAAGTAAATGGATTTATTTTTACTAATTAATATAATAATAATTTAAACTTTATATTAGACTATATTATATAACAATAACTTAAATATTTGTTTATATTATGCGCAAAGTGCAGATCAATTCTCTCGTTATTAGATTATTTGAAAGCAAACCGAAATGGAAAATTTCAATGGTCAGACTATATTTAACACGTCTCAACTAAACATGCTGTAAAATAGTATTCAGTTGCGCTGTAAAAAATGTGTTGAGTCTATAAATATATAACATGTATTTTTGTAAGATTGTTAAAATTCACTTTAATATTATTAGTTTACGTGTGTAATTTTATATTAAAAATGAAATTATAATAAAGTAATTTATATGACATGTTACTTAGAAATGAAAATTATATGTTTAACGACTAATTTAAATTAATTAATTTAACATGAGAATGAGTATTTTTTTTTTTTTGGGCATCATAAATACTTCTATTTCAAACTCGGTTACCATTGTTTCCGAAACTATTACAATCATTACTCAAAAGACTACGAAGTAAGAGTGGGGGTCGTTCGACCCAATTACTAAGACACACTCCTAATTTTGCTTGTTGTGCGATCCAATTCGCGCTCTCGTTTGCGGTTCGTCGGACTTTCTTCCACGTAATGACGTTCGCTCTCCTTGCTAATGCTTTGATATTGTCGCACACGGTTTCAATTCGCCATTGGTGTGACTTACCATTCAATTGGTCTATCACTATTTCCGAGTCCGATTCTACCACCACATTGTGCCATCCTTTCTCTATTGCCAATCTCAACCCGAGTAGTACGGCTTGTGCCTCCATCGTTGTGGCATCCGACCCCATCATGTTTCTATTTGCTCCACCCAATACTTGCCCTCGGTCATCTCTTGCAATTACTCTGAGCCCTCCTTTTTTTGAAAGAGAACACCAAGCCGCATCACAATTGATCTTGACTTCGCCTTGATTTGGAGCAACCCACCTCTCGGCTCGGACCTGAACTGGTTCGGCTTGGTTCACTTCTGGTTCAGTTGTGTGCTCACCTTGGATCCGCCTAACTTCCTCGATGATATGCCTTGTGTTCGGTATTTTTCCTTCGAACGCCGCTTTGCATCTTGCCTTCCAAATTTTCCAACATGTCGTCATGCATAATTTCCACCTCGTTTCTTGGGTATGCCTTGACATCCCCGTTTCCACTTGGCGAGACGTTACCCATTCCTCAAAGCTTTGTGTTCTTTGTTGGTTTGGATCGAGCCCTAACAACTCGCCCCATAGTTCCTCGGTCCACCTACATTTGTATAGCATATGTTCCCGATCCTCATCAAGGCCACATATTGGACAACTTACCGGCATATTCATACCCCTTCTTCGGAGGTTCATCATAAGAGATAGGGAATTTGATTGAAGTTTCCACATGAAGTGCTTGATTTTCGGCATAATGTCACTCTTCCATATTGCTCGCCATCCTCCCTCATTTCCCACTCCTCGGTTCGCCGAGCTCGCTTGGGTGACTTCGGCTTGCTCCTTGATTCGGTTATAGACCGACCGAACCGTGATGGTTCCCTCTTTCGTATGTGGCCAAATCAATCGGTCTTCCCCTGCGATTTGTGGTATATGAACCTGCAAAACATGTAAAGCCTTTACCGGTTCGATCATAGCATGGATCAAGTCGGTATTCCATGTTTTATATTCCTTGATCAAGTCGGCCACCATGAGTACCCGATTTATCTCACATTCCGGTCGGATGTCGATTTTGTACCCATCGATTGTGTCTACCCACGGGTCCTCGAATACTCTTATGTTCCTCCCGTCGCCTATTCTCCATAGGCCTTCACTTACTAGCTTGTCACGGCCACTCAATAGGCTTGCCCAACCCCATGATGCGCGTCCTCCTTTTTTGGCCGAAATAATATCCCTTCCCGGGTAGTAGATCCCCCGCATTACTCTTACCCATAGCGCATTTGGTTCGGTTTGCATCCTCCCCACCATCTTAACGAGCAAAGCCGTATTGAAAGTTTCCAATTCTCTAAAACCCAATCCACCCTTAATCTTGTTTTTTGTGAGTGTGTCCCATTTTCTCCAATGGATCTTTTGGCCCCCATTTGTTTGACCCCACCAAAACCGCGCTATTATCGCATTTACCTCCGCACACCATGTTTTTGGAAGTTTGAATAGACTCATCACAAAAGCCGGTATCGCCGTTATCACGGATTTGATGAGCACCTCCTTACCCGCTTGATTAAGAGTCTTTACGCGCCATCCACTAATCTTGTTTTGTATTCTTTCCTTGAGATATCCCAAAGCCGCCTTTTTTTATCTTCCCCATACCGCTGGTAGGCCTAAATACTTTCCCGGTTGGCGAGTGCTCTGAATTTGTAATACATTTTCAATCTCCCCGCATGTAGACCGATCGGCTCCCCTATTGAATGTAAGGGTGGATTTTGCCTCGTTTATTCTTTGGCCCGAAGCCTTACAATATTGACTGATCGTGTCCTTTAGTTGACTTGCGTTCTCTGTTGTTCCTTGGAAGAAGAATAATGAATCATCTGCAAAGAACAAATGATGAAGTTCCGGGCAACCCCTTCCCAAGACTATACCTTTCAAGCACCCTACTTGTATGTCTCGTTCCACCATCCGTGACAAAACATCCGCCAACAAAATGAACAAATAAGGTGATAAGGGATCTCCTTGTCTGATTCCTCTGCTTGGTTTTATGGTGGTGGTACGGTTCCCGTTCACTAGCACCCTATATGTTGGCGTTTGCACACATGCTCTCATCCATCCGACCCACTTAGCACCAAAACCCCTCTTCTCCAAGCTCTTTAGTAAGAACTCTCATTCAACCCGATCATACGCTTTTTGCATATCCAGTTTTAGTGCACATTCCACCCTGTTCAGTTTCCCCTTGTTTTCCAGGTAGTGAAAAACCTCATGAGCCACCATGACATTATCCTGAATAAGGCGACCTGCTACAAAAGCGCTCTGGAATGGAGTAATAAGATCTGACAGATATACTTTCAATCTATTCACCAACACTTTCGATATCACCTTATACACGAAATTGCACAAACTTATGGGCCTAAATTCAGATGCATGTGTTGGATTTGAAACTTTTGGCAACAAGGTTATATCAGTTTGAGTAAGGGATGTAGGGAAGATACCTATTTCGAGGAAGGCTTTGACCGCAAGACATCTGGGCCCACAATGTTCCAGTTCCTCTGATAGAATAATCCCGGAAATCCGTCTGGTCCTGGCGCCTTTGATCCCCCCAAATGAAACACCGCATCTTTTACTTCCTCCATTGTCACCCTCCTTGTCAGATCAATATTAATCTCTTCATTGATCTGGGTCGGTAAGCAATCCAGGATAGAGTAGTCCGTGTGAATTGCCTCTGTGTTAAAAGCCTTTTCGTAATAACCTCTAACCTCTTCCAAGATCTCCTGATCCTTTGTTATCCATTCTCCCCCTTCCCCTTTGAGACGTGTTAGGCGATTTCTCCTTCTTCTTGAATTTGTTGTGAGGTGGAAAAAAGTTGTGTTCCGATCTCCTTGTGTAAGCCATTTAACCCTCGCCCTTTGTTTCCAATATAGTTCCTCTCGCTTCCATAGATCTCTAATATGGCATTTAAGTTCAATCTCCTCTGCTTGAATATCTGCATTCTGAGGTCCTCTTCCAATTTGTTGTAGCCTTTGTTTCGCTTCCCTCATTTGTACCATATTGTTTCCAAACCTACTCTTGCTCCACCCAATAAGACTTCGCCTACACTTGCCCAATTTCGGCCAGAGATTTGGTTGGTTGGGTAGGGTTCACCTCATTCTCCCCCCATGCGGTTCGGATCACCTCCTTGCATTCAGGGTTTTCGAGCCACATTTCTTCAAATCTGAATTTTCTTGGACCTCTATGTGGCTCCCTCCATTTCGTGATAATCAAAGGCGAGTGATCTGGCCCTACCGCCACTTCATTAATGCACTCGGCGTTTGGGAATAGAGATGCCCATCCCGCATTGATAAGTACCCTATCCAACCGTTCATACACCCGTTCCGAGCCTCTTCTATTGTTGCACCAAGTATACCTTTGCCCTTTCGCGCCCATATCCTCCATACGTATATCTTCTATCAATTGATTGAAAGCATCTAGTTTTCTTTGAGGTTTCATTTGGCCACCCTCCTTCTCATGATGATGCATAATTTCGTTGAAATCACCTAGACAACTCCAAGGAGCAGTTCGTCTCACTCCCGTTTCTCGGATCTCCTCCCAATTTCTATAACGCTCACCTTCTTCCGTGTTTGCATGCACCCAAGTGTAAAAAGCTGTGTATCCCGATTGATCCACCACCCTTGTATCTATTATGTGTAAACTTGATCCCACGACTTGTAATTTTATATTTTTACTCCACCATAGTGCCAATCCTCCCGCTCTCCCAATTGGTGGTACATAGTATGCCTCCTCCAATCCAACTTGCTCACGTATTTTCTCACAGTAAGCATCACCATTCTTTGTCTCTATTAGAAATATTATTTATGGGTGATACTTTCCAACGAGGTCTTTCAGATGTCGAACCGTCAAGGAAGACCCCAAACCCTGACAGTTCCAAACGATTGTGCTCATTGATCCCGTGTGGCTGTTTCGGGACAGCCACCAGAACCCGTTTCAATATCATGTATCTCTTCGTTCATCATCATCGGAACCTCAACTAGAGCCTCCTCCCCCCGCCCTTTTGGTGTCTTTTTCCTTGCTAGTATGTGTTTTGCTGTATTTTTCTTTCTTCCCCTTCCGCTACTTATGCCCTTACTCCCCTTTGGTTTGGTTTGGTGTTCCTCCCCGCGTTTGGCTCTTTTTGTCACAAAGTCCTCTTCCTCCCCTTCCCAACTCCTCTTGAGTTTCATTTTGTTCATGAACGGGCTTAGACCCGTCTCCTTTGCCTTGTTTATTCGCTCGCTCCCCGATTGGGGAGACTCGGATGGAGTCTCCACTATATATGCTCGAACCTCCGTTGTGTCCATCGGGTCGGCTTTGTGTTCAAACCCCTCCAGCATTTGGATAATAATCGGTGGGACACATGGTTGGATAGGGAATGTGTTTCGGTTCATTTGTTTATCCGTTGCGGTCTCATGCATTTGGTGCGGTTGTCTCGGTCGATTCCTCCAAACGTAATTCTTTTTTTCTCCATACACCACTGGATCTTTTGGGCTGCTCGGCTCGGTCTCGTGAGCAATGTGGTCAGTTCTGGTATGGGTTACCATGATCTGGGTTATGCTCGGATTATGTGTGATGCTCGGCTTAAGTGTGGTTAGAGGGATGGTATGGTGGCTCGGATGTGGTTCGGTCGGTGTGGTTTGTGTATCACGGTATGGTTCTGTTGTGAGCATCGGCTGGTGGTAGGTGTAGTTGGGTTGGGTATGGTGGTCATCGAGGGAAGATCTAGTGCGGTGAGGTTTGCTAGCTGGCCCAGAACTAGGAACTGTCGGTATGGTATTGTCCCTTTCGTATGGTATGATAGTAGTGTTGTCGCATGTGACCTTCCCCTCCTCGTTTGTGTCTCCTCCACTCATTGGCCTTTCATCCCGATACATGGGATCGTCATCTTGAGCTGGTTTCTCCCCTTTGCTCTGCTTTGTCCTTTCCTTCTCGTTTTCTTTGAACTCATTCATGATATCAAACCATGACCTTCGAGCACTACTCTGTCCCCCCATCTCGTTACTCCTTGTACCCTCCCCCATTCTACTTTCCCTTCGCATCTTTGGTCTTTGAGCCGACATCCACGACCCATACATCGGTTGACCCCTTGTTGCTTCAGACATAATAACCACCTCCTTACACACCTGGGTAGTGTGGCCCAACCTCCCACACCCATAACAATAATCAGATAAACGTTCATACTTGATGGATGCCCATTGTTTTTCTCCCCGAGAATTACTCCACCAAAACCCTGGCATCAAGGACTCATTCACTTTCACTTCAACTTTCATTCTCATGAAAGTTTTTTGGAGACTTTCCATCTCCTCCTCCACCTCTATGACCTCGCCTATTTTCCCACCAATGAACATTGCATTCTCCACACTATATTTCTCAAGCCCCAAATCATGCACTTGCACCCAGAATTGAACTTTCTTGAAATCTACCAATGCTAGGCCTACAGCAGGGCTCCACTTTTTCATGCTCATACAATGACCTTGGACTGACCAAGGCGACATATCAAAAATCCGTTGTCTATCTTCCTCATTTTCGAACTCAAACATGACTACCCTATCAGATACATCTGATATGAGTATTGATCCGTACCTCTCCCATGCCTGTTTGAGTACTGTGTGGATTGCTCCCACCTTGATCAGTTTCTGTGATATGATCATTCCCACATATCTGTCACTTCTTTCCAATCTGGGATTTGACGGCAGTTCCAGATCATAATTTGACGGGATTATTCTATCGGTCGGACTTCCACTATGATCACTCATCGTGTAGGAAACCGAGTCCAGATGTCGTCACCGTCGTCGCACCAATAGGTGAAAAACACAAATACAAAAACGGGATTAATGTGGTGGTTCTCGGTTTCAATCTCACACGGGTTCACTCATTTTGCCAAAAGTTCCAGGTATGTTTGTTTCAGAACAAACAATCGACAGTGTGTCGTTTGAAAGACTCCAATTCTTCAAACAAAAGCTGCAGGTTGCCTTCTGAAAACCTTCGCCAGTATTTGAGCACCCCTCAGCTTTTCGAGCTTCCCCTGTAGCTGCAGGTCACGAAAACACCAAACGGCTGCTTCAGATGGACATGCCTGCTCCACTGCAAACTCAGTTCGGTGAGACTTCCTCCTCTGCAAGCTGCCCCAACCTTCTCCGATTCGATTAATTGATTTTCTGGCGAAGTTTGGTTCAGGCTAGGGTTTCGGCGTTGTTGCTTCTGTAACTCACGTTTCTTGCATATTTCCTTGCATGAAGCTGTAGTAGAACTCTCCCCTGCATTAATTTCACATGATTGTGGCAAAATCCAAATACTGCAGGAGTTGATTGAGATTCTAGAGAAGCCAGGCGACAAGGCGATGAAGACTCCGACAAAACTTGCGGAGAGAGGTTTCTCTCACTAGAATAAGGAGAGAGAGTGTAATAAGCAGTACATGAGAAGGAGTAAACAAATATATATATAAAAAAACTTACTTATTACAATTGTATACAATCTTGTCACATTAATATATATATATATATAGATGCACGGTCATGATTTCAATCGTGAAAAAATCCTCAAAGATCTATCTATTTTTGCCAAAGTCCAAGAATTAATCTAGGGGCATGCCCGTGAATTGATACCGCTAGAGACCACATGTCTGTTGGTTTGAAAGATGAATATGAAGCGTCATATTCTAACGCCGCCGAATCGTCTTTGTGTTTCTTCCGTTACGGTCAGGAGAGGAGAACTAACTGTAACTTCTCTTTCTTTGGTTCTCAGGTTATACAATCCACTCCCTAACCTCTGTAATCTGTGACTCTGTCCCTCTCCCACTCTAATCTCATCGATTTCATCCATGTTTTCAAATATAAACAGTATTAATAATTCTTAAATAAAGGAGACGACTAATGGAACTGTGGAGTGGAGTGGAGGGGTTTGAAAGGAGTTCTCGATCGGCAGCTGTGACACGATCCAAAGCGATTAAAGCAGAAGAAAAATGGGGCGGAAGAAGCTCCAGATAAAGCTGATCGAAAACAAGGACAGCCGTTACTCGACCTTCTCCAAGCGCCGTTCTGGACTCATCAAGAAGGCACAAGAGCTCTCTGTTCTTTGCGAGGTCGACGTCGCTCTCCTCGTCTTCTCCTCTGCCGGAAACCCATACCACTTCTGCTCCAGCGGCAGGTAATTTCTCACTCTGGTTCAGATTTTCAGTACATCGTTCCAAATTTGCCTGACCTAATGAACTACTACCTCATTAAGTTTCGATTGTTTCAAATGGACAATACAAAATTCAATGAATCGTTAACATTAAAACCCTTATAACTTGGAAGCGTTAAACATTAAACTCTTCTCAACTACTGGATGTGGATTACACCTTAGAATCACAAACACGCTTCTCTATATAGAGAACAGATTAACATTACTGGAGCTTCGTTTATAATAATAAAGAGAGGGGGAGGAGCTTCCCGTAAGCTTATGTGTACGTGATCTGCAGAGGCCACTGCACGTGTCATAGATGGGGTTTTTAACTAGTTGGTAGATCCGTCGACACTGATAGAGGTGGTTGCTTTGACTGTCCATGGACAGTTTTGGATTAACAGTACAGTGGACTTATCCCAATATAGAAGGTGAAGTCAGCTTTAGCTGTAAAAGAGAAATGGAATACTTTCGGTGGTGTCGGATTGCATCAGCTAATTAAGGAAACCCATCTCTGGAGTAAATATTTCGCCCATCCTTATCAACTTCTTCATTCCTTTTTCTTGTTATTATCATCATGGAAATGGTTGATCCCGATCCAACATCAATCCTAGAACAAGACAAGACATCTAGAGAGTATAGATATGGTTTAACTTTTGTTTGTTGTTGTTCTATGTTAAATCTCAGTCATTGTTGTTGTTGGTTGACAATCCTTATGTTTCATTTTGAAGCTGAACAAAGTGAAGTGCTAAGAGAACTTTCACGCTTCATCTTATTTCACTATCCTGCTGTTTCATTTAGCCTAGTTAGGGGCATAGTGGTATATTATCTACACGTCTATTGTTTTTTTGTAATATATATATATATATATATATATATATATATATATATAATTGAACAATCGTTCATTATGCCAAATTTAGTCTACTTGGATTTTCTAGAGACAAATCACTACGGGAGAGTATTGATTTACCGGCCAAAGATCACGGCTCAATGTATATTGAGCCGTGATAAATGCAAATGAATTAACTATCACGGCTCATTAGCATTTGAGCCGTGGTTACGCTAGTTTAACGACTCAATCTACTGAGCCGGTACAGTTATCACGGCTCAAATTTGGGTTGAGCCGTGATAATACGCAATTATTGTGTTCTCCGACCCATTTATCACGGCTCATACTGGGCTTGAGCCGTGATAAATGTTCTTTTAAAAAAAAACAAATCACATTTCAAACATTTTCGTTTTGGCGCTCTTTTGTCTTCCACTATACTTTATGCTTAATAGTTAATAAGCACTACAGCTCCTTTTGTCTTCCACCGCTCCTTTTGTCTTTCACTACGCTCCTTTTGTCTTCCTACTCAACAAAGATGCTCCTTTTGTCTTCCTACTCAACAAAGATGGAGTAGCAGGCACGACGACATGGTGAGTTCTTCTTCAACAATGAACTCCTTCGTTTCAAACGGAATCCAGAACCACAACAGAGGACCGACGACGGGAGGTTCGTGTCGGCACGACAGAGGACCGACGACGGGAGGTTCGTGTCGGCACGACAGAGGACCGACGACAGGAGGACCGACGACGTGAGCGGGAAGCCGTGGGTGTGCTTCAAGTCGTATCGGCACGACGGGAGTGGACGAAGACGACGATTCGTGAAGACGGGAGGTCCAGTACGAAGATCGGCCGGAGGAAGAGGTCCAGTACGAGAAGAAGAATATGCAATTCATTATTTTTTTTTTAAAAAATACATATTTTGGACGGCTCAACTCAAACGAGCCGCGATAATTAATTCCGCGGCTCGTTTGAGTCTGAGCCGGCAATTGTCACAGCTCAAATCCAGTTGAGCCGTGACAATGCTGCCGACACTTTCTGTAACGGCTGGATATTCCAGCCGTTAGAAATGATATTTCTGGCCGGTGATGGCCATCTCTCCCGTAGTGAATAATGCTACCTTTTGTCTGATCGTATATTAAAAACTTAAAGCTGCTTCCAGACAACATTTTTGAACATGAGTTAAAGTCTTAGGAGACTTTTTTTTTCCAGAGAATTCGGAATAAGAAATACGGAATAAAGAATAGGAGTTAAGAATATGAAGTTGTTTCTTTGGTGGAATGGAATGGAATAAAAAATTCTGTTGTTTATTTGGTTGAATTGGATATGAAAATGGAATGTGATAAAATGACATATTTGTCCCTCCTTGTATATGTATAGTATATAATAAAAATAATTTGCATTAATTAATTTTAAAAATAAAGAATAATAAAAACATAAAGTTAAATAATTTTAAAAAAAAACGAAATTTTTAATTATTTTGTAAAAGACCAATTTATTAACTTTTTTTTTTAAATACAGAAGGTAAATTGTAACGCAAAATAATATTTTTTTTCACAATCAATTGATTACATAACATGATTAGAAATATTGATAAATACAATATCCGCAATCGGGCAAAGCAGAGCCTCTACCCATCCTAAAATCATCATGATGAGACTCCTAGAAAGCTTGCATAAGTTCTTTCCTCTTCAATCCCCTCATACTGAAATCTGCAAATGCTCTTCTACTCAAGAACAGAGTCTTGTACATTCCCTTGAAAGCTCGCACAGCTGCAACCATCTTGTCCATGTTACCAAAGTAGGTCGCCATATAAGAATCACTATGGATGGACACATAGTAATCCAAGGCTGCTTTCGTGTTTCCATGCATACTCGTGAAGTCCTCATTGCTTAGAAGCAACGACTTGGTGAATACATTGTTGTAAACAGATGTTAAACCGTCAATTTCCATCACACCATCCCCTGTTACTAAGTATATATTCGTGTTTGTGTGTATCCGACAACATGTTTGAACATGAGTTAAGTCTTACTCTTTCAATAGGGTCACACTAATAATTTTGTAATGAAACAATTAATTTTACCCAAGTAATGCATTTTTTTTTTTAATATATCCCCTTTGTGTTTAGAGATTAAGTCATTAGATTGCAATTTGTATCATCCTTACGAAAAATAGAAATTGTGTAACTTTAATGTCGTTAAAGAAAAGAATGAACTGTTTAAGATCGTTGAAGGAAATTAACACAAGCACTTCGGGAGAGTTAATCCTGGAGTTTGAGAAGTTCTCAAAGATCCTTATAAAGATAACCTAGACAATGAAGAGAAAGAGGCACTACATCCACAAAAGTTGGCAATGTCTCGAGGGCATCATAAAACGCACAAGGTATTGTTATGAATATACAAACCAAAATTGTGAAAGCCTAAAAAAATACATACGCAGTTCAAATGTGGTATGATTGCATCATGATGTCTAAGGACATGATCTAATATATCGTTACATCTGTTAGTTGGATCATAATCTCTAATCATAAAAATAGCAGAATGCACAACAACATTAACTATGAGAAATCCACCAATCCACATGTGATCCTGGAAATACTACGAACCACTTTTTTTTACTACATAGGGCTTCGATACATTTAGAACTCGTGAATTTCTACCGGAGTGGGTGTATCCGAGAACATTTTATAGGTCTCGGTTTGCAAGTTATTATAAATGAATGGGAAGATTGCAAAATTTGGACGAAGAAATGATATTTTTTGGTTAGACGCATGAAATTAGCTAAGCATTTTATCAAACAAATATAGAACCGGTATGGATGGTTTTATGCCTCCTACCAATTCTTCCTCCCGAGCTACGACCCATCATTTATATGGAGGGGGGGGGGGGGTTAAACTAATGACCTCGAATATTAATGAACTCTATCGAAGAGTTATCTATCAGAATAATACCCTTATTATGTTCTTTGAAGTAATTCTACAATTTTATATCATCTAACAAGGTTTCTATGGATGGGGAATCTTACTAGAAAGAGGGAATGAATTTTGACAAGGCACGAATGAGGTCAAACTGTTCAAAGGGACATAAAATTAACGATCCTGCAAATACTCTGAAATTGATCTTTTTTATTCAGAAGAAGATTAAAAAATGGGGATGCATAAGAAGTATAATGTTGATGTATTTTTCAATCATAAGAAGATGAAGTATGTTGAGTTTTTAATATGCTTGAGATCGAGCTTTTTCCATGAAGGGGAGATGCGTGGGTCTGCAAGTCCCAATCCAAGAAGACCGGGTTGTGAAAGCTCAAACCTAAATGAAGTGTATATTCTGTAAATATATATTTACAAGATATATATTTATGAATATCTTATTATTATCTATTTTTTTTATTGTACCATATATTAGTCAATAAATGGTTTATATTGGTATATTTGTATATACAGTATTATAGTTTATAAATAAAGCATATTATAATTCTATAGTAGGATTAAGGTTTATGGTATCCTCCTACATGAGGACAATTGTTATGATAACTAAACCGATGAATGTCAATCATCTTATTGATGACATTCTAAGGGTGGTAGCTTTTAGGCGTGGCATGATGGTGCAACAAACATCTTTAGAGTGTATGTTGGAGAGATTAAAGAGAGATTGAGTAGTAAAGTGATAAAATCCGAGATTAAGTAAGCTTAAGTTCAAAAGTTTTTCGTATGTTCTGATACCTAACAGTTTGAGGTAACATGTATAGAAATGTCGAAATGTGAGGTTAGGATTTGTGGTCAAGACTAACCTATGAACAAAGTTATTGCTTCAAATCCTATACAGTATGTTAACCAAGTAAATGATTTTGAGGATGACTAGTAGAAATATTTAGGCACGGAGCGAATTTGAGTTCACGTAATGAAGCACTATGATGTATGCGCTTCAATGAATTCTGTTTGGATATGGATGATGGTACATTCGTTGGTGACATGAAAATCAGAGAGTTCATGGATTATATTGATGAGGTAGAATAAGTTTTTGAATTTACAAATGTTCTGAAGAATAAGAGGGTTAACAATATAATGCAACCTTAAAGGAATGACATTATCTTGATGGAAATCATCTCAAGCCACCTTGTAGAATGAAGGAAAACAACCCGTTAAGAGTTGACCAAGGATGAGACTTGCTGCAAAATAATTTCATACCTCACGATGATGACATGACGATGATTGTAGACAATATATGTTTCATTAGTATCAATGTTGCCGAAATAAGCAAGGTTCACTACACATTACAAAGTCCGTCATATTATTACAATAGGACAATAATGTGCAACACTATCGACTGAAGTCTTAGAAATATATATCATCATGGTCAGATTTTATTTATACTTTATAGTCCATCAGATCAACAGAGGATGAGGTATATGATGTGCAACACTATCAACTTTTAAGGATAATATGTAATGTAAATAACTGCTTCTTAGTGTTATTATTGAGGATAAATGTTGCGAGAACATGATCACTAAATGGTCCGTCAAGCAATTGATGTTACAAGCTAAAAGGCTTTCACATCCTTATAATAGGTTGGATCAAGAACAGGGTCAACTCTGCCATGCATCAATGTAAAGTAAACTTCGCTTTAAGACCATATATCAATTGCTATTTGGGAGACATGGCGTGGATGCAACATATTTTGAGCATGAAAATATGTATGAATTGAAACATGGCGGAAATTGTTTGATTGTATCACCGTTAAAGAAGAAATTCATGACTGCTGAAGGAGATAAGATGAACATGTCTTTGAGTTAGTCCCAAAATTAGAGATTGTCCTTGAGGAATAAGAATCCTAATAGCAATAACCTGGATAGTGAAAACAAAGAGTTTGTTACATCTATTGAAGCTACAAAATCTTTTGACTCCATGGATGTGATATGTGAGTAAATTCATAGTCGACCATAATTGTATCCAACTACAAATCTTTTGACTTCATGGATGTGGTATGTGAGTAAATTCATAGTCGTCCATAATTGTATCCAACTACAAATCTTTTGACTTCATGGATGTGGTATGTGAGTAAATTCATAGTCGTCCATAATTGTATGCCTGATTACAACGAATATGGCGAGTCCGAAAAGATAAAAGTTGACACATTGATGTTTTTTGATTTGAATGTGCAAATAAATGTGAATACGTTAAACTAATCATCTGAAGAAGTTGTTAACTCGATGCCAATTCTGAAACAAGATGATAAAGATTATTATAAGCTTTCGAATTCTCTCTTTTTAGATCCAAAATATTCGCAGAGAAGTCTGATACAACATTAAAAGATGTCCACGTGCAACCTTGCATGGTAGATAAAGTTATGAGGTTTCAAGAAATATTTAATGTTTCATGTAAAGATTTTCGCTTCATTATATTGGACTACATGACATGTTCTTTAAAGTCTGATCTCTACAACTTTATATCATCTAACAAGGTTTGCATTGATAGAGAATCTTAATTGCAAGAGGGAATGAATTTTGCTAACTTGCAAATGATGTCAAATTGTTAAGGCCAGAAAATTATCGCTCTTGTAGATACTCTGAAATTTACCTTGTTCTTCTAAAGTAGAATATTCGCAACAAGGGGATGCACAAGAAGTATAATGTTGATACATTCTTCCATCATAAAAAGATGTAGTACTTTGAGTTTCTAATATGCGTATGAATGAGCGTTTTTCAATCAAGGGCGAAATGATATAGGGGAGCCCAAATTCAAGAAGCTTAGGTTGATGATGTACAAACCCAAAGAAAGTGAAGATATTGTCTAAATATATATCTTTAATTTATCTATTTTCTTATTAATTTATATTTATTATATTATATATTTACTATTATAGTTTATTGATAAGACATATTGTATGTTATATCTCTCTATTATTATTATGGTTTAGCTTAGCCTTCTATATAAAGCATTGTTCCCTATACTTTGTTAAAGTCATCTCTAAAACTATCAATAATTATAGAGTAAATTGCCCCAATGTTTGGAATTGTTGTTAAATACACCCACTTGTTTTAAAATATTATTTCGTGCACCGTGATGTTTGAAGATGTTAAATGCCCTCAGTGTTATATTTTCGTCTTAGTTTTCCGTTAAAAGATCATGATTGTCTCGTGTGACCACATATACACATACTCGTTTTACAGACTTCATCACCATGATTAAATCAATTGAATTTCAGAACCACGTTACTATCACGTGACGAGATAACAGACGAAAGTAACGGTAAAGGTGGATGTGGTACAAATAACAACAATTCCAAACAAACGGGTGCACAAAACAACAGGCGGGGTGCATTTAATATCTTCAAATATCACGGTGCACAAAACAACACTTTAAAAATAAGTGAGTGCATTTAAAATCACCCAAACATCCGGGTGCAGTGGGGGCAATTTGCCCATAATTATATTCCAAAGACATTCTTCTTATTATTGAATGCTTGATTAAGGTACTTATTTATATTTTAATTTGCACCCGCTGAGCTTATATAGAGAGATAGAAATGTCTTTAACCTTTTAGACAATTTTATCTTTTATGGGAGTGAGACCCCTATTTATGACTTCTTTGACATGCCTAAGTGAATTCACTTCTCTTCATTTAATTTGTGCATAAGCATTGGAAGCAAAAATACTCTCAAAGATAGTTTTGGTAGATTAGTTAGTGTATTATGTTCAGTGGTGATTATTCTGAAGTCAAGTTAATAATCAAACTATCCTCAAGCTTTACTTGTCATTTGGCTTGATATTGATTGTGATTTTAGTCTTGTACATTAAAATGCTAACTTTTGCAAAATTAATGTATCCTACTTACCAACTATGTTGCCTTTAATTTTAATGTTGCCTTTAATGATAAAACGAATTGTTAGACATCTTAGTTAAACTAGCTAGCTACACACTCTTGCCCATGGTTTGCAAATCTATTGCCTAATAATTAATGTACATCCTTTCTCCATTTAATCAACATAAAATTTGATACAATCTCATGACACTCAACATACAATGACTACATGGATAAAAAGGTTAAAATGATCACTGCAATCTTTTGTGCTTGAATTCACACGAAAAATTAGTATTTGGAATCACAAAGTATGATTTGAGTAATACATATACTATTGATGTACACTATACTTATTGTTGTACATCTTTGAACTTTTTCAAGAGCTAGATGCATTTGATGAGCTCTCCATAGATTTAACTCAACGTATTTTTGAAAGAATTTAACTAACTAAAAGAGATCCACGACACGATCAACCGATCCACTGAATGTTTTCAATGACAAATTTGCGTATGAGTCGAAAATAATGATTCCAATTCATGGTTCAATATAAAGAATACTACTACTCTTTGCTATATAGAGATTTAATTTTTGCTTTGAACGTGCATCTAACAGACAATTATTATGTTGTTATTAGTAAAACACAACTTTTATTCAATCACATATATGTTATGTCTCATAAGTTCTACTACCTATTTAGCTGCCTGGCGTGTTATCTAATCATGGAATATACAAATTGAGATGGTATATCCAACCAAAATGCTTAAGCCACTAGGTAGAGCATATCACTCATATTTAACAACAATTATTTTTATTATTATTATCACTTACTAAGAGGCAGGCTTAATCCACATAGGTCTTGACCTGAAATTTGCTGGTAGTTAGCCAAATCTGATCTGAGATTTACCTTTCTTACATAAACAAGTGGCATCTTGTGAGATCACTTTCTTGTTATAACAAGGATAGAAACTAACTTTTTTTACTCCTAGTTATTAACTTTACTCAGTTTACTCTTATATTGCTTATTATGTATGGAAAAACACGGATATTGAATATTTGTTTGCAACCTATAAGCTCTGTGGTACAGTGCAGTATTGCCCATCTAATGAAGTTCTATGACCGCTGCATCTTTTTTTCTGCACAGGAAATTATTGTTTTTGTTGGACCTTGTTTTGTGATGAACTGATATTATGGAACCTGCACAAACTGATCGATAAAAGGTCTGAATAAGTATTATATGCTTACATTGGAGAAGAAATGGAACTGCAGCAGGCCGAGTTAGATCATAATTACTTACTGTTAGATCATGATTAGTAGCGATTTTTCCACACACGAGTAGAAATTACCAGTTGATCTTACAACTGAACTTCTCTGGACAGTAAATTTTGGTTACTAATTTTGCTCGAGAGGATTAACAAACTTTCATTTTATAAGATGTTGACAATAAATATTTCCGTTTTGGCTATATATTTCTTCATGCTTTGATCTAACATCCTTAGTTTCTGTGTAGCACCTGAATATCAATCTAATTTGTCAATTTTAACTCTTCCCCTGTTCCAGTTTGGATAATCTCCTCAATCGGTACCAGAAACATTTGCGGGATGCAAAAGGAGCTGCAGTTGCTGACAACGAAATGGTACCTAGACACTTCCATTAACACATAATCATGCAAAACGAAAACACCTCAAGTAACACTAATTCAGTAAACGTGGATAATTATTTTGATACCGGTTTGCATAACAAAAATGAATGCCTAGGAACAAACATGTCATGGGAATCATTGGTTGGTTGATATTCTTGAGCTGATTTTCAGATGGACCAATCTGAAGATGCATGGTCATCATATGCAGAATTACTTCAAAGGCTAGTTAGTTGTTCAGCTTACAGCTATAGAATAACTTCATAGACGAGTGTCTTCAATCCAGGCAGTAGTTTATTAGTATATATACTTGATGATCTTTTAGTGCAGGCAGGTAGAAAATCAAGAAGTTGAGCAGTTAAGCATCAACGATCTTTCGGAATTGGAGGAGCAATTTAGTGCTGCATTGGCCCAAGTTAGATTGAAAAAGGTTCTCTCTTTCCGTGACTCAAAAAATGATGAATTTTGCTGCATACATAAGTGGTTGTTCTTCCATTGCTGACTCAGATGATTCTAAACTATTTCAAGATCCTTTATGAGTAAGAACTGCATTATTTTTTGCTGACACTTTTTGATGCATTCGGAAGTCCATAGACTGTAGTAGTACGTTTGAGACAAGACAAGAATTATCCTGACTTGAAAATGTCTTATGCACAAGATTAACCCCGACTTTCTTTTTATTTCAACTCTGAAAAGGAAATTAATATTTGCAGTTATTCGACATTTGGATTTCTTCCGTATATTTTTTTTTAAAAAAAAAGAAACATTCATCATTCACTATCTGGGTTTTTGGAATTGGTTTTGGTTCATTTGTTACATTAATATATGTTATCATGTCCGTTTCCTGCAAAAACAGGACTGGATGCTTAAAGAAGAGAACAAGCATCTGAAGGAGGTATGTTAATAACATGTGTATATACTGGAGTGTTGGTGTTGGGTTATAGCTAAATAAATGAATTACCCATCCATCAATAGAAGCATCCATGCATGCTGGTGCTGGTGCTGGATATGATATTCCTACTTGTGACATACTACGTTAATTACAGAAGTTGAATATGCTGCTGCTGACCGGAAATCCTGTCAGTAATCCAAAAGATGATGATGCAGCAGTCGATCTAAATGTGATCAGCCAAGAAGATGAAACAGAAAACTCCACGACTCATAATGAGAAGGTCACCCTGACCTTACTCAAGTGATGTGATGTGATGTGATGTGATCACCAACCCATAATATATATATCTATACTGTTATCATATGTAATGAGAACGCATGCTTCTGCAGTATATATAGAAGCTGCCTGCCTGCCTGCCTGCCTGCCTGCCTGTCTTGCTTGCATGTGTATGTATGTATCTATGTATGTATGTATGTATGTATCCCCTACAAGTGGCAAAACATAGTGTAGCTCATTGCAACATGGCAAGGACCGACCGATATCACCGGAGATATCTTTCCTCGTGCTTGATATCTGCTTGTTGTACTACATATATACAATAAATAACTGCCCCTCTAAACCCTTTTGAGGATTTATGTAATCATATTAATATAACATGATTGTATGTGATATGTGGGTTTCGTGTTGGACGTAAAGCCTGACTTACCCGATACATTTATCAGCACAACCCAACCTTCTCGTGTTGGAAATTGTTGCTACATTTTGTCACCACAAAATTGAAGCATGAAAGCTCTTGTTTAAAGCTAGGGTTTCATAAAACATCGTATCAACCTAAGAATAGGACTGAGAGGGATTATATATATATATATACCCACACAAATCTACGTCGAGCAATTGATCGAGCGCATGTCATTATTATTATTAAATTTCATATTCTGCATCACTTGTGTTTGCTACGAGCTCGAATCTTATGTTATAATTCGATTTGAGATAGGTGATAAAGCAAGCACAACACATAATATCGAAGAACGACATATATAGGGTGACGGATGAACGTAAACATAACAAAACCATCTTAGATGCTCGCTTATACAGAGAACAAATATTACATAGCAACACATTATATACATACAAGGAAGTAATGAAAATCAAATTAGAGTGTACTTTCACCTTCCTAGCTCCTTTTCGTCTTGTCTACATGAGCATGAGTAGAAACTTGGCGAGACTTCACACAGTAGCAAAACTTCCAGCGGAGGTTTCATCTTCGAAGACGAGAGAGAGGATGATAGGGACAAAGTAAGATATTAAAAGGCAGGTTGAGACTTGGAAGCTCTTCTGTGGTTGACAAGTGGCCAAACTTGGACGCTGGGGATGATTCTACACCCCAACAGGGAGCGAATCGTCATTAAGTTGCAGAAGATCTTATCAATGTTCTGTAGATATTTCATAGCGCAACTTGAAGGACACTTTTAAACCCAGACCTCGATCAAAACAAAAATTAACCATTCCATTTATCATATATATATAAATGTACTGCAAAACTTAACAGCACTTTTACACTAACACACTACTTTATACATAAACTACAACGCCACTAACGATCTTAAAGTTAGATATGTGTAACATGATCATGATAAAAGTAACATCAACAATAAGTATATCCGACAGATTTATTGCAAGCAACGAAAGCTTTCACTTGTTGAAAAAGTGGAACAGTAGGTGGGCATGAGTATTGTGATCCAAATAGTTTTACCAAAACCGACAAATCCCGCTACTCATGTCGTTCGGGCACAAGAGATATTAAATCTTAATCCCGCATGCGTTGTACTACGTTCTTCAATCCCCAAATCTGTACAAAACCTCCAAGGTTTGCCTATTTAGGATGCCTAATCAACTAAACTATTATGTGTTTGTTTTGAATTAAAATGTATTAGTTGATTCCACGTCAAACAGTTTTTTCTTTTATTTTGTAGCTAATTGTTAAATTGATCGCAATTAGGTATAATTAGTATTTGAAATGCATGCTATATAGAAATTGGTCAATTTTGATGTGGTTTATTGGGCTAAAATGCATTATTTAATTAATTGAGAAACTCTATTTTGTTGGGTAGGGGGGAGCTTGTTATTAAGTCGAGTGTAATTAGACATAACTAGTTTTTGGAATGCCTATGCCTAATATGTCGAAACTTACCAATTTGTTTTGCTACAGATAGTGGATCGTGGTTAGAGAAACTTATCTAGACTGTCCTTCGGTTCACAGAAGGAACCAGTCAATACTTCCTTGTTTTATGGTCAACCACGCCATATCACTACAGGAATGTATCTCTACATACAGGAATGTATCTCTACAGTGTCCATTTTTTTTTTCGGTATGTCACTAAATAACTATTTTTGCAATAACATATTTGTTTGTTACTAAAATTTTCTGCCACAATAATGATATAATAACAACACTATATTGTCTCTAAAACCCTCTTTTACTGATAAACAAAATTGTTGTTGTAAACTGTATTATTTAGCAACCGATAAATACGTGTTACTTAAGAGTCTTTCTAATGGTGTTTATGTTTGTCACTAAATCATGTTATTTAGTAACAACGTTGTTTTACCAACATTAAAACAACTATGAACCCCCACTAATTACAAAAATAACGAAAACTAATTTACTCATAGACAATATTGTTAATGCAAAAAAAGTAATCTAGGATAGCTGACAAAGTGTTTCAAACTCGGGACCTCCATCATCAAAGCTCGTGGTAATAACCAAACATACTAACACACACTTACGTTATGTCATAGTACATAATTGTATACATAAAACAATTAGAAATAGTTTAAGTAATAAAAATATAAAATTCCACAAATCCTTAAATGTTGGAGAATGGACAAGATGGGATTTTCGATCTTCTTCTGCGGTGAATACTACATAGAGGAATAACCATGTCTTTGTACTCTTCTTCCCTAATCTGTAATTGCAAGCTCAAACCCACCATCTGTAATTGCAAGCTACACCAATGGCGGCATACATGCCCTTGAGGCCACCTTCATACACTGAGCCACCAATTTGGCTAAAATATCCGCTGGTTTCAACTCTCCCCATCTTAATTTTGAATGAATCATTGTCAATCACCCTGAAAATATTGTCGGAGAGGGATATCTTTATGCCTAGTGACACTTTTAGGCAATTATTTCACAGAATTTCGCTCTGTATGACCTTTTGTGAGACTTCATTCTTCGTCGTCTCTTCTTCTCTAGCTTCTGCTACCTCTTCTCTTCTCCAGTCTTTTGGCTACTTGAGTGGTACCACCTCAGCGTTCATCCATCTTCAAATTCTTATTTAAGCATACTCTAATCAAAGGTATGTTATATATTTTTGTGTAATAGTTAATTACAATTGCTTTAAAACTAGAATTATTTATATTTATATTAATATTAGGTTAACCAAAATACAATTACATCTGATAACAACTTTTATAATACCAATTATTTAGAATCAAACATGACATAGATTGGTATCATTTGTTTGTATGACGACGCAAAATTGTCTAAGAATGGTAGTGAGATTGATGTGGATGGTACCTCCAGTATTACTACAATTACATTGGATATCTCTTTTTTTACCTTGGATATCTCCTTTTTAGACTAAACCTCCGACAGATTTATTGCAAGCAACGAAACTACTAAACTATACCGTAGATATGTGTTGCGTATATATATAGATATATCTAATTAACTACTAAACTATACTGAAATTTTTGTAATCCACTTAAGTGTATTTTCATAATGGTTATACTAGACCCCGGCACGTGCTACACGCGTGCATGTTGTCGTCATTGGTTGTGCGTCGGGTCTTACGAGAACATGATCAACCCGACTCCTATGATAATACAAGAATAGTACAAGCATTGAGCACTTCATAAAAATATTATTAATGTAAAACTAAACTTAATTTGCATAATATAATGAAATAATACAATTTAAAAACTCTTACATATTTTTAAAAAATTACTCGAGCGACAAGGAGCATATAACACTATCAAAAAGAATCCCGGTCGCTCGAGCAATTTTTTAAAAATATTTAAGAATTTTAAATTTCATTATTTCATTATCTTATGCAAACTAAGTTTAGTTTTACATTAATAATATTTTATGAAGTACTCAATGCTTGTATTCTTGTATTATCATAGGAGTCAGGTTAATCATGTTCTCGTAAGACTTCACGCACGAACAACGACTTAGTAGCGAGTTGATCAAACTTGCTACTACCTAGTAGTGTTTTGACTCAACACGCTAGTTGTGGTGGTCTATTAAATCAACGGTGACAATTTTAGGCAATTATTTCACAGAATTTCGCTCTATATGACCTTTTGTACCCATGATATTCGATTATTCGTTAGAATATTCAGTCCATTCAACAAATAAACTGTATTATTTAGCAACTGATAAATACGTGCTACTTAAGAGTCTTTCTAATGGTGTTAATGTTTGTCACTAAATCATGCTATTTAGTAACAATGTTGTTTTACCAACATTAAAACAACTATGAACCCCCACTAATTACAAAAACAACAAAAACTAATTTAGTGATAGACAATATTGTTAATGCAAAAAAAAGTAATCTAGGATAGCTGACAAAGTGTTTCAAACTCGGGACCTCCATCATCAAAGCTCTTGGTAATAACCAAACATACTAACACAGACTTGCGTTCTATCATAGTACATAATTGTATACATAAAACAATTACAAATAGTTAAGTAATAAAAATATAAATTTCCACAAATCCTTAAATGATGGAGAATGGACAAGCTGGGATTTTCGATCTTCTTCTGCAGTGAAAACTACATAGAGGAATAACCATGTCCTTGTACTCTTCTTCCCTAATCTGTAATTGCAAGCTCAAACTCACCATATGTAATTGCAAGCTACACCAATGGCGGCAAACATGCCCTTGAGGCCACCTTCATACACTGAGCCACCAATTTGGCTAAACAAATATGCGGGTGTCAACTCTCCCCAGTCTATTTCGAATGAATCATTGTCAATCAACCTGAAAATATGGTCGGAGAGGGATATCTTTATGCTTAGGGGGCTAAGGCCGTGGAGGTCCTCGTAGCGAGTTGATCAAACTTGCTACTACCTAGTAGTGTGTTGACGCAACACGCTAGTTGTGGTGGCGTCTTAATCTCGCATGCATTAGACAACATTCTTCAATCCCCAAATTTGTACAAAACTTCCAATGTTTGCCAAGTGTGCAATGATTAAATTAGTGTAAACTTGAGAGTAAATATATTACAGCAAAATATTTTTTAAAAATATAATTCATTTGAAAATAAATATTAAAATAATTAGTTTTCAAAATTAGTTTTCATGCTCTCATAAGTGTCACTCACGAGTAGGACAAAGGACCCTTACACGCGACTCTCACTCATGGTTAGGCTGGAATTAGAACACCATATCATGAATTTCACCTCAAATCATTCCCAGTGTCATGTCCCGTACCTTTTCCTTTGCAAGTTTCCATGCTGCATCATGTGCCAACATCGTGTTGCGTCATGTGCCAGCTCTCCAACACCTTATATAAAGATCGTTTTTTTTTTAAATTTGTGATTTTTAAATTGATGCAATTGTCTATTTAGGATGCCTAATGAAGTAAATTATTATGTGTTTGTTTTGATGTGGTTTGTTTGACTAAAATGCATTATTTAATTAATTGTGAAACCCTATTTTGTTGGGAAGGGGGCTAGGTTTTGAATTGAGTGTAATTAGACATAATTAAACAGTGGATCGTGGTTAGAAAAACTTATCTAGACTGTCCTTCGATTCACATAAGTAATCAGTTGATCCTTCTTTGTTTTATGGTCAATCACACCATATCACTACGGGAATGTATCTCTACAGTGTCCATTATTTTTTTGGTCTATCACTAAAAAACTGTTTTATACATAAACTACAACGCCACTAACGATCTTAAAGTTAGATATGTGTAACATGATCATGATAAAAGTAACATCAACAATAAGTATATCCGACAGATTTATTGCAAGCAGCGAAAACTTTCACTTGTTGAAAAAGTGGAACAGTAGGTGGGCATCAATATTGTAATCCAAATAGTTTTACCAAAATTGACAAATCCTGCTTCTCATGTCGTTCGGGCACAAGAGATATTAAATCTTAATCCCGCATGCGTTGGACTACGTTCTTCAATCCCCAAATCTGTACAAAACTTCCAAGGTTTGCCTATTTAGGATGCCTAATCAACTAAACTATTACGTGTTTATTTTGAATTAAAATGTATTATTTGATTCCACGTGAAACAATTTTTTATTTTATTTTGTGGCTAATTGTTAAATTGATCGCAATTAGGTATAATTACTATATAGAAATTGATCAATTTTGATGTGGTTTGTTGGGCTAAAATGCATTATTTAATTAATTGAGAAACTCTATTTTATTGGGTAGGGGAGCTTGTTATTAAGTTGAGTGTAATTAGACATAACTAGTTTTTGGAATGCCAATGCCTAATATGTCGAAACTTACCAATTTGTTTTGCTACAGATAGTGGATCGTGGTTAGAGAAAATTATCTAGACTGTCCTTCGGTTCACAGAAGGAACTGTCAATCCTTCCTTGTTTTATGGTCAACCACACCATATCACTACATGAATGTATCTCTACATTGTCCATTATTTTTTCGGTATGTCACTAAATAACTATTTTTGCAATAACATATTTGTTTGTTACTAGAATTTTCTGCCACAATAATGATATAATAACACTATATTGTCTCTAAAACCCTTATTTACCGATAAACAAAATTGTTGTTGTAAACTGTATTATTTAGCAACCGATAAATATGTGTTACTTAAGAGTCTTTCTAATGGTGTTTATGTTTGTCACTAAATCATGTTATTTAGTAACAACGTTGTTTTACCAACATTAAAACAACTATGAACCCCCACTAATTACAAAAACAACGAAAACTAATTTAGTGATAGACAATATTGTTAATGCAAAAAAAGTAATCTAGGATAGCTTACAAAGTGTTTCAAACTCTGGACCTCCATCATCAAAGCTCATGGTAATAACCAAACATACTAACACACACTTACGTTATGTCATAGTACATAATTGTATACGTAAAACAATTAGAAATAGTTAAGTAATAAAAATATAAAATTCCACAAATCCTTAAATGTTGGAGAATGGACAAGATGGGATTTTCAATCTTCTTATGCAGTGAAGACTACACAGAGGAATAACCATGTCCTTGTACTCTTCTTCCCTAATCTGTAATTGCACGCTCAAACCCACCATCTGTAATTGCAAGCTACACCAATGGCGGCAAACATGCCCTTGAGGCCACCTTCATACACTGAGCTACCAATTTGGCTAAAAACCCAGCGGGTTTCAACTCTCCCCATCCTAATTTCGAATTAATCATTGCCAATGACCCTGAAAATATGGTCAGAGAGGGATATCTTTATGCCTAGTGACGCTTTTAAGCAATTATTTCATAGAATTTCGCTCTGTATGGCCTTTTGTGAGACTTCATTATCTGCCGTCTCTTATTCTCTAGCTTCTGCTACCTCTTCTCTTCTCCAGTCTTTTGGCTACTTGAGTTGTACCACCTCAACGTTCATCCATCTTCAAATTCTTAATTAAGCATACTCTAATCAAAGGTATGTTATATCTTTTTGTGTAATAGTAAATTACAATTGTTTTAAAATTAGAATTATTTATATTTATATTAATATTAGGTTAACTAAAAGATAATTACATCTGATAACAACTTTTATAATACCAATTATTTAGAATCAAACATGACATAGATTGGTATCATTTGTTTGTATGACGACGCAAAATTGTCTAAGAATGGTAGTGAGATTGATGTGGATGGTACCTCCAGTATTACTACAATTACATTGGATATCTCTTTTTTTACCTTGGATATCTCCTTTTTAGACTAAACCTCCGACAGATTTATTGCAAGCAACGAAACTACTAAACTATTCTGTAGATATGTGTTGCGTATATATAGAGATATATCTAATTAACTACTAAACTATACTGAAATTTTTGTAATCCACTTAAGTGTATTTTCGTAATGGTTATACTAGACCCCGGCACGCGCTACACGCGTGCACGTTGTCGTCATTGGTTGTGCGTGGGGTCTTACGAGAACATGATCAACCCGACTCCCATGATAATACAAGAATAGTACAAGCATTGAGCACTTCATAAAAATATTATTAATGTAAAACTAAACTTAATTTGCATAATATAATGAAATAATACAATTTAAAAACTCTTACATATTTTTAAAAATTACTCGAGCGACCAGGAGCATATAACACTATAAAAAAGAATCCCGGTCGGTCGGGCAATTTTTTAAAAATAATTAAGAATTTTAAATTTTATTATTTCATTATCTTATGCAAACTAAGTTTAGTTTTACATTAATAATATTTTATGAAGTACTCAATGCATGCACTATTCTTGTATTATTATAGGAGTCAGATTGATCATGTTCTCGTAAGACTTCATGCACGAACAACGACTTAGTAGCGAGTTGATCAAACTTGCTACTACCTAGTAGTGTGTTGACTCAACACGCTAGTTGTGGTGGCCTGTTAAATCAACGGTGACACTTTTAGGCAATTATTTCACAGAATTTCGCTCTGTATGACCTTTTGTACCCATGATATTCGATTATTCGTTAGAATATTCAATCCATTCAACCAATAATTTTTGCTCGTCTCTTTAAATTATTCACTTGTAAGGCTTCATTCTTCGTCGTCTCTTTTTCTCCAGCTTCTGCTACCTCTTCTCTTCTCCAGTCTTTTGGCTACTTGAGTGGTACGATCTCAGCATTCATCCATCTTCAAATTCTTAATTAAGCATACTCTAATCAAAGGTATGGTATATATTTTTGTGTAATAGTTAATTACACTTATTTTAAAATTAGAATTATTTATATTTATATTAATATTAGGTTAACTAAAAGATAATTACATCTGATAACAACTTTAATAATACCAATTATTTAGGATCAAACATGACATAGATTGGTATCATTTGTTTGTATGATGACACAATATTGTCTCAGAATGGTAGTGAGGTTTATGTGGGTGGTACCTCCAGTATTACTACGATTACCTTGGATATCTCTCTTTTTAGACTAAACCAAATTATATGTATGAGATGTGGTTGACATGATGTTGAAGTTAGGTCCATCAACATTTCATATAAATTTGTAGATACTGATGGACTTTGCAAGTTTGTACGAATTATAGCACAAAGTGTTGTGTCTTTCGCTTTACAATTAAGTGTTGCTAGTCGATTTACTGTGGTCAACGTGACTAGAGGACTTAACATTATTCAAAACATTACTGCAAATCCGTGTACTCGAAGTCCAAGTAACACGACAACATCATCCATAGTGATTATCATCCATGTCGAAGATGGAGCATGTGACTCTTTGGCCGCTAATGCCCGCACCATGTTGTGAGCAATTTTGGATCGAGTTTGGGATGTGATAAATGAACTACATCCCATAAACCAACAACTTGCAAAACGCCTTTTCCTAAATAATACTATCCTATACTTTTAAATATCTAAATGATATATGTTGGTTGCCACTCGTATCTTAGGAACAATGCTTATCTTGTCCCCAAAGTACGGATGGGTCAACCGAACCAACGTTTAAGACATTTTCTCCAAACAAGTGACTTCCTAAAATTATGTGCAGTGGAATAATACTTCTATACTTAATGAAAATAAAGTTATGGAGGCTGCTACGGGGGGACCTGTGCAGAGGTTCCACTTCTTACCTCAATATGGAGCCTAGTGATTGCCATGGAGACCCCACTGCAATTTTTGATCTTGTTCAGGTCCCTACTTGGTTTCCATTTCCAACATGTTTCTTTGTGAATGGATTAATATTCTTGATGGATAATGATATAGAACATATTTTTTTTTTTTTTCATTTTGGAGTCTCTACTTGGCGAGTTGCTCAGACCCGCTACTTGGCGAGTTGCTCAGACGCTACCTTGAGTAGCGAAAACCAAAAATTCGCTACCCTTAGTAGCGAGTTGATCAAACTTGCTACTACCTAGTAGTGTGTTGACTCAACACGCTAGTTGTGGTGTCCTGTTAAATCAACGGTGACACTTTTAGGCAATTATTTCACAGAATTTCGCTTTGTATGACCTTTTGTACCCATGATATTTGATTATTCGTTCGAATATTCAGTCCATTCAACCAATAATTTTTGCTCGTCTCTTTAAATTATTCACTTGTGAGGCTTCATTCTTCGTCGTCTCTTTTTCTCCAGCTTCTGCTACCTCTTCTCTTCTCCAGTCTTTTGGCTACTTGAGTGGTACCACCTCAACGTTCATCCATCTTCAAATTCTTAATTAAGCATACTCTAATCAAAGGTATGTTATATATTCTTGTGTAATAGTTAATTACAATTATTTTAAAATTAGAATTATTTGTATTTATATTAATATTAGGTTAACTAAAAGATAATTACATATGATAACAACTTTTATAATGGTAGTGAGGTTTAGTCTAAAACATGACATAGATTGGTATCAATTGTTTGTATGACGATGCAATATTGTCTAAGAATGGTAGTGAGGTTTATGTGAGTGGTACCTCAAGTATTACTACAATTACCTTGGATAACTCTCTTTTTAGACTAAAACAAATTATATGTATGGGATGCGGTTGACATGATGTTGAAGTTAGGTCCATCAACATTTCATATAAATTTGTAGATACTGATGGAATTTGCAAGTTTGTACAAATTCGAGCACAAAGGGTTGTGTCTTTCGCTTTACAATTAAGCGTTGTTAGTCGATTTACTGTGGTTAACGTGACTAGATGACTCAACATTATTCAAAACATTACTGCAACTCCGTGTACTTGAAGTTCAAGTAACACGACAACATCCTCCAGAGTGATTATCATCTCCCCGTGTCGAAGATGGAATACATGCGTCTCTGACCACTAACGCTCGCACAATGTTGTGAGCAATTTTGGATCGAGTTTGAGATGTGACAAATGAACCACATTCCATAAGCCAACAACTTGCATAATGGTCTTCGCCTCTTCCGAAATAATATTATCCTATACTTTTAAAAATCTAAATGATATCTGTTGGTTGCCACTCGTATATGAGGAATGATTTTTATCTTGTCCCCAAAGTACAGATGGGTCAACCAGACCAACGTTTAAGACATTTTCTCCAAACGAGTGACTTCCTAAAATTATGTGTGGTGGCATAATACCTCTACAATTAATGAAAATAAAGTTGTAATTTCCAACTACAATATATCTTAAAAAAATAAACATTTAAAGAAATTTAATTCAAAATATAAAACGATTATCAATAATATTTATAATTTACTACGATTTATCAACTTTAAATCAAGGGAAAAGTATGAAAAAGATGTAACATGTTTGCCCAAAGTGGTGAATGCGGCCCAATGTTTGTTTTTGATGGAATATGTTTGTTGGTGTAGGTTTTTGATGAATTCCGTCAAAATATGTTTGTGTCCGTCAAAAAAGTCTGTTAGTTGCCTCCATGCCTTGCACGTGAGTTTCTGTCCGTTTGAAAAGACCAAAATGCCCCTTAGTACTTCACCTATTCTAACAGCCTTCTCCTTCGTTGATCCAATCTGTTTCTTCTCCAACATTCTCCTCCAAGGTGGCGTCCGTAGCAGCTTAGCTTCCCGATTTCGTCGGCCATTCATTGTTGGATCTCCAAGCTGGTCGCCGAGGAAGAATGGGACCGCAGTACTCAGGCAGCAGTACACCCAGCTCGAACTCGAAGTCGACCGTAGAGTACCCGAGTTGGCATTGCTACTGTGGGTTCACGACACATGCTAAACCCGCATCGACATGGAAGAATTTCAGTCGCATGTTCTATGGGTGTCCCCATTACAAGGTTTGTTTGCCGATTCGTTTTATTTGGAATCTTAATTTTGAATCCGTCATCTTGAAAATCAGTCATTTTCGAAGCCCTAATTTGGTGTACTTCTGTTGAATAACCACAGTTGTAGCTATTTTGAGTGGTGTGATCCGCAAATGTGCATATACGGAAGGAGGGTCGTGAACAAATTTTGAGATATGCATGTGAAGATTTAAAGTGAAGTGGTTCTTGTACGAAGGAGGGAGAATATGTTGATTACTGCTGTTGGTGTTCTTGCGGTACTGCTGTTTGGTGTCAGCCTAAAACTGGTCATTGGGTGAACGTGTTTTCGTAGTTGTTTTTAAAGACTAATGTTTGTGGGTCGGGGTGTTTTAAGTTAACGATGTTTGTGTTGTCTAAAGACCAGATGACTTATGTTTTGTAATTGTTGGTATTTGAAGAAACAAGTTTGTCCGCTAGTTGAGAATAGATGTACTATGTTTTGAGTGACAGGGCAAAAATTGATCGACTAAATCCAAAAGAAACACACCTGCAATTAAATACCTGTCCCACAACACATACACATTCCAGACAACTTCAACAGAACCAAGTACTTCCAGTATGCATATAACATACACAATCCAGACAACCAAGTACATTAACAAAACCAACCTAAACAAGTCATACTACGTTAGGTCTTGAAATCACGGAATATCTTCATTGAGTCGGATATTTTGTGTACTTGCTTGACTTGAAACGAGGGGAACTCCTCAGCGGCATTGTCGACTTCTTAGGAATAGTCTTCTTCTTCGGTGTGATGGTCTGCAACAGCATATCAACTGGCACGAGGAGACCGGTGGCAACCTTCTCAGTCATCCTTGTCATCTTCTTTGCTCTGTTCGTTGGCTTGTTGATTTCATTGAATTTGATTTTATAACCTCTTATTCCTTTATTTTCTATTCTACAGTTGATGTCATGAATCCAAGGACCACTATGATTCTGCGTAATGCAAAAATTGACATGCTCAAGGGAACAACAGTTGACAAATGGGGTCGTGTTGAAGAGAAGACAGCATGGTACCTTTGTTGCTATCGAGAAGAACGATCTGTCTCTGGTTGAGCAATCATTGGCTTTTGTGGGTATTCATTGTTTGTGCAAATGAAGGTATCCTGTGCAACTTTTCACTTACAAGAAAAACAAAGCAAAGGGCATCAAGGTGTCTACAAGTGTTCGCTAGATACCTAATCCAGTAAACATGAAACCAAATTAGTCGGGTCACCTACAGGCCAAACTAGCAATTGACTTTCTGTGACGTTATTGATGCTTCACGGATTAGTAGATTAATCAAAAAACGATATGAGTTTAAGGTATGCAACTACTCTAACATTCATGTTCGAGTGAGCACAGACTCAGTGTTTTTAGTTTCCCAATTTCAACTATAGCTCTGTCCTGAAGTTCTTTCAAATGCTCAAATTAGATAACATCGAACTCTAGATTATGAATGACTTTTGCATAGCAAACAAGAAGTAGTTTTGACTGATAATACTCATTAGGAGATATTATCGGTGATCCAACAAAGATACTTCCAACTTCTTGTCAAAGCAATACAGTTTATTCAAGTACCTTCGGGGAGCCAACCGTAGCCGCGTTGGGCGATGGAGAGCATGAAAGTCATCAATGCCGATGAAGTATCTGTATGGTAAGGCAACATCGACTCCACGCAGACACTCAATTCCACAGGCGACCTTCAATTGCAACCATCGTGAATTGCTTAGGATTCAAATCTCCAGTTTGTGAATGTACAAAAGAAAGCGAGACGGTGAATACCTCAGAATGCAGCGAGATGCAGGTCGGCTAGCTGCAGCGGAAAAGGGTGACCGCGCCGCCTTGGCCTCCGAGGCTATCTTGGAGGCCGCACTCCGGGCGGAAGCTGAGCGGAAAATAGATCTGAAGGAGACATGTCCTTGGCCAGAGTCGATTCCAAAATTTTCCCTTTCTTCCCCTTCTTTGACACACTATGCTTAGAAAAGCTACTGTACTTCTCAAGAATAGAATCCAACTTCCTCAGTAAACCTTCCTGGCCTTTAAAAGCGATGGTTAGGCCGTAATTGATAAGATAGTCCTGATCCAAGTTGCTATTTTTCGCGCGCTTCTCGTCCTCATCACTTGAATCGGAATCAGTTTTGCTCGATGTCTTCAGCGAGAAGAAGTAGTGCGACTCATCAGGGAGGGAAACTGTTCGTTCGCAGATAATAAAGGAGGGAATTTCATCGAGGGTAGTTTGGGTATTATCATTTTTGTTTATTTCAACGTTCAATTTATTTGTCACGTGACAAACACGTGCTAACTTTTAACGGATAAATTAACAGAAAACCTAACGTTTCTTCAAAAACCTACAAAAGTAAACGTTTTACATCAAATACCCGCGGCCCAAAACAAATTTCATCGATTACCATTTGGGCAAACATGTTACATCTTTTTCATACTTTTCCCTTAAATCAAAGTTCCAATTATTATTCTAATTAAATATTGTTCATTTTATTTTTTATAATAATCATTTTTTAATGATTAAAGTATATGTAAATAATTATGATTAATATATTTAAATATCAGTATAAATATAAATAGTAAATTTAATGCATAATACAAAAAAAATCACAAAATCAAATAAATATATTATTATTAATCTAAATATATTAATAAGAAAATTTAAAAATACATAATAAGCAGTGGAGAAGCTTAATCCTATAAGCAGATCTCCTCACAGGTTGCAGGTTTCCTCATAGTGGCTCGCGAAGACTGGAGTGGACGATTGGAAGACACATCACTTGACGATGCAGAAAAATAACGGATGATAGAGGCGAGTTTCGTGTGGGAGGAGACACGAAATTCACTGGGCGATGCTTCGGTAAGAGGCTGCTGGAGTAGATGCAAAGGGTGTCGAAAAGCGTCTGCTTCTGATGAAGAGGCAGAGTTGTGGAAGAAGATACAAAAATGGGGCAATATGAAGAGAAGAGGGTGTGTGGGGTTCAAAGTTGGGGTGGTTGCTAAAGAAGATGGCGGGTGGGGTAATGGTTGGGGTGGCTGCTGGAGATGGTGAAGAGGGTGGGCTAATGGGCGAATTTAAGAAGGCTGGAGGAGTTAATGACTTTAAACATGCTACTACATGATGCTTTCATTCGGTAATATGTGTGACCCTGTTAGCCTAGACAATGCGTTGATTAAGCATGTGATGATAACCCTTGAGGAGATCATTACGAGGACACTTGATCCTAATTCTGTTCCTGGTAGTAGGGATGCTTTCGCTAAAACCATGTGTTGGGTTTAGATAGTGACGACCCAATACAGAACAAATCCCATCAGGCTTCCGAGACCCAATATCACTTCAAAGGGGTAAAACTCAAATCGTTCAAGACTGAGCCGACCCACACTGAGGGTAAGCTGGAACCCATAACGCGGTCTAGTGCCAAACTCGGAATCAAGGTGGTCGCCAAAGACCAAGGTCAAAGTCTCCCACTGCTCGCCAAGAGAGTGAAACCTCTCAACTCTAGTCTCACATGTACGACTCCAAATATACAACCACTATATCCCGCATAACTCGGGCACTTATTATACGAAGATTACATAAGGCAACTACAATATTACGTGATAACCGTAATATCTGTTATCCTTATCTACAACGACACAATATTTACAAATATATTCGGTTACCAAAAACGGTTTGGTCTTCTATCCCTATGAATACTTCTGCTTTACATATGTTACATTACATTGTGAGTTCATACACATAGTATACTCATTTAAGCATCATAGTGGGACCCAGAGGAACCCCCTCTGTTGCGCTCCCCTTCTTGCAGGTTCATTGGAGCTCCAGAGAAAGCCATGCGGTAATCAATTAATTGACATCCAAATCACTGCCAAATCAGCATCCAGTTAGCACCTGGGAGATCCTGTCCCAACATTTGACACTGTCTGTGGGAAGCGAGCAAACAGTCATGAAGACTCGCTTTAACTGCAATTGTCATAAAGAAATCGTGAACGAGCAGTCCCAGGACAACTCTGAATCCACCACGACTTCGCCACTCCATCAGCAAGAACCTGCAAGCCATGCGGTTCCCAATGTCGTTCTTCCAAGAACTTACTCCAGTTCTTCCCCCCGTCGACAGTCCAGTTCGATAAACTGTCCAGTTGGTCGGGGAAACCATTCATGTCACTGCGGACATGCTATCCATCGTGGAAACTATCATAGGATAGGCCTGCAGACAGACCCCTACTCCACTTGAAGATCATCGTCCCGCGAGGCCACTAGAAGAAGAGACCGGAAATCCTCGCACCGCTGCTCCTCAAGAAGACCAAGAGGTGACCTATGGAAATCAATCCATGCCTCTGGCCTCCATAGTAGCGCCGACAGTCACCCACTCTGTCAATCCGACGAGTGCCTCACCGACCGGAGAACAGCAACCCCAATTCACTCTTGGCCAAGTTGAGAAGCTCATAAACAAAAACATAAAGGAACAACGCAGAGCCGTCATGCCCTCACTTCAGAGAACGATCGTTTCGTCCATTCGCTATTTCCCTTATAGCGGCCAGAATACCAAAAGATATAGTGGCAAGACCCATCCATGAATACAGTGGTGGAAGAGATCCCGTGATCCACGTTAACAGGCATGCAGACTCTCTATTGGGTAATTCGAATGATGATTACCACTTAGCCCTATTATTTCCGTCAACCCTCCCGGGTTCGGCGTCGTCTTGGTTCTTCAGCCTCCCTACAAGATCAATAGGGACATGATCCAAGTTAAAGAACAAGTTCCTGTAGCGATATATGGGTGAATGCCAATTACGGAAGAGCGTGGTTGCCTTAGATGTTGTCAAGTAGCAACCAGGAGAAACCCTGACCGACTACTACGGGTATTTCCATAAAAACGTTAGGGAGATTGATCATCGATTCACAATTGGAAAGATCGCTCGAGCTTTTTATAGAGGGATGAACGTGGTGAACAAAACCTCAAGAAAACTGCGCAACAACTACCATGTTTAAGAAATAGAGACACTAGAAGAGCTGGGAGTGAGGGCCAAAGGTTTCATAGACCGAGAGAGGGCAAACTCTAAAACTGATTTCCTTGTTTCTACCTCGCCAAGGGCTATTCTAGAGTCCCGACGCGATGGTAAAAAGGAAAATAATAACAGGAGAGACCGGGAGAAACCTAGATCTGAAGCCCCCAGGCCAAGTCATCGAGAGGTTCCCGAGTATTTTACGCCTTCTAACAGGTAGATCTCGGTGATACTAATCGCGATGGAAAGAAGGCTCAACCCATGGTCAAAGATACCGAGAGCTACTGTCGCTACCATAAAGCGAAGAGCCACAAGACTGACGATTCCTGCATTCTCAAGCGCGACATCGAGAAGCTAATCCACAGATGCATGCTGAAGGAGTTCGTGATAGCAAGAGAGCGAAATCGACCGACTCCACGTAGAACCCGCTCGCCAGTTCCTCAAGAACAATCTGGCCCATCCTAGAGCAAGATCTTAATAAACCTGATTGCCGGAGGGTTTGGAGTCAGAGGTGAGGGGTCTCATACAAGAGACGTGTACGCCACACAAATCTCCACAGCTGGGAAAAAGACCTAGTCCCGAAGAGGACATCATCATCTCATTTTCTTAAAAGGACCTGGAACATGTCACAACCCCGCACAATGACGCGTTAGTCATCACGACTGACATTGCTGGATTAGATATGAAAAGAATTCCGATTGATGAAGGAAGTTCGACAGACATTCTATTTCTAGATGCTTTCGAGAAGATAGGCAAGTCTAAAAGAGACCTCAAGCGAGTCGACTTTCCATTCATCGACTTTGCTGGGAGAACAAAGTAATCTTGAGTGAAGGATAACCCGCTAGAAGCCATAACCCTGCCAGTAATCTTGAGTGAAGGATGGAAGAGCATAGAGGTGTCAATCGCCTTCATAGGGGTCGACGCACCCGTCTCATACAATGCCATCCTGGGGAGGACCACCATCAATCCAAACAATATTGTGACCTACACAGTCTACCAAAAGATGAAGTTCCCCACACCGAATGGGATAGGATAACTTCTAGGCAATTAACCATCCTCACATATATGCTATGTGAACTGCCTTCGCAGGAAGAACCAAAGGGAGTCTTTCGCTATCGAGACAGAGGTTGACCCTCATTAGGATAAAGCTCGACCAATCCTAATGGAAGAACTGACAGAAGTCAAGATAGACGGTCCAGAAAAGAAGGTGCGCGTCAGAGCCACCTTGAACGAAGACCAAAGGGACGCCTTGACCTCCCTATTAAAATATTACAAAGAATTGTTTGCTTTGAATCCCAGTGACATGTCATGCATCAATACCGACATAATCTCTCACGAGTTGCGGATAGACCCTTCAGTCAAACCCATTGCTCAAAAGAGAAGGTCATTCGGATTAGATAAGTGTTTGGCGATCAGGAAAGAAGTGAGAAAACTACTTGAAGCCAATTTGTTAAGGAGCTACACTTTCAAAATTGGGTTGCCAACCTAGTGCTGGTCAAGAAGTCGAACGGAAAATGGAAAATGTGCATCGATTTCCGCGACTTGAACAAGGCGTATCCAAAAGACTCGTACGCCCTGCCGCGTATTGACCGGCTAGTAGATGCAACCTTTGGTCACAAGATGCTGAGTTTCATGGACGCTTATTCAAGAAACAACCAGATTTGAATGCACCCAGACGATGAAGCCCAAACAACATTCTACAGTGACGGTGATATTCTTTACTAGAAGGTGATTCCCTTTGGCTTAATCAACGTGAGGGCAACCTATCAGTGAATATTGAATTGGTTGTTCAAAGAGATGTTGAGGAGAAATATGGAAGCATATGTGGACGACATGTTGGTAAAGTCCGTCAAGGGAAACCCTCACACATAAGACTTTCGAGAAGCATTATAATGCAAGCGGAGGCACATTGTTTGCCTGAACCCAGCAAAATGCGACTTTGGAGTAAAATCAGGCAAATTTCTGGGCTTCATGGTCAACGAAAGAGGCATCGAGGCACACCCTGAGAAACTAAAGGCTATAGAAGAAATGAAGTCCCCGACTTGCCACAAGGAAGTCCAGAGTCTGAACAGTCGCTTGGCCTCACTTAATCGCTTCCTCTCAAAGGTCAGGCCTCCCGTTCATCCAAACCCTCAGGGCAAACCGCAAGTTTGAGTGGACGTCGGAGTGCGAAGCCACTTTTCATGCACTCAAACAACATCTACAGACACTCCCGGCCTTGGCGAAACCCATTCCCAGTGAACCACTTTATCTTTAGATAAGTGTTACTGAAGTCGCAACGAGTGCAGTTTTAGTTAAAGAATAGGAGGGTAGACAGAATCCAGTTTATTTTGTAAGAAAGTTATTCAATTCTGCTGAAATAAAATATATCGAAATTAAGAAGTATCTTTACGCCTTGGTTGTTGTTGCTCGAAAGCTGAGACCGTATTTCCATGCCCATTCAATAACAGTCATCACCAACAAGCCCCTCAAGCACTTCCTGATGAAACGAGACTCTTTAGGAATGATGGTCAAATGGGCAATTGAGTTGAGCGAGTTCAGAATTAAATTTGCACTGAAAACGACTATTAAAGGTCAAGCCCATGCAGACTTTATAGTGGAAAGTACAAACAAGGATCTTGCCTCAGGCAAAGGCTGGAGAAAAGAGCTGGGAACTCTTCAAAGGAAGGCTCGGGCAGGATTAATAATCATCCCTCCTCAAGGAGAGCCCCTAAAATACGCGATTGCCCTCGCATTCAAGGCAACCAACAATGAAGTTGAATATGAAACGCTTATCACTACACTGCGACTCACTAAGGGAATGGGTATAACGTCACTAAAGGCAAAAAGCGACTCAAATCTATTTCACAACTAGATCAACGGCAACTATGAAGCCAGGGGGGGGGGAATGAAAGAGTACCCCGAAATTGCCAAGAAACTTATCATTGAAATTCGAACTTTCGTGATCGAGTCAATTCCTCGTCAAGACAACCAGCTAGCAGACTCCCTAAGCAAGATGATGTTCAGAGGAACAAGAATGCAAGAAATACACTTCTTGAAAAAAGCACTATATTCAATCCTTGAAAGTCGAGTATAAGTCTTTAATATTCAAGAGCGGGATACGACTCCATTCTAGAACTTTTAGAAAGAAGGAATCCTGCTGGAAGATGAAAGCGAGGCTAAAAATATAAGCTACATAGTCGCAAACTATCTTCTCATAGATGGAGAACTCTATAAGTTGATGCATGCCATGAAGGTGCACACTCATTAACGTGAAAAATTTTCAGACTATGCTATTACTAGTCAACCTTGAGCAAAAAGGCAACGAAATTAACAAAGAAGTGTGCAACTTGTCAACAGTTTGCACCAAGATCTGGTTGACCACCAACATTGCTATTCCTAATGGCGGGCGCCTAGCCTTTCGCCCAATGGCGAATAGAGATCTTGGGACCCTTTTCCATAAGCACTGGGCAAAAAAAAAACAAATTATCGTGGCGATTGACTATTTCTCCAAGTGGATAGAGGCGAAAGCATTGACCTCTACAACAGAATTCCAAGTGATCAAAATTTTAAAGATCAACATAATTTCACGATTTGGCATTCACAAGGTACTCAAATGGCTCTGTGAAAAGTACCATATTGATCACAAATTCAACTCAGTGCATCATCCCCACACTAATGGACAGGCTGAAGCAGCCAACAATGTTGTCCTAGGACTCAAGAAAAGAGTTCAAGCCTTAAAATAAAACTGGGTAGACGAGTTGGACAACGTGATGTGGGCTAGTAGTGGCACCTGCCGAAATAGCGGTGCATACTCATACGATCTTACACTTTGATAAAAAGCCAATGACATCGAGCGACTCATAGACCTCAATCTCACTGAAGAAAAGCAAAGGCAATCAGACAAAGCACAAGCTAAAATGCGATTGGCGACCACTCGGTACTTCAATAGAAAAGTCAGTGCTCACCAATTTTTCATGGGGGGTTGCTTATGCGAAGGAATGAGTTCAAAAATTTGGACAGCCACAACAAACTCTCAACCAAGTGGGAATACCCATACAAGGTAGTAGAGATCGTCGCGTCGGGGTCATACTACTTGGAAAACATAGAGGGTGTAAGGCTACCTTGTCCTTTTAATTCCGAACATTAGAGAAATTTTATGCATATCTTGTAATCGAAATGTTATGTCAATAAAACACGTCATTCATTCGTATAAAGCATAGTCACTCAAACCAAAATAAAACATGCTCCAAAGAGTTGGGGAACCAACAAGGTAAGAGTCCCTCCAAAGATAAGACCAAATGCATACAGGAAAACGAACCAACCAAGGTAACAGTCTCCTTAGTTAGGGAAAAAGAGGATTGCGAATGAACCTCAAAATGTAACAATTCCTCTTGAATGAAGCTCCAAAGAGTGAACGAACCTCAAAAGGTAACAGTTCCACTCCCAAGAAGACCTAAAACGAGGGGTGAACGAACCACTAAGGTAATAGTTCCCCCCAAACTAGGCGAAATAAAGACCTAAGCTAAAAGGCGAACGAACCATCAAGGTAACAGTTACCTTAAAGCCATGGAAAACAAAGACCTAAATAAAAGGAAAACGAACCAATAAGTTAGCAGTTCTCTAAAAGTTAGGCAAAAGATCTGACACAAAAGGTGAATGAACCCATCTCAAAGGTAACACTTCCCTTAAGTTAGGCACAATGGAGCAGACGACCCGACAAAGTAGCAGTCTCTCCAAAGAAAAGCTTAAGAGAGTGAACGAATCTTAGGTAAAAACTACCTAAAACGCGAGCGAATCTAAGGTAACTGTTCCGCTGAAAAGTTAAATAGGCGAACGAATCTAAGATAACAGCTTCTTAAAAGGCGAGCGAATGTTTGGTAACAATTCCCTCCAAATGGGCGAACGAACCTAAGGTAAGATCTTCCTAAAAGGCGAGCGAATCTTAGGTAATAGTTCCCTACAGGAAAATCAAACGAATCCAAGGACCAAAATCCTTAAAGGCGAACGAATCCATCAAGGATAACAATTTACTTAAAGGCATCATCCTTGGGTAACACTTCCCTCGAGAAACTTGGCGAGAGGAACGGGCGAGCTAATATAAAGCAACATTCCTTCCTCAGAAGCCTAAATTAGCCAAAACAATCTCTAAAGGAGTAACATTTCCTCCTAAAGGCAGAAGCCCTTTAAATAAAAAGGCGAGACTATTCGACAAAAGCTAAAGCAAAGTTGAAAACAAGTATGGTAAAACTTCCAAGCAAGTTTAACGTCGAAAAACAACCAAGCATATTCGAAGTCAAAAAAGATGAAAGGCTTACGAAATGAAAAGGCATCCATTATATTCAAGGAAAATATCTGAGTCATCAGTCAAACAATTATTACAAGATTCCTGAAATAAAAGGAAAATAAATAAACTCTCATCCATAAATTGGGGGCAATACATACAATAAGGTAGAGCAAAAGTATAAGGAAGCAGGGTGACTTTGTGAGGTTGTAATCCTTCTTAACACAATAGGCTCATTTGACTTGAAGTTCTTCACCAACTTAGTCACATGGGAGCCTGGAGTATCAAGACCTAGGCTCATCAGGGATTGCAGTCTCCTTCTTGTCCCCGAGGGCAGCCTTCTCCTTGCCAACAGTAGTAGGGGAGCTTCCTTGGTGTAGCCGCTCTCAATGAAATCCTGAAGAGACATCACCTCCCAGAGAGGAATCTTGTAATCGATCCCCTAGATCTCGTCGACCAAGACCGGGTGATAGGTAGCCCCTCAGCCTTCATCACCTCCAAGGCGCAGTCGACGAACTCCTCGGACTTCTTAAAGTCATCAACCACGCTCGGGGAGATTGGACAACCTTGAGCCTTAACTCGAGCTTCTGCATCTCAGCCTTGAAGTCATCCCTCTGAGCTCGAGCCTCCCTCAGCTTGCCCCAATGGCGAGTGACCTCCACCTACAGCTGAGTGGAATATTTGTCAGCTTCCTTGATCTGAAGCTCAACCCGAAGCCTGCCATCTTCGGCGAGCGCCACCTGATCGCCCCTCACCCTTATTGAATCAAGCATCTCCTTTTTCCTCTCCGTAGACTCCCGACGAGCCTACTCCACAGCTCAATGGATGTCCAACCCTTTGCTTCAGTTTCTCCATGTCCTCAGAAGAATACCCTAAACTCAGAAACTACTCCAGCTCGATGAGCAGATCAACCTGCTTATCGACAAGCTCTCCTACAATCTGCCCGATCGCCATCTCTTCGCATACGAGCTGACAACAGAAAAAAAAAGGACCAAGATAGAAGAGACTTAGGAGTTAAGAGCAAACAATAAAGAGAAAAACTGGGATGTCTATAAATGAGAAAGGATGAGAAGGACTCTTAAAATGCATCCTCATCACGACCTCAATGAGATGAAATCATAATGGACCTCCCGCTATTCCTGTGGAGGAAGGATCCCATTCAACATATGAATACACGGTGTAAACACCTGATTTTTGTTCGGTATCAAAATACCGTATGCAAGTAATCGAGATTGGAATATATATATATATATATATATATATATATATATATACTTGAAAACTAAAAAAAAAATAAACGGTGGAAAATTTCCTCTTTTCCACCGATTTTATTTTTTTATTATTAAAAAAAACGTTTTTATTTAAATTCATTAAATAAGTAGTAGATTTCTTCTATAAATACTAGGTGAATGCTATGGTGTTTGGGGAAAAAATGAAAGAAGAGTGAAAGAATTGAAGAAGAGAAGAGTGATTGGGAAAAAAAAGAAGTGAAAAAAATATATCGGTAATTATCGATCTCGGTTTCTCGGACGGTGTTTTAGTTCCTAACGACTTAGGTATATTTGTCTCGCATTTAATATTGTATTTGAATTTCCTAATGTTATTATTAATGTTATAAAAAAAAGTTTATATACATATATTATATAGATTTATGTACAATATACTTGTTAATATATATATATATATATGTATAATATATATGTGATATTATATCTATATGTATAATATATATTTATATTATGTTTATCTAATAATATCTATATCTATATGTATAATATATATTTATATTTATATTATGTTTATGTAATACTATATATATCTATACGTATAATATATATTTATATTATGTTTATGTAATACTATATATATCTATACGTATAATATATATTTATATTATGTTTATGTAATACTATATATATCTATACGTATAATATATATTTATATTATGTTTATGTAATACTATATATAGCTATATGTATAGTATATATTTATATTATGTTTATGTAATACTATATATATCTATATGTATAATATATATTTATATTATGTTTATGTAATACTATATATAGCTATATGTATAATATATATTTATATTATGTCTATGTAATACTATATATGTATATGTATAATATATATATATATTATGTATATGTATATGTGAAAAAACATATTTCAAAAAAAAAATGACTTAGGTCTTTCCCAAACTTTGATGAAGGTTACAACTCAGTCCTTGGACTCTCGGGTCATTTCTGGGACGTTATCGAGTGTTATAAACCAAATCTGAAAAGTTTTGGGCCATTTGTGCAATTTTTGAATTTGTTTTTATTCAGCTCTTTTAAAAAAAATTACATTTTGATTTCTAACCCCCGAACTCGATTATCTGGACGTAGATCTGTCTAAGCCCTAGGATGTTAATTCCATGTACCCTAGGCAAACTTTTAGGATTCCGATTAGCCTTTAATTAATCGGTGGCGACTCTTTCAATTTTTTTCCGGTCCAGTTGATGACCCCACTCGACCGGACCTGTCGCTCGCTAAGACCCGACACTTTCAAACGAAAATTAAAAATATTTTTCAAAACGGGTTGGGGAAAGTCGGATTTGACGTCCGACAATTTGGCGACTCTGCTGGGGACTTTTTTAGAGGGTTTAGACTTGTCATGTTTGCTTTCCTAGGTTATATTTTTACCTATCTATTTTGACCGTTTGCTAATGCTTGAAGTTTTAATTTTTTGTCCGAAAAGCAATGTAAATGTAATAATTCAAAATGATGCAAATCCTCGTTCTGCACACACCACGCTGGTTACCATTACCCGCTCGGACCTGGAGCACATTAAGAGATTGGGAGTTTAGTAGGGGAATGCGCCCGAAGCGGTTTGGACCGTCGACACGCACCTTAAAAACTCAACTCGATGATCGGAATGGGCCTATGATCCTCTACAGGGGGTGAGGTTCCGCCGGTTCAGAGGACCTAGAAATTCCATCCCGTTAGAACAAAAGCTCCACACCACGCTTAACCCTCTACCAGTTTCGTGTTTGTTCCTTTCCTCGTGTTTTGTTTTAGCCATAGATTATGACATGTATAGGATTGGGCCTTTTGTATTCCATAAACCTCTGTAAATGTAATAACTTAGTAGTGACACTTACTTTCTCGCACTTGCATTGCATTTTTCTATTAAAAAAAAATGTAAGTTCCATTCATTTTGTCTTGTATCCTTAGAACGTTTCACATATCATCTTTGGTAAGGATGAAACAGACAAACCACTGTCCTCGCACCAAGGCCATTCAGCCCCCCACGGTCGAAATTGCCCGAATATGGAAAGTCATGACAAAGGAGGATCAGAAGTACGTGAATGAGAACATTGGCGAGGTTCATGAACTTGCAAACTACAAAGTCAACTGGGCTCTCCTCGATGCTTTGTCTGATTTTTGGGATGTAAAAAACGTTGTCTTCCTGATAAACAACAATGAACTAACACCTACACTCGAAGAATACCGTCAACTCGTTCAAGTGGTAGATTGGGATCGTGGAATTGTTCAATCCGACCTCCAACAAAGAGGCGAAGATAGTACCTAGGCCAAACTGCTCAAAGTCACAACAAACAAAATGTCCATCAAGTTCAGGTTGAATGGGGGTCATGGCTTATCTATTAAACTTTTGGTATATTGGATAGAGCACTGAATTGCCGATAAAACAAATGCCCCGAGGAGATGTCATGATTTTATTTTACTTGTTTTGGGAACGATCGTATTCCATTTTTCTAATGGTCTCATCGACTCAGCTATGGCTAAAGTAGTTACCCAAGTAATACAAGTGCTATTGGTTTTACTGAAAATCCTATACATCACTCAAAAATGAAACATGTTGAGATGGATCTTAGTTTTGTTCGGGAAAAGGTAACTAATGGTCAGGTGATTGTTAATTTTGTGTCTTCTGATGATCAGTTTGCAGATATTCTTACAAAACCACTCACTGAAAAGAGTTTTGTTCTTCTTCGCCAAAAGCTTGGTGTTTATTCTCTGGAAGAGGTTGAAGTCTTGTCTAGATGTCTTACTGAAGGTGTGTAATTTGTTGATGTTTGGTTGTTGGTGTTGTCTGATGGTTCTCTTTATGTTCTTTCTGAATATCTTGCCCAGTTGTTGTTTCATATCAGATATGTGTCATGACTTGTGTTCTCATTTGTTTTGATCTTTTCTAAGTTGTTTGTTCTGTTGTTTTTCTTGCACTATCATCTCTTGTTAGAATTAGTTGATTCATGTGTTCTTGCTTTTCTTGCCTTGGTACTAATCATAACTCTTTCGTCAAACAGTTCAGGATTGATTTAGTACTATGTGTTTTATCTTCTTCTCTTCTTAATTGATCATTCTTTACTTGTTTTCCTTATGATCATATATTGGTGATATCTTTCTTCTTCTGCTCTTCATGATCTCATCTTGATTCTGAGTTAATCCTAGAGATTGTTTTGATGTCTCATGGGGTTTAGTTCAAAAATAACCTTTGAAGAAGAAAATGTCAAAGATACTTCTTCTTTGGTTTGAGAATGAAAAGATGAAGGCTCAAACCTTCCAACCCGAATGAAAAGATGAAGGCTCAGACCTTCCTATCATAAAAAAAATACAAGGAAACTTCATAGCAATGAAGATCAGTTGCTGATGTAAAAAAAAAAAAAGAAAAAAATCGCAAATGAAGGATGATATTAAATCTCTGACAAGATGACTCTATCAAGTTTTGATGTATATCATGAGTCTTTAAAAGGGATTTTCTCTCATATATCTCATAAGGTCGAAACGAGTATATGTAATGATTGGTTTGGTGGAGAAGCAGTATATTATACTGAGTATTGATCAATACTAACTGGTTGAGATTGGTTTATGATTTGGATGCCTTGGGAATTGAATTGTAAAGAATTATGTGGTATTCTAATTTTTTTTTGATATGATATGATGAAGAAAAGGAAAGTTGAACTGCAATTTTAGATTGTGATCAAGATTGGTGAGAATTGCAAATAGACATTCATATCTGGTTTTCAAAAATATAATCTGGTTAAGTATGCAGAAGGAATGAATAGTGATTCAAACAAGATCAAGCAAGCATATTCAAGAAGGACCTTGGATAGGGAATGTTAGGAGTTATGAAAAGTATGTGATTATTGTATAGTTTGCTTCTTTAAAGATTTGGATCATTCTCTTGTGTTCTTGAGTCTTCTAGTGATTTCTAGTAGAGTCTAGTCTATAGCTTGGAGTCTTGTAATCTTCATTGTATTCTTCTCATTAGATTAGACTATAAATAGTTGATGATTCATTTTCTATCTTTAACTTGTGAAAATAGAAGAAAGTTACTTTGTTTTTCTGGTAATTCTGTTTTAACAGAATTTCTGATTGTTTCATCTTCAAGTCATCACTTCTTCATTCATTTCTTCAATCTCATCTGAGATTGACTAATAGTAGGCATATGCACATGCAGATGACCAAAAACGTTTCCTTACCTCCGCTTCTCCCAATCCTCTAACTTGCATGTTATGATAGATGTGCCACATGCAATATCTGTGTTCAGACTGTGGTATGATATCTTGCACAACTTGAATCAAACTCTAAGATTGATCATTTAATCACATTTAGGGTAAACATGAATTATTATTTAATCACATACAGTTCACAATGAAACATCACATTCAGCTAAAGAAAACTCATCATTTAAACACTTATAAACATATACCTTCTTGCGATCTGATATTATTGTCCATGGCACCTATGTCTACCACCAAAATTTCCAACAAACATTTCCAGGAGTTGTGGTTTTACCGCTTCCACCCATGCAAATGCCACAGGGAACAACACATTATCACCATCCCAGGTAACAACGCACAGTAGTTTCCCACCGTCGGGGCCCTTCAAAAAACATCCATCCAGTGCTATAATGGCCTAAAACCATTTCTCAGTCCACTTGAACAAGCTTCCACGCATACGTAAAGTCTTTCAAACCTTGGTCGTAAAGGGATGGAAATGGAATATACATGGACGATGACAGTGCTTCCCGAGTTATGTTCGTGTAATGTGTCTGCATAATCTTGAAATCTAATATCACTTCAGATGGGTAAAAACCATATCGTTCAAGACTGGGTCGGCTCACACTGAGGGTAAGCTAGAACTCATAAAGCATTCTAGTGTCAAACCCATCATCAAGGTGGTCGCCAAAGTCCCTACTGGTCACCAAAGATCAAGGCCAAAGTCTCTCACTGCTCGCCATGGGAGCGCTCGCCACGAGAGTCAAACCTCTCAACTCTAGTCCCATAACCGACTTTGAATATACAACCACTATGTCCCGCATATATCACGCACATATTCAACGAAAATTACATAAGACAACTGCAATATTACATGATAACTGTAATATCTACTTTCCTTATTTGTAACAGCACAATGTTTACAGATATATGCGGTTACCAAAAACGGTTTGGTCTTTCATCCCTATAAATACTCCTGCTTTACATATGTTACATTACATTTTGAGTTCATACACATGGTATACTCATTTAAGTATCGGAGTAGGGCCTAGAGGAAACCCCTCTATTGCGCTACCCTTTTTGCAGGTTCATGGAAGCTCCGACGAAAGCTTGCAGTCATCAACCAATTGAGATCCAAATCATCGTACACACAGCACCTGGGAGATCATGTCCCAACACCATGTACTTTCGTCTTTTTGACTGGTAATGAATTTACTTATCTTTCTTTTAGTCACGGTACTGTAGATACAAATTATCAAATACATAAGTGTCCAATCTCTCCATGTTAATTTTGTGATTTATCATAATTTGGAGGGCAAGGTAGTCAATTTTGTGTCCAACATTGTTTTTCTTGTCTTTTATTTGTACACTGCACCCAGTATTTTTAATTGTTTAAACTTGGTCCCGAAAATTTCGAATAGTTTAATTTAAGTTCAGTTTTACCATTAAAGTTTATAACTATATAAATTCAACCGTATAGATTCTATTTGAACTTTCAATTTTCATTCACTATTCAAACATTTTATTGCTTAACTTTCATCCATTTCACCCTTATTTGTATAAATATGAAAAGTTCATCCCTATAATTTAGTAATTATCACTCAATAAATAATTTTGAATAACGTTTAAAATTTGATCCCAAATTGATTAAAATCTTACTTCATGATTATCAAATCTAAGGTTAAAGTTATTTCTCTCACAACTCAAAGTCTCAAACTCAATTATTTGATTAATGTGTTCTAATTTGTACAAATCTCATCAGTTAATAGAATTGTAGAATTGACACTACCTATGAGGAAGACTACTATATAGACAAATATAAAAAAAGGCAATGTAGCAAACAATTGTTTTGTTTGTGACTAGTAGATCAAGTAAAGTATCTTTTGTACATGATTTGGTAATCAAATATAAGTCTGGTTCCCCTACCTTCGTATCTGCTCATTCATGTTGGTGTCGAGCTGCTAATGGTTTTACCTAAATTCTTAAAAAGGGATAAACCATGATCCTTCTAGATTTCTTTATATCTAACTTGTGACAATGCTTGACATTACTAATTTTTCTATGAAATACACAGAAAGTATTATGTTGTATGAATAACCAAAGTTTTGCAACATGATTTTCTCCTTTATCTGAACATCAATCTCATAGGACATGATTAGCTTAAACTTATTCAATCTCTTTTTCTAATGTCTATAAGATTCTTATATTTTCTACATAAAACCATTATTTCACGTGATCTACTGCCTAAAGACATTGGTGTTATAATGGATTTCCTAAAGGTAAAAGATAAAATTAATCCGTTAATCAAATTATTTTGTCAACAACGCGATTCGAATTGTAAAAGATCTGACCTGGTTGATTCAAATCCGTTTATCTTCTTCTGAGCTTCCTCGTCGATGGGAACTGTTGACGAATGATTGTTGACAAGGAAATCAATAATTAACTTACTGCAACTGCGACGACATGACAAAAAGACGGACGAAGGTGGACCTCTGGCGGACGGAACAAACGAAGAAGGAAGAGAGGATTGTTGAGATGTCTGTGACTATAATTCTTTTGAAGAAAAATGAAAACGAACATTTGTTTGCTGCTAGGGCAGATTAGATGAGAGAGATAAATTTAAACTAACGTTTGTCCCTAATGTTTGACCAGATTTTCAGTTCCCCTATAGTTTAAACCGTAAAATTTATTTCCAAGTTTGGAAAATGTCCAAGTTTTCCCGCTCCATCAACTTTTCCATCCAAATTTAGCAGAATTAGTTTAGAAAATTGCAAACATATCAGAAAACTTTCACAATTTAACCCTTTTAAATCTTTTCAAATCTTACACGTGAATCCTAATTGAACCGTAATCGAGGGGGGTTGGATTTGGGTCCTTTTCAAATGAGTCCTTTACAAATGTATATATATTTTTGCCAAGAATTAAAATATATAACTATTTATTTGACTTCTAAATTTATAATAAAATTTAAAATTTTAAACAAAAGTTCTAAATGTGTACACACAATCATATTGTTTATTGAGAAAAAAAATTTGAAAAGAAAATTATAATACAATAATATTATATTTTTTAAAATTAAATATATAAATACACATGTTAGATTTTCATTTATATATTTGTAATTATTAAATTAAATTAAAATCATAATTTTCATAAAATATTGTAAAATATTTATTTAGTATTTATATGTAGCAATTATTATTATATTTGAAGTAAGTTTTTATATATATTTATAATAGACACAAAAACTAATAGTATTCTAAATAGTCTACATGCATATATAATTTGTTAAGTTATGTTTGTGTATATAGGGTTCACCTATTTTTAACTAAGAAAACAAATAAATAAAAAATAAGAAACAATTAACTATTATTAAATAAAATATTTATAAATAACGTTTTTATAGTACTATTACTAAATGAATTTAACATAAAATTATATTAATAACAAAAATTTCGCACCGGTTATTTTTGCCCAGCCCTTCTAAAATCCATTTAAATTTCACACATTATTTTATCTTCTCTCGCCTACTAACATTATATATTAATTTGACTAAGTATCCTATAATTTTGACGAGTAAGCTTCTAACACAGTTTCTCTATCATAGTGTTACAATGATGTAATTTGATTGATTCATGTAAAAACATTAAGTTACATCCATGTCATCATTCTCTCACATCCGCATGGACACTCTAAAATTAATCATAAGCTTCATATTCAATTTCAAAGAATGTTACATTTATTAGTATGTTAAATTATATTTTGTCTTCAAATAATAGTAAATTGCAATTTTTGCTCCTAACTATTTACTTTGAAAAATTACACAAAGTTTATGAGTGAAATAAATAAATAATAATTAAAACACAACAATTTTTATTAATTTGTCAAATAATTTTAAATACCTAAATGATAAACGTAACTTCTTGTATATAAATTGTAGCTAATATATATTTCAGCTAATATAATTAATTTATAGTTATAGTTTAGCTTATTCACCTGGGGTGCGCCTATACAATTGGCGCACCCCGGGGATGCGCCTATGTCCAATAGGCGCGACCCCGGGGTGCGCGTATAGCTATTTTTTTTAAATATTTTTTTTACATATACACTTTTTCAAATTTTTTTGCGAAAATAAATACTTTTTGAAAAAACTCACTATTACTAAATGAATTTAACATATATATACTATAAATAATAATCGTTATTAAAAAAATTAACAATATTATATTAATAACAAAAATTAATATATATTATTAATTCGTATTTGAAATATATACCTAACTTTCTAATTTCTTTAACTATTATATATTTATTACTCTAAAATCTAGGGTTGGGCATGAACCGGTTCGGGGCCGAACCGGTTCAGAACCGAACCTTTACCACATTTTAAAATCGGTACGGTTAACCGTTCCAATTTTTGGCCGCTCCAAATTTTGACTGATTTACCGTACCTGTTCAGAACCGGTTCGGCCGAACCTATTCATACACAAAAAAAAAATTTGATGTAGCTGGTCAATTTCAGTGCATCTCAGCATCTGCCATATTCAGCTTCCTTACTTAGATGGATCCATCAACTGTGATTCGGCTAATTCAAATTCCTTATCATCACAAGCTTCAGTGAACAGTTCTTCAATTCCTCCACTCGATTCCTTCCATGATAACAATCGCTTCAGTCAACATTCCTTCCTTCCACTCGGCTAATCCATCCATCTATCTTCTAGTTTCAGCTCGAGCTATGGATTGAATCGGTCCTTTGAGACTCCAAAAGACTGTCGTTGAAACTCTCAGTTCCGAGCAGAATTCAATTGATGCAGTTCAGCTCACCAAATCATTTGTCGGAGAAGCGACTGGAGGAGAATCAGCGACACTACAGAGGCGTCCACAGGCGGCCATGGGGAAAGTTTGCCGCGGAGATTCGTGACCCGACCAAGAAAGGCTACAAAATTTCGCTCGGGACTTATGACACCGTTGTCCAAGCCGCCAGGGCCTACGACCGAGCCGCTTTCAAGCTACGCGACTCCAAAGCCATCGTCAATTTCCCTTCTCATTTAGACTGAACTAGTGAACTGAGGAGTAAATTTGGTTTGGTCTGAAAGTGAAGAAAAAACGGTTTTGTCTGGTCTGGTTTGAAACTGCTCTGGTTTAGTATTTAGTAGTATTTTAAGTTTAAAACCGGTACAAAAAAAGGTTTGGTTAATCAGTTTTGAACCGGTTTTCTGTACCTATTCTGAACCGGTTTTCTATATCTATTCTGAACCGCTCCATATTTTTTCAAAAAAACATTTGTTTTGTGAACCGGTACGGTTCGACCGAACCGTTTATTTTTGCCCAGACCTACTAAAATCCATTTAAATTTCGCACATTATTTTATCTTCTCTCGCCTACTAACATTATATATTAATTTGACTAAGTATCCTATAATTTTGACGAGTAATCTAACACAGTTTCTCTATCATAGTGTTATAATGATGTAATTTGATTGATTCATGTAAAAACATTAAGTTACATCCATGTCATCATTCTCTCACATCCGCATGGACACTCTAAAATTAATCATAAGCTTCATATTCAATTTCAAAGAATGTTACATTTATTAGTATGTTAAATTATATTTTGTCTTCAAATAATAGTAAATTGCAATTTTTGCTCCTAACTATTTACTTTGAAAAATTACACAAAGTTTATGAGTGAAATAAATAAATAATAATTAAAACACAACAATTTTTATTAATTTGTCAAATAATTTTAAGTACCTAAATGATATACGTAACTTCTTGTATATAAATTGTAGCTAATATATATTTCAGCTAATATAATTAAGGGTTAATAGGTCCAACAGTACCATAAGTTTGGGCCATGTGATCGGATGGTACCTTAAATTTTTGATGTGGTCTAATGGTACCATAAGTTTGGTCGATGTTGTCCAACAGTCTTCTGTTAGTGAGCCGTTTCCTTTTATCGTTAAATTGACATGTGATGAGCACGTGAGTGGTCTGAACCGAATGAAGAATAAAATGTGGACTAAAATACCCTTTGACTCATTCCCTCCATATGAACCGACGTTTCCAAACGAACAATTGCATTGTTTGGAGTCCTTTAAGAACTTCTCTCAAGCTCTTCCCACACTCATTCTTCCTCAATCTTCAAGTCGTGCCACCGATTGTAGTCTTCCCGCAGTCACGCGTCTGTCCTTCTCCTGCAATCAGTCGTCGGCACCTTCAATTGGTTGAAGCAAGCCGTATCGTCTCCCCCAAAAAGGTCAAGGGTTGATCTTCGAAAAAGGTACGTTTTTTACCCTTGTAGATGAGTAATGTTGGTAATGCATGAGTGTTTTAGACTTCAAACCTCCTGATTTAGAGGATTCGTGTTGGTTTAGTGTTGTCGGAGGCGATTGTGGCGGTCAACCGATTCTTGCTGGCTTATTTCTATTTTTGGTCGAGGGTTCTGTTATTTCGGCTGATGCTTGTGGTGTTGTTTAATTGCTTGTTGATTGTTGTTTCGTATGTGTTGTTTTGCTGTTGTACCGACAACGTTCCGGTAGACCAAAGAAGAAGAGGGTGAGGTCCCAGCACAAGGACCAACCAAGCCAAACAAGTGTGTTAGGAAGGCGAGGGTTGCGGCAGTTCTGCTCTGAATGTGGGTTACAGGGACACAACAAAAGAGGATGTAGTGTCGGAGCAGGTCAAAGTGGTGGATCGAATGTACCCGAAGCATCTGAATCTCAGGTACGTAATCTGAACCCTAGGAGGTTGTGATGTTATGTTTTAGTTCGAATGTTACATTTTCTTGGTTGGGTCACAGGCAACTACGAAGAAGAAAAGAGTTAAGCGACAATTGGAAACGGAAGTTGATGAGTCGAATGCTCATGCTGATCTTCCTGCAGAGACTGGTGATGTTCCTGCACCAGCTGATCCAACAACTTCACGTCGTCGCCCTAAATATCCCGTTCGAAGACAGGTGGCACCAGAAGTAGTTCCTGATATTCCAGTTGACACCCAAAGCAGTCAAGGAACACCCAGACGCAGATTTAAAGTTACGGCTAGAAGAACACCAAAATCAAAAACCAGTTATGTTCACCGTTCAAAGAAAACATTAATTGATGTTGATGACATCGTTGAGGAACGGGTGTACCCATCAACTGCACCTGTGCTTGCTGAATCAAGAGAACTTGTGGTGGTTGATCAACCTCTTAAAGTGGTCACACCAAAGAGAACAAGGTCATACATGGCACATCTAAACACAACAAAAAGACGTTTCAGTCAGTGACATCGTCCTGTTTTGGGTGGGTGAGGGGTGGATTTTAGACTTATCAACCACTAATTTTGTGTTTTGTCAACAACATGGTTGTATATGTGGTTCGGAAATGTTGTCATCTTTTATTCTGGCAGGGTGAACACTTTTTAGGACTTGCGGAATGTTTTACCTGCTGCTGTGTTAGTTGTGATGTCTGTTTTTGTTTACAGGGAGTTGTTGTTTAATGAAGTTACATTTACAGTCTTGCTGCATAATGTATGTTGTTATATGGTACATTATCTTTGAATATATGTTGTTATATGGTACATTATCTTTGAATATATGTTGTTATATGGTACATTATCTTTGAATATATGTTGTTATATGGTACATTATCTTTGAAGATATGTTGTTATATGGTCCAATTACTTCACGGAGTGTGGTCGAATGGTACCGTAACTTCTGAAAACACAAAATCATTGTCTAACAGCATTAACAGAAACCTCTAACACCAGCATTCTTAACAACAGACAGAACCATAGACATTCTAAGCAGCCAATCTAACACAAAGAACAACTCAGACAACGACTAGTGCAACAACAATCTTCTGTAGAACGTTCTTCGCAGCATTCTCATTCGCCACTTTAGCACACAATTCACTCTGCATTACTTCAAACTTGTGCACTGCTCTTCTTCCATAAGGGCACATTGGGGGATCCTCCCAGCAGAAGAAACCACATCCACGATTTCCACCAACCTAAAATTAGGTTTTCACAAGATTGAGAATGGAACAATCAGATTGAGAATGGAATTAGGGTTTCAACAATCATAAATTCTAAAACATAAATTGAGCTCAAAATTAGGGTTTAAACAAGATTGAGAATGGAAACCTCAAATTGTGGACACCCATGAAACCGTCTTGAAAAATTCTTCCAGGTTCCGGCTGGTTTGACAATGTAAAGTAAACCACAGTGGCATCGTCGCGACTTGAACTCAGAAAATTCTTTGGAAGAGGCAGACGAATGAGAAGACATACCAACCAGTAAGTATCCGTTCGAAGAAAAACACAAGGAGGATGAAATGGAGCAAAGCACAACGAGCAAAGCACAGTAAGTAGCCGTTCGAAGAAGGTGAAATGGAGGGAGCTGCTTTATAAAAGAACAACCTAGGGCAAATTAGACATTTCAATTCAAATATCAGTACATGTGAGAGTCACGTGGGCATTTCACGGCAAAAACTAACGACAGTTAGTACAACGAACCAAATAACAACATTGCGAAACATATGGTACCATAAAACTACATAGGGGTACCATCCGATCACATGACCCAAACTTATGGTACTGTTGGACCTATTAACCCTATAATTAATTTATAGTTATAGTTTAGCTTAATTAACTTAAAAATGAATTAAGTGTTGAAAGTACATAATATTTTTTTGGATTTAGGGTTAGAGAAGGGGAAATGAAAAACGAAGAAGGAAGCTCTGAAACAAAGATGATAACTTGATTTAGAAGAATTGTTCAACAGTGCAACCGATATAAGGTAAAGTAGGCGAGAACAAGACAAAACAGTACTGACCGAGAATTGCAACTAAGTCTCTAATACTAAACTAATTGTTGCTTGGGCCTCAAGCAACAATATTTACATATTGATCCTAAACATAAGTGTTAGACACACTTATATCCTAACATTCCCTATGCTTGATCTTGACTTTGAAACTTGATCTTTGGTCGCCAAATGCACTTGTGGTCGCCAACTGAACTTGATCTTGTTATTGTGGTCGCCAAATGCACATTTGGTCGCCAAATGAACTTAATCTTGTCATTGTGGTCGCCAAATGCACTCGTGGTCACCAAATCTTCAAAGTATGAGTGATGTGAGCTGATCCGAAACTTGATTTTCCCTGAAATTTGACAGTCTGCAGTAAATCCATTCTCTGGAACGAAGTACTTGCCTGTTCCTAATTGACACATCTGAGCAGAATACGTAGTATGGCTGAGTTCTCCTAGCTGAGATGCACTTTGCAATTTTGAGCATCTGTGCTGTCTTTAGTATGGGTAATCAGAACTCTGATCATAGGTCGATTAATGCCTGTAATCTAAGATCATGAACAAGTCTGAAAAAACACGAAAAGCAGTACCAAGTATTCACAATCATATGCATGATTCTCTCTATTCCAGATCAGTAAACCGTTGCCAAAGTGCATCAGACAGACTAATATAATCATTATAACTGCTGCTTTATTCATTCATTTGGAATGTCTTGAAAATTGAGAGATTCAGAACATGACAGAGGAGTTTGAGCTCCTATCTTATCAGTATGACTGCAAGGTTTTAGCCTTGATCTTTTCATCCTCAAGAGTGAAAAAACTCAGTATGAATTTGTCATTTTATCTTGGTTTTCACTCTGTTTTTGGACTCAAGCCATACCCTATGCCATGGTTAATGCAGCAGTTTTGTTTCTTCTTTTTTTTTTCCAGAGATATATTCAGTGATGCACAAAGGCAAGGCTTATGATCAGAGAAGAGAGAAATGCACACATGACAGGCGATACTCAGATATATGCTAGACATGGAAATCAGACGAGTACATACCAAGATTACAAGCACTAATTGAAACAAGATAGAGTTGATCAGTCATGCATAAGGACAGACAGAGGTTCAAAAAATAACAGAGGTGCAGTCAACAGGAAAGCTCAGATAACAAACATATGGCTGTCCCGAAGCTCATAGGACAAGGCAAGTTACTAAGTAAACAGAGAAAGAATAAACATACAGACTATGTGGGAAGTTCATTGAGCAGTGGAAGCAAGCTGAAGGAATGGGGAGACGCCACGATCCTCCAGTTCCTCCAGTGAGAAGACTCCAAGTTTTTTTCTGCAGGGAATGAAAATTTGTTCTGTCAGAGGCTTGGTCAAGATATCAGCTGTCTGTTCTGAAGCTGGAATGAAGTTGACTAAGACATCCCCATTTTGAACTTTCTCTCTGATGAAGAAGAGATCAATCTCTACATGTTTCATCTTGGAATGATGGATGGGGTTTTCAGACAGAGCTACAGCACTTGTGTTGTCTGTCCAGATGACAGGTGCAGTGGGTGTGTGAAGTCCAATTTCCTTGAGAAGGGATTGGACCCACATGATCTCACACATGGCATTGGCAATGGCCCTAAATTCAGCCTCTGCACTCGACCTAGAGACTACTGTCTGCTTTTTAGAGCTCCGTACTATGGGATTACCATTCAGGAGAAGGTAATGCCCTGAGATGGAGCGGCGATCAGTTTGATCACCACCCCAGTCAGCATCAGAGAAGGAGGTAAGAGTGATGTATGTGACAGGTGAGGGTGTTGGTCTGAACAACAGACCATGATTGAGAGTGCCTTTGAGGTATCTCAGCACATGAATAACAGCCTTCCAGTTGCTGTTATTTGGTGCCTGCATAAACTGACACAGTTTGTTCACTGAGAAGTGAATGTCTGGTCGAGTGACACAGACATGTTGCAGAGCACCTATTGTGCTCCTATATAGTGTTTCATCATGAAAGAGATCAGAGCAGGAAGACATACCTGACTTAGACAAACAAGTACCTGTCATTGGAGTGGGAAATTCAGATTCATCTTTCAGACCTACCTTATCCAAAAGTTCCTGAATGTACTTTTTCTGATTTAACAGAATAAAGTCATCACCTGAAACTACTTCCATGCCAAGGAAGTAGTTCAGGTTTCCCAGATCTTTCAGCTGAAACTGAGCATTGATAGAGTCAACAATATTAGAAACAAGATTAACAGAAGTGCCAGTTATAACAATGTCATCCACATAGACAAGAAGTAATACGAAAGAATCAGAAGCAGATTTGATAAACAGGCAACTATCTGAGGTTGAAACATGAAAACCAAGAGAGTTCAGGAGAAAGAACTTCAGTTTTTCAAACCAAGCTCTGGGAGCCTGCTTAAGACCATATAAAGCTTTTTGAAGTTTGCAAACCAGGTTAGGAGTATTAGAGTGAACCTCAAAACCAGGAGGCTGTGTCATGTAGACCTCCTCTTGGAGGTCACCATGAAGAAAAGAATTGTTAATATCCACCTGTCTGATACACCATTTATGAGTGAGAGCTAAGGACAGAACAATACGAACAGTGGCAGATTTAATGACAGGACTGAAGGTTTCCTGAAAATCAAAGCCAGGTTTTTGGGAAAAACCTTTGGCAACAAGACGGGCCTTGTATCTGACAACAACCCCATCTGCATTTCTTTTGATTTTAAAGATCCATTTACAACCTATAGGTATACGACCTGTAGGTAGGGAAACAAGAGTCCAGGTGTTGTTGGCGGTAAGAGTTGTAAGCTCTTCCTGCACAGCCTTAAACCAATGAGGTGACTGAAGAGCCTCGTGAATGCTACGAGGCTCAGATTTAGTCAGGTATGTGGATAGGGCAAGGGAAGTGGTGGTGGTGCAGAGGAAACCGGGTTAGAAATGGGAACAAGGGTAAAACCATAAGGGACATATCTACAGACCTCGGTAGGGGAGCTAAGGTCAGGAGCAGGAACAGGTACAGAGGGAGGCTGAGTAGAAGTGATGTTTTGGGAGGGTGTGGTGGAGGGTAAGCTGGACTCCCCCGACGTGTGGGCATGCACAGGAGGTCCTGAGGAATGAGTGATAGTAGAGGGAACAGAGGTGGGTTGTTGGAAGAATGGATCACAGGGTATGAAAAATGGTTTGGAAGGAGTGGAGGCTTTTGGTGTGTTTGAAGCATAGAAAGGCCCTGTGGTGTCACTGAAAGGAAATGTTGTCTCATGAAAGACAACATTTTGTGACACATAAACTCTTCCTGATGAAGAGAGACACTTATAGCCATGGTGGTCAGAACATAACCCAATGAATACACAAGGTTCTGATCTGAAGGACAGCTTGTGAGACCTGTAAGGTCTCAAGTGGGGAAAGCATAAACAGCCAAAGACTCTCAGAAAGGAGTAGTCAGGCTTGGTATTGAAAATAAGCTCATGAGGAGAACAGTTCTCCAGAGTCTTGAAAGGCAAGCGATTAATTAAGAAAACAGCAGTGGAGAAGGCATCCGTCCAGTAGTGAAGAGGGACGGATGACTGTGCAAGCAGTGTCAGACCCAATTCAACAATATGGCGGTGCTTACGCTTCACCATGCCATTTTGTTGGCTTGAATATGGGCAGGTGATCCTATGAACTATGCCATACTGAGCTAAGTATGTAGTAAGAAAGTGGAACTCGCCTCCTCCATCAGATTGCACAGCCTTGAGCTTCGTGCCAAGCTGCTTTTCTGCTAAGAGATGAAAGTCACAGAAGGCTTTAGTAGCATCAGGCTTATGGTTCAGAAAGTAAATCCAAGTAAATCTAGAAAAGGCATCAACAATACTAAGATAGTAATTGCAGTTACTAGAGGAGAATGGGGCAGGACCCCAGAGATCTAACTGAACCATTTCGAGTGGTTGAGAGTAGACAGTTTCTGAAGGTTGATAAGGGAGGGTCTTACTCTTACCTACTGCACAGGCAGCACACTCAGAGGATATGTGTTTAGTGGGCAAATTTTGTAATCTCAAGAAGTTAACAAGAATATTCCTAGATGGGTGGCCTAACCTCATGTGCCATAGGTGAGAAGGATCAGTTGTTTTCAAAGAGCTGAGAAAGCAGCTTATTTCAAAATCAGGTAATGCATTAGAGGATGCACTATTAAAACAAGTGACAGCAGAAGAATCATCCGAAACATCAGCATTAGAAGCAGGAAGAGAAACAGAGGTACCATGATAAACATCAAAAGCAGCAGAATTGTCATTACTAATAACCGGTAAGGCAGAGTTTTGTGCAGATAAAACTGCATTATTACAAAAAGACTGAAATTCAGTAGAGAGATTCAAACACTGATCTGGACTAACAGTAGCAGACTCAACTAAATTATTAGACTTACACCTAAAACTAGAGAAGTCAAGACGATAAAGACCCTAGACTCATAACCCTTGAGCAGCACCTTGTTGGAGAGTGAATCCTTGATCAGGCAATGCGATGGGTGTAATTCAAAATAAACCTGATTATCCTTTGAAAACTGAGATACAGAAAGCAGGTTTTTAGTGACAGCAGGAGTGTAAAGTAAGTTATTTAAGAGTAATGGTTTTCCAGTGGAAGGTAAAGTAGAAGAACCAATAGCAGAAATATCAAGAGTACAGTCATTTCCCACTAAGACCTTACCTGGGCCAGAATAAGGAGAAGTCATGTTCTGGAAAGGCTGAGCATTCGTCAGGTGGTTCGTGGCTCCTGAATCTGGGAACCAGCTGCCATCAGAGGTGGTTGGGTTATGGTTGCTGGTTAACAGGTGATTGGCTTGAGGGGGTTGAGGTTATGCAGATTGAGGAGGGATAGGGTTTAGGTGAGGCTGAGGATTGGGAAATATTTGATATGGCTGAGGTGGGTAACATGGGGGGGTCATCATGTAGGGGTAGATGGGCGGTAAGGGTGAAGGATAGGGTGAGTACTGCATAACAGAGTGTGTATGGGTGTTAGGAGGATGGATGGTTGTGGTCTGAGGTGGTTGAGGTTGATTCTGAACTTTGTGCAGCTGAGGTGGTTGGTAGAGTTGGTTCAGTTGTTGTTGTTGGTAAGGGTCGGGCTCAGTGTCATAAGCAGCCAGGTTTGCTGAAGGTGCAGGAGAATTGGACTGAGGATCAGTCACACCAGTAAATTGTACATTAAACCTGTGGAAACATCTGTGCACCAAATGCCCAAATTTTCCACACAACTGGCATTGGAGTCTGCTATTTCCAAAGCCCCTACCACGCCCCCTACCCCTCCCAGATTGTTGATTACCAAATGGTGGGGGACCATAGGAAGACCAGACATGGGTGTCTGGGCATTTTGGTTTGTGGGTTGAGGTGTGGGGAGGAGACCAGACATGGGTGTCTGGGCAGGATTTCCAGGCATACTACCAGAGTTGTTTTCAGCATACGACACAAGGGGCTTACTGGGGTTGGGAACCTTAGCAGAAGCTATGTTGACACTAGCACTAGCATCAAATAAGAGGTCAGACTGCCTAGACTCAGCATCTAATAACACAGAACTCACAGAAGCGATAGTGTAAGGATTTTGGCTAGCATGGATGACAGCAATGACATTATCATATTGACCCTTTACCCTATTCAAAATAATCGAGATTTGTTGCATCTCTTCTATAGGGTGACCACAGCTAGCTAAACTATCACATGTGGTTTGTATTTCAGTGAGGTAGTCTCTCATAGGCTGATGCACATGCTTCCTAACCTTAAGTCTATCATATAAATGCATGATTCTGGTGGTGGACGATGATGAAAAATCTCTATGAAGTTTTTGCCAAATGGCAGCAGCTGACATACACCCCTATAAGACCCCTACTGACCTGAGAGGAGACAGAGGCAAGAAGCCAAGACGCGAGGGAGCTGTCCTGCTGGAGGAACTTCGTGTATGCAGGATTTGGAACAGCAACCCCAGTTTCATCTTCTAGAAACTGAGGTACGTTAGCTCCATGGAGATGGCTTTCCAGATTATACCATCTTACAGAGAGTAGAACCTGCTGTTTCCATTGCTGGAAATTCTCCTCACCAAGTAGCTGAGCTACTTTCTTGTTGGCGAAGGCAAGGCTAGATTCTTCCATGAATCAAGAAGGAAGGTTGAAAGGAGAAGATTTCAGGCTCGATCGAGCTCTGATACCATGTTTGGATTTAGGGTTAGAGAAGGGGAAATGAAAAACGAAGAAGGAAGCTCTGAAACAAAGATGATAACTTGATTTAGAAGAATTGTTCAACAGTGCAACCGATATAAGGTAAAGTAGGCGAGAACAAGACAAAACAGTACTGACCGAGAATTGCAACTAAGTCCCTAATACTAAACTAATTGTTGCTTGGGCCTCAAGCAACAATATTTACATATTGATCCTAAACATAAGTGTTAGACACACTTATATCCTAACAATATTTATAATGGAAAAAATATTAAACAATACTAACTAAGTTAATCAAAAATTGAACTAAATAGAGAGTAAATGTATATATCTTTTTGCCATGAATTAAAATATATAACTATTTATTTGATTTCTAAATATATAATAAAAAATTTAAACTTTTAAACAAAAGTTCTAAATGTGTACACAATCATATTGTTTGTTGAGAAACAATTTCAGAAAAGAAAATTATAATACAACAATAGTATTATATTTTTAAAATTTAAGTAAATAAATACACATGTTAGATTTGCATTTACATATTTATAATTATAAAATTAAATTAAAATGATACTTTTCATAAACATTTTAACATAATTATTTAATATTGCTATTTAGGAATTATTATTATAATTGAAGCAAGTTTTTATATATATCTATAAAAGGAAAAAAAAATAATAGTATTCTAAATAGTGTATATGTTATATGTATATATAAATTGTTAAGTTATGTTTATGTATATAGTTTTCGCATATTATTAACTAAGAAAACAAATAAATAAAAAATAAGAAACAATTAACTATTATTAAATAAAATATTTATAAATAACGTTTTTATAGTACTATTACTAAATGAATTTAACATATATATACTATAAATAATAATCGTTATTAAAAAAATTAACAATATTATATTAATAATAAAAATTAATATATATTATTAATTTGTATTTGAAATATATACCTAATTTTCTAATTTCTTTAACTATTATTTATTTATTACTCTACAATCTAGGGTTGGGCATGAACCGGTTCGGGGTCGAACCGGTTCAGAACCTAACATTTACCACATTTTAAAATCGGTACGGTTAACCGTTCCAATTTTTGGCCGCTCCAAATTTTGAATGATTTACCGTACCTGTTCAGAACCGGTTCGGCCGAACCTATTCATACACAAAAAAGAATTTTGATGTAGCTGGATCAATTTCAGTGCATCTCAGCATCTGCCATATTCAGCTTCCTTACCTTTCCTTACTTAGATGGATCCATCAACTATGATTCGGCTAATTCAAATTCCTTATCATCACAAGCTTCAGTGAACAGTTCTTCAATTCCTCCACTCGATTCCTTCCATGATAACAATCGCTTCAGCCAACATTCCTTCCTTCCACTCGGCTAATCCATCCATCTATCTTCTAGTTTCAGCTCGAGCTATGGATCGAATCGGTCCTTTTAGACTCCAAAAGACTGTCGTTGAAACTCTCAGTTCCGAGCAGAATTCAATTGCTGCAGTTCAGCTCACCAAATCAATTGTCGGAGAAGCGACTGGAGGAGAATCAGCGACACTACAGAGGCGTCCGCAGGCGGCCATGGGGAAAGTTTGCCGTGGAGATTCGTGACCCGACCAAGAAAGGCTACAGAATTTCGCTCGGGACTTATGACACCGTTGTCCAAGCCGCCAGGGCCTACGACCGAGCCGCTTTCAAACTGCGCGACTCCAAAGCCATCGTCAATTTCCCTTCTCATTTAGACTGAACTAGTGAACTGAGGAGTGAATTTGGTTTGGTCTGAAAGTGAAGAAAAAACGGTTTTGTCTGGTCTGGTTTGAAAGTGCTCTGGTTTAGTATTTAGTAGTATTTTAAGTTTAAAACCGGTACAAAAAAAGGTTTGGTAAATCAGTTTTGAACCGGTTTTCTGTACCTATTCTGAACCGCTCCATATTTTCAAAAAAACATTTGTTTTGTGAACCGGTACGGTTCGGCCGAACCGTTTATTTTTGCCCAGCCCTACTAACATCCATTTAAATTTCGCACATTATTTTATCTTCTCTCGCCTACTAACATTATATATTAATTTGACTAAGTATCCTATAATTTTGATGACTAAGCTTCTAACACAGTTTCTCTATCATAGTGTTATAATGATTTAATTTGATTGATTCATGTAAAAACATTAAGTTACATCCATGTCATCATTCTCTCACATCCGCATGGACACTCTAAAATTAATCATAAGCTTCATATTCAATTTCAAAGAATGTTACATTTATTAGTATGTTAAATTATATTTTGTCTTCAAATAATAGTAAATTGCAATTTTTGCTCCTAACTAGTTACTTTGAAAAATTACACAAAGTTTATGAGTGAAATAAATAAATAATAATTAAAACCAACAATTTTTATTAGTTTGTCAAATAATTTTAAATACCTAAATGATAAACGTAACTTCTTGTATATAAATTGTAGCTAATATATATTTCAGCTAATATAATTAATTTATAGTTATAGTTTAGCTTAATTAACTTAAAAAATGAATTAAGTGTTGAAAGTACATAATATTTATAATGGAAAAAATGTTAAACAATACTAACTAAGTTAATCAAAAATTGAACTAAATAGTAGGGTTGAGCAAAAATAACCGGTTCGGCCGAATCGTACCGAACTGTATTGGTTCCGAACCGGTTCGACTGAACCGGTTTACAAAACAAACCTTTTTTAAAAATAAATATGGAACGGTTCAGAATAGGTATAGAAAACCGATTCAAACCCGGTTAACCGAACCTTTTGTTGTACAGGTTTTAAACTTAAAATACTAATAAATAATAAACCAGACCACTTTCAAACCAGACCAGACAAAACCGTTTTTTCTCAATCACAGAATCGTATTCAGACTCTCCACTAGTCAATCACAGAATCGTATTCAATCTTAGACTCTCCTCTCACTTAGTCATATTCTCAATTTCTTCTCAGGCCTAATTGACAATATTTCTTCGCCGCTCGGACGTTCACGCCTGGCCACGCCTCGAGACTCTCGACAACGCATCTCATATCTTGCAAAGCGTTGACGAAGCTCTGCAAGGTTTCCTGAGATTCTCATCGTTGCACTTCTCTCTGTTTTGTAAGATTTCGATTTGTGTGATTTGAAGGGAGAGACATCGATACGACCCTAATTTATGGATCTAGAGTCTAGGCTTTTGTTATTGTTGCTGACTCTGGTAATTCTTTCTTATTTTGGTCGAATCAATCTTTGTTTGTCGCGTCTTTGGGTTTGCTCTTGGACCTAGTCCGAGTTTGTGTGTTTTTGTCAATTATCCATCTGTTTCATGACCTTGATTTGATAATTAAGGCTCCTGTTTTGCTTAATGACCCTGTTGAGACAGATAGTTTCGAGCATGGATTGTTGGAGGATGGAGAGTTTGTTCAAGAAAGGATCATTGCTAAGTCAAGGTGGGCATCAGACGTTGATTCACCAACGGAAATGTGTATGTATGATGGGGAAATGCCTGAATTGGATGATATGAGTATTGAATGTGGAGAGATACTTGAGGGACATATATGTCAAAGGTCTGTGTCCTCTGATGAACTGCATGGTTTTGAAAAAGCTGCAAGTGGATTAGAAGATGATGGTGATACTGATGTTTTAGGTAGCTATGATAGTGAGGGAAAGGTAAGTAGACAACTGAATGACATGGACTGCCCCTGTGATATAGATATATTTGAATAAGAAGAGACTCTCACTTTGGAACAAAGAGGAATAGTAATGCTTAATTGTTGCAGAATTGTTTTTTAGTATGAAAAGTTGAACAAAGTCAATGAAGGCACCTATGGTATTGTGTTCAGAGCAAAAGATAAGAAAACAGGGGACGTTGTAGCACTAAAGAAGGTGAAGATGAATCAGGGGGATTCAGACGGTTTCCCACTATCGGCCTTGAGAGAAATAAATATTCTTCTATCTCTGAATCATCCATCTATTGTGAATGTCAAAGAAGTTGTGATGGGTGACCTTGATAATAGCGTATATATGGTGATGGAGTATATGGAGCATGACCTCAAGGGATTGATGGACAACTATGGTTAGACTGTTAAGTGTAGTATTATGTTTGTACTATTAGTCTATTAGTATTATGGTATTATTGGATCATTGGTTATGGTCATGGTCCTCATGGATATTGGTATTGGTTCGGTTCCGGTTCGGCCCTGGACCGGTTCATGCCCAACCCTATTAAATAGAGAGTAAATGTATATATCTTTTTGCACACTATAAATCCATTTAAATTCGGCACATTAATTTATCTTCTCTCGACTACTAACATTATATATTAATTTGACTAAGTATCCGATAATTTTGACGAGTAAGCTTCTAACACAGTTTCTCTATCATAGTGTTACAATAATTTAATTTGATTGATTCATGTAAAAACATTAAATTACATCCATGTCATCATTCTCTCACATTCACATCCACATGGACACTCTAAAATTAATCAAAGGCTTCATATTCAATTTCAAAGAATGTTACATTTATTAGTATGTCAAATTATATTTTGTCTTCAAATAATAGTAAATTGCAAGTTTTGCACCTATCTATTTACTTGAAAAATTACACAAAATTTAAGAGTGAAATAAATAAATAAAAATGAAAACACAACAATTTTTATTAATTTATAAAATAATTTTAAATACCTAAATGATAAACGTAACTTCTTGTATATAAATTGTAGCTAATATATATTTCAGCTAATATAATTAATTTATAGTTATAATTTAGCTTAATTAACTTAAAAAATGAATTAAGTGTTGAAAGTACATAATATTTATAATGGAAAACAAATGTTAAACAATACTAACTAAGCTAATCAAAAATTGAACTAAATAGAGAGTAAATGTATATATCTTTTTGCCAACAATTAAAATATATAGCTATTTATTTGATTAATAAATTTATAAAAAAAAAACAAAAAACTTTTAAACAAAAGTTCTAAATGTGTACACAATCTTATTGTTTGTTCAGAAACAATTTCTGAAAAGAAAATTATAGTACAACAATAATATTATATTTTTTAAAATTAAGTAAATAAATACACATGTTAGATGTTCATTTACATATTTATTAGGGCTGGGCATAAAAAACCGGTTTGGCTGAACCGTACCTGAACCGTACCGGTTCACAAACCAAACAGTTTTTTTTGTAAAAATATGGAGCGGTTCAGAAGAGGTACAAAAAAACGGTAAATCGTACCACTTTTTGTACCGGTTTTAATATACTCCTAAACTACTAAACCAGACCGGAGTTAACAAACCAGACGGTTTGAGCATTAATAAATTCAATCGTTCTTCAGTTTTTATTTTTTATCCACACTTCACTTCAGTTGGTATTGGATGTTGCTTGATAAAACCTCAGTTGATATTTTTTTTTTAGTGACCCCAAATTTTTTTTTTTTGGTTATGTATGAAGTGGTTCGGCCGAACCGGTTCAGAACAGGTACGGTAAATCGGTCAAAATCTGGAGCGGCCAAAAACTAGAGCGGTAAACCGTACCGGTTTTAAAATGTGGTAAAGGTTCGGTTCCGAACAGGTTCGGCCCTAAACCGGTTCATGCCCAGCCCTAATATTTATAATTATAAAATTAAATTAAAATGATACTTTTCATAAAATTTTGTAAAATAATTATTTTTTATTTCTATTTCGCAATTATTATTATATTTGAAGCAAGTTTTTATATATATCTATAAAAGAAAAAAATTAATAGTATTCTAAATAGTGTATATGTATATATAAATTGTTAAGTTATGTTTGTGTATATAGTTTTCGCATCATTTTAACTAATAAAACAAATAAATAAAAAATAAGAAACAATTAACTATTATTAAATAAAATATTTATAAATAACGTTTCTTATAGTACTATTACTAAATGAAATTAACATATATATACTATAAATAATAATCGTTATAAAAAATAAATTGAATAATATTATATTAATAACAAAAATAAAAATATTTTCATTTTATAAATTGAATTAATCATATCAATATAATAATATAATTAAAAAGTAATTTAATTTGATTTATTTTTACTAATTAATATAATAATTCAAACTTTATATTATACTATATTTATATAACAATAACTCAAAAAACATTTTATATCATGCGCAAATTGTAGATCAATTCGCTAGTTATTATATTATTTTAAAGCAAACTGAAATGGAAAATTTCAAGGTGCAGACTCTAATTAACATGTTTAAACTAAACATGCTATAAAACGTTATTCAGTTGCGCTATATATATATATATTAAATAAAAAATATATAATTTATTTAATGTATATTGATTTTTCATTTCTTTTTTAATAATTGAGGATAAATTTAATTTCGTATTATATACTAAAATATTATGCATATTTCTTAAAAAATGTTAAAACTATTAGTAATTATGTTTATAATATCATATACTCCATGTGCTTCAATACTAGAAAGTATATTATAGAATAAAAATATTAAGTATAATTATTTATAAAATTAACTAAAAATACATGAGTCAATAATAAAAATAATTAATAAAATGCTAATTAATAAATGTTTTTTAAAATTTTGTTTGTGTGACTTTTATTAGTGTCATATGCTTAGAAAAATGTGAAAATCATTATTAGTTATTCATTTTAGTTATTTTAATAATGGAAAACTATTTTATTTTCTTAACTCACAAAATATGTTAAGAGATATTTATCATAAAACTGCAAAACAATATCTTAATATTCATACTATACTTTTAACTTAAATTTTATGATTTGTAGTTGTATCATATACTTATATAATATTGTATAGAAAAAATAGCATTTATTTATTTATTGTAATGATTTGTTAGTAGAAAAAATGTGTTTGTGTCTATAAATATATAACATATATTTTTGTTTACGTGTGTACTTATATATTAAAAATGAAATTATAATAAAGTAATTTATATGACATGTCACTTAGAAATGAGAATTGTATGTTTAACGACCAATTAAAATTAATTAATTTAACATTAGAAGGAGTAAAAATATATATATAAAAAAAACTTATTATAATTGTATACAATTTTGTCAAATTAATATATATATAGATGTACGGTCATGATTTCAATCCTGAAAAAATCCCGAAAGACCTATCTATCTATATATTTTTGCCAAAGTCCAAGAATTAATATTGGGGAATGCCCGTGAATTGATACCACTAGACCACATGTACGTTGATTTGAAAGATGAATATGAAGCGTCATATTCTAACGCCGCCGAATCGTCTTTGTGTTTCTTCCACTCCCTAACCTCTGTAATCTGTGACTCTGTCCCTCTCCCACTCTAATCTCATCGATTTCATCCATGTTTTCAAATATAAACAGTATTAATAATTCTTAAATAAAGGAGACGACTAATGGAACTGTGGAGTGGAGTGGAGGGGTTTGAAAGGAGTTCTCGATCGGCAGCTGTAACACGATCCAAAGCGATTAAAGCAGAAGAAAAATGGGGCGGAAGAAGCTCCAGATAAAGCTGATCGAAAACAAGGACAGCCGTTACTCGACCTTCTCCAAGCGCCGTTCTGGACTCATCAAGAAGGCACAAGAGCTCTCTGTTCTTTGCGAGGTCGACGTCGCTCTCCTCGTCTTCTCGTCTGCCGGAAACCCATACCACTTCTGCTCCAGCGGCAGGTAATTTCTCACTCTGGTTCAGATTTTCAGTACATCGTTCCAAATTTGCCTGACCTAATGAACTACTACTTCATTAAGTTTCGATTGTTTCAAATGGACAATACAAAATTCAATGAATCGTTAACATTAAAACCTTTATAACTTGGAAGCGTTAAACATTAAACTCTACTCAACTACTGGATGTGGATTACACCTTAGAATCACAAACACGCTTCTCTATATAGTACTGGAGCTTAGTTTATAATAATAAAGAGAGGGGGAGGAGCTTCACGTAAGCTTATGTGTACGTGATCTGCAGTGGCCACTGCACGTGTCATAGATAGGGTTTTCTAACTAGTTGGTAGATCCGTCGATAGAGGTGGTTGCATTGATTGTCCATGGACAGTTTTGGATTAACAGTACAGTGGACTTATCCCAATATAGAAGGTGAAGTCAGCTTTAGCTGTAAAAGAGAAATGGAGTACTTTTTAATCTTAGAAAGGTTGATCCTGATCCAACATCAATCCTAGAACAAGACAAGACATCTAGAGAGTATAGATATGGTTTAACTTTTGTTTGTTGTTGTTCTATGTTGAATCTCAGTCATTGTTGTTGTTGGTTGACAATCCTTATGTTTCATTTTGAAGCTGAACAAAGTGAAGTGCTAAGAGAACTTTCACGCTTCATCTTATTTCACTATCCTGATGTTTCATTTAGCCTAGTTAGGGGTATAGTGGTATATTATCTACACGTCTATTGATTTTTGTAACACATATATATATATATATATATATATATAATTGAACAATCGTTCATTATGCCAAATTTAGTCTACTTGGATTTTATATAGAGACAAATAATGTTACCTTTTGTCCGATCGTATATTAAAAACTTAAAGCTGCTTCCCGACAACATGTTTGAACACGAGTTAAAGTCTTAGGAGACGTTTTTTTCCCAAGGAATTCGGAATAAGAAATACGGAATAAAGAATAGGAGTTAAAAATTTGAATTTGTTTTTTTGGTGGAATGGAATGAAATGGAATAATGAATTCTGTTGTTTATTTGGTTGATTGGATATGAAAATGTAATGTGGTAAAATGACATATTTGTCTCTCCTTGTATATATATAGTATATAATAAAAATAATTTGCATTAATTAATTTTAAAAATTAAGAATAATAAAAATGTTAATATAAATAATTAAAAAAAAAACACGAAATTTTTATTTTTTTTAAGACCAATTTATTAACTTTAAAAAAAAAATAAAGAATGTAAATTGTAATGCAAAATAATATTTCTTTTCACAATCAATTGATTACATAACATGATTAGAAATATCGATAAATACAATATTCGCATTCGGGTAAAGCAGAGACCCTACCCATCCTAAAATCATTCTGATGAGACTCCTAGAGAGCTTGCATCAGTTCTTTCCTCTTCAATCCCCTCATACTGAAATCTGCAAATGCTCTTATGCTCAAGAACATAGTCTTGTACATTCCCTTGAAAGCTCGCATGGCTGCAACCATCTTGTCCATGTTGCCAAAGTAGGTCGCCATAAAAGCATCACTATGGATGGACACATAGCAATCCAAGGCATCTTTCGGGTTTCCATGCATACTCGTGAAGTCCTCATTGCTTAGAAGCACCGACTCGGTGAATACATTGCTGTAAACAGATGTTAAACCGTCAATTTCCATCACACCATCGCCTGTTGCTAAGTATATATTCGTGTTTGTGGGTATCCGACAACATGTTTGAACATGAGTTAATTCTTACTCTTTCAATAGGGTCACACTAATAATTTTGTAATGAAACAATTAATTTTACCCAAGTAATGCAAAAAAAAAAAGAAAAAAATTTAATATATCCCCTTTGTTTTTAGAGATCAAGTCATATTAGATTGCAATTTGCATCATCCTTAAGAAAAATAGAAATTGTGTAACTTTAATGTCGTTAAAGAAAAGAATGAACTGTTTAAGACCGTTGAAGGATATTAACACAAGCACTTCGGGAGAGTTAATCCAGGAGTTTGAGAAAGTTCTCAAAGATCCTTATAAAGATAACCTAGACAATGAAGAGAAAGAGGCACTGCATCCATAAAAGTTGGCAATGTCTTGATTGCATCACGATGTCTAAGGACATGATCTAATATATTGTTGCATCTGGTAGTTGGATCATAATCTCTAATCATAAAAATAGCAGAATGCACGACAATATTAACTATGAGAAATCCACCAATCCACATGTGATCCTGGAATATGGATAGGGGTAAACTAATGACCTCAGATATTAATGAACTCTATCGAAGAGTTATCTATCAGAATAATACCCTTATTATGTTCTTTGAAGTAATTCTACAACTTTATATCATCTAACAAGGTTTCCATGGATGGGGAATCTTACTAGAAAGAGGGAATGAATTTTGCCAAGGCACGAATGAGGTCAAACTGTTCAAAGGGACATAAAATTAACTTTCTTGCAAATACTCTGAAATTCATCATTTTTATTCATAAGAAGATTAAAAAAGGGTGATGCATAAGAAGTATAATGTTGATGTATTCTTCAATCATAAGAAGATGAAGTATGTTGAGTTTTTAATATGCTTGAGATCGAGCTTTTTCAATGAAGGGGTCTGCAAGTCCCAATCCAAGAAGACCGGGTTGTGAAAGCTCAAACCTAAATGAAGTGTATATTCTGTAAATATATATTTATGGATATCTTATTATTATCTATTTTCTTATTGTACCATATATTAGTCAATAAATGGTTTATATTGGTATATTTGTACATACATTATTATAGTTTATAAATAAAACATGTTATAATTCTATAGTAGGATTAAATTTTACGTTATCCTCCTACATGAGGACAAATGTTATGATAACTAAACTGATGAATGTCAATCATCTTATTGATGACGTTCTAAGGGTGGTAGCTTTTAGGTGTGGCATGATGGTGCAACAAACATCTTTAGAGTGTATGTTGGAGAGCTTAAAGAGAGACTGAGTAGTAAAGCGATAAAATCCGAGATTAAGTATGCTTAAGTTCAAAAAAATTTCGTCTGTTCTGATACCTAACAGTTTGAGGTAACATGTATAGAAATGTTGAAATGTGAGGTGTCAGGGTTCGTGGTCAAGACTAACCTATGAACAAAGTTATTGCTTCAAATCCTCTGCAGTATGTTAACCAAATAAATGATTTTGAAGGATTTGAGGATGACTAGTAGGAATATTTAGGCACGGAGCGAAATTGAGTTCACGTAATGAAGCACTATGATGTATGCGCTTCAATGAATTCTGTTTGGATTTGGATGTTGGTACATTTGCCGGTGACATGAAAACCAGAGAGTTCATGGATTAGATTGATGAGGTAGAATAAGTTTTTGAATTTACAAATGTTCTAAAGAATAAGAGGGTTAAAAGTATAGGGTTAATAGTCAAAGTGCCCCCTAATGTTTGGTCGAAATTTAAGATTCCCCCTTAAAGTTTAAAATTTTAAATATTAGTCCTAAAGTTTGGACGATTTCAAAAATCGCCCCTTTCCGTCCTAAGTTCGTTAATTTGGAACGGAAAACGATCATGTGCCTAGCATGTGACTTCACATAAATATTAAAGACCAAAATGCCCTTAAAGCAGTTAAGATATCAGCATAGTCGTCAATGGTTATTTGACTTTCAAACTCTGTATCATCATCCAACCGTAGACATCAGCATCATGGTATGAGATAGGAACCAACCCAGAAAATCTCCCTTTCTAAGCGTGAACACCCTTATATATAGAGAGCTGTGGAAGCCATCTTCAACAATCAAGCTTCGACCTTACTTCTATAAATCGAAACCCTCAAGACCCTTATGTTTCCATTATAGAAATCTCTGTGGCATTTCTACAAACACTTGACTTGTAACTTCTTCAGCAATAATGGCAAGCTCATCTTCTTCATCCGAAGTTTCCTCTCAGCTCGAGTACATCGAGCAACACCTTTTCGGTGAATTATCTCCCGTTAGGACCAATTTCAGCTGTAACCCCTGGATGACTGAGTCTAATGAACTTCAAACTACGAATTCATTACCTTCACAGACTTCGAGCTCCGGGTCTCAATTCTCTATGTCGAACTTCGATTTCTTCGAGTTCAGCTCTGTTCCGATCGAGCAGACTCAGACTGATTTCTTTGAATTCGAAGCCAAGACGCAAGTTATTGATCTCACGGCATCCCAGACTTTAGTTTCCAATGCACAATCGAAGCCTAGCCTCACCAGAAAGCCATCCTTGCAAAGAGCATTTTGGTCTTTAATATTTATGTGAAGTCACGTGCTAGGCACATGACCGTTTTCCGTTCCAAATTAACGGACTTAGAACGGAAAGGGGCGATTTTTAAAATCGTCCAAACTTTAGGACTAATATTTAAAATTTTAAACTTTAAGGGGGAATCTTAAATTTCGCCCAAAGTTTAGGGGACACTGTGACTATTAACCCTAAAAGTATAATACAACCTTAAAGAATGCCATTATCTTGATGGAAATCATCTCAAACAACCTTGTAGAATGAAGGAAAACTCGTTAAGAGTTGACCAAGGATGAGACTTGCTGCAAAATAGTTTCATACCCCATGATGATGACATGACGACGATTGTAGACAATATATGTTTAAGTAGTATCAATGTTGCCGAAACAATCAAGGTTCACTACACATTACAAAGTCCGTCATATTATTAGAATAGGCCAATAATGTGCAACACTATCGACTGAAGTCTTAGCAATATATATCATCATGGTCAGATTTTATTTACACTTTAGTCCATCATATCAACATAGGAGGAGGAATATGATGTGCAACACTATCAACTTTTAAGGATAGTATGTAACGTAAATAACTGCTTCTTAGTGTTATTATTAACGATAAATGTTGCGAGAACATGATCACTAAAAGGTTCGTCAAGCAATTGATGTTACAAGCTAAAAGGCTTTCACATCCTTATAATAAGCTGAATCAAGAACTTGGTCAAATTTGCCATCATATATCAATGTAAAGTAAACTTCGCTTTAAGACCATATATCAATTCCTATTTGGGAGACCATAGCAGAATGGTGTGGATGCAACATATTTTGAGCATGACAATATGTATGAATTGAAAGATGGCGAAAATTGTTTTATTGTATTACCATTAAAGAAGAAATTCAAGACTGCTGAAGGAGATAAGATGAACATGTCTTTGAGTTAGTCCCAAAATTAGAGATTATCCTTAAGTAATAAGGAACCTAATAGCAATAACATGGATATTGAAAACAAAGAGTTTGTTTCATCTATTATCTATTGAAGCTACAAAATCTTTGACTTCATGGATGTGGTATGTGAGTAAATTCATAGTCACCATAATTGTATGCCTAATTACGACTATTGAAAGCCCCAGAAGAAAGAAGTTGACACTGATGTTTTTAGATTTTAATGTGCAAATAAATGTGAATACGTTAAACTAGTTTAACTAGTCATCTGCAGAAGTTGTTAACTCGATGCCAATTCTAAAACAAGATGATAAAGATTATTATAAGCTTTCGAAGTCCCTTTTTAGATTCAAAATATTCGCAGAGAAGTCTGATGCAACATTAAAAGATGTCCACGTGCAACCTTGCATGGTAGATAAAGTTATGAGGTTTCAAGAAATATTTAATGTTTCATGTAGAGATTTCCGCTTCATTATATTGGACTACATGACATGTTCTTTGAAGTATGATCTCTACAACTTTATATCATCAAACAAGGTTTGCATTGATAGAGAATCTTAATTGCAAGAGGGAATGAATTTTGCTACTTGCAAATGATGTCAAATTGTTAAGGCCAGAAAATTATCGCTCTTGTAGATACTCTGAAATTTACCTTGTTCTTCTAAAGTAGAATATTCGCAACAAGGGGATGCACAAGAAGTATAATGTTGATACATTCTTCCATCATAAGAATATGAAGTACTTTGAGTTTCTAATATGCGTATGAATGCACTTTTTTCAATCAAGGGCGAAATGATGTAAGGGTTTACAAGCCCAAATTCAAGAAGCTTAGGTTGAGGATGTACAAACCCAAAGAAAGTGAAGATATTGTCTAAATATATATCTTTAATTTATCTATTTTCTTATTAATTTATAATTATTATATTATATATTTACTAGTATAATTTATTGATAAGACATATTGTATGTTATATCTCTCTATTATTATTATGGTTTAGCTTAGCCTCCTATATAAAGCATTGTTCCCTATTATTTGTTAAAGTCATCTCTAAAACTATCTAATAATTATAGAGTAAATTGCCCCAATGTTTGGAATTGTTGTTAAATACATCCATTTGTTTTAAAATATTATTTCGTGCACCATGATGTTTGAAGATGTTAAATGCACTCACTGTTATCTTTTCGTCTCGGTTTTCTGTTAAAAGACACATGATTGTCTCATGTGACCACATATACACATACTCGTTTTACAGACTTCATCACCATGGTTAAATCAATTGAATTTCAGAACCACGTTACTATCACGTGACGAGATAACAGACGAAAGTAACGGTGAAGGTGGATGTGGTACAAATAACAACAATTCCAAATAAACGGGTGCACAAAACAACAGGCGGGGTGCATTTAATATCTTCAAATATCACGGTGCACAAAACAACACTTTAAAAATAAGTAGGTGCATTTAAAATCACCCAAACATCGGGGTGCAGTGGGGGCAATTTGCCCATAATTATATTCCAAAGACATTCTTCTTATTATTGAATGCTTGATTAAGGTACTTATTTATATTTTAATTTGCACCCGCTGCGCTTATATAGAGAGATAGAAATGTCTTTAACCTTTTAGACAATTTTATCTTTTATGGGAGTGAGACCCCTATTTATGACTTCTTTGGCATGCCTAAGTGAATTCACTTCTCTTCATTTAATTTGTGCATAAGCATTGGAAGCAAAAATACTCTCAAAGATAGTTTTGGTAGATTAGTTAGTGTATTATGTTCAGTGGTGATTATTCTGAAGTCAAGTTAATAATCAAACTATCCTCAAGCTTTACTTGTCATTTGGCTTGATATTGATTGTGATTTTAGTCTTGTACATTAAAATGCTAACTTTTGCAAAATTAATGTATCCTACTTACCAACTATGTTGCCTTTAATTTTAATGTTGCCTTTAATGATAAAACGAATTGTTAGACATCTTAGTTAAACTAGCTAGCTACACACTCTTGCCCATGGTTTGCAAATCTATTGCCTAATAATTAATGTACATCCTTTCTCCATTTAATCAACATAAAATTTGATACAATCTCATGACACTCAACATACAATGACTACATGGATAAAAAGGTTAAAATGATCACTGCAATCTTTTGTGCTTGAATTCACACGAAAAATTAGTATTTGGAATCACAAAGTATGATTTGAGTAATACATATACTATTGATGTACACTATACTTATTGTTGTACATCTTTGAACTTTTTCAAGAGCTAGATGCATTTGATGAGCTCTCCATAGATTTAACTCAACGTATTTTTGAAAGAATTTAACTAACTAAAAGAGATCCACGACACGATCAACCGATCCACTGAATGTTTTCAATGACAAATTTGCGTATGAGTCGAAAATAATGATTCCAATTCATGGTTCAATATAAAGAATACTACTACTCTTTGCTATATAGAGATTTAATTTTTGCTTTGAACGTGCATCTAACAGACAATTATTATGTTGTTATTAGTAAAACACAACTTTTATTCAATCACATATATGTTATGTCTCATAAGTTCTACTACCTATTTAGCTGCCTGGCGTGTTATCTAATCATGGAATATACAAATTGAGATGGTATATCCAACCAAAATGCTTAAGCCACTAGGTAGAGCATATCACTCATATTTAACAACAATTATTTTTATTATTATTATCACTTACTAAGAGGCAGGCTTAATCCACATAGGTCTTGACCTGAAATTTGCTGGTAGTTAGCCAAATCTGATCTGAGATTTACCTTTCTTACATAAACAAGTGGCATCTTGTGAGATCACTTTCTTGTTATAACAAGGATAGAAACTAACTTTTTTTACTCCTAGTTATTAACTTTACTCAGTTTACTCTTATATTGCTTATTATGTATGGAAAAACACGGATATTGAATATTTGTTTGCAACCTATAAGCTCTGTGGTACAGTGCAGTATTGCCCATCTAATGAAGTTCTATGACCGCTGCATCTTTTTTTCTGCACAGGAAATTATTGTTTTTGTTGGACCTTGTTTTGTGATGAACTGATATTATGGAACCTGCACAAACTGATCGATAAAAGGTCTGAATAAGTATTATATGCTTACATTGGAGAAGAAATGGAACTGCAGCAGGCCGAGTTAGATCATAATTACTTACTGTTAGATCATGATTAGTAGCGATTTTTCCACACACGAGTAGAAATTACCAGTTGATCTTACAACTGAACTTCTCTGGACAGTAAATTTTGGTTACTAATTTTGCTCGAGAGGATTAACAAACTTTCATTTTATAAGATGTTGACAATAAATATTTCCGTTTTGGCTATATATTTCTTCATGCTTTGATCTAACATCCTTAGTTTCTGTGTAGCACCTGAATATCAATCTAATTTGTCAATTTTAACTCTTCCCCTGTTCCAGTTTGGATAATCTCCTCAATCGGTACCAGAAACATTTGCGGGATGCAAAAGGAGCTGCAGTTGCTGACAACGAAATGGTACCTAGACACTTCCATTAACACATAATCATGCAAAACGAAAACACCTCAAGTAACACTAATTCAGTAAACGTGGATAATTATTTTGATACCGGTTTGCATAACAAAAATGAATGCCTAGGAACAAACATGTCATGGGAATCATTGGTTGGTTGATATTCTTGAGCTGATTTTCAGATGGACCAATCTGAAGATGCATGGTCATCATATGCAGAATTACTTCAAAGGCTAGTTAGTTGTTCAGCTTACAGCTATAGAATAACTTCATAGACGAGTGTCTTCAATCCAGGCAGTAGTTTATTAGTATATATACTTGATGATCTTTTAGTGCAGGCAGGTAGAAAATCAAGAAGTTGAGCAGTTAAGCATTAACGATCTTTCGGAATTGGAGGAGCAATTTAGTGCTGCATTGGCCCAAGTTAGATTGAAAAAGGTTCTCTCTTTCCGTGACTCAAAAAATGATGAATTTTGCTGCATACATAAGTGGTTGTTCTTCCATTGCTGACTCAGATGATTCTAAACTATTTCAAGATCCTTTATGAGTAAGAACTGCATTATTTTTTGCTGACACTTTTTGATGCATTCGGAAGTCCATAGACTGTAGTAGTACGTTTGAGACAAGACAAGAATTATCCTGACTTGAAAATGTCTTATGCACAAGATTAACCCCGACTTTCTTTTTATTTCAACTCTGAAAAGGAAATTAATATTTGCAGTTATTCGACATTTGGATTTCTTCCGTATATTTTTTTTAAAAAAAAAAGAAACATTCATCATTCACTATCTGGGTTTTTGGAATTGGTTTTGGTTCATTTGTTACATTAATATATGTTATCACGTCCGTTTCCTGCAAAAACAGGACTGGATGCTTAAAGAAGAGAACAAGCATCTGAAGGAGGTATGTTAATAACATGTGTATATACTGGAGTGTTGGTGTTGGGTTATAGCTAAATAAATGAATTACCCATCCATCAATAGAAGCATCCATGCATGCTGGTGCTGGTGCTGGTGCTGGATATGATATTCCTACTTGTGACATACTACGTTAATTACAGAAGTTGAATATGCTGCTGCTGACTGGAAATCCTGTCAGTAATCCAAAAGATGATGATGCAGCAGTCGATCTAAATGTGATCAGCCAAGAAGATGAAACAGAAAACTCCACGACTCATAATGAGAAGGTCACCCTGACCTTACTCAAGTGATGTGATGTGATGTGATGTGATCACCAACCCATAATATATATATCTATACTGTTATCATATGTAATGAGAACGCATGCTTCTGCAGTATATATAGAAGCTGCCTGCCTGCCTGCCTGCCTGCCTGCCTGCCTGTCTTGCTTGCATGTGTATGTATGTATGTATGTATGTATGTATGTATGTATCCCCTACAAGTGGCAAAACATAGTGTAGCTCATTGCAACATGGCAAGGACCGACCGATATCACCGGAGATATCTTTCCTCGTGCTTGATATCTGCTTGTTGTACTACATATATACAATAAATAACTGCCCCTCTAAACCCTTTTGAGGATTTATGTAATCATATTAATATAACATGATTGTATGTGATATGTGGGTTTCGTGTTGGACGTAAAGCCTGACTTACCCGATACATTTATCAGCACAACCCAACCTTCTCGTGTTGGAAATTGTTGCTACATTTTGTCACCACAAAATTGAAGCATGAAAGCTCTTGTTTAAAGCTAGGGTTTCATAAAACATCGTATCAACCTAAGAATAGGACTGAGAGGGAGTATATATATATATATACCCACACAAATCTACGTCGAGCAATTGATCGAGCGCATGTCATTATTATTATTAAATTTCATATTCTGCATCACTTGTGTTTGCTACGAGCTCGAATCTTATGTTATAATTCGATTTGAGATAGGTGATAAAGCAAGCACAACACATAATATCGAAGAACGACATATATAGGGTGACGGATGAACGTAAACATAACAAAACCATCTTAGATGCTCGCTTATACAGAGAACAAATATTACATAGCAACACATTATATACATACAAGGAAGTAATGAAAATCAAATTAGAGTGTACTTTCACCTTCCTAGCTCCTTTTCGTCTTGTCTACATGAGCATGAGTAGAAACTTGGCGAGACTTCACACAGTAGCAAAACTTCCAGCGGAGGTTTCATCTTCGAAGACGAGAGAGAGGATGATAGGGACAAAGTAAGATATTAAAAGGCAGGTTGAGACTTGGAAGCTCTTCTGTGGTTGACAAGTGGCCAAACTTGGACGCTGGGGATGATTCTACACCCCAACAGGGAGCGAATCGTCATTAAGTTGCAGAAGATCTTATCAATGTTCTGTAGATATTTCATAGCGCAACTTGGAGGACACTTTTAAACTCAGACCTCGATCAAAACAAAAATTAACCATTCCATTTATCATATATATATAAATGTACTGCAAAACTTAACAGCACTTTTACACTAACACACTACTGTTAGGTATTGTAGTCTGATTGATATGTAATGGTCGGTTATGTATTAATGTACGCTTCTCGCTGTTCAACCAAATAGGCTATACTGTACTGTACTGTATTTCTCCTGTATACGTATTTTGTAACAGTAACCGTCATCAATAATATCATGATAAACCGTGTGGAGGTTGCTCACTTGAGTGTTACCACAAGAAATCAGTTTTGGCTTCTCTTCCTTTCCTCTCTAAAAATCCTAAGTGTTCTTCCTCAATCCTAGGTGTGTTCTTCATTATTGAGTGTTGTTTGATCCTAACAACTACTTTATACATAAACTACAACGCCACTAACGATCTTAAAGTTAGATATGTGTAACATGATCATGACATCATCAATAAGTATATCCGACAGATTTATTGCAAGCAACGAAAGCTTTCACTTGTTGAAAAAGTGAAACAGTAGGTGGGCATGAGTATTGTGATCCAAATAGTTTTACCAAAACCGACAAATCCTGCTACTCATGTCGTTCGGGCACAAGAGATATTAAATCTTAATCCCGCATCCGTTGGACTACGTTCTTCAATCCCCAAATTTGTACAAAACTTCCAAGGTTTGCCTATTTAGGATGCCTAATCAACTAAACTATTATGTGTTTGTTTTGAATTAAAATGTATTATTTGATTCCATGTCAAACAGTTTTTTATTTTATTTTGTGGCTAATTGTTAAATTGATCGCAATTAGGTATAATTTGTATTTGAAATGCATGCTATATAGAAATTGATCAATTTTGATGTGGTTTGTTGAGCTAAAATGCATTATTTAATTAATTGAGAAACTCTATTTTGTTGGGTAGGGGGAGCTTGTTATTAAGTTGAGTGTAATTAGACATAGCTAGTTTTTGGAATGCCTATGCCTAATATGTCGAAACTTACCAATTTGTTTTGCTACAGATAGTGGATCGTGGTTAGAGAAACTTATCTAGACTGTCCTTCGGTTCACAGAAGGAACCAGTCAATCCTTCCTTGTTTTATGGTCAACCACACCATATCACTACAGGAATGCATCTCTACAGTGTCCATTATTTTTTCGTTATGTCACTAAATAACTATTTTTGCAATAACAGATTTGTTTGTTACTACAATTTTCTGCCACAATAATGATATAATAACACTATATTGTCTCTAAACTGATAAACAAAATTGTTGTTGTAAACTGTATTATTTAGCAACCGATAAATACGTGTTACTTAAGAGTCTTTCTAATGGTGTTTATGTTTGTCACTAAATCATGTTATTTAGTAACAACGTTATTTTACCAACATTAAAACAACTATAAACCCCCACTAATTACAAAAACACCGAAAACTAATTTAGTGATAGACAATATTGGTAATGCAAAAAAAGTAATTTAGGATAACTGACAAAGTGTTTCAAACTCGGGACCTCCATCATTAAAGCTCTTGGTAATAACCAAACATACTAACACATACTTACGTTATGTCATAGTACATAATTGTATACATAAAACAATTAAAAATAGTTAAGTAATAAAAATATAAAATTTCAGAAATCCTTAAATGTTGGAGAATGGACAAGATGGGATTTTCAATCTTCTTCTGCAGTGAAGACTACACAGAGGAATAACTATGTCCTTGTACTATTCTTCCATAATCTGTAATTGCAAGCTCAAACCCACCATATGCAGCTACACCAATGGTGGCAAACATGCCCTTGAGGCCACCTTCACACACTGAGCCACCAATTTGGCTAAAAAATCAGCGGGTTTCAACTCTCCCCATCCTAATTTCGAATGAATCATTGCCAATGACCCTAAAAATATGGTCAGAGAGGGATATCTTTATGCCTAGTGACGCTTTTAGGCAATTATTTCATAGAATTTCGCTATGTATGGCCTTTTGTGAGACTTCATTCTCTGTCGTCTCTTATTCTCTAGCTTCTGCTACCTCTTCTCTTCTCCAGTCATTTGGCTACTTGAGTGGTACCACCTCAGCGTTCATCCATCTTCAAATTCTTAATTAAGCATACTCTAATCAAAGGTATGTTATATCTTTTTGTGTAATATTTAATTACAATTGTTTTAAAATTAGAATTATTTATATTTAGGGTTAATATTAGGTTAACTAAAATTTAATTACATCTGATAACAACTTGTATAATACCAATTATTTAGGATCAAACATGACATAGATTGGTATAATTTGTTTGTATGAGGATGCAATATTGTCTCAGATTGTTAGTGAAGTTTATGTGGGTGGTACCTCTAGTATTACTACAATTACCTTGGATATCTATCTTTTTAGACTAAACCAAATTATATGTATGAGATGTGGTTGAAATAATGTTGAAAATAGGTCGATAAACATTTCATATAAGTGTGTAGATACTGATGGACTTTGTAAGTTTGTACGAATTTGAGCATAAAGTGTTGTGTCTTTCGCTTTACAATTAAGTCTTGCTAGTCGATTTACTGTGGTCAGCGTGACTAGATGACTTAACATTATTCAAAACATTACTGCAACTTCGTGTACTCGAAGTCCAAGTAACACGACAACATCCTCCAAAGTGATTATCATCTCCCCATGTCGAAAATGGAACATGTCACTCTCTGGCCACTAACGCTCGCACAATGTTGTGAGCAATTTTGGATCGAGTTTGGGATGTGACAAATGAACCACACCCCATAAACCAACAAGTTGCATAATGGTTTTCGCCTCTTTCGAAATAATACTATCCTCTAGTTTTAAACATCTAAATGATATATGTCGGTTGCCACTCGTATCTTAGGAACTATGCTTATCTTGTCCCCAAAGTACGGATGGGTCAACCAGACCAACATTTAAGACATTTTCTCCAAACGAGCGACTTCCTAAAATTACGTGCAGTGGCATAATACTTCTACACTTAATGAAAATAAAGTTTTGAAGGCTGCTACCGGGGACATGTGCAGAGGTTCCACTTTTTACCTCAATATGGAGCCTGGTGATTGCCATGGAGATCACACTGCAGTTTTTGCTATTGTTCAGGTCCCTACTTGGTTTCCATTTTGAACATGATTCTTTGTGCATGGATTAATCTTCTTGATGGATAATGATATAGATTTTTTTTTTTTCATTATGGAGTCTATACTTGGTGAGTTGCTCAGACCCGCTACTGGAGGTAACATGTTAGATCAACACGCTACCTCCAGTTGAGAAAACCAGAAATTCGTTACCCTTAGTAGCGAGTTGATCAAACTTGCTACTACCTAGTAGTGTGTTGACCCAACATACTAGTTGTGGTAGCCTGTTAAATAAACGCTGACACTTTTATGCAATTATTTCACATAATTTCGCTTTGTATGACCTTTTGTAACCATGATATTCAATTATTCGTTTGAATATTCAGTCCATTCAACCAATAATTTTTGCTCGTCTCTTTAAATTATTCACTTGTGAGGCTTCATTCTTCGTCGTCTCTTCTATCTCCAGCTTTTGCTACCACTTCCCTTCTCCAGTCTTTTGGCTACTTGAGTGGTACCACCTCAGCGTTCATCAATCTTCAAATTCTTAATTAAGCATACTCTAATCAACGGTATGTTATATATTTTTGTGTAATAGTTAATTACAATTATTTTAAAATTATAATTATATTAATATTAGGTTAATTAAAAGATAATTACATCTGATAACAACTTTTACAATACCAATTATTTAGTCTAAAACATGACATAGATTGGTATCATTTGTTTGTATGACGACGCAATATTGTCTCATATGGTAGTGAGGTTTATGTGAGTGGTACCTCTAGTATTACTACAATTACCTTGGATATCTCTCTTTTTAGACTAAACCAAATTATATGTATGAGATGCGGTTGACATGATGTTGAAGTTAGGTCCATCAACATTTCATATAATTTTGTAGATACTGATGGACTTTACAAGTTTGTACGAATTCGGGCACAAAGTGTTGTGTCTTTCGCTTTACAATTAAGTGTTGAAGTTAGGTCCATCAAAACATTACTGCAACTCCGTGTACTCGAAGTTCAAGTAACACGACAACATCCTCTAGAGTTATTATCATCTCCCCATGTCGAAGATGGAACATGTCACTCTCTGGCCGCTAACGCTCGCACAATGTTGTGAGCAATTTTGGATCGAGTTTGGGATGTGACAAATGAACCACACCCCATAAACCAACAAGTTGCATAATGGTTTTCGCCTCTTTCGAAATAATACTATCCTCTAGTTTTAAACATCTAAATGATATATGTCGGTTGCCACTCGTATCTTAGGAACTATGCTTATCTTGTCCCCAAAGTACGGATGGGTCAACCAGACCAACATTTAAGACATTTTCTCCAAACGAGCGACTTCCTAAAATTACGTGCAGTGGCATAATACTTCTACACTTAATGAAAATAAAGTTTTGAAGGCTGCTACCGGGGACATGTGCAGAGGTTCCACTTTTTACCTCAATATGGAGCCTGGTGATTGCCATGGAGATCACACTGCAGTTTTTGCTATTGTTCAGGTCCCTACTTGGTTTCCATTTTGAACATGATTCTTTGTGCATGGATTAATCTTCTTGATGGATAATGATATAGATTTTTTTTTTCATTATGGAGTCTCTACTTGGTGAGTTGCTCAGACCCGCTACTGGAGGTAACATGTTAGATCAACACGCTACCTCCAGTAGAGAAAACCAGAAATTCGTTACCCTTAGTAGCGAGTTGATCAAACTTACTACTACCTAGTAGTGTGTTGACCCAACATACTAGTTGTGGTAGCCTGTTAAATAAACGCTGACACTTTTATGCAATTATTTCACATAATTTCGCTCTGTATGACCTTTTGTACCCATGATATTCAATTATTCGTTTGAATATTCAGTCCATTCAACCAATAATTTTTGCTCGTCTCTTTAAATTATTCACTTGTGAGGCTTCATTCTTCGTCGTCTCTTCTATCTCCAGCTTTTGCTACCACTTCTCTTCTCCAGTCTTTTGGCTACTTGAGTGGTACCACCTCAGCGTTCATCAATCTTCAAATTCTTAATTAAGCATACTCTAATCAACGGTATGTTATATATTTTTGTGTAATAGTTAATTACAATTATTTTAAAATTATAATTATATTAATATTAGGTTAATTAAAAGATAATTACATCTGATAACAACTTTTACAATACCAATTATTTAGTCTAAAACATGACATAGATTGGTATCATTTGTTTGTATGACGACGCAATATTGTCTCATATGGTAGTGAGGTTTATGTGAGTGGTACCTCTAGTATTACTACAATTACCTTGGATATCTCTCTTTTTAGACTAAACCAAATTATATGTATGAGATGCGGTTGACATGATGTTGAAGTTAGGTCCATCAACATTTCATATAATTTTGTAGATACTGATGGACTTTACAAGTTTGTACGAATTCGGGCACAAAGTGTTGTGTCTTTCGCTTTACAATTAAGTGTTGAAGTTAGGTCCATCAAAACATTACTGCAACTCCGTGTACTCGAAGTTCAAGTAACACGACAACATCCTCTAGAGTTATTATCATCTCCCCATGTCGAAGATGGAACATGTCACTCTCTGGCCGCTAACGCTCGCACAATGTTGTGAGCAATTTTGGATCGAGTTTGGGATGTGACAAATGAACCACACCCCATAAACCAACAAGTTGCATAATGGTTTTCGCCTCTTTCGAAATAATACTATCCTCTAGTTTTAAACATCTAAATGATATATGTCGGTTGCCACTCGTATCTTAGGAACTATGCTTATCTTGTCCCCAAAGTACGGATGGGTCAACCAGACCAACATTTAAGACATTTTCTCCAAACGAGCGACTTCCTAAAATTACGTGCAGTGGCATAATACTTCTACACTTAATGAAAATAAAGTTTTGAAGGCTGCTACCGGGGACATGTGCAGAGGTTCCACTTTTTACCTCAATATGGAGCCTGGTGATTGCCATGGAGATCACACTGCAGTTTTTGCTATTGTTCAGGTCCCTACTTGGTTTCCATTTTGAACATGATTCTTTGTGCATGGATTAATCTTCTTGATGGATAATGATATAGATTTTTTTTTTTCATTATGGAGTCTATACTTGGTGAGTTGCTCAGACCCGCTACTGGAGGTAACATGTTAGATCAACACGCTACCTCCAGTAGAGAAAACCAGAAATTCGTTACCCTTAGTAGCGAGTTGATCAAACTTGCTACTACCTAGTAGTGTGTTGACCCAACATACTAGTTGTGGTAGCCTGTTAAATAAACGCTGACACTTTTATGCAATTATTTCACATAATTTCGCTCTGTATGACCTTTTGTAACCATGATATTCAATTATTCGTTTGAATATTCAGTCCATTCAACCAATAATTTTTGCTCGTCTCTTTAAATTATTCACTTGTGAGGCTTCATTCTTCGTCGTCTCTTCTATCTCCAGCTTTTGCTACCACTTCTCTTCTCCAGTCTTTTGGCTACTTGAGTGGTACCACCTCAGCGTTCATCAATCTTCAAATTCTTAATTAAGCATACTCTAATCAACGGTATGTTATATATTTTTGTGTAATAGTTAATTACAATTATTTTAAAATTATAATTATATTAATATTAGGTTAATTAAAAGATAATTACATCTGATAACAACTTTTACAATACCAATTATTTAGTCTAAAACATGACATAGATTGGTATCATTTGTTTGTATGACGACGCAATATTGTCTCATATGGTAGTGAGGTTTATGTGAGTGGTACCTCTAGTATTACTACAATTACCTTGGATATCTCTCTTTTTAGACTAAACCAAATTATATGTATGAGATGCGGTTGACATGATGTTGAAGTTAGGTCCATCAACATTTCATATAATTTTGTAGATACTGATGGACTTTACAAGTTTGTACGAATTCGGGCACAAAGTGTTGTGTCTTTCGCTTTACAATTAAGTGTTGAAGTTAGGTCCATCAAAACATTACTGCAACTCCGTGTACTCGAAGTTCAAGTAACACGACAACATCCTCTAGAGTTATTATCATCTCCCCATGTCGAAGATGGAACATGTCACTCTCTGGCCGCTAACGCTCGCACAATGTTGTGAGCAATTTTGGATCGAGTTTGGGATGTGACAAATGAACCACACCCCATAAACCAACAAGTTGCATAATGGTTTTCGCCTCTTTCGAAATAATACTATCCTCTAGTTTTAAACATCTAAATGATATATGTCGGTTGCCACTCGTATCTTAGGAACTATGCTTATCTTGTCCCCAAAGTACGGATGGGTCAACCAGACCAACATTTAAGACATTTTCTCCAAACGAGCGACTTCCTAAAATTACGTGCAGTGGCATAATACTTCTACACTTAATGAAAATAAAGTTTTGAAGGCTGCTACCGGGGACATGTGCAGAGGTTCCACTTTTTACCTCAATATGGAGCCTGGTGATTGCCATGGAGATCACACTGCAGTTTTTGCTATTGTTCAGGTCCCTACTTGGTTTCCATTTTGAACATGATTCTTTGTGCATGGATTAATCTTCTTGATGGATAATGATATAGATTTTTTTTTTTCATTATGGAGTCTATACTTGGTGAGTTGCTCAGACCCGCTACTGGAGGTAACATGTTAGATCAACACGCTACCTCCAGTAGAGAAAACCAGAAATTCGTTACCCTTAGTAGCGAGTTGATCAAACTTGCTACTACCTAGTAGTGTGTTGACCCAACATACTAGTTGTGGTAGCCTGTTAAATAAACGCTGACACTTTTATGCAATTATTTCACATAATTTCGCTCTGTATGACCTTTTGTAACCATGATATTCAATTATTCGTTTGAATATTCAGTCCATTCAACCAATAATTTTTGCTCGTCTCTTTAAATTATTCACTTGTGAGGCTTCATTCTTCGTCGTCTCTTCTATCTCCAGCTTTTGCTACCACTTCTCTTCTCCAGTCTTTTGGCTACTTGAGTGGTACCACCTCAGCGTTCATCAATCTTCAAATTCTTAATTAAGCATACTCTAATCAACGGTATGTTATATATTTTTGTGTAATAGTTAATTACAATTATTTTAAAATTATAATTATATTAATATTAGGTTAATTAAAAGATAATTACATCTGATAACAACTTTTACAATACCAATTATTTAGTCTAAAACATGACATAGATTGGTATCATTTGTTTGTATGACGACGCAATATTGTCTCATATGGTAGTGAGGTTTATGTGAGTGGTACCTCTAGTATTACTACAATTACCTTGGATATCTCTCTTTTTAGACTAAACCAAATTATATGTATGAGATGCGGTTGACATGATGTTGAAGTTAGGTCCATCAACATTTCATATAATTTTGTAGATACTGATGGACTTTACAAGTTTGTACGAATTCGGGCACAAAGTGTTGTGTCTTTCGCTTTACAATTAAGTGTTGAAGTTAGGTCCATCAAAACATTACTGCAACTCCGTGTACTCGAAGTTCAAGTAACACGACAACATCCTCTAGAGTTATTACCATCTCCCCATGTCGAAGATGGAACATGTCACTCTCTGGCCGCTAACGCTCGCACAATGTTGTGAGCAATTTTGGATCGAGTTTGGGATGTGACAAATGAACCACACCCCATAAACCAACAAGTTGCATAATGGTTTTCGCCTCTTTCGAAATAATACTATCCTCTAGTTTTAAACATCTAAATGATATATGTCGGTTGCCACTCGTATCTTAGGAACTATGCTTATCTTGTCCCCAAAGTACGGATGGGTCAACCAGACCAACATTTAAGACATTTTCTCCAAACGAGCGACTTCCTAAAATTACGTGCAGTGGCATAATACTTCTACACTTAATGAAAATAAAGTTTTGAAGGCTGCTACCGGGGACATGTGCAGAGGTTCCACTTTTTACCTCAATATGGAGCCTAGTGATTGCCATGGAGATCACACTGCAGTTTTTGCTATTGTTCAGGTCCCTACTTGGTTTCCATTTTGAACATGTTTCTTTGTGCATGGATTAATCTTCTTGATGGATAATGATATAGATTTTTTTTTTTTTTTCATTATGGGGTCTCTACTTGGTGAGTTGCTCAGACCCGCTACTGGAGGTAACATGTTAGATCAACACGCTACCTCCAGTAGAGAAAACCAGAAATTCGTTACCCTTAGTAGCGAGTTGATCAAACTTGCTACTACCTAGTAGTGTGTTGACCCAACATACTAGTTGTGGTAGCCTGTTAAATAAACGCTGACACTTTTATGCAATTATTTCACATAATTTCGCTCTGTATGACCTTTTGTACCCATGATATTCAATTATTCGTTTGAATATTCAGTCCATTCAACCAATAATTTTTGCTCGTCTCTTTAAATTATTCACTTGTGAGGCTTCATACTTCGTCGTCTCTTCTATCTCCAGCTTTTGCTACCACTTCTCTTCTCCAGTCTTTTGGCTACTTGAGTGGTACCACCTCAGCGTTCATCAATCTTCAAATTCTTAATTAAGCATACTCTAATCAACGGTATGTTATATATTTTTGTGTAATAGTTAATTACAATTATTTTAAAATTATAATTATATTAATATTAGGTTAATTAAAAGATAATTACATCTGATAACAACTTTTACAATACCAATTATTTAGTCTAAAACATGACATAGATTGGTATCATTTGTTTGTATGACGACGCAATATTGTCTCATATGGTAGTGAGGTTTATGTGAGTGGTACCTCTAGTATTACTACAATTACCTTGGATATCTCTCTTTTTAGACTAAACCAAATTATATGTATGAGATGCGGTTGACATGATGTTGAAGTTAGGTCCATCAACATTTCATATAATTTTGTAGATACTGATGGACTTTACAAGTTTGTACGAATTCGGGCACAAAGTGTTGTGTCTTTCGCTTTACAATTAAGTGTTGAAGTTAGGTCCATCAAAACATTACTGCAACTCCGTGTACTCGAAGTTCAAGTAACACGACAACATCCTCTAGAGTTATTATCATCTCCCCATGTCGAAGATGGAACATGTCACTCTCTGGCCGCTAACGCTCGCACAATGTTGTGAGCAATTTTGGATCGAGTTTGGGATGTGACAAATGAACCACACCCCATAAACCAACAAGTTGCATAATGGTTTTCGCCTCTTTCGAAATAATACTATCCTCTAGTTTTAAACATCTAAATGATATATGTCGGTTGCCACTCGTATCTTAGGAACTATGCTTATCTTGTCCCCAAAGTACGGATGGGTCAACCAGACCAACATTTAAGACATTTTCTCCAAACGAGCGACTTCCTAAAATTACGTGCAGTGGCATAATACTTCTACACTTAATGAAAATAAAGTTTTGAAGGCTGCTACCGGGGACATGTGCAGAGGTTCCACTTTTTACCTCAATATGGAGCCTAGTGATTGCCATGGAGATCACACTGCAGTTTTTGCTATTGTTCAGGTCCCTACTTGGTTTCCATTTTGAACATGTTTCTTTGTGCATGGATTAATCTTCTTGATGGATAATGATATAGATTTTTTTTTTTTTCATTATGGGGTCTCTACTTGGTGAGTTGCTCAGACCCGCTACTGGAGGTAACATGTTAGATCAACACGCTACCTCCAGTAGAGAAAACCAGAAATTCGTTACCCTTAGTAGCGAGTTGATCAAACTTGCTACTACCTAGTAGTGTGTTGACCCAACATACTAGTTGTGGTAGCCTGTTAAATAAACGCTGACACTTTTATGCAATTATTTCACATAATTTCGCTCTGTATGACCTTTTGTACCCATGATATTCAATTATTCGTTTGAATATTCAGTCCATTCAACCAATAATTTTTGCTCGTCTCTTTAAATTATTCACTTGTGAGGCTTCATTCTTCGTCGTCTCTTCTATCTCCAGCTTTTGCTACCACTTCTCTTCTCCAGTCTTTTGGCTACTTGAGTGGTACCACCTCAGCGTTCATCAATCTTCAAATTCTTAATTAAGCATACTCTAATCAACGGTATGTTATATATTTTTGTGTAATAGTTAATTACAATTATTTTAAAATTATAATTATATTAATATTAGGTTAATTAAAAGATAATTACATCTGATAACAACTTTTACAATACCAATTATTTAGTCTAAAACATGACATAGATTGGTATCATTTGTTTGTATGACGACGCAATATTGTCTCATATGGTAGTGAGGTTTATGTGAGTGGTACCTCTAGTATTACTACAATTACCTTGGATATCTCTCTTTTTAGACTAAACCAAATTATATGTATGAGATGCGGTTGACATGATGTTGAAGTTAGGTCCATCAACATTTCATATAATTTTGTAGATACTGATGGACTTTACAAGTTTGTACGAATTCGGGCACAAAGTGTTGTGTCTTTCGCTTTACAATTAAGTGTTGAAGTTAGGTCCATCAAAACATTACTGCAACTCCGTGTACTCGAAGTTCAAGTAACACGACAACATCCTCTAGAGTTATTATCATCTCCCCATGTCGAAGATGGAACATGTCACTCTCTGGCCGCTAACGCTCGCACAATGTTGTGAGCAATTTTGGATCGAGTTTGGGATGTGACAAATGAACCACACCCCATAAACCAACAAGTTGCATAATGGTTTTCGCCTCTTTCGAAATAATACTATCCTCTAGTTTTAAACATCTAAATGATATATGTCGGTTGCCACTCGTATCTTAGGAACTATGCTTATCTTGTCCCCAAAGTACGGATGGGTCAACCAGACCAACATTTAAGACATTTTCTCCAAACGAGCGACTTCCTAAAATTACGTGCAGTGGCATAATACTTCTACACTTAATGAAAATAAAGTTTTGAAGGCTGCTACCGGGGACATGTGCAGAGGTTCCACTTTTTACCTCAATATGGAGCCTGGTGATTGCCATGGAGATCACACTGCAGTTTTTGCTATTGTTCAGGTCCCTACTTGGTTTCCATTTTGAACATGATTCTTTGTGCATGGATTAATCTTCTTGATGGATAATGATATAGATTTTTTTTTTTTCATTATGGAGTCTATACTTGGTGAGTTGCTCAGACCCGCTACTGGAGGTAACATGTTAGATCAACACGCTACCTCCAGTTGAGAAAACCAGAAATTCGTTACCCTTAGTAGCGAGTTGATCAAACTTGCTACTACCTAGTAGTGTGTTGACCCAACATACTAGTTGTGGTAGCCTGTTAAATAAACGCTGACACTTTTATGCAATTATTTCACATAATTTCGCTCTGTATGACCTTTTGTACCCATGATATTCAATTATTCGTTTGAATATTCAGTCCATTCAACCAATAATTTTTGCTCGTCTCTTTAAATTATTCACTTGTGAGGCTTCATTCTTCGTCGTCTCTTCTATCTCCAGCTTTTGCTACCACTTCCCTTCTCCAGTCTTTTGGCTACTTGAGTGGTACCACCTCAGCGTTCATCAATCTTCAAATTCTTAATTAAGCATACTCTAATCAACGGTATGTTATATATTTTTGTGTAATAGTTAATTACAATTATTTTAAAATTATAATTATATTAATATTAGGTTAATTAAAAGATAATTACATCTGATAACAACTTTTACAATACCAATTATTTAGTCTAAAACATGACATAGATTGGTATCATTTGTTTGTATGACGACGCAATATTGTCTCATATGGTAGTGAGGTTTATGTGAGTGGTACCTCTAGTATTACTACAATTACCTTGGATATCTCTCTTTTTAGACTAAACCAAATTATATGTATGAGATGCGGTTGACATGATGTTGAAGTTAGGTCCATCAACATTTCATATAATTTTGTAGATACTGATGGACTTTACAAGTTTGTACGAATTCGGGCACAAAGTGTTGTGTCTTTCGCTTTACAATTAAGTGTTGAAGTTAGGTCCATCAAAACATTACTGCAACTCCGTGTACTCGAAGTTCAAGTAACACGACAACATCCTCTAGAGTTATTATCATCTCCCCATGTCGAAGATGGAACATGTCACTCTCTGGCCGCTAACGCTCGCACAATGTTGTGAGCAATTTTGGATCGAGTTTGGGATGTGACAAATGAACCACACCCCATAAACCAACAAGTTGCATAATGGTTTTCGCCTCTTTCGAAATAATACTATCCTCTAGTTTTAAACATCTAAATGATATATGTCGGTTGCCACTCGTATCTTAGGAACTATGCTTATCTTGTCCCCAAAGTACGGATGGGTCAACCAGACCAACATTTAAGACATTTTCTCCAAACGAGCGACTTCCTAAAATTACGTGCAGTGGCATAATACTTCTACACTTAATGAAAATAAAGTTTTGAAGGCTGCTACCGGGGACATGTGCAGAGGTTCCACTTTTTACCTCAATATGGAGCCTGGTGATTGCCATGGAGATCACACTGCAGTTTTTGCTATTGTTCAGGTCCCTACTTGGTTTCCATTTTGAACATGATTCTTTGTGCATGGATTAATCTTCTTGATGGATAATGATATAGATTTTTTTTTTTCATTATGGAGTCTATACTTGGTGAGTTGCTCAGACCCGCTACTGGAGGTAACATGTTAGATCAACACGCTACCTCCAGTAGAGAAAACCAGAAATTCGTTACCCTTAGTAGCGAGTTGATCAAACTTGCTACTGCCTAGTAGTGTGTTGACCCAACATACTAGTTGTGGTAGCCTGTTAAATAAACGCTGACACTTTTATGCAATTATTTCACATAATTTCGCTCTGTATGACCTTTTGTACCCATGATATTCAATTATTCGTTTGAATATTCAGTCCATTCAACCAATAATTTTTGCTCGTCTCTTTAAATTATTCACTTGTGAGGCTTCATTCTTCGTCGTCTCTTCTATCTCCAGCTTTTGCTACCACTTCCCTTCTCCAGTCTTTTGGCTACTTGAGTGGTACCACCTCAGCGTTCATCAATCTTCAAATTCTTAATTAAGCATACTCTAATCAACGGTATGTTATATATTTTTGTGTAATAGTTAATTACAATTATTTTAAAATTATAATTATATTAATATTAGGTTAATTAAAAGATAATTACATCTGATAACAACTTTTACAATACCAATTATTTAGTCTAAAACATGACATAGATTGGTATCATTTGTTTGTATGACGACGCAATATTGTCTCATATGGTAGTGAGGTTTATGTGAGTGGTACCTCTAGTATTATTACAATTACCTTGGATATCTCTCTTTTTAGACTAATTCAAATTATATGTATGAGATGCGGTTGACATGATGTTGAAGTTAGGTCCATCAACATTTCATATAATTTTGTAGATACTGATGGACTTTACAAGTTTGTACGAATTCGGGCACAAAGTGTTGTGTCTTTCGCTTTACAATTAAGTGTTGAAGTTAGGTCCATCAAAACATTACTGCAACTCCGTGTACTCGAAGTTCAAGTAACACGACAACATCCTCTAGAGTTATTATCATCTCCCCATGTCGAAGATGGAACATGTCACTCTCTGGCCGCTAACGCTCGCACAATGTTGTGAGCAATTTTGGATCGAGTTTGGGATGTGACAAATGAACCACACCCCATAAACCAACAAGTTGCATAATGGTTTTCGCCTCTTTCGAAATAATACTATCCTCTAGTTTTAAACATCTAAATGATATATGTCGGTTGCCACTCGTATCTTAGGAACTATGCTTATCTTGTCCCCAAAGTACGGATGGGTCAACCAGACCAACATTTAAGACATTTTCTCCAAACGAGCGACTTCCTAAAATTACGTGCAGTGGCATAATACTTCTACACTTAATGAAAATAAAGTTTTGAAGGCTGCTACCGGGGACATGTGCAGAGGTTCCACTTTTTACCTCAATATGGAGCCTGGTGATTGCCATGGAGATCACACTGCAGTTTTTGCTATTGTTCAGGTCCCTACTTGGTTTCCATTTTGAACATGATTCTTTGTGCATGGATTAATCTTCTTGATGGATAATGATATAGATTTTTTTTTTTCATTATGGAGTCTATACTTGGTGAGTTGCTCAGACCCGCTACTGGAGGTAACATGTTAGATCAACACGCTACCTCCAGTAGAGAAAACCAGAAATTCGTTACCCTTAGTAGCGAGTTGATCAAACTTGCTACTGCCTAGTAGTGTGTTGACCCAACATACTAGTTGTGGTAGCCTGTTAAATAAACGCTGACACTTTTATGCAATTATTTCACATAATTTCGCTCTGTATGACCTTTTGTACCCATGATATTCAATTATTCGTTTGAATATTCAGTCCATTCAACCAATAATTTTTGCTCGTCTCTTTAAATTATTCACTTGTGAGGCTTCATTCTTCGTCGTCTCTTCTATCTCCAGCTTTTGCTACCACTTCCCTTCTCCAGTCTTTTGGCTACTTGAGTGGTACCACCTCAGCGTTCATCAATCTTCAAATTCTTAATTAAGCATACTCTAATCAACGGTATGTTATATATTTTTGTGTAATAGTTAATTACAATTATTTTAAAATTATAATTATATTAATATTAGGTTAATTAAAAGATAATTACATCTGATAACAACTTTTACAATACCAATTATTTAGTCTAAAACATGACATAGATTGGTATCATTTGTTTGTATGACGACGCAATATTGTCTCATATGGTAGTGAGGTTTATGTGAGTGGTACCTCTAGTATTACTACAATTACCTTGGATATCTCTCTTTTTAGACTAAACCAAATTATATGTATGAGATGCGGTTGACATGATGTTGAAGTTAGGTCCATCAACATTTCATATAATTTTGTAGATACTGATGGACTTTACAAGTTTGTACGAATTCGGGCACAAAGTATTGTGTCTTTCGCTTTACAATTAAGTGTTGAAGTTAGGTCCATCAAAACATTACTGCAACTCCGTGTACTCGAAGTTCAAGTAACACGACAACATCCTCTAGAGTTATTATCATCTCCCCATGTCGAAGATGGAACATGTCACTCTCTGGCCGCTAACGCTCGCACAATGTTGTGAGCAATTTTGGATCGAGTTTGGGATGTGACAAATGAACCACACCCCATAAACCAACAAGTTGCATAATGGTTTTCGCCTCTTTCGAAATAATACTATCCTCTAGTTTTAAACATCTAAATGATATATGTCGGTTGCCACTCGTATCTTAGGAACTATGCTTATCTTGTCCCCAAAGTACGGATGGGTCAACCAGACCAACATTTAAGACATTTTCTCCAAACGAGCGACTTCCTAAAATTACGGGCAGTGGCATAATACTTCTACACTTAATGAAAATAAAGTTTTGAAGGCTGCTACCGGGGACATGTGCAGAGGTTCCACTTTTTACCTCAATATGGAGCCTGGTGATTGCCATGGAGATCACACTGCAGTTTTTGCTATTGTTCAGGTCCCTACTTGGTTTCCATTTTGAACATGTTTCTTTGTGCATGGATTAATCTTCTTGATGGATAATGATATAGATTTTTTTTTTTTTCATTATGGAGTCTCTACTTGGTGAGTTGCTCAGACCCGCTACTGGAGGTAACATGTTAGATCAACACGCTACCTCCAGTTGAGAAAACCAGAAATTCGTTACCCTTAGTAGCGAGTTGATCAAACTTGCTACTACCTAGTAGTGTGTTGACCCAACATACTAGTTGTGGTAGCCTGTTAAATAAACGCTGACAGTTTTATGCAATTATTTCACATAATTTCGCTCTGTATGACCTTTTGTACCCATGATATTCAATTATTCGTTTGAATATTCAGTCCATTCAACCAATAATTTTTGCTCGTCTCTTTAAATTATTCACTTGTGAGGCTTCATTCTTCGTCGTCTCTTCTATCTCCAGCTTTTGCTACCACTTCCCTTCTCCAGTCTTTTGGCTACTTGAGTGGTACCACCTCAGCGTTCATCAATCTTCAAATTCTTAATTAAGCATACTCTAATCAACGGTATGTTATATATTTTTGTGTAATAGTTAATTACAATTATTTTAAAATTATAATTATATTAATATTAGGTTAATTAAAAGATAATTACATCTGATAACAACTTTTACAATACCAATTATTTAGTCTAAAACATGACATAGATTGGTATTATTTGTTTGTATGACGACGCAATATTGTCTCATATGGTAGTGAGGTTTATGTGAGTGGTACCTCTAGTATTACTACAATTACCTTGGATATCTCTCTTTTTAGACTAAACCAAATTATATGTATGAGATGCGGTTGACATGATGTTGAAGTTAGGTCCATCAACATTTCATATAATTTTGTAGATACTGATGGACTTTACAAGTTTGTACGAATTCGGGCACAAAGTGTTGTGTCTTTCGCTTTACAATTAAGTGTTGAAGTTAGGTCCATCAAAACATTACTGCAACTCCGTGTACTCGAAGTTCAAGTAACACGACAACATCCTCTAGAGTTATTATCATCTCCCCATGTCGAAGATGGAACATGTCACTCTCTGGCCGCTAACGCTCGCACAATGTTGTGAGCAATTTTGGATCGAGTTTGGGATGTGACAAATGAACCACACCCCATAAACCAACAAGTTGCATAATGGTTTTCGCCTCTTTCGAAATAATACTATCCTCTAGTTTTAAACATCTAAATGATATATGTCGGTTGCCACTCGTATCTTAGGAACTATGCTTATCTTGTCCCCAAAGTACGGATGGGTCAACCAGACCAACATTTAAGACATTTTCTCCAAACGAGCGACTTCCTAAAATTACGTGCAGTGGCATAATACTTCTACACTTAATGAAAATAAAGTTTTGAAGGCTGCTACCGGGGACATGTGCAGAGGTTCCACTTTTTACCTCAATATGGAGCCTGGTGATTGCCATGGAGATCACACTGCAGTTTTTGCTATTGTTCAGGTCCCTACTTGGTTTCCATTTTGAACATGTTTCTTTGTGCATGGATTAATCTTCTTGATGGATAATGATATAGATTTTTTTTTTTTCATTATGGAGTCTCTACTTGGTGAGTTGCTCATACCCGCTACTGGAGGTAACATGTTAGATCAACACGCTACCTCCAGTTGAGAAAACCAGAAATTCGTTACCCTTAGTAGCGAGTTGATCAAACTTGCTACTACCTAGTAGTGTGTTGACCCAACATACTAGTTGTGGTAGCCTGTTAAATAAACGCTGACAGTTTTATGCAATTATTTCACATAATTTCGCTCTGTATGACCTTTTGTACCCATGATATTCAATTATTCGTTTGAATATTCAGTCCATTCAACCAATAATTTTTGCTCGTCTCTTTAAATTATTCACTTGTGAGGCTTCATTCTTCGTCGTCTCTTCTATCTCCAGCTTTTGCTACCACTTCCCTTCTCCAGTCTTTTGGCTACTTGAGTGGTACCACCTCAGCGTTCATCAATCTTCAAATTCTTAATTAAGCATACTCTAATCAACGGTATGTTATATATTTTTGTGTAATAGTTAATTACAATTATTTTAAAATTATAATTATATTAATATTAGGTTAATTAAAAGATAATTACATCTGATAACAACTTTTACAATACCAATTATTTAGTCTAAAACATGACATAGATTGGTATTATTTGTTTGTATGACGACGCAATATTGTCTCATATGGTAGTGAGGTTTATGTGAGTGGTACCTCTAGTATTACTACAATTACCTTGGATATCTCTCTTTTTAGACTAAACCAAATTATATGTATGAGATGCGGTTGACATGATGTTGAAGTTAGGTCCATCAACATTTCATATAATTTTGTAGATACTGATGGACTTTACAAGTTTGTACGAATTCGGGCACAAAGTGTTGTGTCTTTCGCTTTACAATTAAGTGTTGAAGTTAGGTCCATCAAAACATTACTGCAACTCCGTGTACTCGAAGTTCAAGTAACACGACAACATCCTCTAGAGTTATTATCATCTCCCCATGTCGAAGATGGAACATGTCACTCTCTGGCCGCTAACGCTCGCACAATGTTGTGAGCAATTTTGGATCGAGTTTGGGATGTGACAAATGAACCACACCCCATAAACCAACAAGTTGCATAATGGTTTTCGCCTCTTTCGAAATAATACTATCCTCTAGTTTTAAACATCTAAATGATATATGTCGGTTGCCACTCGTATCTTAGGAACTATGCTTATCTTGTCCCCAAAGTACGGATGGGTCAACCAGACCAACATTTAAGACATTTTCTCCAAACGAGCGACTTCCTAAAATTACGTGCAGTGGCATAATACTTCTACACTTAATGAAAATAAAGTTTTGAAGGCTGCTACCGGGGACATGTGCAGAGGTTCCACTTTTTACCTCAATATGGAGCCTGGTGATTGCCATGGAGATCACACTGCAGTTTTTGCTATTGTTCAGGTCCCTACTTGGTTTCCATTTTGAACATGTTTCTTTGTGCATGGATTAATCTTCTTGATGGATAATGATATAGATTTTTTTTTTTTCATTATGGAGTCTCTACTTGGTGAGTTGCTCATACCCGCTACTGGAGGTAACATGTTAGATCAACACGCTACCTCCAGTTGAGAAAACCAGAAATTCGTTACCCTTAGTAGCGAGTTGATCAAACTTGCTACTACCTAGTAGTGTGTTGACCCAACATACTAGTTGTGGTAGCCTGTTAAATAAACGCTGACACTTTTATGCAATTATTTCACATAATTTCGCTCTGTATGACCTTTTGTACCCATGATATTCAATTATTCGTTTGAATATTCAGTCCATTCAACCAATAATTTTTGCTCGTCTCTTTAAATTATTCACTTGTGAGGCTTCATTCTTCGTCGTCTCTTCTATCTCCAGCTTTTGCTACCACTTCTCTTCTCCAGTCTTTTGGCTACTTGAGTGGTACCACCTCAGCGTTCATCAATCTTCAAATTCTTAATTAAACATACTCTAATCAACGGTATGTTATATATTTTTGTGTAATAGTTAATTACAATTATTTTAAAATTATAATTATATTAATATTAGGTTAATTAAAAGATAATTACATCTGATAACAACTTTTACAATACCAATTATTTAGTCTAAAACATGACATAGATTGGTATCATTTGTTTGTATGACGACGCAATATTGTCTCATATGGTAGTGAGGTTTATGTGAGTGGTACCTCTAGTATTACTACAATTACCTTGGATATCTCTCTTTTTAGACTAAACCAAATTATATGTATGAGATGCGGTTGACATGATGTTGAAGTTAGGTCCATCAACATTTCATATAATTTTGTAGATACTGATGGACTTTACAAGTTTGTACGAATTCGGGCACAAAGTATTGTGTCTTTCGCTTTACAATTAAGTGTTGAAGTTAGGTCCATCAAAACATTACTGCAACTCCGTGTACTCGAAGTTCAAGTAACACGACAACATCCTCTAGAGTTATTATCATCTCCCCATGTCGAAGATGGAACATGTCACTCTCTGGCCGCTAACGCTCGCACAATGTTGTGAGCAATTTTGGATCGAGTTTGGGATGTGACAAATGAACCACACCCCATAAACCAACAAGTTGCATAATGGTTTTCGCCTCTTTCGAAATAATACTATCCTCTAGTTTTAAACATCTAAATGATATATGTCGGTTGCCACTCGTATCTTAGGAACTATGCTTATCTTGTCCCCAAAGTACGGATGGGTCAACCAGACCAACATTTAAGACATTTTCTCCAAACGAGCGACTTCCTAAAATTACGTGCAGTGGCATAATACTTCTACACTTAATGAAAATAAAGTTTTGAAGGCTGCTACCGGGGACATGTGCAGAGGTTCCACTTTTTACCTCAATATGGAGCCTGGTGATTGCCATGGAGATCACACTGCAGTTTTTGCTATTGTTCAGGTCCCTACTTGGTTTCCATTTTGAACATGTTTCTTTGTGCATGGATTAATCTTCTTGATGGATAATGATATAGATTTTTTTTTTTTCATTATGGAGTCTCTACTTGGTGAGTTGCTCATACCCGCTACTGGAGGTAACATGTTAGATCAACACGCTACCTCCAGTTGAGAAAACCAGAAATTCGTTACCCTTAGTAGCGAGTTGATCAAACTTGCTACTACCTAGTAGTGTGTTGACCCAACATACTAGTTGTGGTAGCCTGTTAAATAAACGCTGACAGTTTTATGCAATTATTTCACATAATTTCGCTCTGTATGACCTTTTGTACCCATGATATTCAATTATTCGTTTGAATATTCAGTCCATTCAACCAATAATTTTTGCTCGTCTCTTTAAATTATTCACTTGTGAGGCTTCATTCTTCGTCGTCTCTTCTATCTCCAGCTTTTGCTACCACTTCCCTTCTCCAGTCTTTTGGCTACTTGAGTGGTACCACCTCAGCGTTCATCAATCTTCAAATTCTTAATTAAGCATACTCTAATCAACGGTATGTTATATATTTTTGTGTAATAGTTAATTACAATTATTTTAAAATTATAATTATATTAATATTAGGTTAATTAAAAGATAATTACATCTGATAACAACTTTTACAATACCAATTATTTAGTCTAAAACATGACATAGATTGGTATTATTTGTTTGTATGACGACGCAATATTGTCTCATATGGTAGTGAGGTTTATGTGAGTGGTACCTCTAGTATTACTACAATTACCTTGGATATCTCTCTTTTTAGACTAAACCAAATTATATGTATGAGATGCGGTTGACATGATGTTGAAGTTAGGTCCATCAACATTTCATATAATTTTGTAGATACTGATGGACTTTACAAGTTTGTACGAATTCGGGCACAAAGTGTTGTGTCTTTCGCTTTACAATTAAGTGTTGAAGTTAGGTCCATCAAAACATTACTGCAACTCCGTGTACTCGAAGTTCAAGTAACACGACAACATCCTCTAGAGTTATTATCATCTCCCCATGTCGAAGATGGAACATGTCACTCTCTGGCCGCTAACGCTCGCACAATGTTGTGAGCAATTTTGGATCGAGTTTGGGATGTGACAAATGAACCACACCCCATAAACCAACAAGTTGCATAATGGTTTTCGCCTCTTTCGAAATAATACTATCCTCTAGTTTTAAACATCTAAATGATATATGTCGGTTGCCACTCGTATCTTAGGAACTATGCTTATCTTGTCCCCAAAGTACGGATGGGTCAACCAGACCAACATTTAAGACATTTTCTCCAAACGAGCGACTTCCTAAAATTACGTGCAGTGGCATAATACTTCTACACTTAATGAAAATAAAGTTTTGAAGGCTGCTACCGGGGACATGTGCAGAGGTTCCACTTTTTACCTCAATATGGAGCCTGGTGATTGCCATGGAGATCACACTGCAGTTTTTGCTATTGTTCAGGTCCCTACTTGGTTTCCATTTTGAACATGTTTCTTTGTGCATGGATTAATCTTCTTGATGGATAATGATATAGATTTTTTTTTTTTCATTATGGAGTCTCTACTTGGTGAGTTGCTCATACCCGCTACTGGAGGTAACATGTTAGATCAACACGCTACCTCCAGTTGAGAAAACCAGAAATTCGTTACCCTTAGTAGCGAGTTGATCAAACTTGCTACTACCTAGTAGTGTGTTGACCCAACATACTAGTTGTGGTAGCCTGTTAAATAAACGCTGACAGTTTTATGCAATTATTTCACATAATTTCGCTCTGTATGACCTTTTGTACCCATGATATTCAATTATTCGTTTGAATATTCAGTCCATTCAACCAATAATTTTTGCTCGTCTCTTTAAATTATTCACTTGTGAGGCTTCATTCTTCGTCGTCTCTTCTATCTCCAGCTTTTGCTACCACTTCTCTTCTCCAGTCTTTTGGCTACTTGAGTGGTACCACCTCAGCGTTCATCAATCTTCAAATTCTTAATTAAGCATACTCTAATCAACGGTATGTTATATATTTTTGTGTAATAGTTAATTACAATTATTTTAAAATTATAATTATATTAATATTAGGTTAATTAAAAGATAATTACATCTGATAACAACTTTTACAATACCAATTATTTAGTCTAAAACATGACATAGATTGGTATCATTTGTTTGTATGACGACGCAATATTGTCTCATATGGTAGTGAGGTTTATGTGAGTGGTACCTCTAGTATTACTACAATTACCTTGGATATCTCTCTTTTTAGACTAAACCAAATTATATGTATGAGATGCGGTTGACATGATGTTGAAGTTAGGTCCATCAACATTTCATATAATTTTGTAGATACTGATGGACTTTACAAGTTTGTACGAATTCGGGCACAAAGTGTTGTGTCTTTCGCTTTACAATTAAGTGTTGAAGTTAGGTCCATCAAAACATTACTGCAACTCCGTGTACTCGAAGTTCAAGTAACACGACAACATCCTCTAGAGTTATTACCATCTCCCCATGTCGAAGATGGAACATGTCACTCTCTGGCCGCTAACGCTCGCACAATGTTGTGAGCAATTTTGGATCGAGTTTGGGATGTGACAAATGAACCACACCCCATAAACCAACAAGTTGCATAATGGTTTTCGCCTCTTTCGAAATAATACTATCCTCTAGTTTTAAACATCTAAATGATATATGTCGGTTGCCACTCGTATCTTAGGAACTATGCTTATCTTGTCCCCAAAGTACGGATGGGTCAACCAGACCAACATTTAAGACATTTTCTCCAAACGAGCGACTTCCTAAAATTACGTGCAGTGGCATAATACTTCTACACTTAATGAAAATAAAGTTTTGAAGGCTGCTACCGGGGACATGTGCAGAGGTTCCACTTTTTACCTCAATATGGAGCCTGGTGATTGCCATGGAGATCACACTGCAGTTTTTGCTATTGTTCAGGTCCCTACTTGGTTTCCATTTTGAACATGTTTCTTTGTGCATGGATTAATCTTCTTGATGGATAATGATATAGATTTTTTTTTTTTTTCATTATGGAGTCTCTACTTGGTGAGTTGCTCAGACCCGCTACTGGAGGTAACATGTTAGATCAACACGCTACCTCCAGTAGAGAAAACCAGAAATTCGTTACCCTTAGTAGCGAGTTGATCAAACTTGCTACTACCTAGTATTGTGTTGACCCAACATACTAGTTGTGGTAGCCTGTTAAATAAACGCTGACACTTTTATGCAATTATTTCACATAATTTCGCTCTGTATGACCTTTTGTACCCATGATATTCAATTATTCGTTTGAATATTCAGTCCATTCAACCAATAATTTTTGCTCGTCTCTTTAAATTATTCACTTGTGAGGCTTCATTCTTCGTCGTCTCTTCTATCTCCAGCTTTTGCTACCACTTCTCTTCTCCAGTCTTTTGGCTACTTGAGTGGTACCACCTCAGCGTTCATCAATCTTCAAATTCTTAATTAAGCATACTCTAATCAACGGTATGTTATATATTTTTGTGTAATAGTTAATTACAATTATTTTAAAATTATAATTATATTAATATTAGGTTAATTAAAAGATAATTACATCTGATAACAACTTTTACAATACCAATTATTTAGTCTAAAACATGACATAGATTGGTATCATTTGTTTGTATGACGACGCAATATTGTCTCATATGGTAGTGAGGTTTATGTGAGTGGTACCTCTAGTATTACTACAATTACCTTGGATATCTCTCTTTTTAGACTAAACCAAATTATTTGTATGAGATGCGGTTGACATGATGTTGAAGTTAGGTCCATCAACATTTCATATAATTTTGTAGATACTGATGGACTTTACAAGTTTGTACGAATTCGGGCACAAAGTGTTGTGTCTTTCGCTTTACAATTAAGTGTTGAAGTTAGGTCCATCAAAACATTACTGCAACTCCGTGTACTTGAAGTTCAAGTAACACGACAACATCCTCTAGAGTGATTATCATCTCCCCATGTCGAAGATGGAACATGTGACTCTCTGATCGCTAATGCTCGCACAATGTTGTGAGCAATTTCGGATCGAGTTTGGGATGTGATAAATGAACCACATCCCATAAACCGACAACTTGCATAATGGTTTTTGCCTCTTCCGAAATAATACTATCCTCTACTTTTAAACATCTAAATGATATATGTGGTTGCCACTCGTATCTTAGGAACAATGCTTATCTTGTCCCCAAAGTACGGATGGGTCGAACGGACCAACGTTTAAGACTCCAAACGAGTGACTTCCTAAAATTATGTGCAGTGGCATAATACTTCTACACTTAATGAACATAAAATTATAATTTCCAACTACAATATATATCTTAAAAAATTAAACATTTAAAGAAATTTAATTGAAAATATAAAGTTTTTATCAATAATATTTATAATTTAGTAGGATTTAAACTTTAAATCAAATTTCCAATTATTATTCTAATTAAATATTGTTCATTGTATTTTTTATAATAATCATTTTTTAATAATTATAATATGTGTAGATAATTATGATTTATATATTTAAATATTAGTATAGATATAAATAGTAAATTTAATGCATAACATAAAAGATCACAAAATAAAATAAATATATTATTATTAATCTAAAGATATTAATAAGAAAATATAAAAATACATAATAAACAATGGAGAATCTCAAACCTGTAAGCGAATCTCCTCACGACTTGCGGTTTTCCTCCCGGCGACTCCCGACGACTGGAGTGGACGATTGGAACAGACACCACTCGACGATGCAGAGAGTTAACGGATGCTGGAGGCGAGCTTCGTGTAGGCGAAGGCACGACATTTGCTAGGCGGCACTTCGGGAAGAGGTTGGAGCAGATGCAGAGGGTGTCGAGCGTCTGCTTCTGATGAAGAGGCAGATGCGGAGCTGTGGAAGAGGAGACCAAGATGGAGCGGCGGGCAGAGAAAAGGGTGGGGTTCAAAGTTGGGGCGGTTGCTAGAGAATAAGGTGGGTGGGTAATGGTTGGGGCGGTTGCTGGAGATGGTGAAAAGGGTGGGTGAGTGGGATAAGGGATGAATTTAAGAAAGTTGGAGGCTATAAACACGCTTCTTGTAGTAGCGTATTGAACCAACGCGCTATTACATGTAGCGTGTAGTGTGTTGGGTCAATGCGCTATTACAAGTAGCGTGTTGGACAAAAATGCTACTCGGTGTAGTGTGTTTGGTCCAATTATCTACCTTAGGTAGCAGGTTACATCAATTTTCTACTAGGGGTAGCGTGTTGGACCAAATATGTTACACACCTTGTAATGCATATACCTACATTTTGAGAATTGTTTTTTGAATCTTTACTTTTTTAAATATTATTTTTAATATGTTTACTTTTTTCAAAAAAAAAATCTACCATTTATTATATATATATATATATATGTACTGGAAAACTTAACAACAAGTTTACACTAACAACCTACACTTTATACAGAAATTAGAACGCCATTAACTATCTCAAAGTTAAATATGTGTAACATGATCATGCTAAAAGTAAAATCAACAATAAGTAAACGACATATTTATTGCAAGCAAGGCAAAATCTTTCACTTGTTGAAAAAGTGGAATAGTAGGAGGGCATGAGTATTGTGATCCAAATAGTATTAACAAAATAGACAAATCTTGCTACTCATGTCGTTCGGGCACAAGAGATATTACATCTTAATCTCGCAAGCGTCAGACGATGTTCTTCATTCCCCAAATATAAACGAAATTTACAATGTTTACTAAGTGTGCAATGATTAAATTAGTGCAAACTTTAGAGTAAATGTATCACAGTAAAATATTTTTTAAATTAAATATTTAAATAATCCAAAATTAATTTCTTACTCATAGTGCCACTCACGAGTAGGACAAAAGACCCTACATACGACTCTCACTCACGATTATGGTGGAATTAGAACACCATATCACGTATTTCCCCTTCGAATCATTGTCAGTGTCTTGTCACGTGCAATTCCCCGTACCACATCTCTACCAACATCGTGTTGTGTCCCGAGCCAGCTCTCAACACCTTATATAGAGTTATTTTTGTACGATTTGTTAAATTGATATTTAGGATGCCTAATCAACTAAACTATTAAGTGTTTCTTTGAACTAAAATACATTATTTAACTAATTGTGAATTTTTTTTTCTTTTTTGGCTAATTGTTATATTGAGTCTAATCATGCATAATTAATTTTTGGAATGCCTAAGCCTAATATGCTGAAACTAACCATTTGTTTTTACCTCCTTCAGGTTTTGTACCTCCTTATGACATGTTGGACTTTTCATCCCTTCAATAGCATCGAGCTTTTCTGGATTTAACTCAATTCCTCTGTGACTGATAATATAGCCCCAAAATATCCCAGGATGTACACAAAAGACACATTTTGATAGATTCGGGCAAGTTGATGAAGACGCATGCACTCGAAATTTTTACTCAGATCCTCGATATGGTCAACACCCTTGATTGACTTGACCAACATGCCATCAACATATGCTTCCATAGTGACACCTATCATCCCAACAAACAACTTGTTCATCGTCCTATGGTAGGTGACGCCAATGTTGATTAATCCAAAGGGTATGATAATGTAGTGAATGATATGACTGTCATCATAGAAAGCAGTGTGGCAGGCGTCACCTTGAACCATCTTAATCTTATTGTATCTTGAATATGCATCCATGAAGCTTAAAAGCTCATGGTCAGAGGTGGCATCGACTAGTTGGTCGATCATTGGCAGAGAGTTTGAAACCTTGGGGCAAGCCTTGTTTAACTCTTTGAAGTCGATGAACATTTTCCATTTTATGTTGCTCTTCTTCACGAGTATCGGGATCGCAACCCAGGTCTGGAACCATATTTCTTTCACGAAGTTAGCGATGACCAAATTTCTTATCTCTTACCTTATATCGAGAGCCTTCTCCTTCCTCATAAGAAGCGTCGCTTCAATCTGCACAAATTTGTTAGGTCCATCCAGCTGAACCCTCTTTATTCTATCAACAGAGGGAGAGTGAATCTTATTTTCTATAGGATCCTCGTCTGTTTGTATGGACAAGGTTTTCTTCTCCTTCCTCTTGAAATGTATGGTCTTTCTACTCAATGATCAGTGGCTCAATTCGTGTTGTAGTTTCTGGGTTGGTGCTGAATCTAAGCTTTTCATGCTAAAATTGCAAAACGAAATTCGTAACCATTAGTGTTTGGATTAAAATCCAAATACCGATTGCTAATCATGGTGGTAAGATCCTTCCACCTTTTGGACTCATCTACTGATTTTTAGAGCTCAGAGCAATCAATTTCGACGGGAGCATAAGATTCATCGTCATCCAATACTACATTGAGCACAACAGATAAAGCTCTCCTCCACAAGCAAATAATTTGAAGGTCAGTTGATCAATTCAACGAATTCAATATCGTTACATTATAGGCTTGTCCAAATGAACCGGTTCAAATGAACTGGTCTGGTCTGGAACTGGTTTGGTTCGAATCGGTTCGGCCGAACTAGTTCCAAAACCAAATCAGTGTTTTTAGCCTTCAAATAGAACAGTTCAAAATAGTACCAAAAATCCAATTCGAATCGGTTCGACTCGACTCGTTTTTTGATACTGGTTTATACTTAAATTTAAATCAAATCACTTTAAACCTATATAATTTTAAAACCGGTTTGAAGCAAAATCAACTAAACCGGTCTGAAATTAAACCAAACCTAGAGATGTCTTCAATAAACCAAACCTAAAGATATATTGGACTCTCGTATGTTGATGTTGGACAGGATTTTAGTCGATTGTGGAACATATTTTCAATCGGTTCAGTATGTTTTTCAGTCGGTTCAGTATATTTTTCAGTCAGTTCAGTATTTTTTTCAGCCGGTTCAGTGTTTTTCAGTTGGTTCAGTATTTTTTCAGATGGTTCAGTGTGTTGGACAGGATTTTCATCCAGTTTAGGTTCGGTTTGAATCGGATTATTTCCAAACCAAAATTATTATTAAAAAACAGACCAGAACAGTTCGAACCAGTTCTGAATCGGTTCAAACCAGACCGGTTCTTTTTTCCTTAAACCAGACCAGTTTTTTTAGAAACAGAAAAATGTACTAGTTTTTTTTCAAACCAGACCAGTTTCAGTTCAGCATCGGTTCGACCCCGAACCGGTTCATGAACAAGCCTATTACATTAATAATTATGCTCCAAAATTAAAATAATTAAAATCGTGTTGATGATAGACAAATGATGAATGGTAGGTGATAATCATGGAAGGAAAATGAAGAATATAGTTAGAAAATTAATATGCAACTTGTTGGATCGTGAAATCCTGAATGCTGATCTGGCAGTGAATTGAATGCCAGACAAGGTTGGGATGACGCTTCAGCTCCAACTCCGGTGAACCTGCAAGTAGGGGAGCGCAACAGAGGGGGTGCCTCTGGGTCCCTCTCCGATGCTTAAATGAGTATATGTGTGTATAAAACTCAAAAACGTAAAGAACGTATGTAAAGCAAGGGTATTTATAGGGTAAGAGAGATAGAACCGTATAAAGGCAACTGAATATCTTAATGTATATTGAGTTGCTGAAGATTCGGATCGTGGGATATGGCAGTTACTGCGAGATATTGCAGTTACCAAATCTAATCTTTAGTGAATGTGTGACCGAGATATGCGGGATATCTTGGCCACTCTGTTATTAACGGTTTAGTGGGACCAGAGGAGAGAGGCAAGGCTCTCTTCGGGGCGAGCACTCCCATGTCGAGCAGTGGAAGGTCGCGACTTGGTAGAGAATGGCGAGCAGTCTGAGAGCCTTTGGCGTCTCTATAGACTTTGGGCTCGATTCTGGATTACTCGATGGTGGGCCAAGTTTGGCTTGTACTTGGGCCGATCCGGTTCGGATGTCATGGGTTTACCCCCTCTATAGTTATTGGGCCTTCGAGGCCTTTTCTTACCGGGCCGTCACTATCGATACCCAACATTTGCCCCCGAAGCTTGATTGAAGTTCCTTCAGTCGAGCTTGATTTCCTGGTAGGGTTTTAGATAGTGACGTCTTTGGTAATGGTTCAGTGCCTTTGAGATACTTCGAGCTCATTTGGCGAGCAATTCCTTCTCTGTTCAAAGCCGAAAGAATATCCTTCCTTTTATTCCCTTTTGGCGATCACTCGAGGTGACTCAGGCTTATGGAAGTCTATCTTTCTTAGTTAGGCGATCATTATCTACCCGAGGTATTTCTGCTAAAGCTTTATTAGTGCGTTGGCGACCACCTTGTCTCCTTAGTGGAATTTTAGCATTTAATAACTGCACGGTTGTCCAGAAATCGAACGGTCACTTGAGGCACGCCTGACATTTACTTTTCCGTAAACCCAGGGTAGCTTGACAGCTGTCTGTACCAGCCAACCGTTGTCTCTTGGAATTCTGACATTGCTTCGGTTTTTTCCAAAAGGGTGCAATTATTCCTCTGCGTCGCTTCGATTTGCTCGTGGCGGTTACTCCCCTTTTGGTCTATATAGGAAACGTCAGTTTCTGTATTCTGTCTTTTACGCTTATCCGCTCTCTTGGATTTTCAGAGCTTCATTGCGATCCTTTCCATTTCTTTTCTCAACCTTCTTCAGCCTTCTTCCAACATTTCCATGGCTCCTCGCAATCAGAGAGTCAAGCACACGGCTCCCAAGGGTGCCAACAAAGCCAACATGCCCAGAAATGCTGATGTCCCTTTGACCATCAGGGATGAAGTCGTTCCCCCTTCAGTAGAGGAACAGACCGATTTGGGCAGGACTGCAACCACTCCTGTGGTGGTGGACGGGCCCGAGCTGAACACGCCTATTTTTTCCCCAAAAGGTAAACTTTCGCCCTTTTATTGCTCTGCTTTGGCAATGTCCTCTGCTGTTCTTTGCTTTTTATGTTTATCATTGCAATATTTGAATTTGTTCGAGTAGACGTCAAGCCTAATGAATTGAAGCCGGCTTATTTTAAGACCGTGGTGGCGCTCGGTGGCTTCAGCGTGGAGGATGCTCCTAGATATCCTGGCCTAGGTCTGCATTTTCCTCACGATGGAGAGGTTTACATTTATGCGGCTCAGATCGATGCTGGGTTGCGTTTTCCTCTCTGTGAGGATTTACAGACCTTGTGTCAGTTTTACGGGATTCACCCCACACAGCTTGTCCCGAATGCCCTCAGGATGTGGGTCGGTTTCAAGTTCCTATGCTTACGCCAGGAATGGGTATATTCACTGGCCCTGTTCCGGTGCTTCTTCCGACTGGCAGCAGGAGCTAACCACCTCCACCACTTCCAATCCCGCTGGCCGAAGTTTTCGGAGTGGGGAGGCCCTCAAGGATGGGCTTGGAACGTCCATGTCCGCCTGATCGATGATTTCCGGGCCACTAACTCCAATTATAAGAAGTTTTACTTCTTGTATAAGGGGGGCGTACCTTGGAAATTGTTTGCTCCGGACAAGGATTTTCCTCCCTCCTTCGAAGAATTGTCCGGGAGTGATCGGAATGCCATCGACAATTTATATCGGCTGCATCGGTCATCTCAGTTCAAGTCCATCCGCTCAGTGGCGGAGACTACCGAGAATGCCCTTGAGATGGCGGGCATTCATCAAGCTACACCAATCTTTGATGATTGGGTAATTTTCTAACTCTTCCCTTGTTTTATTACTTGTAGGGAAGGTTGTAAGCAAGAGCCAGAAACTGATAGGTCTCTTTGATGACCAGGGATTAGCGGGATTGTCCTCCGACCAGGCATTGCTGAACTCTCCTCCTCCCCCCTCTAGGCGTTCGTTCAAGAGGAAGTCTGAGGAGGTGCTTCCATCGGCCACTGCTGACCCTCGCCAACCAGGTATGTTGCTTTGTTATTCGTAGATTTAATATCTTCATACTTTGCGGTTTTTTGTTTTTTGACATTTTGTCTTGTTGTTTTGCAGAGGAGTCCTCAACCGACATGGTCCGGGATCATGCTCCTCCTCCCTCCAAGAAGGTCAGGAGTGAGGGATGTCCGGAAGTCGACCAGCATCCTTCTCCTCCCCCTCCTGGGGGTCCTTCCGCTAATAAAGGGAAGGGTCTGGACGCGGTGCCCCCTTCTCCTTCTTCCCAGGGTCCTTCTGCCGCCAAGGGGAAGGTTTTGACCTTAGCTCCTCCTGTTCTTACTGTGCCCATGGCTCCTCCTAAGGAGTCTGGGACCAAGAAGAAGGGGCATGCTGCTTCCAGCTCATCGAGGGCTCCTGTGGATGAGCATTGCTCCCTTGCCGGCTTGTTTCAGCCGCTTGAATCAGCGAATTCTCGGGAAACTTGGGTCCCCTGTGGGGACCTTATGAAGAAGGGGTATCCTCCCCAGAAGAGCCTCCGGGGCAGCCCGTATATGTGTATGCGGCTTCTGGACGGGATAATTCCCCCCGCGGACCGCTCGATTGTTCCCACGGAACTTCATCAGATCGAGGGGTTCCTTCGGTCCCACTTCGAACGAGTGGCTTTGGTAAGATCTCATACTTTTATTTCGTAGAGTCCTCTCTTTGTCGTTCCCTTATTGTCTGTTGTCCTGACAGCTTTTATTCTATATTTGTTGCCAGTTCGTTCGGGAAGAGGTGATTCTTGGTCGTGTCTTCGGGGAGCTCACCGACAAGTATTCCAGTGTGCTCGCCGAGTTGGAGCAGTACCGAAGCACGGGGGTCACTCCTGAGCAATTGGGGACTATCAAGACTACTGCAGATGCAGCGATCGCCTTGGCAGATAATACCCGAGAGGAATACCTCAGGAAGGAGCAGCGCCTCCTTGCTGATGTCCAGAAGAGGGAGGCTGAAGCCGCTGCCGCTCTTCAGGACTTTGACGCTCTTCACCTGTGTTTAGATCAGGGAGAGATCGTCCGAGTTCGCCTAGATGCTGAACTTAAGGAAGCTCAGGCGCAAGGGGCAGAATCGGAGGCTCGCAGGGTCGCTGCCGAGGCGCAAAGGGACGCTGCTGACGCCCAGAGAGAAGCTGCGGTGGCTCAGATGGAAGCTGCGGAAGCCCGGGGGATTGCCTTGGAGGAGGAGAGGGATCGGTTAACTGCACAATTGAAAGCCGTCCCTTCGCCCCAGAGCGTAGTTGAGGCATTCAAAGCCTCTGAGGAGTTTGAGGACTGCGCTCTGAAGGAGATGAGGTCGGCGATTGCCGATTTTCTCCAAGTCCTGGTGGATGAGGTCCAGGCGGTCGATCCCAACTTTCCTCTTGGGGAAGTCGCCTCTTTGAAGACCTTCCTGCGGAGTCGTCCTTCGCAGCCCTCTGTTGCTGGCGAGGCTGCTCCTGAAGGCGAGCCCAGTACTTCTGCCCCCGAAGGCGAGCAGAGCACCCTTGCCCCCGAGAACCCCGACGCTTGAAGTCCCCAACTCCTTGGCGACCGTATTTATCTTTTTTAGATAGCCATTTTTGTATTTTCTGTTTTTGGTTTGTAATTATTTGTCGAAGACTTGGATTTTTCTATTGAATGCTTTTATATTCTTGAGCCTTTAATCGACTTCGAACATATTTAGCTATCCAATATCTTACTCATAATTACTTTCCACTTTTTTCTTGCTTTGTAATGTCGTCGACCCTTAAAGCCGTAGACCAATCATAAGTTAAACTTTCTAAGGATAATACTTTTGACACTTAAAAGCGTAAACTTCTAAGTTCAAAGAGATATTACCTTCTTTGAAGTTTAAACCTTTGAGGTGTTGGCCTAATAACAGGGGATTTGTAATTTGTCAGGCTTTATCATCGATAGTGATCGCCTAAACTTTCTTTGGCCTGACTTTGGCGTCAGGGCTTTCATTTTGCCTAACATTTCGCTAGGTCTTTTGGCCTGACTTTGGCGTCAGGGCTTTGCCTGACTCTTGGCGTCAGGTTTTTTGAGGCCTAACTTTGTTGTTAGGGCTTTTGTGGCCTAGTTTTATTGCTAGGGCTTTTTGGCCTAACTTTGTTGTTAGGGCTTTTGGCCTAACTTTGTTGTTAGGGCTTTTGTGGCCTGACTTTGGCGTCAGGGCTTTTGGCCTAACTTTGTTGTTAGGGCTTTTGGCCTAGCTTTGTTGCTAGGGCTTTTGTGGCCTGACTTTGGCGTCAGGGCTTTTGGCCTAACTTTGTTGTTAGGGCTTTTGGCCTATCTTTGGCGACAGGGCTTTTTGGCCTAGCTTTGTTGCTAGGGCTTTTGGCCTAGCTTTGTTGCTAGGGCTTTTGAGGCCTGACTTTGGCGTCAGGGCTTTTTTGGCTTCAGCTTGCTTCGAGTGGACGCGCTTTATGAAGGAATGGCTTTCTTTTATTGACATAATCAGTTTGATTACAAACTATGCATAAAATCTTCTTAAATGCTCAGAATTAAATGGACGGGGTAACCTCTCGCCTTCAATGGTTTCCAAATAGTAGGATCCTGGTGCGGCGATCTCTACTACTTTGTATGGTCCTTCCCATTTGGCTGAAAGTTTGTTTTTACTGTCCAGCCTTGTGAATTCATTCCTTCTCATAACCATCTCCCCCACGAAAAATTGGCGAGCGCTAACTTTTCTGTTGAAATACCGAGCGGTCGCCAAGCGCATTTTTGCCTGTGTTTTTTCCGAGAGCCATCTCTTTTCCTCTGCCAAGTCGAGGTCAGTTCTGCGCTCGATCTCATTTGCCTCCGCGTTAAAGTGTAGGACTCTGTGGGTAGGCACTGCTAATTCAGCTGGTGCTACTACTTCTGATCCGTACACTAAACTGAAAGGCGTTTCTCCTGTGGCCGCCTTAGGCGTTGTTCTGATTGCCCATAATACGTTTTCCAGTTCGTCTGCCCAGTTCCCTTTGAATGCTCGAACCCTTTTCTTGAGTCCTGCTAAGACAACCTTGTTGGCTGCTTCAGCTTGCCCATTCGTTTGAGGGTGATGTACTGAACTGAAGCGATGGTCGATATGATACTCTTCACAGAGCCATTTCAACTCCTTTCCAACGAATTGCGGACCATTATCGCTGATGAGTATTTTGGGAATACCAAACCTGGAGAATATGTTGACCTGCATGAACTTGATAACTTGGAATTCCGTTGTCGAAGCTAGAGCTTTCGCCTCTACCCACTTAGTGAAGTAGTCGATCGCCACTATAATGTGAGTACGCTGACCAGTGCTAATGGGAAAAGGACCCAATATATCGATTCCCCATTGAGCGAAGGGCCAGGCACCCGCCATTGGGGATAATAATGTCGATGGTCGACCCGATCGTGGTGCAAACTGCTGGCAAATTTCACACTTCTGTGTTAATTCGGCTGCGTCTTTTCCCAAGGTCGGCCAGTAATATTCCAGTCTGAATGTTTTCCTGCTTAGTGAACGAGCACCTTCATGACATGCTGCTGCCCCTTCATGAGCTTCCTGAAGAACTTTTTTCTGTTTCGGGTAGAGCAACACATCTCAAGTAAGGCGTCGAATAACCTCTTCTATAGAGTTCTCCATCGATGATTAGATAACTGGCTGCGAGTCTTCTAATCCTAGTGGATTCGCCTTCGTCCTCTGGGAGGATGCCTTCTTTCAAATAATTCTGGAACGGTGTCATCCAGGTGACCTGTTCTTGAATGTTGAAGACCTCCGCTCTGTTTTCAAGGACTGAACATAGGGCCTTTTCCAGAAATTGCACATCCTGGATTGTCGCCCCTCCGAAGGCTAGCTTACTCAAAGAATCTGCCATCTGGTTTTCTTGGCGAGGAATAAACTCAATCGCGAAATTTGGGATTTCCACGACTAGTTTTTTGGCGATGCCGAGATATTTCTTCATCTTTTCTCCCTTTGCCTCGTAGGCGCCATTAACCTGATTGACAATAAGTTCTGAATCACTTTTTACTTTAAGCGCTGTTATACCCATTCCTTTTGCCAGTCTGAGTCCAGTGATAAGAGCCTCATATTCTGCTTCGTTATTGGTCGCCGGGAATGTCAAGGCGATCGCGTATTTCAGAGGCTCGCCCTCAGGAGGAATAAGAATTAAACCTGCCCCCGAGCCTTCTTTTGATGAAGACCCATCCGTATAGAGTTCCCAGATTTGATTGTCGTTTGCTGACTGACTTGGCCTGTTTTCTGCCATCGCTTGACCGTTACTCGTGCTTTCCACTATGAAATCAGCTAGTGCTTGACCTTTGATGGCCGTTTTTGGCGCAAATTTGATCCTGAACTCGCTGAGCTCGATCGCCCACTTGACCATTCTTCCTGAAGAATCTGGCTTCATCAGGAAGTTTTTGAGAGGTTGATTGGTGAGGACCGTGATGTCGTGCGCATGAAAGCAGCTTCCGAGCAGCAATAACTAAGGCATAGAGATACTTCTCAATCTGGACATATCTTATTTCTGCTGAGTTGAACATTTTGCTAATAAAATACACTGGACTCTGAACATTATTCTCCTCCCTTATTAAAACAGCACTGGCTGCCACATCGCTAATGCCTAAATAGAGGAAAAGCTGCTCGCCTGGAACGGGTTTTGCCAGAGCTGGGAGTGTTTGAATATGCCTTTTCAAGGACTGGAATGCTTCCTCGCAGTCTGGCGTCCATTCGAACTTACGGTTGGCCCTCAAGGTTTTGAAGAACGGGAGGGACTTGTCGCTTGCTTTGGAGAGGAAGCGGTTAAGAGCAGCTAGTCGGCCGTTCAGGCATTGGACTTCCTTATGGCAGGTTGGTGACTTCATTTCTTCTATGGCCTTTAGCTTTTCTGGGTTTGCTTCAATGCCCTTTTCGCTGACCATAAAACCCAGGAACTTCCCGGACTTGACTCCAAAGGCGCACTTTGCTGGGTTCAGGCGAACGCTGTGTCTCCTCATGCATTCAAAAGCTTCACGGAGGTCGGTGGTATGAGGATTGCCTTTGATGGATTTAACGAGCATATCATCCACGTAGGCCTCCATGTTCCTTCCCAGCATGTCCTGGAACAGTCGGTTCACCATCCGCTGATAAGTTGCCCCGGCATTGATGAGACCAAAGGGCATCACCTTGTAGCATAGAATGTCGCCGTCAGCATAGAAAGCAGTGTGGGCCTCGTCGTCTGGATGCATTCTGATCTGGTTGTAGCCTGAATAGGCGTCCATGAAGCTCAGCATCTCATGACCCGAGGTAGCATCGACTAGCTGATCAATTCTTGGAAGGGGATATGAATCTTTGGGGCAAGCCTTGTTTAAGTCGCGGAAGTCGACGCACATCCTCCACTTGCCGTTAGATTTCCTGACCAAAACTGGGTTGGCTACCCAGCTCTAGAATCTTACCTCTCTGACGAAGTCAGCTTCAATCAACCTGCCGACTTCCTGCCTGATCGCCAAACGTTTATCAGTCCCGAACGATCTTCTCTTTTGGGCGATCGGCTTGATGGAGGGGTCTATCCTGAGCTCATGCGAGATAATATCTGTGCTGATTCCTGGCATGTCGCTCGGCTGCCAGGCAAAGAGCTCTTTGAATTCCTTGAGGAGAGCGGTCATGGCCTCCTTCTGATCCTCGTTCAAGGTGGTCCCAATGCGCACCTTTTTGTCCGGACCATCGATCTCGACCTCCTCCAATTCCTCCATGGGTGATGGTCGAGCCAAGTCCTCGCGGGGATCGGCCTCTGTCTCGATGGCGAGCGCCTCCCTTTGGTTCTTCCTGCGTAAACAGTTCACATAACATTGCCGCGAGGAAGGCTGATCTCCGAGCACTTCTCCAATCCCGTTCGGAGTAGGGAACTTCATCTTCTGGTGGACAGTGGAGGCCACAATCTTATTTGGGTTGATCGTGGTTCTCCCTATAATGGCGTTGTAGGATGTAGGTGAATCGACCACCAGGAAAGTGACCGACACCTTGATGCTTTTCCACCCCTCGCCAAAAATCACTGGCATGGTTATAGCCCCCAGTGGATAAGTTGTCCTTCCCGCAAATCCGATCAGCGGAAAGTCGACCCTCTTCAGGTCGCGTTTTGATTTGCCCATCTTTTCGAAGGCGTCCATAAACAGGATGTCTGTCGAGCTGCCTCCGTCGACCAGAATCCTTGCAACATCACAGCCGTCAATATCTGCCGTAATGACCAGAGCATCGTTGTGGGGTGTGGTGACATGTGCCAAATCATCTTCAGAGAATGAGATGACAATGTTTTCTTCAGGTCTTGGCCGCTTCCCCAACTGAACTGCCGTAGAGATCTGAGTGGCGTAGACCTCTCTGGCGCTTGACCTCTCGCCGCCTGCGCCGAATCCTCCCGCAATCAGATTCACTCTCCTCTTGCTTCCAGAAGGCTCAGCTTGATCTGCAGGGGCTGGTGAACGATGTCTCCTGGGGGGCGTTCGACTTCGGTCTCGCCCTGCAACAAATTCCTTCAACATTCCCCCCTGAATCAGCCTCTCTATATCTCGCTTCAGAATCTTGCAATCGTCTGTCTTATGGCCCTTGCACTTATGGTATCTGCAATAGCTCTCGACATCCTTGCCCATGGGTAACCCACCTCGGCGAGGCATCGGTGGCCTCGCCAAGGATCTCCTCTCCATCTCGACTAGTACCGCTGAGATCTGCCTATTTAAAGGCGTGAAGTACTCAGGGACCTCTGGATGGCGAGGTGCTGGAAGAGACTCGACTCGGGGCTTACTTTCTTTTCCCTTCTTTATCTCCTTCTTACCATCGCGTCGGGGTTCATGGGTTACCCTTAGCGAGGTCGTCAGGAGGTTAGCCTCGATGTTTGCGCGTTCAAGGTCTATGAAACCTTTTGCTCTGGACGCCAACTCCTCCAATGTCTCTATCTCCTTCACGTGATAGCTGTTTCGCAACTTTCTTGAGGCCTTGTTGGCCACATCCAGACCTCTGTAGAATGCTCGAATGATTTCCCCATCCGAGATTCGGCGATCTAATTCTGTGACGTTTTGATGAAAACGCCCGTAGAAGTTGGACAGCGACTCTCCAGGCTGCTGTTTGACCGAGTCAAGGGCGACCACGCTCTTCAGCAATTGGCGCTCGCCCATATATCTCTCCAGGAACTTGCTTCTTAACTCTGCCCAAGTTCCGATTGATCCTGCAGGGAGGCCGAAGAACCAGGACGAAGCCGAGCCCGAAAGAGTAGATGGAAATAGCAAAGCCAAATGATTGGGATCGTTTGACTTACCCAGAAGGGAGGCCTCATGCTTGTTGACATGTACGGTGGGATCTCCTCCACCGCTATACTCAGGTATGGCCCGAGCGACCACATCCTTCGGGATTTTTATAGCGACGAGCGCGTCGGTGAATGGATGAGAGGACTGCTCCTTGAAGGGAGCTATGACTGTCAACTGTCTTTCCTGGAGCCTTTTGTTGAGGAGGTTATCCATCTGATCCACAGTGCAGTACATGGGAGAGGCTCCGGGTGGAGGCGGACCGGAAGGATGGGCAGTATATGCGGCTGCTGGCTCCTTGGTGTGCGCTGGAGGTAGGGACTGCTGACCTGACGTCATCTCCTGATCCTCCTGAGGCGCAGCAGGACCAGGATTGGCCGCTTCTGAAGGTGAAGGCCCTGTGGCAGCAGGGCGGTGGTTTTCTTTAGGAGCAGAGGGATTGTTTTCCTGAGGAGCAGGGGCTTGGCGGCGCGCCTGTCCTAGGATGGCTTCCAGCAAGGAGACCATCTCGGGGGTTAAATTAATATCCTGCCCCGCAATGTGGACTGTCTGCGGTGCAGGGGCTCCGTTTTGATCAGCAGCTGGGGTCGGTCTTGAATCACCGACATGTTCTCGGGCTGTCCGCAGAGGAACAACATTAACTCATGCTCGGCTGGCAGGTTCCTGTTGAAGCGGTGAAGCGGCGGCGGAATCAGAGCTATCTGAGGATCGCTCCCTAGTCTGATTCCGACGGTTGCTTTGGGATCGAGTTCTCATGGCTTAATTGCTCGTTTCCCACAGACGGCGCCAAATGTTGGATCGTGAAATCCTGAATGCTGATCTGGCAGTGAATTGAATGCCAGACAAGGTTGGGATGACGCTTCAGCTCCAACTCCGGTGAACCTGCAAGTAGGGGAGCGCAACAGAGGGGGTGCCTCTGGGTCCCTCTCCGATGCTTAAATGAGTATATGTGTGTATAAAACTCAAAAACGTAAAGAACGTATGTAAAGCAAGGGTATTTATAGGGTAAGAGAGATAGAACCGTATAAAGGCAACTGAATATCTTAATGTATATTGAGTTGCTGAAGATTCGGATCGTGGGATATGGCAGTTACTGCGAGATATTGCAGTTACCAAATCTAATCTTTAGTGAATGTGTGATCGAGATATGCAGGATATCTTGGCCACTCTGTTATTAACGGTTTAGTGGGACCAGAGGAGAGAGGCAAGGCTCTCTTCGGGGCGAGCACTCCCATGTCGAGCAGTGGAAGGTCGCGACTTGGTAGAGAATGGCGAGCAGTCTGAGAGCCTTTGGCGTCTCTATAGACTTTGGGCTCGATTCTGGATTACTCGATGGTGGGCCAAGTTTGGCTTGTACTTGGGCCGATCCGGTTCGGATGTCATGGGTTTACCCCCTCTATAGTTATTGGGCCTTCAAGGCCTTTTCTTACCGGGCCGTCACTATCGATACCCAACACAACTAACTCAATGACTCACTATCCAAAACAGTTATGATTATCATGGAGGATAAATGAATTTGGAAAGAACCTATTTTGTAGAATATTGATAATCCTCCAAAAGCCATCGACTTCAAAGGCAGCATGCGATATTGGCCTCTAGTCAATTCAGTTGTTATAACTGAAATCCATCACTATAGTGTAGCGGATCTGCGTACAAATAGTAAGACATATATTTTAACTGAAAAGCTTTCTGATAATATATATATATATATATATAACATGACTTTTACCATGGATTTACACTTGCAACAAATAAAACAAGTTAAACCTTATGAAAAATTATCACGCAACAGAAAATATCAGCAGATCTAACCCAATGTAGAAATCTAAATAAGTCACTGAAACTTATTCTATAAGATTCTTTCATCCGATAGTAGGTGTCGCCCTGTTAGCCTAGAGAATGCGTTGATTAAGCATGTGATGATAATCCTTGAGGAGATTATTACAAGGACACTTGATCCTAATTATGTTCCTCGTAAGAGGGATGCTTTCGTTATAACCATGTACTCTCGTCATTTTGACAAGTAATGAATTTCATTCCTTTTAGTTACGGTACTGTAGATACAAATATAATCAAATACATAAGTGTCCAATCTCTCATATTAATTTTGTGATTTATCATAATTTGGAGGGCAAGGTAGTCAATTTTGTGCCCACCATTGTTTTTCTTGTCTTTGATTTGTAGAACTGCACCCACAGTCTTTTTAATTGTTTAAGGGAAAAGTATGAAAATGGTGCAACATGTTTCACCAAAATGGTTTTCCAACCCATCTGATGGTTTTAAGTACAACATGTTTAGTCAAAATGGTTTTTGGTACTTCCGTCTGACTTCTGTTGAATACGTACGTTAAGTTAGCACGTGGTCTGTCACGTGACTCTGCCTTTAGAAAATAAATTTTAAAATACCATTTATGCCCTTATCAACCTATATAGTATCCCGCCCAAATGTTTGCCGAAGCTGGTGGTCTGTGTGTCGTGGTAAGGGTGTGCTGTGCATGTCTCCTGAAGCTGGTGGGAAGCTTGAAGATTGCTGTTGAAGTTCTCCATGCCTCTAGGTAAGTACTCTACGTTTTCGTCTTCATCTTCCAAACCGAAGTCCCCACTGAAGACATTCCACGAGTATGACTGCCGATTATGCCACTGTGGGTTGTTGTCGCATGCAATTCCAGCTGGTACGACGAACAACTTCTGGCGTATGTTCTATGGGTGCCCAAGATATTCGGTAATTTGGGTTTAATTTGTCCCAATTTTAGTAGTTTGGAAACCCTAATTTGGAATAGTAAACCGAATTTGATCATCCCTCATCCACTAATTGTGTTCGAAATATGCAGTGGAAAACGTCTTCATGCGGGAGTCACTGCAATTTCTTTGAATGGGCAGACCCTCCAATGTGCGAGTATGGAAAGAGGGCTTTGAAGAAGTTCGACACAATCCGGGCTGAATTGAATGATGAAATTGATTCCCTGCGTTTGATGGTGCAATATAAAAAAAAGATCATAATTTCAATGTTCATTATGATATTAGGTATTGTTGTTTGGGTCATGATGTAATGTAATGGACTAGTTAAGTTGTTAGTGTTGAGTTAATGTGTTAGTGTTTAGTTTTTGTGTTAGGTTGTGTATTGGACCCAATCAGTGTCTGTGCTGTTAATTTGTAGTCTCTGTTGTACTCTGTTGGTGGTTGTTAAACATGAAGAAGTTGTACCAAAAACCATCATATGTCAAACGTGTTTCATTCGTATCTATCATATGATCTACAACTTGTACCAAATACCATCAACACAGAACACGTTATACCAAAATGCCTTCAAAACAGAACATGTTATACCAATATCCATCTGAACAACTGTCACGACAGCATCAGTTAAGTACCAAAACAAAAGTAATACCATTGTCATCTAACAACTACCAGCATTGCCAGAATTACCCACAAAATGGGACACACAACATTCACAAAATGGGACACAAAATGACAGCAACCATCTAGAATCACTGAGTTGACCTAGCTTTGGAGGACCTCAGCTGTTTAACCTTCCTTGGTGATTTTCTAAAACCGGGCCTAAACACTTTGGTCTTCTTTGTCTTCAAGGGTTTTGGTAGAAGGACAATGTCCCTGCAATCTGACAGGACGAGAGGTGCAGTTGAAGCAGCAACAAAGTCGTCACCATCATCAATGTTGATTGGCTGGACGGGTGGTTCATTCAATAGAACGTCCTGCCTGGGCGTGTCCTCCCTAGGAACGTCCATACTGGGCATGTTCTGACTTACTCCGACGCTTGACTTCGAAGGTCTCCTTTTCCTGACTGGAGCTGCTTGGACTTTTGACGCTTGACTTACTCCGACGCTTGACTCCTTGGCCTTTCTCTTTCTCTGCCGAAGTGAACAAAACATTATGTGAAATACAAAATAACAAAATGCTGGAATAATCGAACATACCTGAGATGTTTGAGACGGCTGTTGCGTTTGAGATGTTTGGGTGGCCGTGTTTGGTTGGGTACTCTGAGATGATACATTCTTGACCAAACAACCTCGCTTGTTATGTCCAGTTTTTCCACAACTTGAGCAATATTGACGCAACCCATGCTTTGTTAGAGAAGTAGTCGCGTTGTTCACCTTTGCATGGGCAGCTCTTGTTCGTTTTTTCTTAGGTCTCCCAGTACGCCTTCGGAACACGGAGGGTCAATAGGCAACGCGTCGACCCTGACCCAGTCATCACTACCCGGCATTGGGTGTATGATGGGTTCATATATCTTCCTCATTGCCTCAACACGGTAACAAGGGTGAACGTAGTCTATAAACTCCACTCGAGCATTCATTAAACAAGCACAAGCATGGGCACACGGTATTCCAGATAAGTCTCACTCAACACAAGAACACGTCTTGGCATTAATATCCACTTTGTATTGGTAGGTACTTCCAACTATGATCTCATACTCACCTTGGCCCGCATATAATATGTTCATACCTCAGGCACTTGCTTTGTTCTTCTTGATCTTCTCAAGCACATTTGACATTAGTGCCCCTTCGTGTTTGTCAGCCTCGTTCCTCCTTTCCTGAAAATCCCTCATAATTGTTCTCCTCAACGTCTCCATAAGTGTGACAGGAGGCTTATCCCGGGCGTCCAGAATCTTTGCATTCCAGGACTCGCTGCAGTTGTTTACCACCAAATCAGTTCATACCTTGGCAGGACCTCCTCCACAGCAGTTGCATTCCAGAACCGATGCTCATACCCTGGCAGGACCTCGTCCACAGCCGCGAATATACAATCACAGTCATGGAAATGTTGACAAAAGTGATATGCATAACTGAAAGTAAACCGTTCATACCTTCTGTCGGTCAGACATAATCACCAACTGTCGGCCATTTCCGATATCACTTCTGACCAGCTGAAGGAACCATGTCTATGATTCAGTAGTTTCTGCCTCCCCCATGCGTAGGCTAAAGGTAAGACTCTATTATCTGCGTCCCTTGTTATGGCACTCAAAAGATGTCCCCCGTCCAACCCCTTCAAGTGACAACCATCTAGACCAATGAAGGGTCTACATGCCTTAAACCCATCTACACATGCCTTAAAACACATGTATAATCTTTCAAATCTCGGCCTTAGGGGGTTTGGGATTGGGTCAACTTGGATGAACACTGAGCTTCCCGGGTTGTGAAGGATCACAGTTGCTGCGTAGTCCCGCAGTCTTTCAAATTGTCACAGTCTATCGCCTCGAAGTTTGTCTCTAGCAATTCGTATTCCTTCTTGGATGTTCCATTTCTTCACGTCGAAATTGTATGTCTTGGATATCTCCTCTGCAATTGTCTTGCTTATGACTTTTGGTTCATTCCTGATTAGATCCAGATAGTTCTTCGCAATCCACTTGGCACCAATCTTCCTACTTATGTACGCCTTTGGACAGTCGTGGTCCTTCGTGAGGTGCCGCAGTTGAAATGTTCTCGCCTTGTTTAGTTTAACACCAACCACCTTGAATGGACAATTCTGTACCTTGCATCTGACGATGACCCTTGTGGCACAATTCTTCTGACTAAATTCTGGTTCATATCCCTCTTGGATGCTATGATCCACCATGTACTCACGGAATGCTTTCGCATCCATAAACAACATCCCGACTCTAAGGTCCTTCTTCGCCTTACCGGAGTTATTCTCACCATATACTTCTTGGTCAATGATATGAGGTCTTCTATTACTTGTGACTTCATCCTCAACGTCCGAGGGTGGTGGAGTTCTTAACGTGTCACTCGGATACTGCCCTTCGTTGAAATTATTTGCATCCACCGCTTGAAAAGAAGGAAAATTTTCCTCACCATCCATTCCAATGATATCATCATCTTTCTCATGCCTGTGAAGGAAAAAGCTTTCTCATCAGTGTTTTCTTGTTCATCACGTTTCAAATCAAAATTGAAGGGAAAAACATACCTTTGGTTGCAGTCGCTTCTACCTTTGACTGCTTTATCTTTTCCCTTTCCCTTTCCCTTAGTCCTTACGTTACTATCATCAACGCTGTCATCGGTCGAGTCTAAATGACTTTCGTCCATTTTTCTTGGCTTCCAGTTGGGATCCGAAACTGAATCGGAATCTAAATTTGTGTCTGTGTTTTGGTCTGACTCATGCACTCTATCATCATCAATATCATCCTCCATTGGTCTCTTCCCTTTGTCTTTTGACATTACTATCAAATAGACAAGCTAATTCAGTAATAATCCATCAAATAAACAACAAAACGTACAACATCAACAACCGACATGTTTCATAAATCAGTCCAAATGTAACAACCCTAAGCAAAGATAACTTCACAATAAAATCAGTCCAAGTCCACAATATCAGACAGAAGCAGTCAAAATCAACCAAGGTCCGAAAAATCACAGAAAACACACTATTCGGTCCAAGTCCACTATTCGGTCCAAGTCCACTATTCGGTCCTACTCACCCAATAAACACAGAAAAATCACGACTTTATACTGTAATAATCAAGGACATACTCACCGAAGCCTTTTGCAAGAACTTCCTCGGCGAAATCACCAACTGTCGAACCGATTTCTCAACAACTTTGTTAGAGAAATCACCAACTGTCGAACGGATAGAAGAAGCAGACGAAACAGCACACGGTAGAAGCCTTCTCCAGCCGAGAACGAAGCACAAGGAGACGAAATCGAAGGAACGAGCCAAACCTAAAACCGGAGGAAGGAGACGAAACAGTACACGGTAAGGAGAACCCAAGAACAACCACTTCAGAATGAATGAAGAACCCAAGAACAAGCACTTTAGACAGGACCAAATAAGGAGGGCATATATGTCTTTTCAAAATTGATTTCCAAACGAAAATACGGTTTATAAAGTCACGTGACAAAAACGTGACAACTTAACAACATAATTAAACGTTTTGTAGACGGAAGGTTCATTTACCATCGTTTACAAACGTATTTCACCATTAACCATCGTCAAAAAACAAATAGCACCAAAAACCATTTTGGTGAAACATGTTGCACCATTTTCATACTTTTCCCATTGTTTAAACTTGGTCCCGAAAATTTTGAATCGTTTAATGTAAGTTCAGTTTCACCATTAAAGTTTATAACTATTTAAATTCAACCATATAGATTCTATTTGAACCTTCAATTTTAATTCACTATTCAAACTTTTTATTGCTTAACTTTCATACATTTCACCCTTATTTGTATAAATATGAAAAGATCATCCCTATAATTACTAATTATCATTCTCAATAAATTATTTTGAATAACTTTTAAAATTTGATCCCAAATTGATTAATCTCATATTTCATGATTGCCAAATCTAAGGTTAAAGTTATTTATCTCACAACTCAAAGTCTCAAACTCAGTTATTTGCTTAATGTGTTCTAAGTTGTACAAATCTCATAAGTTAATAGATTTGTATAATTTGCACTACCTATGAGGAAGTCTACTATATAAATAAAAAAAAAGGTAATGTAGCAAACAATTGTTTTGTTTGTGACTAGTAGATCAAGTAAAAGCATCTTTTGTACATGATTTGGTAATCAAATATAAGTCTGGTACCCCTACCTTCGTATCTGCTCATTCATGTTGGTGGCGAGCTGCTAATGGTTTTACCTAAATTCTTAAAGAAGGATAAACTGCTTCCTTACCACATGTGGTAGGTATACTCAATTGTCTAAATAAATGTGGTAGGTATACACACATGCAGATGCATGTTTGTTGACCCATGTGCGTACACCAAACTTCATATTGAACCATGTCCTTATTATACATGTGGTAGGGATACACACATGCAAATGACCAAAAACGTTTCCTTACCTCCGCTTCTCTCAATCATATGACTTCCATGTTATGATAGATGTGTCACATGCAATATATGTGTTCACAATGTGGTATGATATCTTGTACAACTTGAATCAAACTCTAAAATTCATCCTTTAATCACATTTAGGGTAAACATGAATTATTATTTAATCACATACAGTTCACAATGAAGCATCAAATAATCACATTCAGCTAAACAAAACTCATCATTTAAACACTTATAAACATACCTACTGTCGATTTGATATTATTGTCCATGCCCTTTCAGCGTCTATGTCTACCACCAGAATTTCCAAAAACCATTTCCAGGAGTTGTGGTTTTCCGCTTCCACCCTTGCAAATGTCACAGGGAACAACTCATTATCACCATCCCAGGTAACAAGGGGCCCTTCAATAAACATTCATCCAGTGCTATAAATGACCTAAAACCATTTCTCAGTCCACTTGAACAAGCTTCCACGCAGACGTAAAGTCTTTCAAACCTTGGTCGTAAGGAGCTGAAAATGGAATCTACATGGACGGCGAGAGTGCTTCCCGGGTTTTGTTCGTGTAATGTGGCTGCGTAATCACGAACCCTACCAAACTCTTCAGTACGATCACCAGTTATCTTCTCCTTTGACATCCGCATTCCTCGACTTACGTAAAAACGGTTGACATTCCATCTAAATCGTCGTTGGATCTCACCGCGAATGATGCTATTTTGCAACATTTGTAAAACCCATAGAGATGAAGACTAGTAGGACATAGAAAGAAGAGGAAACCAGTAAAAATGCATCGATAGCGTAAATTTACTTTTGGGTCATCCCTAATCATGTCTATAAGTTGCCGCACACCCATTTTATGCTGATATTGTGGTTATGGTGTACTCGAGGGCACTGATGCTCCTTGACTAGTTGACAGATTTCCATGGTCATTTGTTGGTTCAGTCTTTGTGCAACCACCTTAAATCTGCATTTGTGCGTGCAGTATACTTCGACTCTTGTTTGATTGTTGACCGGGAAATCCACATCATACCCATTAACTATTGCGTTGTCTCGCATTGCCTTTCTACATTTTCGACACTGTCAAATAAAATACCTAGATTGAGATCCAAATTCGCAATATCTTTGTCTTCGTCGTATACCTTCCTTTTTCTCAACTATTTGTCTCGTCCACGTGATCAGTCTTCGTTTCTACTTCCAGTGTATCGCTACTACATTCACTAACTGATTCTCCAAATCACCCAAACGAACGGTAACGCAGCAACCAAAAGAGAAACTCAAACCATTTAAGTACAATCAGACAAACTTAATGCACAAACACACATAAATGAAAAAAATTTCAACATCAAAAGTTCAAATTTGGCCAAAAAATTGAAACTTTATGCACTACAAGACATAAGTCTGCTATTTCTGACAAATTCAAGAGCAACTTTAACATAAAAAAATAATCTTTCACACACAATCTTTCGAAAAAAATTCAATAAACCCTAAATGTGGATCAAAGCTTTGATCTATAAATAGATGAGTTTCAATAGCACGGAGAAATAAAAGTACTAAAAGCGAACTCGTAGGTGGTTCGAAATACAACGATTCCTCTTGAAATCGTGATGCCCGTATGTAGTCAAACTGCGGCTAAAGGAAATGAGACAACTTAAACTGAATTTGTAAGGAAAATTTTCATCACAAACCACGGTGCGACCGTGCATGAGAAATTGGAGAAGTTTCAGGAATCTGGAGAGTACAAGACAGAATGAACCGCAATTAAAATATTGTCTGACACAACGGAAATGGGGGGAAACTGGGGAGGGGCTGATGAAAGGTAATTTCAATTATCGTAAAATAAACTAACATCTCTCACATGATTGACACATGAGAAAAAGACGGAAAAGTTTAATGGTTAATAAGAAATGATATAAGTGTCATTTGGTTTGGTGGTAAGGAGATTTCACATTTCCTATAAGTTTGTTGGTTCGAAATCAAATGGGACATTTATTTTTACAAAATAAACTCGGTTACTTTGTCAAAAATTTCTTGTTTTGTAGCTAAAAATAGCATTTACCAATGAAAATATGGTTACGTCGGTAAAATTATATGCCCTTACCAACCAAAAATAAATATCGACGGTAGGAATATTCAATTTACCGACGATATGTTAAAATCATCGGTAAATTAATATTTATCGACGTAATGTACATGTCGTCGATAAAGATATGTATTTTTACTGACGATATTAGATAATGTCATTAAATAAATACTTTCACCGACGACAAGAAAAATTGTCAACAATAAAAATTGCCCCAATGCACCCGGATGTTTGAAGATGTTGTTAGATGCACCCCGCCTGTTGTTTTGTTCACCCATATGTTTGGAATTGTAGTTAAATGCACCAACTTGTTTTAAAGTGTTGTTTTGTGCACCGTGAACATTTGAAGATGTTATTAAATGCATCCACTATTATCTTTCTGTCTCAGTTTTCCGTTAAAATCACGTGATTGTCTCGTGTGATCACAAAGACACCTTCTCGTTTTACAGATTTCATCACCATGGTTCAAATCAATTAAATTTCAGAACCATGTGACTATCACGTGACGATATAACGGACGAAAGTAACGGTGAATATGAATGTGGTGCATTTAACAACAATTGCAAACATATGGGTGCACAAAACAACATGTGGGATGCATTTCACATCATCTTCAAACCTCACGGTACAGAAAATAACATTTTAAAACAAGTTGGTGCATTTAACAACTTCACCCAAACATCAGGGTGCAGTGAGACAATTTACCCAAAAATATATTTACCAATGAAAATTTAGTTTCGTCGGTAACATATGTTTTACCAACGAACATTTACCAACAACATTATTTTTTGGTCGGTGAAAGAGGGGTGTTTTTTTTTTGGCCAATAAACATCATTAATTAAACATCGTCCGAAACCGGGTTCGAGTACAAAATAACATCCGCAATAATACAACGACATAAAGGGGTTGGGGGTGAGGACACCCAATCCGACGGACACAACCCCGCTAATACATTCTTTGCCAACCAATCCGCACAAGAGTTTGCGGATCGGGGAACATGTTCCCAAGCAATCTCCCCAACCGACCGAGAAAGGTTTTCCGCATTCGACAAAAACGGGTCCATCCTCCACGAATATTCCTTCCCTCGAAGATGGTTGATGACGGTCAATGCATCCGTTTCAATGATTACCCGAGGCCAACCTTTGTCGATCGCGAGTTGTACCCCGTGAAGTACCGCCAAAGCTTCAATCTCGTCCACCGAGCCGACTAGTTGGGTCCTGGTTGATCCCCCACGAACCACCCCCATGTCGTCCCGCGCGATAACCCCGAAGGCTCCTTTCATAGAGTGATTCTACCACGCCCCGTCACAATTTATCTTGATGACTCCCCGAGGTGGCCCAAGCCAAGCTTGGATCTGTTTGTCGGCTCTTGCATGGTGTTTTGCCGACCCCAACTCCTCGATGGTTCGGTTGATCTCCATGTGAATCGCGGTAGTGCACGGTTGAGCATTATCGAACACGAGCTTGCACCTCGCCTTCCAAATGACCCACGCCACCACCATGAGGTTTCTCCATCCCCGTGCCCTATGGTTTCCCCGCGGTCCTGAAAAGTTAGAAACCATACCCAGCCATTCGTCGACCGATTGAGCACCCACATCAGCATCCGGTTGTGTCAGATAAGGAGTCCACACCTGTTTCACCCATGGGCAGCCGAACAACATGTGTTCTCTAGTATCGCTAACCAGACAAGTCGAGCAAAGTCCGTCAATGTTCACTCCTCGTCGAGCAATGGTAGCCTTCGTCGGAATGATATCATGTGCAAGCTTCCAAACAAATGCCTTAATCTTAGGCCAAACTTTTTCCGCCCACACCGCCTTCCATACAATTGGGCTCACCCTCGGTTGTCTCGTGATAGAGGCATTTACCGTGAGACGCCGAGCCTGAGAGGTGTGGAGTACATGGTACGCCGACTTGACTGAAATTGTACCCGACTTCGTGTGTGGCCATCTTAGAGTGTCTGTGGCCTCCCCGATCGGAATAGGTACCTGCAGAACCGCTTGTACATCGTCCGGGTGCACAACGTCCCGGATTAATGTTTCGTTCCACCCCCGGACGTCTTGATCAAACCATGAGACTACCCTTTGTTGGGGTAGTTGATCCTCGGCCACGGCTGGTCTGATCCTTAGATCGGTTCTGTTTGTTACCCACGGGTCCGTAAACGGGCGGATAGATCGTCCATCCCCAAGCATCCACACCCCTTCGTCTCTGATTACATCCCGACCCTCTAGGAGGCTCGACCAAGCCCACGAGGCCCTCCCACCCGCCGAGGCCTGCATAAAAGATTCATTCGGGAAATAGAGTCCCTTGAGAAACCTTACCCAAAGAGCGTCCAGTTCTCGTAAGATCCGGGAGGCCATATTTGCAAGGATCGCACGGTTAAAGTTGTTCATGTCTCTGAAACCGTATCCACCAACTGACTTAGACATCGCCATGGAGCCCCAATTCTTCCAATGCATCTTCCTATTGCCCTCCCTCGACCCCCACCAGAATCGGGCAATGAGGCTATCAACCTCATTACACCAAGTGGTCGGGATCCTGAAAATATGCATTACATACGTTGGGATAGCACTGAGGACAGATTTGATGAGTACCTCCTTTCCCGCGTGGTTAAGCATTTTGTTCCGCCAACAAAGGATGTTGTCACGAACCCGCTCCTTAAGATAATTGAGAGCCTCCCTCTTTGATCTTCCCCAAATGGTCGGGAGGCCCAAATAGAATCCCGGGTTACTCGAATGTGTTACCCCAAACAGATCAGATATGCTCCTTTTGTACGCATCTTGAGCTCCTGAGTTGAAATAAAGCGTTGACTTGGAGAAATTGATCTTCTGTCCTGATGCCGAGCAGTAGGCACCTAGAGTATCCTTAAGGTTCATTGCCTGTGCCAACGAGCCTTTGAGGAAGAAAATGGAGTCGTCCGCGAAGAATAGGTGTTGAATCTCTAGACAATGCCTCTTCGGGCGGATACCTCTAAATGCACCCTTTATAACCTGGTCGTCAAGTAATCTAGACAGGACATCAGCGACCAAAATGAAAAGGTAAGGTGAAAGAGGGTCACCCTGTCTTAGACCCCTCGAGGGACGAATGATGTCCGATCGATTACCGTTGATCAGAACCTTATATGTAACCGTTGACATGCATGCCTTAATCCAAGCTATCCATTTGTCATTGAATCCCCATTGTTTCAAGCTCATAAGAAGGAAATCCCATTCAACGCGGTCATAGGCCTTCTGCATGTCGATTTTAAGCGCACATTCCGACCTCCCTGACGGGGTTCTTGGCTTGCCTCTTGTCTTAAGATAGTGGAACATCTCATGCGCGATAATAACACTGTCCTGAATGCGTCGCCCTGAAACAAACGCACTTTGGAACGGGGTGACCAGTTCTGGCAAATAGGTTTTCAACTTATTCGCCAGAACCTTAGAGATAACTTTATAGCCAAAGTTGCACAAGCTAATAGGCCTAAAATATGAAGCACATACGGGGCTAGCAATTTTTGGGATCAAGGTAATATGTGTATGGTTAAGAAATGAAGGCATAATACATGTCGCAAGGAAGGCGTTAACCGAAGTGAGCAAGTCCGTTCCGACCGTTGCCCAACTCTTATGGTAGAACGTCCCCGAGAAACCATCCGGACCCGGTGCTTTAGAACCACCCATCTGAAAACACGCCCTCTTAACCTCATCATACGTTGCGAAAGCTGTAAGTCCATCATTCATATCCGATGTGACCGAAGTCGGCACACTTCTAAGAATTTGACCAAAATCTGATGTCGGCTGAAACCCCCCCCCCCCTATCTGATTCGAATAAGGTCGAGAAGAAACCATATAATTCATCTTTGACCTTCTTGTCCCCCTCGATCCAATTCCCATTCACGTCCTTAAGACGTGTAATTTTATTCTGTCTTCTTCTAGAGAGAGTGGTTTGGTGAAAGAACTTGGTGTTCCTATCCCCGTGACCCAACCACTTAATCCTCGACCTTTGCTTCCAATATATTTCCTCCCGCTTCCAAAGCGCATGAAGCTTAGACTTTAGGGCCCTTTCGACGTCCACCACCGAACCATTGTTTTGCGCGGTCGACACATTTCGAATTTGTGTCTTAACCTTAGCAATCTCCACGAGGTTGTGCTTGAACTCCTTAGAGCTCCATTCGGTCAAGGCCACTCTACACCGATCCAGTTTCAATTTAAGCTCATGACCATGGACCACCGGACCTCCTCTATGCCAAGCCGAGTTGATAATGTCAAGGCATTCATCCTTTTCCAACCACATGTCCTCGAACCGGAAATGACTTTTTCCTTTTGTCTCGTCGGTCTGAAGTTGTATGGAGATTGGGACGTGATCAGATCCGATCATGAGGCCATGTGAGCATTGTGCCGATGGAAACAGTGTAAGCCATTCCGGGTTATCAATCGCCCTATCCAGCCTCTCCCTTATCCTATCTCCCCCTCTCCTATTGTTGCTCCAAGTGAACATGGATCCCTTGTAGCCCATGTCTTCAAGGTTTAGATCGTCTAAGAGATTATTGAAGCCGTCAATTTTATTTTGGTCCTTTGGGACCCCTCCCTCCTTCTCCCTTTGGTGGGAGATATCATTGAAGTCGCCTATGCAAACCCATGGATCCCGCCTGTTAAGCCCCAAGCATCTCAAGGCTGCCCAATTCTGTGATCTTCTCGCAAAAACCGAGTCACCATAGACCCAGGTGACCCTAGTCATACCTCTGAATTCACAGCTCGTAACCGTCGTGTCAAAGAAGTTCTTATCACTCGAAATAACTTTGAGGTTTACCTATTTTGTCCACCAAAGAGCTAAACCCCCACTCGCACCAATCGGCTGCACGTACGCAGCAGATTCCATACCGATTTCCCGTCTCACCCTTTCGCAGTGGGCCTCATTCTTCTTCGTCTCCATGAGGAAGACAATAGCCGGATGAGAGCCCCTCACCAGGTCATTTAGATGTCGAATTGTCAAAGGAGACCCTAACCCTTGACAATTCCAACTGATGTAAATCATTTCGACCCAGTGTCTGTCGATTGACAGCCACCGGACAACTTAGCCTTCTCTGATTGCCTCGTCCTCCTCCCCTCTGGTTTCCCTTCCACAATCTTTTCAATCCTGTCGTTCGTGTCTTGGGTGACCTTCCCCCCCCCCCCCCCCCCCCGATGTGAAACAGATCATACCTGCAGTTCCCATAGCTGAGGGGCCACTCTGTGTCTTCCTACGTTTCATTGGCCCCTCCTTCTGATCGGTCGGTCCCCTTCTCTTTTGTTCTGGTGGTTTAGTGACAGCCCCCAACCAGTGAGAGCTTGTCCACGAGCTGTCAGTTCCTTTTTTCGGGTCAGTCAGACCAGGTGTGGCCATCGGTGCAAGCTCCTTTCCAGTAACCAGCCGATCCATCTGAGGTCTATCCACCACCAGATCGTTCATGTCTTGATCATCCAGGTCCGGTTCCTTATTGACCACATCAGAAACAACTCCCCCAAACCCCGACTGCACAACCTCCAAGCCTCCATACAGGACTGCATTTTTATCGAAAATGCTGGTTCCTTGCGAATCCTCATCGTGTATCGGAGTTAAGGGAGTAGCAGTAGCGAGGATCCGATCGATCTCCTCTACAGGCAACTCCCCTTCCTCGACCATATCCTTATTGCAGTTCCCCTGTCCTCCACCTATAGCAGTTACAGTATTCCCAGTCTGCATAACTGGTGCTGTTGCTACGGACTTGTTCTGTTTCGATGACTCAGCCTCCTCCTGAGCCTGCATCGCAAGGTTTTGCTTGTTCATCACGGAAGGGGCATTGTTTGAGCTGTAGCTGGACACATGGCTCCTTTGATCAGCCCAAGCTCTCCAACCCGACCTCCCATTCTGCATCCTGGCATTTGACATCCCCCTAAATCCTGACTCTTGTTGGAGCTTCGGTCCCTGTTGTTGCATGACCTGTGTCCAAGACTGGAACCGTGGATCTCTGGAGGTGGCCTGCCGTGCACCACCCCCCACACAGACCCAACGATTGTTCATCTTGGGGCGATCGCAAGTGGTCCAAGGACCATACAATGGTGACCCATCAGATGTGTCCATAATAACAGGTTCCGAGCAAGACTTAGATGAATGTCCAATTAGACCACATCCATAGCAAAGTTCCGTGAGCCTCTCGTACTTCACCGATGCCCACTGCTCATTTCCACTCGAGTCGATGCATTTAAACCGAGGCATGAGAGGAGCAGCAATGTTCAGGTCCACCAACACTCTAAGGAAGGTTCTTTGTTTCATCACTCTGTCCTCCTCCGTTCTTAGACAGACTCCAATGCTATTTCCGATACTCTGTGCGTTAGGTGTGTTCATCATTTCCAAGCTTAGACCGTGAATTTGCACCCAAACCTGTAATTTGAAGAAATCCACATCTGTAACAGCTCTGTTCACAGGGCATGATCTGATGTTGAGGCAATGGTCGTGGATGGACCACGACGAGAGGTCCATGATCCGTTCTTTGTCCTTTAAGGAGGCAAAATCGAACTCTAAGGTCGAGTCATTCATTTCAGCAATACTGACAGTACCGAAACGAGCCCAGACATCTTTAAGAACGTTCATGACAACATTATTTTTCACTTGTCTATCGGAGAGCAGCATACCTAGGGCCCTAATCTCAGGTGTATCATTCAAACCCAGCTTACCAGAAGCCACCAAGTTCAGGAGAGACATACCCGGGTCCGATTCACCTAAAGAGTTGGGCGCAGCCATACCGGACGAGCTCACAGCAGTCTCGACCACCTGCAGACAAGAGGAAGACGCGAAGAAAAGGAGGAACAGATAAGGGTTATAACTCACAGAAGATGCCAAGGCAATTGACAATTGGCGATCGCCCGATGATTGTCCCGATCGCAGCTCCCCTGCACAAATGAGGCAGCAGCAGGACACTTTGGGATGCAGCAGGCTGGCAATAAAGATAGCAGTAATTGAAGCGATGAATTCCAGGAATGATCGCGCGTAGGAAAAACAAGCTGGCTGAGATCGATTCTAGAGTTGGAGGTTGCCTTGGAGCCAGAAAACGAGTCAGGCGCTAGGTTTCAGGGGACTCCCAGCTGGGAGAAGCGCGTCCATGTACGCGCGCAGGGACGAAAAAAAAAAAGTCTGATGACCTCAAAGAGGGGATTTCACTAGTGAATGTTAATGAGAAATAATTTGTTAATATAGATTTTTGTATGGCGAGAGAATACTATTTTTTTATATAACTTATCAATACATTGATATAAATTTGAGTTTTTTTTATAGATATGAAAGAAAAATGATATAAAAGATCTTTTAAGATGTCAGATTATCTAATCAAGTTTTCTCTAAAAGTATATATTTGGTAAGAAAATGAAAATTTACGAGTCTCACTAAACAGTATAGTCTAAACTTAACCTACTTTAGTGTTATATTCTATATTTTTTTAGAATATCAAATTGAAACAATCTTTTACCTCCCCATTGAAAGGGGACAATCTCCACTACTGGAGATCCAAAATATGCAAACAAAAATATTCCATCGATAAAAGTATAAAATTTGTCGGCAAAACTACCGAGAGTGAAAGTTTATTGACGGAAAAAAAAAAGCAATTTTTATGTATGTAAAAATAGTGTATTTATCGATGAAATAATCATCAGTAAAAACTCTAATTTCGTTGGCTCTTTCTTATTTTTTATTAATTTCGTCGGTAAGTTTCATTATTTACCGACGACACTATTCTTGCCGCAATTAAATTTTGTCAACAAAACTATTTATTCTCGACAATTAGATTTACCGATTACAGTTATCCCGTCGATAAATATATTCGACGTCGACTTGCTTTAAGTTTGTAAAATGAAGTTGCCGACGAATTACTTTTGGTCGACAATAACCTATGCTAACAATATACATTTGGAGGACAATAAACTATGTCGACGAATGACTTTTCGTCGACAAAGACCTTTGCCAACAAATTACTTCTCATTAGTTTCTATTTCAACAGGAAACAACGACATTCAATAATATGATAATCGAACATTATACATAACTAAATATAACGTAAACATTCCACGACAAATATAACGATCCACAACAAACGTAACGTTACAAATTCCAACAATCTTAAACAATATAATACTCAAATCACATATAAATGTTCAAATAAAACATTCTAACATAATCATCAAGTTGGACCAAGTAGTTCACATCCTTACAAAGCAAGTAATCCCCATATACTTAACCCTCCACACATTTGAAACAAAATGTATCGACAACAAAAACTTCAAACTTCAATAAAAGTAAACAAGTCTACGATGATTTAAATAAAAGTAAACAAGTAGTCATGTATGAAGATTTACCTTGTGCTTCGTCTGAATGTATATCTACTCTTGAAAAGATACTTGATTTCGTAATAATCGACATAATTTGCTCATATTTCTTCTTTAGGTCTTCCATAACAATTTTGCAGGCTTGCTTCTTCTTCTTCTTCATCTATTTTTTGCGTTAACTCATCAATTCATGTTGCATCTTCTGGTAGGGGTGAGTAATAAAACCGTTTATGGACCGAAACCAATGGTTTCACTTAAATGGTTTTACCGGTTCTGGTCTAAATTTCGATCTTAGACCATTTAGACCGAACCAGACCGGCTTGTTTTTAAAAACACATGTCGCTTTCAGACTTACGTACCCTACCACTCAAAAACACTCACCTCCCATACCGTCACAAAAACCTCACATGCACTTACTCTGACACCTCCACACACATACTCATTAATATAATATATAAATATATATAACTTTTGTGTTTTTGGCCTACCTTCGATTTGGTTATGAAGTTTGTTTGTTTTTAAATGTGGAGCTTATTGGGAAGTAGTAGTGTTTGACGATAAAATTTAAAAAAACAGAGCTCTCTATTTATTAAACAAATTTAAATCTATTAAGAATTCTGCCGTAAAGCCTAACAATCTAAATGTGCATTTATCTAAAAAAGAATTACGAACTTATCTTCAAACAAACACGCATTAAAACAATTATAAAGATATTTTTGAAAATAAATAAAAAGTAATAATGGTTGTTATATATATATATATATACACACGTAAAATAATATAGATTGTGCAAGTTAAAACCAAAGAGAAAGAACATGCAAAAATTCAAAATGAGATGATATTTTGATGAAGTATGAGATAAATATCATTTTTGTTATATTTTTTTTGTTGATTAATTAATTAATTTATTTTTTGGCCATCTAATTTTTATTTTGCAGGAGAATATCCTTCGATCAAATTCCATATTAGTTACATCAATTTTGTTTGAATTGTGAACAAATTTTGTTTTATTTGATTAATATTTTTGATAAAATAGAAAACTATATAAAAAATTATGTCTAATGGTTCAAACGGTCTAAATGGTCTAGACCGAACCAAAACCGAAAAAACCAAGACCATATAAACGGTTCAAACGGTTCCGGTTTCGATCTCAAGACCGAAATTAATGGACCGAAATTTTCGGTCTCGGTCTCCGGACCGGTTTTTGCTCACCCCTATCCTCTGGTTTTGAGACTTAACGTCTAATGTTTTTCTTCTCTCTTCAAATATAGCGTCATTATTCACAAAATTTTATTGTTTCTCATTGGTAGAGGCAACACAAATTGAACAGAAGCTCCTTGGTTCGACACCTCTCACTAACAGAATATGAGTTATCCTTTTTACTGAACCTTCTACAGATATTTAACAGAAGCAAATGCTGTTTTTTTTTCTACGGAAACTTAAACTACTGAGCCGTATTAACAAAAGTAAATGCTGGTTTTTTTAGCACAACACAATTCATTCAACAATAACACAAACCTCGTAATTCATTCAACAATACTGAATCTGGTTAAGGAAACATAATGTATAATGACAGTACATAATTAACACAATCAGTACATCCTTCAACACTGAACTTTAACAATACTTAAAGTACCAGAAGCAAACCCATTAAAATAATGACATTACATAACTAACACAATCAATACATAACTGAACATTCTAATGACATTAGTTCAAAATGGTTCAAACCTTTATAGCAGAGCATACTGCATAACTATATATAAACAAACTACAAGTACAACTACCAATCCAGTCAAACAACACCAATGTAGTTGTGGATGGTACATAACTTCAAAATATCATTATGCGTGTCTCTAATTCTTGCCAATTATGTTGACGACGTTGCCCAACTCTGAAGTGTTAGCTCCCGCCAATTCCTTTTTTTTTGGCCATCGCCGCCAATTCTATTGATTGCATCTGTATTTGTGCTGTTACACAATGTAATTAAATATATATAAATACAATTAAATGAGTGTGAATTACAAAACAAAAGTCAAATAGCTTGTTGGTAACCGTTATGCTTAACAATGTGAACAATAGAGCGGAAATATGTATTGAAGCTTATTGAAGCATTCAACTTAATCTTCATTAATGTCAATAGATCCTACTTATAATACATTGATTGCTAATACAACAAAAGCTATCTACTACAAGTAATAATACAAGATGCTAAAGTATACATTAAACTAATGAAGTATGTGTAGCATGTGTATGATTTTAGGGAAGAAGTGGAAGACATGGAGGAAGACAAAGAATGGTGGTGACATGTTGTCCAAGATGCTTTCCAACACTCCCCCTCAAGTTAAATAGTCGGATCTCCAATATTTAACTTGCATATCACGTTTCTGAAGCTTACTCCATTGACAGCCTTAGTGAGAATATCTGTCAGTTGATCTTCAGATCGAACGAATGGAATTACAATAGTCTTGTTATCTAAGTTCTCCTTTATAAAGTGCCGATCAATTTCAACATGTTTGGTACGATCATGTTGAACTGGATTCTCATAAATACTTATAGCTGCACGGTTATCACACATTATCTTACATGGTTCCTGAATAGGAAAACCAATCTCTGTTAATAACTTATTTAGCCATAGTACTTCTGTGAGACCTCGAGCAATTCCTCTAAACTCTGCCTCAGCACTCGATAGTGCCACCACCTTCTGTTTCTTGCTCTTCCAAGTTACTAAGTTTCCTCCCACCATGGCAAAGTAACCTGAAGTTTATCTTCTATCAATCGGATTTCCTGCCCAATCTGCATCTGTGTATGTCTCGATTTTGAGATGACCATTCTTCTGAAACAACACTCCACTCCCTGGTGAACCCTTTAAATATCGAAGGATTCTGAGAGCAGCTTCCATGTGATCCACCTGTGGTTTATGCATGAACTGACTTACCACACCCACCGCATATGCAATATCTGGTCTGGTATGTGAGAGATAGATCAATTTCCCAACTAGATGTTGATATCTAGTTTGATCTGTTGATTCAGCACCTTCTCTGATTTGTAGTCCATGATTTGGCATCATTGGCGTCTCAGCTGGTTTACAATCCACCAAACCAGTTTCCACCAATAGGTCTAAAATGTACTTTCTTTGTGAAATGAAAATACCTGTTTCAGACCTTAACACTTCGATTCCCAAGAAGTACTTGAGTTCTCCCAAGTCCTTCATCTCAAACTCCTGGAATAGATTTTTCCTGAGTTGGGCTATTTCTTCTCTGTCATCTCCTGTAATGATCATATCATCTACATATACAATCAAACAAGTTACTCGGTCTCCCCTTCTTTTAATAAATAGAGTATGGTCAGAGTTACTTTGTCTATAGCCATATTTCTTCATGACTACTGTAAATCTTCTGAACCATGCCCTTGGTGCTTGTTTGAGTCCATATAGTGCTTTTTTCAATATGCACACATCTGCTCGTTGAAAACCTGCAGTGAAACCTGGTGGTGGTTCCATATACACTTCTTCTTCTAAGTCACCATACAGGAAGGCATTTTTTACATCAAACTGGTGGAGCGACCAGTCTTTGTTTGCAGCTATAGAGAACAGAACTCGAATAGTATCAATTCGAGCTACAGGAGAAAAAGTTTCGGAATAATCAATACCATATGTTTGAGTATATCCTTTGGCCACCAGTCTTGCTTTGTATCTCTCTATGGATCCATCAGCCCTGTGTTTTACAGTGAACACCCATCTGCAGCCAACAGCTCTTTTTCCATAGGGAAGCTTACATTTCTCCCAAGTCTGACTCTTCTCCAGAGCCTCCATCTCAACTCCCATAGCTTGTCTCCATTCAGGGCTTTGTAAAGCTGACTCAACATTGTTGGGAATAGATTGAGTATATATGGCAGTGGCAAAAGCTTGAGCAGCATGTGTTAGTCTCCCCCTTGCCACGTTTGCTACTGAGTATCGACTTGCTCATGGGCTGTATTCTGGTTCATATCTGATTGGTGGAACTCCCCTGTTTCTCCTGGCTGGTAGTACATATCTCTCCTGTACTGGTGATTCTTCCAAGGCAACATTTTCAGATATAATAGAACCAGATGTAACCCAATTAGAATTACTAACCTTCGGAGTATTCATTGGGGTGGACGGGATTGAAGCATTCGAGACCTGTAAAATGGGAGATAATGTCTCGGTGGTTCCACCAGCTTGCTCTGTTGGATCTATCTCAGGCAACGATGGAGTGGTCACCGTAGTTTGTATCAACCAATCTAATGGAATACTATCATAATTCTCCCCCTGAACAGAAGATTGGGCAATATAGTAGAACTCGGTCTCAAGAAATGTACAATCCATAGTAGTGTACATACGATTATTTTTGGGGTTAAAACATCGGTAGCCTTTTTGATGAATTCCATACCCTACAAACACACATTTCACAGAGCATGGATCAAATTTGGATCGTTCTGTTTTAGGAACATGGACAAAAACAGAGCATCCAAAGATATATGGTTAAAGTGTCAAGGCTGTTGGGACACTCATATGATTGGACAAGACTTGGAGTGGTGTTTGAAATTGAATCACTTTTGTCGGAAGATGATTCATAAGATAGATAGAAGTAGCAACTGCTTCTGGCCAGAATGAAGTTGGAACTTTTGACTCTAGCATTAATGCTCTAGTCATTTCAAGAATATGACGATTTTTTCGTTCTGCAACTCCATTTTGTTGGGGGGTGTATGGACAAGAGGTTTGATGAATGATGCCTTTTTCTTTGAGAAAGTGTTGAAGAGTAGAATTAACAAACTCTCCACCATTATCTGACCTAAGGACTTGGATATTGGTATTATACTGCGTTTTGACTAGATTATGAAATTCAACAAATTTAGAAAAAACTTCAGATTTATTCTTAAGGAAATACACCCAAGTCATGCGAGAATAATCATCGATAAAAAGGACAAAATATCTAAAGCCACTACTTGACATACATGTACAATTATTTGGAGCTGGGCCCCAAACATCAGAATGTATGAGAGAAAAAACAGACTTGGCTCTAGTTTCAGATAAACGATATGAGTTTTTATGACTCTTAGCACGAATACAGGTTTCACACACAAGTTCTTGATTTGACGGAAATAAACTAGGAAATAATTTATGAAGATACCCTCCAGATGGGTGACCCAATCTCTGGTGCCACAACCACCGTTGCCTGGTGACTGTTCCGTGTGCAAGCATTGCAGTTCCGTGTTTAGTCACTTCCTCCACATAATACAGGCCTTGATGTTCAATTCCACGGCCGATAATTTCCTCCGATTGAATATCCTGTAGTAAACACAAATTGGGATAAATTAGTACCATACAATTCAGCTCCCTTGTAACATGACTAATAGAGAGTAGCTTGCAAGCCAAGCTAGGTACATAGAGACAATTCTGCAGTTTAATATTTGCAGAGATATTGACGGTTCCTGCTCCTTGGATTGGAACTAATTCTCCATTTGCTGTCTAAATTTGTTCCCGTCTTGGTATTGAATGACTAACAAAGTCATTTTTATCATAACTCATACTGTCCGTAGCCCCGCAATCAAGAAGCCATTTTTCACATTTCCCGGATATATTTTTATGAGCAAAAAATGTATGAGCAATACCAGAATCTTCAAACTCAGATTTATACAATTTTCTGGGCCCAAAAACGTTATCTCGGCCCAATGCAGGACCAATTTCTTGGCCCAGCGTTGAACCAGTCGCCCGACCCAATCTGCTGGTCCGGCCCGGTTCGCTGCCTCCTTTACTCCTTCTGTCAATAGGGGTTAATTCATTTTTAACCCTAACACTCTCAAACCCTATACCTGATTCAGAGCTTTCCCCTTGAGCTGCCGCAGCCGCCCCATTGAAAACCCTAGGGTTTGGTCCGCCGCCTCCACCGTTGCTCGGCTGGCCGCCTCCGTTGTGGCCAAGATTGGCTGCTCCGACCTGTTGCCGAGTCTCCTCCGGTTGGTTCCAGGTGGTCGGAAGACCGCCGGGCCTCGTAAGACCGCCGCCATTCCACCCATTCCAGCCGTAAATGTTGGTCGGAGTACAGGCCACCGCAGTCATCCCTTCATGTGGGTGAGTCGCGCCTCATTGGCTCGGTATTTCAGCCCCTCTAGTCCAATTGTCTCTGTCGTTCGCCACCGTGACGGTTGGGTTGCCACCGGTTGTCCCATCCCGTTTGCGCCACCTTTCGGGGTATCCAACGAGTTGGTAACATTCGGATCTTTCGTGGCGTTGCTTCCCGCAGTGGCTGCACCGGAGGAGCTTCCGGTCGACGCCGCCGCGGCCTGGCTTCCCTTTTCCGGCGAACTGCTGCTTGGAGGCATTGGCTGGACCTGCTCCTCCGTGGCTAGTCTCGGGGAAGAACCGAGATACTAGGCCTTCCCCGACTCCGGTTCCTCCTGTCTCGGTGCCGACCGTAGCTCCCATGACATTTCGCCGATCACGCTCGGACCGGATTGTGGCATACGCCACTTCCACCTCTGGTATCGGACGAACCCTAAGCAAATCTCGTTTTTCATTATCATAATCGGTATTGACAGCATTAAGTTATTGATAGAGTTTACTTTCCGCCCGTTTTGTGTTCCATATCGTGATGCATTCGGCACACTTCATTGGATTAGGATCCCGTTGCTCGATTTCTCTCCATAGGCTTTGTAATTTACCATACAATGCCTCTAGGGTATCTTGACCTTGCCGTATATTGCTTGCCCGACTTATGATATCGTACAATTGGACTCCGTCTTTGGCTTTACTGTATGTCGCAGCTAGGCCATTCCAGAGATCCTTGGCTGATGGGAATTCGGCGTATTGGTTGACGAGGTCCGATTCCATGTTGTCGAGAATCCATGAGCAAACGATGAGATCGTCTTGCTCCCATTGCAAATACATCGGGTCCTCGACCCTAGGTGGTGCCGGAACACCTATGATGTGGTGGAGCTTCCCTTGCCCGCCAATCTTCATTCGGATCAGTCGCGCCCAAAGGGAGTAGTTATTTTCGTTTAGCTTAACGCTAATACTAATGTTGGAAACTGATATGGTTTTTTGGATGATATTTGACTGTGGCAGATTCGAACGCATCTCAGCCCGTATTTCAGCCAACTGAGCTGCAAACGACTCGCTCGTTGGGGTAGACTCGTTGGTGTTGATGCTGCCCCCTTCGGATGTTGCCATGGTCGAGGTATGTTGTGGGTAAAAAATGGTAAATGATGATGCCGAGAAAGGTTCAATCGATCATCTGATCGAACAATCCGGCTCTGATACCATGTGAACAATATAGCGGAAATATGTATTGAAGCTTATTGAAGTATTCAACTTAATCTTCATTAATGTCAATAGATCCTACTTATAATACATTGATTGCTAATACAACAAAAGCTATCTACTACAAGTAATAATACAAGATGCTAAAGTATACATTAAACTAATGAAGTATGTGTAGCATGTGTATGATTTTAGGGAAGAAGTGGAAGACATGGAGGAAGACAAGGAATGGTGGTGACATGTTGTCCAAGATGCTTTCCAACAAACAACGTACGTGGCACGAATTCGAACCCCCGGGAAGTTGTGCACCTATTTTTTATTTTTGGCAAAATTACTATTTTTACCGACCGAATTATTATGTTGGTGAAAGTTAGAATATGAATGACAAACATATTTTGTCGGTATATAATGCGGGACATTTGTGCCGACGATGTTATTTTTGTCGTTAAAGTGCGATTTTGGTCAACCCAAAATAAAAGTCGGCAACATTTTTTTATTACCGACGATAAGTATAATTGTCACTAATTATTTTTATTACAGACAAAATGCTTATTTCATTGGTAATTAAGAATTTAGCAACAGACTTTACCGACGGTATAAAAAACCATCGGCAAATTTCGAATTCAATAGTGCTTTTCCCTTTTCTGTATTGAAGGCGGTTGATTATTGTTGAAGACTTCCAACATGAAGTACCACATCGGTGACTTGTCACCATTTAAGCATAGAAGACAACTTGACTACCTCCTCCCATCACGAGTCTCGGTGCTGATAATAAATTTAATAATTATTGCCCCTCATGTCGCTCCTTATTTGGGGAGTTGAGGCAAAAATATATATATATATATATATCCAGATTATCTAGCCTTAGAACAAAAATACTATCTAACTAAATTAGTATCTATGTAATAGTAACAGCAACTAAGGGATAATTTTATTTAACGATCACTGTGATCCTTCTTTTTTGATTGACGTCTAATGAACAAGTCCAATTTACTGTAAAATCAATCCTATACGAATGATTCTGGGCATATAATCCAATTCCAATATTTTGTCACTTAGCTATTGGTTGGACGTGTGAAAATTGGACCTTTTCACCTTTGTCTTTACTGAACATGTTTTGTGGTCTACAACTTTTAACACTCACCAACCAAAAGTTTTTTTTTTTTGGCCAATACCAACCAAAAGTTTAAATGATCAAAAATCCCCACCATCCCTATTTATATATATAGCTTCCCGAATCCAATCTTCCAATCTCCATAGTTTGTTACCGACAGCTGAATTCACCTCGCTTTGATGGTTTAATTACTAGGTATGAAGTACCATGTGACTTGAGACATTTGATTCATCACGAGATGGATACAAATGAAGATTATGGATGACGACTATTTTAATGTGACAACCAGAATGTGGACACCTAGTCCGTATTTCATGAAACAGTCTTGATTGGTAGCTAGAAAGACAAGTGAAAGAAAGAAAAGAGTAGTCAACCAAATTAAATTAGACCATTTCAATAGGCTGCCGCGGCCGGCACATCAAACTTTTGGTCCTATTTTCTGTCACGGCTTCAATCTCATGCTCATCCTTATAGAACTACAGCTTATCTGTGTTGCAACTATACATCTTCTTCAGTTAAGTGACCTAATGTCGTCTTCTTTGTCAGCTTCTCCTCGTCTTACAATGCCTATTTGCCGTACTAAGAATTATATAACGATCGTCACTCAACCTAAGCAGTTACATTCGACAACCGTTTTCAAAGTAGAATATCCACCCCCAAAAATATATGGAAGCAGCAATCCCTTTATGGCCAACCCTCTTTCTATCTTTCTTTCTCCTTTCTTCTATGGTTAAGGGAGGCGATGAGAGGCAGTCACTGGTCGGATTCATGGCCAAACTTTCTCCCCAAACGGTGAGGGATGACAATTGGGGTTGGAACTTGACCTCAGACCCCTGCACTGACAAATGGAAAGGTGTAACTTGTGACCCAAGTCAACCAAACATTCGTAAGGTTATGCTCGAGAGGCTCAATCTTAGCGGGACTTTCGATCCAGAATCTCTTTGCTCTGTGATGTCTGTTTCAGTGATAAGCCTCGAAGGGAATAACCTCAAAGGAGTGATACCTCAACAGATCTCTGAATGCAAGCATCTGAGCCACTTGTACTTGGGCAGTAATCAACTATCAGGAGAAATTCCCAACAGCATCCTGATGCTAAAGACTTTAAAGAGGATGGACTTGTCAAACAATAACTTGAGCGGCAACTTACCCGATCTACAAAAAATCTCAGGCATGCTTTCCCTCCTCATCCACAACAATCACTTCAGTGGCCCACTGCCTGAGCTAGACTTTTCCCATCTCGAGGAATTCAATGTATCAAACAATGAATTCAGTGGTCCCATCCCTGATGTTCGGGGACGTTTTAAGGTAGATAACTTCTTGGGAAATCCTATGTTGTGCGGGGAACCGCTTCCTAATGAGTGTCCCCAAAGCTTCACCTTGAAATCACAAAAAGCTTGGTCAACAGATCAGTTCCTCATATACTTAGGGTATGGTTTCATTGCTCTTGTTGTAGCTATCTTGATTGCGCTTGTGATTTTGAAGAAGAGGAAGAACATAAAGGTTAATGATGTGAAGAAGTTGGAAGAAGGAGACAATGTTATAATGAAAACTAACAACAAAAGTGGGTTCGCCTCTACCGAGTTCAATACCCCCGAAGGTGATTACAGATCAGAATTCTCAATGACATCAATGGAGAGCGGGATGGCCCCACCCACGCTCATGGTTCTTGATGACCATTCAATGAAGGACTTGAACTTTGATGGCCTTCTTGGAGCTCCAGCCGAATTGCTAGGGAGAGGGAGACGTGGGACACTTTATAAGGTCATGCTTGATGATGAAAAAACCCTAGTTGTGAAGCGGATCAGAGAACGGGGGATCTCAAGCGATGAGTTCAAATGGAGGATGAAGAAGATAAGCCAAGGGCAACATCAAAAGGTTTTGTCACCCCTCGCATTTTATTGCTCCAAGCAAGAGAAGCTTGTTGTTTATGAGTATCAGCCAAATGGCAGCCTCTTCAAACTTCTCCACGGTACGTATATTCCACAACTCATCTCCATTCATTTTTAAATTCTTAGCCTTTTCATTCTAAACCATATTATCTGTGAAGTGTTTATTTGCCTTAGCAAATAGTAACTCTCTAGGCTAGAGTGACTTACTAGTCCAACAAACCCCTCCAAAGAAGACATCTTGTTAGACTTAATCACTCAACCTTATTATACCTTTGATCTCCCTAGTGCAGACTGAAAATTGGAAAATGATGTTGCATATTAAAAATTCCATTGCATTTGCTTAAATTGTAGGTGCCCCGGAGAGCCAAATATTTGATTGGGGAAGCAGATTAACTGCAGCAGCAAGCATTGCTGAAGCGGTAGCCTTCATGCACAAGGAGCTGTGGGAGGATGGGATTGCGCACGGTAACCTTAAATCAACAAACATCTTATTCGACAAGAACATGGGTGTTTTGGTTAGTGAGTACGGTGTCATGATGATTGAACAACAAGATCAATCTCATGACAACATGGAGATGATAGTGAAGGACTCCTCATTTGGGGATGACACGTATGCATTTGGGGTTATTCTCCTTGAGATTTTAACGGGAAAGACAGTGGAGAATAACGGTCTTGATTTGACACGATGGGTGAACTCAGTTGTTCGAGAGGAGTGGACAGCTGAGGTTTTTGATAGAGTGTTGTTTTCTGAAGGAGTGAATGAGGAGAGGTTGGTGAATATCTTGCATATAGCTTTGAAGTGCATTAGCTCTCCGCCACAGAGGCCCAGAATGAGTGAAGTTGCAGCCATGATCAACGTGTTAAAGGAGGAGGATGAAAGGTCCCTAATTTCTGAGCCGTCCACTGTGTTGTTGGCTCCCAAGGAAACTAATATGTCTAAATATATACAAACTTAGCTGCAGTTAGCCAGCCTACACTGGTATATTTTCTGTTAAAATAAAAAATTGTTGTTGAATTTAGAAAAAAACAATGTATCTGATAAGAAATCAAGAGCAAGCAATCTCTAAGTCTGTTTTATAAACTTACATTTTCATTGATTGAGATAATTTTTCATTCACTGCCAAAACCCAAAATAGTACCCGAACAATCCTTATATAGGATGCATTCACACAGTAGAGTTGTTAGGGCACTCGGATGACAACCCAATGCAGATGCGTGGAACAATAACGGAGTGTTTCTTTCACGGAATAAGGAATACGGAATAGGGAATAGGAATTGAGAATAAGGAATAGGAGTTAAGAATATAAAGTTTTATTTTTTTTTGGAATGGAGTAAAATAAAGAATTCTGTTGTTTCTGTGGTGGAATTGGATATGGAAAGAAAATGAAATGTGGTAAAATGATTTATTTTCCCATCATAGTATATGTATAGTATATAATAGAATTAATTTGTATTAATTATTTTAAAAAAATAAAAATAATAAAAACTTTAATATAAATAATTAATAATTAAACAAAAAATATTTTTTTTTAAAAATTATTTCATTAATTTGAAAGGCCAATTTTTGACTTTTTTTAATAAATGTTTTTATTAATGTAAATTATAATGCAAAATAATATTTTGCTACAAATCGTATCACTTATGTATTGAACCCCTTTTAAATTGGTTCAATCAAATCGGCAAACCATTTTGGTGAGATAAAAAAAAAAACGGTTTTTCAATCTTCAGTTCTTCAATCTTCAATCATTCATCATACCTTCCACTGTTTACGTTGTAACCCAGTGACTTCAACAATCTTCAACTGATCCACTAACTTCAACTAATCATCACGATTCGGAGGTGGAGACAGCTCTTTACTTGTGCCCAAGTGACTTACATGTGTTCCTTGATCACTTTGAACTGTTCACCTTCCAATTCCCATATTCGAAATGAACAATCTTCCCAAACAGATAAACATATCCCAAACAGATATTCCTTGATAAACAGATAAACACATTCGAAACAGATAAACAATATTCCTCGAAGAGCAATTGTGGGAAGAGGGAACAATATCTTCAAGCTTCTTGCCATTGAAAATATCAAAATCAACAAAGTGACACTTGGCGTGGCCGTGCTTCCCGGTCTTGGAAGTGGAAACTTCAACAACCTGATAAATTCAAATTAATTATTTATCTGAACATCAACTATGTAATGAGAATGAAAAGCGTTGCAATGATGATGAACATCATAGATATAGTTCAGCGTGTAATTATTATATCTGCTACTCCCTATCATGCAGTGATCTGTCCAAAAGTGCATAATATATTTGCACCAATTTTCTACATATTTGAGACAGAATCATTCGAATTCTATCATACATGCATGAAAACATGACAAAAAGAATTTGTCATCCAAAAAACTACTAAACTTAATCAGAAATTCTATGATCCGCCATTTCCGGAAGTACATCAAAATTAAAGAATATCCTTACAGATTTACTGAGCAAACTGATCAACAATTCAATAGGAGCAACTGCAAACAATATATATTAAAACTTCTGGAAATTTGTGAATTGAAGAATGTTCAACTAAACAAGGCATCAAACTTGATGATCGAGAAAAATCAACCTAAGAAGGTAGGCTGAACTTCCATGCAAATTACACAACTAAGATCCATGGTAAATAAAGGGAAAATCTATCCAGTCTCACCTCCAGCATAGGAACATGATAATTCCTTCAACAGAAAAAGGTATCTCTCTTCTAAGATTAGAACAACCCGACATAACCCGACTCGACACTACAAAATCATGACAAAATAAACAGCATGACAATCATTAAACAACATGACAAAATTCAGCACAGAAACTGATTTCAACATCGAAAACCATAAATTAAGCATTACAAAATTCAGCATAGAAACAAAATTCATCATGACAACATCATTAAACTTTCTCTCGTTGTTCTGCAGTGAAGAAGATCAAATCAAGTATATCACAAACCTGCTTATGTGGAATGTCAATATGCTTATGTGGAATGTCAATATGACAAACCTGCTTATGTGCTTTACAAGCACGAAAGACACATTGTCTAAGTATCCAGTTTTTGCTTATCTTAGGCAGACATATTTGATTAACCGTAATGAACAAGGAATTTTACTTGCATTTTTTATCGAGACGATTATGGGTTCGAACGGATTGGAGCTGGAGCTTTGTGAGATGCAAAATTCATATCCATGAAACAACTTCCTTTGCCTTCACAATTTCAAGTCTCCCCAAAAGATCCAATGTAGTCAATCCCCAGTAAGCGTCATTCATCCTCAAGTGCTCCATCACGACAGACATGAAATCATCCTGGAACGGAAATTTGTCACAGTATATCGAATTTTCAGCTTCGAGCACCCACTTTTCAGCAAGGAATTGACTTCACGATCGAAGTACTATGAAGACGGTCATAACAACATAACAAGAAGCGCGATTAACACCTCAATTTGAGAACAACATAACCAGAAAAAGAACATCAATGCTGTTATTAACACGTCAATATCATGAATCGAATTAATCAACATAATCGCTAGGTTTGGGTTCATTCAACCCAGAAACACAATTTCTTGGGTTCGATCAAACCCAGAATTCTCGATTTCTGCGGAGAAGGAGAGCAGCTCGGTCGATGAACATACCTGAGGAATCACGATTCTGCTAGAATGAGGGAGAAGGAGTTGAGTTCTGTCGAGAAGGAGAAAGAGAGGAGAAGAAGATGGGTTCAGTCAAGAAGGAGAAGAGAAATAAAGTGAGGGTAGTTCGGTCAATATGAAAAGTTAATGAGGGCAGTTTCGTCATTTGACCTCCTATTCCTGATTCCGGGCGCTCTATGCTTAGGAAATTCGAGCTTTTTGCCCGGAATGTCTAAGCTTACCCCGCCCGGAATGTCTAAGCTAAGTTTTATCAATTCTCGGAAAGAACAACTTCTTACGAATTTCGTAAGCCGAATTCCTTCTAATTTCCACGAAAAGAACATGCCATAAATATGCTTCCTCAGTTCTATGTCTTTCCTTACCCCTTCCTTTACTTTCCCAACTTTTGAGTAACTCACTCATCCACCAAGGAAATCCGAGTTGGTGCAATCAGTATCAATGCTTGAAATAAGGAGATGGTACAAGGTATTTGGCCTCCTTGATCTTTTACGTAGAGGACGAACAAACCAATCTCACTATGACAAAACTTTATGGCCCTCCTAGACTTGTAGATAGTGAAGGCGAAGGGTCCCTCCCTACTTAGAATGGCGCGTTAAAGATTCTTATAAAGTTTTTTGGACCTTTTTAATATAGATATCCTATCTAAATATCCTATACACATAGTAAAAAATGGTAAGTCCCTGCTTCACCACAGGACCTCCTTCCTAAGGAAGACGCATACGCATGGGTTGGTTGGGCAAGGATATTGTCACTTCAATGTTGGGCATAACTTTCATCTTCTTCTGATCGATGCTTTGACAGAGAGGGAAGAGGAGTCATCGATGCTGGATAAACATAATAATGTTCTGATCGCTCCCTAATAATTTATCAAATTGAACCAAGGTATAACCATCTCCTTCTTTATGAAAATAATAAAAAAAGCAGTGGAATTTTCAATTTGAATTGGATGAACACAAGTTGTCGACCAATCACACTTTCACGCTCGAGTCCCCGACGTAGCGACTCCATTTCATATATTTTGTAATTTTAATTGATTCATACTATACATGCAATACATGTATTTAATATCAAATTGATAAGAACAATAACATGCAATGCCAAATATGAAAAAAATAAATAAATAGTTTAGTATGTAAATATACTAGACTCCGGCACACGCTACGCGCGTGCACGTTGTCGTCGTTGGTCGTGCGTGAGGTCTTACGAGAACATGATCAACCCGACTCCTAGGATAATACAAGAATTGATCACTTCATAAAAATATTATTAATGTAAAACTAAACATAATTTGCATAAGATAATGAAATAATAAAATTTAAACACTCTTAAATATTTTTAAAAATTGCTCGAGCGACCGGGAGCTTATAACACTATCAAAAGGAATCCCGGATTCCCGGTCGCTCGAGCAATTTTTTAAAAATATTTAAGAGTTTTTAAATTTTATTATTTCATTATCTTATGCAAATTAAGTTTAGTTTTACATTAATAGTATTTTTATGAAGTGATCAATTCTTGTATTATCCTAGGAGTCTGGTTGATCATGTTCTCGTAAGACCTCACGCACGACCAACGACGACAACGTGCACGCGCGTAGCGTGTGCCAGAGTCTAGTATAACCATTAGGGAAATACACTTAAGTGGATTATAAAAATTCCAGTATAGTTTAGTAGTTAATTAGATATATCTATATATATACGCAACACATATCTATATATTATGAAGGTACATCGTTGAGTTTATTCCAATTTTACTCTAAACACTTGATTAAAAATATTATTTGAATTGTAAAACTAAACTTAAATTACCTAATATAATTAAATAAAACTAATTTTGTTTTAAAAAATTTTATAAAATTATTCAAGCAACCGGGAGTTTCTTTAGTAGTGGTTCTTGGTCCCGGTTGCTCGAGCAATGTTTTAAAAATATTTGATACTAAGAATATGATCAAACAAATATATGTCTATATTTGATAAAGTTGACATTGCGCATTGTTTATATTCATACTATAAGTATTTTCACTCACATACCATGTCATAATATCTCATCTCATATCAACTATCGCGTAATGCCCGACCTCGAACTAATTTCTATGAGTATTCATACAGGCTATTACAACGACTATTACAAATCTATCATGATAATATCAACTATCGTTTAATGCTCAATCTCGAACATTCTATGAGTAATTTTCACTCATGTATCAAGTCATACTATCTTATCTCATACCAACTATCGCTAATGCTCGACCTCGAACTTTCTATGGGAATTCATACCAACCTCAAACTTTCTATGAGTATTTTCACTCAGACAACATTCGTAGGATTCAGTCCTATGCGCTCATACTATTTGAGATTTAAGACGTACGCTCATAAGTCAGAACTCGTCAATGAATGCATTCAATATACTCTTAAGGTATCTTAACACGTTCACTACCATGTCTATAAAATAATGACTATTACAAATCTACCATGACAACATCATGAAATTCCCACTAATTTGCACAAAAAAATAAAATTATATATTTGATCAATTTATTTCTTGTTTTATTACTTTGATATTTTCAGAGTTAAGTTTAATTATATTTTAATTTCAGATATATTTATCAAATGTTTAATTCTCATATCAACACCTCAAGCATGATAAATATTTATCATATTTGTTTCTAATAATATGATCAAAAAAAATATATGTCGATATTTGGGCAAAATACGTATTTTACTTTCGGCATCCAACCAAACTTTCTTTGAGTATTTTACTCATGACATCCGACCTTTATTTGAGTATTATACTCCCGACATCCAATTTTTTTCGACATCAAACCTTTCTTTGAGTATTATACTCCCGACATCCAACCTTTCTTTGGCTATTATATTGTCGATATCCCGGGGATTTGAACCTGGGCGCTATCAGTATCTATAATTTAAGACGCACGTCTTAACCAACTGTCTCATAAGTTAGAACATGTCAGTGAATACATTTAATATACTCTTAAGATCTCTTAACAAACTTCGTATCATGTCTATGAAACGACGATTATAAAAAATCTACTGTGACAACGTCAAGAAATTACCAGAATAATTTACCCAAAAAATAAAATTAGATCTATTTGATTAACTTTTTACTTATTTTTTTATTTTGATATTTTCAGAGTTATTTTACTTTAATATTTCCTGAGTTCATAGAGTAGGGTTGAGATTTAGGTAAATTCATAAGTTAATTTTAGATATATTTGAAATGTAGAGTTCAGTAAAGAAATACTCATAGAATCTAAATTTGACCAATCCCAACAATATCTTGTAAATATAATAAATAATAAACACTGAAAATTAATATTGATTTTTATATTTCAGTAATTCGTAAAATATTATTTCAACACATCACCGGAGTTATTTTAATTTTGTAGTAAAATATTTTTTGTTACTTTTTTCTCGACAAGTAATACCTAAATTTTGGATAATATTAGTTTGGAGTAATAACATATTAACAACTTTGGGCAGCTGGAATCATTTATGCATTAATATTAATAATATTAAAAAAATTATAATTTTTTAAACATTTGAATAATATCATTATTTGAAAATACTATATAATTTATAATTATCAATATAAAAAATATATACATTAATCAAATATCTCCTTTCAAGTTTGATTTATTTTTTGAATTTATTGTTTCACGCGATATTATGTATATTCAACATATAAATATAGTAAATTTTGTTAGATTATAATTCTATTTTAATTTATAGATGAAATGTATTTTTATAACGACAATGCTCACAATTCAAAAACAATTTAACTTCTTGGAAAGAAGAGAGAATATTTTGAAGAAAAAAAATATAATTAATTGTAGAAACATTAAAAAAAATTCACAATTACCAAAAGAAAAATATGACGACTTGAGAACATAATACACAATTATCATTATTATTTAATTTGATGTTGATTCTTTATTCTTGAGCAAACGATTGTTGTAAACGATAAATCTTTTTGTTGGAGATTGTAGAGATGGTGGTTGGTGGGATAGTGGAAGAGATGGGAGATAGAGGGATAATGGGAGAGATTTTATCGTAAAAAATGAAAGTGGATTGTGAAAAAAATAAAATAATATGGATAGAAAGTGAGATGGATAAATAATAAAATGTGAAATTACTAAAATAGTTTATTAAATAATATATGTATCTAACAGTTTCATGCAATCAAATGGTATTTTAGTAATTTAAACTGATGGCGGTTACATAAACATGTTGAGCCTTAATAATATAGATGTACGCAGGGATAGAGATTTAGAAGAAAATACCAACGGCTAAGAAAAATAGATCCGAGGTCTGTAAGGTACGTCGTAATACCGGAAGACGGATAGGTAGAAAGCTGTCGCAAGGATCATCACTACAAGAATGTTCATCAACAACCACAAAAATAATGTATTGTCACAATGATTTTGTGGGTAAAAATCTTGTGTAGTTGCGGAACTATATTACGTAGAAATAGACCCTCTTTAGTTTCACAAAATTTTCCATAGTTGAAACCGTGTTGTAGTATGTACTTTTGCCACAGAAATTTGTCTAAGCCGAAAAAATCAATGTGTCAAATACATATTCGAGGGTAATATAGATAATCAGTTATACAAGAAGAGGATTGCAGAAACAATGCTTTTGTTTTTGGTAAATACATAAACAATGCTTTACTATCAACATTTCTTGATGCAATATAAATGTTAACACTGTCGACATTAGTCCATAGGTAATACTGAATTTGTCGTCACTAAATCGGAAACCCGCATATAAACTAACAGAACATACCAGGGTTTTCCAGAAACCAAAACAAATGACAAAATCTTCTTATTACGCAGCAGAGCCTTCCGTGGAACACCTCTTCCGTTTAGAAAAAAACGATTCTCTTGCAGATTGACTCCACCGCTGCAAATCGATTCAACATTGAGGTTCGAAGTTTTAACTCACCTACAGTTGAGTTCGTGCATCTGCAGTATCACGACACTTATTTTACCTAAGGCAAGCTTTCATGCCTACGTGTGTTACTGAATTGTCATTGCGAATTTCTGAGCGGCTGATAGTCAAATTTCTTCGTTTTGCAAATGTATTCCATACTGAATGTAGTAATTGTTGCAGCAACTTCAGTTTTTCATTAAGTGATTCACTTATACCGTTGGTACGCAGAATTGATTCTTTTTCATAGATGACTTAATCCCCTTTTTTGAATCAGTTGTGATAACATGTGCTTCGTGGCATGAACTATGAATTGTTTAGTGAGCACTCTCGCCTGTGATTCTGTTTTGATACATACACAGTTTGTGATTTAATCTCCGTTAGAACAACAAATTCATTCACATCGGTGTGTGACACAATTGTTTAGGTAAATGCATATTGCCTTCGATTCCCTATGTTATCAATTGATTCAATTAGAGTGTAAACAACTGATTTTCAACATAACCAGTCTGCATGTTTTCAGTTTTTTATTAGCTACGCATTTAGTACTCAATTTTTGGAAACAGTTGTTCAAAATACAACATCTGATGTGCCCAACTCTGCTGAGTAAGATGGTAGCTTGATATGTCTTAATTTGGTATCATTTATAAGCAGAAATATATTAGACATGGGTAAGCGTTGGATGAGCAAACCTCAACAAAGTTGGGAATATAAGGCTGACGTTATTTCGTTCCTGGACTTTGACTACTCTCGTCCATCTTGGGATGAGAGAATTTAATGTCCTTGCACTAGCTGTGATGGTGCTTTCTTATTGGGAAGAAGTACTGTGAAGTTTTATCTTCAAATTTTGGAATTTTGACATGGGTGGATCATGCGGAAGAATACGAAGATGTCATGTCTGACAGGAGAAATACGACATCTCGGGAGTACATGGAGGATATGATGAATGATGGGTTCAGTGGTATGAGTCAGGATAATGGTGAGGAACTCAATATAGAGGCTTAGACATTTTATAAGTTGTTAGAAGATTGTGAGAAGAGCTTATATCCAGGGTGTGTTTCATACAACAAGATGTCTTTTTTAGTGGAAATGTTTCATCTAAAGGCCATGTACAAGGTTTCTAACAAGTTCGATGATGAGTTGCTCTGCATGCTTAGTAAAGTACTGCCACCCGAGAATACAGTATCTAAGTCATACTATGAGGCCAAGAAATTTATATCCGAGTTAAGGTTGGACTACCAGAAGATATATGCTTGTGTAAATGATTGTATTCTATTCAGAAATGAGTACGACAATTTAGATGTGTGTCCAATGTGTGGTGAATCGCAATGGATCCAAGCTCAACACCACGCCAGAGGAATGGACATTACAGAGAAATCAAAGCAAAAGGGTGGGAAACTACCAATCAAAGTACTTCGATATTTTCCACTCACTTCAAGGTTGCAAAGATGTTTCATGTCCCCAAAGACAGCTTCATCTATGACCTGACACCATATACACCGAATAAAAGATGGTATACTACAACATCCTGCTGATACAGACACTTGGAAGAAATTTGACAGCGTCCTTCCTACCTTTGGGGTAAAGCCAGACAATGTTCGGCTTGGAGTAACTACAGATGGGTTTGATTCTTACAGTTATAAGAGTCACCCATATATCATGTAGCCAGTTGTTATGATTCCCTACAATGTTGCCCCTGAAATGTGCTTGAAAGATACCAATTACTTATTGTCATTGTTGATTCCAGGTCCTAAGGCGTCAACCAATGATATAGATGTGTATCTACAGTCGTTGATAGTTGAGTTGAATGAGTTATGGTTGAATGATGCGTTAACATATGATGCACACCATAAAGAAAACTTCAAAATGTGTGTTGTAGTACTTTGGACAATAAATGACTTTCTTGCTTATGCAAACTTGTCTGGTTGGGCTACTTATGGTAATCTGGCATGGCTTATCTGTCAAATGGACAACCATTATTGTCGATTGAAGAATGGGAGAAAATTTTCTTTTATGGGGCATAGACGATTCCTCCCGACCGATCACCCATGGAGGAGAAACAAAAGCTTGTTTGATGGAACACATGCGTTAAGGATGGCCCCACAAAGACTTTCGGGGGATGACGTGTTACAATAGTTGGAGTACCTTGGCCCCGTAACGTTTGGTAAAACTCAGACACCCATGAAGGTTTGAATAAACTTAGTCACTGGAAATTGAAAAAAAAAACATCTTCTTGAAATTACCTTATTAGAAATAACTTTTAATTCCTCATAACTTGGATGTTATGCACATCGAGAAAAACGTGTGTGATAACCTCATTGGGGTTTTATTAGGTGTTGTCGGGAAAACGAATGACAATAATAATGCTAGACTTGACTTGTAGGTTTTAGGCATAAGGGCATCGTTGCATCCCATTCGTAGAAGAACAAAATTGGTGTTACCACCTGCTAGTTTTTCTCTATCGAAACAACAAAAGATGAAGCTATTTGATTGCCTAGTGGTTATTCATCTAACATTTCTTGTTGTGTGAAGTTGAAAGACGAAAAGTTAATCGATCTGAAAATTCATGACTACCATGCTTTCCTGCAATGCATATTGTCTATGGCAATTAAGGGGTTACTGCCCAAACATGTATGCAAAGCGTTGATAGTCATTAGTAACACATTTAAATTTCTATGTTCTAACGAGTTGCACATGTCTGATATGTTTAAAATGTTGTCGCAATTACCAATGACAATGTGCAATCTTGAAATAATCTTTCCATTGCCGCTCTTCAATATTACCGTGCATCTGATCACTCATCTGGCAGAGGAGGCACAAATAGTAAGTCCATTTCAATATCGTTGGATGTATTCGATTGAAAGGTGAGTTATGCTCTAGAAAGTTTGATTCGTTCTAATATATGTTTATAATCTAACGACATGTTATCAACGTGATAGGAAGATGGGGATAATGAAGTCGTTTGTGCGGAATAGAAGTCGACCGGAAGGGTCAATAGCAGAGGGTTATATCATGCTGGAGTGTCTTACATTCTGTTCTAGATATCTCCATGACATTGAGACTAAATTTAAACGACAAGAGACAACTTGTGCTAGTGAGGTCGTGCAGGAGATGATAGTTAGGTTACCAATCTTCCAACTAGCTAGAACTCCCATAGGTCACACAGTTGTTTGCGAGCTAACAAATGTGGAATGGGAACAGTGTCAACGATATATTCTCAATCTATGTGAAGAGGTCATCCCTTCATAGTGTAAGTGTTTTAGTATATTCTGCATTATAGTTGCAAAATCATCATTCAAGCACATCTAACACAAACATATGATGCCTTTTGTTCTCAATTAGTGAACACAAACGACAACTCATAGGAGCAAGGGTAAATAGGTGGAACATCGATGTTATGCACAACATAACATTTATACAGTGGTTAGAAGGCGAGGTATGAAATCCTAAAACCCTTTGGATTTATATATATGTTTGGTCGTACTGGACCGCTTGATGATGAAAAATGTCGTCAACTGAAGGCACTATCATGGGGCCCATTATATGGGGTTAAGACATATAATGGTTATAAATCTAATGAGTTCATTTTCCACACGAAAAAGCGCTCTCAGATGAGGAACTTTGAGAACATCGGTGTCTTATGCAAAGTTGATACAACGTGATATGCTAGTACCTCCGACAACAATCTCATAGAAGGTGCAATTAATTATTACGAAGGGTTAATGGAAGTTATTGAGCTTCAATATATGGGTGATCTAACAGTTGTGTTAATCAACTGTGACCAGTACAACGTACTTTCATCATTCAATTGGATGAAGGTTGATGAGTACGGGTTTGTGTGTGTTAACACCACAAACTATTTATCCACGGATGAACCATTTATACTCGCATCCCAAGCAACACAAGTTTTTTACTTGACTAACAATATTAACCAAGATTATAGCACACTGTTGACTGCGGAGTCCCAAAAGAGGTTCGTCATGGGCGGGCAATTGTTTGGAAAATCTATGGAGTCGTACCAGGAAACGTTTGCATTGGCGGTGGATGTACTAGATGTAGATCAAATCAATGAGGAGGTTGATTGATGTAGACATTGATGCAATTAACGTAGCGGCTGATCTGACAATACAAGACATGATTAACAATGAAATACAAGCAGATGCAGAACTTCTTGAAGAAGACAACGCAACTGATGCAGAGGAGGAGGGCAACGAATTTTCCTCACCTAACGCTACAGACTCGAAAATAGAGGATGATTTGTTTGACGAAAAGGACGAGTTAGAGTCTTCATCTGATGATGATGCAGGATAGGATTCGTAAAGGCATGTGCTGTATCACTAATGTTCATGGTTTTCGTAAGACAGTGTTGAATTACTGTAATGAATTGAAGACTGTCCACGCTTCTTTGGGTCCCAACCCGCTCGACATCACCCATTCAGCCCATCCACGCGTCTCCTAGCTTGGCCGAGTCAAGAGTGGCCGACCTCTTCCATCCTGGCGCGACTTCTTGGGACGAGAGGGCTGTCCGAAACATCGTTCATCCTGACGATGTGAACGCGGTCCTCAATGTCCCTATCCCCATCACCACGAGACCAGATCGGCTGAGATGGCCTTTTGCGAAGGATGGCGTCATCTCGGTTCGGTCCGCTTACCACTCACTACATAGGGTGGGCCAACCTCAGGTAAACCTCAACCGGCATCCGGTATTGGATCTTCCTCAGGTTTGGAAAGCTATTTGGAATGCGGAGGCTTGGCCAAAAATCAAGGCGTTCATGTGGAAATTAGCTAATGACGTGTTGCCGACTAGAGAGTCATTGGCTAAGTGCGGAATTCAGTTGGATGCGAGGTGCCCACAATGTCGTGTGGTTGAGTCGCGCGAACACCTCCTATTCGGCTGCATATGGACGAGACAAGTTTGGTCCCATTTTATCCCACAGGTTTCGATCAACTCGGGGATGCTATTATTGAAGTATGTAAACATTAGGGCACAAACTGTCTCAGATTCAATCTTAAGGGCTTATTGTTCAATAGCCGAAAAATCTGATTGTAATTCATATGGGGTCTGTTTGCAATTATCAACTCTTCACCTTTGTTAAATACTAAGTCTGTAAACGCTGAATAGTAAGTTGGTTTGGAAATCAGAATGCTTATCCCGTTGTTCTCTCATGTGTTCTAGGGTTCTTGTCCATCTTGTCCATTTCGTTTTCTTCTTGTTCGATTCTGTCCACCATTGCACTGTAAATGCAAACATGGTATCAGAGCTGCTCTTGCTCCTTAGCAAGCTGGGCTCGTGTTACTGATTGATTGTGTTTCCTTTGCTGCGTTTTGTGCTTCCGCTGTTCTTCCTTGGTGTGTCTCGGTTGAAATCAATCCATGATTCTCATCCGTTTTTCTTATTGATTCTCGTTTCTGGTCTTCATGCTGGTGTTTTCTCCCTTCGGTGATGCTGTGGCTTCATAATCCCTGCATCCCGAAGTGATAAGCTGCAGCTGCTGGGTGTTCTTCAACTGTTTGATGAAATGCCCAGCTGTGCCTTCGGTGTATCTATCAGTCTTCAATTCATTAATGTTGTTCTTATGATGTTATCTTATGTTCATTTCCTGCTTTAGTTCTGTTCAATTCGGTACTGCACCTTTATGTTTCTTTGTTCTTAAGTTGTTCTTATTATGCTGTCACATGCTTATCTCTTACTGTAAGTTCTGCTGCATTTCGGTTTTTTCCTTAGCTTATTTTCTGCTTTAGTTCAGTTTCAATTCGGTACTGCACCTGTTTGTTTCTTTGTTCTGTTTTTATACCGGTTATCTCTTTGATTGTGCTGCCATTATGGATGACTCCTCACCTGTTTTTTCGAGTAAGAAAATCTCGTTACTCATTGGGGACGAGAACTTCCAATCTTGGAAGCAACAAGTCTTACTCACGGTGAGGGGTTTTAATCTTGAGGCTCACTTATTTGGTACCATTGCTGTCCCACAATTCATTGTGGATGCAGCTGGTAACAATGCTGAAAATCCGGAATATCCCAAATTCATTCAACGTGATAGTTCATTAGCATCTTGGCTTCTTGCTTCAATTTCCCCTTCGGTCAATAGGTGTCTTCTAGGATGCATGACAGCATGCTCTATCTGGCAAAAGCTTCATCAGGTATTCTCATCCTCTTCTACTACTCGCATCATGAGTTTGTATGATCGTTTAAAAATCCGTAAGCTCCCTCATCAACCTATGCGTGATTATCTTACTGATATTCAAACCACATGTGATAGTCTAGCTAGTTGTGGCCACCCTATAGAAGAAATTCAACAAATCTCTATAATCTTGAATGGTGTTAAGGGTCAATTTGATCATGTTGCTGCTGTAATTCATGCTAGTAGAAACCCCTATGACATAACGTTTGTTGGCTCGGCCCCGATATTAAAATTTAACATGGTATCAGAGCCCGGTTTCGATTGACGGTGTTGGGTGTTTCCCGTTGTGGGTACCCGATGTGGGTTTGTTGTGTCCCGTTTACTCCACGTATCAGAGTTCGGGTCGGACCTGGACGTGAGAGGGGATTTGTTGAGTCCCAACCCGTCTAAATAAAAATGTGCCGGTGCCATGCCTAAAAAAAAAAAAAAAAAAAAAAAACGAGTTATCACAGTACGGGGGGTAAATACATAATTGGGCACCATATATATAACAAGGCTACCTCCTCCTATCACCAATTGGTTTTAGGATGGAACCCGAGTTGTATAATGTGGTTGCTATTTGGGTGTGGCTCGTCCCCGATCTGTGCCCAACTTACCAGCCTCGGTTCAGCTGTCTCACATTCCCTCGGTGGCTTCAGCTCAGACAGCAGCTTGGTATCCGGACTCGGGGGCCACACATCATCTCACTCACACAGCCGCAGCTGACACGGCTCCATTTCATGGCTCAGGTAAGATCACAGTAGGTAATGGCTCATTCCTTGATATTTCTGGTATTAGTAACTCTGCCTTGCATACTTCAACTAGGCCCCTTATGCTGAATAATGTTTTGTTTGCCCCTAATGTTACTAAAAACCTGATTTCCGTTTCGCAGTTCACTAGGGACAATAATGTGTATTTCGAATTTCACCCCTCAAAATGTGTGATTCGGGATTCTACTACTCATCAGGTCCTGCTGTCTGGTGCTGAACGTGATGGTCTCTACTGCTTAGATTTAGATCAATTCTATCGCTTTATGTCTAGCTCTCATTTAAGCTCTACTGCTAAGTTAGATCCTAGGGTAGATTCAAGTGTTAGTTGCTTTGCTGCTCATAAAAACACTGATGTTAATGTTTGGCATATGAGGTTAGGCCACCCCTCTTCTCAGCTTTTGTCTCAAATATTAAGATCAAATAAAATTCATGTTTCTTCTTCTCCTCAAGATTGTACTGCTTGTTCAATTGGTAAGAGTAAGAAACTTCCTTTCCATGCATCTAAATCCTCTTATATGTTTCCTCTTCAACTTGTGGAAGTGGACCTTTGGGGTCCGTCTCCATACCTTTCCAATGGTAACCGATACTATATGAGCATCGTTGATGTTCATAGTCGGTATACCTGGATTTACTTTCTTCGGGCCAAGAGTGAGGCCACACAGTCCTTTATTCAGTTTCACAAAGATGCTGAAAAACAGCTTGGGCTTGTTCTCAAAGCTGTTCAAACTGATGGGGGGGGCTGAATTTAAGCCTCTCTCCACTTATCTTCAACAGTATGGCATTCAGCATCGCCTCACTTGCCCGCACACCTCTGAACAAAATGGCATTGTGGAACGGAAACATAGGCACATTGTTGAATTAGGATTGACCTTAATGGCTCAAGCCTCCATGCCTTTACATTATTGGAGTGATGCATTTTTTACTGCGGTTTTTCTGTTTAATAGACTTCCCACGCGTGTGTTAGGTAATATATCTCCTCATGAATGTCTGTTCAAATTAAAACCTGACCTTATGTTTCTTAGGGTGTTTGGGTGTCTCTGTTTTCCTCATTTGCGTGCCTATAATCCTCACAAACTTGATTTCCGTTCGGTTCCTTGTGTTTTCCTTGGTTATTGCTCATCCTATCATGGTTACCGCTGTTTAGATGCCACGGGTAGAATTTACATCTCTAGACATGTTTCCTTTCATGAATCCAAATTCCCTTTCGCAGATAAAACAAGCCTTTTCCTCAACTCGGCATCCGTCAAGAACACGGTAACTTCTCATCCTTTCTTTCTGCCTTTTAACTCTGATATGCTACAGGATCCGGACATCACTGCTCCCCACTCTCCAGACTCTCAACTTGTCTCTGGTCCGGCACAACAATCTGGGTCCATTCCTCTATCACCATCACTTTCAGATCCGCTGGCACCATCCCCTGTGTCAGCTCCCTCACAGGCGCCTGCTGCTCGACCCACTGCCTTAGAACCCCTGTTTGGATCTGCATGCTCACCTCCTACACAATCAGCTGATATGGTTATCAGGTATGTCCCTAACACCACTATGACTTCAGCTTCTGGTTCTGTCCTTGTTCCATTTGGTGGACATAACACTCAGGTATCTCTCCCCACCTCTACTTCCTTAACTCCTCTTCCTGTTTCAGACCCTGATCCTCCCTCCATCAGGTATGTACCTTCGCGCTCTCTTGACTCTACTTTAGTTCCTATTATTAAGCCTAACATTCGGACTTCTATTCATCCCATGCAAACCAGGTCCAAAACTAGATCTCATGAGGCTTTGCTTGCTACAGATATTCCTTCGGATGCCCCTTCCGAACCTGCCAACATTCATGAAGCCATGACTCATTCCAGCTGGGCCACTGCAGTCCGTGCTGAACTGGATGCCCTCACCAATAACAACACGTGGTCCCTTGTTCCTTTACCACCGGGTCGCCTCCCTATAAGCTGTAAGTGGTTATTTAAGACTAAAAGAAAACCTGATGGTTCAGTTGATCGTCTTAAAGCTCGGCTTGTTGCCCGGGGTTTTTCACAAAAACCTGGGTTTGACTTTCAGGACACGTTTAGTCCTGTAGTCAAACCCCAAACCATGAGAATTATTCTCACAATTGCTTTAACTCATCACTGGACCATTAGGCAAATTGACATAAATAATGCTTTCCTTCACGGTGATTTATTGGAAGATGTCTATATGACACAACCACCAGGCTTTCAGCTTCGTGATTCCCACGGCACACCCCTGGTCTGCCATCTCCATAAGGCAATCTATGGCCTTAGACAGGCCCCTCGGGCCTGGTTTGAACGTCTTAGATGTTTTTTGTTAAATTCCTTGTCATTTTCAGTTTCTAATTCGGACAACTGCCTTTTTATCAAAATGTCTAACATTGGGTCAGTTCTACTGTTAGTATATGTTGATGACATTGTCATCACAGGAAGTTCGGATGAAGTCATCTGTGATGTTATCTCTCAACTCAACAATGAATTTCAACTTAAGGACCTAGTGGTCCTTCATCATTTTTTGGGTATGGAAGTCCATCGCACATCTAACTCTCTTTTGCTTGGTCAAAAACAATACATTTGTGACTTACTCTCAAAGACAGGTCTTACTGATGCTGACCCACTTCCCACACCAATGACAGGTAAGTGTCTGTCTAAATCAGGTATGCTTCTTGACCAAGAACCTTTCTCGGATGGTTTCCTTTTTCGAAGTACTTTAGGTGCTCTTCAACATATTTGCATTACTAGGCCAGATATTCACTTTGCTGTTAATAGGCTCAGTCAGTTTATGCAAAACCCCCATCTTTCTCATTGGAAAGCTGTCCTTCGTATTTTGCGTTACCTCAAAGGTTCACTTGATCATGGGTTAATGTTTAATGCTGACCCCTCTGTTTCTTGTACTGATGCTACCTTGACGTCTTTTTCTGATGCAGATTGGGGTGGTGATGCCTCGGATCGCAGGTCAATCTCGGGTCACCTTCTGCTGCTCAATGGAAACCCCGTGGTTTGGAGCTCCAAGAAGCAGCAGGTCGTGGCTCGCTCTTCAGCAGAAGCTGAATACCGTGCAGTGGCCAATGCTGTCTGTGAAGTCCTCTGGGTAACTTCTCTTTTATCTGAATTAAACATCTCTCTTGCATCCACCCCTACTATCTGGACTGATAATTGTAGTGCAGTTGCAATCTCGGAAAACCCTGTTCAACACTCTAAAATGAAGCATGTCGAAATCGACCTATGCTTTGTTCGTGAAAAGGTTGCTGCAGGACAGGTATTGATTAACTTTGTCCCTGCCACTGAACAAGTTGCGGATATTTTAACTAAGCCCCTTACGGCTAAAATGTTCATTCCATTTAGAAAAAAACTAGGAGTCACTTCTGTTCAAGAACTCAGTTCTGTTGCTGCCTACATAGCTGACTTTAGTTACTCTGATGGTACTACTGGCTCCACTGATGCTTCCTTAAGTACCCTTCAACACTAAGTGCCTTACCTGTTTTATTACTGCTTTATTTCTTTCATGATTAGGTACAGGTCTTGGTTACATCTGCGGTTCGATGTTGATGCTGCTGCTGAACCTGTGTTTCAGCATTGCGACAACTGGTAAGTCGATTCATTCAGATCTCTCTTGGTTCGACTCCCCTGTCTGATATGCATATTCTGGTCTAAGTGCCTTAGCTGGTTACTCTGTTTAGCATGCCATCTTCTACTTAAATTCCTGTGGTGTCAGTCCAAAAACAGAGTGGTGTTGTCTCCACCCTCTTGACGATTTTTAAGATGGAGGCTCAAACCTCCCAATCACAGGTAATGACATAGGGTGTGATTTAGTTCCAAAAATAGAGTATTTACTATCAATTGGAGACAACTGAAAGATACTCCAAGTGTTTACTCTTGAGGAATCAAAAGATGAAGGCAAAACCTTCCAATCACACTGGTAAGAAAGAGGCTCAAACCTCTCTGTCATTCAGATCACTTCTAAAGTTTTTTATGTGTCTTATGCTTTCTATCTCGAATTGGCACTTGTTTCAGCATATGTACTCTGGTACAGTTGAGTTAGAACCTGTTAGGTCTGTCTGTTACAGGACTATCAGCCTGTTGCAATTGCTGGAATGCAGCTCACCTCAGTGCACCAAGCTGTCCAACCATGCAGTCAACCAAGATGCTGATAACCGAACTTCATGGGGGAATATTGAAGTATGTAAACATTAGGGCACAAACTGTCTCGGATTCAATCTTAAGGGCTTATTGTTCAATAGCCGAAAAATCTGATTGTAATTCATATGGGGTCTGTTTGCAATTATCAACTCTTCACCTTTGTTAAATACTAAGTCTGTAAACGCTGAATAGTAAGTTGGTTTGGAAATTAGAATGCTTATCCCGTTGTTCTCTCATGTGTTCTAGGGTTCTTGTCCATCTTGTCCATTTCGTTTTCTTCTTGTTCGATTCTGTCCACCATTGCACTGTAAATGCAAACAGCTATCAGTGGAGGGGTGGCTTGCCGAAGCCACCATACGCAACTCGGCCCATCACCGAAATGGGAAACACGCTTGGAGCACAATCATGACCGGGTGTTGGGTCATTTGGAAAGCTAGGTGTCGCCTCGCCTTTGACAACATTCAGCCGCAGACCGACGCACTCATCATCGAGATCCACTCAACATCATCGAACTTCATGCGGCCTTTACCCTTGCGCCAACCGACACCTACCATCTCGGCATGGTCACGGCCTCCACCCAACGCAATCAAAATCAACTGCGACGCCTCGTGGAATAGCTCGTCTTTGCGAGGAGGTCTTGGGTGCGTCGCTCGGGGACCACCTCGGCCAGCTCATGGGGGGTAAGGCAGCGGTCATCATCTCGGCTTCAGTCGAAGAATGCGAGGGTGAGGCGGTTCTTTTGGCGGTTCATTTGGCTTTGGAGATGGGTTGGATGTATGTCATTATTGAAACGGACGCTTCCATAGTCATTGATCATATTCACCACAGGAGCTTCGCGTGGAGAGTGGAAACCATTTTGTTAAATGCGGTATCTCTTGCTTCCTCTATTACGGATATTGCATGGGTTCTCACTCCTAGATCCGCTAACGTGTGTGCGGATTGGATTGCGAAGCACGTTCTTATCGGGTTGTGTCCTTCGGATTGGGTGTCATCACCCCCAACCCCCTTTCTTAGATGTATCTTTGCGGATAACATTTTGTACTCGGACTCGGTTAATTATCTTGAATGAAGTATTATGTGTTTCTTGGCCAAAAAAAAATTGAAGACTGTCCATGACACTGAAGCTGTGTACAACTGATTTTGGGTGTCTAACACCTCTTTGGATGTTTTGTGTTATGCGTTGGAGGTCAATTATGTTTGCAAATATCATATAATAGGGAGTTTGTTAGCTTCTAGGATTTGTCATTGTTATGTGATGCATTCAACTAGAAATACTCATGGTGTCCCTTAGTTTTCTAATATTTGATAAGTACTAAGTAGTCAAACTGTTGTAAGGTGGGCTACTCATGCAAGTATTTGCGGCATCTCGAAATCATTCCATTCATGGATGTTCTTCCTTCCCTTAAGATGGCATAAACAATGTAGGTGGAGAAAGAGGATTCGTTCCTATATACGACGCTCCTTCATCCTCGAGACGTTGTCGACGACGCGGGGCCAATAGAGTCTTGTCGGAGCCCTTCCTCGAAGCAGTCACTCTTGAATCTTCTCTAATTTTTCATTTTATATGGATACAAAATAAGATAGGAGAGAGAGAGAGAATTGGCCCAAAAAATAAAAGAAAAATAGAGGGAACTACGTGGAATCATAGAAATGTTTTTACAAATATTTCATAGTACATCAAGTTAACTGGAAACCGACCCCTTCACCGGTTCGAGGGTTGACCCGATTCTGATAACTATGTTACAAACTTTTATTTTTCCTATTCATTTTCCAAATATTTTTAGTAATTGTTTTTAATTTTTTTTTTTTTAGTTTTCTAAATCATGTGCTGCCAAGTCATTATTCGGACATATTTAACGGACCTAGCAATTTGCCCCAAGTCTAAAAGTACAGGTAGCAAAATTTTACAAAACAAAGTTTGGGGAGCGATTTGTAAAATGTCTAAAGTTGGTGTAGTAACTGTATAATAAATCAAACAAATAAAGCTTCCGCCGTCCACAATGGCCTACTATACAATATCACTATAATATAAAGAAAATTTGGGATTTTTGTTTTAAAATAGGTATTGTAAAAAAAAATTAGAAAAGTAAGTATCGAGGAAAACTATTTCGAAATATGGGTATACGCGCTACCGTGTGTAGCGCGTGTTTTCAATAGGCGCTACCCCGGGGCGCGCCTTTCGAATAGGCGCTACCTTGGGTAGCGCCTATTCCAAATCACTTTTTTTATTTATATAATTTTGATGTGTAATTAAAAAAAAATTATGTATCTATTGAAAAAAATTATAGTACGTAGATATTTTAATTGTGATTCAAATAATGCAAAATAATTTTAAATTTGGACTTACGGATTGACTGTACTGTCTGCTGTAAGTTGAGATATGAAAAATTCAGTTATAAATATATAACTCACACCCTGTAAGTCCAAACTCACCACGGTGAACGTCATTTATGTAGTAATTCAATTATCTACTTAGGGTAAAAACAATTATCAGAAATACAGTGGTTTTTTAACCTAACATAGCTTGTCTTATAATTTGACCGAAATAATTAAATGCATTAGGTGAGAAATTTAATTATGTACTTACACAAAAAAAAAACATTACCGTGCTTAGATACTTTAATTACGAATTAAATGACGCTAACTAGGCGTTAATTGTTTACTTTTAGACTGGTAGTATAATATGAAACGTAAAAAATTCGAATAGGGATTTAAACAGTGATTTTACTTTTTACACATTGATTTTACTGTTTAAATCCCTATTTGAATTTTTTACGTGTCATATTATACAGCCAGTTTAAAAGTAAACAATTAACGCATAGTTAGCGTCATTTTATTCATAATTAAATTATCTACGCACAGTAATGTTTTTTAATTGTTTTTGAGTAAGTACATAATTAAATTTCTCACCTAATGCATTTAATTATTTCAGTCAAATTATAAGACAAGCTATGCTAGGTTAAAAAATCACTGTATTTCTAATAATTTTTTCCCAAGGTAGAGAATTGAATTACGACATAAATACGTTCACCGTGGTGAGTTTGGACTTACAGGGTGTGAGTTATATATTTTTAAGTTAAATTTTCATATATTAACTTACGGAAGATCATACAGTCAATCCGTAAGTTCAAATTTAATATTTTTTGCATCATTTGAATCACAATTAAAATATCTACGTACTATCAATGAATATCGCAAGGGAGCACTGCCATCCGGAGGTGTTAATACTAATCCTGCCTGCGATCCATTGATTAAAGATGATCCATCCATATGGAGTGTCCAAGTTTCCTTTACTCCCTCAGTCTCTTGTTCCGACACTTCAGGTGGACATGTGGATTGCACAATAAAATTAGCAAATGCCCGCCCTTTTATAGCTGTTCTAGGTACGAACTTGATCCGAAATTCACTTAGTTCAATCGCCCATTTAATCATTCTTCCTAAAACGTCTGTTTTTTCCAGGAAGTGTTTTAAAGGTTGATTTGTTAGAACAATGATTTCATGTTCGTGAAAGTAGGGGCGAAGCTTTCTAGCCAAGACAACCAGCGCATAGAGGTACTTCTCAACTTCTAGATAATTCATTTTTTCTTTTGCAAGAACCTTGGAAACATAATACACGGGCACTTGTCCCCTGACAATCTCCTTGACTAGTACAGAGCATACAGCTACTGGACTGATGCCTAAGTATAGAAAAAGTGTTTCGCCTTTTGTAGGTTTAGCTAGTGGAGGGAGCGCCTTAAGATGAGTCTTCAAGTCCTGGAACACCTGCTTACATTCTAAGGTACATTCGAACTTCTTGTTCGCCCTTAGGACATGGAAGAAGGGGAGGGATTTGTCTCCCGCCTTTGCCAAAAGCCGACCGAGCACCGCAAATCTCCCATTCAAGTATTGGACCTCTTTGTGACACGTGGGGCTCCTCATCTTCTCGATCGCCTCTAGCTTCTCTGGATTCACCTCAATTCCCCTATGACTCACCATGTAACCTAAGAATTTTCCCAAGTGCATGACAAAAATGCATTTGGCCGGGTTAAGGCGCACTTGATGGAGACACATACACTCGAATGTTCTCCTAAGATCCTCAACGTGATCAACACTCTTGACGGATTTAACCAGCATATCGTCCACATACGCCTCCATGGTGTCACCTATCATTCCAAAAATAAGCTTGTTCACCATCCTCCGGTACGTCGCCCCAACATTAATCAGTCCGAAAGGCATGACATTGTAATAGTAGACGTCGCTTTCTGCGTAGAAAGCTGTGTGTTAGGCGTCACCCTCAGCCATCTAAATGGCCTGAATATGAGTCCATGAAACTGAGTAGCTCATGGCCTGATGTGGCGTCCATTGGCTGATCAATCCTTGGCAAAGGATAACAATCCTTGGAACGCGCCTTGTTCAGGTCCCTGAAGTCTACGCACATGCGCCATTTTCCATTACTCTTCTTTACCACGAATGGGTTCACCACCCACGAGTGGAACCTGATCTCCTTTACGAAGTTGGCAGCGACCAACTTTCCTACCTCCTGCCTTATAGAGATTGCCTTTCCTTCTCCCACGGCACGTCGCTTTTGAGCGATCGGCCTGATAATGGGGTCAATGTTTAGTTCGTGGGTGATAATCTCCTTGTTGATGCTCGTCATGTCACTAGGATTCCAAGCAAATAGATCCTTGAAATCTATCAAGAGCATTGAGAACGCCTTGGCTTCATTTTCTAGGAGCGAAACCCCTATATGCACTTCTCTCCCTGGGCCTTCCACCTCTACCTTTCTTAAGACATCCACTCGTTGTGAGCAACTCCTCACTTACTCGAGGGCCTTCCTCCGTTTGGATCGCCAAAGCCTCCTTTCCCTTACCTTTTAAAATGTGGCGACGCGTTGAGTTGATGTAGCAACTACGTGCCACCGACTGGTCTCCCTTTACTACTCCGACTCCATGAGGCGTCAGAAACTTCAGCAATTGGTGGTACGTGGAATAAACCAGCTTGTTGGGATTCAAGGTCGAACGCCCTAAAATGGCTTTGAATGAGGCAGGAGCGTCCACCACGATGAAGATGATGTCCATAATCAATGACTTCCAACCCTAGCCTATCTGCACTGGTAGGGTGACAACTCCCACCGGATATGTAGTAAGCGAGGCGAATCCCATCAGTAAAAAATTGACCCTTATCGTATCTTTTTCCTTCTTCCCCATTCTCTTGTAGGTTTCAAGAAACAGTACATCCGTTGAACTTACTGAGTCGGCCAAAACCCTCTTGATGTTAAACCTACCAACTCCCGTTGTAATTACAAGAGTGTCATCATGCAGCGAGGTGACATGCCCATTCTCCCTTTTAGAGAAGGAGATTACCACCTCGTCTTCTTCACTAGGGCACTTCCCAGCCTTAGAAGTTCCTGCAATTTGAGCAGCGTATACTTCTCTATTGGCGCCTGTTTCTCCTCCTGAGGTGAAACCGCCACTAATCACGTTTAGATCTTCCTTTGTAGATCCGAATGCCACAGAGTTTTTCCTGGACGACGTCTTTCTTTCCCTTATAGGACTCTTACTCCTCTCCCGACACGCAATGAAATTCTTTAGATACCCCTTTTGGATGAGGTTCTCTATATCCTTTTTCAAGATCCGGCAGTTGTCAGTTGCGTGCCCTTTGCAATGGTGATAGCGACAGTAGGCTTTCTTGTCGCTACCCAACTGAGCGTCGCCGCTCCTCATTGTAGGAGGTGTCGACAAATCCTTCGTTTCCATATCTGACATGATAACCGAGATATCCTAGGTCAGTGGCGTATAAGTATCGTAGGCTTCTCTATTGGCGTGAGGGATCATCAGATGACACCTCGAGTCATCACTTCCTACCTTCTGATGATGCTGATCCCCTCTATTTCCTTCTTGATTGCCCCTCTTCGATTCCTTCTCAACCGCTTTTCTCCCTTCTGTGACAATTTTTAGTTCGATGTAAGATTTGACCCTGACCTCTATATCCTCCACCGTATTGACGGAGATCACATTCAGTCTATCATGCAGAGCGGCTCCTTTGGGTCCCAGAGCTCGTATAAAAGTACAGATAGTTTCGCCACCGGTAATGACTTGGTCAATCCCTGTTAATTCTTTGTTAAACCTCGTATAGAAATCAGCTAAGCTTTAAACGTTCCCTTGTTTAATGGTGTCCAAAGTCCCTACACTCTTGAGCAGATGTCGCCCGCCCATGTACTAGACAATGAACTTCTCATTCAACTCACTCCAAGTCCTTATGGAAGCCTTGGGGAGTCCAAAGAACCAATGTGAAGCGACGCCTCCTAGAGTCGCTGGGAAAATGAGTGCGAAATGATTATCATCATTCGTTCACCCTAGGAGAGAGGCTTCGTGTCTCTGTATGTGCTCCACTGGATCTCCTTCGCCCTTATAGCAGTCAATTTTAAAGTGTCGCACATGGTGCAGCATAGTTAGGGACAGTATTTTGGGAGCGAAGGGATGCGATGCTCTGTCCCAGAGCGAGGCATGAATCGACCCTTTTGCTCCTTCACCTTATGGGAGATAATCTTCTCAAGTTCCTCCCTTGTCATAGCACCGAGAAGTGGTCCCATTGAAGTAGCGTCGCTCATGAGAAGAGCGGGTTGTTGCGTCGGGAGGCGTGTTCTAGAGGAGGCTTCTTCCGCCCTCATGGCCTCTGTATGGCAAGCGTCGACTCTATCAACCCCTTTTGCTCTCTTATATCGAGCAGTTCTTCTAGTGCCGCAATGAGTGTAGGTGTCAGGGTGGTTTTTGGTTGTACTTCTGCCCTCGGAGGCGCTCTCACAGAGGAGGCGATCCGAGAGTTCGTCGGTTTAGAAGCTTCAACTCCTAAGACAGTAGGTTGTTTGGACGGTGTGCCTTTGGGGTTATGTTCAGAGGTTTGACCCTACTGAATGACCTCGTTTTGAGGTATAACATCAGTTCCACCAAAGTGTTGTTGCAGGATGTGGAGCGAGTCATTTTCGATGACTTATTGGTTATTCTTTGCTCTGGAGGGGAGCCATGACTGGTTTTGCTTAAGCTTCCCACAGACGCTGCCAATGTTGGATTTCGAAGTCACCACTTCGTTCTCCGGAATCTCGTGTTGGGCGTTCTCCAAACCTGTAGGGAAGGAAATCCCAAGTTGTTTTCGTCGTTTCACCTCAGATGCCTAAGTTAGTCGGAGGTTGTGTTTTGGAGAGAGTATATATAAGGTAAAAATGTCTCTTGTCACATTAGTTTTAGAGTGAAGATGGGTGAGGGTATTTATAACCCTCACCCCTGACCTGATTTGAGTTACTTCCTACCACGGTTGTCCTAGGTGGTGCCCGGTTAACTGAGTGGGGTTATCTCGAGTCCTGTGCTACTTGGTGTTCCGTGCATAGTGACAATGTGCCACGTGACTCTGTTCCACACCTGGCGCTTTAGTACCCCATGCCCTCCTGTCGGACCTCGGGTCTCGTGTTCCCGGAAAGGAATCCAGGGGAGAACGTTCCTAGTGGCGCACCTTTATGATCTTGGCGTGCCCTTTAACGGTGGCATACGAAAAATTTAGCCCTCAGTGGTGTAGTGACAGAGGTATTTCCTATGTTAGAATGGCGCGCCCATAACATATGGGCCTTACTCTTGGGCCTGAAACCCAAATGCCAGGGCCTAAAGGCCAGGATGCATCAGCTTCAAATTCAATGATTGGAGTTAAACTTCCACAAATACAATCTTCGATTTTCAAATTTAATTGAAATAATAATTTTGCGATGTGAAAGTGGTTGATGGAGATGCTTCTAAGAAATAGTGGTTTCATGGATATACTCGATAATTGTTTTTTAGAAAAAGAAAATCATCGGTGAAAGAATTGTTGGTCGTGGCCCAGCCCATGGGCCGGTCTTATTCGACCTGGACCGGTTTAGGGTTAAACCAACCAAATATTACCTGTGAATGGTAAATGAGGACGGAAGTAATATATTAGGAAATATGATTGTTCGTATAATATATTAAGAAATATGATTATTTGTATAAAATATTAGGGGCAATTTTGTCATTTCGTCAATTTGCATGTCCTTCAATATTTGTATGCATTTTTTATTTCGAAAATTATTATTTAATTTGCCTATATTTTACTAACAATCTTAAGACAATTTCGTGTTTTAGTAATTTTATGAGGCAAAGAACAGGTTTGGTTTATTTATTTGTGAAATAATATTTTTTCTGGAAAAAACATTAATTCAACATTTTTCTGTTTCAGAATAATGACTGCAAATAACAATGATGTTGATATTAGTTCGGCAGCTGTGGCTCAGACTGAAGTCCCTAATGCGTCGTCGAACGCGACCGTCGTTGCGCCGATTGATGGGATAACCATGACTCGTCCAACTGGACTTGTGCATGCTGAGAGGCCCGAGAAATTTGATTGACCAGGATGAGCTTGACTCGATTCCTGACTGAAGAACCACCAATTGAAAGCGAGGATAATAATCAAGAGTTCTTCTTATCTCTACAAGCTTGGAACCACTCAGATAATTTTGTACTCACAAAAACTGGGATGTATGTGGGTAAGTGTTATGAATGTGGAGGGATGTTCAAACTCAATGTAATGACTATTAAGCCTAAGATAAACAAGAATAAAATTGTTTCTTCTGCTTACTTGATTGAGTCTCCTAATCTTTGGCATGGTAGATTAGGACATGTTAATTATGATACCTTGCGAAGGTTAATTAACATGAATCACATCCCTACACTTCAAATTGATCTCAAACATAAGTGTGAAATATGTGTTGAGGCTAAATTAACCAGGTCATACTTTCATTCAGTTGAAAGGAATACAAAACCTCTTGATTTAATACATAACGACGTTTGTGATTTAAATTTTGTCCAAACGAGAGGCGGAAATAAGTACTTTATCACTTTGTGGATTATAGTACAAAATATTGCTATGTATACTTGTTGAAGAGTAAAGATGAAGCTATAGAAAACTTCATGCTTTATAAACAAGTTGAAAATCAACTTAATAAGAAAATCAAGATGTTGCGTAGTGAGATAGGTGGTGAGTATGATGTTCCATTTGATGAGTTTTGTGCTTAACACTGAATCATACATGAGGTCAAAGCTCCCTATTCACCCCAATCAAACGGGGGGACGGAAAGGAAAAATCAATGTTGAATTCAATGTTGATAAGTTATAGGTTACCTTAGAACATGCGGGGGAAGCTATTTTAAGCAGAAATTACCTTTTAAATAAGGTACTCCGAAAGAAAGAAGAGAAAACACCTTTCGAATTATGGAAAGATAGAAGACCTTCTTTCAATCACCTTCGAGTGTGGGCGTGTCTTGCTAAAGTGATAGTGCCTTTTACTAAAATGGTTAGGATTATACCAAAAACTGTTGATTGCATCTTCATAGGATATGCTCAAAATAGTAATGCTTATCGGTTTGTTGTGCATGATTCGAAGATTTTACATATACATAAAGATAGAATATTGGAATCAGAAGATTACTTAGGTACTTGAGATATACTCGTAGTTATGGGCTGCATTATATGAGATATCCAACTGTTATAGAAGAATATACTGATGCTAATTAGATATCAACATCAAGAGACTCGAACTCCACAAGTGGATTCGTATTTACCATAGGGGTGTAGCCATATCGTGGAAATCCTCTAAGCAAACAGGTATAGCCAAATCCACCATGGAATATGAGTTTATAACACTTGATAAATGTGCCAAAGAAGTTGAATGACTATGCCATTTTCTTAAGGATATTCCTAGGTGGCCAAGACCAGTGCTTGCATTAAGCATATATTATGATAGTCAATATGCAATTGACAGGGCACAAAGTCTTATGTAAAATGGCAAGTCTTGACATATTCATCATAGACATAATTCCATTAGACAATTGCTCTCGATAGAAATTATCACAATCGATTATGTCAAATCGAAGGATAATATAGCGGATTCGTTAACTAAAGGGTTAAATATAGAGCAAGTTGGCCAATCATTGAGAGTAGGGCTGGGAAAAATAACCGGTTCGGTCGAACCGTACAGAACCGTACCGTACCTGTTCGGTCGAACCGTTTTTTTCCAAAAAAACTGGAGCGGTTCATAATAGGTACAGAAAACCGGTTCAAAACCGAACCTGTTTTTGTACCAGTTTTAATCTTAAAATACTACTAAATAGTAAACCAGACCACTTCAAACCAGACAAAACCGGTTTTCTTCACACCAGACCTAATTGAGTGTTCAATAATCAGTCTTCTTCACCTCACTCAATTCAGTCTTCAAGTTCACGCCGCTCATCGCCTCAGCCGTCTTCGCCTGTCGTCGTCACGCCTCGGCCGTCGCTCGTCGCCTGTCGTCGCTCGTCTTCACTTTAGACCAGGTTCTTGTACTATCTTTAAATGCACTTGCCGTGATCTGAGCTTTTGGTTGTGGCTCTTGCCATGTTGCGAATCGGCTTCTTCAACTGCAAGATTTTGATCATCTTAACTCTGAATCCTTTGCGTTTGACAAACTGACAGTTTTTTATGTATATTATGTGCTAAAAATCGTTGGGCTTCAACCCAAATTTTGTAGTTGTCTTGTTCATGATGAACCTTTGGATAGTCTAATTTTGTTTTTGGTTGGAGAGTACATAAACCGTTTGAAATTTTGAATGAGAAACTTGTTGAATTTGACCTTATGATGGTTTTCTTTCCCTCTGAATGAATTAGAGACTGTATTTCCAGTTTTGTGGTTTTGTAATTTGTCCACCTCTGAATGAGCTTGATGTACCCAACGACTTATATGAAAGGAAAGCATATCCATTTGAATTTTCATATGTGGAGATGCCTTAATGAAACATATAATGGAGTTAATGTGAGGCTTAGGTGAGCATTTTATTGGTTTATGGTTTCTGAACAGTCTATTGATATTTTGGAAATTGCAGTAACTCAAACTCTCTCTATGACTATCAGGTACATTTTAAAAGTGACCATCAATCGTAACATTGTCAGCAACATTGTAGAATCTCAGGACTTCATGGTACTTCTTTTGTCTATGTGATAGTTTGTTTGCTTAATACCTGAATTCATTACATCTAATGTCACTTTGAAAGGAAAAATTTAAGGCCTCACTCCGAGCGAGTCTATCTTAGGATCTAAAATCCTTCACAATTTATTCATCAAGAAAAATAAAAATATCCCACATCACTTACAGATGGCTCATAAGATATCATTGAGAGTGCATGCACTTGTTTATCTGATTCATGTTCACCATCAAACATGATAATCTACGCAGTGCAGCAATCTTCTTTTTTATAGCAGCTAAAAAAGAAAAATTGGTTCATACTTTTCTGAAGTACATTTTTGTGGGTAATTCCACTTAATATTACCTTCCTTTTGTTGTTATAGGTTCGCAACTATACTCCGCTTCCACCAATCAACAATAGCATCAAGGTCATAATTTTTCTATTATTGTAGTATGTGTGTAAGAGGTATGCTTCCCTAGTGAGTGAGGCTAAATCGGGTGCAATATTTTTCCTTGATTTCATTTGGACTTATCAACCTTAACATGGCAATAATTAAGCGCAAATATCACTTAGCCTATACATCCATCACTTAGCCTATACATCTGTCCACCTTCTTATGTGTAGGCATGTTGAAGGTGGCATGGGTTCAGTTTTCTCGACCATAAGTAAAGCTGCAAAGGAAGCAGGGGCTCATATTGTAACAAATGCAGAGGTTTCACAGTTGATGATTGAAGATGATGGAAAAGTAGCTGGAGTGAGTTTTTGGGGGTGGGTTGGGTGGGGTGTTTCCATAGTTAACTCCGAATATATTATTCGAAAGAGCTATTTCCATATGGTGCAGGTCGAATTACAGGATGCCTGTTAAAGGGTTGTACATGTGTGGTAGTGGATCTCATCCTGGTGGTGGAGTCATGGTGTGGTAGTTTTTTTTTTTTTTGGGGTATGAATAGGTTTGGTCGAACCGGTTCAGAACAGGTATGGTAAATCGACCAAAATCTAGAGCGGTCAAAAACTGGAGCGGTAAACCGTACCGGTTTTAAAATGTGGTAAAGGCTCGGTTCTAAACTGGTTCGGGGCCGAACCGGTTCATGCCCAGCCCTAATCGAGAGTAATATGACTGAAGACCGTGCAGTAAACACATTTGAGTTTGTGGGGGATTTAAAACCCCGAGTTCATTCCTATGATGAGAAATAGTGATGACAGTGGATGAGGATAAACAAGTGCTTTTAATTATTCAGAAATGTAGAGTGTTGGAGTAACACTTGAGATAAGGAATCACCTATGCAAGTGAGAAGAAGGGTCGCTTCGAAATGTATTGTTGATGGCACAATTCTTAGAAACACTTGCAGAACCATGCAATGCCCATGGCCAGAACATGCATAAATGCGTGAACTAAACAATACTAGGAAGATATTTGTGTGAGTTATATTGTCATATACACCAACGACAGACAGTTCAAGGACATCACGTCTACCGACTAGCCAATAAAGTTAATGTAATTTCACGAGGAAAGGTTCAAAGGGTAACACCTACCTATCCTATGCAGGTGTCGACCGTTGAACTCTTATTCCGATTCTAGTCTAGGAATTCTCTCATTTCTCCATTCATGTGGGGGATTGTTCATCGTGGCCCAACCCTTGGACCGGTCTGATTCAACCTTGGGCGGTTTAGGGTTAAACCGACCCAATTTTACTTGTGAATGGTAAGTGAGGAAGTTAGTAATAAATTAGGAAATATGATTGTTCGTATAATATATTAGAAAATATGATTATTGGTATAATATATTAGAAAATATTACCATTGGTATAATATATTGGGAAATATTCTCCACAATATTGCACAATATACCTAGGATATTGTTACTAATAATATATTTCCTAATGGAGCGTTTCCTATTATAAAATAGTTGTTGGTATTTTTGGTTACAATGAGTACCATAAACCCTATAAATAGGGTTGGTTTTTTTTATTTTAAAATGAATCTCATACACTCCCAAAAATTACCAACATATATATTGCTCCAGAGTTAAGTCAGATTCGAGTTCCCAGTTGTTAAGGGAAACACCGTGTTTGTTTCGTCTTGATGACACTGTTTTATTCTGGGATATAATCGTCCTAATTGTTCCTCTTACACAAACCATTTACGGTGAGGGTAGCAAAATTACCTTAAGGAGACTGTTTTTACACGGGACTCAGTAATGTTTCTGCAAAATCCATTTTCTTGTGGCAATTTCGTCATTTCTTCAATTTGCATGCCATTCAATATTTTTATTCATTTTTATTTATAAAATTATTATTTAATTGTCCTATATTTTACTAACAAAAATTACAACAATTGGAGTGTAATCGTGCGTTGAATGAGAAAGTCTTGTTCCTAATCTACGAGTCGGTGGAACTCTCGATGTTAGAGAAACTATTCAACACTAAAAGAGGAAATTAGGTTTGAAATATTTTGCTCAAAACATATAAAGGTGCAGATCCAATCAAACAAACGAGACGGCAAGTTTGAAGAGATAAATTATGTTGATGGAGCAAGGAAAAATAATGAAACTGTTCGTGACTATTTGATTCAGATGGAAAAGTTAGTCCACGAAATGAAGATGATTGACGATCCAATAGTGTAGAGAGACTTCATGGATAAGATTTTGTGGAATAGCATATTTGATTATGTGGTAACCATTGAAGAGTCCTGAAACCTTGAAACCATGACTCTTAAAAATATACAAGCTTCATGGGAGTAATGTGAGATGTGGATAATGAAAGGTTGTCAAGCAGCATAGAGCAAGATTTGAAGTTGATGTGATGTATGATGCCGCTGAGAGAATTGTGAATACACCGCCTGGTTCAACGATTAAAGTTGTTTCTCTGTTGTTTCTCCATATGCTCTCAAATTATACAAACTCTCTTTCTGCAATAGAGACTGCAGAACTTTTGAATAGCAACACCAAACTCAAGGAAGATCAGCTGCATACACTACAAGACATGGAAGAGGATGCACCGAATACCTCAACAAATGGCATCTCCTACAAGGAAAAACTCACAGGGATTGTTCCGGGGGCATACAAAAAAACTTTCTATCAGGAATGTTTGAATTCTTTTGAATCTTCTTCATCAAAATGCCATGATGAAGTGGAACAGATAGGTAAACTGACCTACAACATATCAAAAGATGAGAAAGCAAGGATACAGAAAAGGTATGATCAATCTATCATCGTTAAAATTATAGGAGTTAGCATACCTTATCATCATATGTTGCTGAGAATTCGAAATCTCTGGAAACCGGAAGGAGAAATGTCCTGTATTTTGCTAGGGGAAGGTTTTTATCTAATCAAATTCACCTTATTGGGAGATATGGATAAAGTGTTTAGAGAAGGACCTTGGTTCATTAATGGACATTTTTTATCCATACGAATTTGGAAACCCAAATTCAACCCAAAAAGAACCAATATATCCAGAGTAGCTATTTGGATCAGATTGCCCAACCTACCAATGGAGTTTTTTGACCCTACAATTCTACAGTGTATTAGAAACACAATAGTGCCCCTGTTGAGAATTGATAGTCATACCATAAACACTGAAAGAGGGAAATTTGCAATGCTCTATATCCAAATGGATTTGAGCAAACCACTTCCCCCGTCAATCGACATTGATGGATATTCCCAAAAACTTTCCTATGAAGGAATTCAATCAATCTGCTTTTTGTGTGGCAGGGTAAGGCACAAAAATGAATTGTGTAAGTTAGAACCGTCAGCTCATAAAAGTTCTGTAGCGCGTGCCTCAACTACAACGAGTACTACTGTTGCACCAAAAAGTACATCTCCTACCACAGAAAATTCAAATGGAGAAAGGGGACCTTGGATGTTGGTAACTCGCCGGAAAAGACCAGTGGCATCAGAAACGGTTAGATTATGCGGGAGAATCAATCAAAACCTATAATTGAGCCAAAGTCCAACAGTAAAATGGAAATACTATTAACGCATAACCGTACGGGCAACCAGAAGAAGACTGGTGATCTCGTCGGAATCTTACCTACACCGATCACCGGGAAACAAACCAACGACAGGCTAGATAGTGGGATACTTAACGGGAAGAAAAGCTCGTCGGAAGCTCGTCAGGAAGAGGATGGCGTCGGGACCGTGACTGGGTGGATCCACAACGGGAATGTTGGACATGTAGGCCAAGGCGTCGGACAGACCGACGCGAGTGGAGAACCGTTGAACCACAAGGAAGATGTGAGGTATGGGGATAACTTACAAGGAGGTGGAATCTTGTCGAGCGGCAGTTTGGAGAGAACAAGCGACCAGGTTTCCAGGGAGAGGCATGGCTCAAGGGAGCGGGACATGCATGGCTCGCGATTAAAGCAAGGGACAACACCTAGTGTGGAGGGGACAATGCCTAGTGCAGAGAATAAAGCAAGGGAAATGGAGTTGTTTAATGTTGGTGGGGTGGCAACAACTCGTGTGAAGACAACAAATGCTGCAGGTCGTGTGAAGACAACAACTGCTGCAAAGGGGACAACACTTAGTGCGCAGGAGAAAGCAAGGGAAACTGAGTTGTTTATTATTGGTGGGGTGGCAGCAGCTCGTGGGCATGGACACGACAGCAGCTGGTGGAGGCTCACTCCATCTCGATGGAGCTAGGGGCAGTCTTCATCTCGAGGGAGCTGGCGAAGAAGATTGCGTGAGAACCGTTCATGGAGCTGGGGAGAAGGGTCGAGATGGGAGTGGTGGACGTTTCGAGGGTAGTGGAGTCGAAGATGGCCAGCTGAAAGTGCATACTGCTGTCGAGTGCATGCTGTCATCGAACATGGGGACACCTGTTGGTGGAGAGCCACCGAGGAGGCTACGACAACAACGGGATGACAGCTCCAAGCAATCAGCAAACAAAATGCAGGGTGACAACATGAAGGTATGGGCTGAAGTGTAGAAGAGTCCAACAAAGGAAGATATGGGCCAGAATGGTGGGCTGATGAGGGCTATTGGGCCAGACAGGATGGGAGGGCCGAAACAGAATGATGGGCCGAGTGCACATCCTGGCAAACCTGAATGGAATGGGGGGATGCCTCGGGACGACAGAATGAAAGGATGGACCGGAATGCCAAGGCGGGGAGTTGGCCTATACAGCTTAAGACTATCAAGGAAGAGGTAAACCAAACCGATAACATATTGAATTTTACTCCTATTAGTCCTAATTATTGTCGTAATGAAAAAAACAATTTAATTTATTTTGTGAATGTTTCAAAGCCCAGGGACACAAAGCCCAGGGATACAAAGACCAGGGACACAGGAAAATTAGGGAGCCGAAAGGATGTGTCTTTCAAAGGCAGGGACATATGAAAGTTGGAAAGTCGTGAATTCATTCGGATATGGTGGAGGAAGGGTCAATATATATCGTAAAGGTACCTACTGAACAAGCTAGTAAAAATGTTGAATCTCAGGAAGGTGAGTGTCACGGTGAGGTATCTAACATGATTTTAGATGATAGTAACGCCATATAATAGGATTGGTAGTATTAATGCAGTTTAATTATGAATCAAGTGCATCTTTCTAGTAATTTGGTTCCAGAAAAAGTCCACATGAGATTCATAATGTGGAATGTTAGAGGATTTGGTAATCCGGCAACGGTAAAGGCGGTAAAGCAACTCATCTAAACTCACAATCCTATAGTGTTGATTTTAATTGACACTAGACTGAGTGGCCAAAGGAGGGTTGAGCAAGCAGGTAAACTTCCGTTCAACAAGGTTCTATGGGTGGAAGCGAGAGGGTTTAAGGGAGGAATTGTAGTGTTGTGGAATGATCACGAGACCAAAATTACGGAGATGACTTCTACAGAGCAGGAATTACACTTCAGGATCCAGGTTAGCCCTTCTAATCTATCTTGGGTTATGTCTGCTATTTATGCTAGCCCTAATTTAAATGAGAGACTACTGCTGTGGGATAATCTTAAAGCAGTTGCCTCTATTATATCGAGTCCTTGGCTAGTTGTAGGAGACTTCAATGATGTGACTAATAGTTATGAGAAAATGGGAGGGGGGGAGGGGGTAATAATATATGCATGAATAGGGTGTCCCTTTTTAATGATATGATTAGTGATTGTAACTTGATTGACCTTGGCTTTAGGGGACCAACGTTTACTTGGGTCAATATGTGGAACTCGGATAGATTAATCCAGCAAAGACTAGATAGGATGTTGGCTAATATGGATTGGAAATTTAGTTTTCCTAATGCATCTGTTACACATCTTACGAGAATCCACTCTGACCACTGCCCACTTCTTATAAACTCTGGTGGGGATGGTGGCACCAGGGTTATTAGACTATTTAGGATGGAACCTATGTGGCTTGATCATCCAAGTTTTGAGCTTATCGTTAGGAATACTTGGATCGAATTTAGCAATAGGATCACGCCTTCCATTAACCACTTCCCTGACAAAGCTAGAGTTTGGAATAAAGAAATTTTCGGAAATGTTTTTCAGAGGAAAGAAAAAATCATTCGGAAGATATCAGGAACTAAAAAGTGTATTGCTATCTCCCCAAATGATTTCATTGTCACCCTAGAAAAAAATATTCAGTCAGAGCTTTCTGAGATTCTTGACCAGGAAGAAAAACTTTGGGCGGCTAAGTCGCGTACAAAGTGGATCAGAGACGGGAATAGAGTACCAAATTCTATCATATTTCTACTCTTGTTAAAAGGAGAAGAAATACGATCTTGGCAATTAAAGACTTAATTGGAACTTGGATTTTTGATGAGGGTCTTATTCAGGAGGAATTTCAAAAATTCTTTTCAAATCTCTTCACAACTTCCAAAGTTTGCCTCACCTTTGGTAGTTGATCAACCCGATTCTTGGAGAACTGCCTTATCTGAAAATCAAATTCGCCGCCTAAATAACTCCATCACCTTGGAAGAAATTAGGAAAGCCACTTGGGATCTTAAACCGTTTAAAGCTCCGGGGCCGGATGGCCTCCATCCGGCTTTCTTCCAAAAGTTGTGGAACTGTACGGGTAGCTCTCTGACTGATGCTATCAGTGAGGTGTTTAAAAGGGGATCTGTCCCTACAAGTTGGAACGAGGCGTTTATCTGTTTAATTCCAAAATGTAGTCAGCCTAATTCGGTCTCCCAATTCAGACCTATAAGTCTCTGCAACTCTATCTACAAGATCGTTTCAAAAATTCTGGTGAATAGAATCAGGCCAGCTCTGAACAATATCATCTCTCCGTTTCAAACTAGTTTTGTCCAAGGTAGAAGGGGTTCAGACAATGTCATTCTGCTTAGAGAAGTTCTGCATTTTTCAAAACATAAACAGGGTAAAACATGGTGTATGATCATTAAAATAGACTTTGAAAAAGCATATGATAGAATTGAGTGGGACTTCATCAGAATAACACTTTTTTTCTTTAAATTCCCTGATAAAGTCATTAAGTTGATTATGAGTTGTATCTCCACGTCTTCAATTGAAATCTTGTTTAATGGGGGGAAACTAGAAAAATTCTACCGGTCCAGAGGCATTAGACAAGGAGATCCTCTTTCTCCGTACATCTTTATTCTTTGCATGGAATATCTGGCATTCCTCATCGATGAAAAAGTGATGCAAGGACAATGGAAAGGAATAAAAGTGGGAAGAGGTAGCTTGACTTTATCCCATCTTTTCTTTGTTGATGACCTCATTCTAATGGGAGAGGCCACCCCTGAAAATTGTAACTGCATCAACTCGGTCTTAAAAGAGTTTTGCGCCATCTCGAGACAAAAGGTGAATCAGGGGAAGTTGATCATGGTTTTCTCAAAAATAGTTTCTTCTTCCAAAAGAACACAGATCTCAGCGAGTTTACAGTTTAGAACAGTTGAGAACTTTGGATCTTACCTTGGCTTTTCGTTGGAACTGTCAAATTCGAAAGTTAGCTCTTTTAACTTTGTTCTAGATAAAGTTAGAAATAAACTTTGGGGTGGAGGGCAAAGCTGTTATCAATGGCAGGTAGAGTCACGTTGGTCAAATCGGTCTTGTCCACAATCCCCTCCTACTATATGCAATGTACTATGTTTCCAAATTCAGTGTGTAAAGAACTGGACAGGATTAATAGAAACTTTGTTTGGGGATCCACATACCAGAAAAGGAAATTCCACTTGATCAATTGGGAGAAAATAACAAAGCCGAAAAAACTAGGGGGTATTGGTCTGCAATCAGCGTTGTATCGTAACAAAGCACTCCTGGGTAGTTTGGCATGGAGATTGAAGAAGGAAACGGCTCCTTGGGCTATGGTAATTAGAAACAGAACGTTTAAGCAGTATGGAAATTCCCTCACTACTTCGACTAAAACGCCCTGTAATTGGAAAGCAATTAACGAAGGTATGAACACCCTTAAATTAGGATCAGGGTGGGTGGTGGCGAATGGTTTGGACATTAGATTTTGGCATGATAATTGGGTGGGTAATCAACCACTGCGAGCTGCAATTTATGGTCCACTGAACTATGAAGAAGACAGATTGATGGTAGGAGATGTCTTCCAGAATGACAAGTGGAATCTAAATAGTATCTCCTTTGACTTCCCCAAAAATATTTTGGACATGTTTCGAGGTACTCCAGGGGACAAGACCAATGTCTCCTCGGACACTCAAATATGGAATGTCACACACTCGGGGAACTACACTACAGCATCGGCATACTCTCTTTTTGCAGGTTAGGAAGATTCAGACTATCCCAAAAATTCAGTATTTCATCTGGTTGTGCCTTAAAGATAGACTTGCCACCTGCAAACTATTGAACCATAGGGGTTGTAATTTGAGCCCTCTGTGCCAAATTTGTTACTCTGGGGTGGAGGACATAGATCACATATTGCGTGGGTGTGAGCATGCTAAAGAGATGTGGAACTCAGTCACTGGGCGCCAAATCGGGGGAAATCTTTAGACTACCCTTTGAATGAGTGGATCAAGAAGGGTTGTCAGGAATCATGAGCCAATATTCAGGGAGTAGAGTGGAAGTACTTTTTTCCTTATGCTTTATGGAACATTTGGAAAAACAGGAACTCTCTTATTTTTAATGATAAGCGTGCCTTTTCTTCTGTTTATGCTTTATCTTTATCTCAAGCAAAATTTCACAAAAAATGTATATCTTGAGACTGACAGTGCTAATGAGTTCATTTCCATTGATATTAGTTGGGTTCCTCCCAAAAAGCATTGGTTTAAAATTAACACAAATGGAGCTTCTAAGGGAAATCAAGGATTTGCAGGAGCCGGTGGGGTCATCCGAGACTACAGAGGTCAATGGGTTGCAGGATTCTCAAGGAATTTGGGTTGCTCAAACAGTCTCACTGCGGAGTGTTGGGCCATCCGAGATGGATTGCTTTGGGCAAAGACACTCAGATTAAAATCCATCCACCTTGAGACAAACGCCCTCTCAGCCCATAAGGTAATCTCTGATGAAAATATGTTAAATCATAAACTAATGCCGATCATTGCGGATTGCAGGAACCTATTGATGCAGTCTGAAAGAATGAAGTTCAGACATATTTTTCGAGAAGGGAATGCGGTAGACGATATCATGGCGGGTATGGAACTCAACCAGCGGCAAGTGTTTGAAATCCATAGCTCACCTCCGAAGGAAACTATTAATACACTCCGAAAAGATGTTGTTGGCTCTTTTGTTTCGTGAATTGTTAAAGTTAGCTAGTTTGGTTGTGTAATTGAAATTGGGTGATTAGTTGTCACCTATAGCGTTTTTTAATCCATCATTATAAAAAAAGAAGTTGTTTCTCCATACCAAATCACCGGTCAAATTACTCGATCCAAGACCCAATTCATCAATATGGCCAATGACGAGTCCACAATAACGTTGCAAGTGCAAGAGGGTCCAATGGTTGCTCAAGTCTGCTAGCATTCAATGTTAATCTGCCCAACCATAAACCAACCTTAAGACATGAGCTATGTATTCATTAGTTATGCTTTTCTAATATTTGGCTTCCCAAAAACATGAATAATGGCTTATCAACATGCATGAGATAATTAATTAATGTTAGGGTTCCTTTATCATTTAAATAACATTATATATGCTCTATTTGTATTATTTAAATGACAAATATATTATGAGAAAATTTTGCTTTGAGCATATCCTTTTCTTCTCTAAACAATCTCTTTGTTTACTGGTGAAGCCCTCTGATTCTTATCGTTCATCCTTGAGTGTGACGACTCAAACTCGATCATCTTTTCGTGTGGTGAGTTATCTTATCAAGCATTTTTGAACAATTCTACCTAGGTTTGGAAATGGTTAAAATATGGTGCATGTATGTCAAATACCATAACCATACCATATTTTTAAATTGCATACCATAACCATAACCATTACGGGTACAATTTTCAATACCAAAACCACGATTTTAACTGTATACCCATATTTATTAGTAGATGTGAAATGAAATGGAACATTATAAATGTTATTTTAACAAATACATAAATTTATGTCACAAGACACAAAGATATTCAACATTAACACCATTCAAAATTACTATTTAACATTTACATCATTCAATTACAGTTCGTCGTGGAATTATAGGTTCCTGAAATCTAAAAGTAACCTAAAAGTGAAAATTCTCATTCTCTTATCAATATTTATTAATATATTGATATTAAATTATTATTATATTTATATAATAACCATGGTTATAACCATGGGTATGTCTAAAATACCATAACCATTACAGGTGGAAAATTCATCACCATAACCGCACCGTACCATAATGGTATAGTTAACCATATAAAAAAATAACGGTTATAATTATAATTTTGAGTTTTTTTACCACACAATTGTCAGACCTAATTTTACCATTCACCGTTTTTATCTTATCAGTTTTTGTCATTTCCCCTACTAAGTTTGTGTTCCTATGCACATCATTTGGTATCAGAGCGAAGGATATAATCCTTCACTTCCGTAGAGACTGAACGAATCACGTGAGGGAGTCTAAACTCAAGAGTATGAAAGGATCAAATATTTCATCAGAATGGATTGGGAGACTACAGATGTTGTCCCAAGGGGCTCACAATGAAGGAAGCTCATTTTCTTCATCTCCGACAAGGTCATAATCAGTTAATTGATTGATTGGATCGAGTGACCCGTTCTCTTAAAGGATTGACCCTCCTGAAATCCCAAAGGAAAAATGTTATAAGAGAAGAGAATCAGGTGGTAGACGAGGAAAGCCATCGATACGACAACATGAAGCCATTCAGAATGATGTCAAACTAAAGATTCTTGAGTTTTAGGGTACTAGTTTTCAAGAAGAGTTTCTAGAGTGGGTTATGCGGGTGAAGAAGGTATTCAAGTACTCTGAATACTTGGACACCCAAAATGTAAACTTGTCATCCTTGAATTCAGAGATTACGCATTTCCGTGGTGGGAGAAATTAGGCCTAACGGAGGAGAGATGGGGAAGATGAAGTTCATAATTGGAGACTCACGAAGAAGCGATTTGTGCTAGATTATTACAAGAAATAACTCTACCTCAATATGCAATCTGTTCGACAAGGTGGTGTATTAGAGGTGGATTACATTAAAGAGTTTGAGATGTTGTCCATGAGGTGTGAATTGAATGAGTCTCAGGAGCAGACCATCATACAATTTATAGGTGGTTTGAACAAGGAGATCATATATGTGGTTGAATTACAATCATATGTGTCCTTGGAATATGTGATTAAGTTGGCCATCAAGGTGGAGAGACAACATGGTTGCAATAGACTAGTTACCTCACGAACTATAAGTTCAAAATTGGTGTCCGCAAGTTCCTCTAACCAAAGGCTGACTACTCGATCATATGAGGCATGCAAAGAATTTGGACATTTTCGCAAGCCGCATGTTGAATCGTCCTGGAAGAAGTATGTAGAACAATCATATGGATATGGTTAGAAGTATGTTTCACTAAAAACAATTACTTACATCATGTTTGTTTAGCGGAATTCCCAAGGAATAGAGAATAGGGATTTCACATTCCCATGTTTGTTTTGCAGAATTAAAATTCCACGAAATCGAAATTCCTAGAAAGCTAGGAATAATGAATAAATGTCCAATTGAACAAAATACCCTCCACTATTGATTATATATTTATTGTTTAATTCAATTTAATTATGTATTTATATTTTAATTAAGTTTAATCATTTTTTTTATATTTTATTATTTATTTTTATTAATTGATATAATATTTAATTAAATTATTTTAAAGTCTTTAATAAAATGAATTTTTAATTTAATTAATCTTAATTTTTTTTCAAATTAATTAATATAATATTTTATAAGATAATTGTATTATATATTATACATATTGAAGTAATAGGTGTATATGTCATTTCAATTAATTTCATTTCATTTTCATATACCATTCCACCAACCAAACATTGAAATTTCATATCTCATTCTATTTCAATCAATCAACCAAACAACTTCATATTATTATCTTCTAATTCTTTAATTCTTTATTCCACGATCCAAAGATGTTGTTAAGAGTTTTTGGGCCGAAACAATTGTTTGTGTCATATATATTTTAAATAGGTGTTTCGTAAAGAGCGTTCATGATAAAACTCCCCAAGATGTAGGGAGTGGAAGGAAGAATAATTTGAGTCATGTAAGAATGTTTGGGTGCATGTCTTATTCACGTATGCATGACCAATTAAGAAAGAAGTTTGATGACAAGACAAGAAATGCATCTTTATTGATTGTAGCATGGAAACAAAAGGTTATAAGTTGTACAATTCGAAGAATCAGAAGTTGATTATCAATGGCGACGTTAGTTTTGAAGAAAATTGAATTTGGGACTGATCCGAAGAAGAAAAGAGATTTGTAGTTTCCACTACTAGAAATATTGTTTTTACCAACAAAAAAAATAGTCGATAAAATTCGTCGGTAAAACTATTTTACCAGCGACACAGAAAGTTCGCCGATAAAATTTCTTTACCGACAAAGTAAATTGGCTCGCCGATAAAAGCTTGTTTTACCGACAAATTAAATTGTCTCTTCGATAAAAAATTCTTTTACCAACGAAGTAAATTAGCTCAGCGATAAAAGTAACTTTTACTTAGGGCTGAGCAAAAAATATTGGCTGAACCAAATTCACGACAACACTGGCTCGAGACCGGCCGGACTAGGACCGATCCGAGCGGACGTTTTTTTTTTCATCAAAGGTCGGGCTCGGTCTTGGTCTCGGTTTTTTCTCCAAAAGTCTTATTAGGCCGACCTGACTTCATTATAAAACGTAGGCCTTGGATGGTTGAGTCTTATCAAGTCTTGAAGGGCGCAAATCAAAAAAGCCGAAAGAGAGAGACTCTCTATTTGAAGGAGAACATCCGGACAGGAAAAGCACTCCAGTTCCTTCTCCTTTTCTAAAAGATGGTCTAAAAACCTCTAGTTCCTTCTCCTTTTCTCTCTCGGCTAACTTCTCTGACATTGAGATGCCTCTTCGGACGGTGGAGAGACGGAGCTGCATCGGAAACGCAGAGCCTCAACCATCCTCAGATGGTGAAGAGAGGTAAGATTTAGTTCACCTTTGTTTATTGATGTTCGTATACTGTTCAGAATGTTCCTAATTCTGTCGGTTGAAATCTTTCGGTTTCCATCGCGTGAAGAAGATCAGGTTATCGCTACTGCATATTGGCTCTTCTGACGAGTAAGTATTCAATGACAATTTCATCTGATTTATAACACTTCAATGAATTTTCCGTTGACATAAAAATTTCATATGTGGAAAGGGCACATTTGAAGTGAAATTTGGACATAATTGCGTCCAAAAAATTTTCCCAAATTTTTTTCGATCCAAAGTCGAAACCAGTAGATGTCAAGCAAGACCAACTCAGATAGTTATTTATCTGCCGAAATCAGTCTTAATTCACCAAAAGTGAGAACTGTAATTTCGGGCTCGAACTCGGTCTTCCGAAAAGCAAGTCCCGCCCGAGCATATCCTTAAAATTGCCTCGCGGGTAAAAGTTAAAGTTTTAGATTTCCTAGTGTTTTACCTTTACCTTGCGTTCCTCTCCACATTTAAACTTTATGTCTTCCGTTCCACCGACATTCGCTGCTCGTCTTCCTGTTGGGATATTAGCCATTCTCAACAATTCCTTCGCGTTCGGCCTCTCCGCTGGTGTTGCAGGTTCGTCTTCCTTGTCTTCGAGAACCCATATTATGAAATTGTTACTATGTCGTCACAATTCGTGACTGGTGAATATCTTGAGACTAACACAAGATGCGTGATAACTGGGGAAATTGCACCTAGTTGCTTTGGATCTCTAAAGCAAGTGTAACTGTGAAGGATGTTGCGGTGGCGTTAAGTTATGATATAGGGGAATTTTGATTATGGTAATAGTATGGTGCATGAATGTGTAGTCTCAGGTAGAAATATATTATTGACAATGTTGGGTATTGATAGTGACATCCCAATAAGGAAAAGGCCCATGCTAAAGTCGATCTGGCCCTCAATAGAGTGGCCTAAAGTCGAGCCCAAGCTAAGATGGATGCCAAAGGCTCCATCGCTGGTCGCCATTCATCACCAAGTCGCGAACTCCTACTGCTCGCCGTAGGAGTGCTCGCCTTGAAGAGAGTCCTGCCTCTCTCCTCTGGTCCCACCAACCGTTCGTAAAGATATGGTCACGATATACCTCATATCTCAAGCACATATTCTCTAAAGATTATATAGAGTAACTGCAATATTACGCCATAACCGTAATATCTGCTATCCTAATCTTCAACAGCACAATATTTACTAAGATATACTGTTGCCTTCTACGGTTTGGTCTCTCCCACTCTATAAATACTCTTTCTTTTCTATACATTCATTACGTTTTGAGCTATATACACACACACACTCATTTAAGCATCGGAGAGGGACCCATAGACAACCCCTCTTTTGCGATCCCCTTCCTGTAGGTTCACCAGAACTATGGAGAGAGTATCTTTCAACCATCCATTGGCATTCAATTCACTTTCAGATCAGCATTCAGGAAATCAAGATCCAACATATGGCGCCGTATGTGGTAATCGAGTAATACATCCATGCAAACTCGATCCAAAAGCAATCGCCGGAACCAGACCAATAAGCAGTCCTCTGACAGCTTTGATTCCGCCGGCGCTTCGCTGCTTCACCAAGAACCTGCTAGCCAAGCAGCACCTAATGCCGTACCTCAAAGGGAGACCCGAGAATATGTCGGAAATTCCAGACCGACTCCCGCACCCAACCACACCGAGAATCCAGCATCGCAAACCGTCCACATCGCCGGGGAAAACGTCCAGTTAACTTCGGAGATGATATCACTGCTGCAGGCAATGTTAGTGCAGGCTCGCCGACAAGACCCTACTACTCAGGAAAACACTCGCCCCGCTGCCGCTGGTCCCCTGCTAACAGAATCTGGAAATTCGGGCACCACAGCCCCTAGGAGGATCAGGAGATGACATCGGGACACCAATCCCTACCCCCGGCGTCCTTTGAGCCGTCGACGGCTACCTATTCCAAAAATCCATCTGGTCCCAAGCCGAATGGGGCTCCGATAAACCAATGCACTCTGGACCAGGTGGACGAGCTTATCAACAAGAGGCTCTAAGAAAGGAGAACGACAATCGCAGCTCCCTTTAGGGAGCGATCCACTTTTTCCTTTGCTAATGATCTTGTCTCCATCAAAATCCCAAAGGACGTCGTCGCCAGAGCTATCCCCGAATACAGTGGTGGAAGAGATCCCACTATCCATATCAACAAGCATGAGGCCTCTCTTTTGGGTAAGTCAAATGATCCAAATCACTTGGCTTTATTATTTCTGTCAGCCCTATCGGGTTCGGCGTCGTCCTGGTTCTTCGGCCTCCCTGCAGGATCCATAAGGACTTGGTCAGAGCTGAGAAGCAAGTTCCTAGAAAGATATATGCCAACTGATGAAGAGTGTGGTCGCCCTGGATATGGTCAAACAGCAGCCTGGAGAGTCACTGGCTGTTTTGTATGGCCGTTTCCATCAAAACGTCACGGAGATAGATCGTTGAGTCTCGGACGGGAAGATTATTCGAGCCTTCTATCGAGGACTGGATGTGGCTAACAAGGCATCGACAAAGCTGCGCAATAGTTACCACGTACGGGAAATTGAGACGATGAAGGAGCTGGCAGCCAGGACGAAGGGTTTCATAGACTTTGAGAGGGTGAACGCCGAGGCTAATTTTCTGACGACCTCGCTAAGGGCGGTTCCTGAGCCCCGACGCGATGGTAAAAAGGAGGTCAATAAGTATAAGAAGGGACGAGATTGCAAGCCCCGAGCGGAGAATCCAGGGCCTAAAAATCTAGAGGTCACCGAGTATTTTATGCCCCTAAACCGGCAGATATCGGCGGTACTAGTCGAGATGGAGAGAAGGTCTCTGGCAAGGCCACCAATGACTCGAAGTAGTGGTCAGCCTATGGGGAAAGACACAGAGAGCTATTGCAGATATCACAAGTGCAAGGGCCACAAGACTGATGATTGTCGTATTTTGAAGCGGGATATTGAGAAGTTGATCTAGAGGGGAATGCTGAAAGAGTTTGTGGCGGGACGAGATAGGAGTTGAACGCCCCCAAGGCGAAACCACTCGCCAGCTCCGCCTGAGCAATCTGGCCCATCCCAAAGCAGAAGGGTAGTCAACCTGATTGTTGGAGGGTTTGGCGCCGGAGGCGAAGGGTCACATGCAAGGGAGGTCTAGGCGACTCAAATTTCTATATCGGTCCACCTGGGAAAGCGACCTCGACCTGAAGAGGACATTGTCATCTTATTTTCTGAAGACGATTTGGCATATGTCACCACCCCTTACAACGATGCCCTGGTTATCACAGTCGATCTCGACAGTTGTGACGTGAAGAGAATTCTGATTGATGGAGGGAACTCGATAGATATCTTGTTTCTACACGCCTTTGAGAAGATGGGAAAGTCCAAGCGTGACCTGAAGAGGGTCGATTTTCCATTGATCGGGTTTGCTAGGAGAACGACTTATCCGCTAGGGGAATAACATTGCCCGTGATTCTGGGCAAAGGATGGAAGAGCATCAAGGTGGCGGTCACCTTCCTGGTGGTCGATTCACCTACATCATACAACGCCATCCTGGGGAGAACCACGATCAATCCCAATAAGATTGTGGCCTGCACAGTCCACCCAAAAATGAAGTTCCCCACACCCAACGGGATTGGAGAATGACTTGGCGATCAACCTTCCTCGCAACAATGCTACGTAAACTGCTTGCGCAGAAAGAATCAAAGGGAAGCCCTCACCATTGAAACAGAGGTTGGCCCTCATGAGTACTTGGCTCGACTAGCGCCTATGGAAGAGTTGGAAGAAGTTGAGATTGATGGCCCAGATAAGAAGGTGTGTATTGGGACCTCCTTGAATAATGACCAGAAGCAGGCCATGACTGCCGTCCTCAAGGAATTCAAGGAGCTTTTTGCCTGGAAAAGGAGTGACATGCCAGGTATCAGTACTGACATCATCTCTCACGAACTCAGGATAGACCCCTCCATCAAGCCGATCGCTCAGAAAATGAGATCATTTGGGTCGGACAAGCGCTTGGCGATCAGACAGGAAGTTGGCAAGCTGATCGAAGCTGATTTCGTCAGAGAAGTGAGATTCCAGAGATGGGTCGCCAACCCAGTTCTTGTCAAAAAATCAAATGGCAAGTGGAGAATGTGCGTTGACTTCCGCGACTTGAATAGAGCTTGCCCCAAGGATTCCTACCCTCTTACTAGGATTGATCAGTTGGTCGATGCAACCTCTGGTCACGAGATGCTGAGCTTCATGGACGCCTATTCAGGCTACAACCAGATCCGGATGCACCCAGATGACGAGGCCCATACCGCTTTCTATGCAGACGGGGACATTCTTTGCTACAAAGTGATGCCCTTCGGTCTAATCAATGTCGGGGCGACCTATCAGTGGATGGTGAACCGCCTGTTCCAAGACATGTTGGGGAGAACCATGGAGGCTTATGTGGACGACATGCTCGTCAAAACAATCAAGGGCAGTCCTCACACAACGGACCATCGCGAAGATTTCGAATGCATGAGGAGGCACAGCGTTCGCCTGAACCCGGAAAAGTGCGCTTTGGGAGTCAAGTCTGGTAAATGTCTGGGATTTATGGTAAGTGAGCGAGGTTTTGAGGCGAACCCGGAAAAGCTCAAGGCTATAGAACATATGAAGTCGCCAACTTGCCATAAGGAAGTCCAATGTCTGAATGGTCCCTACCATTCTTCAAGACTTTAAGGGCCAACCGAAAATTCGAGTGGACACCAGACTGCGAGGAGGCATTCCAATCCTTGAAGCAGCACATTCAAACACTCCCAGCTCTGGCAAAACCCATTCTTGGCGAGCAGCTCTTCCTTTACCTGAGTATCAGTGATGTAGCGCCAGTGCCGTCTTAATAAGGGAAGAAGATAATGTCCAGAGTCCAGTGTATTTTGTTAGGAAGATGTTTAATTCTGTAGAAATAAAATATCTCCAGATTGAGAAGTATCTTTATACCTTAGTTATTGCTTCTCAAAAGCTGAGACTTTACTTTCACGCGCACGACATTACAGTTCTCACCAATCAACCTCTCAAAAACTTCCTGCTGAAACCAGATTCTTTAGGAAGAATGGTCAAGTGGGCGATCGAGCTCAGTGAGTTCAAAATCAAATTTCCGCCGAAAATGGCCATCAAAGGTCAAGCACTACTTGATTTTATAGTGGAAAGCACAAGTAACGGTCTAACAGAAGCAGGTAGCAGGCCAATTTCATCAGCAGACATTAGTCAAATCTGGGATCTTTATACAGATGGATCTTCTTCAAGAGAAAGCTTGGGGCAGGTTTAATTCCCATCCCTCCTGAGGGCGATCCTTTGAAGTATGCGATCGCCCTAACGTTTCAGGCGACCAATAATGAAGTAGATACAAGACTCTTATTACTGGGCTCAGACTGGCAAAAGGAATGGGCATATCAGAACTCAAGGTAAAAAGCGACTCTGAGCTTATTGTCAACCAGGTCAATGGCACTTACGAGGCAAGGGGGAAAAGATGAAGAAGTACCTCGACATCGCCAAGAACTCATCGCAGAAATTCCAAATTTTGCGATTGAGTCTATTCCTCGCCAAGAGAACCATATTGCAGACTCTTTAAGTAAGCTGGCGTTTGGAGGAACCAGAATTCAAGACGTACAGTTCCCGGAAAAAGCCTTATGTTCAGTTCTCGACAACCGAGCAGAGGTCTTCAATATTCAAGGACAGGTAACGTGGATGACTCCATTCCAGAATTTCTTGAAAAAGGGAATTCTCCCAGAAGACGAAGGTGAATCCACAATGATAAGACGCCTTTCAGCCAGTTACTTGATCATAGACGGAGAACTCTACAGGCGAGGCTACTCGACGCCTTATCTAAGGTGCATTCCTCATCCCGAAACAGAAAGAGTTCTTCGTGAGGCTCATGAAGGAGTTGCAGCATGCCATGAAGGTGCGCGATCATTGACAAGAAAGATCTTCAGGCTGGGATACTACTGGCCAACCTTAGGAAACGATGCGACTAAATTAACACAAATGTGCGAGACTTGCCAACAGTTTGCACCACAATTCGGTCGACCGCCAACACTGTTGGCCCCAATGCCAGGTGCCTGGCCTTTTGCTCAATGGGGAATGGATATATTGGGTCCTTTTCCCATTAGTACTGGGTAGCGCACTCACATCATAGTGGCGATCGACTACTTCACCAAGTGGATAGAGGCTAATGCTTTGGCTTCTACAACAGAATTTCAAGTGATCAAGTTCCTGAAGATCAACATATTTTCCAGGTTTGGCATTCCCAGAATACTTATTAGCGATAATGGTCCACAATTCATAGGTAAAGAACTCAAATGGCTCTGCGAAGAATACCATATCGAGCATCGATTCAGCTCAGTGTATCATCCTCAAACGAATGGGCAAGCTGAAGCAGCCAACAAAGTTGTTTTAGCAGGACTCAAGAAAAGGGTTCAAGCATTCAAAGGAAATTGGGCAGAGGAGCTGGAAAACGTACTATGGGCTATCCGAACAACGCTTAAGGCACCCACTGGAGAAACACCCTTCAGTTTAGTGTATGGATCAGAAGCAGTAGCACCTGCCAAAATAGCGGTGCCTACCCACAGAATCCTACACTTTAACACTGAGGCAAACGAAATTGAGCGCAGGACCCATCTCGACTTGGTAGAAGAAAAGAGGTGGCAATCAGAAAGAACACAAGCCAAGATGCGACTGGCGACCGTTTGATACTTCAACAGAAAAGTCAGCGCTCGCCAATTTTTCGTGGGGGAGATTGTTATGAGAAGGAATGAATTTACAAGACTGGACAGCCAGAATAAACTTTCAGCTAAGTGGGAAGGACCATACAAGGTAGTAGAGATTGTCGCCCCAGGATCTTACTATTTGGAAACCACCGAAGGCGAAAGGGTACCCCGTCCATTCAATTCTGAACATTCAAGGAGATTTTATACATAGCATGTAATCAAAATGTTATGTCAATAAAAGCAAGTCATTCCTTCATAAAGCATGACTACTCGAATCAAATCGACGAAAAAAAAGACCTGACGCCAAAAGTCAGGCGAAAGACCTGATGACCGAATCAGGCATTAAAGAAAAAGACCTGACGCCAAAAGTAAGGCGAAAGACCTGATGACCGAATCAGGCATTGAAGAAAAAAGACCTGACGCCAAAACTTAGGCGAAAGACCTGATGACCGAATCAGACATTGAAGAAAAAAGACCAGATATCAAAATTGGGCGAAAGACCTGACGCCAAAGTCAAGCGAAAGACCTAACGCCAAAGTTAGGCAACAACAAAGACCTGATATCAATATTGGGCGAAAGACCTAACGCCAAATTCAGGCGAAAGACCTAACGGCAAAGTTAGGCAACAACAAAGACCGGATATCAAAATTGGGCGAAAGACCTGACTCCAAAGTCAGGCGAAAGACCTAACGCCAAAGCTAGGCAACAACAAAGACCTGATATCAAAATTGGGTGAAAGACCAGACGCCAAAGTCAGGCGAAAGACCTAACGCCAAAGTTAGGCAACAACAAAGACCTGATATCAAAATTGGGCGAAAGACCTGGCGCCAAAATTCAGGCGAAAGACATAACGACAAGTTAGGCAACAACAAAGACCAGATATCAATATTGGGCGAAAGACCTGACGCCAAAGTCATGCGAAAGACGTAATGCCAAAGCTAGGCAACAACAAAGACCTGATATCAAAATTGGGCGAAAGACCTGACGCCAAAGTCAGGCGAAAGACCTAACGCCAAAGCTAGGCAACAACAAAGACCTGATATCAAAATTGGGCGAAAGACCTGACGCCAAAGTCAGGCAAAAGACCTAGCAACAAGGTTAGGCAAAACAAAAGACTTGACGTCAAAGTCAGGCAAAAGACCTAGCAACAAGGTTAGGCAAAAACAAAAGACCTGACGCCAAAGTCAGGAAAAAGACCTAGCAACAAGGTTGGGCATAAACAAAAGACCTGACGCCAAAGTCAAGGGAAAGACCTAGCAACAAGGTTAGGTAAAACAAAAGACCTAACGCCAAAGTCAAGAAGGAGTCCTAACGACAAAGACAATCAATCCATTAAGGAAGCTATCCTCTTATAAGTTGGACAAATTTGGGAGAAGTTATCTACTAAGGGTAACAATTCCTTTAGGAAGCAAATTATAGAAGAGGGGCAAGGAATCTTAAGTGATCACTATGGATGATGAAGCTTTAAGTAACAAGTTCCTTTCAATTAGGCGAACACCCCAAAAGGTTTAAACTTCAAAACGGTAATATATCTTCAAGCTTAGAAGTCTATACTTTTAAGTCTCCAGATGTTTTCCTTAAGAAATTTATACTTGGCGAGGGGAATAGATCAGTCTATAAAGACTTATCCTTTCAAGCCTAAAGAAAGGTCCAAGACCCTAAGGGTCGAGACCCTTATAAAGCAAAGAGAAAGTCGAAGGTAATTATGCTAAAGACATTGGAAGAATCGCCAATACATGCAAAGTCAGGAAAAAGTAAAGGCTTATGAAGATAAAGGAATTCAATATTATAACCAAGTCTGAAATAAGAAATTAATTACAAACATCCTGAAATACAAGGTAAGCCAAAAAAAAGTATCATTAAAAGTAAAAAGACGATCGCCAGAGGAGTTGAGGATTTCATGTCTTGGGTTCTTCAGGAGCGGAGGTGATCTGCTCGCCTTCGGGGGCAGCCTCCTCGAAAGCAGCAGCGGAGTCAACCTCTTTAGCAGCAGCAGGAGGAGTCTCCTGGGGAAGGGTACTCCGAAGGAAAGGCTTAAGAGGCTCAACTTCCCGAAGTGGAAAGTTGGGATCAACTGCCTGGAAATCCTCGACCAGGACTTGGAGATAGTCAGCAATTTCTAACTTCATCACCTCCAAGGCACAGTCGACGAAATCCTCAGACCTCTTGAAGTCGTCGACCATACTCTGGGGGATGGAACAGACTTCAGCTGCATATCAAGCTGTTCATTCTCCTTTTTCCAGGGCGTTCCCCCTAGACTCAGCAGCAATCTTCTAAGCCTCAGCAGCTTCCCTCTGAGCCTCAGCGGCAACCCTTTGAGTTTCCGCATCTGCCCTCTGAGCTTCCACGTCTGCCCTCTGAGTTTGGGCCTCCTTAAGCTCAGCCTTCAGGCGAGCCTTGGCAGCCTCAACCTCGGCCGAGTGCCGATGAACTGCCTCAGACTCCTGAAGGGTGATCGCTGCCTCTCCCTCCTTCTCCTTAACGAAGGCGAGGAGCCTCTCCTCCTTCCTGAAGTACTCCTCTTGAGCGCTTTCCACTAGGAAAACCGCTGAGTCGGCAGTCGACTTCATGCTCTCCATTTGACCAGGGGAAAACCCCAAACTCCGGAACTGCTCCAGCTCAATAAGCAGGTCAGTCTGTTTATCGGCGAGCTCCCCGACGACTCGACCGATCGCCAGCTCATCTCGAACGAGCTGATAACAAAGGAAATAGGGGCAAAAGTACTGTTAATTTAAGGAAAAATACAGGTAATACGAACACACAAAAGAGATGTAAAATCTTACCAGGGCGACTCGTTCGAAGTGCGACCTCATCATCCTCTCGATGATGGGCAATTCAGAGGGAACCTCGGAACGATCATTGGGAGGAACTATCCCCTCAAGGAGTCGCATGCACAAGTCCCGGGGTGCCCCGTCTTCGTGAGGTATCCGTTGGGGATCCACACGCCTCTGAAGTTTGCTTCCTTGGGTGGCTGAAACAAGCCCACGAGCGGGCAGTACTCCTCATATGGAGTCTTCGAAGGGCCTGGAGCGACTGACCCCTTCTTCCGAACCTCGGACTCCTTTGGAGGAACGGAGGCTGGTTGCTCAGGAGGAGGAGGGGTCGCCGTGACCATAGACAAGGACTTCTCCTTAGCGGCAGCAGGACCCTTAGGAACCGAAGGACTCTTGGGAAGAGCAGGGTGCTCCTCGCCTGAACTCCTGACCGTCTTAGCAGGAGTAGGAGGACGGTCCCGAGCCACATCAGCAGTGGGCTTCTCTGCAAAAAATTAACAAAGGTATTAGGAACCTAAAACTCAAGGCGGAGAAAACAAAAAAGAATAAACAGGAAAGTAATGTACCTAGTTGGCGAGGGCCAGGAGTGTCTGGGGGAAGTTCCTCCTCTGGCTTTCTTTTGGAGGAACGCCTTGAGGGAGGAGGAGGAGGAGGGTTCAGTGACGTCTGGTCCGAAGACAGCCCCGCCTTACCCTGGTTATCAAAGAGACCCATGAGTTTACGGCCCCGACTACCTACAACCAATAAAAGGAAAAAAAGGTTAGAAAAGTTACCCAATCAATAAGAAGTGGCATGGCCTGATGAATGCCCACCATCTCTAGCATATTCTCAGTGGTCTCCGCCACTGAATGGATGGGGTGAAAACTTGATTGCTTGTGCAACCGGAAAAAGTCGTTGATGGCGTTCCAGTCGCTCCCGGACAGCTCGCCAAAGGCAGGGAGAGTATCCCTTTCCGGCTGAGACAACTCCCAGGTCACGCTCCCCTTGTAAAAGAAGTAGAACTTCTTGTAGTTGGAGTTGGTGGCACGAAAGTCGTCGACCAACCGGAAATGAACATTCCAGCTCCACGCCCGACCTCTTCATTCTTCAAACTTCGTCCAGCGGGTCTGGAAATGATGGAGGTGATTCGCTCCGGCGGTCAATCGGAAGAAGCATCGGAACAAGGCCAGTGAATACGTCCATTCTTGACGTAGACACATGAACTTGAATCCGACCCACATCCTAATGGCGTTGGGTACGAGCTGCATGGAACCTATCCCGTAATACCGGCAAAGTTCTTGCAAATCCTCGCAGAGAGGAAAACGCAACCCAGCATCGACCTGGGCCGCATAAAGGTAAACCTCTCCATTGCGAGGATAGTACAGTCTTAGGCCCGGGTACCTGGGGGCAACCGCTTCGCTTAAGCCACCTATGGCGACTACCATCTTGAACTGAGCCAGCTTCAGTTCGTTAGGCTTGATATCTACTTAGAAAGTCAGATATGGTAAGAACAATATGAAAACAAGAAAAACAGGAGATGCAAACGGAAAAACCTTGGTGTTTACCTTTTGGAGAAAAGAGGGGCACGTTGGTGTCCGGCCTATCCACCACCACAGGTGTGGCCGCGGACCATCCGACGTCAGGATTTCTCTCACCCGAAGCCGGAGTAGAACCATCCCTGATTAACAGGGGAGCATTGGCATTCTTCGGAGGCACCTTTAGGGCTGAGGAAGAAGATTGTTAGCCGTCATCTTAGTCTTGCCTATAGATTGACTGCGGGTAGCCATGGATGTTTGGGTTTGGAGTTTGAAAAAACTAAGAAGAAGAAGAAGAGAATCGAAGAGACAGAATACTGAAAACAGAGGAATTCTCTAGAATATGAAGGAATGAAAATGTAAAAGACGAAATAGTGGAACTTCTACCCCTTATATAGATAAAAAAAAAGGAGTAACCGCCATAGACAGAATCGAAACGGCACATCGGGGAGACAAACGGGGAGACAAACGGTCGGCCAGTACACAAACTGTCAGATTACCCTTGGGTTACGAAATAATAAACGACAGGCGTGCCTCAAATGACCGTTCGACTTGTGGATGCCTGTGCAGATATTAAATGCTAAAGTCCATTATGCAGATAAAGTGATCCCCAACGCATTAATAAGCCTTTCTGGAAAACCCTTTCAGGGTCAGTGATCACCCAATAGCGAAGGATAAACCTCCATAAGCCTATACTGCCTTGAGTGATCGCCAAGAAGGAATAAAATATCAAATATTTCTTAAACCATGGGCAACCGAGCGATTGATCGCCAAAAAAGCATAAAGTGTTCATAAAGGTATAAATAGGAGAAAAAGACAAAGAAGACCAAATTCAAGTGTCACTATCTCAAACACTACCAAGGAATCAAGCTCGACTAAAGAAACTTCACTCAAGCTTCGGGGGAAAATGTTGGGTATTGATAGTGACAACCCAATAAAGAAAAGGCCTAGAGGCCCAATAACCATGTAGGGGGTGAACCCAGGTTATTCGAACTGGACCGGCCCATGCTAAAGTCGATATGGCCCTAAATAAAGTGTCCCAAAGTCGAGCCCAAGCTAAGATGGACGCCAAAGGCTCCATCGCTGGTCGCCATTCACCACCAAGTCGCGAACTCCTACTGCTCGCCATAGGAGTGCTCGCCCTGAAGAGAGTCCTGCCTCTCTTCTCTGGTCCCACCAACCGTTCCTAAAGATATGGCCACGATATCTCGCATATCTCATGCACATATTCTCTAAAGATTATATATGGTAACTGTAATATTACGCCATAACCGTAATATATGTTATCCTAATCTTCAACATCACAATATTTACTAAGATATACTATTGCCTTCTACGGTTTGGTCTCTCCCACTCTATAAATACTCTTGCTTTTCTATACATTCATTACGTTTTGATCTATATACACACATACTCATTTAAGCATCGGAGAGGGACCCAGAGACACACCCTCTGTTGCGATCCCCTTCCTGCAGGTTCACCGGAGCTAAGGAGAGAGCATCTTTCAACCATCCATTGGCATTCAATTCACTACCAGATCAGCATTCAGGAAATCAAGATCCAACAGACAAGAGGCTGGAAATGTGCCCAGCTTTGTATCAACTGCCCCTTCAGACTATACTAATACTAGTACCTCTCTGTTTATTAAGGGAATTGCTCGAAATGGTTCTCCCCCACGGAGAGAAGATGACAAAGACGGACATTACATGTTTGCGCTTGGAGAAAATGTAACATCCTGCTGTAAATATACTCACCATCACGTAGAGGATTATTTTCCAGAGAAGATTAAATTTCCCTCCCGATGTTTGCTGATAATTATTTTTCCTTGTTTAATTGTAGATAAGATTCATAGCAAACTGGGTGAAGGTATGTATCTTTCTAGGTTTTCTAATTATAAGCCATTCCATTTGCATATGCATGATTGCATATGACTGTTGTCTTGCAGCAACTAGGCAGGCATGACAAGGGAGGCCGTCAGCGAGTTTTGTTCCCTTGAGTTGAATTCTACTACTCATTATCATATTCCTTGAAAATTTGATATCCTAAACCTCGGGTCATTGGTTAAATGGGTTAGTTCCTTGCAGTTGTGTTCAAATACAGAACTGGTTTGAGTATCTGTATTGTAAGTATATATATGATTGGTTTACAATAAGTTGATTTCCTCAGTTAGCGACCAGTTTGGGAATTAAAACTTTTCCGTAATTGCTTTGGATCTCTAGAATTGCACCCAATTCATAAGATTTCACCTGATCCAATGCCTACGTGATATTGCAGCTCAAATCCAAGACTGCTCCTAAGAAGTTGAGTGCAGTCATAGCTAAGTATGTAAAATCAACAAATCAATCTTCTGTTCATGCACTTTCCTTGCAACCAGTATTCTTAACAATGGACATGTATTAAGATATTGGTTAGTTTGTATATGTATTAAGAATACATTCTATCTTGTATATTGTTTAGTTTGTATATGTATTAACAATGGATTCTGCATATGTTCTTGATTAATAAAAATAATCTATTAGCTGAGTTTTATTTCAAGTGTAGTTTTACTTTTAATTTGATACTTGATAATAAATTTTTTATTATAAAAAAATTTGATTAGCAACATTAAGTTGTGATTTGATTATTCATTTATGCTAGATATTAATATTCTGAACATGGTACCAAACCATGAAGTAGATTCTCTTTTGCCTGACATATTTATAGTTGGTTAAATGGTGTGTATTCAGTACGGATATTAAATTTTAGCCTTAGTTGTGAGGTTGTAATATTCATTGCGATAACTCGTCTGCTTCCACTGAGGTAGAGTAAATATCATAAATATCTGATGTATCTTCATCCTACCGTGTTTAACTATGATTTTGATAACTGTTTTAAGATGAAAGGTGTTAAAATCAGAGTTTTGGAGTAAACCCTACGGAGAAGACGAATGAGTAATCAAAGAGGCAGCACTTGGGATCACATAAGTCGGTTCCTTCATCTAGTGGCTTCTCACAATTTAAATAATAAAACCTAAAGAAACAATTGTTGTTTTACACCCCGAAAATACTAACGGAACAAAAACAACCAAAAGACAAAGAAAAACTAATAATGTTAGAGAGAACAAAAAAGATCCACAAAGAATACAAAAACAAGAATCATAACTTTCGGATAACATAACTTCCAGATTGGTGTATATGTAATCGCAATTTTAACACTCCCCCTCAATATGGAAGTTTCATCTTGGCTCCCCCTCTTTCCAAATATGTTCTTCATTCCTAATTCTTCACATATGTGATCATGTTGTTGACGTGCAAGAGTCTTGATAAACAAATCAGCAAACTGTTTTGAAGTCTTTACATGTCGAAGTTGCAATACATTTTCAATAAATTTTTCTCTAATATAGTGACAATCAATTTCGATGTGTTTCGTTCTTTCATGAAACACATGATTATTCGCAATCTGAATAGCATCTGTATTATCACAATGCAAAATAACAAGCTTTTCTTGAGGATATCCAAGTTCTTCCATTAATCTTCTAAGCCAAATAATTTCAGATAAGGTTGATCTCATACTTCTATATTCCGACTCAGCAGATAATCTTGATACGGTACTTTGCTTTTTAACTTTCCAAGATATCAAAGACTTACCCATAAAAGCACAAAATCTTGTAACTGACTTTTTGGTTTTAACACTACTAGCCCAGTCCGAGTCATAACATCCCACAAGATCGGGTGCTGAATTAGAAGATAAAAGAATACATTTACCTGGTTCTTGTTTGATATACCTGACTATTCTCAATGCTGCATCCAAGTGTGAATTTTTAGGATCATGCATATATTGGCTTAAACTTTGCACAACATAAGAAATATCAGGTCTTGTTATGGATAGATACAGCAACTTCCCTATCAGTCTTCGATATTGAGACACATCATTTAGAGGTTTATCGTCAAGGTTAAAACCCAAATGTTTATCATATCTTCTACTCGTTAGCTTTAAGTTCATTTCCATAGGTGTTTTAGCAGTTTTACCAGCCGACAAACCAACACTCGATATCAACTCAAGAGCATATTTTCTCTGACAAAGAACAAGTCCCTGTTGGGATCTAGCAATCTCTATGACGAGAAAATATCTCAATTCCCAAAGATCCTTCATTTTAAAACATGTTTTCATAACATGTTTCAATTCAGATACAAGCTTCTCACTGTTTCCAGTGATAAGCAAATCATCAACATATACTAAGAGCACAACCAGATCAGATCCTTCACGCTTAGTAGACAAGGAATAATCTAATTTGGACTGAGTATAACCAACATTAACAAGCGAACTGCACAATTTAATATTCCATTGTCTACTAGCTTGCTTCAAACCATAAAGGGATGTACGCAATTTACAAACTAGATTACCTTTCCTTTTATCATCAAAACCATCCAGAATTCTCATATAGACTTCCTCATCCAAATCCCCTTACAAAAACGCATTATAAACATCCATTTGATAAAGGGGTCACTTTTTAATTGATGTTAAAGCTAACACAGTCCGAACAGTAGTCATCCTTGCAACAAGCGAAAAGGTTTAAAAATAATATATTCCATGTTGTTGGTTATATCCCTTCGCTGCCAATCTTGCTTTATATCGACTGAGATTATCATTAGATTTATATTTCAATTTGTACACCCATTTACAACCAATTGTGTACTTACCTTGTGGGAGTGGAACAATCTCCCAGGTTCGGTTATCCTCAAGAGCTTGGGTCTCTTCTTGCATGGCTTGAATCCATGCCTGATCACTTTCAGGCTTAGTTAATTTTGAAACTGAACTCAAATAATATTGTAAGCAGCAGATAAACCATCATAAAATATGAAATGATCAATAGAATAACATTGTGAAGCTTTAGAAGTTTGATAATTCTTGATCCAGATAGAAGGTCTAATTGTCTTACCGGGCCTGCTGGTTACAGGAATTTCAGTATTATGAATGATAGGATTATGATTTCCATCAGAATCTGCAACATATTCATCATCTGGTGCTGCTTCATCAGGGTTCGGTGTGAACTCATCATTTGAAGATGATATATAGATGTGTCGATTCTGTCATCCTCGGTCATAATATTCCTAGGAACTGTGACATCATAGGGTTTAGAATGGACATATTACTCAAATAACATGGGTTTCTGATCAGGTCTACCATCCTCAAAAGGGAAAAGTTTTCGTTAAACTGGACATCTCGACTAACAAAAAAATTATTTTCAATCAAGTTATAAAGTGTGTATCCTTTTTGAGTCTTAGAGTATCCCATCATTACTGATGGTATAGCCCTGGAAGCCAACTTGTCAGCCACTACCATGTTTTTAATATAATATAAACAACCGAAAACCCTCAAATGATCAATCTTGGGATGATTTTTATTCAGAGTCTTGAGGGGAGATTTTCCTCGCATAATTTTGGAAGGCATCATATTGATCAGATAGCAAGCAGTCAGCACACAATCCCCCCAAAAGGAATTCGGTACTGACGCTTGGAGCTTCAAAGCTCTACCCACTTCAAAGCTCTGGTATCTAAAATCCAATCGTCCTTATCAGATAAATACACATAATTGAAAGATATACCTGCTGTGTTGGATCAATGTTCATTGGGGGTGGTAGCACTTGTTGTATTGACAGTGCTGCCAGCTTGTCCCACAATCTGTAAAAGTTTCTCAAATTGTTCTCGACTGAGAGTAATGGAACCTTGCGAACCAGGGCTCATAGAAGAATCATTAGCAACATGTTTAGGAAAAACATAATTGAGATCCTCACTGTCACCAGAAACAATATTAGCTTTTCCTTTAATCCCTTTTGCTTTCAAACATTCCTTACATTTGAAGCAATTTTCCTTTGCGTGACCTTTTCTTTTACAATAATCACAACCTCTAGCAAAACATCTATCAATGGTGTGACCCTTTTTGTGACAGTGGGAACATTCAACATTCTGGTTTCCTTTAGGCTTATCCGAATGGAAAGACACATTCGCAGAATTAGAGCTAACAGGCGCATTCATAGCAGAGATAATTCCTCTCGGGCTTTCCTCTTGCATCAACATGTTATAAGCTTGATTAACAGAAGGAAAAGTATTCTAGAGCAACAAATGACTTCTAACCATATCATAATTTTCATTTAAGCCCATCAAAAATTGAAACATGCGTTGGTTCTCTTTATGCTCAATGTGTTTCTTAGAATGCTCTCCATCTATATACGGTAAATCACAAGCTGCATCATATTCGGCCCAAAGTAATCTAAGCTTAGTAAAGAAGGTTGAGATCAAATCTAGACCCTGTCTTGTCAAAACTATTTCCATGTGTAATTGATAGGTTATAGGTCCACTCACCTTATCGAATCTTTCTTTCAAATCTTTCCAAACTATGAAACCATCCTCAGTATACATGTAACCATTGCCTAAATCTTTAGAAATTAAGTTTATAATCCATCCTAGGACCATTGCATTGCATCTATCCCAAATATGGTGAATGGTAGAATCAAATTTGCCAAGTATGCAAGTACCAGTGATAAATCCTAATTTGTTTCTACCCAACAAGGTGAACCGAATATCACGGCTCCACATAGCATAATTCTTGGGGTCCAGTCATGGTACCATAAATCATGTGTTATCCCAGGGTTATCACTAACATGCAAATAAAAAGAGTGATGAGAGTCTACCGTCGCCATAGCTTCGTGGTTAACCAGATCAGTGACATATTTCTCTTCCTCCATAATTGGTTTCCCCTCAGCCATGCAATGTACTCAGAAAACGGTTTAAAAGAATATGCCAGTAAGATAATACACCAGAAAACTCCACAAGAACAAGCCCTCAAATTTAATATACTCACACACTATGCAAAACCTCATATAAAGCAGTAGCGGAATCGTCTTCAAGAATCAACAAGATCTACTTCAATCCTGAACAAGATTTTCACGCGAAACAAAAAGAAGACATACAGAAACCTCCCTAAAAAAGAACGGTTTCTGACAGCGACGAAGGGCCTCAAGAAGACGGTGGGAAAAATATTCGTCAAAGATATCACCTGCTAGGACGAGAAAAGGTGACCTGAGAGGCAAGATTGCCTCAATGCTCTGATACCATGTTAAAATCAGAGTTTTGGAGTAAATCCTAGATAGAAATCGGAGAAGACGAATGAGGAATCGAAGAGACAGCACTTGGGGATCACAAAAGTCAGTTCCTTCATATGGTGGTTGCTCACCCTTTAAATAATAAAACCTAAAGAAAAAAATGTTTCTTTACACCCCGAAAATACTAATGGAACAAAAACAACCAAAAGTCAAAGAAAAGCTATTATGTTCACAACGAAGATCCACAGAGAATTCAAAAACAAGAATCATAACTTTCGGATAACATAACTTCCAGATTGGTGTATATGTAATTTCAATTTTAACAAAAGGTAAGCCGTGTTAGCCACCTCAGACTCATAATATGGTTGAAGCTTTACTAGGATGGGTATGAATCATTCTGGTTATTCCAAGAGTATAAGAACAATTACAAGAGTATAATTGTGACATTTGAAATACTATTATGTTCTTTTTGATTATTTTTTTAAAATATTATGTTCTTTTTGATTTTTTTTTTAAATATTTCATTAAATTAGGATACAAAATTGGATGGAAAAAAATTAACATAAAATCTTTCCAAACTTTGGGGATGAAAATTTAAGAAAATAATTATTTCCTTTAAAGTGTCAGTGTTATGGGAAAAGGGTAATTTGCCCTATTTTATTAAGATAAGGATTCCTTAGTGTCATGAAAATTTAAAAACGAAACTGCTTCTAAATCTTTACTTTCTAAAATTATTTACATAGCCCAGTTTTAGTTGACGACTTATAGTTTCACAACTTAAACATGTTATTATATTATATTGTGATAACAAGATTTCTATGCAAATAGCAACTAACTACATGTATCACCACGAATACACTACACATATTAAAATTGTTTGTCACTTTGTTAGATAGCGAGTTAATGCAAGTACAGTTAAGACAAATTAAGTAAGATCTATTGAGCATTTGACTTATGTTTTGACCAACTAATTAAGTGGACAACAATTTTTTTTTTGTTAATAAGTTGAAAATGAAGCACGTCCATGAAAGTATCAATTTGAGGTGAAGTGATAAGCTACAAAACTTCCAGCTTACCATTTGTTTAGTTAAGTAATTATTTATGGACCAAAGTCATTCTTATAAAGCTTAGTGGGTACAATATATATTATGTTTTCCTCTATGAATTTATTGAGGATAACAATGAAATAATTGATTAGGTAATTCTAGGGAAATTCTTGAGATCGATCCCACTCGATCGTGTAAATACTCTTTAGGGCTTTATCGAGTCCGAACTTGAATCAATATATGATTGAGGGGATGGAGGTGTTGGTGGTGCTCCACAGGATATGGGAATGAGAAAGTTGACTCCAAGCTCTCGTTCAGAATGAATAAAAACTTCTTCGTTGGCCTATATTTTTTAAGAATGCAAGCTGATCAGTTATTTTCCTTAGAACTAAATTGGATGTTTTATAGAAAAAATGTGTATTTAGAATTTCTTTATTGTATTTGGGTTATATTGTTATTTTTGTATTTGTTTTGAACATTATAAATATATTAGGATTGATAGGGAATGGTGGACAACTGAATAGAATCCATCAAATGAACCTATCAAATAATGTGCAACATTTCCTTCGGTTGATTTTCTTTGCTCTTGAAATGGTATCATAGCAAGATTACCGTGTCTGACTCTTCACTTTCTTGGCTCTTTAGTTTCATACTCGTGGCTTCCTATCTCCTTTGGGCTTCTCACCTGTTTTTTCTTCTTGTTCTTTTTATGGCCTTTCATCTTCAGTAATTGTTGGGCTTCTCGATTTCTCAATCAATCCTTGTTAGGTTATAAGTGTGTCTCACACTTATGTTTAGGGATCAGTTAGAAATTATTGTTGCTTGCGGGTCAAGTCTCAATTGTCTTAGTCTTATGGACTATATTACAAATTGTTGTCATTTGCGTCTGTTGTTTTCTTTATATATTGTCTACAGTAGCACAGACAAATATCAAACAATTATCATTTCAGTATCCGTATTGTCTCCTGTTCTTCATTTCCTCTCTTCTATTCTCCTCTTGTTCTTCGTTTCTATCCCTAAAATCCAACCAAATCCGTAAACATCAACATGGTATCAGAGCTTATTCGAGCCTGAAATCACTACCCAAATCTGTTTCTATCTTGATTCCATGGAAGAATCATCACCTGCCTTCGCCAACAAGAAAGTAGCTCAGCTACTTGGCGAAGAAAACTTCCAGCAATGGAAGCAGCAGGTATTGCTGTCTGTTCGAGGCTATAATCTCGAGAATCACCTCCATGGGGTGAATATTCCTTTGTTCCTGGAGGATGAGACAGGAGTTGTCGTCCCCAACCCTGCTTATGCAAAGTTTCTTCAGCAAGACAGCTCCTTGGCTTCATGGCTCCTAGCTTCTATTTCTACTCAGGTCAGTAGAGGGTTAATAGGGTGCATGACAGTTGCTGCCATATGGCAAAGGCTTCATCGTGATTTCTCATCATCTTCTACAACTAGGATTATGCATCTTTACGATAGGCTTAAAGTTAGGAAGCATATTCATCAGTCCATGCGTGATTATCTCACTGAGATACAAACCACATGTGATAGTTTAGCCAGCTGTGGTCACCCAATAGAGGAGATGCAACAGATCTCCATTGTCTTAAATGGTGTTAAGGGTCAGTATGACAACGTGATAGTTGTTATACATGCTAGTCAGAACCCATAAACCATTGCCTCTGTGAGCTCTGTTTTGCTTGTTGCTGAGTCTAGACAGTCTGACCTTTTGTTTGATGCAAATGCTAGTGTTAATGTTGTTGCTGCTAAGATCCCTAATCTTAGTAAACCTGTCGTGCCGTATGAAGAGAGTAGTTCAAGAAGTAAGGATAGTGTGTCTGTTAACCCCACCCAGTCTGGTATTCTACCCACACCTCAGTATCATCCCACATCTCATAACATAACTCAGAACCCCAGCCATTATTTGGCCCTCCTCCCTTTATCAGTCAGCAGTCTGGTAGGGGTAGAGGTCGTGGTAGAGGCTTTGGCAATAACAGACTTCAATGTCAGTTATGTGGGAAGTTTGGGAACTTAGTGTACATATGCTTCCATCGATTCAATGTGCATTTCACTGGGGTCACAGACCCACAGTCCACCTCCTCAGCACCCTCAGCCAACCTTGCTTCCTATGAATTTGATTCTGATCCATTTCAACAACCATCATCACCACAGTCCCACCATTACCCACCACCTCAGATGCACAAATCTCAAATCCATCCCCAACCTGCTCAGACTAATACCATATCCATTCCCACTGCTCAAACTCACTCAATGCTGCAATACTCACCATATTCTTCTCCCGCACCACCCATCTATCCATATATGATGGACCCTCCCTGTTTTGTTCACACAGCTCAACCATACTCTGCCTTTCCTAACCCACAGCTCCCCACAGCCACTGCCTCACCTCAGCCTCCAACCCAGACACCCTTCCAGACAAACCTGGCCAGTGGCTCAAACACAGCTTCACCTGGTGGAAGCTAGTTCCCTGGCTCTGGAGCCACGAACCACCTGGCCAATGCTCAGCCTGTTCCGCACATGACATCTCCATATTCTGGTCCAGGTAAGGTTCTAGTTGGTAATGGTTCCTCACTTAAAATTTCTGCAATTGGTTCTTCACATTTACCTTCTTCTGGAAAAACCAATTGTCCTTAATAACAAGCTTTACACACCTGCTGTTACTAAAAACCTTCTTTCTGTATCTCAGTTTTCAAAGGATAACCAGGTTTATTTTGAGTTCGATGCGACACATTGCCTGGTCAAGGATTCCATCTCCAACAGTGTGTTGCTCAAGGGTTTTGAATGAGGAGGTCTTTATCGTCTTGATTTCTCTAGTTTTCAGTCTAGTTTTAATAAGTTAGTTGAGTCTGCTGATGTCTGCCCAGATCAATGTCTGAGTCTTCAAACTGATTTTCGGTCATTTTTTAACAATGCAGTTTTACCTGCTCAAACTTCAACCTTTCCGGTTATTGACAATGCAAATTCTCAGTTTATGCCTGGTTCTGTTTCTTCTGCATATACCTCTGATATTTCTGATGACAATTCCTCTAATACTTGCTTTAACTATGTATCTACTACTGTGTTACCTGAGTTTGAGTTCAGTTGCTTTCTTACTTTACTTAAAAGCACTGAATCCTCTAATCCGTGGCATATGAGACTGGGCCACCCCTCTAAGAACATCCTTGTGAATTTTCTTAGACTTCAAAATCTTCCTACTAATCATATTTCTTCTGAGTGTGCTGCTTGTGCAGTTGGTAAAAGCAAGACACAGCCTTATCCTTCCTCGGACACCATCTACTCCCACCCACTGGAACTTGTTCAGGTAGATCTCTGGGGTCCTTCCCCTTTCTCTTCTAGTAATAGTAATTATTACTTAAGCATTGTTGATGCCTTCAGTCGTTATACCTGGATTTACTTCTTAAATCGAAAATCTGATGCTGCTAAGGTATTCTGTGAGTTTCATTTACTAGCAGAAAAACAGCTCGGCACCAAACTTATGTCTGTGCAATCAGATGGTGGAGGTGAGTTTCATTTCCTTACTGCATACCTTTCTCAATTTGGCATAGTTCATAGGGTAACATGTCCATACTCAAGTCAACAAAATGGCATGGTGGAACGTAAGCTCCGCCATATTGTTGAACTTGACCTCACTCTTCTTGCACAGTCATCTGTCCCTCTTCACTACTGAACAGATGCGTTCTATACTGCTGTTTTCCTCATTAAAAGATTGCCTTCAAAAGTTCTAAATAATTGTTCTCCTCATGAACTTATCTTTCGATCCAAACCAGACTACTCTTTTCTAAGAGTATTTGGATGTCTGTGCTTTCCACAATTGAGACCATATCGGTCTCATAAGTTATCCTTCAGGTCAGAACCCCGTGTTTTCCTTGGGTTCTGCTCTGATCATCATGGATACAGGTGTCTCTCTTTGTCTGGAAGAGACTATGTCTCACGAAATGTTGTTTTTCATGAAACAACATTTCCTTTCAGTGACACCACATGTCCCTTCTATGATTCTTACACACCCAAAATCTATACTCCTTCGAAACCCTTCTTCATTCCTTGTGATCCTTTCTTTCAACAACAAACATCTGTTCCTTCCACTGTCTCTCACTCGTCTGGTCCTCCTGCTCATGCTCACACGTCAGGTGAGTCCAGTCTTCCCTCCACTACACAAACTCAATCTCAAGTCACACACCCTACTCAAGTTCCTGTCCCTCCTATACCTGTCTCAGCTCCAGACCTGTCATCACCCACTGATGTCTGCAGGTAAGTTCCTTCTGGTTCTACTCTTGTTCCTCTTACTTCCTCTAATCTAGTATCACCAACCCAACCACCTGCACACTCTGATCAGTCCTTTCCAGCTTCACCACCAGCTCCACCCTCCTCCTCTTCTCATCCTTCTCGTCCCAAATCCTCCACCAATGTGCATCCAATGCAAACCAGATCAAAAACTTCTCTTCAAGGGCTCACTATGTCCCTTGCTCTATCTGATGATCTCACAAACTCTGAGCCTCGCATCATTCATGAGGCTCTTCAATCTCCTCACTGGCTCCAGGCTGTTCAGGAGGAGCTTACTGTTCTTTCTACAAACAACACATGGAGCCTTGTTCCTCTGCCTACAGTGAGAATACCAATAGGATGCAAATGGATTTTTCGAATAAAATGAAATACTGAAGGGGCAGTTGTTAGGTACAAGGATCGCCTTGTTGCCAAAGGCTTCTCCCAAAAACCAGGTTTTAACTTTCAGGAAACCTTTAGTCCGGTTATAAAGTCAGCAACTGCTCGCATAGTCTTATCATTGGCCCTAACCCATAAATGGTGTACCAGACATGTATATATCAACAATGCTTTTCTTCACGGAGATCTTCATGAGGAAGTCTTCATGGTGCAGCCTCCAGGTTTTGAAATCCAGTCCACTACACCAAATCTGGTATGTAAACTTCAAAAAGCTTTATGCGGTCTTAAACAAGATCCCAGAGCCTGGTTTGAAAAGCTCAAGTTCTTCCTTCTAAATTTTATTGGCTTTAATGTTTCTACATCTGACAGCTGCTTATTTATCAAATCCACCTCAGACTCCTTTGTGCTTTTACTTATTTGTATGGATGATATAGTTATAACTGGTACCTCTGCTTCTCTTGTGTCTAACATTGTTGATTCCATTAATGCATAGTTTCAACTCAAGGACTTAGGCAGCTTAAACTACTTCCTTGGCATGGAAGTAGTCTCAGGAGATGACTTCATCCTTCTAAACCAGAAGAAATATGTTTAGCAGCTTTTAGACAAGGTAGGTCTCAATGACCAAACCAGCTTTCCCACTCCAATGACAGGTACGTGTCTGTCCAGATCAGTTATGAACACTTGTGATGACCCTTTTTATGATGAAACACTTTACAGAAGCACAATAGGTGCTCTTCAGCATGTTTGTGTCACAAGACCAGACATTCACTTTGCTGTAAATAAGCTTAGTCAGTTCATGCAAGCTCCCAATAATAGCAATTGGAAAGTTGTTATTCACGTTCTATGATACCTCAAGGGTACTCTTAATCACAGTCTTTTATTTAGAACAGCACACTCTCCTGTTAATGATATCACACTTACCTCATTTTCTAATGCTGACTGGGGAGGTGATTACACTGATCGCCGATCTATTTCAGGTCATTATCTACTCTTGAATGGTAATTCAATAGTGTGGAGTTCTAAGAAGCAGTCAGTTGTGTCCAGGTCTAGTGTAGTGGCTGAATTCAGAGCCATTGCAAATGCCATGTGTGAAATCATGTGAGTACAATCACTTCTCAAGGAAATATCCCACTGCACCAGTAATATGAACAGACAACACAAGTGCAGTTGCACTTTCAGAAAACCCAATTCATCACTCAAAGATGAAACACGCCGAGATTGACCCCTTCTTCATCAGGGAGAAAGTCCACTCAGGGGACGTTTTGGTTAATTTCATTCCTGCATCAGAACAAACTGCTGACATTTTAACTAAGCCTCTAACTGAAAAGCATTTTATTCTTTGCAGGAAGAAACTTGGGGTCTTCTCACTTGAAGAACTAGAGGATCATGGTGTTTCACCGTTTCTCCAGAACACGTCCAGCTCGACCTGAATTTTCTCAAAACAGTCTGTAAGTTCATCCATTTTCTATTGACTGGTACTCTTCTTATCTTCTGCATCCTTAGCATAGCTCTGTGTATGCATGTTGTTTTATTGTTTGCCCTTTAGTTTTTCACTCAGTCTATCGTCTCACAAATCTGCTCATCTCTCTCATTGACTTGATCATCTTGCTAATCCTGGTATGTTTATGCCTAACTTATCATGTTTAGCAATTTCTCAAGATTCACATGTCATATGTTTATCCTCTCATACCTGAACCTGCTATTGCCCCTGTGCATCATTACTGTCTCTCTTTGCGCATGATATCTGTCAGCATAAATCTAAATGGCATAGGGCATGACTTGAGTCCAAAAATAGAGTGATACCGTAAAGAAAATGACATGATACTTTCGGTTTTCACCCTTGAGGATAAAAAGATTAAGGCTTAAACCTTGCAGTCATGCTGAAAATATAAGAGCTCAAACTCCTCTGTCATTTTTCTATGTCAAAACAAATTCAAAAATAAATGAAAGAACAAATACAGTGATATATGCTTGTAAGAAAGAGCATGACTTGGCACGATGCACTCTGGCAATAGAAATGGATCAGGTATAGGGAGATTTATACATATGACTGTGATCAAAGACGTGTTCAGAATTTGTGTAAAGGCTAGTAGTGCAGTCCAAAACCAAAGGTGCATCACAGTAAAACCAGTCAAGCAAGCAGAACTGCTCAGGGTGCACTGAGAAGGTAAGAAAGCACTTTGTCTTCAAAAACTGGATTGTCACTTTCAGACTAGCAGCTCAGCTCAAGAAGGAAGTTTTGGTCTCCCAAATCAAGATAAAGTATAGGGAATGTTAGGTTATAAGTGTGTCTCACACTTATGTTTAGGAATCATTTAGTAATTATTGTTGCTTGCGAGTCAAGTCTCAATTGTCTTAGTCTTAGGGACTATATTGCAAATTGTTGTCCTTTGCGTTTGTTGTTTTCTTTATTTATTGTCGACAGTAGCACAGACAAATATCAAGCAATTATCATTTCAGTATCCGTATTGTCTCCTGTTCTTCATTTCCTCTCTTCTCTTCTCCTATTGTTCTTAGTTTCTATCCCTAAAATCCAACCAAATCCGTAAACATCAACAATCCTTTTCTCTTCTTTTCCAGATTTGTTATCCATTATCACTTGCTCCTCTGGCACTATCACTTCAACCGTCCTCTCAACCCTTTCTTGAAGCTTCTTGGCCATTTCTAGGGTTTCTTGATTATCGGAACCTGTGAGTCCCTCTATGGCGGTTTTCTTTGTGCCTTATTCAGTGTTCGACCCTTCTTCTTGATAAGCCTTCGGTTCACCCACATTTTCTGCTGCCTTTCTTAATGGTTGATGTTGCTGCAAACGTGGGGGCGGTGGAAGCTGCTCCGACACCATATGCAGTGGTTCCACTCGTAGATGCGAAGGCAGACGCGACATGGGTTGCCTTCGGCATTGAGTTTAACCCTAATCATCCTTTGTAGCTCCATCCTTCAGAAATTTCAGGTATGAGTCCGATTTCTATGAAGTTGACTGGACCCGAAAACTATTCTTTGTGGAGTAGAGCCAGGATTATGACCTTACGAGGGAAAAATAAGATCGGTTTTATAGATGGAACTTTTTCTAAAGAAATTTTCAAACCCTCATTACATGTGCTATGGGAGAGGTTTAATGTCGTAGTCTTTGGATGGATTTTGAATTCCCTCTCTGGGGGTCCTTCCAATAGCATTATGTATTCTACCTCTTCCTATCTTGCATGGAAAGATCTGAAAGAAAGATATGACAACAAGGTCTCAATTCAGTAGCATAGGGAAATCTGTAGCATAGGGAAATATGTATGGATCAACAAGGTCTCAATTCAGTTTCAACATTTTTTACTAAGTTGAAACTTTTATGGTCTGAATATGATGGTGCTAGTGCGCTGGATTCTTGCGACTGTGAAAAAAATTCAAAAAACATATCATACATTATGATAATCAACGTCTTTGCAAATTTTTGATGGGTCTGAATAAAACCTTCTCCAAAGTTATAAGCAGACTTCTTCTTTGGGTTCCCCCTCCTCAGTCTGAATCAAGCCTATATCATGATTATTCAAGACGAAACTGAGAGGGGTCTGATTGGTATAGTTTCTGTAAATGTTGCCTTCTCCTTTGACAGTAGAATCATACCTGACCCTAATATCAATTGGAATGTGATTTATATCATAAGAAAGGTCATAATAAAGATAGATGATATGCTGAAGGTTGCGATTTCTGTGATAAAAAGTGGCATGTGAGAGATAACTACTTCAAGTTTAGAGATTTGGAAAAGGGAAACCCCCCCTATGCAAATGAATTCGGTTTCATCCCTGAATGTTGTTCCTGTTGATCCTGTCCCTTCTAATTTTGTTGTGAGTTCTATTGTAAATGACAAGCTGCATGAAACAGTGAACTTCACTACTAAGTAGTTCAGTCAATTTCTTCAATCCATCCAACGTGCTAGTGCATCAGTCGTGCAACGCCCCTCCTTCTGGTGCCCACGTTAACATGGCATGTATAACTAGTTTATATTTTGATTACAAAAATGATGATGTTTGGATTTTAGATACATGTGCTACTAATCATATGTCTAAAAGATCTGATGGCTTGAGAATGAAAGACTAGCTATCAAATCTATAGTCCAACTGCCAAATGGATTGCATGTTTATGTTGAAGGTATAGGTAATTACAGACTAGGAACAAATAAGGTCTTGAATGATGTTCTGTACTTTCACAATTTCAAATATAATCTCATGTCTGTTTCGAAATTAACTGCTGAATTAAATTGTTCCAATATTTTTTACCCTAAGACTGATGTTCTGCAGGACCCCTCGAGTGGCATGGTCTTGGGAACTGGTAAAGAGGAATCTAGCCTATTTGTTTTAAAACCGTGTTATGTTCCTCATATGTCAAATGGAAATAAGAATGTAGATTTGTCTTCTGTTGATAATCTTAGGTTGTATCTGTTGTGGCATAGAAGGTTTGGACATGCTTCGTCTCGTGCTTTGCAACGTGTACATGGATTGAATGTTTTCATAAATAATAATTCTGTTGTTAAAAATTGCACTGTTTGTCCTTAAGCTAAGATAACTCGTTTGCTTTTTCCTTCCTCTCATTCTAGAGCATGTACATTGTTTGAATTAATTCATGCCAATGTATGGGGTCCTTATCAAAAACAGACTTATGATGACAAAAAATATTTTTTTTTAACACTTGTTGATGATCATTCGCGAATGATCTGGGTTTAATTTATTATTACTAAATTTGATGTTGTCGTTGCTATTAAGGAATTTTTTGCCCTCATTTATAATCAGTTTAATTTGTGTGTTAAAAGGTTTAGATCGGACAATGGTGGAGAGATTTTTAGTAATCATTTAGGTATTGTTTTCAAAGAAAAAGGGGTTATTCATGAAAGTAGTTGCCCTTATAACCTTTAATAAAACAGTAGGGTGGAAAGAAAACATAGGCATCTTTTGAATGTTGCGAGATCTTTGAAAATTCAAGCTCATGTACCTAATATGTTTTTTTTGGGGGGGGATTGCATTTTGACTGCATGTTATTTGGTTAATGTAACTCCATCTTTATTATTCCAAGGTAAATCGCCTCTTGAAATCATGTTAGAAAGGAAACTCAATATTGATCACTTGAGGATTTTCGTCTGTTTATGTTTTGCGAAGAATCTTGCCTTGCATGCTAAGTTTGCTTCTCGTGGTATTAGATTTGTGTTTATTGGATATTCTGAATTTCAAAACGGATATTGGTTATATAACCTTGATACTTATGACATTCTTTATCAGTAGGGATGCTCAATTCCATGAAAATGTGTTTCTCTTTGCGAAGTACCGTGATGACTAATATATGTTTTCTAATGAGCAATTTGAGAGTTTTGATGTTGTGTATAAACCACTGAATATTCATGTTCCATTATCTAAGCCTAAGGCTGATGAGACTTTACCCGAGTCTACTTTCGACTTAGATGATGATGACTCATTGTCTGAGTCCAGTCCTATCCATGACGAAACTACTCATGTTCCTCGTCGATCAGGCAGATCTACTCGACCCCAGTGTGGAATAAAGACTACCAGGTTGGAAGTTCTGATATTGAGAATTCAATTATGAACTGTGTCTCGTATGACAGTTTATCTCTGCCTTTTCAGATTTTTTTGTCATCCTTGCCTAACATTACCGAACCAGAATCCTTTGATGAGGCTATGAAATTTCCTGAATGAGAATAAGCTATGAAACATGGGAATTGACTACTCTCCCATCAGGTAAGAAATCAATAAGATGTAGGTGAGTATATATAATGAAACTTAATTCATATGGGTCAATAGAGAGGTATAAGGCTAGGCTAGTGGCTAAGGGTTTTAACCAATAAAAGGCATTGGTTATTTTGAGACTTTTTCCCTGGTCGCTAAAATGAACATAGTTAGGATTTTGAAACAGGACTAATCACTGATTTTGAACATAGTTAGGATTTTGAAACAGTGAAGAAGGCATTTGTCCAGTAGTGGAGAGGGACAGATGATTGTGCAAGGAGGGTGAGGCCAAGTTCAACAATATGGCGGTGCTTACGCTCCACCATACCATTTTGTTGACTTGAGTATGGACAAGTCACCCTATGAACTAAGCCAAATTGAGAAAGGTATGCAGTAAGGAAATGAAACACACCTCCACCATCTGATTGCACAGCCTTAAGTTTGGTTCCGAGCTGTTTTTCTGCTAGCAAATGAAACTCAGAAAATACCTTAGCAACATCAGATTTGCGATTTAAGAAGTAAATCCAGGAATAACGACCGAAGGCATCAACAATACTTAAATAATAATTGCTATTGCTAGAGGAGAAAGGGGTAGGACCCCATAGATCTACATGAACAAGTTCCAGAGGATGAGAGTAGATGGTGTCCGAGGAAGGATAGGGTTGTGACTTACTTTTGCCAACTGCACAGGCAGCACACTCAGAAAAAACATGATTAGTAGGTAGATTGTGAAGTCTAAAGAAATTAACAAAGATATTCTTAGAGGGGTGACCCAATCACATATGCCACAGATTTGAGGAGTTAGTGCTCTTACGTGTGGAGAGAAAGGAACTGAACTCAAAATCAGGTAAAACCGTGGTAGATTGATTATTAAAGCAAGCAGTAGAGGAAGTATCATCAGAAATATCAGGAGCATATGCATAAGAAACAGGACTAATCATAAACTGAGAATTTGCATTATCATTAACCTGAAAGGTTGAAGTTTAAGCAGGAAAAACTGCATTATTACAAAATGACTGAAAATTAGTTTGAAGACTCAGACATTGATCAGGACAGACATCAGCAGACTCGACTAACTTATTAGTGCTAGACTGAAAACTAGATAAATCAAGATGATAAAGACCTCCTCATTCAAAACCCTTGAGCAGCACACTGTTGGAGATGGAATCCTTAACCAAGCAATGTGTCGCATGGAACTCAAAATAAACCTGGTTATCCTTTGAAAACTGAGATACAGAAAGAAGATTTTTAGTAACAGCAGGTGTGTAAAGCATGTTATTAAGAACAAGTTGTTTTCCAGAAGAATGTAATAAGGAAGAACCAATTGCAGAAATCTTAAGTGAAGAACCATTAACAACTAGAACCTTACCTGGACCAGAGTATGGTGATGTCATATGCGGAGCAGGCTGAGCATTGGTCAGGTGGTTTGTGGCTCCAGAGTCAGGGAACCAGCCTTCATCAGGTTAAGCTGTGTTTGAGCCACAGGACAGGTTTGGCTGGAAGGGTGTCTGGGTTGGAGGCTGAGGTGAGCCAGTGGCTGTGGGGAGCTGTGGGTTAGGAAAAGCATAGTATGGTTGAGATGGATTAACAAAGCAGGAAGGGGTCATCATTTATGGATAGATGGGTCGTACAGGGGAAGGATATGGGTAGTATTGCAGCATTGAGTGAGTCTGAGCAGTGGGAAGGGTTATGGTATTAGTCTGAGCAGATTGAGGATGGACTTGGTATTTGTTCATGTGAGACTGTGGGTAGTGGGATTGTGGTGATGATGGTTGTTGAAATGGATTAGCTTCATAGTCATAGGATGCAAGGTTGGCAGGAGGTGATGAGGATATGGACTGTGGGTCTGTGACCCCAGTGAAATGCACATTGAATCGGTGGAAACATCTGTGCATAAGGTGCCCAAACTTCCCACATAACTGACATTGAAGTCGGTTATTTCCAAAACCACAACCACGACCTCTACCCCTACCAGACTGTTGACTGCCAAAAGGAGGAGGGCCAAATGGGGAAGGGTGGTTCTGAGGTGTGGGATGATACTGAGGTGTGGGTAGAAGACCAGTATTGGTGGGGTTCACAGACACACTATCCTTAATCCCTGAACTACTCTCTTCATAAGCCATGACATGTTTAATAGGATTAGGGATCTTAGCAGCAGCAACATTGACACTAGCATTTGCATCAAACAACAAGACAGACTGCCTAGACTCAGCATCAAGCATAACAGAGTTCACAGAGGCAATGGTATACGGGTTCTGACTAGCATGAATAACAGTTATCACGTTGTCATACTAACCCTTAACACCATTTAAGACAATAGAAATCTGTTGCATTTCCTCAATTGGGTGACCACAGCTAGCTAGACTATCACAAGTGGTTTGTATCTCAGTTAGATAGTCACGCATGGATTGATGGACATGCTTCCTAACTTTAAGCCTATCATAAAAATGCATAATCCTAGTGGTAGAGAATGATGAGAAATCACGGTGAAGCTTTTGCCATATGGCAGCAGCTGTCATGCAACCTATTAACCCTCTACTGACCTGAGTTGAAACCGATGCTAGGAGCCATGAAGCCAAGGAGCTGTCTTGCTGAAGAAATTTCGCATAAGCAGGTTTTGGGATTGCAGCTCCTGTCTAATCCTCCAGGAACTGAGGAATGTTCAGTCCATGGAGGTGATTTTCAAGGTTGTAACCTCAAACAGACAGCAATACCTGCTGCTTCCATGACTGGAAGTTCTCTTCGCCAAGTAGCTGAGCTACTTTCTTATTGGCGAAGGCAGGTGATGTTTCTTCCATGGAATCAAAACAAGAAACAGGTTTCGGTAGTGATTCAGGCTCAATTTAGCTCTGATACCATGTTGATGTTTTGAGATTGGGTTGGATTTAGGGAAGTAATGGAGAAGAAGAACGAAGAAGAAGAAGAACAGAAGAACAAAGGAACAATACGGAAATATCTTCTGAATTGTAAAGATAAGTTTGTCTCTTACACTGTAGACACGAATATAGGAAAAGGTAACAGACCAAAGTACGACATATTTGCAATCTAGTCCCTGAAACTAAGATAATTGAAACTTGACACACAAGCAACTATAATTATGAAATAACCCCTAAACATAAGTGTGTGATACACTTATAACCTATGAAGGAACAGAAATTGGTTGCTGAAAGAAAGGGTCACAAGGAATGAAGAAGGGTTTCGAAGGAGTAGAGACTTTGGGAGTGTGAGATGCATAGAAAGGGCCTATGGTATCACCAAATGGAAATGTTGTTTCATGGAAAACAACATTTCGAGAGACATAGACTCATCCAGACGAAGAGAGACACCTGTATCCATGATGATCAGAGCAGAACCCAAGGAAGACACGGGGTTCTGACCTGAAGGATAACTTGTGAGACCTATATGGTCTTAGGTGTGGAAAGCATAGATATCCAAATACTCTTAAAAAAGAGTAGTCTGGTTTGGACCGAAAAATGAGTTCATGAGGAGAACAATTATTCAGAGTTTTGGAAGGTAATCTATTAATGAGGAAAACGGCAGTGAAGAAGGCATTTGTCCAGTAGTGGAGAGGGACAGATGATTGTGCAAGGACGGTGAGGCCAAGTTCAACAATATGGCGGTGCTTACGCTCCACCATACCATTTTGTTGACTTGAGTATGGACAAGTCACCCTATGAACTATGCCAAATTGAGAAAGGTGTGCAGTAAGGAAATGAAACACACCTCCACCATCAGATTGCACAGCCTTAAGTTTGGTTCCGAGTTGTTTTTCTGCTAGCAAATGTAACTCAGAAAATACCTTAGCAACATCAGATTTGCGATTTAAGAAGTAAATCCAGGTATAACGACCGAAAGCATCAACAATACTTAAATAATAATTGCTATTGCTAGAGGAGAAAGGGGCAGGACCCCATAGATCTACATGAACAAGTTCCAGAGGATGAGAGTAGATGGTGTCCGAGGAAGGATAGGGTTGTGACTTACTCTTGCCAACTGCACAGGCAGCACACTCAGAAAAAACATGATTAGTAGGTAGATTGTGAAGTCTAAGGAAATTAACAAAGATATTCTTAGAGGGTTGACCCAATCACATATGCCACAGATTTGAGGAGTCAGTGCTCTTAAGTGTGGAGAGAAAGGAACTGAACTCAAAATCAGGTAAAACCGTGGTAGATTGATTATTAAAGCAAGCAGTAGAGGAAGTGTCATCAGAAATATCAGGAGTATATGCATAAGAAACAGGAATAATCATAAACTGAGAATTTGCATTATCATTAACCTGAAAGGTTGAAGTTTCAGCAGGTAAAACTGCATTATTACAAAATGACTGAAAATTAGTTTGAAGACTCAGACATTGATCTGGACAGACATCAGCAGACTCGACTAACTTATTAGTGCTAGACTGAAAACTAGATAAATCAAGACGATAAAGACCTCCTCATTCAAAACCCTTGAGCAGCACACTGTTGGAGATGGAATCCTTAACCAAACAATGTGTCGCATGGAACTCAAAATAAACCTGGTTATCCTTTGAAAATTGAGATTCAGAAAGAATATTTTTAGTAACAGCAGGTGTGTAAAGCATGTTATTAAGAACAAGTTCTTTTCCAGAAGAAGGTAATAAGGAAGAACCAATTGCAGAAATCTTAAGTGAAGAACCATTAGCAACTAGAACCTTACCTGGACCAGAGTATAGTGATGTCATATGCGGAGCATGCTGAGCATTGGTCAGGTGGTTCGTGGCTCCAGAGTAAGGGAACCAGCCTCCATCAGGTGAAGTTGTGTTTGAGCCACAGGACAGGTTTGGCTGGAAGGGTGTCTGGGTTGGAGGCTGAGGTGAGCCAGTGGCTGTGGGGAGCTGTGGGTTAGGAAAAGCATAGTATGGTTGAGATGGATTAACAAAGCAGGAAGGGGTCATCATTTATGGATAGATGGGTCGTACAGGGGAAGGATATGGGTAGTATTGCAGCATTGAGTGAGTCTGAGCAGTGGGAAGGGTTATGGTATTAGTTTGAGCAGATTGAGGATGGACTTGGTATTTGTTCATGTGAGACTGTGGGTAGTGGGATTATGGTGATGATGGTTGCTGAAATGGATTAGATTCATAGTCATAGGATGCAAGGTTGGAAGAAGGTTTTGAGGATATGGACTGTGAGTCTGTGACCCCAGTGAAATGCACATTGAATCGGTGGAAACATCTGTGCACAAGGTGCCCAAACTTCCCACATAACTGACATTGAAGTCGGTTATTTCCAAAACCACGACTACGACCTCTACCCCTACCAGACTGTTGACTGCCAAAAGGAGGAGGGCCAAATGGGGAAGGGTGGTTCTGAGGTGTGGGATGATACTAACGTGTGGGTAGAAGACCAGTATTTGTGGGGTTCACAGACACACTATCCTTAATCCTTGAACTACTCTCTTCATAAGCCATGACATGTTTAATAGGATTAGGGATCTTAGCAGCAGCAACATTGACACTAGCATTTGCATCAAACAACAAGTTAGACTGCCTAGACTCAGCATCAAGCATAACAGAGCTCACTGAGGCAATGGTATACGGGTTCTGACTAGCATGAATAACAGCTATCACGTTGTCATACTGACCCTTAACACCATTTAAGACAATAGAAATCTGTTGCATTTCCTCTATTGGGTGACCATAGCTAGCTAGACTATCACAAGTGGTTTGTATCTCAGTGAGATAGTCACGCATGGATTGATGGACATGCTTTCTAACTTTAAGCCTATCATAAACATGCATAATCCTAGTGGTAGAGGACTCAAGATTTCAGTCCTATGTTTGGAGGACATGGTAGCAACTCTCATGAGGACAACCGGGAGCTTGACCTGTAATGGACTCAGCAGGACAGAAGAAGAAGCAGATCCCCAATGTGTATATTTAGAATGGAAGGCAAGGGAGAAGAGCCTAGCATGGAGGTTCCAGAACAGAGCCCAGACCTAGGGAAGTCATCCTATCACCCCTGGTTCACCGCTTTAAAATTATTTTTATGTATTTTACAACCACAATGAATTCTAGGTTACCAGCTAGTAGTGCAAATTTGCCATCGACTTTTGTTAATTTGATGTTTAAAGTTCTAATTTGGAACTGTTGGGGTTTTGTTAGTAATGTTGCAATTGTTTTTTAGGTAAAACGAGTAGCTTTTATTAAAAATAGACTAAATTATACAACTACACGTCTAGTTGCAACGATCGGAGGGTGGACTAATTCCACAAAATTTGTTTCCAAATTGATTGTTTCCTTTGCAAGGATGGTATTAGTATAACAACTATGGGGGGGGTGAACTAATTCCACAAAATGTGTTTTCAAATTGACCGTTTCCTTTGCAAGGATGTCTGCTCCATTTGGTTCTCGAAACACGTGTCTTACCTTAACTTTCTTGAATTCCAATATTAACTTCATGCAATATGAAATAATTGACATTAGTGGTCTATCTTCAATCCGTTCTTTCATAATCATACCTATCGCCTCTATGATCCCCATAGTTCTGCGACCAAACTATTAGTGATTTTCAGTTTTCTTTGAGATCCTTTCACCCATTCTTCAAGAAGGTTTCTTAGAATCGTTGCACAACCTGCCAATCCCGAATTTCCTATCGTATTTAGTTTAATCCATCCAAATTCTGTTTGGCTCCACCGGACTTCAATTTTTCTTATATTTCGCCCGTTTATGAATTTTACCAAAAAAGCAGTTGTATCTCTTACTTGCAAAAGAGTTAGACTAAGAATATCTATATCTAGTGGTCTATTATTAAAAATAATTGAATTTCTATACTTCTAGATATACCAAACAGCAGAAGAGAAAATCAAACACCATTGCATCCCCCTTTTATGTTCTAATTTGTTCTGACTGTTATCTATCAACCATATAGATGACGAGACCCCATAGAAATCAATTCCAACGGGTGTCCCTAAACCGATCCAAATTTTTCTCGCAACCTTACAGTCTTGCAGAACATGAAACGTATTTTCCTCAAAGAGACCACATATTTTGCAAATAGGGTCAATATCCATACCCCTTTTCCTGAGCATGCCTGCAGTGAGTATCTGATCATGATTACAAAGCCACAAAAATGTTTTCACATTTCCATATCCAATTCCAATTAATCAGCGCTGGGTCAATATGATTGTGCCTTTTTGGACTCATGTGAACCCAAGCCACCGATGGAGTTCCCGTCGGCGATCCCATCCACATTCTCCTGTCAATATTCCCAAGTAAAATGCTCATCGGGATAGCTCTAATAACCTCATAAATGTGATCAAGGATTTTGAAGGAGAGACTGGAGACATCCCACTCCTGATTTTCCCTAATAATCTCTTTCACTTTTCAATTCTCTTCCCCAAAAGACAAAGGACCCTGAATTAGATCACGAAGAGTATAAGCTCCTAGCTAATTGTCTGGCCAAAGATTTATGTTGGAACCATCACCTATGATCCACCCTTCCCTTTATTTCATACAAATTTTACCTTGGATCAGATCTTTCCAAGTAGGAGACCTACCCATAGAAGCTCTAATGGTTGGATTGAAATAACGATCCTTTATGATTCTAGCCCACGATGCCTTAGAATTCTCCATTCTCCATGCAAAATTCAAGATCATAGCCTTGTTTCTTTCCTTAATTTGATGCATACCCAACCCCCCTTATCTTTAGTAAGAGTAACTACATCCCAACCCAGTTTTACACGCCAATCCACAAGTTTCGAACAAACTTTATCTAGGATAAAATGAAAAGATTTTGATCCTTATTAAATAGAGTCATAGGAACACCCAAATAGTTGGACAGATTAACCACTTTTTTAAGGACCAAGATCCAATTTAAGGACCATATACCCTAAATTTCCTCGCTTCTTTCCCAGGGAAAGCAAAGCTTCCCTTAAGATCACAACTTTATCACCTGCCCGTCTGCCAGTGATAAAGCAATCTTGGAAGGATGAATTCAGATGATGCATAAACAAACGAATTCTATTAATAATGACTTTGTACAAAATCTTATAGGAGGTGTTACAAAGGTTGATAGGTCTGAATTGTTTCACCATTTCGGGTTTACCAATTTTAGGGATCAGGCACAAAAGAGTATCATTTACATTTGTGGGTAACCGGTTGCCAGAGAAAATGCTTTTAATGAGACTACAAACCGAGCCTCCCACTAGAGACCAATTTTTCTAGTAGAATATGGGATGAAGACCATCAGGTCCTGGAGCTTTCAAGGGACTAATAGAATTCAGGGCCACAAAAATTTCCATGTCGGAAACCGAGCGATTCAAAGATTCCCTCATTTGTGAAATGATAATCGAAGGGGGTTAAACTCCAAACAAGTGTTTATCAGGACCTTATCCTTGCTAGTCAAGAACAAATTAATGAAAAAAAAAAAAATATTATCTGGTTCGGATCATAAACCCATTGCTCCCAAGAATCCTTAATAGCTCAAAAATTTTATTGATTCCTTTTAACCAAGGTCGTGCCATGGTAGCACTTAGTATTCTTATCCCCATCCTCAATCCATTTTGCTCTAGACTTAGAGGCCCGAAACTGTTCCTCTTGATTTAGGATCTCAGCATACTCCGTTCTCAAAGTTTTCTCACGGTTTATAACAAATTCATTAGGACTAAGGCTGATCCTATTTTTAATAAAGTCTAATTGATCAAGGATTTTATCTTTTTCCTGAACACGTTTCCAAAAATTCTCCTATTCCACTCTCTAGCCCTAACAGGGAAGAATTTAGTAGCTTCTTGGTGGCTATTTCCCAAGTCCTGGAAATCAATTTTTGAAGTCTGGATGGTCTAACTACATAGTTTCACATCTAAATGTTTTATTTGTCCTATTCAAATCTTCATTATTCAGCAAGAGCAACAAGGGACAATGATCTGACTTAATTCTAGTAAGGTGGAAGACTTTAGCATTAGGAAACTTCAGAATCCAATCAGAGTTATCAACAATTCTGTCTAACCTTTGTTGGACATAATTAACGTTTCTACACACTTTTGCATAAGTAAATAGGGGTCCAGAGAACCCTAAATCGATCAAAGCACAGTAATTTAACATATCTTTAAATTTAGTAGCACGATTTAAATCAATTAGTCTACCACATTTTTTTCATTTTGGCAAATGACATCATTAAAATCACATAGAACTACCCAAGGCAAAGACGAAGAATCAACCACAACCTTCAAATTGTTCCATGCATGTTTACCATTTTCCATAGCCTTCGTTTTTCCCGTGCCAATTGTAATTAGCTTGAGAAAAACTCCTACCACATGGACCATCCCAATGGATCTCTTTTGTTTATTCCTTTCTAGCCCAACTCCATTATTCTCTTTCAATTGAACCAGGCTGAATTGATCCATTTGTTGGTCCTTTGATTGGACTGAATCGCACTCCTCCATTGGCCAAAGACATTCCATTAACTGCTCCTTTGTTTGACCACACTTTTCATGTGACTGAAGAATCTCCATTGGATGCTCCCTTGTTTGACTGAACTCCTTCCTTGATGGCCCACCGCACTCCTAAATTGGTGGCCCTCAAGTCTTCACTGAAAGCTTCATCAGACCAGCACCAACACTTCCTCGATCATCTGTAAAATAATTTCGCTCCATACTGCTGTCGACCACCCTTGGACCTTTCTCGGTTTCTGTTACTTTCCTCCCATTGGGAAAGTGCTCACCAGTCCTGTTTCTACTCACCGGTGGTTTACTCACCTTTCCCGACAACCTCCTTCGTGATTGAACCACCATCCATTGACCATACCCCTGATTTTATTCCTTCCCTTGATCCTTCGATCCTTCCTATGCCATACTGTGAACCATTGCTAGGTATCAATGGTTTATCAAACTTTGTTGCTCCACGTTTGTTTCATCACTGCGATTCTGTGACTCAATCTTCGATTTTGGGTAAGGTTTTTTTTCCCCACCACAATTTTGTTTTATGGCCAATCGTGCCACAATCGAAACACAGGGAGGTGATACCTATATACACCAAATCGAGATGTAAATTATCAATTTCAGAAACAGGGGTAAAGGCTTCATCAGGTTCATTTGAACACACAACCTAGCAAATTTGCCTATCTCCCCATTAACCGTGGCTAGGTCAATTTTTAGCAAAAAACCCATATTATACCCAATTTTCTCTAGGAAACTCGGTTCATAATACTCTGATGGTTGCATCGGAATACAAATCCAGATAGCTGTCGCAGATAAGGATGCTTTCATTGGTTGGAATTTTGGTTCCCACGTCCTCATCGTGAGGAAACTTACATTGACAAACCAGGGTCCTTCATTAAGCACTCTATCCAGATCATTCCTGTTCTGAAAAGACACCTTAAAAAATCCATTTCCAAGATTCATCATATTGAACCGTTCAGTGGTTTTCCACATAAGGGTTACTTTTCTATATGGGAATCGATAATCTATCGATTTTCCGAATAACTTGTTTATAAAATCAAGAGCGTGCTTCTTTCTCATAGCAATTTTTTCTTCTCTAAAGAAGACAATTTTTATGCAGTTTACATCGGGATAATCATCTGTTTCTTCTTCAACATCATCGAATAATAATTGTTCAAGATAAAACTTTTTCTCAAATACTCCCGGAATTATTCCCCTTGGTTTTGATTTATATGAGATTTTTTACGGATATGTTTCCCTTGAAGGATCCATATCTGTTCCCATGATATCATACTTACCTGTAGGAATATGTTGCATATTATTATACTCAGGAGACTTGCACCGAGGATCCATCTATGTGGACCACCGTTGCGAATGAAGATCAGGGTGCGAAGAGAAGGAAGGCTTTAAGGATATTTGGGAGCATTCTAACAGTGGAGCATTAAGTTTAGTAATGTTGCAGTTAATTCAGTAAATGAGTTGATTCGTAGACATCACCCAGATCTGGTTATGTTAACTGAAACCATTCTTAGCGGTGAGAAGCTCAACTCCCAAGCCATGAAGTTGAAATTCGAGTGTTTCAAAAGCGTTGAGTCAATGGGGCTAAGTGGAGGGATTATGATTCTCTAGAAATTCTCTAATTTTAATCTCAGTGTTCTTCACAGCAAGAAATCCAAAATTTGATTAAGGTGCCCTCTTTGAACTTCTAATGGATGTTATCTGTTATTTATGTCAGCGTAGATTTTGATGAAAGAATGAAATTGTGGAATAATCTGAAATCTGTTGCTGATTCTATGAATTTTCCCTGGGTCGTTATGGGCGATTTTAATGATGTCATTAACCAATGAGAGAAAAAGGGGGGAGATCTATTGATCTGAATCACTTTACAAAATCCAATGACATGCTAGACTATTGTTCCCTCAATGATCTAGGTCATAGCAGTCTGATTTTCACCTTGGCTAAAGTGTTTACAAATATTAATTTTGTCCAACAAAGGCTTGATCGTATTGTTGGGAATCCAGACCGGATCATAAAGTTTCCTAATGCTAAGGTTATGCATCTCAATAGGTTAAAATCATATCATTGTCCCCACATTGTTTCCTTGGCTAATGAAAACTTTCCTAGGAATGATAGACCCTTCAGATGTGAGCCTATGTGGATGGATCATCCCCACATTAAAAACCTTGTTCATCACACGTGGGGCTTTGCTTTAAATTCCCACCAAGAGGCTACTTAGGTCTTCCCGAGATATAATAGAGTTTGGAATCAGAGAGTGTTTGGTAATATTTTCAAGAGAAAAAATAAAATCCTTGCCTAGTTGGGTTCCGTTCAAAAAAGGGTCAGCTCCCACCTAAATGACTACCTCCTTAGTTTGAAGAGTTCTTTGAAAAGTGAGTACTCTGATATCTTGGATCGTGAAGAAACACTTTGGGGTATAAATTCTAGATCCAATTGGATCCGGGATGAGGATAGAAATATCAAATACTACCATGCGACTACCCTTATCAAACGTAACCGTTCAAAACTCAGAGTCATAAAGGATGCTTGGGAGAACTGGGTCTATGGCCCTGACTAGATCAAAATTCTTTTCCAAGTTTTTTAAAACTCTATTTTCAACTGGTAAAGACCATGTGACTCTCCATTTTACCCTTGTCTTTACCCCCCCTCCCTCAGTCTTAAGTACCAATATGATAAATTCCCTCAATCATCCTATCAATGAAGAGGAAATTTTCTCTGCTTTTCTTGTGTTAGTCCCCTGAAACCCCGAGGCTAGATGGTCTCCATCCATTTTTCTACCAACAAAACCGGGATCTGGTTGGGACTTCGGTGTCCACCTTGATAAAAAAATGTCTTTTTGGAATTTTCGATGCCTAAGAAAATGAACGACACGTTTCTGTGTCTAATTCCCAAAATTGATGAACCAGAGTTGGTAAAGCAATTCAGTCTCATTAGTCTTTGTAACACTTATTATGAAGTACTCTCTAAGATAATTTTTAATAGAATTCGTCCTTTCATGCATCACCTTATCTCTTCTTTCCAAGCGTGATTTATCCCATGTCGTAGAGCAGTGGACAATGTGGTCATCCTTAGGGAAGCTCTTCTTGCTCTTGATAAGAAGAAGGGTAATTCAGGTCTTATGATTTTAAATCTTGATCTTGAAAAAGTGTATGATAGATTAGAGTTGGATTTCATACGTCGGGCTCTTTTGCATTTCAAATTTCCCAAGAACTTAATCAATGTGATTATGGAATGTGGTATCTCTTGAACAGGGGGATCATGGACCCCTTCATCCTGTCCAAGGGCCTGAGACAAGGGGACCCCTTATACCTGCATTTGTTCATTCAATGCATTGAGTACCGCAGTTACCTCATTGAGGACGAGTCCAAATAGGGTAGGTGGAAATCGTTAAGCCTTGGGTGAAACTCCATTGTTCTATCCCATCTGTTATTTGCAGACGATTTTATCCTTATGGGTGAAACGAATTTTGCAAACTGCGAGACTATGTGAAAATTTTTACAACCTTTTTGTTTAGCTTCGGGTCAAAAAATCAATTTTGAAAAATCTAAAGTAGTGTTTTCTAAAAACTTGTCCCCGGCGATTGTAAATCAATTGGCATGCTTATTAGGCCTTAAGAAGGTTGTTAATCTGTCTAATTATTTGGGGTTTTCCATGTCTTTTTCTAACAAAGATTCCAAATCTTTCAAGTTTATTCTAGATAGGCTTGTCCAAATGAACCGGTCAGACGAACTGGTCTGATCTGGTTTGGAACTGCTTTGGTTCGAACCGGTTCGACTGAACTAGTTCCAAAACCAGACCAGTGTTTTTAGCCTTCAAATAGAACAGTTCAAAATAGTACCAAAAATCCAGTTCGAATCGGCTCGACTCGACTCGTTTTTTTATACTGGTTTATACTTAAATTTAAATCAAACCACTTTAAACCTATATAATTTTAGAATTGGTTTGAAGCAAAATCAACTAAACCGATCTGAAATTAAACAAACCTAGAGATGTCTTCAATAAACAAAACCTAGAGATATATTGGACTCTCGTATGTTGATGTTGGACATGATTTTAGTCGGTTGTGGAACAGATTTTCAATCAGTTCAGTGATTTTTCAGCCGGTCCAGTATTTTTTCACACGGTTCAGTGTGTTGGACAGGATTTTCAGCCGGTTTAGGTTCGGTTTGAACCAGATTATTTCCGAACCAAAATTGTTATTAAAAAAAGCAGACCAGAACAGTTCGAACCGGTTCTGAATTAGTTCGAACCAGACGAGTTCTTTTTCCTTAAACCATACCAGTTTTTTTAGAAATAGAAAAATGTACTGGTTTTTTTCAAACCAGACCAGTTCTGTTCAAAACCGGTTCGACCCTGAACATCATGAACAAGCTTAATTCTAGATAGAGTAAGATCTAAACAGGCAGGTTGGAGATCAAAATTCCTGTCTATGGCACGAAAGAGTATATTAGTGAATTCTTTTATGGTTGTTGTCCTCTCTTTCTTCATGCAATGCACATCCCTACCAGTTTCCACTTGTAAATATTTGGAAAAGCTCAACAGAGCTTTTCTCTTAGGTTCGTCGGATCAAAAAAGAAAATTGCATGCTTTGAGTTGGGAAGGCGTTACTCTTCTTATAGATAATGGCGGGTTGGGCATGCCCATATCTAGGGAAAGAAATCAGGTCATGCTAGCAAACTTTTCTTGGAGAGCGGGTAAATCGGAGCAACCTTGGGCTAAACTTCTAAATTCAAGATATTTCAACCCTTCCACGAAGTGTGTCAACTGGGGCGTAAACAACGGTAAAGTATTTGCCCAGGGGATAAACATCCTCATACATGGGGAGTATTGGATCATTGGGGGAAGGTCAAAAGTCAATCTTTGGTCGGATAAGTGTGTCGGTTGTTCAAATCTAAGATCCCTTATTCATGGCCCTCTTCAGTCGGGTGAAGATAATTTCAAAGTAAAGGATGTCGTCAAGGACGGGGACTGGAATATTTCAAAACTCTCATTTCAAAACCCTGGTAATATTATGGATATCATCAGGGCCATCTGGAGAAGCATATGGCCTGGGCAAGTAGACAATAAAGTGTGGAAGGGATCACCGAAAGGTGCTCCCTCCAATGCCCTGGTTTATCACATTATAAAACAAATTTTTCACTAGGATATCGATCCAAATGGAGATGTTTGGGATTGGGTGTGGAATTTGGAGGCAATTCCTAGGATCAAATACTTTATTTGGCTTTGTCAACATGATCGTTTCTCTTCTGCTAGCATGCTCCACAAAGGGGGCATTAACATTAGCCTAGTTTGCAAACTTTGGGATTTGATCGAAGAAAACACGAGTCACTTCCTACAGGATTGTGAGGCAACGAGGAAAATCTGGTTTGATATAGGTATGTACCCTCGTTGGAATTAATTTATATGAGGTACCTTTATCAATTTGGATTAAGTCTAATTGAATGAATAACTTCAATCATCCTAACAAGGGCAAATATGTGTGTGTGTTTTCCTCTGTGATTTGATTTATTAGGAAGAACAGAAACTCAGTCATTTTTAATAATCAAACGTTAGATACGAATATCCTTGTACTAGTCTTCTCACAAGCAAAAGAGGTAGCTAACAATTTAGCAAAGAGACTGAAGGAGACACTATAAAGAACAATCCCAATTCGAGGGACACCACCAGAAATAGAATGGACAAGATTGAACACGAATGGTTCAGCACAGGGGAACCCAGGGACGGCAAGGTGCGCAAGTGCCATTCAAAACCATTTGGGTGGTTAGTTTAAGGGTTTCCAACTAAAACTGAGAACGGAAAATAACCTCGTAGCGGAGCTTTGGGGGATAAGAGATGGCTTAGCATTGGAAAAAAGCATGGGAATCCTCAATATTCATGTTGAATCAGACGCCAAATAAGCAATAAGTTTGATCGTGGAGAAAGTCAATGATGATAGACCACAAATGTAATTGATTTCTGATTGTAAGAGGTTGTTGATTGATTTTCATAAGTATAAACTCAGACATGTTTTCCAGGAAACAAATGGAGTTGCAGATAGCTTGGCGAAGAAAGCGGTAACAATCAAGGAGAATTGTGTGATCCTTGTTGAACCTACTTTCGGTGGCTACTGTCCACCTTGAAGAATAATGTGTGTGGCATAACAATAAATAGAATTGTAATCTCTTGACGAGGTAACTAATTTTGTGTAACACATCTCTTTTACCAAATAAATAAACTTCTCTGTTAGATATGGACTGAAACTGACATAGCAACACATGATTGGTCCCTCATTTAAAAAATTAAATGATTTTTTAAAAATACCAAAACAAATTTGGAAAAATAATAGAGAAAATAAGAATTTTTAATATAGTATTTTTATTGAAAATATGAAACATTTTAATATTCTAGTTTTAAAACAAAATGATATTTTAAAAAAATATTTAGTTTTTTAAATCAAGGATCAATCATGTACTACCATGTAATTTTGCGTCCATATTTAACGGAAAAGTTAACCAATGTAGCAATTTGCCCCAAGTGTCAAAGTTTAGTTAGCAATTTTTGAAAAAAGTAAAGTTCAAGTAACAATTTGTAAAAGAGATTTTCTATTTGCACACAATCGACTACTAAATACATACCACTTTTGTCGAAAGACAAACTGCCCTGATCGGATTTTAAATATTTACCCTTACCTATTTTAAAAATAAAACAAAATTGCTAAATAGATACCACTTATTTTTTTCAGCTCTTTTGCATTAGTATTCAAAAAACGTTCACCTCTTTCTACCACATGTCGATGAGGGGCGAAGCTAGAGTTGATTCCTCCAATCACCATTTGCTATGATTCCTTCCTCCGATTAGGGATGAAGCCACGACCGATTGAAGCCACAGCCGATTGAAGACCACATATTCTTTCGGCTCCTCTTTCTGGTACCTGCCACAGCCGTCACCAGCAACAACAAGCCCTGAACCGATGAATGTAAACAAAGTTTAGGTCCCAATGATTTAGTTTTCAATTTCTCCAAATATTACAATATCTTCTGAGAGGGATATGATGTGGATAGCTCCTCATACATGCTCTTCTATCGTTACACAACGATTGTAGATCCACATCCTCCAGTAGCAGTCCAGAATTGTGGTAAAATATGTGTATATAGGGTAGTAGAAACCTAATATAGAGTAAGTACTCATGGAAGCAAAAACAACTATATGACAAAATGAAAATAGTATGAACTGACTGATATATTTTAATATAATCGGTAACTATTTGCCAATTATATTCAATCAAAACAGGAACATGCTGCCAATATTATGTACAGAATTGGTTAAACCAATCCAATTTTTGGAGTAAGAATCGGAATGTATTTCCGATTATCTTTCTTCTATTGGCACGTTGTTGTCGATTCCTCCATGGACGAAGTGCAACAAAATTTCGCAGATTTTTTTCTAAACCCTAGACTTATTTAAACAAACACACTGAAACGATTGTTGATTTGCTGGCGGCGGGGGTGCCCTAGACTGATTTGCGATTAATGCGGGTTTGCTGATTTGTGGCTGGTACCAAAAAAGGTGATTAGATGAAGGAATGTATGGTGATTGGAGACTGACTTGTGGTAAAATGGCAAATATGAAGGATGATAAGTGAGATAATAATTTTGAATACGAACATTAAAGAGGAGAAAAAATAAATGGTCATTGTTTAACAATTTTGTTTTATTTTTAAAATAGGTAAGGGCAAATATGTAAAATCTATGAGAACATTTTAGTATTTTGACAAAAGTGGTATGTATTTATTTTAGTAGTCAATGGTCTGCAAATAGAATCTCCCTATGTAAAGTGTCCAAAGTTGGGATAACAATTTGATTATTAACCCAAATAAATATCCACAGAACAATATAAAAAATATATTAAGAAACTGTACTGTACTAATAATATTTGTTCACGTATTAAATTTTACATTACAGTTGGGTCTATAATGTTAGATAAGAGACTACTAAATTTAGAAAAACAAGTATAAATAATATATAAAATTACCCATACTTAGTCTTAACCATAATTTTTAATAAAACAAATATCATATGTTCAATGACTTGATTATTAGAAAACCTAATATAATAGATTTTAATATTTGAATAAAAAAGACTTTAATTAAAAAAAACATATGTGAAATAAGGAGAAATGCTTGAAACTTTATAAATATATGTGAAGAATAACTAAGAGATCATAATACGCTAGATATGTATGAAAAATATATGTTTAACCTCAACTAATTAGTAGTTATGGATTAGATATTAAGAATGAAAAAATCTTTAAAAACTTACTTGTCACAATTGTTCTATATAATCTAACCAAATTAATATAGATGTACATATAGATTATATTGAAGTGGTGTTTATTATTATTAATATTATAAATTGGTAAATTATATTTTTGATCAATTATGCTGACTAATGTTCTTTTTTTTTTCTTTCAAATTTATCTTATTTAGTTATTTATGTTTAAAAATATTATTTTTTGAGTAAAATCAAAACTTGGAGTTAGTTTTGCTATTTAGTTCAACATGTATATTACATGTGAGTACTCTAAAAGTTAAGGTGGTGAAAATGTCATTTTCAAAAATTAAAGCAATCTCCTTCTAATACTGGGATAGAAAATTGAGACGACTAATTCACAAAGTAATCAATTTGTTTATAAGTGACTATTAACATAGATAACTGATTATATTATAAATTAAAGCTAATGTGGATGTGTGTGCTTTACACAAAGTGAGAGCCCGAGAAGCATGGTGAGTGGTCTGGCCGATGCACCCGTCCTCTTGACAGTATATATCCTATCCTTTTTCGTTTTTTTTGGCCAAGAATATCCTTTTTCGTTGGAATTGCATTCATTTGCAGAAAGATAGCGAGAGTATCATAAGCGACAAATTCTCATCAATATTAAAAGTATATGTTTCTAATTTTTGTACTATAATTATTAGTAACTCTATACATTATAGTCAATCATAAAATTATAAAATTATTCATACAATTATGCTCATTAACCTTTACAATTCACATGCATTACATCTCTACAAATAATCATATCTGTACAATACAAACTTCTTCATATTCTTTATATTTGTTTTCTCCATACTATGTAAACATTCTTTTCTTTATTGTATTTTCATTGTTTTCTCGAAAACTCATCCACGGAAAAAATCTATTTTACGTAATTTATTACTCTATTTTTGGGGAAAGCTACTCTTTTTTTTTCATGCGTAATCCATTCTTCAATTCATTGCATAAAAAATAGGTGTTAGAGATCCGCTCAACATTCAAATGGGACAAAGGGAAATTCAAATGGGACAAAGGGAAAATCGTCGAGTTCTTGCTACAAATAACTACAATTACTTGACGAGTTAATATAATTAACTAATTTGGAAAATTAATTTATTTTCTTTATATTCTACCATTTTTCCCATTTGCATGAAAATATTTACCAAATTTGCATGAGTTGAGTAGTATGTATTATAATGTCCCGTTATTATTTTCTTAGAGTTTAGTAATTCCAACGATGTATTTCTCATCTACATTGGAGACGGACGAACCGATGAAGAAGTATTTAAGTTATATATGTATAATGCATATATATATATATATATATATGGTATGATGCATTATTTTCTTTTATTATCCCTTATAATACAAATGACAAGTGTATAGTTTATTTTAAGTTCGGTTGGACAAAAGACAAGAGACATTGATACTTGTTACGTACAAAAGAAATTATTTTGATTTATGCATAATACAAAATGTATATTTTTATTATGCACGATATTTATCTCTTCATTAATACAAATTCAGTTTTAACAATTCTTACTAAGTCAACATTAATAATATTAGATACAATGATAAAAATAAATAATTAAGACGGTGAAAAGTATATGAATATTTCATATTGTTAACCATGTATATGAAATTCAAAGTTATTAAATTTAGGTATTAATATATAATATTACATTTTTTAATAAAATTATTGTACTGAAGTTATTTTTTAATCAAAAAACAATTCTCTTATAAAACAGTATATATATATATATATATATAAAATACTAATTGATGTCTAATATTATTATATTTAATAAATCAATTCCACTTTTTGATGAAAAATATTTTTTTTATCAAATTTAGTAAGAAAGATGAACAATGATAATATTGTTTCTTTTCTTTTGAACGAACAATTATAATTATTTTTTATTTCAATTGTAGTTTTTCATTAAAATTATAATTTGCAAACAGGTTAATTCAGTCATTTTATACTACAATTATTATTAAATTTATCGCATCTGGACATGTCAAATTCCACCACTAGTCATATCTAAATGTTAATGATGTGATTTCTTAGGCTTGTTCATGAACCGGTTCGACCCGAACCAGTTCTGAACTGAATTGGTTTGGAATGAAAAAAATCAGTACATTTTTTTGTTTCTAAAAAAACTGATCTGGTTTAAAAATGGTTTTGGAACTAGTTCGGCCGAACCGGTTCAAACCAAATCAGTTTCAGACCAGACCAGTTCGTTCGAACCGGTTTATTTGGCCAACCCTATGATTTCTTCATATAAAAGTAAGATAAGGAAATTGTGGTTAGCACTTTAACACAACAGATGCCTGTTTCCTGCTCCACACTTCGCTGAGCAACTTTAGGGTAGGAGGTACAACACAACTCACTTTCTTTCTATCTAAACAAACAAGAATCAGGAAGGAAGGAAAATTCGTGAGATATAGTTGTGGGGTTGATCATGGCAGCTTGGAAGTTATCCTCTATCCTCGCTCGTTCCTTCGCTTCTTCTCGACTTCTCTCTCAAGGTTCTGCTCACAGTTGCTGTATTTTCATAAAAGGAAAATTATCAACTTATCTGGTTACGTTCAATAAATACGAATTCTGTATTCATGATGTTTCAGGAAGAAATGCAATATCAAGCAGTGGAATCAATAGATTCAGCACTGCTTCTGCTGCTGTGGAAGAACCAATCACTCCACCTGTTGAGATAACTTACACTCAGCATCTGATCAATGGCCAATTCGTGGATTCTGCATCAGGTAATGTATTTTTCTTCAATCACCAAGCAAAAAATGTTGTTTTCCATTGGAAGACAAGACCCATCAATGGAACTGACTATAACCCTCTTTAATAGGGAAAACTTTCCCAACCTACGACCCTCGAACTGCGGAGGTCATTGCTCATGTCGCTGAGGGTGATACCGAAGATATAGACCGTGCAGTTTCTGCTGCTCGAAAGGCATTTGATGAGGGGCCATGGCCTAAGATTTCTCCTTATGTGGGTGGTTTTGCAGTTTATTGAGAATATACTTTCAATTTATCCAACATAAATTGTTTTTATGTTTGATGTCTCCTTGAATAATCTGTATAGGAAAGGTCGAAGATACTATTACGGTTCGCTGATTTGGTTGAGAAGCATAATGACGAACTCGCCGCTCTAGAGACATGGGACAACGGGAAGCCTTTGGAACAGGCTGCACATAGCGAAGTGCCGAGTCTGGCTCGTCTGTTTCGCTATTATGCAGGTAGAAATAAAATCTAAATCTACAAAATGGAGAAAATAGGTATGTTTATGTAAAATGTCCATTAAAGTAGGATACATTTTGGTTTAGGGTGGGCTGATAAGATCCACGGAATGACGGTTCCAGCCGATGGAAATCACCATGTCCACACACTGCATGAACCCATCGGTGTTGCGGGGCAGATCATTCCATGGAACTTCCCTCTTATAATGTTTGCATGGAAGGTTGGACCTGCACTTGCTTGTGGCAACACTATTGTACTCAAGTCTGCTGAACAAACACCTCTCACCGCTCTCTATGCTGCTAAACTCTTCCTTGAGGTATATACATACATTCCTCAATACATAAATTCCTTACGTCTATGTTTGTACTAGATAATAAAACCATGGGCTTAGCATTCACCTAACACCTTGAAAACTACTTTGTAACTGTGGTACACAGGCAGGGCTTCCTCCAGGTGTTTTGAATGTGGTTTCTGGATTTGGTCCCACTGCAGGTGCTGCTCTCGCAAGCCATATGGATGTCGACAAGGTAAATATTAATGACCCTCGACGGAGACGACCTCGAACCTAATATCTGTTGGTCTTGACCTAGCCCTTGGGCCAGTCTGATTCGACCTGGACCGGTTTAGGGTTAAACCAACCAATTTTACTTGTGAATAGTAAATGAGTAAGGAAGTAATATATTAGGAAATATGACCGTTGGTATAATATATTAGGAAATATGATTATTCGTATAATATATTAGGAAATATTCTCCACAATATTGCATAATATACATAGGATATTGTTACTATGTTTATATATAACTTTATGCATTTGCCATATTAAGAGAATATTACTAATAAATTATTTTCTAATGAAATATTTCCTAATGGAGTGTTTCCTAATGTAATATAGTTGTTAGTAATTTTGGTTACAATGAGTACCATAAACCCTAATAATAGGGTTGGTTCTTCTCATTTAAAATCAATCACATACACTCTCGAAAAATCCGAAAATTACCAACAAACATATTGCATGTCATTCAATATTTTTATGCCTTTTTAATTTCGACATTTATTATTTAATTCTCCTAAATTTTATTAGCAATCTTAAGACAATTTTTGTTTTAGTAATTTCAGGAGACAAAGAACCGGTTTGGTTCATTAATTTGTGAAATAATAATTTTTCTGAAAAAAATAATTCAACATTTTTCTATTAGAGATTAATGGCTGCAAACAACAATGATATTGATATCAGTGTTGGAGTAGTGACTTAGACTGAAGTCCCTAATGCGTCGTCGAGCGCGCCCGTCGTTGCGCCAACTAGGGGGAATGAGCATGACTCGTACGACTGGACTTGTGCATGCTGAGAAGCCCGAGAAATTTGACTACTCAAACTTCAAGAGGTGGCACAAGAAGATGAAATTAGGTTTGACCACACTGAGGTTGACTCGATTACTGACTGAAAAACCACCAACTCAAAGCGAGGATGATGATAATCAAGGGTTCTTCTTAGCTCTAGAAGCTTGGAATCACTCAGATTATTTATGTAGACATTATGTAATGAACTATTTGTTTGATTCATTGTATGATGTATATAGTAAAACAAAGTCCGCTAGGGAGTTGTAGCATGCCTTGGAAGTTGGAACAAAAGTATGACTCCGAGAATGTCGAGAAAACAAATTCGTAGTTAGTCGCCTGTTTAACTATAAGATGGTAGATAACAAGCCATGTATGAAACATGTAATAGATCTACAACTCCTCCTCCATAGTATCCATGCTGAAAAGATGGAATTCGCGGAGTCGTTTCAAGTAGCTGTCATAATTGAGAAGTTACCCCCCAGCATGGAATATCTTCAAAGGCTAACTGAATCACAAGTGGAAGGAGATGACCATGGTCGAACTGCTCGAAAGGATTAATGTGCAAGAGCAGTACATGAATACTGCATAAGAAATTCCAATCGGCCCCATGAACACGATGGCCTCCGTCAAGGAAAATGTGGTGGAGCATGGGCAGAGCAGTCATGCTGCCAAAGGCAAGAAGAATAAGCAAAAAGGATTCATTCTGGGCCCTAAGCGCGGAGTGTCGAAGAAGTCGGGATCCAAACCACAAGGATTTATTGGCGCCTGTTATAACTGTGGTAAAACTACTCACAAATCTAATACTTGCAAGTTTACTAAGAAAAAGAAGACCAACATGGTCTAGGAAATCACCGAATACCTTGACGACATCAACTTGTCTGCGATGGTGTAGGTGAGCATAGTTGATTCCAACACCCGGGAGTGGTGGGTTGACACAGGTGCCACCAAGCATGTGTGCTCGGATAAATGAATATTCTTTAATTTTGAAGAAGTTGATTATGAGGAGAGCTTGTACATGGGCAATTCCACCTCATCTGAGGTCAAGGGCAAAGGAAGCGTCATTTTGAAGATGACTTTCGAGAAAGAGCTGACATTGAAGAATGTGTTGTATGTGTCAGACATTCGCAGGAACCTAGTGCTAGGATCTCTCCTCAACAAGGATGTTTCTGTCTTGTATTTGAGTCGGATAAATTTATACTCACAAAAAATGGGACGTGTGTGGGTAAGGGTTATGAATGTGAGGGAGATGTTCAAACCCAATGTAATGGTTATTAAGCCTAAGAAAAACAAGAATAAAATTGTTTCTTCCACTTACTTGATTGAGTCTCCTAATCTTTAGCATGGTAGATTAGGACATGTTAATTATGATACATTGCGAAGGTTAATTAACATGAATCACATTTCTACACTTCAAATTGATCTCAAACATAAGTGTGAAATATGTGTTGATGCTAAATTAACCAGGCCATCCTTTCATTCACTTAAAATGAATACAAAACATCTTGATTTAATACATAGCAACGCTTGTGATTTAAAGTTTGTCCAAACGAGAGACGAAAATAAGTACTTTATCACTTTTGTGGATGATAGTACAAAATATTGCTATGTATACTTGTTGAAGAGTAAAGATGAAGCTATAGAAAAGTTCATGATTTATAAACAAGAAGTTAAAAATCAAGTTAACATGAAAATCAAGATGTTGCGTAGTGATAGAGGTGGTGAGTATGGTGTTCCATTTGATGAGTTTTGTGCTCAACATGGAATCATACATGAGGTCACCGCTCCCTATTCACCCCAATCAAACTGGGTGACAGAAAGGAAAATTCGAACATTGAAAGAGATGATGAATTCAATGTTGATAAGTTCTGGGTTACCTCAGAACATGTGGGGGAAACTATTTTAAGTAGCAATTACCTTTTAAGTAAGGTACCCCGAAAGAAAGAAGAGAAACACCTTTCGAATTATGGAAAGGTAAAAGACTTTCTTTCAATCACCACCGAGTGTGGGGGTGTCTTGCTAAAGTGATGGTGTCTCCTCCTAAAAATGTTAGGATTGAACAAAAACTTGTTGATTGTATCTTCATAGAATATGCGCAAAATAGTAATTCTTATCGGTTTATTGTGCATGATTCGAAGATTTTGGATATACATAAAGATATGATAATGGAATCAAGAAACACATATTTATTTAAAGAAGTATTTTCGGCTAAATCTAGGGAAATGGTTGAAACGAACTTATGAGACTATTGAAAATAGTGGCCTAGACCTAGAAAATGTTGAGGTAGAACCCAGGAAAAGTAAACGAGTTCGGATAGAAAAAAAATTTGGTCCAGATATTTCACCTATAAGCTTGTGGCGGAACTTCAAACACTTCAAGAAGCGGTAATTTTTCAGAAGGACCTCTATGGAAAAAGGCAATCAATAGTGAAATTGAGTCCATCTTGTAAAATCACACATGGGAACCAGTGGACATTCCTCCTGGATCCAAGTTACTAGGTTACAAGTGGATTTTCATAAGATAAATGAAAATAGATGGATCAATTGATAAATATAAGGTTAGACTTGTAATTAAGGGTTACAAGCACATAGAAGGTCTTGATTATTTTGATACGTATTCTCCGATCACAAGAATAACTTCCATAAGATGATACTCGCAATAGCGGCATTTGGAAATACATCAAATGGATGTGAAAACAGCTTTCTTAAATGGATATTTAGAGGAAGAAATCTACATGGAACAACTTGAGGGTTTTGGTGCGTCAGGACAAGAAAAGAAAGTCTGTAAACTGGTGAAATCATTGTACGATCTAAAACAGACACTGAAACAGTGGCATCAGAAATTTGACAATGTAATCCTGGAAAAATGATTTAAAATAAATGAATGTGACAAATACATCTACGTGAAAGATACAAATGAAGGTTATGTCATTTTGTGTCTTTATGTTGATGACATGCTTATCGTTGGAAGTAACGATACGATGATTCAATACACGGAGAATATGTTAAATTAGAGATTTGACATGAAAGACATGAGCCTTGCTGATGTAATTCTTGGAATTAAAATTAATCGGACATCAGAAAGAATCGCTCTAAGTCAGTCTCATTATATCGATAAGATATTAGAGATATTCAACAAGGATGACAAAAAGTAGGTATGCACTCCAATAGATCCAAATAAGTATTTCTCAAGAAATACATGAGAAAGAATCTCTCAAGTTGAGTACGCTAGGGTTATTGGTAGTGTTATGTACTTGATGACTTGTACTAGACCTGATATATCACACGTTGTTTGCGTGTTGAGTAAATATACGAGTAATCCAAGTACTGATTATTGGGATGGAATCATAAGATTACTTAGGTACTTGAGATGTACTTGTAGTTATGGGTTGCATTATACAAGATATCCAACTTTTATAGAAGGATATACTAATGTTAATTGGATATACGCATCAAGAGATTCGAACTCCACAAGTGGATTCGTATTTACCCTAGGAGGTGTAGCCATATTGTGGAAATCCTCTAAGCAAACAGTTATAGTCAGATTCACCATGGAATCTGAGTTTATAGTTGAATAGCTACGCCATTTTCTTGAGGATATTCCTATGTGACCAAGACTAGTGCCTGCAATAAGCATATATTGCGATAGTGAAATTGCAATTGGCAGGGCACAAAGTTATATGTATAATGGTAAGTCTAGACATATTCGTCGTAGACATAATTCAATTAGACAATTGCTCTCGACAGGAATTATCACAATCGATTGGCCGCTTCGAAATGAATTGTTGAGGGCACAATTCTTAGAAACGCTTGCAGAACTAGGCAATGCCCATGACCAGAATGGGCATGAATGCGTGAATTGAACAATAATAGGAAGATATATGTGTGAGTTATATTATCATTTACGCCAACGGGTGACAGTTCAAGGACATCGCGTCTACTGACTAGCAGTAAAGTCAATGTAACTTCACGAGGGAAGGTTCAAAGGTTAATACCTACCTATCCTCTACAGGTGTCGACCGTTGTACTCCTATTCTGAGTCTAGGACGTCTAGGAATTCTATCATTTCTCCATTCATGTGGGGGATTGTTGGTCGTGGCCCAGCCCTTGGGCCGGTCTGATTCGACCTGGACCTGTTTAGGGTTAAACGACTCAATTTTACTTGTGAATGGTAAATGAGGAAAGAAGTAATATATTACGAAATATGACTGTTGGTATAATATATTAGAAAATATGATTATTGGTATAATATATTATGAAATATTATCGTTGGTATAATATATTAGAAAATATTCTTCACAATATACCTAGGATACTGCTACTATGTTTTTATATAATTTTATGCATTTGCAATATTAAGAGAATATTACTAATAAAAAATTTCCTAATGAAATATTTGCTAATAATATATTTTCTAATGTAATATAGTTGTTAGTAATTTTGGTTACAATGAGTGCCATAAACCCTATAAATAGGGTTGATTCTTCTTATTTTAAATCACTCCTATACACTCTCGAAAAATCCGAAAATTACCAACATACATATTGCTCCAGAGTTAAGTCAGATCGGAGTTCCCAGTTGTGTTAGATTTCCATCGAAGTTCGAGTTCAAGTATTGTTCAGTTTAGTTAAGGGAAACACCGTGTTTGTTTTGCCTTGACGACACTGTTTTATTCTGGGAGGTAATCGTCGTAATGTTTCCTCTTACACAAACCATTTACGATGAGGGGTGAAATTGCCTTAAGAATACCTTTTCGATATGTGACTCCGTAATTTTTCTGCAAAATCCATTTTCTAGGGGCAATTTCATCATTTCGTCAATTTGCATGTCATTCAATATTTTTATGCATTTTTAATTTCGAAAATTATTATTTAATTCTCCTAAATTTTACTAACACTATCAGATTCCTGACATTTTTTTGCTTATCTATGGACATAACCTATTGCAGCTTGCATTTACAGGATCTACTGAAACTGGGAAGTTGATTCTGGAGCTGTCTGCTAAAAGCAACCTTAAACCAGTCACACTAGAGCTCGGAGGGAAGTCTCCATTCATAGTATGCGAGGATGCTGATGTTGACAAGGCCGTGGAACTTGCACACTTTGCTCTTTTCTTTAACCAAGTTTTGTTTTTACCTCAATCTCTCATTTCATTCCTGATGAAAAAGATTGTAGTGACTGAATTCAGTGATGTACATTATATAGGGCCAATGCTGCTGTGCTGGATCAAGAACATTTGTTCACGAGAAAGTATACGATGAGTTTCTGGAAAAATCAAAGGCGCGCGCCGTGAGGCGAAGGGTCGGTGATCCCTTCAAGAAGGGTGTGGAACAGGGTCCTCAGGTACAATTCATTTATCTTCCTTTTTTTTTGTCGTTGGATTTAGTAAGTGCTAGTTAATGGTCATGTTTGAAAATGGAACACAGATTGATGCCAAGCAATTTGAGAAGATACTCAAGTACATTAGATCCGGTAAAGAAAGCAATGCGACCCTCGAGTGTGGCGGTGATCGCTTTGGCTCGAAAGGCTACTTCATCCAGCCAACTGTTTTCTCAAACGTTCAGGTGCTTGTTTATATCATAATCTAGTCATTAATAACACTAACCCATTATCACATAATTAAAAGCTAATCATTGTTTGATAAAATTAGGATGACATGCTGATTGCAAAGGATGAGATATTCGGTCCTGTCCAGTCAATCTTGAAATTCACGTAAGTAAAGAAGATGACGGTTTTCCAATTTGTTGTGTGATCAGACAGATATGATTAATGACTTGTTTCCTCTTCTTCCATAGCGACCTCGATGAAGTTATAAGAAGGGCAAACACGACAAGGTACGGACTAGCTGCAGGTGTTTTCACCAAGAACATCGACGCAGCCAACAGGCTCTCTCGAGCTTTAAGGGTCGGGACAGTGTGGATCAATTGCTTTGATGTGTTTGATGCTGCGATCCCTTATGGTGGGTACAAGATGAGCGGGATAGGAAGGGAAAAGGGCGTTTACAGCCTTAACAACTACTTGCAGGTCAAAGCTGTTGTTACTCCTCTCAGAAACCCTGCGTGGCTGTAATAAAGAAATTAGAAACACAAAACACTAGTAGTGTTCCTTTGACCTTGGTCTGCTTTTTTCCTTCCTTACTTCGTTTTGTTTATGTCTGTGTTTAAGTAAAAATGTTACAAAATTGTACAATACGTGAAGTTCTCTGTGAGTGACTCGTTTGGAATGAAACACGCTTCTGGGCTATTATCTAAGTAGCGTTACACTCCTCAATCTCTTCATATACGAATGTAAATGTAGAATGACAGTTTTTCCGACACATACACTAAAAAAGGTGACGGATTTCAAATTTACTATGTCACAGTAAAGGCGACCAATATGAAACGAGGATCAGATGGCGTGGAACAGTATTTCAGCAATCTCCAACGGAATTGGAGGGAGATCGAGACACGACAACCAAATCCGATGGAGTGGAGTAAGGATATCGAGACCATCAACACAATTAGGTCTGAATCGAAGTTGTATCAGTTTCTTGCGGGAGTTTGGAACGAGTTCGATACCAAGAAGAGGGACTTACTAAAAGGAGACCCGAAGCCCACGCCGAAAGAAGCTTACGTCGTGATTCGTACGGAACGGGACAGACAACTGGTTATGGGATTGGAGAACCACTCTGGCCGACATCTGCCTCAGGAATCAAAGCGTGACTAATTGCTAAACCACCTGGCAAATCGTTGTCGGTGGTTGCATAGGAGAACAAAACAGGATTTGCCACCACCAGGCCGCGCTCAGTCTCCAGGAGAATGTCTGTACAATACAGACTTCTTCATATTCTTTATATTTGTTTTCTCCATACTATGTAAACATTCTTTTCTTTATTGTATTTTCATTGTTTTCTCGAAAACTCATCCACGGAAAAAATCTATTTTACGTAATTTATTACTCTATTTTTGGGGAAAGCTACTCTTTTTTTTCCATGCGTAATCCATTCTTGAATTCATTGCATAAAAAATAGGTGTTAGAGATCCGCTCAACATTCAAATGGGATTAATGGAAATTCAAATGGGACAAAGGGAAAATCGTCGAGTTCTTGCTACAAATAACTACAATTACTTGACGAGTTAATATAATTAACTAATTTGGAAAATTAATTTATTTTCTTTATATTCTACCATTTTTCCCATTTGCATGAAAATATTTACCAAATTTGCATGAGTTGAGTAGTATGTATTATAATGTCCCGTTATTATTTTCTTAGAGTTTAGTAATTCCAACGATGTATTTCTCATCTACATTGGAGACGGACGAACCGATGAAGAAGTATTTAAGTTATATATGTATAATGCATATATATATATATATATATATGGTATGATGCATTATTTTCTTTTATTATCCCTTATAATACAAATGACAAGTGTATAGTTTATTTTAAGTTCGGTTGGACAAAAGACAAGAGACATTGATACTTGTTACGTACAAAAGAAATTATTTTGATTTATGCATAATACAAAATGTATATTTTTATTATGCACGATATTTATCTCTTCATTAATACAAATTCAGTTTTAACAATTCTTACTAAGTCAACATTAATAATATTAGATACAATGATAAAAATAAATAATTAAGACGGTGAAAAGTATATGAATATTTCATATTGTTAACCATGTATATGAAATTCAAAGTTATTAAATTTAGGTATTAATATATAATATTACATTTTTTAATAAAATTATTGTACTGAAGTTATTTTTTAATCAAAAAACAATTCTCTTATAAAACAGTATATATATATATATATATATAAAATACTAATTGATGTCTAATATTATTATATTTAATAAATCAATTCCACTTTTTGATGAAAAATATTTTTTTTATCAAATTTAGTAAGAAAGATGAACAATGATAATATTGTTTCTTTTCTTTTGAACGAACAATTATAATAATTTTTTATTTCAATTGTAGTTTTTCATTAAAATTATAATTTGCAAACAGGTTAATTCAGTCATTTTATACTACAATTATTATTAAATTTATCGCATCTGGACATGTCAAATTCCACCACTAGTCATATCTAAATGTTAATGATGTGATTTCTTAGGCTTGTTCATGAACCGGTTCGACCCGAACCAGTTCTGAACTGAATTGGTTTGGAATGAAAAAAATCAGTACATTTTTTTGTTTCTAAAAAAACTGATCTGGTTTAAAAATGGTTTTGGAACTAGTTCGGCCGAACCGGTTCAAACCAAATCAGTTTCAGACCAGACCAGTTCGTTCGAACCGGTTTATTTGGCCAACCCTATGATTTCTTCATATAAAAGTAAGATAAGGAAATTGTGGTTAGCACTTTAACACAACAGATGCCTGTTTCCTGCTCCACACTTCGCTGAGCAACTTTAGGGTAGGAGGTACAACACAACTCACTTTCTTTCTATCTAAACAAACAAGAATCAGGAAGGAAGGAAAATTCGTGAGATATAGTTGTGGGGTTGATCATGGCAGCTTGGAAGTTATCCTCTATCCTCGCTCGTTCCTTCGCTTCTTCTCGACTTCTCTCTCAAGGTTCTGCTCACAGTTGCTGTATTTTCATAAAAGGAAAATTATCAACTTATCTGGTTACGTTCAATAAATACGAATTCTGTATTCATGATGTTTCAGGAAGAAATGCAATATCAAGCAGTGGAATCAATAGATTCAGCACTGCTTCTGCTGCTGTGGAAGAACCAATCACTCCACCTGTTGAGATAACTTACACTCAGCATCTGATCAATGGCCAATTCGTGGATTCTGCATCAGGTAATGTATTTTTCTTCAATCACCAAGCAAAAAATGTTGTTTTCCATTGGAAGACAAGACCCATCAATGGAACTGACTATAACCCTCTTTAATAGGGAAAACTTTCCCAACCTACGACCCTCGAACTGCGGAGGTCATTGCTCATGTCGCTGAGGGTGATACCGAAGATATAGACCGTGCAGTTTCTGCTGCTCGAAAGGCATTTGATGAGGGGCCATGGCCTAAGATTTCTCCTTATGTGGGTGGTTTTGCAGTTTATTGAGAATATACTTTCAATTTATCCAACATAAATTGTTTTTATGTTTGATGTCTCCTTGAATAATCTGTATAGGAAAGGTCGAAGATACTATTACGGTTCGCTGATTTGGTTGAGAAGCATAATGACGAACTCGCCGCTCTAGAGACATGGGACAACGGGAAGCCTTTGGAACAGGCTGCACATAGCGAAGTGCCGAGTCTGGCTCGTCTGTTTCGCTATTATGCAGGTAGAAATAAAATCTAAATCTACAAAATGGAGAAAATAGGTATGTTTATGTAAAATGTCCATTAAAGTAGGATACATTTTGGTTTAGGGTGGGCTGATAAGATCCACGGAATGACGGTTCCAGCCGATGGAAATCACCATGTCCACACACTGCATGAACCCATCGGTGTTGCGGGGCAGATCATTCCATGGAACTTCCCTCTTATAATGTTTGCATGGAAGGTTGGACCTGCACTTGCTTGTGGCAACACTATTGTACTCAAGTCTGCTGAACAAACACCTCTCACCGCTCTCTATGCTGCTAAACTCTTCCTTGAGGTATATACATACATTCCTCAATACATAAATTCCTTACGTCTATGTTTGTACTAGATAATAAAACCATGGGCTTAGCATTCACCTAACACCTTGAAAACTACTTTGTAACTGTGGTACACAGGCAGGGCTTCCTCCAGGTGTTTTGAATGTGGTTTCTGGATTTGGTCCCACTGCAGGTGCTGCTCTCGCAAGCCATATGGATGTCGACAAGGTAAATATTAATGACCCTCGACGGAGACGACCTCGAACCTAATATCTGTTGGTCTTGACCTAGCCCTTGGGCCAGTCTGATTCGACCTGGACCGGTTTAGGGTTAAACCAACCAATTTTACTTGTGAATAGTAAATGAGTAAGGAAGTAATATATTAGGAAATATGACTGTTGGTATAATATATTAGGAAATATGATTATTCGTATAATATATTAGGAAATATTCTCCACAATATTGCATAATATACATAGGATATTGTTACTATGTTTATATATAACTTTATGCATTTGCCATATTAAGAGAATATTACTAATAAATTATTTTCTAATGAAATATTTCCTAATGGAGTGTTTCCTAATGTAATATAGTTGTTAGTAATTTTGGTTACAATGAGTACCATAAACCCTAATAATAGGGTTGGTTCTTCTCATTTAAAATCAATCACATACACTCTCGAAAAATCCGAAAATTACCAACAAACATATTGCATGTCATTCAATATTTTTATGCCTTTTTAATTTCGACATTTATTATTTAATTCTCCTAAATTTTATTAACAATCTTAAGACAATTTTTGTTTTAGTAATTTCAGGAGACAAAGAACCGGTTTGGTTCATTAATTTGTGAAATAATAATTTTTCTGAAAAAAATAATTCAACATTTTTCTATTAGAGATTAATGGCTGCAAACAACAATGATATTGATATCAGTGTTGGAGTAGTGACTTAGACTGAAGTCCCTAATGCGTCGTCGAGCGCGCCCGTCGTTGCGCCAACTAGGGGGAATGAGCATGACTCGTACGACTGGACTTGTGCATGCTGAGAAGCCCGAGAAATTTGACTACTCAAACTTCAAGAGGTGGCACAAGAAGATGAAATTAGGTTTGACCACACTGAGGTTGACTCGATTACTGACTGAAAAACCACCAACTCAAAGCGAGGATGATGATAATCAAGGGTTCTTCTTAGCTCTAGAAGCTTGGAATCACTCAGATTATTTATGTAGACATTATGTAATGAACTATTTGTTTGATTCATTGTATGATGTATATAGTAAAACAAAGTCCGCTAGGGAGTTGTAGCATGCCTTGGAAGTTGGAACAAAAGTATGACTCCGAGAATGCCGAGAAAACAAATTCGTAGTTAGTCGCCTGTTTAACTATAAGATGGTAGATAACAAGCCATGTATGAAACATGTAATAGATCTACAACTCCTCCTCCAGAGTATCCATGCTGAAAAGATGGAATTCGCGGAGTCGTTTCAAGTAGCTGTCATAATTGAGAAGTTACCCCCCAGCATGGAATATCTTCAAAGGCTAACTGAATCACAAGTGGAAGGAGATGACCATGGTCGAACTGCTCGAAAGGATTAATGTGCAAGAGCAGTACATGAATACTGCATAAGAAATTCCAATCGGCCCCATGAACACGATGGCCTCCGTCAAGGAAAATGTGGTGGAGCATGGGCAGAGCAGTCATGCTGCCAAAGGCAAGAAGAATAAGCAAAAAGGATTCATTCTGGGCCCTAAGCGCGGAGTGTCGAAGAAGTCGGGATCCAAACCACAAGGATTTATTGGCGCCTGTTATAACTGTGGTAAAACTACTCACAAATCTAATACTTGCAAGTTTACTAAGAAAAAGAAGACCAACATGGTCTAGGAAATCACCGAATACCTTGACGACATCAACTTGTCTGCGATGGTGTAGGTGAGCATAGTTGATTCTAACACCCGGGAGTGGTGGGTTGACACAGGTGCCACCAAGCATGTGTGCTCGGATAAATGAATATTCTTTAATTTTGAAGAAGTTGATTATGAGGAGAGCTTGTACATGGGCAATTCCACCTCATCTGAGGTCAAGGGCAAAGGAAGCGTCATTTTGAAGATGACTTCCGAGAAAGAGCTGACATTGAAGAATGTGTTGTATGTGTCAGACATTCGCAGGAACCTAGTGCTAGGATCTCTCCTCAACAAGGATGTTTCTGTCTTGTATTTGAGTCGGATAAATTTATACTCACAAAAAATGGGACGTGTGTGGGTAAGGGTTATGAATGTGAGGGAGATGTTCAAACCCAATGTAATGGTTATTAAGCCTAAGAAAAACAAGAATAAAATTGTTTCTTCCACTTACTTGATTGAGTCTCCTAATCTTTAGCATGGTAGATTAGGACATGTTAATTATGATACATTGCGAAGGTTAATTAACATGAATCACATTCCTACACTTCAAATTGATCTCAAACATAAGTGTGAAATATGTGTTGATGCTAAATTAACCAGGCCATCCTTTCATTCACTTAAAATGAATACAAAACATCTTGATTTAATACATAGCAACGCTTGTGATTTAAAGTTTGTCCAAACGAGAGACGAAAATAAGTACTTTATCACTTTTGTGGATGATAGTACAAAATATTGCTATGTATACTTGTTGAAGAGTAAAGATGAAGCTATAGAAAAGTTCATGATTTATAAACAAGAAGTTAAAAATCAAGTTAACATGAAAATCAAGATGTTGCGTAGTGATAGAGGTGGTGAGTATGGTGTTCCATTTGATGAGTTTTGTGCTCAACATGGAATCATACATGAGGTCACCGCTCCCTATTCACCCCAATCAAACTGGGTGACAGAAAGGAAAATTCGAACATTGAAAGAGATGATGAATTCAATGTTGATAAGTTCTGGGTTACCTCAGAACATGTGGGGGAAACTATTTTAAGTAGCAATTACCTTTTAAGTAAGGTACCCCGAAAGAAAGAAGAGAAACACCTTTCGAATTATGGAAAGGTAAAAGACTTTCTTTCAATCACCACCGAGTGTGGGGGTGTCTTGCTAAAGTGATGGTGTCTCCTCCTAAAAATGTTAGGATTGAACAAAAACTTGTTGATTGTATCTTCATAGAATATGCGCAAAATAGTAATTCTTATCGGTTTATTGTGCATGATTCGAAGATTTTGGATATACATAAAGATATGATAATGGAATCAAGAAACACATATTTATTTAAAGAAGTATTTTCGGCTAAATCTAGGGAAATGGTTGAAACGAACTTATGAGACTATTGAAAATAGTGGTCTAGACCTAGAAAATGTTGAGGTAGAACCCAGGAAAAGTAAACGAGTTCGGATAGAAAAAAAATTTGGTCCAGATATTTCACCTATAAGCTTGTGGCGGAACTTCAAACACTTCAAGAAGCGGTAATTTTTCAGAAGGACCTCTATGGAAAAAGGCAATCAATAGTGAAATTGAGTCCATCTTGTAAAATCACACATGGGAACCAGTGGACATTCCTCCTGGATCCAAGTTACTAGGTTACAAGTGGATTTTCATAAGATAAATGAAAATAGATGGATCAATTGATAAATATAAGGTTAGACTTGTAATTAAGGGTTACAAGCACATAGAAGGTCTTGATTATTTTGATACGTATTCTCCGATCACAAGAATAACTTCCATAAGATGATACTCGCAATAGCGGCATTTGGAAATACATCAAATGGATGTGAAAACAGCTTTCTTAAATGGAGATTTAGAGGAAGAAATCTACATGGAACAACTTGAGGGTTTTGGTGCGTCAGGACAAGAAAAGAAAGTCTGTAAACTGGTGAAATCATTGTACGATCTAAAACAGACACTGAAACAGTGGCATCAGAAATTTGACAATGTAATCCTGGAAAAATGATTTAAAATAAATGAATGTGACAAATACATCTACGTGAAAGATACAAATGAAGGTTATGTCATTTTGTGTCTTTATGTTGATGACATGCTTATCGTTGGAAGTAACGATACGATGATTCAATACACGGAGAATATGTTAAATTAGAGATTTGACATGAAAGACATGAGCCTTGCTGATGTAATTCTTGGAATTAAAATTAATCGGACATCAGAAAGAATCGCTCTAAGTCAGTCTCATTATATCGATAAGATATTAGAGATATTCAACAAGGATGACAAAAAGTAGGTATGCACTCCAATAGATCCAAATAAGTATTTCTCAAGAAATACATGAGAAAGAATCTCTCAAATTGAGTACGCTAGGGTTATTGGTAGTGTTATGTACTTGATGACTTGTACTAGACCTGATATATCACACGTTGTTTGCGTGTTGAGTAAATATACGAGTAATCCAAGTACTGATTATTGGGATGGAATCATAAGATTACTTAGGTACTTGAGATGTACTTGTAGTTATGGGTTGCATTATACAATATATCCAACTTTTATAGAAGGATATACTAATGTTAATTGGATATACGCATCAAGAGATTCGAACTCCACAAGTGGATTCGTATTTACCCTAGGAGGTGTAGCCATATTGTGGAAATCCTCTAAGCAAACAGTTATAGTCAGATTCACCATGGAATCTGAGTTTATAGCTGAATGGCTACGCCATTTTCTTGAGGATATTCCTATGTGACCAAGACTAATGCCTGCAATAAGCATATATTGCGATAGTGAAATTGCAATTGGCAGGGCACAAAGTTATATGTATAATGGTAAGTCTAGACATATTCGTCGTAGACATTATTCAATTAGACAATTGCTCTCGACAGGAATTATCACAATCGATTGGCCGCTTCGAAATGAATTGTTGAGGGCACAATTCTTAGAAACGCTTGCAGAACTAGGCAATGCCCATGACCAGAATGGGCATGAATGCGTGAATTGAACAATAATAGGAAGATATATGTGTGAGTTATATTATCATTTACGCCAACGGGTGACAGTTCAAGGACATCGCGTCTACTGACTAGCAGTAAAGTCAATGTAACTTCACGAGGGAAGGTTCAAAGGTTAATACCTACCTATCCTCTACAGGTGTCGACTGTTGTACTCCTATTCTGAGTCTAGGACGTCTAGGAATTCTATCATTTCTCCATTCATGTGGGGGATTGTTGGTCGTGGCCCAGCCCTTGGGCCGGTCTGATTCGACCTGGACCTGTTTAGGGTTAAACGACTCAATTTTACTTGTGAATGGTAAATGAGGAAAGAAGTAATATATTACGAAATATGACTGTTGGTATAATATATTAGAAAATATGATTATTGGTATAATATATTATGAAATATTATCGTTGGTATAATATATTAGAAAATATTCTTCACAATATACCTAGGATACTGCTACTATGTTTTTATATAATTTTATGCATTTGCAATATTAAGAGAATATTACTAATAAAAAATTTCCTAATGAAATATTTGCTAATAATATATTTTCTAATGTAATATAGTTGTTAGTAATTTTGGTTACAATGAGTGCCATAAACCCTATAAATAGGGTTGATTCTTCTTATTTTAAATCACTCCTATACACTCTTGAAAAATCCGAAAATTACCAACATACATATTGCTCCAGAGTTAAGTCAGATCGGAGTTCCCAGTTGTGTTAGATTTCCATCGAAGTTCGAGTTCAAATATTGTTCAGTTTAGTTAAGGGAAACACCGTGTTTGTTTTGCCTTGACGACACTGTTTTATTCTGGGAGGTAATCGTCGTAATGTTTCCTCTTACACAAACCATTTACGATGAGGGGTGAAATTGCCTTAAGAATACCTTTTCGATATGTGACTCCGTAATTTTTCTGCAAAATCCATTTTCTAGGGGCAATTTCATCATTTCGTCAATTTGCATGTCATTCAATATTTTTATGCATTTTTAATTTCGAAAACTATTATTTAATTCTCCTAAATTTTACTAACACTATCAGATTCCTGACATTTTTTTGCTTATCTATGGACATAACCTATTGCAGCTTGCATTTACAGGATCTACTGAAACTGGGAAGTTGATTCTGGAGCTGTCTGCTAAAAGCAACCTTAAACCAGTCACACTAGAGCTCGGAGGGAAGTCTCCATTCATAGTATGCGAGGATGCTGATGTTGACAAGGCCGTGGAACTTGCACACTTTGCTCTTTTCTTTAACCAAGTTTTGTTTTTACCTCAATCTCTCATTTCATTCCTGATGAAAAAGATTGTAGTGACTGAATTCAGTGATGTACATTATATAGGGCCAATGCTGCTGTGCTGGATCAAGAACATTTGTTCACGAGAAAGTATACGATGAGTTTCTGGAAAAATCAAAGGCGCGCGCCGTGAGGCGAAGGGTCGGTGATCCCTTCAAGAAGGGTGTGGAACAGGGTCCTCAGGTACAATTCATTTATCTTCCTTTTTTTTTGTCGTTGGATTTAGTAAGTGCTAGTTAATGGTCATGTTTGAAAATGGAACACAGATTGATGCCAAGCAATTTGAGAAGATACTCAAGTACATTAGATCCGGTAAAGAAAGCAATGCGACCCTCGAGTGTGGCGGTGATCGCTTTGGCTCGAAAGGCTACTTCATCCAGCCAACTGTTTTCTCAAACGTTCAGGTGCTTGTTTATATCATAATCTAGTCATTAATAACACTAACCCATTATCACATAATTAAAAGCTAATCATTGTTTGATAAAATTAGGATGACATGCTGATTGCAAAGGATGAGATATTCGGTCCTGTCCAGTCAATCTTGAAATTCACGTAAGTAAAGAAGATGACGGTTTTCCAATTTGTTGTGTGATCAGACAGATATGATTAATGACTTGTTTCCTCTTCTTCCATAGCGACCTCGATGAAGTTATAAGAAGGGCAAACACGACAAGGTACGGACTAGCTGCAGGTGTTTTCACCAAGAACATCGACGCAGCCAACAGGCTCTCTCGAGCTTTAAGGGTCGGGACAGTGTGGATCAATTGCTTTGATGTGTTTGATGCTGCGATCCCTTATGGTGGGTACAAGATGAGCGGGATAGGAAGGGAAAAGGGCGTTTACAGCCTTAACAACTACTTGCAGGTCAAAGCTGTTGTTACTCCTCTCAGAAACCCTGCGTGGCTGTAATAAAGAAATTAGAAACACAAAACACTAGTAGTGTTCCTTTGACCTTGGTCTGCTTTTTTCCTTCCTTACTTCGTTTTGTTTATGTCTGTGTTTAAGTAAAAATGTTACAAAATTGTACAATACGTGAAGTTCTCTGTGAGTGACTCGTTTGGAATGAAACACGCTTCTGGGCTATTATCTAAGTAGTGTTACACTCCTCAATCTCTTCATATACGAATGTAAATGTAGAATGACAGTTTTTCCGACACATACACTAAAAAAGGTGACGGATTTCAAATTTACTATGTCACAGTAAAGGCGACCAATATGAAACGAGGATCAGATGGCGTGGAACAGTATTTCAGCAATCTCCAACGGAATTGGAGGGAGATCGAGACACGACAACCAAATCCGATGGAGTGGAGTAAGGATATCGAGACCTTCAACACAATTAGGTCTGAATCGAAGTTGTATCAGTTTCTTGCGGGAGTTTGGAACGAGTTCGATACCAAGAAGAGGGACTTACTAAAAGGAGACCCGAAGCCCAAGCCGAAAGAAGCTTACGTCGTGATTCGTACGGAACGGGACAGACAACTGGTTATGGGATTGGAGAACCACTCTGGCTGACATCTGCCTCAGGAATCAAAGCGTGACTAATTGCTAAACCACCTGGCAAATCATTGTCGGTGGTTGCATAGGAGAACAGAACAGGATTTGCCACCACCAGGCCGCGCTCAGTCTCCATGAGAATGTCGTCGACTTCATCCTCATCGCATGGCGGTGACGGCGTGGACAAAAAACGACTGAAGTGCTCCAACTGCGACAAATTTCGCTAAAGTCGGGAGGAGTGTTTCCAGCTCGTCGGTTTTCCTCATATAAGAATGTAAATTTAGAATAACAGTTTTTCCTACACATACACTAAAGAAGGTGACGGATTTCAAATTTGCTATCTCACAGTAAAGGCGAACAATATGAAACGAGGATTAGATGGCGTGGAATAGTATTTTAGCAATCTCCAACGGAATTGGAGGGAGATCGAGACACGACAACCAAATCCGATGGAGTGGAGTAAGGATATCGAGACCTTCAACACAATTAGATCTGAATCGAAGCTGTATAAGTTTCTCGTTGGAGTTTGGGACGAGTTCGATACCAGGAAGAGGGACTTACTAAAAGGAGACCCGAAGCCCACACCGAAAGAAGCTTACGTCGTGATTCATATGGAACGGGACAGACAACTGGTTATGGGAATGGATAACCAGTCTGGCGGACCATCATTGACATCTGACTCAGGAATCAGAGCGTGACTAATTGCTAAACCACCTGGCAAATCGTTGTCGGTGGTTGCATAGGAGAACCGAACAGGATTTTCCACCACCAGGCCGCGCTCAGTCTCCGGGAGAATGCCGCCGACTTCATTCTCATCGTGTGGCGGCGACGGTGTGGACAGAAACCGGCTAAAGTGCTCCAACTACGACAAATTTCGCTACAGCTGGGTGGAGTGTTTCCAGCTCGTCGGTTTTCCGGAGGGGTAGATGGCCAACCGACGACCGGGTCTGAGGGAGGAGCTCAGACCATCAGAAGTGGTCGAAGTAGAAATCAGTCGAAGTATTGGATCAGAAGAAAGAATATGCAGTGGCTGCTGGATTCAGGCGCTACAAATACAATGACATTTGAGGAAAGTGATTTAGTGGGACAGTCCAGTTCTACTTGGGTGTCTATTCAAAGCGCTAACGTGTGTCAGTGGTTTGTGGAGCGGGATTCATAGAAGTCACGTCAACCCTCAAATCAAAAAATTGTATTTATGTGCCTAGACTATCATGCAAGTTAATGTTTGCACATCACGTAACTAAGGAATTGAACTTCACGGTGTTGATATATCCATTTTTTTTTTGTCTATTACAGGATATTCAGTCGGGGAAAACAATTGGGCGTGGCACTGAGCGTGGCAGATTGTACTATGTAGACGAGGTGACTCAACACGGAACTGCAATGTTGGCTCACGGGACTATTGATAGGCAACAATGGTTGTGGCACCGACGGTTGGGACATCCATCGTCAGGGTACCTCTGATTGCCATTCCCTTCATTATTTCCTCATAACAAAAATTCTCGTGTGAAACCTGTATTTTGTTCAAAAATCATAGACAGTCATATCAGTCTTCAACCACTAGAGCAAAGTCAATATTTTCCTTAGTTCATTCTGATGTGTGGGGTCTTGCTTAACTTTTAGGTCTTGCATGAATACTACTGGGTATATTTTCTTAGAAATAAATATGATGTTGCTACTAAATTTGCTACCTTCTATGACATGATTCAAACACAACTTCATACTCGAATTTAAATTTTTCGATCTCATAGTGGAGGAGAATTTGTCAACTCCACTATGCAAAATTTCTTTAGGGAACGAGTTATGATTCATCAAACATTGTGTTCACATACTCACAAGAGAACGGAGCTGCAGAACGATAAAATATAATCATTCTCGAAATGACTCACTCTGTTATGATTGAGTATCAAGTTCCTCACTTTTTTTGGCTTGAAGTTGTAGCTACTTCCGTATACCTACTAAATGGACTTCCAAAGAAATACATTGGTCTTAAAATTCCTCTCCGGGAACTCTCACATCACGTAAGTGTTTCATCAACACTAACTCTTCCAACTCGTGTTTTCGGGTGCTCTGTCGATGTTCATATACCTAAATTAGACCCATGTGCAGTCAAATGTGTCTTTGTAAGATAGGGAATTCATCAAAACGGTTATCGTTGTTATCATCCATCAACACGTCGTTTTATACAACATTGGACTGTAATTTCCTTGAAACAGAATTCTTGTATTCCACCTAACCTAGCGGTCAGAGGGAGAGTCGGATAGACCCACTAAGTTGGGTCTCAAGTACAATGTAGTTCGAAAAAGTTCCAACAGAGTCAGTAGGTGGAACAACCAAGGTGCCTCCAAGCATAGTACAATCTTCCCATGCAGACGCTGATGTTACACCCATCCCGACGGATACTCCTGAGGTAAGTACACAAGTATTAGATAGTGACTCCGTGGATTATCCTGATGAACTCAGTATAGGAGAAAGGGAGCGAGAGGAGACAAATAAACCAACAAGGGAACTAGCAACATACGTGCTACCACCCAGGTCCACCCAGGGAGTACCACCAACACGGTTCGAACCTGAACATGTGCTGAGAAGATCCAGATACCTAATTAGTAATCGAGCAAGGGGGATTATGTCACAAAATGGTTGTGCTTTGTTTGTAGTAATGTATTCACTTGACTTACCTAGGAATGTCATGGAACCTCAAGCTAAGAAGGAGTGGAAGCAAGCAATGAACGTAAAAGTGGAAGCTTTGGAGAAGAATGAAACCTGGGAGAAATGTAGACTTCCACCAGGAAAGAAGCTAGTTGGATGCAAATGGGTATTCACGATAAAACATAAGGTTGACGAATCGATTGAGATATATAAGGCGAGACTAGTAGCCAAAGGGTATACCCAGACCTATGGAATTGACTACTTGCAGACTTTTTCGCCAATGGCGAAGATCGATACTATCAGAGTGTTGTCCTCCATAGTTGCGAATAGAAATTGGTCATTACATCAGTTTCACGTGAAGAATGTCTTTCTCCATGGAGACCTTAAAGAAGAGGTATACATGGAAGCTCCACCAGGGATGCCAGAGAAGTTTGAAAATGGAGAAATATGTCGCCTAAAAAAGGCATTGTATGGGTTAAAACAATCCCCTAGAGCCTGGTTTGGGATGTTTACCACTGCAATGAAGAAATATGACTACAAGTATAACAATGCAGATCACACACTGTTCTTAAAAATGAAGAATGGGAAGGTAACATGCCTAATCATTTAAGTAGATGATATGATTATCACAGGTGATGATGCAGAAGAGATGAATCACCTAAGAGAGAACCTGTTTCAGGAGTTTGAGATGAAAAACTTGGGTAATCTCAAGTACTTTGTGCGGATGTATTAATGAAAACAGTAAATGGAACAATGTTTGAAGAAGTATGGCGCAAGATAAACGTGTGTGACTCCACAATTCAGCTTTAGGGGGAGTGTAGGATAGCAAAACATGAAATAATCCCATAAATCAGGGGAAGGAAATATTGTATAAACGTAGTTGTCTATTTACCTAGTTTCCTAGTATACAACCTTCCTAATACTAGAATTATGTATCTATAACTTGAGAATAGTTGGAAAAGAAATACAAACAGAAATAATACAACACATAATTTCTGTTTCTATAGCCTATATCGGATCATCCTCGACATCGTTAAACAATTGCTATGGAAGTCACCTACATCATTCCTAGGTAGTCCTAAACTCTACTTTTTTATTTCTAATAGTTGATTTATTTAAATATAATTAGATACAATTGTTATTATAATTTTTAATATAGAGATATTCAATTGTAACATAATACAAATTTATGTAATCCGTGTTATTTATTAACTAGGTGTTGCTAGTCTAGTAAATATGGTGACTCGTCTTTTGTTATGGTGATAGAATTACACTAGACGAAGAAGTTATTAATTTTATCGATGGTCAATCCACGATGAGTTCCACTGAAACAACAACGACCCTGATACAGTTAAAAGAACTTGTTACCGTAGTTTGCGAGTTTAGTTCTTAAGTAGTTGATTATGACCTCCTTTAGAAATGGGGTACCGACCTCTATCGAATTATCGAACAAGAATAATTGGATCAAGTATTTAAAGTATGTGATGACTACATGGAAGTATACGTGATCCCAAAAGTTAAAGTCGTTGGAGAAACTGAAGATGAAGTCGGTGAAGAAGATGAAAGTGAAATCCTTGGAGAAAATGTAGGATACAAAATCTCCTACAGATTTGGTTGATTTTGCGCTACCATTGTTGGATGATCAAACATATATTGATGCATAATTGAGTCAACCAATGACCTATCCACGATTCCCTCCTGAGTTTACATCGGGAGATTGACAAGAACAATTTAAATGTACTCATTGGATGGTCACGCACAGTGAATCCTCTATGGATGCAAATGATTTTCAAATAGGCGCAGAAATTGAGAATAAAGCTACAGTTCAACACCACGTCAAGATGTGACATATTAGTTATTCACGTGGATGTTTCACTGCAAGACCGAGTCCAATCGTAGTGTCATCTAAGTTTGCTAATAAGAGGTGTGGTAAGAAAATGGAAAAGTGGGTGATCACCATAGTATTAGAATGATTTGCAAAGGGATCGATGATTTGATATATCCATACGTATATCATAACACGAGTATTAGAATTTGCGACTTGCATCAAGTTGTCTAAGATACATATGTGCAAAGTACCTTGTACTATAAGGTTTAGTACACTAAACACCGGGTAATTGAGTCCATGTTTAGCACACATGAGAGTGCATTTAAGCGATTGCAACCACTACAAAAAACTTGTGCAACAACGACGAGAATTTTGTGTTGATGCTAAGAATTGATGTTGAATGTGTGTATATTGTGTCGACTGTTTTTGTTGTCGTTATTATTACTTATTAGGCACAATATGTTTTCCACCGTTATAAGATACATTTAGTGTTAATTTTTTCCGTCACTTTATTTTTTACATGGATGCATGTGTAATGACGACCAACACATGATGTTAAATGACTTCATCAGTAGCACACGACGTTTCCGTTGTAAATGTATATATTTAAATGCGAAACTTTTTATCGTTAATATATCTATAACACCAACGGATGTATGCTGTAACTAATAAATTTTATCGTCGTTAAAACATAAGTACCGGGAAAATGTAAGAATAGGTTTGTGTGTCAATATATTGTCGACATTAGTATAGGCATTCAACAACATAAATAATTTTTTTGGCCGATTTTAAATTATTTGTGTTCATCCATGGCTTCTTAATTCTTCTTCATCCATGGATTATTCATCCATGACTTATTTATCCTTCTTCATCCATATATCGTCACTTCATCATCTATGGCTTCATCCATGGCCGATTTTTTCACGACACTTCATCATCTATGGCTTCATCCATGGCCGATTTTTTCACTACACTTCATCCATGGTTAATGCATCGGAGAACCATCACTTCTCCAGCTCCAGCTCGCCTTCTACAGGTCCAGCTCGACTTCTCCAGCTCCAGTTCGACTTCTTCAGCTCCAAGTCGCCTTCTCCAGCTCCAGCTCCAGCAGGCCTTCATCCACGGAACTTCGAGCAGCTCCAAAACTTCATCCATGACAGGTCGGTCGAGCTTCAACTCGCCTCCAGCTCTAGTTCTGTTGGTGCGAGAGGAAGACGAAAGGGTGAAGACGAGAGGGAGCCGAGAGGGTGAAAGGAAAGGAGGGTGAGCTTCAATCCGGCGGGAAAACATTGAATGAAGGGAAGGTGAAGGGAACACGAGATGAAAATGTTGAATGAATCTGTAAATATGTTGAATGAAAAAATTTTGATTTTTTAAATCAGAGCGGGAAAAACATTTGAAAAAATGATTTTTTAACAACAACAATAGTTGTCACTAAATAAACTATTTTACAACAACAATTAAATCTGTTGTTGAATGACTATACTAATGTCGACAATATATTGACACACAAACCTATTCTTACATTTTCCCGGTACTTATGTTTTAACGACGATAAAATTTATTAGTTACGGCATACATCCGTTGTTTTTATAGATATATTGACGATAAAAAGTTTCGCATTTAAATATGTACATTTACAACAGAAATGTCGTGTTCTACTGATGAAGTCATTTCACATCATGTGTTGGTTGTCATTACACATGCATCCATGTAAAAAATAAAGTGACGAAAAAAATTAAAACTAAACGTATCTTATAACGGTGGCAAACATATTGTGTCTAATAAGTAAGAATAACGACAACAAAAACATTTGACACAATATACACACATTCAACATCAATTCTTAGTGTCAACACAAATTCTCGTCGTTGTTGCACAAGTTTTTTGTAGTGTTGGTCTGACTCCGGAATTCCACTAATATTTCTCTCACTTATAGTCCAAACTCTTTAGGGATTGTTAGAGCCGCGGAAATAGAACTATAGCAATCCTAAGTTGCAATAACAAAACAGAAGACATGATCTTCAATGATTTGCTTGCGGTTGCAAAAGATTAGGTTACATGATAAAGAGAGAAAATCTATTTGTAGATTAGTGATTACTTTTTGAATACTACAATATATAATTATTCTTGTTTTACCCTTGTTTCAAAAACGGAAATAATTTCAATACAGAAAAATAAAATAATTTAATAAAGTGAGAATTGTTGGGTGTGAATTTTCCAGGTGCTGACTTGACAGTGAGTTGAATGCCAAAGAGCTGATGATCACGCGCTCTAGCGTGAGCTCTGATGAACCTGCAAGAAAGGGGATCACAATAGAGGGGGTGCCTCCGAGTCCCACTCCGATGCTTAAATGAGTGTACTATGTGTATGAACTCAAAAACGTAATGAACATATTGTAAAGCAAGAGTATTTATAGAGTTAGAAGATCAAATCGTTATAGGCAGCTGAATATTGTGCCGGTAAAGATTAGGATAGCAGATATTACGGTTATGGTGTAATATTGCAGTTACCTTATGTAATCTTTATAGAATATGTGCCCGATATACGCGGGATATCGTGGTCATACACTTGATGTCGGTTAGAGGGGCCAGAGTTGCGAGATTTGACTCTCTTGGCGAGCGCTCCTATGACGAGCAATAGGAGATTTTGGCATTGGTCGATGGCGACCTGAGATAGAGCTTTGGCGTCCACTTTAGTTTGGGTTTGGTACTAGACCGCTTTGTGAGTGCAAGATTACCCTTATTGTGGGTTGGCCCGGTTCTGAATGATATGAGTTTTACCCCTGCAAAGTTATTGAGTATTTGAGACATTTCCCATATTGGGTTGTCACTATCAATACCCAACAAGAATATTTAGTTTTTAATGAGTTTTTAATTATTATTTTTTAAGAATTTGTTTTTGGTATAAATGGGGTTCGTTTTTTCCCCAAAATTATATACTTTTTGTTATTTTTACAACAAAACTTTATATATCTTACGTAATAAATTTGTCAAGTTTACAATTTTACGGAAAACTCAGTTATTTGCCCTTAAATTTATCATCATAATTCTTCGTTTGTAAAGTTTGACCCGTACATTTTGTTGCATGAGAACTGTTTGTTCATTAAAATTGTTTGCATGATATGATCTAAGCAATCAGTTGGTGGCATTTAATGTGATGCAAACTATAGGGAAGGAGGGTAAAATCATTTGTCGACAAATGATGATATACTACTAGTATTGAGAAAGTACCTAGCTAGCTTTAATTTATAAATAAAGTCCTTAACAACTTGGGTAGCAGAAATAATATTGAAATTATCTGTCCGAATACATGAATTTCGTGTATTTATGTTATGAGGATTTGATCTTGGAGAAATGTTTTGTTAAAGTTTTCCTTTTCCAAAAATATAAGTAATGTGTCATAACATAATATGAAAAAGGAGGGGAACCCATATATACTAACTAGTTTTGAAAAAGTAGTCGAGTAAGTTGTTATAATTTAGAAGATAAAAAAGGTAAAGGTATACAAAGTCCTTAACTATCTACCTAATCCAGATCCCTTCTGCGACATTAACGAATCACAACACCTTTTAATAGATCATCATCTCTTAATATCCCTTGCTTGTAGAACAAGAATACATCAATTTTCTATATTTGAAAGAAAAACCTCAACCTATTAATACTTGGAGATGCTACATCTACAGTTGCTTGTCCAGTTTTGACACAAGTACTTGCAACAACTAAAAAGAGGAACAAGTGAAAAGTTTATACTTTGATACAACAAAACAAGTATCTCTTTTATCAATTCATAATTACTATACGTTGTGTTTCCGGACGAGACTGTGAAGAAGCTTCAAGATGGTTGACACAGATACCATCCGTACCATTGTGGGCATTATCGGTTAGTTAAATACATTGCGGTGAATACACTCATATCAATTTCAATGAAGACTTGATGATCAATTTCCTTGAAGACTTATTGTTTCTCTTGGTGTTCTGCAGGAAATGTTATATCTTTTTTCCTATTTCTATCACCAATGTAAGTAATGCAGTTATCAATCGATTAACATGATTTGATTTTATTAGTTGTACCACCAACCAGGATATGGTTAATTTTCAGCCCTACATTTGTGAGAATTTATAAGAAAAAATCGGTGGAGGCGTTCAAGTGGCACCCTTACGTGATGACGGTATTAAACTGCATGATGTGGGTGTTCTATGGTCTCCCTTTTGTCCACCCTGACAGCATCCTTGTTGTAACCATCAACGGTGTTGGCTTTGTCATTCAACTCTGTTACGTCACCATCTTCCTCATTTACTCCCAAACATGGTCTAAACGCGTAAGTAAATTATGCTCACTATCCTCAAATAATAAACTTTCAATAATGATAATTTTCGTGTGTGTATTTGGAGTCTCACGTAAGTTCATATAATAAATGTTTGTGATTTCCATGTTTCAATATACTATTGAGATGTTACTTACGTATCAAAGTGTTTGTTTTCATAATTATACAGAGAAAGATCTTGCTTTTCCTTCTTGGAGAAATAATTTTCATGGTTGTCGTGGTTCTCGTCACACTCTTATGTTTTCACACTACAAAGAGGCGATCTATGTTTGTTGGAATTCTGTGCATTGTTTTCAACATTGGCATGTACACCTCGCCATTGACAGTCATGGTATGTGGTCTACGATTCCCCCAATTTTGTCCATGCAAAACTAACATTAAATTGATTACAATATGCTATTTTTCCTTGTACAGAAAAGAGTAATTCAGACAAAGAGTGTCAAGTATATGCCCTTCTATCTTTCCCTAGCCAACTTCGCCAATGGCATCATTTGGTCATTGTATGCGCTCCTCAAATTCGACCCAAATATCTTGGTAATATTGTCTGTGACTATAACACATGTAATATTCACAATTAATTACTAGGAAAAAAAATCATTCTCTTTTTTACATTTACAGATACCAAATGGATTGGGAGCACTGTCAGGGTTGATCCAACTCATACTCTATGCAACCTACTATAGAACCACGAATTGGGACGAGAGGGAGAAACCATCCGAAGTTGAGCTACCATAACTTGTTCCCTTCCCAATTCCTTTTCATTCGAGCGACCGAGAAATCAACAGAAGAAGAATAGCTAACTAGCTAGCTGGCTAGTTTCCTTTCCTCCTTTCTTTCCTTCATTTCATTAATGTCTTCTTTTGTGATACCAGAAAGTATCGTATCAAGAATATTGGGATTGCAAACTAAGTTGAGTGAGCAACTGTTACATTGCTTGTTTGGGCAACAAGTTAATGTTGATTTAATTGTTTGTTGTGTAATAATTCTCAGTCAATAATGTAATCACACTCGAAGAGCTTGCAACAACTCTCCTCGATGTGCGTGCAGAATGTTTACCGAAAATAATTGAATGAATGAATTACATAAATTGGTGTGTAAAATATTGAGCATTGTTGTTTAACCGACAGTAGTAGTTTTCATTAAGATATTGGGCGACTTCATTTCACATGGAAAAACAAGAACAGAAACACCAATTGAAGCTTAACTTCGAGAAAGAGATTCAACAAAAATAGGTTCTCTATATATATACATACCTCTTCACACCAATATAAGTCTTGTAGGATAAATATATATAGGTCTCGCTTGGGAATGGAAAATCTCTCATGATGTGTGTCGATTTTAGGATAATGGGTCGCCCATAAGTGGGAGTTCATTCACATAAGCCCAATTGTGTGCCTGACCTTAAAACCCATACCTCTATATATCATGTTGGAATGTACGAAACATGCAATCATTTAGGGCACAACATTAAACACATATTTAAGTTGCCTCTTTCAACGATCGACTTAGCGGAAGCGGATCTGCCTGAGGTTGGGATCACTGTCTGCCGGACGAGAGCACATGCCACGAGTTAACGGGCAGTGACCTAGGTTTCCTAGATACTTACCTCAGACTAAACTATAGGACGACAAGGCATCATTGTTATCATCAGGTTTTCCAACCCTGAGCATCCCTATACATAAAGGGAATGGTTTGGGTCAGTATCTAATATTGGGCTTATTATAATGGGCTCCCACTAATGGGTGACACAATCCCCTAAAACCAACATCTCCCACTCGTACAAGGAGGGAGACGCTCATGCATTAATCCAGCACCAGGAGAACGAATTCCGCTTATACAGTAAAGTTACATACGAGGTACCAGTCGTGTGATCGACATGCACAACGAGCAAGGTGCTGCGCATCTATTAGGAGTTGAAGCGACTCGGGGATGTCATACCAGCAGTGGAATGCGCCCTGCACCCTTGGTCATGTAATATTTCTCCTGGTCTGACCACACAAGGAGCTTTCAGAAAACCATAATCAAGAAGATCCTATAATGACCATCCTCTTCCCACAAAACCATTAGCACAATCCAACTCGCTTTTCTAGAATCGGGTCCAAGGTACTTGTAAGCGCACCCAACAAACATTGAACTGAACCTCAAGTCTCTGTTCATGGTAATGAGGGAACGTACGCGACTCTTACGCAAAGAGCTCTGGGTCTCACAGGACTCTGAGTTAAGATCACATCTCGGGTCATACCCATGGTTGTTTTGGGTGCGCCACGGTATGGAACGTGCACTACAACATATCTACTCTCCCATTCAGTATATGTCCGAATGATGTGCAAATGTCCATCATGTACACAGAGTACCTGAACCAAAAGTCACAAAGACTCCCATCCGACCTCTGAGTGAATTGATAGACCAGAATTCGTCGTAGTGCGAAATCAGATAGTTACAAACACAAAGCTCTTTCTGGTCATCCCAATAGATTTCCAGAACTAGAAACCATCACCAGCCTCACCTAGCCACAAAGGTATAGAAGCTATCACCCGTGTGAGAGGGTGATCTAATCCACTTTGACATATTTCAATAAACAATCACAGTAATAACACACAAAATACTCAAACTGTGAAAACATGCATACTCAAATATAATTCAAGTTACAGAACATTGTATGGGAAATTAAAAATCAATTAAGTACATTACTAAGTCTACACAGTCTTAGAGACTACACATGCCTCCCTAAAGACTCCCTCTTCAAGGTTGGAGATACAGTGAATGACCATCTCATTGTAGACAAGTACTTCAAATTTATCACCTTATGTCTAACCACGTCTCTAACATAGTTTTGCTTGATATGTACTTGCTATGACTTGTTATGATACTTGGGTTTCTTTGTCACGGAGATTGCGACTCCAACGACTCAACAATCAATCTGGAAGTCTCTTTAGCAATTCAACCTACTGAGTGATCCACATAACACACATAAATTTGGCATCAAGGACGCTCAACACAATGCGCGACTGCTTCTTGCTCATACACGATATGGTGCCATCAGAGAGCAAAACATAAAGTCTGAGGTGTATTTTCTCTCATCAAAGTCACCACCATAGTCCGCATCGTTATACCCAGTCATTTAGAGATTCTCGGATCTCTAGCAAGTCTCTAGCATAGAGAATGACGATGCCCTTAAGATATCACATGATCCTATTTACTGTCTGTCATTTCTTAAATCAGTGTTCAGCTTGGTACCTACATACCATGCCAATTGCATGATAAATATATGGATGGGTACACATTATTGCGTCCATCAGGCTTCTGATTACACTTAGTTACATAATTTATTTATCTGGTCCATTTGTTTTGTTGTCTTCGAACATATATCCATTTTGAGAGGTTGACCAATGTAAGCTGGACTTTCAACTGGTTTGCAGTTACTCATGTTGAACATTTCCGACACTTTTTTTATGTAGCTCTCCTATGAAAGTCACAAATTCCTCCTACGACAAAATCTCTAGATCCAAAACCCAAGGATCTGCGCCGTCTCACCTATGTCCTTTATCCCAAACAAAGAAGACAAGCATGCCTTTATCTGTGTGAGGAACTCCAAACTATTTACGTCTATGAGTATGTCATCTAAATATAAAGTCATAAACTCAAAGTTTGGTCCAGACCCTTTTGGTGTACATGCAATGATTCTCATACATAAGGAGAAATCCATTTTCCACGACCAAATCATGAACTCTGCAGTACCACTGCCTAGAGAACTGTTTCAGACCATAGATCAAATTGTGAAGTTTTCACACTAAGTGACCATGGTCTTTCTGCACAAAGTATTCATATCGCTCCATATAGATCTCTTCTTCTAATTCACCATTGACGAAGACAATCTTAACGTCTATCTAGTGCAGTTCCAAGTCTAAACTCACTCCAATAACCAAAATAAAACGAGTTGTGATACTAAACTTTTCATCAGCTTTGAGCTTCATCTTAAGAACTCATTTAGCTCTATTGCTATGTGTCCTCTCGAAGGTCGACCAGTGTCCAAACACCATTCTTCCTTATGTATTTCATCTCCTACAAAGTGTTCATCTATTCTTCCATTACTTTCATCCATTCTTTTTAGAAGGGTCCATTAAGAGCTTCTCTAACGTTTTGCGGAACAATAAGCATATCGTTAGATATTAGGGTATTTACTTCTCTAACACCTTCGAATGCTTATCGTTGAGAGGAAAACTTATGTGCTAGCCCACGACCTAACAACTCACTACTACCAGGGGTATGACCATGACCACTCCTACTGAGAATGAGATCGCTAATGCTCCCATTGTCAACAAGATCATCACGAGTGAAATCTGTTCCATTCGCTCCAGCAGGTGGTGAATCTGACGGACGACGAACTCATTCATCACCCGTGGCTTTCAACTCTCCTACTTGAATTAAAAGGTGTCTGCTCAACTTGACCTTGAATCCCATATAGAGATCGATCCAAATAAATCTCGCCCTTCTTAGGAAATTCGTTCTCTAAACACGTTGCATCTCGTGATTCGATCTCGGTAACACTCCTACTGTCCTGCTCGGCTATGAACACATACCCCTTGGATGTATCAAAGTAACTAAAATTACTATTCTTTCCTCTAGGTCCAATCTTTCCAAAACTTATTTGGGAAATCATGGGTGTAAGCGGCACACCCCTATGGATGTATATGACTAAGGACCAGAAGTTCTTCCCGTCCAAAACTCATATGGAGTGGAGTTAACCATCTATGTTGCCATACGGTTCATGATGTGGGTCATTCTTCAAAGTGTTTCCCCAAAAGGAAATCAGTAGTTGAGTATGCGCCATATCGACCAAACCATTTCAAGGAGCGTTTTATTGCACCTCTCTGCAACACTATTTTGCTGAGGGGTATAGGGGCTTGTCCACTGATGAATGATTCCCTTTTCATTACATAAACTGTTAAAATTTGCTAAAAGACACTCTTCTTCCACGATCAGGCTGGAGGGTCTTTACCCTCCTGTTTAACGAGTGTAATCATCTATAAATGTAATGAAATTTTGTACTCCGTGTCGAACCCTGGCACTAAGAGGGCCACAGACGTCATACTGGATTAATTGCAGGGGAAATTCGGCTCTAGGTGCCTAACCAAAAGGCGTTAAGGTGAAATTTTCAGCTATACAACTTACACAAGTAGACGACTCTACTTGTGGAATGTTGGGCAGCAAACCCCATTAGGCTAGCCGCTGCATTCTATGTTGACCTTTATGGGAAAATATATCTTGTCTTTAATTCTCATAGCAAACATATCCGCGAGTAGAACATGAAAGTATTATTGTTGCATGAGTCCAAATCTGAAACAATAAATCCACCCTAAATAATACTAAAGCCAAACGATGTTGAATCAAAAGACAATTGGAAGGAATATTCATGAAAAGATAATCTAAAACCGAATTTAATTAATCGTAAGACTGAAATAACATATCAGCGAATCTGCGGAGCATAGAGGATATGACATCAGACTAAGTCTCGACACCAAAGTTCACAAGTTCTAATCCCTTCGATTTCAACACCAAAGTTGTCATCAATGTAAATCCACCTTATTTCGCGCGGGACTCTATGGCACTCTACGAAAACATCACGATCCTTGTCTACGTGATTTGTCGATCCTAAATCCAAAATCCATAAAGGACATGACTCAGTCAACATATTTGTACTAGGAATATAAAATTCACTAGATTGGCCATTAAGATATTCATGTCAGATCGATTCATTTCATGCGTTCACAAACTGTACCCATTGGCCACAGTGGATGCATTTCCTGAATTTAGGCTTCTCGGCCTTACGCGAATATTTTTGCGGTATAGTTTTCGGAGTAGTCCTTGGGTTTACCTCAATATTTGTCTACTTCGTCTTCATTGCATTTGCGTCATCGCATTGTGCATTACTACATCGCCTTTAGCGACTCTTCTTAGGTCTAGAGGATGGCGCCACACGCACCTCAACTGTAGGCCCAATGACCTTGGGTCTGTCCTCTTTAACTTAATGTGCCTTCGAACGTGTTCAAAGTTAGTGGAGGCATTAGAATGAGTTATTTAGATTTTCATATGTTCCAGGAGTTAGGCAAAGAGTTGATTACAACCTGGATTTGCTGCTCATTCGTCATTGAATGTCCGTTCTCTTTGAGTTTCACGATCATATTGGCCACATGCCTCATATGCTATCTCGTGGAGTGCTGAGAATTCATCTTATATGAATCACACTTAATGTTGAGTGAGAACAACTAAGCAGTCGTATAGAATCAAGTCTAGCATGCAAAGCATATCATATCACTTTAGCCATGTGTTGATCTCAAACCCATAAATGATGTTGTCATCCACCGTACTCAGCATCATGGCGCACGTCTCAGCATCATTAACCTCCCACTCAAATGGAAAGCCAACTGTTGATTCGTAATTCCAGAGTCGGGTATTTTCATAATCTTCTGGATGGGGTTAATCAATTTCTACTTAGTTAGGACCATCTTTATACACTTTTTCCGAATTTTATAGATGTCACAGTTAACTCTAAGACTTCTGTCCAACTAAGTGATGATCTTCATGGCGGCCTAGTTTCTCTAACTAAAGGAAATTCTAATAGGATCATGGAGACAGAAGGAACAATGTTCTATTGCATGTAAAAGACAAGTCTCGGATCGATAGGACTGACTTGAAAACATACTTAAACCCGGAGGACAACCCTAGATATGTTAAGAAGCACTCCCCGTTTCTAAGCATGTCCTAAATCCACTACTATCAATCAAACCACAATCTATACCAACAGTCTTTAAGACCGGAGTCGAACAAATTGCAGTAAACCAAAGTGGTCGACTCTTATGAAGCAATCGTCCTAGCATTATTCAAGGAAATTCGGAGAACCTCGTAGACTAACCAATCGGTTCACACTCACGAACATTTTATTAGGTGTAGTTCGTACTCATCCAAACTTCTAAAAGGCTACTAAGGACAATCATAAAGGTCTGCTATCTATGCCAAGCAAAAACTAGATCTACCTATATAGGTAATCTAATACATGCAAGCAAAGAAACAAACCGTACATGCAATACACACATATATATTGATACCTTCAGAAAATAATTTAATTTGGGGGTAATTTATAATTTTCAAAACTTAGAGGACCAAAATCACCCTAACAAAAAGTTTGAGGATAAAAATCACCATGAATAAAAAATTGGAGACCAAACTCTCAACAAACAAAAATTCAGGAACTAAAGTCCTAACATATAAAAGTAAATAACATGTTAGATCGATTTTCACACAGTATGCTGGGATCTCAACAAGTCATAACCTAGTCGATTCTACTAGACATGGAGTCAAGAGTAAATCAAATAAAGTAAGGCAAGACTATCTACCCTACAGAAAAAACAAAGTAATCTAGGGAACTCAAGGAACCCACATAATGTTCTACCTATCCAGTCAATTTAAGGCTCTCCTAGCAACTTAAATTGGTCTAACAATTAATTAAATTAGCCCCAAAACTATTTATGAAAGGGGTGCATGCACGTTTACCAGACTGAAACAACTTATTTGAACCCACACTAGGTCCAGGATCGGCACCAAGTTTGTTTCGAGTCAATTCAGGTGGCCCAGGGCCTCCGAATTATCTCAAACTGATCTAGACAACACAAAACCATCTGAACTGATCCAACCGGTTCACCCAGTCGGTTCAAACCGAATTGTCGGGTCGACCCAAACCAACTAGACCGAATTGAACCGTATGGTCGAATCAAATCGACTGGAACGAACCAAACCATACTGATTCAAAAGGAACCAATTCTGTTGGAATCATGCTGGTCCGGTTCACACAGAACGAAACCGGTACCATTTATCTTCCCCAACGAGAAGATGAACTTGTTGCTATGGTTTTTAACCCTAGCAGTGTTAAAGTATTATGTAGTCTAGTCTAGATTAATCAAGATTAGTCTTTATCTTTAGTTTATCTATATTAATTAGTTTATTATATCTATAGTTAGATGGATACTATGAGTATCTTTATAGATAAAATCAATATATATATATATATATATATATATATATATATATAGTTATCTCTATACTATATATAAGTGGTTCTCTATGTACAAAATAAGAAGTTTCACAATAATGGAGTTAGATGTTTTTCTTATTCACCTCGTTTACGCTTTCATGGTTTATTAAATCCTTTCACATGCTTGACTTGATAATTGGGTTCCTCTATTTCAATACACTTTTTGATCGTTTCACCAATATTGCGCACATTAGCAGAATTTTAAATACCAAGTTCTAATCAATCTACTTGGATCCAAAACCGAATATGCGCAAAGACTACATCATTCATGCTCGGTATTTATTCCCATTTTCTAATATTTAGGCAATGTCCTTGAATGGACCATGGAAACTGATCCAAGATTGCGACTCTTTGCTTCTCTACCTCAAATTCAAGAAGTATGAGATTCTCTCTCAAGTTAGTAATACTAACACATTCATATTTTGCCTATGCCACCTTCAAAACATTGTGAATTTCCACATTCTTGATCGTTTTTTTATATGATTTATCCAACATACCTCTCACGAGAAGATCGCTCTGTCTCCACACTCAGACTGAATACGAGCTACCTCACTAGCTTCGGTGCGCCGACAATAGGATGGGTTTCATGATTGAAATGAAGGCACAAGTTTGTTCACTGCTGTTGTGTCCCACTTGTAACAGTACGGTAATATTATAAGGTTTGAATAATAGAGACCAAAAATATTTAGGTGTAGGGTTTTATTGTTTCATTCAGGTTAATGTTTTCTAAGATTTGTCACTATGGCAGCTGCGGGGGGACAAACTACACATCTTTGTTCTCTCGTTTCTACAGGTAGACAACGATTATATGGCTCAGGTTATTTTTCAAATCCCCATAATCGGAGGGGGGGCTCCGACGCGACGGAAGGGGTGGTCTCTCACTCGTCGTCTAGGGTTGCGACACCGTTTAGAGAGAAAAAAGACAAGAATTTTTTGAGAACATAAATTTACTATTATAAGCTAAAACAATTATAATAAAAAAATTGAAAAATGCATAATACATTTAAGTATATATATTAGTTATTTTATTTCAAATACATAATTTTATGTATAATAGTTTATTAATAATAAAGATAAAAAATAAATAAAACAAAAGTCTTTTATTATATATAATAAAAATAGTATATATATGGGAAAAGTATGAAAAATATGTAACATATTGGACCAAAGTTGTAAAAGCGACACACTGTTTGTTTTTTATGCATTATGTTTGGTCTTGTTCGTTTTTTATGAAGTCCGTTAAAAATTTATGTTAACACCGCACATGTCTTGCACGTGAAATCTTTTTGGTGTGAAATTTCTCAAATGCCCCTGACTTCTTCACTAGTATTATATACGACCTTCCCTCCACGTTTGTTCGAAGCATTCATCCGTCTTCTTCCCGAAGTGTTCGACCCGTTTACGAATCCCGAAGTGTTCGACTTCTTCTTGTTGGATCTCCTGCTCTTCCAACAACAATGGCACCACAATATTCAGCTTGAAGTCACACGTAGATTACCAGTTGTGGAGTTCCTACTGTGGGTTCACCACGCATGCGAAACAAGCTTCCACATGGAAGAATTTTAGTCGAATGTTCTATGGGTGTCCCAATTATAAGGTATGTTTGCCGATTTCTTTGGTTTTGAACCCTAATTTTTGTATCAATTGGAAAATCACTCACAAATCTCTCTTCGAAACCCTAATTTTGAGCGTTTGGGGTTTAAAACCACGGTTGTAACTATTTTGAGTGGTGTGACCCACCCTAATGTGCATATATTGTAGGAGGGTCGTAACCAAATTTCAAGATATGCATGGCAAGATCGAAGGCGAAGTTGTTCTTGTACAGAAGAGGTTAAAGATATTGATTACTGATGTTGGAGTTCTTGTGGTACTGCTATTTGCTATAATCCTAAAATTGGTTACTAGTTGAAGTGTTTACGATGTGTATTTCAAGTACTTATGTTTGCATAGCGTAGCGACTTTTAGTTAATTATGTTTCTGTATTTGTCGGTTCCTTATAACATATGTTTTGTAAGTATTGGTATATGATGAAAAACGTTTATTCACAAATTGAAAGTAGATGTACTATGTTTTGATTGACTGGACAAAAATTCTTCGAATAAAACCCAACGGCATTCCACTGCACTTAAAAAACTATCCCACAACACACAGAATCAATGCCACTTCCACATAACCACCTATTTTCATAGTTAACTGTCATTTAATTTTACAAAATACCAACTTACAACACCAAGTTCACAAAAAAAAAAAAAACTAACGCCTCAAAGTGACATCATAACACGGAGGGAAAAACTCTATTGTCAGTATCCCGTGACACGACACTTAGCAATTGTCCCCCATCCAGGCCTTTCAGGTGATACCCAACCAAGCCAATGAAGGGTCGACAACCAGCTCTAAACCCTTCAAACAGACGTACACACGTTCAAATTTAGGTCTTAAAGGGTTGGGCACTGGATCAACTTGTATGTACACTCTGCTTCATGGGTTATGCACCATCACGGTCCCGGCATAGTCCCTTAGACGGTCAAAATACCATAACTTATCTCCACGTATCTTCTCTCTCGATAATCTTATCCCTTCACATACATTCCATATCTTCACATCGAAGTTGAAGCATTTTTGAATTTCGTCCACTATTATCGCACTTCGAACCTTTGGTTCGTTCTGAATCAACTCCATGAAGTTTTCGCATATCCACTTCCTCCCAATCTTCTTGGTATGGAATAATGGACCACATGTGTGCTCCTCCACTAACCTTCGTAATTGATAGTTTCTTTTTTCTAAAGTCGAACAACACACGACTTGAAGCCACAGTTCGATTGTTTGCAACAGGATTTTATTCGGTTTGGACCATTCTATTCCTTGAACTCCATCTCATAACCCTCTTGAATGCTCTGTCCAATCATGTAATCCCTAAATGACTTCGCATCTTCGAACTTCATACCAAGTTTGAGTTCGCATTTTTTGGTTGCTTGACCGAACTCAGCATTCACCTCTTCATCAATATTTTTTGTCCTATGTCTGCTTGTAAGATCGTCTTCAACGTCCGAGTCAGGCGGAGTCCTCAAGTTGTCGCTCAGAAAGTGATGCTCAAGGTTCAACATGGTAACATCGATGTTCGCCCCAATACCAGCATCCGTATCGCCCCACTCACCTTCCATAACACCCAATAAGTTGGGTATATCACTCAACCCTTCAGTTTAAGGGTCTTGGTTTCTCTACCCATGCGTTTTCGATCTCTTTGGTGGCATTCACCCTCCTCGCTGTCAAACTCATCTTCACCCTTTTTTTCTTTCCAATTGAGGTCGCAAATGCCTTCAGAGGGAGTACACATCTCTTTGTATTGTGAGGAAGCACTACTCTTGACCCTGCGTGCTTTTCCTTTCGCTTTCTCACTCAATCGTTGTGCGAATAGTTCAGCTCTCCTTGCGGATGGAATCCTTCTTCTATTTTCAATTTGCTTCAACAACGTGTTGTTCCGCAGTTCTTCCAACCATGGATATTTACGACATGCTTCCTCATCAAATGGTGGAAGCACATACAAATTTACTTCGCGTACACCTTGTTGTTTATCCTTAATTAGGCAAACATTTTTATTGCTACACACAACTTCGATGTCAGTTTTAGGATATCCATTTGGTGGAACGTAGGTGATTACACCATCCATCTTCAAAACATAATATTCCAGGACAACAACGACATTCAAGTAGTAATGGTCAGACAGGTCCGTCAAACATACTTTGCCCTTGTAAACACCGTCAACCCAATTACCATAGTAATGGATTTGCATAAACCCCTTCTCCTCACTTGAACTTGACATTCTGCAAAACATTTCGGTAATTAAACAAACTAGCCCCACATAAACATCTCTGTAATTAAACATATCATTTTCATATACAAGCAGGACATAATTAATTAACCTTTCAAGAGACTTTCTTCCCGTCAACTTTGGAAACTTTTGAAAATTTTATGGATAATGTTTCATTAGCTTCAATATTTATACAAGATGTTTGCACAGTCGGAAGTTACCTATGAGGAGAATCACCGATTTGCATCGCACGTCGAAATGGAACAGGAGAAATTGCACCAGTCGCGTCGCAGGGGAAGGTTTTATCGCTTCGGTTTCAAATTGTAAAACCCGAAAATTGCACGAGTCCCTTCGTCGCTTCAGTCGTCGCAACATCGTGAGGTCTTCGTAGAGGTCCAAGCCTCGCACCAGTGGAGAGTATTAGGGTTACGAAAGAAGGTCTTCTTGGGGAGAATTGCAACGATTCAGGATTTTGGGGAAAGAGATATCAGTTTGGTAATTGAAGTGATGGAAGAGGTTGAGGATGAGATAGAGGGACACCAATTCAGATATTGGAGAGAAAATAAGACAGATAATATTTTTTTAATTATAAGACGAGGAGGAGATGCATGTGTCCAATTTAAACGGATCAATTGATGGGAAAAAAAACGTTTCTTCAAAAACTAACAAAATGAAAGATAATACATCAAAAATCTGTGGCCTAAAACAAGTTACATCAGTTACAAGTTTTGGCAAACATATTACATTTTTTCATACTTTTCCCTATATATATGTATTAAGGATAAATATGACATTTCCCCCTAATGTTTTGTCATATTTCAAGTCTTCCTCTTTAAAGTTTATATCGTAAAATTTTATTCTCCCATGTTTAGCCAAAGCTCAACTTTGCCTCATCCGTCAGTTTTTTTATGAGAAATTCTATTTGCAGACCATCGACTATTTTATAAAGACCACATTTGTTGAAGGATAAAATGCCCTAATAGTTTTTTTTTACATATTTATCCTTACTAATTTTAAGGAAATTAATTATTAAAACGACCCCATATTTTTGTAGTTACTAAATCGATCTCATATTATCAAAATGGTGAAAAATTCATGTTTCTAGCAAGTTTGACACTACAAGAAAATTAGTAGTTTGTGAAGGAAATTTTGCATGGGAAATAATCCATTTAAATTTAGAACTATTTGTAATGGATTTGTTAGGGTTAAGTGAATAGAAAAATAATTAGGGAAATTCCTCAAAAATATATTTTTCTTACTACATTACTAACATACTTCAAAGGAATAATGTTGATATTTTGTGACAGATTCTCCTAATAAATATTTTTTAGGATAATCTCTCACTAATTAAATTTTCCAATTTTAAATTTTGTAAGGGATCCTTAGAAAATATATTCATTTTACAAGGGATTTATATCTCCTTTAAAATAATTATTTCTAAGGGGAAAACCTAAGAAATATTAAATGATATAATATTAGCAATAGGATATAAAAGTAAAACACAATCCTTGCGCTCTAAAACTCTTCAGTCTAGCCATGAAACTCAATCCCGCGGTGATATTGAACACCTCTCTCTTTAATTCCTCATTCTCTGCCTCCTAGTTGCCATCCTCCACCGACCCATCTCGTCCGCCATTGTCCATCCACTCCTCAAGGGCGCCACCCCTGTCTATCGCCTCACCTTCCTTCAGCCTTCCGATGTCCTTCTTCTCGCCCTTTCCCTTCTCATCTCCGACTAATTCCCCTCCCTCATCCCCATCCCTTGAGATATCTTCTTTGCCCTAACCGTCACTTCCTTTTTCCTCTAGTACTCCACTTTCTCCTCCACCGTCATCGTACTGATATCCGACCTGGAAGCCAAGTGTGACTCCACCTCCGCCCTTTCCTCCTTCTTCTTCCTAGACCTAGCCATCAATCTGAAGCTCTACCAGGCGGATCTCGGCCTCGACGCCTCTTTCTATCTTCAAGGCCTCTGTATTCTGCAAACAGGTCTCTGACTCTCCCTTAACCGTTTAATAACCTTCAAATAAAAGTGTATTTTTGGTGCATCAATGTCCATGTATTATTGGCTTATTTGAGTCGATAATGCTATATGTTACTCCATTTGATTTGTGTATAGAAAAAACCCAGCCTAAAAGATTAAATTTTTTGGCACTATCTTTTGATGACTAAAAGTGGTAGTGTTCAAGTGTAGTCAAGGATCTGGAATATATGTTGTTGGTTTGTATTTTCTTTGAAAATTAAGATTTTGTACATTTCTATTTTTATTACTTTATTGAAAGTATAGAGAAAAGTTCGGGTGGTCGTTATGTACTGTAGTTGGATGAAACGTTGGTTTGTTAGCAAAGGTCTAACTAGTGAGTTCGAAATACGAGTAGAGGAGTTTCTTAACTTTGCATATTCAAATCTTTCCTTTGTTAGTATGGGAAAGATCAAGTGTCCTTGTCGCAAGTGTAAAATCTTGTGCTATCATAATCGGGATGATATTACCGCTCACCGTTATGCACATGGGTTTATTAATGATTATATTCATTGAGTTTCTCATGGAGAGACAATTTGTAGACACACACCTTTAAGTTCAAAAAACACTAATCCATATACACAAATGGTGATGCAAGCAGTTACTCCCGATTTTGACTTTGATTCAACAATAGATGGACCTAATATAGAGATATCGAGATTTTATTCCTTACTGAATGTTGTTGATGAGCCAATCTGGGAAGGTTGCAAGAAGCATACTAATTATTATTGTTGATCAACTATTTCAAAAAATTAATCAGTAAATACAATTAAATTAAAACTATAATTAAACAAACAACATTGAACAAAGATTAATTACTAAAGAACACCAATAAATAAATGAGATGATTAATATAATAATATGAGAGTTACTTCAATAACTATATTGGAAGTATGTATAAAAAACAATTGCCATTCACATAAGTCCAGTTGTGTATCTGGCATTAAAACCTATCCCTCTATATATCAGTATATATAGGGGTGCTCAAGGTTAGAAAAACAAGATGATGATAGATAGTCACACTATAGTTTAGACAGAGGTCAGTAGATGTGGTATTATAGGTCATAGCCCGTCAAACCGTGGCGTGTCCTCCGGTCCGGCAGACCGTGATCCCAAAATTAGGCAGATCCACTTCCGCTTCCGCAAAGAGCAATCACTCCAAGAGGTAATCTAAATATGTGTATTTAGGCGATTGCATATTGTTGTTTTTATGTCAAATTCCAACACAGTATATAGAAAATGATAATCTAATTAAACTTAAAAAGGTCGTATAAACAAAATTCTCTCCCTACAAACATTAGAACAATAGCTTCAGCGAGATTCAAAATCAAGCTAGGATCAAAGCAAATTCGCACAGTGCACCTACGATAGAGCGTATCAAAGTGAAAACACCGCATAGTGCAAAGACAACATCAATAACTGAGACAAGGACCGAGAGGGCCGAGAGACAAGACAGAGGATTGTGAGGACAGAGGCGCAGCTCGGCTGTGACGACTGGTGCTTGGATGCTTGTTGTGGTTGGCTCTAGTTGGTTTGGTGGTTGTTGATCGAGAGCGGTTGTATTTGCCTATTTACATAAGAAGATTGAAGTAGAAGCACTGAACTGAAGATGTTCTTCACTTTTTCTCATTAATTAGGGATTTTCTTTATTTGACGGGTCAAATGGGTCGGGTTCAGTTTAGTCCTCCCACCAGTCGCCCTTCCGCATTTTGAGCCACCACACCAATTCCTCCACATCTCGTTTGGCTACACCATGAGGCGTCACAGTTTAGGCGGATTGAAGTTAACAATCACAAGACAAGTAATATGTCTTATTGCTAAAATTTAGTGTCATTAGGATTTGTCACATTTTCAACAATCATAAATGCATGAATAACATGAGTACCATACTGATGAGCTTCAATAACAAGACCATGCACAATACGCAGTACGTGCTAATGTTAGGAAAAAAATTATCATCACATATCAACTGACAAATATTTTTGTTTGAGAATGTAGAAAGTGGACCATCCATCGTAGAAATGATCAACAACGTGGAAAAATGAAGAATCAAATAAAGGTCTTAGATATTCAACGATCCCAACTGAAATTGCTAAATTTGAGTAATTATGATACCACATTAGTTGAAATGAGCTTGGAGATGAAACAATCAAATAAGGAACAACAAAGGAACAACATAAATAACTGAAAATAAAATTTTAACACCTATCAAAGTGTTAAGTTATGTGAGTCCCTAAAGTATTATAGACTGAAGAACCTCTCTATATTTACAGTATGAACTCTCTTGTTTTCTCATCTGAACTGATACTTCATTGCCCCCTAATATTTGATCATATTTTAAGTTTCCCCCTTAAAGTTTAAATTTTAAAATTTCCTTCCCTAATGTTTGGTCAAAGTGAAACATTGCCCCAACCGTCATCTTTTCAATATAAATTTAACAGAATAAGTTTTGAAAATTTCTAAAATAATAGAAACTTTAAAAAATGTCACAATTTAAACCTTTTCAAATGTTATAATTGAGTCCCGATTCGATTGAGGTTTGATTGAGCCTCAATCGAGGGGACTCAGGTCTGGTTCATGGCCCATACTGACCCCCCATGAGTAGGAGATCATGTTTGGTTCAAGATCTAGACCTCAGACCCAATTGTGTGTGTGTGTAGGGGTGGGGAAGGGATCTCAAGTCGGTTGGGGTTAAATCAAGCTCCGATAGAATCAGGACTCAATTGTATTTAAAAAAGTTTGGGTTGGTTAAATTATGACACTTTTGAATATTTTCTGTTATTTTTACAATTTTCAAAACTTATTCTGTTAAATTTGGATGGAAAGTTGACGGTTGGTACAAAGTTTCACTTTAGCCAAATATTATTTTTTAGATTTAAACTTTAAAGTGTATTTTGCTTAATTATTTCTTGGGAAAAGTATGAAAAATATGTAACATGTTTGACAAAATTGATAACTGATGTAACTTGTTTTGGACCACTAGTTTTTTATGTATTATGTTTCATTCTGTTGGTTTTTGAAGAAACATTTGTTTTTCCGTCAATTTATCTGTTTAAATTTCAAACATGCAGCTCACGTGGTCTTATTTTTGAATGTTTAAAAAACAAGAATTGAAAATACTGAAACTACCCTCGTCCTATTTCCATCCAATATCTGAACTGGTGTCCCTCTATCTCATCCTTTCAACCTCTCCATCACGAAAATTACCGAACCAATCTCTCCACCCCAAAAACCCAGAATCGGTGTAATCCTCCCCCAAGAAGAATTGCTTTCAAAAGTCAGAACCCTAATCCTCCCCGATTTTGCGACGCCTGGAGCTCGTTGAAGACCTCCCGCTGCTGCGAACAGACTGCTGCTACGTACGTACTAGTTCAGTTCTTCCCAGCCGAAACCGAATCGACACGCCCTTCCCCTACAACGCGACTGGTTCCTCATGATCTGAACAGATGTCTTCCGACTTTAAGGGCATTTCCGACCCCAATTGGAAGCCAAAAAGAGTGAAGAGGTGTCCGACAGCGAAGAGGATGAAGTGTCACTAAAGAGATCGAAAAAGCATGGACAACTCTTTCACGACTTATCACTTTTACATCAATTATGGATTGTAATTCTAACTTTTGTACTGTCATAGGGTAAAAATGCCCCTGAAAAGATTGTAAACCTAGAAAGTTCTCCTGAAAGCGTTCGAGTTACTTCAAGTGCACCACAACTTTCGAATTGCCGAGCTCTCGTGCCAGTTGATATGCCTTTGCAGATCATCACACATGAGAAAAAGACTATTCCTAAGAAGTTGACAATGTCGTCAAGGAGTTCCCCTCGTTTCAAGTCAAGCAAATACACCAAATATCCAACTCAATGAAGATATTCAGTCTGCATGACCTAAATTACTATAGGTTATTTTGCCATGCAAATCATGAAATTTGGTTACGACCCTCCTTCCGTATATGCACATTTGGGAGTCACATTACTCAAAGTAATTACAACCGTGGTTATGCAACCCAAACACTCAAAATTAGGGCTTCGAAGAAAGAATTGTCAGTTATTTTCCAATTGATACTAAAATTAAGGTTCAAAACCAAACAAATCGGCAAACATACCTTATAATTGAGACACCCATAAAACATTCGACTGAAATTCTTCAATGTGGAAGTATGTTTCGCATGTGTGGTGAACCCATAGTTGCAACTACACGACTGGTACTCTACGTGTGACTTCAAGATGGATGAAGGGATGACTGAGTACTGTGGTGTCATTGTTGTTGAAAGACCCGGAGATCCAACAAGGATGTGCCGAACACTTCGGGATTCCTACAGGGGCGGAACATTTCAAGAAGGAAACGGATGAAGGTTTTGTACAACAGTAGAGGGAAGACTGCATATAATAGCAGTGAAGAAGTGATGAGCATTTGAGGAATTTCTATGGAAAAAAAGTCACGTGCAAAGCATTTACGGTGTTAACGGAAATTTTTAACGGATACAAACATATTTTATCAAAAACCAACAAAACCACACATATTACATAAAAAACAAACATGATGTCTTTTTAACACTTTGGTAAAACATGTTTGATACTTTTCTTTTTCTTCTAATAGATTATAGATGTCTCTAAAATTCCCAGCCCGTTAACAAAAGACAGTCTGTTGCTGTTGCCTTTATCTGCTTATAAACCCTCTACTCAAACCCCCACGACTTCTGCAAAAATGTTTCGGGTATTTTCACCGGCGACGGCGAGAGTCGTGGCCGCCAGAATATCCTACAAAGTCACTGTCTATTCTGTTCGTTCTGCTTTTACACTCAGTTCGGAGGCACCCGGTTGTCTACCTCATTCTCGGCGTACATCCTTCAGGCGTGCGTCTGTGTCCTGCCGTGTCAACAACGGCGCTCCATCCCGAAATGAGGTGACTGACGCGGTTCAGCCAGCGATTTCCGTGGATAAACCGTCCCTTATGAAGGTTTTAACGAATAGGCTTGAAGAGCTTGGCATTGATATGGAAACTTGTCTTCCCGGCCAGCACAATCACTTAGTTTGCCCGAGGGTAAACGCTACTATTTACTTTTGAGAATTCAAGAGTTCCGACCCATCGTATATGGAAAATCCTCTCCTTTTGGTTTATTAATTTGTTAACTTGAATGTCTTGTGATAATTCTACGTGGAGTATTTGAGTGCTCAGTTGACGTTTCTGGTTCATTCGCTTATAGATTATGGAAGTGGCGGAGTTTGAGGTTTTCAGTGCATATTAACGCTTCTGATTGCGTTTCATTAAATTTTATGAAAAACTAGAGTTTAGTTACAGCAGGTTACTGTTTATTACTTCATGGGTTTGCTTTTTGGAATTTAAAGCACACTGTGATCAATCGTGCCACGCTATCTGGAGATGATTCTTAATGTTACTTTGATTCAAATCACACGTCTAGTCAAAATTTGTGGGCCAGACGCACCACGGAATGAAGAAGTGAAATCAGACATTTCCCTGTGGAGATGATTACAGTGAGGTGGAGAATAGATACCTGTAACCAAACATGCTGAATGAACTATCAAAACTACAGCCGTTATTTAGAGAACTTGTTAAGATTGTGAATTTGGATAGCTCTTGTACATTGCTTAGAAAGAAAAGCTGGGTGTGTATATAAGTGAAAAAATGTCCGACTTTGATTGCCACAGAGACAGAGTTAAAATTGCCAAGATTCTCACCATATGGTTGACTTTGATTAAGGGAAAACACTTATTTTTGGCTTATATGAGAGGTGCACTTGTCTATGGGCTATGCTTGCTCTTCTCTTCGGTCAATAACATTCATGGTTTGCGCATGCTCAGATGCATGGGCATTGGTTTGCAATTGTGTCCACAAGAACAGTTGTTTATTTCTACACAAATCTGAGCTTCCCCCAGGGTTTCACCTAATCGACTGATATTTGAAGATGAGTTAGTGGAGTGAGATCTGTTTGATGTTGATCTAAATTTTTCTGTATAAATACATGGAAATAAAGCACATGGTGGTTGAGTTATTTGACGAATCTAGGAACTAGAACAAGCCTTGAAGAAATTGTAGGTAATTAGTAGCAGAACATGCTTGAGATAGGGAATTTATTTAGACATCGACTACAGTAGTCCTTTTTGCTTTAAGGTGATTACTTTTTGCTACAAATTAAAACTTTCCTCTTGGCCGTGGGATTTTGAGTGTTCTCTTCATTTGTTATACATCAAGCCTAGTGTTAAAGTCTCCACTGTGAGTAATATCACATTAATGGTTTACTTTCAAATTAAGCACTATATATACAACTTGATTATCTACTTCTATCAACGATTGATTTTACAATGGAACCCAAGTTGTGTAAGTGGTTGCCCTCGTTTACCCATTGGGCTTGGCTCGGTCCGATGTAGAATTTAACATTGTATTAGAGTCCACTTCCGATTGACGGTGTTGGGTTGAGTCGTTTTCCGTTGTAGGTTCTCAATTTGTTTGTTGTTTAATGTTTACTCCACATACCAAAGTCGGGGTCACGCCTGGATGTAAGAGAGGATTTGTTAAAAAATTAAGTTCCAACACGTCTAGATTAAAAGTACCGGTATTGTGTCTTAATGAAAAAGAGCTCTCATAGTGCGGTAAGTGTTAAAGTCTCCACTATGAGTAATACCACATCATGGTTTACTTTCAAATTAAGCACCATATATACAACTTGGTAACCTTCTCCTATCACCAATTGGTTTTAGGATGGACCCTAAATTGTGTAAGTGGTTGCCCTTATTTACCCATTGGGTTTGACTCGTCTCTGTGTAGAACTCGGTGTAGAATTTATCACCTAGCATCTAGAATTTAGTTCCTTACTAGATGAATACTTTAAAAAATTTCTCAAATGGCTACCTGGTGCTTCAAGTAATTGAATTTTGGGTCTGTCAGGAAATTGCTATATGAACAAGTACTTCATACATAGCTCGCAAAGGTTTTGAGCATATATGGTATTACTTAGCCTGGTTTGGTTTCTTATCGTGTATTTTTATTTTTATATTTCCAGTTTGCAATTGATATCTAATTCATATTTTCCTTGAAAATACCTAGTGTGGAGGTGGTAGTGCAATGGAAAAGAGCTTGTCTATTTTCATCAGTCAGGATGGGTATTCTTCTACTATCATTAGTAAAATCTACTTATCCTTTATACCTTCATAGTGAGTCATTGGTGAATTAACTACTTCTGTAAATCCTATTTGGAAGATTATACTTTCTTGTTACCTCACAATTTCGAAAAAAATAAAGAAAAGAAGTTTGGTTCTTGTTCCTATTAATTTAGCTTAATGTTCTTGATGCAATAGGGGTTCTGCAATGTGGACGTGTTTTCGTGGAAAGTGTGGATGGAAAGGCAGCACAAGAGTAATGATCTAAGATTAAGTTTATTAAGTTACTTTAATTGAGTAGACAACAGCCAGAAAAAGAGCTCTTGGTAATTGTAGCCTTCTATTGCTTTTTGCTGCAGGCACTCGCTAACAACAGATCATCCCTGGGAGCTTCAAAAGCAGTTAGCAAAGTCCAGAAGAGAAGGGATCTAACCGTGGAGAGTCTAGAGTTAGAACAATTGTCCCATGAGGTTTTGTTCCTTGACTTCAGATTAACTAAAATGTTCAAAAACTCTACTCGACTCTACAGCATAACAGAAGAATGTCAAGTATTTACTTTGCCACTGTGTTCTGACCATGCAACTTAATTCAGTCTATTTCTGTAACTTATTTGCCGCCAAACTGATAAAGGTAGGTTTATGAAAGCATTGTGGTGGCCCTCCTCTCTATTCATGATTTCTCAGTAGCTACTGAGACGACCCTATTTTCTCTTGTTTTTTGCTGTTTCAATAATCATTCAATATTTGGCCCAACAAATAATCATTCAATAAGATTTGTTTGGTCTTATTTCAGATGCTTGTTTACTTTGCGGAGCGATCAATAAGTCCAGAGACATTAAGGAGAAATGCTGTCATGCAAAGAAATTGGAGAGGTCAGGTATATGGTGGGACCAAGATTTTGTTTTATAAAAGAGAAATAATTGCCCGAGTTAAAGTAATGAAGAATTATTGGAGCAATTATCTTCTAACCTTCCCCATCCACATCAAACTGCCACTGACGCGCTTGCGATAAGTTTGAGTTTGAGCCTAGCATTAGTTTCATGTAATACAGCCAATGTCTTGGATATGGTCAACCTTGTAAGGGTGGTTCACAACCAAACCCATTTATACGTATTACGTGCTGCACAATAGGAATATTGAAATATCTGGCTTTGTACAACTTGACTAAGTAGAAGAGCCTTATGGGTAATTAGATCAATAGAATTATAGCAAGTATAAACTATTTGGACTGGTGGGGCTATTTGTGTTTCTAGATGTTGTTGACTCTGTTTCATGGACGAGTCCCTATGTTATGCTCTGTTTATTGTGCACTTATATGTGAGGCAGTATCTTATTAGTCTTGCTATTGTATATTAGTTTCCCACTATTACTGTGCTTTTAGAATATATTGTTTTTTTAGTAAATCCATCTCTTTGTCAAAAAAAGCTTTTGCTCACCTGACATTACAATCTTGCATTCTATGGTTTGGAAAACTAATTCTATCACGCCATTGCAGAAACAAGTAATAGAACGGTCTAGTGACTCTTCTTCATCATTTTTTGGAATATATGGGAAGTAATTTGGACTTCGCGACTTAATTATGATATTACTTGTGCAGAGTGTTATTGCATTTACCTATCATCGGAAGGGTGAGCTAGTGAGTTGTAAATACCGAGACGTCTACAAGAAGTTTTGGCAGGTCTTGCCTTGCTCTTTATCATTATGTGCCTTTGAGAGTTTTTTCAAGTAGTTTATTTTGCAAATACTGTCTAAACTCCAAAGTTGTTTTAGCCAAGTGTTCACTTTTGTAGTTGGATCTCATCTTCTTTGAAATTCATCAGTTGGGTGTCTTTCTTTCAGTGTGGATACTTAGAGCAGAAAACCTCTCTTCCTCCTCTCCATTTCCCTCCTCCCCCCTCCCTTACCACACTTACTTCAGTTGTACCTTACTGTTATGCATTATTCTACTGTCTCAGGAGGCTGACACTGAGAGAATATTTTATGGACTGGATGATATAGAAGGAGAAAGTGATATTATCATTGTATGTTTATTTCTCTCGTATATCAAAGTTTTTTTTCTTTTAAAAATAAATTATTTGAGGATCACGTGCAAAATTATATGTAGGTCGAAGGTGAGATGGACAAGCTCGCAATGGAAGAAGCTGGTTTTCGCAATTGTGTCTCGGTTCCTGATGGTGCCCCTCCGTCAGTGTCTCAAAAGGAGGTACCAACTGAAGAGAAGGTTTGTCTTGTACTTTGAGTCCAAAGTGATTTCAACCTTTTCTTGATGCATGTCTCTATAACGAGCCTAAAGGGCTTATAAACCAACAGATGTTGGACAGGGACTATGGTTTAAACAAGTAGATAGTCAGCATACTAATTTCTATTAAACAGAACACTAAGAAGAGTTACAACCATCCCCTTCACAATGAGAAAACTTCTAGTGGCAACAATGTTCTGTAATCCAAACCATTAACTGTCACTTCACCAGGCATAACCTAGACCATATGACCTGTTGATTCGCATGAAATAGTATATGAATGGATTAAGGTTAGATAACAATGCTGTGTGATTTTCTGAAATTAAAAATGTTGTGGAATACTATTCCAAGTTCTGTGACATATGGTGTGAATAAAATTTGAATCTGGGAAATACCTATTCCACTCCTACCTTATTCTATTCTTTCGATCAGCCAAGCCATTAGCTTACTTGGCTTTCTCAATTCTATTTATTTATCATTTTAAGGACAAATTTTAAAGACGTTTGTGAAAAAAAAGGCATTGCTGATGAGTAGAATGGATCACCTGTTTGGCATGTAAATATTGATACGGTTTAACTTATTCCTTTGTGCTGACTTCTGAAAATATTAAATACCGAAGTCACAACATTCATTCAATCTTTGTAGGCTTTTAATGCATTGAAAGATGAATCACAACTGATTTGTCCTGGTATTTTTACCACAGTATTTCTACTTCCGTATAATTAGAATCATTGATCTTGCATATTTTGAAGCAGTTAAGAGAATTCATGTTTCTCTTTTGTTTGATCCTTTTCTTCAATAAACGAAATGGAAATTCTGGACTGACTGTTTTGTGTTTATGTAAAGCTAGGACACGAAGTATCAGTTCCTGTGGAATTGTAAAGACTACCTTAAGCAGGTTAGTTGGGAAGATTGTTGTTTACTAGATCTTGTACTACTATTACAATGGATAATCTTTGTAGGCATCTCGCATTATACTCGCTACTGATGGGGATCAACCTGGTCAAGCTTTAGCTGAAGAACTTGCACGCCGCCTAGGAAAAGAAAGGTCTACAATCATTTAATTCATTGTCATACTTACTGACTATCCCTTATCTTATGTTTTTTGTATAAAAAGCCTCTTCTCTGCAGATGTTGGCGAGTCAAGTGGCCTAAAAAGAAGGACAATCATTATTTCAAGGATGCAAATGAGGTTAGATGTTCTTGTTGTTAACCCCGTGTGCATGAACATTAGCTAATATTGACACTATATTCTGCTTGCTGCTGTACACTGAGAAATCTAAGCTGATAGTTCATAAATATGTAATCATAAACAAATAGACATAATAAAGTATACATAGAAATAAAATTGCAGGATTAATCTTTGATGCTGCTGGAATTGAAATCAAACGTTTTACTGTATTTATGATTAATGGATTATGATCAGATATTTCTTCTGTAAAATATCTATTAAATGACATTGTTTCAGCCTGCATCCTGCCTTATATGAATAATAATTTGGAACAAATTGACCTTGATTCCATCCTCTTGTAAAATTCTGACATGCCTTATCCCTCGTAGGCTTGGGCTCGCTTTAGAATGTTCTTCTTTTGTATTATATCTATATGGCAAGTTAATGTTATAAATTGCATTTGAAATGGTCTAACTTTTCTTTTTCCTTTCCTCTTTTTGGTGTCAGGTACTCATGTACATGGGACCTAGTGTTCTAAGAGAAGCTATTGAAAATGCAGAATTATACCCAATACGTGGATTGTTCAGCTTTACGGACTATTTCTTTGAGATAGATTCCTATTACCATCGGACTACGGGTTACGAGTTTGGTGTCTCAACAGGGTGGAAAGCTCTCAATAATTTGTACAATGTAAGCAAGGCCTTTTCTTTTTCAGTTCTTTTAGATTATCCATTTTATTTTATAACTTCTTTGTGTATGTTGCCTTTGTTAATATGAACTTGGATAGCGTGTTGAACAAACCAAACCATCGTAGCTACTTTTGACTACAATTCTTTGGTGTTTGAAATGATTTGAGTTTTTTCTGTGATTGTGCCTAATTCTGTAATTTTCACTTCCCTCCTAATATGAGTCTGAGCCAAATGATTGGCTTGCCTGAACAGTTTCTTCTTCTCAACACGGATAGAGTGTTTTTTTTCTTAATGTGCCTACTGGAGTTTATTTTTGTTCTGGTTTACTGTCTATATACTAGCAAACAGAAGGAGGCTATTTTCAACCCAACAGTTGTAAAACTTATCGGTGATGGAACCTTTCTTTCATATATACATACATACCTAGGCTTCAAATTTAGTTGATTCTTGACTCTTAGGGTCCTTAACAAGAAGTTAAATACAGTTGTAATTTCCCTTTCTATCAAAATTGGTGAGTTCCATGTTGTGACTGTTCTCAGAATGCCCTAAAATTAAGACATGGTACGAAATAGTCGGGCCAATGTAGGAGACTGAGCCAACTCTTTACTGGCCCTAACTAAAGTCCTTATCACCAGTTATATAGGAGTTTGGCTATATTTAAAGTACCTAGACAACAAGATGTTGGATCAAATTAAAAAGTATACCATTGTCACTGTTTGTATTCAATATGAAAAATAATATCTTTCAATCATTGTCTCAATTTGTATTCAATTACAGTTTTTTCTCTGCAATTCTGTTAAAACTAATTCACTTTTGCTAGGATGTGGCCATATGATATGCTTGTTAAATTAGGCTAACTACTTAGTAGTTCTGACTTTCACTGTTTTGCATCAAGGTTGTTCCCGGTGAGTTGACAATTGTCACGGGGGTGCCTAATTCAGGAAAGAGTGAGTGGATCGATGCACTTTTATGCAACCTTAACAGGAATTCCGGCTGGAGATTTGCACTTTGTTCTATGGAAAATAAGGTATTTCTTTTTTAGGGGAGGGGGTGAATATAAGGTATTTTTTTGGATTATTTTGTTTAGATTTTATTTTTGGCTACTCTTTAATCTTTATGGCATGCAGTGCTACCTTTGAGATTTGTTCCTGGAAAGTGGCAATATCAAAACCCTTTGTAGTAGTGCCCTAAAGCTTATTCCCCCCCTTTACTGAAGTTTCACATCGCTTTATTTTATCTCTTCATGCACCATCTTCTATTATTTCTAACATGTTGTAATATGCTAGGTTCGCGAGCATGCAAGAAAATTGATGGAAAAACACATAAAGAAACCATTCTTTGATGTGAGGTAAATTCTAGAAGTTCTTTAATACTATAATTTCCACATGCAGTTGACAGATTTTCTTATTCATTTTTCGGAGGGTTTTAACTAGAAAAGCAAACATACCTGTTATAAGTTGAAGAATGCCTTTCACTGGCGATATAATTTAAATACATAGTAATGAAAGAGATGGTAGGAATTTCAATTCCTGACCAGCTGATATACTATGTACTTTCCAATTGTGATAACATGGCAGATGTGCAGACATTATTGTATTTGTGCATTTGAATGATATGTGTTCATATTCTATTAATTTTGTTTCTTGTTTGGACGGTCTTTTGGCGGTTGTGATGAATGAATAGGTATGGAGAATCCGTGGAACGGATGAGTGTAGAAGAACTGGAGCAAGGGAAACAATGGCTCAACGAAACATTTCACCTCATAAGGTGAGATCCTGGACCACTAAGTTTATACTTGTCCCTGTCCGTAGGGATTATTTGTTTTCTAACTTGAGGTTTTAAGAGAAGGATGGTTTTGTTGACTTGAATATTCTTTATCTTTTGAATGAAGACTGTTAATAAGCTAAAACCAAATTTCACCTTCTTACCGTCTTAATTGCAGCTGTTTGACTTTACTTTTGTGGAACTCATTTAGCCTTTTTCCTTTTCATTCCAACGTTATCATTTGTTTTGGGTGGACAATAGGTGTGAAGATGATGCTCTCCCAAGTATTAAGTGGGTCCTTGATCTTGCGAAAGCAGCGGTTCTAAGGCATGGTGTGCGAGGACTAGTAATTGATCCTTACAATGAACTTGATCATCAACGTCCATCTAGTCAGTAAGTGACTTTTATTTAAGTTGTTATTGCTACAACAAATTTTGTTGTGATGGCTGATATGTTTGATTGATGATACATATATTTTGCCAAGGTTTTGATGTACTAAAGTATCTAACAGGACGGAGACGGAGTATGTGAGCCAAATGCTTACGATGGTAAAACGCTTTGCTCAGCATCATTCTTGCCATGTTTGGTTTGTGGCGCATCCTAGACAGGTATTTACTACTACTATGCTGCAGCATCTAGGTAATGGATTTGAAAATTTATTCACTATTTTCATATTTATTTAGGGTTAATAGGTCCAATACATCGTTAAGTTTACTCATTTGATTGGAGGATACCCTTATGTTGAGCAATGCACTTCCATGTTTAACAAATGCAATTATTTGATCCAAACATTGTTGACCCTCAAGTTTAATTAACAGAATAGTGACGTGCATGATGTAAATTAAGAATAAACACAAATATATAGAAAAAATTGAAAAATATAAAACTTAGCAAAATAATATTATTCATTAAACCTCTGTAAATTATAAAAATTATTGTGTGGATTTATTTAAGAAAAATGAATAAAGAAAACAAAAGGAGCCGACAGTCTTTTATTCAATTGGACCTAGGGTCAATTCGACCCAATGATAAATGACTCTTTTGGTGGAATTGATCAGACAAGGTCAAATCTGGTATGGATCTAACCCAGATCAGGTGGTCTGACTTTTGTTTGAATTTCAATCGAGCCATAATAAGGGTTGACTTTTTTTTAAATCTTTAGGATTGTGTTAATTTTTTGTTTTTTCGTATTTACATATTTTCCTACTTAATTTTGAATTAATTTTCAGTTATTATTATTATTTTCTTTTTAATATATTTTGTAATTTCACCCAGAATTTTCCATCGATTGAAATCTTAGCCTCCCTTCCTAGGTTTAGACACCCACACCCTCTTGGCCCTGGCTCCCCCTTCCCTTCCCTGACTTTCCTCTCTGTTTCAGCCTCTTATGCTCTCCACCTCTCTTCTTAAAGGTCTAAGCCGACTGACCCCTTTGTCTCCCCCCTTGTCATCACAGTAGGTGCGTCAATATCTCAATGTGATTTTCTTCTTCTATTTTTAGATGCATAATTGGATTGGGGAACCTCCCAATTTATATGATATAAGCGGGAGTGCACATTTCATCAACAAATGTGATAATGGTATTGTTATTCACCGAAACCGTGATCCCAAAGCTGGACCGGTGGATCAAGTGCAGGTATGTGGTCTTATCCATCCATCCATCCATCCATCCATCCCATGCATGCATATGCTGCTCTTCTCTGTTTTGTGTTATGTATTTGAAATGTAATGTGATTGATTAATATGTTAGGTGTTTGTGCGCAAGGTCCGGAACAAGGTGGCTGGCACTATTGGCGATGCCTTTTTGTCATATAATAGGTAGGTATCTACGTCTACTTGGTTGTATGTATGTGTATGTTTGGTTAACAAGTCAAGGTTAGCTAGTTATTTGGATGGATTCAAGGGACATACTAACTAGTAGGTAGGGATGGGGTGTTTGTGTGGCATGTTGTCATGAATTCATTTAGTGTATTACTTATTTTGACTGTGATGTATGGTGGCAGGGTGACAGGAGAGTTCATGGACTTGACGGAAGCATCCGAGAAATAGGAGGAGGTGAGTATAAATGTTCTTCTTAACCATCTATATCTGTGGGGGGTTTTGCTCATGTGGAAGCAACAGTGAGATTCAAGAATAGGATGGGTAGTGAAATTGTAATATAATAAATATATCGATAGATATTGCATTTTGATAATTAAGTTGGCAAACAAATAGGATGTATTGTACTTTACCTATGTCACGTTTGGATAACATAATAATGGACAACAAGAATTCACCATTGGACATTCCATCCAGGGAAAGCTTCGGCCAACTCCACCAACATCAGAAACTGTGAAGTGAAGCCAGGAAGGTCTCGGCATTGAAACTTTCCTTACAGCCTTACTTTCAAAAATTACAAAACAAACATAATATAATAATAAATCCTTAAATGAAATTTTCAAAATATTAAATTAAATATTTTAAATGTTTTTTAGAATTTTGAAAATAAAACATAAAATCTAATTTACGATTCTTATCTACTTTTATATATAAATTAAAGCTATTTTAGAATCACAGTCAAATATTAAAGTGTTTCAGTAGTTTTTGAACAAAATTCAGTAAGTAATTTGCTATTAAAAAAGTTGAGCTAGTAAATTTCACTTTTATATCAAGTTTAGTTTGTAATTTGGTATTACAACAATCTATTATGATTTATGAACAGTACATGGAGATTTACAAGCTTCGACAGGAGATAGGAAAGAGTGATCATAGGGAGAGAAGAAGAGAGAATTTTGGAAGTACAAGATTAAAATTCTTACCGATTTGCACCATCGTACAAGACTTGCATCTTATATGTATTTCGATTATATAGTCGAACTCAATTGATTCATATAAAATAGACTACTGTTTGTTTTATTTATATATTTCGACCGCCGGTTCGTCCGGTCCGCAACCGGTTCTCCTCTCCTTTCGTTTCTACACCGCCTCTGCTCTGTCCAATTCAGTCAGTCTTTCACAACAACTCTTCTCCTTCAGTCTTCCACAGCAACTCCCAGGGAGTTTGCAACTGGATATTAATATTGGAACTTCCACAGCAACGCCCAGAACTACGATGGCTATCCTCCCGTGATATATGTTGCTTCTGTGATATATATCACAATCAATAAACCCAAAGCTATGTGAACTTGATATTATATATAGATAGATAGATAGACAAAGAGCCTCCTCCTCCGTCACTATCTCCAACATGCTCTTTCACCCGATCTCAATGTTTGGAGTCTCCTTCTTCACTGGCGACGGTTTTCTCTCTCGGATGATCTCCAGTTTCTGTCATTCCTCGATCGGGAAGGTGGAACGTTGTTAGTGATTTGGGACGGGGACTGCTCCTCCGGTATGCTCCATCTGGTGGTGGAGGAGCGATGGAGGATTACATAGAAATGAAGGTTTGTTTCGAGTTGCCGAAGATTCTAACGATTGAGTGGCCATCACCATGGATGGAGGATTTTGGGTTCGTCTCTAACCCTAAAAATACACCAGCCATCGCCATGGATGAAGGAGCAAAGGATGAGTGACCTCTCTTCTTCATTTTTGTTCATTAAATCGCAGAACCGGAAAACCAGTCCTGGCCATTTTTTACTCTTCAAACTGGGTTTACTATGCAATTCGTTTTTTTGAGAAAGACAGATTGTTCGTATAACCGATTCACGATCCGAACGGGCCTGGCCGCCGATCTGGTTCTAATAACATTGCTTGGGAGGAGAAAAGGATTGCATCCCCACTATAAAATACAAAGCTTCAACATGAGAAGGAAATGGTGACGAGGAAGAGAAAAATAGAGAATTTTGTAAGTGTTGGATTATGTAATAAACATGTAATTGTTAGGCCACACAACATAATAAAAATGAATTTGATTGAGGTTGAGATCACGGTCTGTTATACGGGAGGATACGCCACGGGTTAATGGTCAGTGACCTTAGTTTCCACAGCTGCTGAGCTCTGTCTAAACTGTAGGGCGACAGAAACTATAAAACTATCTTACTCTTATGAGGAAGAGCACCCCTATATATAACAAAATTAGAGGAATAAGTTTTAGGTCCATATTCAATACTGAGCTTACCTGAATGGGCTCCCACTTAGGGGTGAAACCGGACCGGTCGGACCAGTTTTTTTACTATTTCGGTCGGGGACCTATATTTTCGGACCGGTTTTTCTTCAAAAAAAAGTCCGACCAAAAGAACGTATAAGGAAAAATAAACCGTCCATTCGGATTTCGAATTTTCGGTTTAAACCGAAAAAACAAAAAAAATACACATTCAAAACCAAAATAAGTATTCAAAATCAAATTAAATAACAAAATAATTTGATTTAACAATGTTTACATATATTTCTACTAAACCGATTAAACAACTAAAATAATTATTAAATAATAAAAAAATTATTTGTTTGTATTCTTTGATTAATTATATTAATTAATACTAACTAATACAATATATAAAATAATATACATATAAATGGTCGGACCGGACTCCACGGTCTTTTAGAGTTGTAGACCGAACGGTCTAAAAAATCGTTTCAAGAAAAAAAAAGACCATAAACCGAACCGTACATTTTCGGACCGGATTTTTCGATCCGGACCGGTTCGGTTTTCACCAGATTTTTCGAACCAAACGGTTTTTCCTTTCACCCCTACTCTCACTTATGGGCGACTCATCATCCTAAAACCAACATTTCTCATCCGCACAAAGTGGGGGACACTCATTCATTATGTCAGCACATAAGATAACGAATTATCCTTATACAGTTAAGTCACATACAAGGAGGTAGTCGTGCGACCGACATGCACTACGAGCAAGGTACTGCGCATCTGTTAGGAGTTGCTGCGACTCACGGATCTCACACCATCAGTGGATTTGTGCCTTGCACGATTGGTCATGTAATCTCTCTCAAGGTTTGACCACACAGTGATCTTTCAAACTTGTATATCTGCATTGTGCCCACAACTGCAGCCTATGTCGCGGTTAACGGTTGTCTAATGGACACAATATTGAGAAGATCCCATAATCACCATCCCCTTCCTACAAAGCCATCAACACAATTCAACTCTCTATTTTAGAACTGAGACCAAGGTACTTGTGAGCGCACTCATCGAGTATGGACTAAGATAACAAACATTGAGCTGAATCTCAAGTCTCTGTTCAGAGTAGTGAGGGTACGTTCGTGGATCTTACGCAAAGAGCTCTAGATCTCACACGAATCCGAGTTAAGATCACGTCTCGAGTCATACCCATGCTCGTTTTGGGTGCGCCGCGGTATGGAACGTGCGCTACAACATATCTCTCGTATCCCATGGAGCATATGTCCAAATGTCCATCAAGCACACACAGTACCCAAAACAAAAGTCACAAAAACTCACATTTGACCCTTTAGTGGATAGATAAACCATAGTCTGTCGTAGTGTGGGAACAGATAGCTCCGGACACAAAGTCCTTTACGGTTATCCCGACAGACTTCCAAAACTAGAAGCTATCACCAACTTCACCCAACCACAAAGGTATAAAAACTATCACTTGTGTGAGAAGATGACCAAATCCACTTTGATATATATTAACAAACAATCACATAAATGAACACATGAAATACTCAATATGCGAATACATGCATATTCAAACAATCATCCATTGTTTAGACTTTTCAGGGTCTATAGGGTTTTCAGAACATACCCTTTCTAAGGTTTCTTCAATAACCTTATATTTTTGTGCATCTAATAAAAAGATGTTTTCTTCCAGTTTTATAACTTCTTGAGCTATATTAGTTCCTGGAATTTGTTTTTCTTTAGAACCTTTTTTCATTGATTCTAAAAATCCTGGTTTACATAGGCGTAAAGCTTTGGTTATCTTTTTTATTAGCACTATTTCTTCTTTAAGATGTAATGCTATCCTGTCAATCCATTGGGTAAAAGGTCCATATAGTTGACAGAAGTTATTTCCTAGCAATAAATCAATACCTGATTCTTGCTTATAAACTGTGGGAATGAGGAATGGTTCTCCTGCAAGAAATACAGTTAAATTCCTACATACCTTTGTTATTGTTACCATAGACTCATTTGCTATGGTGACGTTTATTTCTCTCGGGGCATTTTCCCAGAGTTCTTCAGGTATCACATACTTGCTTGCCAGGCAGAGGCTTGCACCTGTATCAACATAACAATGTAGAGTTAGTTGTTTATATCCTTTAAAATGGATTTTTCCAGCTATATAGATGGAATTAGGATTAGTAATATTATAAACTTCTCCTTGATTAATGCAAAAATGTTTTTGCATCGTCTCCTCCCAACTAAAAGTTGGTATGCTCATTCTTCTTCTGAAGCGGAGTCTTCTTCTGTAGTGTCCTCACTACTGCTATTCTTTTCTATGATCTTCATAGTGTAGACATGTAGAGTTCCTTCATAAAGATCTTCTACTGGCTTGAAGCCTTCTTGTTCTGCTTCTTGAATAAGCTGAATTTTTTCAGGATATTTTTTCCTGTGTGGGCACTCATTCGCGTAGTGTCCTTCTTCGCTGCAGATCCAACACCTGCATTTTTTCTTACCCTTGGGACAGAACTGGGGTTTTGACTCAGTCTTCTTAGGGGTAAAATACTTTCTTGGTTTAAAAGATTTTTTCTTTTTGATCCAAGATTTCTTATACTTCCTCTTATATTTTTTCTTGAAGTATTTCTTTTCCTTTGGATTTTGGTATCCAAAGATTAGGTTATCTCATTCAGAAATTTTTTCACAACATTTCTGATTTACCTTTTTCAGCTGTTTCTGCTTTTTTGAAAAATCGCAGTAGTTGCTGATATGTTCTTTAACTATTCTAGTTGCATAAGCAAGACTAAATTGTGTTAATACAGTTCTTGTTTCAAGCCATTGTTTTTTGGCTTCTTCTCCTACAATGGGAATTTTCATGAGATAAACTTCTATCCATTGTGGATAATATGTTGATCAAGTTCAAAAAGATTTTGTTCGAACAGACATGTAAATTCATTAAGATAGCAAATATCTATTAACTGAGCTTGAGTTAGATTTTGTCTAGCCCTTTCCTCAATTTTTGCATTTTCTTTTTCTTTGGACGAAACATAATCAAGTCCAAGAAACATGGTGTAGAGTGCGTCTACTAACCCGTCGAAGAGGTCTTCTCCGTGCATGTCTTCGTTCCAGTTAGTCTTTTTAAAGAATTTCTGGACTGATCGTGTAGATTTGTGTTCTACTAATAGGAGGACGGCTTTTGCATTAACAAAATCGTCTTTTCTTGACTGGATTATGAGACTAATCTCAGTGGCCCATTTGTCAATTATTATTTTTCTTTGTCTAGAATCAAAGATGCTCCTTTCTTGCATGATCCAATTAGCCTTGGTATTTCGTTTAACACAACTTCTAATTTATTTCGCATGGTTCTACTACACCTATAAGAGACTCACATTAATACGATTAATCAATCGAACTACGTTTATCTTGTAATAAAACTTCTTTAAATTTGTAATCTAAATATACTATTAGTTGAAGTTTATTATATGCTTTTAATGGTACTCCTTTCTTGCATGATCCTATTAGCCTCGATATTTCGTTTATTACAATTTTTAATTTATTTCGAATGATGTTTCTACACCTATAAGAGGTTCATATGTTTTCTTATATCTATCTCGTTGTAAGTTTCTTCATTCGAATTATATTTATCCTGTAATAAATATGTTTAAATTTTTAATCTAAATATACTAATGTTTGAAGTTTATTATAAATTTTTAATGGTACTCCTTTCTTCCATTAGTAGCCCTTGTAATTTCAACTGTTTTTCGAAACCACGCTTCTGCAATATTAATCCTCAAGTTAAGTGTTCTTACTTTGTCAGTATGGTTATTATTTACACTTTTTAAGTGTAGTATGCGAGCTTGAATGTTGGTATTTGCTCGGTGAATGATGATCCAGATAAGAAAATCCACGTCATCAGGTATACTTAAATGGTGGCTAACCGCCATAGCATTCGGGGCCTCTAACGACCACGGTCACGTCCTTCGTGGCCCGAATAACCACAATGGAAACCTCATGGCTACCAACGACCGCGGTCATTACCAGAACGATCGTGACCTCCATGGTCGAGGTGGTGGGCAGTATGGCCATGACCGCACTAGTTGAGGTCGAGGTCATTTTTTCGACCACGAGTCTACCTGGTCGTGGTTATGACCATGATCCTACCTAGTCATGGATGGTGCCACCAACCTACTTGGTCATGGTTGGGACCATAAACCTTCCTAGCCATGGCCCACGTGGCTAGGCCAGGTCGAGGTCGAGGTCGTGGCGTTGCAGCCACCACCTCGTCGGGGGGATCTGCCACATTATGTTGAGAGTGATGACTATAATTGAAGACCATACCTATCACATTCCAGTCGGGTCATCCCCCCAATTCGTGTCGGTTAATCTTTATAAAATGGGGAATCAAACCACATCGATTCTTTTATTGTGGATTAGTCGAAATTACACTAACGTAGACCGATTCACGTAGTGTGAATCAAACCATTTAATCCCACGAAGAACCAGTCCAGTGCGTGTGGATTGAATCAAGTTAAGCTCAATTGGATCAGTGAGAACTCAGCTGAATTGATTTGGTCTATATGGTTGAACCTAGTCTGATTTTGGATTGTTTTTAGCATAATTTGCGTGTGATCTTGAATTGTGTAAGTTTGAGGTATTTATTTCATATACTTAACAAAGTAGGTGTCCATTTACAAATAGTTTTTGGTATAAAATATTTAAAATGTTGAACAATTTAAATGTTACGTAAGCGCTACATTTGGTTGTATTATTTACATGATTGTTGATCAATGACAAACTTATGTGCATGCAAGTTCATTGAGATGCTTGTATTACTTTGGTAGTGATGCTTAATTTTAATTAATTAATGTTAATCCATGATTCTTATATGTCACTGTGTGTAGGGTCACTACGTCTTAAAATAACGAGGAGCGTTGGGCATATCATTCCAGGTGAGCGTCACCCTTGCATCTCATATGAGTGACGCCATTGCCCTTCTAGTAGGCGTCACTTTTATCCCGTTCGAGTCGAAATTAATCCGGCCCTGGGCATGACATAGGGATACCTGGGCCCAAGGCCCATAACCCATCACCGACAACCTATTTTTTCTAATGATGTGTTGTCTATAAGGTGCTAATTTATCTGTAATAAGAGGATTTGTTTATAAGTCGTACTACTAAACTCAATCGAGCAAGGTTATTATAGAGTGCCTTGGACTATGATTTTATGTATAACATTTCTTTTTGGGAAAATGTATATATTGTTTTGAGTATTGGCCTATTCGGTTTCAAAAACTATTGTGTTTAAAAATAGTGGTGTGTAGTATAAGAGTATTGAGTTATGTAATGCTTGAGATTATTGAGTTATGTAGTAATTAAGAGTATTGTCTTAAGGTTATTTTATTATTACATTAAATTTAAGTAGAATAATTTGATAATTTTTTAGTTAATACATACAGTGTGAACCGATCGGTCCGACCGATGAACCAACGGTCGGATTGCATGAATCAGAAACCGACACCCTTATCGATTCGAGGGTCGATCAAATTATGATAACATTGGTTTAGTTACACAAAAAAACATAAGTAACCGTTTAATCACATAAGACACACATAAGTAACTGTTGAAGTGATTTATCTTTTTTTTTTATTCATATTCACTAATGAGATTCATGGGTAGGTATGCATTTTTATTTTTAACTAAGAATATTTTGATAATTATTTTTATTTTAAGGTATATTTAAAAAAATATCAAATGTTTTTGGTACCTTTGAAAGTGTGATATAACCAGTGTGATCAGAATCAGGTCGACCCTCAAACCGGTGAGAGGGTCGGTTCTTGGTTCTTTCGGTCCGGCCCGGTCAGTTCACCATGCAAAAATAAAAAAATCATAAAAATATTACCTAAGTGTGTATGGAAGAAAAGCAATAGAGAACATCAGTCTCACAACATTTCTGACAAAATCGATGGATCTAAAGTTGGAACCTCTCGTAGTCGCCTCATCATCTTTCTGGGGAGAAGAATGAAATAATCTTCTGAACGATAATAATGCATTTGAACCAAATACATTTATCTTATAAGTAATATGCAAAATCCATTTGCATATGCTTAGCAAAGATCTCCAATAAAAATGACATGAAAAAGTTTCGAAACATTTATTTGGATGTTAGTTAGCACCAAGCACACAACAATAACAAGAGCAGTCTCACGAATCATCTCAACAATCGATTGAGAAATCCTTTTCTCCTATGAACTAACAGTAGCACTTTGCAGCAGACTACAATTGCTCTCATGAATTTTAATTGATGTGTCTCATGATGTTCACCAACAAAAAATGAGTAATAGAATTGAATTTAGAGTAGTGACTCAATCAATTAACTACTCAAAGGTTTAAGGTTTATGAGTGATTTATGATCTAGTCTCCAAGATCCAGATATAGATAGTGATGGTGTGCAAATTGCGTGAGTTGATCCAAAGAGAAAGCAAAACTACATGAGTTTGTGCAATTACTCATGGTGAAAAACAGTTGCACCGATGAAGGTTGGAAGTAGCAGCAAACTTCATGGAGAAAACAACAGGATAGAAGTAGATCGAAGGAAACAACAACACCGACGCACGGAGAAAACAACAGCTGACTTCATGGAGAAACTAGTCGCGCCGACGAAGGTTGGAAGTAGATCGTCTGGTTCGTGAGAAGAGATGAAGAACCGAAGCACCTTCGACTGAAGGGCTGGAACGGGCTGAAGAACCGAAGCTTGAAGGAGAAGTGAAAAACTAAAGAAGGGCTGGAATGACTGCAGTTGCAGTTAAAAAAATCACCTAAAAAATAAGAACGACTGGAAGTGAAGAAGTGAACCGGTCGGTCTAACAAAAAAAATAAAACCATCTACAAAATAAGAACCGAAAATTGGCCAATTTTTAAAAATTTACAGTTTTTTTCAAAATTTGCCCGATTCACACCAGTTCAACCGAGTTCACCATGCATTTCGATCTTTTAATGGTACTAAACCGGACAGGGATCCGATTTCCGGCCGAACCGGCGGTTCGGTCCGTTTCTGATACCTAGTGATATAATGACAAGACAGTGAGTTTACCGTAGAGGGGTTATTAATTAAAATTAGAATAAGTACAATTGATGAGGTCGGTGATGGATGCTGCGTATCAATTCAATTTACACGACTCCAGCTCATTAAACGGTTGGTTGATTGTTGTGTACAAAATAAGATCAGCCACGTGGAAGGTGATTGATGAATTATCTCAAAGAAAAAGAGGGAATGATATCTCTTTCTGGATTTGAGCTGATCTGGCAATTGTTATAGAGCGATATATGATTATTTTCTTCGTTTTTAGGGATCTGTTATAAAATAGTTATTATTGAGAAGAAGAAATAGGGTTGATTACGCGCCGATAAGCATATTCCCAAATTAAATTTAAATTTAATTTCTCTCAGCCACTTCAATTGAATATCACCAATCCTCCTTCTTCGGAAGACCTATATAAACAAACCTCGAAGCGCCTTCCTCTTTCATTAACCTTTTCATTCAGAAAGAGAGAGCACCCTTCGTTACGTCCTTTCTCTTGAATTCGATGGCGCTCAAGAAAACTCTTGCCCAGCGGCTCTTCAACATCTCCAAGCAGACACTCTCAACCTGTCGGATATCCTCCGCAGCCGCCCAGTCAGACAGGGTTGTTCGGGATCCGAGTCGCTCCACCATTGACCCGGATCCAGGTGACCGCAAGTTTCTCCATGGTAGGGCCGTCCTTCCTCCTCCAGACGCCCAACTGCTTCTTCTCGGACGGAAGAACCTGATGGAGAAGCTGAGAACCCTCGAAATTGCGAGGGATAGAATCCGTTTCGACGGTTTGATACCTCCGCCGTTCAAAAATACAGCGGACATGCTCCCGGAGCTGACGGCGGAGGACGCGAGGAAGATTTTGAAGGTTGCGCAAATGGAGATGGTTAAGTCCAAGTTAAAGGATATTCAGAAAATCTGGGTTCCGTATGATGAGTTTGTTGGGGTCTGCGGTGACGGTTTTCCGGATCCGGAAGAGGGCAATCGAATAGGGAAGCTGCTCGATAAGTCGGGAAACGTTGTCGTTCTGGGGGATATGGTGCTTCTTCAGCCCAAGCTGGTAATTCCTCAATTTCCTCATTCATTTTATTTTTTCAAGCGATTCTTTGATTGAGTAATTAACACAATCATCATTTACCAATGTCTGCTTTGTTAAGATAATTACTTTAGCGAAACATAAAATAGTGATCTCCAGAAAAGGGGTCAGCATTTTGTTTTTTCCATTCTTCTTATAGTTGGCATTTATTAGTATTGGAGACTCCCGAAAACTGATGCTTTTCTATTTCGTCCGTCTGGTGTTTGTTGGGCAGGATCAGATGTAAAATGTGTAAAGAGTGCCACACATTCATTTGAAGGACCATTTGGAGAACCACCTCTTTCACCTTGCCCTAACTTCTAACCCTAACTTTCTTTAAAAAAAATATATTTATATTATGAAAAGTTAAAAATCATCTTAGTTTTAGGGATAATTAAGTAGGAAGGTTTTAATATGTTGAGGGCCGGAAGCAAATTTTAGGATAGGATATATTCGTTATGATATTTTCATTTTTTTTTCCTTAAATGATGAGAAGTATATTATAAATGGAGGAGAACAAATCATTATAAGAATTTTGAGCTACTATGATTGACAGCTAATATATATATCTCCTTTAACTTATTGTTGTGGTGAGATGTATAATATTGGAAGAAACGTGTTACAGATTATGACCAAATAATTCTTTTATTTTGCGTCTGGAAAAAGAGACGTGCATTCCATTATTTGAAATCCATTTGTTCCCATGTTTTGTTTTTTAACAAAATAGGTGGGTTGCTATGTCCTTCCAATGACAATCTAGAACTCATATTCCTACTGCAATTGCAATGGAGTTTGTATGTGTCTGTATTTTTACCCTTTGGTTGTTCCCAGGTGGCAAAGGCTCTTTCTGGAATCATGTCTGATCCGATAAGGATGGAGCTGGAGAATCTTGAGAAGCAGAAAGTGGAGATCGATAGAGTTGCCGAGTCGAAGGTGAGGTCAGAGCTTTGGGCAGGACTGTTTGTCCTTGTTGCTCAGACCGCCGCTTTGATGAGGCTCACTTTCTGGGAGCTGTCCTGGGATGTGATGGAACCCATGTGTTTCTTTATCACCTCAGGATACTGCGGAGCTGCTTTCCTATTTTACCTGATCACTCAGAAGGAACCTTGTTTTGAAAACCTTTTCCATGTTCGGTTTGTTAAGAAGCAGAAGAAGTTAATGAAAGACTGCAACTTTGACAGAGCTCGTTATGAGGACCTGAAAACAGCAGCTGCTGCTTTCTACCCTCAACAGTCGTCGTCTTCTTCAACTACATGGACAACTTCAGTTTCCTAAAAAAGGTTAGGGCGGAAGGAGAATTCTCAATAAAACACAAGTTTGGTCAACGACCTAGTAAATGATTTGTTCTGGGATGAGATACTAGATACACAAATAGTTAGGACTTGGAGTATCAAAAGCTAGCCAGGCTGTACTACCAGGCAGCTTTGCTTTGTAATATATTTCAAATTGGAACAGTTGACGATGACAGAAAATAGGGGGAAAATTGTTTCAAGTTTATGTTTTGATAAATATATACTTCCTTTCTTTTTCTTTTTTAATATTTGCTTATTCTCAATTAAACATCTTACTTTTAATTTTCATTCCAATCTACCAACTTTATAGAAAGTCAAATGAAATCTCACATTTTATGATTTATATTTAGAACGAACTCGTATTTATTTTGATGTTGATCTTTATATATTTGTATTATTATTTACAGTTTCAACCATATTAGAAATTATTTCTAGAATTACTTTCGTATAATTAGCAAGAAATAAAGCAAATATCATTGCATTAACCACATAAATATAAATAAATTTTGTTGAACATTTACATTGAAACTAGACAAAAATATAGCGGAGAGTTGGATCCATGCCAAGAAGGCTTTGTTTTTTTTGGTAATACCCATATTACAAGCGCGCACATAAACCCAAATATTCATGGTGCTTAAACGATATTGGATCTAGTAATTTGTTACCGTATTGGATTTTTTTGTTTTTGCCACTTACTGGAAAAGTGTTGGGTTTATATTTTTTGTGCCTATATAAGTGATAGGTTTATATAGTGTGGAAATTTGTAAGAATTTTTTGATAGGATTCCTTGTAATGCATGGTATCCACCTTTGCGAATTTCCAATCACAGTCCTCCGAGCTTAGTTCCAACTCCTTTTCATGGTTTCCCTAAATTTATAACATATTTAAGTTTAAGCCTATGTTCCAACCATAGTTATCAGAACCGGACCGGCACTCGAACCGGCAAGGGGACCGGTTTCCGATCCAACCCGGTTCAGTGTGCAGTTCACTGTTCATAATTAAAAACAAAAACAATTGGCCCAGCTCAGCCCAAGCCCAGCCCTCCACCCGTTCAGCCTTGTCACATGCCACCTTTTCAATGCTTCGTTTTATGTCAGCCGCAGCCCCAACCCAGCCCTCCACCTTTTCAATCCCTCCACCCCAGACCAGCCATCTTCGGCCACTAGAAAGGGCGGCGACCGGAAGAGCTCGATAGCCACCGAAAACACCTTGTCAGCGTTTCCAGATGATGATGACGAGGTCAGCCCTGCCAACCGTCAGTCAACGACAGCTGTTTCCGTTTCCTTGTCGGGGGCTTTCGACAGGAAGGTTTCGAGGTCGAGATCGGTCGGATGCTGCAGCCAGAGTTTCTCCGGTGATTTCTTTAAGAGAATCACGACTGGCCTCGATGACTGCGCTCTCCGAAGGGTCGAGTCTTAGAGGGAAGGCAGGCCCAAGAACCACCACCTTCCGCAGCCCAGCTCCTCCATCGCCGCCGCGCACCACCATTAATGCATGAAGGAGTGAGTCAAGTGCGCCAGAATCATCTTTGGCGGCTTCTCCTCCTCCTCGTCGTCTTCCTCTTCCTCGTACAGGGTCCCGTCCTCCGGTGAAGGTAAGCCCGCTCACCTCCTCCGCCACCAGAAGAGGTGGAACTGGGCATTCACTAGCCCCATGAGAGCCTTCACCCGTCCCTGCCCCTCCGCCCCCACCCCCCGCCCTTCACTCTTCCTTTTCCCCCTGCCTCGCCCTTTCCCCACCTCCCGCCCCTCACCTTTCCTCTCCCCCTCCCCGCCCCCTCCACCTAGCCACCCCACAGTTGTCCACCCCCTAGCCCTCCACCCCACCTCCCTCCCCTGCCCCTCCGCCCCAACCCCCCACATTCACCCTTCCTCTTCCCCCCGCCCTTCACCCCACCTCCCACACCTCCACCTCCCTCCTCCCTCCTCTTCCTCCACCTTCCGCTCTTCTCTTATTCTCTTCTCTTCTCATCTTTTTTCTTCCTTTCTCTTCTAAATCGACAGATTTTTTTGTAAAAAAAAATTCCCCCTAAAAAAGTGAACCGGGAACCGACTGATTTTTCAAAAACAACCCGATTCAACCCGGTTTTAATACTATTTATTTGCAAAATGGTTTTTTATCTTAATTAAATCGGATTCGGTTTTCGGTCGGACCGCCGACCCGATCCGGTTCTGATAACCATTGTTAGGATATAAGTGTGTCTAACACTTATGTTTAGGATCAATATGTAAATATTGTTGCTTGAGGCACAAGTATCAATTAGTTTAGTATTAGGAACTTAGTTGCAATTCTCGGTCGGTACTGTTTTGTCTGTTCTCGCCTACTTTACCTTATATCTGTTGCACTGTTGAACGATTCTAATCAATCAAGTTATCATCTTTGATTCAGAGAGCTTTCTTCATCTTCTTCCTCGCCTTACCTTTCTTCTTCTCAAACCCTAAATCCAAACATCGTATCAAAGCTCGATCGAGCCTGAAATTTTCTGTTTTCAACCTTCCTTCTTGATTCATGGAAGAATCTAGCCCTGCCTTCGCCAACAAGAAAGTAGCTCAGCTACTTGGTGAGGAGAATTTCCAGCAATGGAAACAGCAGGTTCTACTCTCTGTAAGAGGGTATAACCTGGAAAGCCATCTCCATGGAGCTAACGTACCTCAGTTTCTGGAAGATGAAACTGGGGCTGCTGTCCCAAATCCTGCATACACGAAGTTCCTCCAGCAGGACAGCTCCCTCGCGTCTTGACTTCTTGCCTCTGTCTCCTCTCAGGTCAGTAGGGGTCTTATAGGGTGTATGTCAGCTGCTGCCATTTGGCAAAAGCTTCATAGAGATTTTTCATCATCGTCCACCACCAGAATCATGCATTTATATGATAGACTTAAGGTTAGGAAACATGTGCATCAACCTATGAAAGACTACCTCACTGAAATACAAACCACATGTGATAGTTTAGCTAGCTGTGGTCACCCTATAGAAGAGATGCAACAAATCTCGATTATTTTGAATGGGGTAAAGGGTCAATATGATAATGTCATTGCTGTCATTCATGCTAGCCAAAATCCTTACACTATCGCTTCTGTGAGTTCTGTGTTATTAGATGCTGAGTCTAGGCAGTCTGACCTCTTATTTGATGCTAGTGCTAGTGTCAACATAGCTTCTGCTAAGGTTCCCAATCCCAGTAAGCCCCCTGTGTCGTATGCTGAAAACAACTCTGGTAGAATGTCTGGTCTCCTCCCCTCACCCCAACCCACAAACCAAAATACTCAGTCATTTTCCTATGGTCCCCCACCATTTGGTAATCAACAATCTGGGAGGGGTAGAGGGCGTGGTAGGGGCTTTGGAAATAGCAGACTCCAATGCCAGCTGTGTGGAAAATTTGGGCATTTGGTGCACAGATGTTTCCACAGGTTTAATGTACAATTTACTGGTGTGACTGATCCTCAGTCCAACTCTCCTGCACCTTCAGCAAACCTGGCTGCTTATGACACTGAGCCTGACCCTTACCAACATCAACAACTGAACCAACCCTACCCTCCACCTCAGCTGCACAAAGTTCAGAATCAATCTCAACCACCTCAGACCACAACCATCCATCCTCCTAACACCCAAACACACTCTGTCTTGCAGTACTCACCCTATCCATCACCCTTACCACCTATCTACCCCTACATGATGGCCCCCCCATGTTACCCACCTCAGCCATATCAAGTTTTTCCAAATCCTCAGCCTCAACTGAACCCCATCCCTACTCAATCAGCATCACCTCAACCCCCTCAAGCCAATCACCTGTTATCCAGCAGCCATAACCCAGCCACCTCTGATGGCAGTTGGTTCCCAGATTCAGGAGCCACAAACCACCTGACGAATGCTCAGCCTTTCCAGAACATGACTTCTCCTTATTCTGGCCCAGGTAAGGTCTTAGTGGGAAATGACTCTACTCTTGATATTTCTGCTATTGGTTCTTCTACTTTACCTTCCACTGGAAAACCATTACTCTTAAATAACTTACTTTACACTCCTGCTGTCACTAAAAACCTGCTTTCTGTATCTCAGTTTTCAAAGGATAATCAGGTTTATTTTGAATTTCACCCATCGCATTGCCTGATCAAGGATTCACTCTCCAACAAGGTGCTGCTCAAGGGTTATGAGTCTGGGGGTCTTTATCGTTTAGACTTCTCTAGTTTTAGGTCTAAGTCTAATAATTTAGTCGAGTCTGCTACTGTTAGTCTAGATCAGTGTTTGAACCTTTCTACTGAATTTCAGTCTTTTTGTAATAATGCAGTTTTATCTGCTCAAAACTCTACCTTTCCGGTTATTAGTAATGACAATTCTGCTGCATGTGATGTTTATCATGGTACCTCTGTTTCTCTTCCTGCTTATAATGATGATGTCTTTGATGATTCTTCTGCTGTCACCTGTTTTAATAGTGCATCCTCTAATGCATTACCTGATTTTGAAATAAGCTGCTTTCTCAGCTCTTTGAAAACAACTGATCCTTCTCACCTATGGCACATGAGGTTAGGCCACCCATCTAGGAATATTCTTGTTAACTTCTTGAGATTACAAAATCTGCCCACTAAACACATATCCTCTGAGTGTACTGCCTGTGCAGTGGGTAAGAGTAAGACCCTCCCTTATCAATCTTCAGAAACTGTCTACTCTCGTCCACTCGAAATGGTTCAGGTAGATCTCTGGGGTCCTGCCCCTTTCTCCTCTAGTAACTGCAATTACTATCTTAGTATTGTTGATGCCTTTTCTAGATTTACTTGGATTTACTTTCTGAACCGTAAGTCTGATGCTACTAAAGCCTTCTGTGAGTTTCATCTCTTAGCAGAAAAGCAGCTTGGCATGAAGCTCAAGGCTGTGCAATCTGATGGAGGAGGTGAGTTCCACTTTCTTACTACATACTTAGCTCAGTATGGCATAGTTCATAGGATCACGTGCCCATATTCAAGCCAACAAAATGGCATGGTGGAGCGTAAGCACCGCCATATTGTTGAATTGGGTCTGACACTGCTTGCACAGTCATCCGTCCCTCTTCACTACTGGACGGATGCCTTCTCCACTGCTGTTTTCCTAATTAATCGCTTGCCTTCCAAGACTCTGGAGAACTGTTCTCCTCATGAGCTTATTTTCAATACCAAGCCTGACTACTCCTTTCTGAGAGTCTTTGGCTGCTTATGCTTTCCCCACCTGAGACCTTACAGGTCTCACAAGCTGTCCTTCAAATCAGAACCTTGTGTATTCATTGGGTTCTGTTCTGACCACCATGGCTATAAGTGTCTCTCTTCATCTGGAAGAGTTTATGTGTCACGAAATGTTGTCTTTCATGAGACAACATTTCCTTTCAGTGACACCACAGGACCTTTCTATGCTTCAAACACACCAAAAGCCTCCACTCCTTCCAAACCATTTTTCATACCCTGTGACCCATTCTTCCAACAACCCACCTCTGTTCCCTCTACTATCACCCATTCCTCAGGACCTCCTGTGCATGCCCACACGTCGGGGGAGTCAAGCTTACCCTCCACCACACCCTCCCAAAACATCACTTCTACTCAGCCTCCCTCTGCACCTGTTCCTGCTCCTGACCTTAGCTCCCCTACGAAGGTCTGTAGATATGTCCCTTCTGGTTCTACCCTTGTTTCCATTTCTGACCCGTTTTCCTCTGCACCACCACCACCAGCTCACTCTGATCAGTCCTTCCCCACCTCCCCACAAGCCCATCCACCCTCATCCTCTCGGCCCTCTCGCCCCAAATCTTCCACCAATGTACATCCTATGCAGACCAGGTCTAAATCTTCCCTTCATGAGATGTCCACTTCACTTGCCCTATCCACAGACCTGACTAACTCTGAGCCTCGTAGCATTCACGAAGCTCTTCAGTCACCTCATTGGTTTAAGGCTGTGCAGGAAGAGCTTACAGCTCTTACTGCCAACAACACCTGGACTCTTGTTTCCCTACCTACAGGTCGTATACCTATAGGTTGTAAATGGATCTTTAAAATCAAAAGAAATGCAGATGGGGCTGTTGTCAGATACAAGGCCCGTCTTGTTGCCAAAGGTTTTCCCCAAAAACCAAGCTTTGATTTTCAGGAAACCTTCAGTCCTGTCATTAAATCTGCCACTATTCGTATTGTTCTGTCCTTAGCTCTCACTCATAAATGGTGTATCAGACATGTGGATATTAACAATGTTTTTCTTCATGGTGACCTCCAAGAGGAGGTCTACATGACACAGCCTCCTGGTTTTGAGGTTCACTCTAATACTCCTAACCTGGTTTGCAAACTTCAAAAAGATTTATATGGTCTTAAACAGGCTCCCAGAGCCTGGTTTGAAAAACTGAAGTTTTTTCTCCTGAACTCCCTTGGTTTTCATGTTTCAACCTCAGATAGTTGCCTCTTTATCAAATCTGCCTCTGATTCTTTCGTGTTACTTCTTGTTTATGTGGATAACATTGTTATAACTGGCACTTCTGTTAATCTTGTTTTTAAAATTGTTGACTCTATAAATGCTCAGTTTCAGCTGAAAGATCTGGGAAACCTGAACTACTTCTTTGGCATGGAAGTAGTTTCAGGTGATGACTTTATTCTGTTAAATCAGAAAAAGTACATTCAGGAACTCCTGGATAAGCTAGGTCTGAAAGATGAATCTGAATTTCCCACTCCAATGACAGGTACTTGTTTGTCTAAGTCAAGTATGTCTTCCTGTTCCGATCTCTTTCATGATGAAACTCTATATAGGAGCACAATAGGTGCTCTGCAACATGTCTGTGTCACTCGACCAGACATTCACTTTTCAGTGAACAAACTGAGTCAGTTTATGCAGGCACCAAATAACAGCAACTGGAAGGCTGTTATTCATGTGCTGAGATACCTCAAAGGCACTCTCAATCATGGTCTGTTGTTCAGACCAACACCCCCGCCTGTCATAGACATCACTCTTACCTCCTTCTCTGATGCTGATTGGGGTGGTGATCAAACTGATCGCCGCTCCATCTCAGGGCATTACCTTCTCCTGAATGGTAATCCCATAATATGGAGCTCTAAGAAACAGACAGTAGTCTCTAGGTCGAGTGCAGAGGCTGAATTTAGGGCCATTGCCAATGCCATGTGTGAGATCATGTGGGTCCAATCCCTTCTCAAGGAAATTGGACTTCACACACCCACTGCACCTGTCATCTGGACAGACAACACAAGTGCTGTAGCTTTGTCTGAGAACCCCATCCATCACTCCAAGATGAAACATGTAGAGATTGATCTCTTCTTCATCAGAGAGAAAGTTCAAAATGGGGATGTCTTAGTCAACTTTATTCCAGCTTCAGAACAGACAGCTGATATCTTGACCAAGCCTCTGACAGAAATATTTTTCATTCCCTGCAGAAAAAAACTTGGAGTCTTCTCACTGGAGGAACTGGAGGATCGTGGTGTCTCCCCATTCCTTCAGCTTGGTTCCACTGCTCAATGAACTTCCCACACAGTCTGTACGTTTATTCTTTCTCTGTTTACTTAGTAACTTGCCTTGTCCTATGAGCTTTGGGACAACCATATGTTTGTTATTTGAGTTTTCCTGTTGACTGCACCTCTGTAATTTTTTGAACCTCTCTCTGTCCTTATGCATGAATGATCAACTCTATCTTGTTTCAATTAGTGCTTGTAATCTTGGTATGTTCTCGTCTGATTTCCATGTCTAGCATATACCTGAGTATCGCCTGTCATGTGTGCATTTCTCTCTTCTCTGATCATAAGCCTTGCCTTTGTGCATCACTGAATATATCTCTGAAAAAAAAAGAAACAAAACTGCTGCATTAACCATGGCATAGGGTATGGCTTGAGTCCAAAAATAGAGTGAAATCCAAAATTAAATGACAAAGTCATACTGAGGTTTTCACTCTTGAGGATGAAAAGATCAAGGCTCAAACCTTGCAGTCATACTGGTAAGATAGGAGCTCAAACTCCTCTGTCATGTTATGAATCTCTCAATTTTTCAAGACATTCCAAATGAATGAATAAAGCAGCAGTTAAAATGATTATATTAGTATGTCTGATGCACTTTGGCAACATTTTACTGATCTGGAATAGAGAGAATCATGCATATGATTGTGAATACTTGGTACTGTTTTTCGTGTTTTTTCAGATTTGTTCATGATCTTAGATTACAGACATTAATCGCCCTATGATCAGAGTTCTGATTACCCATACTAAAGACAGCACAGATGCTAAAAAAAATAAAAAATTGCATAGTGCATCTCAGCTAGGAGAACTCAGCCATACTACGCATTCTGCTCAGATGTGTCAATAAGGAACAGGCAAGTACTTCGTTCCAGAGAATGGATTTACTGCAGACTGTCAAATTTCAGGGAAAATCAAGTTTCGGATCAGCTCACATCACTCATACTTTGAAGATTTGGCGACCACGAGTACAGTTGGCGACCACAATGACAATATTAAGTTCATTTGGCAACCAAATGTTCATTTGGCGACCACAATAACAATATCAAGTTCAGTTGGCGACCACGAGTGCTTTTGGCGACCAAAGATCAAGTTTCAAAGACAAGATCAAGCATAGGGAATGTTAGGATATAAGTGTGTCTAACACTTATGTTTAGGATCAATATGTAAATATTGTTTCTTGAAGCACAAGCATCAATTAGTTTAGTATTAGGGACTTAGTTGCAATTCTCGGTCGGTACTGTTTTGTCTGTTCTCGCCTACTTTACCTTATATCTGTTGCACTGTTGAACGATTCTAATCAATCAAGTTATCATCTTTGATTCAGAGAGCTTTCTTCATCTTCTTCCTCGCCTTACCTTTCCTCTTCTCAAACCCTAAATCCAAACAACCATGGTTCCAACAACCACCACAAAAGTAAAAATTAATGGAACTTAGAAAAATTCTACTCAAAGATAGAGTTTAATGATCGATCCCTGTGTACGATAGGAAGATGTTAACTTTTGGGTCTTTCCATGTGAAGTTATATCAACCTTACTAATCATTTAGTAGACGCAAAGTTACTCAACTATTATAGGTTAGTACTAATGATGAGATAACTTTCTACTATGGTTATTTTCTCCCATTCTTATCCGTTTTGGACATGGACTGATTCTATAAGCTTCTATAAGAGTTGCATGTTCAACAATTTCTTCCGAGGTGGTTCTTCTTCTCAATTACATAGACAATTCTTTATCTCGGGAGTCACTTCATTACTCTGTTGAGATTCATTATCTTTTGAACCATTAAAAACATGTACTCAAGGTAATTTTCTCCCATACGCTGATTAGAATGTACTTGTCCTGAAATCACATCAATGTTGATTAAGTTGTCTGTTTTTGAAGTTAGATCTTGAAATTTCTAGTCAATTAAGTAGAATTTTCATTCTCAAAATGATTTATTTCACATGATTAATCTAATTCCTCTTAGATAAGCCAAAACTATTTTTGTTTAATCCTTTGGTTAGCAAATCAACAATATTATCATTCATCCCACATAATCGATTTTGAATTGTAGTCTCCAAGGAGTATGCCTGTGTGTTTATGTGAGAACACTGAAAACCCCCAATACTCCAACCAACTCGCACCAATAACGACAATGAGTGGCCAAAGATGGATTGAAAAGGCAACCCTCTCGCATACTTACTCAAACCTTACCGCTTATATTTCTACTGATTGCTTCTATTACTACCTCGTAAACTATGCTAGGGGGTCTCATGCTCAAATACCATCTATAAAAATTCAAGGCATACTTGACTTCTCAAGCGATGAAAAAATAATGCCCTTTACAACTACAATCTGACTCATCGGTTTCCAATCTGCGAGGGTTGAAAGGCTTGACCAAAGGGGGAAATTTAATGGACATGTCTACACTTACCATTAAATATTTTACTTGGTAACCTAATGATTGTATAATACATATCAAAATGTATATAGATTGACGAGAATTGAATTTGGCTAACTTAGAATATCCTCCAGAAAATGGCATAGCCACTCAATCTTTTCAGTGCATTTTTTTGGGGATTTAAACTCAGATTCCATGGTGGGTTTGACAATAAAATTTTATTATAAGGATCTCCATGACACAATTACATCTTCTAGCGGTAACACAAATTTAATCGTCGAGTTCGAGTCTCTTAAACCATATATCCAATTGACATCACTATGGTTTTGTATTGGAGATGAATATTTATTACCATGGAGACTTTAACTAAAATTATAATTCAAATACCTAAGTAATCTAAGTATTCTGTTGGATCTAGGCGCCGAATTTACCTCAAAACAAGAGAGGACTCGCAACCGACATTGAAATCGGTCATCCTTGTGGTAAAAAAGTCACATGACTTATGCGTGACAATATCAAATTACCTTTAATCTCTAAGGAGAAAGCCTCAAGCTCACCCTAATCGGGAAAATTATAAAATTTAGAACCTTCATCCACCAAGGCAAGAATCTCACCCTAACCCTCACAAGTAAAGAGGCGTGCACAACTTAAAAGGGTCGACCTGACTGCCTAAGACGAGGTGAACGCCCTTGTTTGCCCTCACCAAAAAAATACATAGGAAAAAAACCTAAGTGTCTAGGACTAGGGGTGAGCAAATTACCCATTTGGACCAGGAACCTACCCGAAACCGACACTTCGGGTAGGTTCCGGGTAGACGTTTTAAAATTTGGGTAGGTTCTGGGGAAAAAAAAAATTAAGAACCTCTTTATTTGGTTCCGGTTCTCGTATATGGGTACCCTAAAGGAACCAGAACCGGAATCATTTCTCTCTCTATATATATTATTAAAAAAAATTGTATATCTAAGTCCGTATTCTAAGTTTCTAACCAGCTACAGACTCTTGACTTCTCTCCTGAAGAGTGAAGACTCTTCTCTTCATCTGGCAGATTCGAAGACTTTTGGCTTCTCTCAACGCAACCTTTCGAGTCCCGCCTGGCGCAGCATCTCGAGTCTCGACGCCGACAGCTCAACCTCTCGACGACGCATCTTCTTCTCTCAGAGGTAATCGGTCTTGGTAAATCACTTTAGTTGTCAATCGGTCTGGGTAAATCACTTTAGTTGCCAATCTGCATAGCTGAGTTGTCAATTGTAGTCTGCAATCTGCATAGCATCTAATTGTCGTAGTCTGCATAGCTGAGTCTGCAAGCGTAGTCTAATTGCCAAATTCCAATCACCGTAGCATCTAGTTTAGGGTACTCTCTTCTTTAGCTTGCAATTGGGAATGATTTTGGATGAGTTCATTGCTGGTACTCTACATTTTTCTCCAAAGATGCACTAAGAATTAGTGTAACTGCTAGATTTGGTCTTAGGATCGAGTTTGGATGAGCATCGTTATTCTGGAGTAGGGTCCTAGTTACATTGATTCTTAGTGCATAATAATAGTTAAAGATATCATTAAACTTGACCATGATCCACGAAAAGATCTCAAACACCAAATCTAAGCCATCAGGTAATGAATCGTAAGATATTGTCCTAGGTATAAATACGTCATGATTATCCTTTTTAGTAAAGATGCATCCTGAATTATATACATTCGAACCCTATACTCACATAAGCATCATAGAGGGATCCAAAAAAACAACCTCCCTTGTCCCTTTCTTGTGGGTTAAGGAGTTTCCACTCCGGTCGTCCAACGAGTCTGTGCAGGCGATATTAGAAATCTTTTTGATGATTTTGAGGATTTTTTTTTACCTAGGCAAAGCAGATCATGAATTAGAAGGCAACCTCCGAACTAGACCTGTTAAATTCTCACCTAAAACGAAAATGACCCAGACCCAACACGAGTTTAAGTCATGAAAAGAAGGGGAAGTCCACTTCTTCCAATTTTTTGTCTTCCCCATGGGTAATCAGGGACCCAAAAAAAAGTACGTCTCTTAAGCTCCCAGAATCGACCAAGATTCTTTTAGACGTCAAAGACGTTATTTTTTCGCAATGATAACTGACATGTCTTCGGGTGGACTGGTGACATGCTCCATGTACTCATATGAGAAGGAAATGACGATACTTTCAGTTGGGCATATCATTTTCCCAAGGGTCGCTTGAGTCGATCTGTTGGCATCATAGAATTTACGAGCTTCATTGGTTTCCCTTCCGGAGGCGAAACCTTCTCTAATCATGTTTATCATGCCCTTCTTATAATTGGAGGTGCCAGAAATTAGAGGAGGGAAATGCCTTATTTCTTTACTTCCGGGGCTTCGAATTTTTTCTCTCTTGAAGGCTATAAAATTCTTCAATTACCCCATTTGGATCAACGTCTCAATATCCCTATTTAGGATGCAATAATCATCGATGTGATAGGTACACTATACGTTTAAGTACTTCCCCATAGGGGCCCTGGCCTTTCTTGGTATGAGTGGCATCGCTACATGATTTCACTCCATGTCTCTCTGCACGGATGGTATTTCCCTGGTTAAGGGTGTGAATACACGGTGACTAGGGAGACACCTATGTTCATCTTTTTTTAGTGGCGCTGCTCGGGCGTTTTTCCTTCTTAGATTTTTCGCTTTGATGTAGATGACACCTATTTTCACATCCCTGCCTTAGGGACTCCTCCTGGTCCTTAGACCGCTCCAGGTTAATAGAAGCCTTCACTCTGTCTGCTGGTTCCTCTTGGTTGTAGACATGCATAACCTTGTGCTATCTTTTACAACGACACTTCTCAATCCCAACCCTCTCATGGATGCCCTTAAGATCTTTCCTTCTAAAATGATTTGGTCAATATCGTTCAAGATCATGTTAAAACGACTGTAGTATCTTGCTAATGACTCAACTTTTCCCCAACGAACGTCATCCAAGAAACCTACATCCTTTAGAAGTTAGCGTTCACCCATATATTATTGAATGAAATTCATCTTTAGATCGTCCCAAGAACTAACCGACGCCTCGGGTAGGACAAAGAACCAATAGTAGGTGTTGCTTGAGAGTGTCACCAAAAATAGAAATGCAAAGTGGTTATCGTCGCTCGTCATTCCCAATAGTGATGATTCCTGTTTCTGTATATGTTATGTGGGATCACCCTAGCCTACATAATCAAGGATGGTTCGATATGTTATGTCATTAGTGATGTGAATAGCCTTATATGTCAAGAGACTCAAGCCACGAAGATAAAGGTTTTTGCAAGCATATTTAACAAATCCTGATAAGGAGGTTAAGTCTTATTTATTTTGACTCTTGTTCTTAGTTTGTTGATGTGTGTTTTCAACAATTAATTAGCTTAATTATGTTTGGGCGATTAGGGTTAGGTCTTTTAATTAATTTTGTTTATTTTGTGGTCTTTTAAGGGTTTAGTTGGGCTGAAAAATGCCCAATATAGTTAGATAAGTCCATTAGAGTTTCTTTTAATTAATTATAGGTGTCATTAGGTTTTTTTTGGAGTCTTTTAATAACAACCTAAGGGCATGGCCGAATTTCAAAGATTAGATTGAAAAAAATATTTTGTGAGGGATTTTCTTCTCTTGGTTCTTTAAGAACTACCGAACTTATCAAATTTATATGTGGCGTTCAACCCCGACTTATCAATCAAGTTTTCCATCCTTGGTTGTGGCATCTTCATACCACCCACCCTTATCCTGAAGCAGAAAACGGTTTGCATCATCTTGCTAGAATTTTTGTCTCACAATCGACGAGAATCGTATCATTTGGTATAAGAGCTCAACTTCTAGCGTCAGGTTTATCCAATCTATATTGTTTATTAAGTTTAGCTTTTATTAGGTGATTCTATTCAGCCAAAGAAAAAAAATTGAAATACGATCTATCTAGAGAGTCTCAATCAATTGTGCCTGCACTTAGAGAATAAGTCTGGGATTTCCATTGTTTCCCCTCTGAGGATTAAGTCCGTCGGAGGTTCGTTTATAAGAGTATAACAGGTCAATAGTGTGTAATGCTACGTTAATTTTAGAATGAAGATGGGTGAGAGTATTTATAACACTTACCCCTGACCTGGGAGGAGTTAATCCTGACCATGGTCATCCCAGGTGTCGCCTGGTCAAGTGACCATGGTTATGCCTTGAGTCGTGTGCTGCCTGGTGTCTTGTGCATAGTGTTGTTGTGCCCTATGCCTCTGCCCCATGCCTAGTGCTTGTGTGCCATGTTTTCCGGGCCTTTGTCTGTTGTGCATGTATCCCCATTACCTTCTATCTGGCCTCGAGCTTTGTGTTGTGTTTGTGTCATAGGAAGGATCTTAAGGGAAGGTTGACTTCCAATTGGAGCGCCTCTAGGGCGTACCACTATGGCACACCTCTATATTGTAGCGTCCAGGGGCTTGGCATGAAGTGTCACTGGCGTGTTTATAGGGTGATGGCAACGATAAACATTAAGTGGATTATGTATCCTTGGGTTCATGGTGGACACGCCATCCTTAGGTGAGTCAAGTACGACACCATCAATTATTTCGAGTCGGGTCGGTCCTCAGACGGGTCATCCGAGGATATGTGGACTGATACCCAAGATTTTGCCCTCAAGCCAAGGGTGAGTAGCACTCGCCCTTGGGGTTGAGTATATTTTAGAGCAATCGCTATACTAAGGGCTGAGCTCGGCACTTTTCCAACTTCCTTCCATATGGCGGTGCGCCGTGCGATCCATGGATGCCACACCATGAACTAAAGTGAATGGAACGGCGTGCCATACTTGAACTTCTGCCCGTTGAACTTACTTTCCGTTCGTTGGATTTTTGACGGTTGAGCTTCCGCCCGTTGTAACCTTTTTGAATTACAAACCAGTCGACTCAGGGGATGAAACGTGGCAATACACCATTTTTTTTCAAATTTGAATTTTGCCTGGCTGTGATCGTGCCACGCGGCAAAATATCTTTGCCTTTTCAAGGCAATCTTTCGGTTTCCTAAGAATGATTTCTGAGAGACCGAATCGGGCGTGCGAACCGTTTTTAGGGGGAACCGTTGACTGGTCAGACTGCTATTTTTCCTGAACCAGTCATTCAAACCGTCACTTCATCTCCTACAAATACTCTTCTTAGACTATTTTCACCATTTTCGGCCCCACTTCGGATTTTCAAATTTTCTCACTCTAAAAATCCTCATCATTCTCTCTAGAAATCCCAACTCCATCCGGCTAAAATTCGACCATCTCTCCTTGCGACGCCCCACACACTCGAGACAAGATTGCTCCTGTTTCCTCGGATCGCATTATTCAGAATGTCAAAGGAAACCGGAAACTCCCGATTTTCAGATGAGGCCAACGTTTTCTTTCCTACTGTGTTTTCAGACCCGAAGCCAAAGATGATTTCTTGAGCCCTGTTTGAAAAAGCTGTCGATGAGTCGGGGATGGATGAGAGTTATTTTTCTCGTGATCCTATTCGCGATGAGACGGACCATCAAAACCCCCACCCCGTGAGCGTACCTTAACCAGGTGAGATTACCATTTCCCCCCTTCAAATTGATGTGGGGTTAAGGTTCCCTTATTGTCCTGAATTGGTGGAGATGTGTACGTATTACGAGGTTTCTCCTACCCAACTTTCCCCGAACGCTATTCACGTTTGAGTTGGTTTTAAAATCTTTTTCCATGAACGTGGATATTTCTATTCCCTTTCCTTGTTTTGGCATTTTTATCGCCCTGATTCCAATAATTGCGGCGTCTTTATCTTTGTTTCCCGTAGTCCGATGTTAATAGTCGGCCATGGGACACTTTTCGTCCCATTGTCCAATGTTTCAAAACCCGGAATTCCAATTGGAAGGCCTGGTATTGTTTTTGTTTAAGGGAGGTGTCTCCTTGTGTCTCAATACCAAGACACAGCGCGATCTAATTCCTTCTATGGAGGAGTGTACGTATGCGTACGTGGAGACACTCTCACAAATCATTATAGAGCATGAACATGACGACACCATTTACATATACAAGGTGACGACCGAGGAAGATTTAACGCGCGTCAGCATTTCATCAACAGTGCGTCACCCTTCCCCACAATGCCGGGTAATAACTCTTTCCCTTTCCTTTTGCAGAGCAGGATTTTGCGCCTCGCTCACTCCTTTACTGTTATCCTGGAACAACAGTGTGGCAAGAAGTCCTCTTTGAGGAGCAGCGACGGTCCTAAGGATTCCAAGAGGAAGCGCGCTACGAGTATGAGCGAGAAGAAGAAGGCGCACTATTAGGATTACGTCAATCCTCTTACGGCGCCGCAAGATATCCTCAGTCCTGACAGGCAGGAGGCAATGCATGCCTTTAAAGGCATGGTCCCTTACTCTCGATATGCTAACGATACCCTTCTACGTCGACAACTTAATATTCTCCATACTAAGAAATATGGCGCGACTCTATTGACAAATTTGATGATTACATGACTTAGTGCAATCGAGATACCTTTATCCGATATGCTAACGATACCTTCATCCGACCGATTGCACTATGCTGAGGAGAGAGAGTGTCGCCTCAAGGATCTGGAGCGTCAGTTGGCGTATGCGGAGCGACGCCTTGTGGAGGAGCATGTTGATACAAAAGACCTTCGTGCGGAGGTGATAGAGAGGGCGAGCGCTTGAAGTTGGCGCTTGCAGGGGTGGATAATGTCTCTTCCGACATTGACGATGTTCATAGGCAACTCGATCTTTCGAAGGTTGAGTGTGCTCAATGGGAGATGCGCGCCCTGTCAGCGGAACAGAAAGTGTTCCAACAGGAAAAGGAGATGCCTCTTTTGACAAAGCGGTTGAGGACTATAAGGGGAGCGCCTCTTTTGACAAGGATACGACCATAGCGTGTCCCTCCACTTTTATTGCGTTCTATGGCTCAATAGAGGAATACGTGCAATAGTTTTTCCCAAACTTTGACCTGGCGCGCCTTAAATGCATGAAGAGCTTCTTGGAAATGTGGTGCATGGAGAAAGAAGTGGATTACTCCGAGAGCAAAGCGGAGTCTAAGGAATCTCTTCCCCCTCCTACAAGTGTGCCGTCGGTTGAAGGTGTTCAGCCGCCCCTGCCTAAAGGCGAGAGACTTCCAACTCCTTTTCCTCTGAGTGAAGATGTGGTACCCCCACAAAAATTGGCGAGCGTTGACTTTTCTGTTGAAGTATCGGGTGGTCGCCAGTCGCATTTTAGCTTGGGCCTTGTCTAATTGCCATTGATTTTCTTATGCAAGATCGAGATCTGTTCTACGTTTGATTTCGTTCGCTTCAGTGTTAAAGTGTAGGATTCGACGGGTGCTACTGCTTATGATCCGTACACTAAACTGAATGGCGTTTCCCCCCGTTGCTGCTTTGGGTGTTGTTCGAATAGCCCACGGTACATTATCCAGCTCTTCTACCCAGTTTCATTTGAAGGCTTGAACTCGGTTTTTGAGTCCTGCCAGGACAACTTTGTTGGCTGCTTCGGCGTGCCCATTCGTTTGAGGATGGTGTAATGAGCTGAATCTATGATCGACATGGTATTCTTCGCAGATCCACTTGAGTTCCTTTCCTACGAATTGTGGACCATTATCGCTTATGAGTATTTTGGGGACGCCGAACCGCGAAAATATGTTGATTTTCAGGAACTTGATCACTTGGAATTCAGTTGTAGAGGCCAAAGCTTTCGCCTCTATCCACTTGGTGAAGTAGTCGATCGCCACTATAATGCGGGTTCTTTGCCCAATGCTGAAGGGAAAGGGGCCCAAAATGTCTATTCCCCATTGGGCGAAAGGCCAGGCGCCCGCCATTAGGGATAGCAGTGTTGGTGGTTGGCCTGATCGTGGTGCGAACTGTTGAAAAGTCGCTCATGGTGCAGTCTGAGAAGATGGCAAGTAAAGGAATGGAATATTTAGAATTATCAGGTGATTGACAATGCAAAAACTAATTATCCTTCCTATTGACACCAATTCAAATACTACTGATCCCTAACAGAATTATTCTAGAAGATGACTACGTGTCCTTAGTTACTTATTCCCCACTATTCTTGTCAGCATTTGCACAGATGGTGGCCTGGGCCTTCATTGGTGTATCGAACTGAGCCTGCTCCGATGCTGCAACTTCTGATGGGTTGGACTTGGTAGAGTGGTCTGCAACAATTGCCCCCTATTGGGAACCTTGTACTCAAGGTGAAAGAGTGGAAATCTGTTGGAAAATTCAGTGACAGCTTCCCAAGTAGCATCATCCAGTGACGAACCTTCCCAATGAACCAAGACCCGTTGAATGCGCCTGTTTCGAGACCCGGACAGTTTGGCTATCCATAATGGCAAGCGACATAGCTGGAGCTGGTTCATCCACTGAAGCTGGTAGAGAAATTTGATGTGGTTGATCACCATAAGCTTGCTTAAGCAGAGACACATGGAAAACAGGGCGGATACGAGCAGTTGCTGGAAGCTGCGGACGGTATGCGACTAAACTAATGCGTTGTAGAATAGGAAAGGGACCAAAATATCGAGGTAACAACTTATGACTATTATGAGCCTTCAGAGCTGCCCGCTTATACAAATGTAACTTCAAGTAGACTCTATCACCCACTTCGAAGTGTCTTTCAGTCTTTTTCTTATCAGCGTAGTGCTTCATTCGATTCCTATCACGCTCCAACAGAAACTTGAGGGTTTGAATTGTTGCATCCCTGTGTCTGAGAAGCAAATCACATGCTGGTACTAGAGAATCCCTTGGAATGTATGGAATATGGATTGGATTTGGGTAACCATACAGAGCTTCAAACGAAGTAGTTTTAATTGTCGAATGTGGTGTGGTGTTGTACCACCATTTGGCAAGAGGAAGCCAATTAACCCACTTAGCTGGTTCCTCACTGGTCATGCACCAAAGGTAGGTTTTTAGGCAGCGATTGAAGACTTCAGTCTGTCCATCAACTTGTGGATGATACCCCGAGTACAACTTCATACTAATCCTTGATGCGAAAACAGATGTCGCCAAAAGGTACTGATGAACACAGAATCACGGTCACTAACAATCGATCGCGGTAGCCCATGTAACCAGTAGACTTGATCAAGGAATGACTGAGCCATCGATGTTGCTGTATAGAGATGATTGAGCCCAATAAACTGAGAATATTTTGTTAACCTGTCCACCACAACCATGATAACCTCTTTTCCCTTCGACTTAGGCAACCGTGTTATGAAATCCATAGATAAGTCTGTAAAAATACACCCTTAGGTGTAGGTAAAGGTTCAAGGAGACTCGGACTCGCCAAGTTCTCATACTTGTGTGCCTGGCAGATGAGGCATTCCCGGATGAACTGCCTGATATCTCTCTTAGCACCTATCAAGTATAATAGAGCAAGCACACGTTGCGTGGTAGCATGTGTGCCTGAATGGCCACCCACACTGATGCATACAGTAATTCCAACAGCTCAGCTCGTAATGCTTTGTCCGGCCCAACAACCAACTTCCCTTTTTTCCACAATAAAACATATTTCCATACAAAAGTAGAGGAACCCAAACCTGCTTGAGCTTGTTGAAGAAGGCGAGAATGATTGACATCCAAAAGCCATCTTGCTCGAATACGCTCCAACAATGCAGGCGACATGAAGGTATTTTGAGAATGATCGACATCCAGCAGGTATTTTGAGACTTTGCGGATTCGTACGAATTATAAATCGGTGATCAATCAAGTAATAATGCCATATTTTTTATTGCGAACAAGATGGCCAAAAGTTTTTTTTCATAGGCTGACAGGACCTGGTGTCGAGGAGAAAGTGTCTGACTGATAAAAGCAATCGGATGGTCCTGCTGCATAAGTACAACACCAATACCCATCCCTGATACATTTGTCTCAATTTCAAATGTCTTATTGAAATTGGGAAGTGCCAATACTGGAGCTGATTAGAGACCCAACTTGAGTTGCTCAAAAGCTGCATCAGAACTTGCTGTCCATTTGAAACAATCCCACTTAAGCATGAATGTGGGTGGTTTCTTATGGCTCCATAGTTACAGATGAATCGCCGATAGTACCCAACCAACCCGAGAAACCCCCTCAATTGCTTCAAGGTGGAAGGTTTCCGCCAGTTTACGACAGCCTTAATCTTAGATGGATCGATGGAGACATCATTACCTTAGATAAAAAAAAAACAGATACTCCACTTTACATCCTGCAAATGAACACTTTGATCTCTTGGCAAACAATTGATGATCACGCATCAATTGTAGAGTCAGGCGGAGGTGCTCCATATGTTGCTGCAAGGATGAACTATAAATCAAGATGTCGTCAAAAAACACCAGTATAAATCGACGGAGGAATGACTTGAAGACAACATTCATCAGATTTTGAAATGTAGCAGGGGCGTTTGTCAGGCACAAAGGCATGACTAGAAACTCGTAAAGACCTTCATGAGTACGAAAAGCTGTCTTGTGCACATCCCAATCCCTCATCCTAATATGATGGTATCCTGAACGTGAATCCAACTTAGAAAACACCCTAGCTCAATGCAGCTCATCGAGCAATTCCTCAACTAATGGAATAGGATACTTGTTCTTGATTGTGGCAGCGTTGAGTTTCCGGTAGTCTACACACATCCACCATGTTCCATCTTTCTTCTTAACTAGCACAACCGGTGATGAAAATGCACTTTTACTGGGTTAAATTATCCCATTCTGCAGCATTTCCATGACAAGTTTCTCCAAAACTGATTTCTGGACGTTCGGGTATCGATAAGGCCTAGATGAAATAGGTATCGATCCATGAAACAAATCAATGGTATGATCAAAGGCTCTATGTGGTGGCAAAGTCATAGGCATCTCAAATAAATCAGCAAATTCAGTCAGCAATGAGGTAACAACATCAACCTGGTCAGATACTATATGCAGTGGTGTCGACGAAAGCAGGGTAGCCACGCTCATACTGCATAAATGAATAGAGGCAATCACATTCTTCTTGCTTAGCAGCTTATCCAATCTAGTGGCATCCACAATATCCAGAGATTCGGTTTTCTTTCCCCTGATTGTACACAAATCAGTTACATTATAGAACTTCATGTAAAGTTCACTGAAATTCATTACCACATCTCCGAACTGGGCTAACCAATGAGCACCATGAATCATATCGCAATTTTCTAAGGGTAGCAATAACACATCAGCACTGTAAGGTTTTCCCTGAATTGTCCAATTGAAATTGCGGTAAGCCAAATGACAATGCATAATATTACCGTTAGCCACCATGATAGTAAAGGGCTCTAGGTCTATGCAATCACAACCTAAACGCTTGGCCGTAGTAGCATCCAAAATATTATGGGTACTACCTGAATCCACCAAGATGTGGAGTTGTCTTTGTCCAACGAATCCATCGACCTTCAGTGTCGAAGTCTTAGTGAACCTGAAATGGCATGTACTGAAATTTGAGGTTGCTCATCCACCTATAACTCATCCTCAAGACTATCCTCTGTTTCGGCATATCGCTCCTTTACTTCGACCATAAACAAGTGGTGTTTCTTGCACGTATGGCCTGGTGAGTACCTTTCATCACACCCAAAGCACAATCCCTTGGCTTTCTTATCGGTTATTTAAGCAGGTGATAAGATGCGGTTTGCACGAGGCTTGTGGGTCTTCTCCCCTGTTCCTCCAGATTCTGTAAGGTAAGCCAGTTTAGGTAGTGGTAAAGGTGGTGGAGGTCGTTGCCTAAATGAACTGGCATTCGACTCTTGTCTTACTTGCAGTGTTGCTTCCTGCAGTTTAGCTAGGGAAAAAGCACCATATAACGTCTTTGGTTGTATCATCCGAACAAGTCCCTGCAACTGCACTTTTAACCCTCCAATGAAGATACGAAGGACATGTCGTTCTGTCAAAGGATCGGCCAACTAGGCTCTATGAAATAATGAGGTAAACTCTTGATAATAAGCAGTCACTGTACCTGATTGCTTCACATTCTTCATGTCCATAATGGGATCATCAAAAGGTCCATCCCCAAATCTGGCACGTACTGCAGAGCTGTATTCGTCCCACAAAACCGGTGTTTTCTGCAGTTCCTTCATCTGCATAAAGGTTTGATGCCAAATCAAGGCGTCACCCTTCACATGGATCGTGACCAAATCCAGTTTGATGTTCTCCGGAACAGAGTCCACTTTGAAGAAATGGTTACAGAAATAGAGCCACCCCACAACATCGTCTCCATTGAATTTCGGAAAGTTAATATGCCCAAAACGGAATGAACGTCCGGTTGAACTGCTGCCATGTTCTGCAGGAAGATGCATTCGATCCCCCTGTGGTTTGTCACCTTCATTCTCACTTAAAATACCCCGATGGTGTATGTAATGAAAGTGCTTCAGGATCCCGTGCATTGTATCCTTGATTTCTTCCATAGTGGTGGCGTGATCATACACAGTCCGACGCAAGTCTGTCAATGTTCTCTCCGTAGTCTGCCACCTTGTTTATGCCATGACCGAAGAAGATTGGAAAAAAAAATGGACAATATAGGGGATTAGAAACAGAAAGCAGGGAAAGGTGGTGCTTGGCTTTGATACCAAATGGTGCAGTCCGAAAAGATGGCAAGTAAAGGAATGGAATATTTAGAATTCTCAGGTGATTGACAATGCAAAAACTAACCCTTCGTATTGACAGCTACTCAAATGCTACTGATACCTAAATAATTTATTCTAGAAGATGACTACATGTCTTTAGTTACTTATTCCCTACTCTTCTTGTCAGCATTTGCACGGATGGTGGTCTGGGCCTTCGCTAGTGTATCGAACTGAGCTTGCTCCAATGCTGCAACTTCTGATGGGCTGGACTTGGTAGAATGGTCTGCAATAGCACACTTCTTTGTCAATTCTGCCGCATCTTTAGGTTGGCCAATAGTAGCCTAATCTGACGATTTTGCGCATCAATGAGCATGCACCTTCATGGCATGCGGCAACTCCTTCGTGAGCTTCAGGGAGAAATCTTTCTGTCTCGGAATGAGAGATGCACCTTATATAGGGAGTTGAATATCCTCGCATATAGAGCTCTCCATCTATGAGAAGATAGCTTGTAAACAGACGACTTATTTTTGCAGACTCGCTTTCGTCTTCTGGGAGTATTCCTTCTTTCAAGAAGTTCCGGAACAGAGTCATCCAAGTTACCTGCCCTAGAATGTTGAAGACTTCTGCTCAGTTGTCGAGAACCGAATATAGAGCTTGTTCCAGAAATTGTACATCCTGAATTCTTGTCCCTCCAAACGCCAACTTGGTTAGAGAGTCTGACAGCTGGTTGTCTTGGTGAGGAATAGACTCAATTGTGAAAGTTAGGATTTAGGCGATGCGTTTTTAGATATCTCGAGGTACTTTTTCATATTTTCCCCCTTTGCTTCATAAGTGCCATTTATTTGATTGACAATTAGCTCTGAGTCGCTTTTTTCCATGAGTAATGTTATGCCCATTTCTTTAGCGAGTCGCATTCCAATGATAAGAGCTTCATATTCAGCCTCATTGTTGGTCACCTTAAAAGTAAAGGCGATCGTATACTTTAAGGGCTATCCCACAGAGTGGATGAGAATTAATCCTTCCCCCGAGCCTTCTCTTGAAGAGGATCCATCACTATAGAGTTCTCAGCCTTTGCTTGTATCTGCTGACTGACTTGGCTGGTTTTATGCTTCTGCTAGACCATTGCATGTACTTTCCATTATGAAATCTGTCAATGCTTGACCTTTGATGGTCGTTTTCGACGCAAATTTGATATTGAATTCGCTCAACTCGATCGCCCATTTAACCATTCTTCCTGAAGAGTCTGGATTCAGCAGGAAGTGTTTGAGAGGCTGGTTGGTGAGGACTGTAATGGCGTGCGCATGAAAGTATAGTCTTAACTTTTGCGCAGCAATAACTAAGGCATAAAAATACTTCTCAATCTGGACATATTTTATTTCAGCCGAATCAAACATCTTGCTTACAAAATACACTGGACTCTGCTAAATTTCCTTTTCTCTTATTAATATGGCACTGGCTGCAACCTCGCTAATACTCAGATAAAGAAAGAGTTGTTCGCCGGGAATGGGCTTCGCCATAGATGGGAGTGTTTGAAGGTGCTGCTTTAAGGATTGGAAGGTAGCCTCACACTCCGGTGTCCACTCGAACTTGCGGTAGGCCTTGAGGGTATTGAAGATAGGGAGTGACCTTTCGCTCACCCTTCAAAGAAAGCGATTGAGTGAGGCCAGGCGGCCATTCAGACATTGGACCTCCTTGTGGCAAGTTGTTGACTTCATCTCCTCGAACGCTTTGAGTTTCTCCGGGTTCACCTCTATTCCACTCTCGCTTACCATAAATCCCATAAATTTGCCTCACTTAACTCCGAAGGCACACTTTGTTGGGGTTAGGCGAACGTTGTGCCTCCTCATGAAGTCAAATGCTTCTCGAAGGTCTTCTATGTGAGGAATTCACTTTATTGTCTTGACGAGCATGTCGTCCACATAGGCCTCCATGTTGCGGCCCAGCATGTCTTGAAACAGTTGGTTTACCATTCGCTGATAGGTTCCCCCGCATTGATCAGACCGAAAGGCATCACTTTGTAGCAAAGTATATCTCCGTCTGCATAGAACGCCGTGTGGGCTTCATCGGCTGGGTGCATTCGATTCTGATTGTAGCCTGAATAGGCGTCCATGAAGCTCAGCATTTCATGACCAGAGGTTGCGTCGACCAACTGATCAATTTGAGGAAGGGGATATGAATCTTTCGGGCAAGCTCTGTCCAGGTCGCGAAAGTCGACGCACATTCTCCACTTTCCGTTTGATTTCTTCACGAGAAATGGGTTGGCTACCAAGCTCTGAAATACCACCTCCCTTACAAAGTCGGCTTCAATCAACCTACCTCTTTCTTTCCAGATCGCCAAACGCTTGTCGGATCCAAATGACCTTGTCTTCTGAGTGATCAGCTGTATCGAGGGATCTATCCTTAGCTCATGAGAAATTATGTCGGTGCTGATGCCTGACATGTTATTGGGATTCCATGCGAAGAGTTCCTTGAATTGTTTCAAGAGGGAAGTTAGGGCATTTCTCTGGTCGTCGTTCAAGGTGGTCCCAATGCGCACTTTCTTTTCTCGACCATCGATATCAACCTTTGCTAACTCATCCATTGGCGTTGGCCTGGCCTGCTCCTCACACGGGTCAACCTCTGTCACGATGGCGAGGGTTTCCCTTTGGTTCTTCCTGCGAAGGCAGTTCACATAGCAATGACGTGGGGCGGGTTGGTCTCCTAGGACTTCTCCGATCCCATTTGATGTGGGGAACTTCATCTTTTGATGGACTGTGGAGGCCACAATTTAATGAGGATTGATGGTGGTCCTTCCAGGATGACATTGTACGATGTAGGAGAGTCGACCATACCTTTATGCTTTTCCATCCTTTGCCCAGAATTACCGACAGGGTTATGGCTCCCAGCGGATAGGTTGTTCTCCCAGCGAAACCGATGAGGGTAAAGTCGATTCGCTTGAGGTCGCGCTTGGATTTGCCCATTTTATCGAAGGCGTCCATAACAGAACATCTGTCGAGCTGCCCAAATCCTCCAGCAATCAGGTTTATCACTCTCCTGCTCTAGGATGGGCCAGATTGCTCGGACGGAGCTGGCGAGTGGTTTCTACGTGGGGGCGTTCGACTTTTGTCTAGTCCGGCCTCAAATTCCTTCAACATGCCTCTCTGTATCAGCTTGTCGATGTCGCAATTGAGGACGCGCCAATCAAAAGTTTTGTGGCCCTTGGCCTTGTCATATCTGCAGTAGCTTTCTGTATCCTTCCCCATTGGCTGGGCACTCTTACGGGGTATTGGTGGCCTTACAGAGACCTTATTTCCATCTCGACTAGTACCGCCGAGATCTGTATGTTTAAAGGCGTGAAATACTCAGGGACCTCTAGATTTCTAGGCCCTGCTGTTTCAGATCTGGGATTGTCTCGACCCTTCTTATCCTTCTTTTCCTTCCTACCATCGCGTCGGGGCTCCGGAACCACCGTTAACGAGGTTGTCAGGAAATTGGCTTCAGAGTTCGCGCTTTCCAAGTCTATAAAACCTTTCGCCCTCACTGCTAGCTCCTACATCGTCTGTATCTCCTGAACGTGGTAGCTGTTGCGTAGTTTCCTCAATGTTTTGTTGGCCACATCAAGTCCTCTGTAAAAGGCTCGAATTATCTCCTCATCTGCGACTCAACGATCTATTTATGTGACGTTCTTATAAAAACATCAATAGAAGTCAGCCAATGATTCTCCTAGTTGCTGTTTGACTGTGTCTAAGGCGACCACACTTTTCAGCAGTTGGCACTCGCCCATATATCGTTCCAGCAATTTGCTCTTGAGTTCGTACCAGGTCCCTATTGATCCTGCAAGGAGGCCGAAGAACCAGGATGACGACGAGCCCGAAAGGGTCGCCAGAAATAACAGGGCTAAGTGATTCGGATCGTTCGACTTACCCAAAAGAGAGGTTTCATGCTTGTTGACATGTATGATAGGATCTCCTCCACCACTGTATTCGGGTATGGCCCTGGCGACTACATCATTTGGAATTTTGATCATTTACAGATCAGTGGTGAAGGGATGAGCTGATCGCTCCCGGAAGGGAGGCATGACGGTCCCACATTGTTCCTTGAGCCTTTTGCTGATAAGCTCCTCAAGAGTGCACATATTCCACTGTCCTCCAGTCGGTGCAGAACTGGATGGATTGACAGAGTGGGTAACTGTCGGCGCCTGGGTGGAAGTCGGAGGTAAGGACTATTGTCTAGAAGTCAACTCTTGATCTTCTTGAGGGGCAGTGGTGCCAGGATTTTCAGTTTCTACTTGTCGTGGCCCCGCGTGTCGAGGATAATCCTGAGGATCAGGGCTTGCCTGCGAGGCTGTCTTATGATGGTCTCAAAGAGGGATATCATCTATGCGGTTAACTGAATGGTTTCCCTAGCCACTTGAACGGTTGGTAGAGCTGGAATCTCTGCGGCTCTTGGAACGAGGTCCGGTCTGGAATTGCCATTGTGTTCTCGTGCCGGCCTCATAGGGACAGCATTAGGGACTGCTTCGATAGCAGGTTCTTGAGGGAGCGGCGAAGCGGCGGCGGAATCAGAGGTGTTTGAGGACTGCTCATTGGCATGGTTCCGACGATTGCGATTAGAACGAGTCTGCATGATTTTTTTGCTCGTTCCCACATACGGTGACAAATGTTAGGTCTGAAACTCCCTGGTACTGACTCGGCAGTGAATTGAATGCCAAAGGATGGATGATCACACGCTTTCTCCTGAGCTCCGGTGAACCTGGAAGAAGGGGATCGCAACAGAGGGGGTGTCTCCGGGTCCATCTCTGATGCTTAAATGAGTATACTGTGTGTATGAACTCAAAACGTAATCAAAGTATTGAAAAACAATGGTATTTATAGAGTGAAGAGATCAAACTGTTATAGGCAACTGAATATCTTGGTGAATATTGTGTCAGTAAATATTAGGATAGCAGATACTACGGTTATGGCGTAATATTGCACTTACTGTATGTAATCTTTAGAGAATATGTGCTCGATATAAGCGGGATATCGTGGACATATCTTTAGTGTCGGTTGGTGGGAACAGAGTTGAGATGTTAGACTCTCTTGGCGAGCACTCCTATGGCGAGCAGTAGGAGGCTTTGACCTTGGTCAATGGCGACCTGTGATGGAGCTTTGGCGTCCACTTTGGTTTGGGTTCGATACTGGACCACTTTATGAGGGCCAGATTATCCTTAATGTGGGTCGACCCAGTTTGAAAGATATGGGTTGTACCCCCTGCAAAGTTATTGGTCCCCTAAGGCCTTTCCTTTATTGGGTCATCACTATCAATACCCAACATGATCGACAAAAATGTCACTAACACTTGATGAAAATTTACGCAGGAAAAACTGTTGTAACACAACCCTTAATGGTTCGGGATGCGAACTTAAGGAGTTGGTTAGTTGTTTTTACCTAAAGTGTGGCGCCCAATAACGACTCCAATCGTTCATTTAAGAAAACGGTCAAAGCCTTTTCATAAGAGGCATCTCCTTAAATGAAAAACTTTAAATGGTTTTGTTAGCACCCATGCGACACATTTTATTTACCAAGAAACCTTAAGTGATTATGGGACACGACGAATGGCGAGGAGAAAGTGAATCGTCTACGGGCAACAGTAATAGGAAACAAGAGTTATTACCCATTTAATCGTCGAGTGAGACGAAGAATAGAGTAATTACCCATTTGATATATGAGTTAGGTGCCGACCCTATAAGTCTGGCCAAGAAAAGCAACGATTCGGTAGTGGGTTTGTATAAATAGGGTGTACAAACCCTAGAGTGCTCAAGATGAATGAGGTTTAACGTCATAATATCCTTGGATAATTCCCTGAGACAAAGAACAGGATCTGAATCCGCTTTGGACACCCTTAAACACAAAGCAATCTACCCTTCCCCCTAAAGCAAAACTACTAGTTTTTCCAATTAGAGTTAGTGGACTTATAGCCGCTCACTAGGTGTCAGCTATAATCCTAAAGCCAGGTTTAAAGTTTGGGAATCTCATTTGAAAGAGGCCAACACCAAAGGAATTTATTTGAAGGTGGTAAAAATAGCAGAAACAAATTAGAGAGTAAGCCTTCCGCGAAGGTGGCACTGAACCGTGAATCCCTCGTACGCGCGTAAGGCATTAGGTGAGAGTTGGGTCGGCGCCACCTGTAAGTACCAACATAGCTCGATGAGGTCAGGATATTAGTTAAAGTAAAGCCCTGCCTCTCTCTGCGCGGGAAAAATCTTATTCTCCCTATCCCAGGAAAGACACATAAGATAAGAAGTATCGTTCTACAAACGTAAAGAGAGTGGGTATCGGGGGTAATGAGCGTTGCTCATCCCCGAACGCTCCACGGATGTCTTAAAACTCTCGGGGGTTAATTTTGGTTTAGGATCACAAAAAGAAGGAAAATAAACGCTTTTGTCATTCTTGGTTCTGAAACTCCCAGGTTCTAAGTTGGCAGTGAATTGAATGCCAAAGATAGGATGATCACACATTTTCGCCTGAGCTCCGATGAACCTGCAAGAAGGGGATCACAACAGAGGGGGTGTCTCTGGGTCCATCTCCGATGCTTAAATGAGTATACTGTGTGTATGAATTCAAAACGTAATGAACGTATTGAAAAGCAAGGGTATTTATAGAGTGAAGAGATCAAACTGTTATAGGCAACATAATATCTTGGTGAATATTATGCCGACAAAGATTAGGATAGAAGATATTACGGTTATGGCGTAATATTACAGTTACCGTATGTAATCTTTAGAGAATATGTGCCCGATATACGCGGGATATCGTGGCCATATCTTTAGTGCTGGTTGGTAGGACCAGAGTTGAGAGGTTAGACTCTATTGGCGATCACTCCTATGGCGAGCAGTAAGAGGCTCTGACCTTGGTCAACGGTGAGCTGTGATGGAGCTTTGCCGTCCACTTTGGTTTGGGTTCGATACTGGACCGCTTTATGATGGCCAGATTAACTTTAATGTGGGTCGTTCTGAATGACATGAGTTTTACCCCCTGCAAAGTTATTGGGAAAAGTAAGTAAATGCACCCGGATGTTTGCATTTTTTTTTGTAATTAGACCCATATGTTTTTTGGCGTATGTTATGACACCCGTATGTTTCAATTTGTTGTTAATTGGACCAATCGTTAATTATACCAGTTAACTGTCACGTGCCTACCATGTGCGACGTTTATTTGGAAAAAAATAAATGTAAAAAGACAAGTTTGCCCTTTACACATCTCATCACCTTCACTCACCCTCCCCTACGGTTTGTTGAAGAAGCGAAGACGAAGAAGACGACCACTTGGTTTGCTGCGAAGACTCCTCTGACGAAGACGTCTCCCTCCATCCCTGTTCGACCACCGATTGCGGCTCCCAACGACTTCGTCCGACAGTGTCAGGCGACAGGTTTGCTCGGTTTGCTCAGTTTTCCTGGTTTGATCTGCGACAAAGTCCGACAGTGAAGGGGTTGTGGGTTTTGTTCTCTTGGTTTGCCAGGCGACTCGGTTCTGTTCTCTCGGTTTGCTGCAGCAAGTTACCTCCTTTGATCGGCAAGGTGAGTGAGTTTTCTAATTTGAGTGAGTTTGCCAGGTGCCTCGATTTGTAGATATTGCTTCAGTAGTTGATTGCCTGGATTTGTCTCAAATATATATATCACAATTTATAAGTGAAAAAATTTCACTTTATCTAACAGTAAATGCCTTTCCCCCTGGAATAACAATTTCAGGAAACACAAGGGGTTTGTGTTGCTGCATATGGTACTGATGAGTTTCCTGCATTTTTCACCCCAAAAAGTGGCTGCAAGGTAGGTTGATGCTCTCAATTGATTTTTTGCTACCTCTTCTTGTATAGATAGTCAGTAATCATTATGAAATTTCAATATACATCAGGAGAAACTTGGTTTTCCTATTACAGTCTGCCCAATATGGTAGAAAAGTAACCGTGGATGAATTTCGTCGATGGTTCCTATATGTTTGAGAGAGAGAGAGAGGATGATCTTTGGAGTTAGTTTGTGTCATGCAGCACATATGCATGAATCTGCATTTATATTGGTGTTCATTGAGATGGCATCAATTATTGATAATGACCGAATAGTGCTGATTAAAATGTAGGCCCCTTGTCGTGTGGATACACCAGAGGAGTGTGCAAGGCTCATAGGCAAGTGATCCTTCATTTCCTGTTATGCATGCTAGTGTGTATTATTCATGATTAATTTCTCATGTACTTCTTCTTACTAAAACAGATGCAACTGAGAAACTGAAGCTAGGAAATGGAGTGTTGATTGCTGTTCCAATTCCACAAGAGCATGCAGCTTTTGGAAGAAACATTGAGGATGCAATTCAAGACGCCATCAAAGAAGCTAGGTAGGCAATATTTTAGGTGGTAGTGGTAGTAGACATGCTAATAAAATTGAAGGATGTCATGTTGAAATAGACTTATTGAGTGAACGAACTGACTGGAGGAGCTTCACTCGCATCCAGTAAGTATCCTTCTCCCTATCGATTCCTATTTTCTTCATTGATTGATGAATAATTGCAACGATCAAAAGCATTGCAGTTCCAATGCTGATGCAAAAAAGGAATCTGTATTGGATCATAATCACCAGTTGTTATATATAGAAGTCAGCACCAATCATAATCTGTATTGGACCAAAGTCAGCACCAATCAACATAGAATCGGACGATGATTTTCAGACGGTAAGATCAAGTGTCCCAGAGTTGTCCAGTTGTCGTGCATTAGTGTTATCTCCTCAACCACTTAAAAAGGGAAAAACAAAAAGAAGACAACGGTACGCGGTTCCCGCACCTCGCCCTGTTTTGTGCGAAGATCTACTAAGTGAAAGCAAAGTCAGCACCATTAGTGAAAGACATGGATGTTTTGTTTGTTAAACCGTTGGTTTGTTAGGTTGGGTGACTTCATTTTGTTGGATATTAGGTTTGTTGAACCTTTGTGTTGGATACTATCTAAACAGCATGGTCTCATGGTTTGTGTTGATTGTTCTGTTGGTTTGTGTGTTCTGTTGATTTTTCTTTAAACAGGTTGGTTTGTGTTTTGTTGGACAACAGGTTGGTTTGTGTGGGCATGTCGAAACATATGGGTGCGTTAACCAATTTTTTGCCACACATAAGGGTGGAAAACCAAACTATACACCAAACATAAGGTACAACTGAATAACAACGTACATAACTTGTGGCTCCAGAATGTATTCACTAAACAATCATCAAGTACAACTGAATGACAACGCACATAACGTACACACTATACAACAAAAGTTTTAAACGCAGCTACATCTTCAACATAAGTCCAGCAACAATGCAAACTAAGAACACTATAACACGCAACTATTGCTGATTTCTGCTACGCAACACATAAATTTGATTGTTGAGTTCGGATTCGTTTGACACAAATTTGGCCATGGCTCTCCTTCCATACACACATCGGTGGATCTGCCCAAGCAAAGAAATCACAACCCCTTTTCAATGGTTGCATAGTGGTAAACAGAAATTAGGGTTTCCAAAAAATCAAATTTGTTCGAAATACACTAATCGACTATATCTTCGAAATTAACTGAACGAATTGACAGCATTACCTGGTATCTCAGACATGAAAAGAACAGACAACCGAAAATTTTCATCATCCAAGCTGTTCTTGCACGGGTTTGTAGACCGCAATAGCAAAGTGGTTCCTCGTTGTCCATATCTGGGTGAGATGCGAAAGGGGAGGAAGAATTGGAAGAAGATTCAAAGTACTTACCTTGGCCCATCTTGCTAGGAGAAGCGCAGCAAACCGACGACAAAGTGAAGACACAGGGAGAACAAATGACAAATGGAAGAAAGATAGACTTAATAAACAAAAATGGCTAAGGGTAGTTTAGGTATTATCATTTAGGAGTAAGGCACATGACAACCACGTGAGCATCAATTTAAAAGAAAACGTTCAGAATGGACGGAAAGGCTCAATGACCAACAAACGTAAACATCCGGGTGTAATAACAAACATCATGGGTGCAATTGCCAACTGGTGCAAACATCCGGGTGCATTTACTTACTTTTCCCAAAGTTATTGGGCCTCTCAGGCATTTTCCTTATTGGGTCGTCACTATCAATACCAAACATTTTCCCCTGAAGCTTGAGTGAAGTATCTTCGGTCAAGCTTGATTCTGTGATAGGGTTTAAGATAGTGACACTTGGATTGGATCTTTTCTGTCCTTATCTGTTATTTGTGCCTTTTTGATACTCTGTATCCTTTGGCGAGCTGTTGTTGGTCGCTTAGAGTTTATGGAATGTTCGATCCTTTACCATTTTTGGCGAACGCTTGGGGTTGCTATGGTTTATGAATGCTCATTCATTACTCTTTGGTGAGCACTACCTTCATGAGGGTTTCAGAAGAGGCATAGAGTAGCTTTTGGCGATCACCTTTTTTATGTAAGGTCTTGAGCATTTAATGAATGCACTGTTACCCAGAAGTTGAACGGACAATTGAGGCATGTCTGTCTTTTTTCGTATCGTTTCAACCATGTGTCTCCCCGAGGTGTCTCTTGGAATTCTGACATTATTTCGACTTTTACCCAAAATGGTGTAATCATTCTCTGAACCGTTTCAAACGTGCCCGTTCGGTTACCTCCATTTTGGCTATAAATATCCGAATTTAGGCTTTTAGTCCTTTACACACTCATACAATTTTCCTTCCAAAGAGTTCAGTTCTTCTTAGTGCTCTGTTTCCATCTTTCCCTTTCTCACTTCTTTGAGTTCGAAAAGCTTTCTACTGTTTCCATGGCTTCCAAGAATCAATCTTCAGGAAAGGGGTCATCCCACAAGCCTTCTTCCAACCAACCTTCCGATCAGAAGATTTCAACCAGGGCTAACAATGTCCCTTTTACTATCAGAGATGGTTCCTCGCCGGCGCAGGGCCATAGGAATCCTGCCCTCAAGCTGATTTATCGGCAATCGGCCGCCACGCCGGTATTGATGGACGTGCCCGACAACAATGTCCCTGCCTTCTCCCCGACAAGTAAATTTCGATGTATTCCTTTTGCTTCTTTTTAGACAATAAAGCTTTGTCATTTTTATTATTTTTGTATTGTTCTTTCCATACCCGGGCTTAGGTTTGCATTATCTTCGCAATGGAGAGATTTACATTTATGTGGCCCAGATTGATGCTGGGTTGCGTTTTCCTCTCTGCGACAATTTGCAGGAGCTCTGCTGCTACTATGGGATAGGCCCTACGCAGCTGGTGCCCAACGCCATTAAGATGTGGGTTGGGTTCAAGTTCGTGTGTTTATGTCAAGGATGGACATATTCACTGGCCATGTTCCGATGTTTTTACCGATTAGCCGTCGGGGCGAACCATCTTCACCACTTCCAGACTCGGTGGCCCAAGTTCGAGGAATGGAGGGGCCAGGCTTGGAACTGGAATATTCATTTCCTTCCAGTGGACGACTTCTGTGCTACCAACTCCAACTACAAGAAGTTTTACTTCTTTTACAAGGGTAGTGTATCATGGGAGCTCTTTCAGCCGGAAAGGGATACTCCTCCAAGCTTCGGAGAGCTGTCGGGGAGCGATCGGTACTCCATCAACAATTTCTTCCGTATTCACATGCATTCGGACCTCTGTTCGATCCGCTCGGTGGCGGAAACTTCAGAGTCAAGGCTTAGGCTGGCGGGCATTCATAAGTCTGCACCAGTCTCTATAGATTGGGTAAATTTCTAACTCTTCTTCTTTGTTGGTTGTAGGCACTCGGGGCCCTAAACTCATTGGTCTGTTTTCGAAGCAGGCTAAAACGGGACTGTCTGCTGCTCAGGCGTCCTTGATTCCTCCTCCTCCCCCTTCTACACGAGTGTCCAAGCGCAAGCAGAGGATGAATAGCATGGGGTCGCCCAAGGCGATTGCCAAAGAGGTATACGAATGTCTTTTGACTTTCCTTCCTCTGTTTTAGTGTTAGGTTTTAATATTCTTGTTAACCTTTTTCAGGGAAGACTGCTGTTGAGGTGGCTCGGAGTCGGGCTCCCGCCAAGAATGCCAGGAGTTCGAGTGAGGAAGCCCTGCTTCCTCCGGGGTCTCTACTGCTCCCCGGGGAAAGACTCTCATGGTCGAAGAGGTCGCCACGCTTGCCTCCGACACGCTTGCTCCCAATCCCTCCAAGGGGACTTGGGCTCGGAAGAGGGTTCATACCCTTGGTGCCGCCACATGCACCTCCAAGACTCCCACGGAGAAGGAGTCTGAGGCTCGGATGGATGCCTTAGAGGCAGATAGGGAGCAGCTCGCAGCGGAGAAGGAACAGTTCGCCGCTCAGCTGAAGGCTGTCCCATCTCCCAGAGCATGGTCGAGGACTCTAAAAAAGTCCGAAGAGTTCTCCGACTGCGCCTTGGAGGTGATGAAGGTCGAGGTGGCTGCCTACCTCCATGTCCTGGTCGACTAAATTCAAAGGATTGACTCTAAATTTTCTCTCCGGGAGGTGAAGTCTCTCCAGGACTTCATCGAGAGTGAGGAGGTTCTTGCTCATGTTGGCAAGGAGACTGCCCCCGAGGCTGATTAGGAAGTTGATGCCCCTGAAGAGCCCAAACCTTGAACTCCCGAGCTCCCCAGGCGACCATATCTTCCGTCCTTCTTTTTTTTTTATGATAATCACTCTTGTTTCCCCTTTTTTTTTTGGGAAAGTTTGTAATTATTTTTTGATATCAGACTCGGTTATTATTATTTTAATAATATTGAATGCCTTTATATTCATAAGCATTTCCCTTTCCACGACTTTAAATGGGTTGGCTATTCTTCTAATGTCTTTCTTGTCTGAATGCTTTTAGAAGTTTTACCATACTTGTTTTCAACTTCTCTTTACTTTATGATAGTCTCTCCATATAGGGTCTTGGACTTTTCCTTAGGCTTTAGAAGGATGACTAATAATTCTTTATAGATTCATCTGCTCCCTTCGCCAAGTTATCTTAAGGGAAGTGTTGTTCGAGGATAATACCTTTAAGAAAAACTATCATCCTTTGGGGATGTGTTCGCCTTTTTAAGGTTTTAAACCTTTGGAGTGTCTGCCTAATCGTGTGGAACTGTTACTCGAGGCTCGTTCATCTTTTAGTAAGCGGTCGCCTTAGGTTCGTTCACCCACTTTCTTGTGTTTGTTTCGCAAAGGAACTGTTAGCATTGATATGGATTCGTTCGCTTTGGATATCCAGTGTTAATTTTTGCCTAACTTACAAGGAAACGGATTCCTTAACAGATCCCTCGCTTTCTATATCAAGACTTTTGCCATATTTTAATATCAGGTATTTCGCCGATCTTTTACCTTAGGTCTTTTTCGCCTGATTTTGTTATCATGTCTTTTGCCTAACTTTTGGCGTTAGGTCTTTTGCCTGATTTTGTTATCAGGTCTTTTGCCTAACGTTTGCGTTAGGTCTTTCGCCTGATTTTGTTATCAGGTCTTTTGGCTAACTTTGGGCGTTAGGTCTTTCGCCTGATTTTGTTATCAGGTCGTTTGCCTAACTTTGCTGTTAGGTATTTCACCTGATTTTTTTATCAAGTCTTTTGGCTAACTTTGGGCGTTAGGTCTTTCGCCTGATTTTGTTATCAGGTCGTTTGCCTAACTTTGATGTTAGGTCTTTCTCCTGATTTTGTTATCAGGTCTTTTGTCTAAGTTTGGTGTCAGGTCTTTCGCCTAAATTTGTCTTTAGGTCTTTTGCCCAATTTTGATATCGGGTATTTCTTCCTTCGTTTTGGTTCAAGTGGCCATGCTTTATGATGGAATGATTTTTTTATTGACATAACATTTTGATTACAAGTTATGCATAAAACCTCCTTAAATGTTCCGAGTTAAATGGACGAGGTAGCCTTACCCCTTTTGTGGTTTCCAAGTAGTAAGATCCTCGGGCGGCAATCTCTACTACTTTGTATGGACCTTCCCACTTAGCTGAAAGTTTATTTTGATTGTCCAGTCTTGTGAATTCATTCCTTCGCATAACCATTGTTGGGTATGGATAGTGACAGCCTAGTAAGGAAAAGGCCTCGAAGGCCCAATAACTACAGAGGGGGTAAACCCATGACATTTGAACCGGACCGGCCTCCAGAGAATGGCCCAGAACCGAGCCCAAGGACTCTGAGAGCGCCCTGAGTGCTCGCCACTCTTCACTAAGGCCGCGACATCTCACTGCTCGCCATGAGAGTGCTCGCCCCGAAGAGAGCCTTGCCTCTCTCCTTTGGTCCCGCAGAACCGTTAATAAGGAAGTGGCCATGATATCCCGCGTATCTCGGTCACATATTCACTAAAGATTAGATTTGGTAACTGCAATATCTCGCAGTAACTGCCATATCTCGCAGTAAATGCCATATCCCATGATCCGAATCTTCAGCAACACAATATACACTAAGATATTCAGCTGCCTTATACGGTTCTATCTCTCTTACCCTATAAATACCTTTGCTTTACATACGTTCTTTACGTTTTGAGTTTTATACACACATATACTCATTTAAGCATCGGAGAGGGACCCAGAGACACCCCCTCTGTTGCGCTCCCCTACCTGCAGGTTCACCGGAGTTGGAGCAGAAGCGTCTTCCCAACCTTGTCTGGCATTCAATTTATTGCCAGATCAGCATCCAGGATTTCACGATCCAACGTTTGGCGCCGTCTGTGGGAAAGAGCAATTCAGCCATGAGAACTCGATCCCAAAGCAACCGTAGGAACCAGACCAGTGAGCGATCCTCAGCTAGCTCTGATTCCGTCGCCGCTTCACCGCTTCAACAGGAACCTGCCAGCCGAGCAGGAGTTAATGCTGTTCCTCTGCGGACACCTCGAGAACATGTCGGTGATTCAAGACCGACCCCCGCTGCTGATCAAAACGGAGCCCCGATACCGCAGACAGTCCACATTGCGGGGCAGGATATTAATTTAACCCCCGAGATGGTCTCCCTGCTGGAAGCCTTCCTAGGACAGGCGCGCTGCCAAGCCCCTGCTCCTCAAGAAAACAATCCCTCTGCTCCTAAGGAAAACCACCGCCCTGCTGCCACAGGGCCCTCACCTTCGGAAGCGGCAAATCCTAGTCCCACTGCGCCTCAGGAGGATCAGGAGATGACATCAGGTCAGCAGTCCCTACCTTCGGCACACACCAAGGAGCCAGCAGCCGCATATGCTGCCAATCCTTCCGGTCCTCCTCCATCCGGAGCCTCTCCCATGTACTGCACCGTGGATCAGATGGATGACCTCCTCAACAAAAGGCTCCAGGAAACACAGTTGACAGTCGTAGCTCCCTTCAAGGAGCAGTCCTCTCATCCTTTTACCGACGGGCTCGTCGCTATCAAAATCCCGAAGGATGTGGTTTCTCGGGCCATACCTGAGTATAGCGGTGGAGGAGATCCCACCGTACATGTCAACAAACATGAGGCCTCCCTTCTGGGTAAGTCAAACGATCCCAATCACTTGGCTTTGCTATTTCCATCTACTCTTTCGGGTTCGGCTTCGTCCTGGTTTTTCGGCCTCCCTACAGGATCAATCGGAACTTGGGCAGTGTTAAGAAGCAAGTTCCTGTAGAGATATATGGGCGAGCGCCAGTTGCTGAAGAGTGTGGTCGCCCTTGACTCAGTCAAACAGCAGCCGGGAGAGTCGCTGTCCAATTTCTACGGGCGTTTTCATCAGAACGTCACAGAATTAGATCGCCGAATCTCGGATGGGGAGATCATTCGAGCCTTCTACAGAGGTCTGGATGTGGCCAACAAGGCCTCGAGAAAGCTTCGAAACAGCTATCTCGTGAAGGAGATTGAGACGTTGGAGGAGCTGGCATCCAGAGCAAAAGGTTTCATAGACCTTGAACGCGCAAACATCGAGGCTAACCTCCTGACGACCTCGCTAAGGGTAACCCAGGAACCCCGACGCGATGGTAAGAAGGAGGCAAAGAAGGGGAAGAAGGGAAAGGAAAGCAAGCCCCGAGTCGAGTCTCTTCCAGCGCCTCGCCATCCTGAGGTCCCTGAGTACTTCACGCCTTTAAATAGGCAGATCTCAGCGGTACTAGTCGAGATGGAGAGGAGATCCTTGGCGAGGCCACTGATGCCTCGTCGAGGTGGGCTGCCCATGGGCAAGGATGTCGAGAGCTACTGCAGATACCACAAGTGCAAGGGCCACAAGACAGATGACTGCAAAATTTTGAAGCGGGACATAGAGAGGCTGATTCAGGGGGGAATGTTGAAAGAATTTGTGGCAGGGCGAGACCGAATTCGAACGCCCCCCAGGAGGCATCGTTCGCCAGCCCCTGCAGAGCAAGCTGAGCCTTCTGGAAGCAAGAGGAGAGTGAGTCTGATTGCATGAGGATTCGGTGCAGGCGGCGAGAGGTCAAGCGCCAGAGAGGTCTACGCCACTCAGATCTCTACATCAGTCCAGTTGGGGAAGCGGCCCCGACCTGAAGAGAACATTGTCATCTCATTCTATGAAGATGATTTGGCACATGTCACCACGCCCCACAACGATGCTCTAGTCATTACGGCAGATATTGACAGCTGTGATGTTGCAAGGATTCTAGTCGACGGAGGCAGCTCGACAGACATCCTATTTCTGGACGCCTTTGAGAAGATGGGCAAGTCCAAACGCGACCTGAAGAGGGTCGACTTTTCGCTGATCGGGTTTGCGGGAAGAGCATCAAGGTGTCGGTCACTTTCCTGGTGGTCAATTCACCTACATCCTACAACGCCATCATAGGGAGGACCACGATCAACCCAAATAAGATTGTGGCCTCCACTGTCCACCAGAAGATGAAGTTCCCTACTCCGAACGGGATTGGATAAGTGCTAGGAGATCAGCCTTCCTCGCGGCAATGCTATGTGAACTGTTTACGCAGGAAGAACCAAAGGGAGGCGCTCGCCATCGAAACAGAGGCCGGCCCCGCGAGGACTTGGCTCGGCCAGCACCCATGGAGGAATTGGAGGAGGCCGAGATCGATGGTCCAGACAAAAAAGTGCGCATTGGGACCACCTTGAAAGAAGATCAAAAGGAGGCCATGACCGCCCTCCTCAAGGAATTTAAAGAGCTCTTCGCCTAGCAGCCGAGCGACATGCCAGGAATCAACACAGATATCATCTCCCATGAGCTCAGGATAGACCCCTCCATCAAGCCGATCGCCCAAAATAGAAGATCATTCGGGACAGATAAGCATTTGGCGATCAGGCAGGAAGTCGGCAGGTTGATTGAAGCTGACTTCGTCAGAGAGGTAAGATTCCAGAGCTGGGTCGCCAACCCAGTTTTGGTCAAGAAATCAAACGGCAAGTGGAAGATGTACGTCGACTTCCGCGACTTGAACAAGGCTTGCCCCAAGGATGCATATCCCCTTCCGAGGATTGATCAGCTGGTCGACGCTACCTCGGGTCATGAGATGCTGAGCTTCATGGACGCCTACTCAGGCTACAACCAGATCAGAATGCATCACGACGATGAGGCTCACACCGCTTTTTATGCTGATGGGGACATTCTGTGCTACAAGGTGATGCCCTTTGGCCTTATCAATGCTGGGGCAACTTATCAACGGATGGTGAACCGACTGTTCCAGGACATGACGGGAAGGAACATGGAGGCCTACGTGGATGATATGCTAGTCAAAACCATCAAGGGCAATCCTCACACGGCGGACCTCCGCGAAGCTTTCGAATGCATGAGAAGACACATTGTTCGCCTGAATCCTGCCAAATGCGCCTTCGGGGTCAAGTCCGGTAAATTTCTGGGTTTTATGGTCAGTGAAAGAGGAATCGAAGCAAATCCAGAAAAGCTAAAGGCCATAGAGGAAATGAAGTCACCAACCTGCCACAAGGAAGTCCAGTGCCTGAATGGACGCCTAGCTGCTCTCAACCGCTTCCTCTCCAAAGCGAGCGACAGGTCCCTCCCATTCTTCAAAACCTTGAGGGCCAACCGCAAGTTCGAGTGGATGCCAGACTGCGAGAAAGCGTTCCAGTCCTTGAAGAGGCATATCCAAACACTCCCAGCTCTAGCAAAGCCCGTTCCAGGCGAGCAGCTTTTCCTTTATCTAGGCATTAGCGATGTGGCAGCCAGTGCTGTCTTAATAAGGGAGGAAAATAATGTTCAAAATGTCCAGTGTATTTCATTAGCAAAATGTTCAACTCGGCAGAAATAAAATATGTCCAGATTGAGAAGTATCTCTATGCCTTAGTTATTGCTGCTCGGAAGCTGAGACCTTACTTTCATGCGCACGACATCACCGTCCTCACCAATCAACCTCTCAAAAACTTCCTGATGAAGCCAGATTCTTCAGGAAGAATGGTCAAGTGGGCGATCGAGCTCAGCGAGTTCAAGATCAAATTTGCGCCAAAAACGGCCATCAAAGGTCAAGCACTAGCTGATTTTATAGTGGAAAGCACGAGTAACGGTCAAACAGAAGCAGAAAACAGGCTAAGTCAGTCAGCAGACGACAATCAAATCTGGGAACTCTATACGGATGGGTCTTCATCAAAGGAAGGCTCGGGGGAAGGTTTAATTCTTATTCCTCCTGAGGGCGAGCCTCTGAAGTACGCGATCGCCTTGACATTTCCAGCGACCAATAATGAAGCAGAATACGAGGCTCTTATCACTGGACTCAGACTAGCAAAAGGAATGGGTATAACTGCGCTTAAGGTAAAAAGTGACTCAGAGCTTATTGTCAATCAGGTTAATGGCGCCTACGAGGCAAAGGGAGAAAAGATGAAGAAATATCTCGGCATTGCCAAAAAGCTGGTCGCGGAAATCCCAAATTTCGCGATTGAGTTTATTCCTCGCCAAGAAAAACAGATGGCAGATTCTTTGAGTAAACTAGCCTTCGGAGGGGCGACAGTCCAGGATGTACAATTTCTGGAGAAAGCTCTATGTTCAGTCCTGGAAAGCAAAGCAGAGGTCTTCAACATCCAAGGACAAGTCACATGGATGACCCCGTTCCAGAGTTATTTAAAAGAAGGAATCCTCCCGGAGGACGAAGGAGAATCCACGAGGATTAGAAGACTCGCAGCCAGTTATCTAATTATCGATGGAGAACTCTACAGAAGAGGTTATTCGACGCCTTACTTGAGGTGTGTTGCTCATCCTGAAACGGAAAAGGTTCTTCGAGAAGCTCACGAAGGGGCAGCAGCATGTCATGAAGGTGCTCGATCACTAAGCAGGAAAATATTCAGATTGGGATATTACTGGCCGACCTTGGGAAAAAATGCAGCCGAGTTAACACAGAAGTGTGAGATTTGCCAGCAATTTGCACCACGATCGGGTCGACCATCGACATTATTATCCCCAATGGCAGGTGCCTGGCCTTTCGCTTAATGGGGAATCGATATATTGAGTCCTTTTCCCATTAGCACTGGTCAGCGTACTCACATCATAGTGGCAATCGACTACTTCACTAAGTGGGTAGAGGCGAAAGCTCTAGCTTCGACAACAGAATTTCAGGTCATCAAGTTCCTGCAGGTCAACATATTCTCCAGGTTTGGCATTCCTAAGGTACTCATCAGTGATAATGGTCCGCAATTTGTTGGAAAGGAGCTGAAATGGCTCTATGAAGAATATCATGTGGACCATCGTTTCAGCTCAGTACATCATCCTCAAACGAATGGGCAAGCTGAAGCAGCCAATAAGGTTGTCTTAGCAGGACTCAAGAAAAGGGTTCGAGCATTCAAAGGGAACTGGGCAGATGAACTGGAAAACGTATTATGGGCAATCAGAACAACGCCTAAGGCGGCCATAGGACAAACGCCTTTCAGTTTAGTGTACGGATCAAAAGCAGTAGCACCAGCCGAATTAGCAGTGCCTACCCACAGAGTCTTACACTTTAACGCAGAGGCAAATGAGATCGAGCGCAAAACTGACCTCGACTTAGCAGAGGAAAAGAGATGGCTCTCGGAAAAGACACAGGCAAAGATGCGCTTGGCGACCGCTCGGTATTTCAACAGAAAAGTCAGCGCTCGCCAATTTTTCGTGGGCGAGATGGTTATGAGAAGAAATGAATTCACAAGGCTGGACAGTAAAAACAAACTTTCATCCAAATGGGAAGGACCGTACAAAGTAGTAGAGATCGCCGCACCAGGATCCTACTATTTAGAAACCACCGAAGGCGAGAGGTTACCCCGTCCATTTAATTCTGAGCATTTAAGAAGATTTTATGCATAGGTTGTAATCAAACTGTTATGTCAATAAAAGAAATCCATTCCTTCATAAAGCATGTCCACTCGAAGCAAGCCGAAGCCAAAAGTCCTAGCAACAAAGCTAGGCCAAAAAGCCCTAACAACAAAGTTAGGGCAAAAGCCCTGACGCCAAAGTCAGGCCAAAAGCCCTAGCAACAAAGCTAGGTCAAAAAGCCCTAACAACAAAGTTAGGCCAAAAGTCCTAGCAACAAAGCTAGGCCAAAAAGCCCTAACAACAAAGTTAGGCCAAAAGCCCTAGCAACAAAGCTAGGCCAAAAGCCCTGACGCCAAAGTCAGGCCAAAAAGCCCTAGCAACAAAGCTAGGCCAAAAAGACCTAACAACAAAGTTAGGCCAAAAGACCTAGCAAAACGTTAGGCAAAATAAAAGCCCTGACGCCAAAGTCAGGCCAAAGAAATTTTAGGCGATCACTATCGATGATACGGCCTGAAAAATTACAAATCCCCCGGTATTATGCCAACATCTCAAAGGTTTAAACTTCAAAGAAGGTAATATATCTTTGAACTTAGAAGTTTATGCTTTTAAGTGTCAGAAGTATTATCCTTAGAAAGTTCGACTTATGATTGGTCTAAGGCTTTAAGGGTCGACGACATTACAAAGCAATAAAAAGTGGAGAGTAATTATGACATTGGATGAATAGCCAAACATGTTCAAAAAGGCATTCAATAGAAAAACCCAAGTCTTAAATGAATAATTACAAACCAAAAACAGAAATTACAAAAATAGTTATCTAAAAAAGATAAAAAAAATACGGTCGCCAAGGAGTTGGGGGCTTCAAGCTTTGGGATCCTCGGGGGCAGGGGTGCTCTGCTCGCCTTCGGGGGAAGAAGTACTGGGCTCCCCTTCAGGAGCATCATCTTCAGCAACAGAGGGCCGCGAAGGGAGACTCCGCAAGAAGCTCTTCAAGGATGCAACTTCCCCAAGGGGAAAGTTGGGGTCGACCGCCTGGACCTCCTCCACCAGGTCTTGGAGAAAATCGGCAATGGTCGACTTCATCACATGCAAGGCCTGGTCTTCAAAGTCCTCGGAGGCCTTGAACTCCTCAACCACGGCTTGGGGTGAAGGAACCGCCTTCAACTGATCAGCTAGCCGGTTCTTCTCCTCCTCCAGGGCGATCCCCCTAGCTTCAGGAGCATCTCTCTGGGCCTCCGCGGCGACCCTAAGAGCGTCCGACTCGACCACCTGAGCACGGGCTTCCTTCAACTCGGACTCCAGGCGAGCACATACCGCCTCCCCTTCATCAAGGCACCGATGAAGGGCCTCAGCTTCTTGGAGGAAGGCTGCAGCATCAGCCTCCCTCTTTCTGACATCAGGAAGGAGGCGCTGCTCCTTCCTGAAGTACTCCTCCCGGGCGCCGTCCACCAAGGTGATCGCCATGTCAGTGGTCTTCTTGATGGCCTCCAACTGCCCGGGGGTGACCCCCGTGCTTCGGTATTTCTCCAGCTCGACAAGCAGATCAGAGTGCTTGTCGGCGAGCTCGCCGAAGACGCGGCCAATGATCACTTCTTCCCGAACGAGCTGACAACAAAAACACAAGGAAAAATGTCAAGTCATCAAAATAAAAAGGAATGACAAGAAAGAAATAATGGAAAGAAGGCGAGATCATACCAGGGCAACTCGTTCGAAGTGGGTCCGCAAGAACCCCTCGATCTGAGGAAGCTCCGTAAGGACAATTGAACGGTCCTTGGGGGGAATTATCCCATCAATGAGCTGCATGCACATATCCGGGCTACCCCGGAGGCTCTTCTGAGCGGGGTACCCCTTCTTGGCAAGGTCCCCACAAGGGACTCAGGGCCTCCGAGAGTCCACGGCCTTAAAAGGCTGGAATAAGCTCGCCATGGAGCAGTACTCCTCGGCGGGAGCCCTCGAGGAGCTGGAAGCAGCATGCCCATTCTTCTGGGCCCAGACTCCTTAGGAGGAACCGTGGGCACCGAAGGGGCGGGAGGCTCCAAAGACAAGGCCTTCTCCTTAGTGGCGGAAGGGTCCTGAGGAGAGGGAGAAGGGGGCGCCATGTCCAAACCCTTCCCCTTGCTGGCAGAAGGGCCCTTACGAGGGGGAGAAGGAGGAGGATGGTCGACCTCAGGGTGCTCCTCACTCCTGACCTTCTTAGGAGGAGGAGGAGAAGGGCCCCGGGCCACGTCAGCCGAAGACTCCTCTGCAAAATAGCAAGACAATAAGTCAAAAATCAAAAAACCGCAGAATGTGAAAAGGCGAGCCGATATACCTGGTTGGCGAGGGCCAGTAGTGGCCGAAGGAAGCACCTCCTCAGACTTCCTCTTGGACGAATGCCTAGAGGGAGGAGGGGGAGAGCTTAGCAGTGCCTTGTCGGAGGACAATCCCGCCGATCCCTGGTCATCAAAGAGACCTATCAGTTTTCGGCTCTTGCTTAGGACCTTTCCTACAAGTAATAAAACAAGATAAGAGTTAGAGAATTACCCAATCATCAAAGATTGGCGTGGCTTGATGAATGCCCGCCATCTCAAGGGCATTCTCGGTAGTATCCGCCACTGAGCGGATGGACTTGAACTGGGATGACTGATGCAGCCGGTACAGGTCGTCGATGGCATTCCGGTCACTCCCTGACAATTCTTCAAAGGAGGGAGGAAAATCCTTGTCCGGAGCAAACAATTTCCAGGGTACACCCCCCTTGTACAAGAAGTAAAACTTCTTGTAGTTGGAGTTAGTGGCCCGGAAATCATCGACTAGGCGGACATGGACGTTCCAAACCCATCCCTGAGGGCCTCCCCACTCTGAAAACTTCAGCCAACGGGATTGGAAGTGGTGGAGGTAGTTTGCCCCTGCTGCCAGTTGGAAGAAACACTGGAACAAGGCTAGTGAATACACCCATTCCTGGCGAATGCATAGGAACTTGAAACTGACCCACATCCTGAGGGCATTCGGAACAAGCTGCGTGGGGTGAATCCCGTAAAACTGACACAAGGTCTGTAAATCCTCACAGAGAGGAAAACGCAACCCAGCATCGATCTGGGCTGCATAAATGTAAACCTCTCCGTCGTGAGGAAAATGCAGACCTAAGCCAGGATACCTAGGAGCGTCCTCCGCACTGAAGCCACCAAGCGCCACCATGGTTTTAAAGTAAGCCGACTTCAATTCGTTAGGCTTGACATCTACTCAGAGTGGTTCAAGTATAGCACAGCAAGTATAAAAAACAAAGGAAAACAGAGGATATTGCCAAAACAGAGCAGTAAAAGGGCGAAAGTTTACCTTTTGGGGAAAAAATAGGTGTGTTTAGCTCAGGCCCGTCAACCACTACGGGAGCGATTGCAGACCTTCCCAGATCAGTCTGTTCCCCCACTGAGGGGGGCACGGCGGCATCCCTGATGGTCAAGGGGGCGTTGGCGTTCCTAGGAGCGTTGGCTTTGTTAGTACCCTTAGAGGCCATATGCTTGACTCTCTGACTTCGGGGAGCCATGGAAATGGATGAAGAAGGCTGAGGAAGGTTGGAAAAGAAAGAAGAAAGGTTCGCAACGAAGTTCTGGAAATCTGAGGGAGTGGATAAGCGTAAAAAACAAAATATAGAAACTGACGTTTCTTATATAGACCAAGAAGGGAGTAACCGCCATGAGCAAATCGAAGCGACACAGAGGAATAATTGCACCTTTTTGGAAAAACCCGAAGCAATGTCAGAATTCCAAGAGACCTCTTGAGGAGACCGACGGTTGGCTGACACGGACAGCTGTCAGACTACCCTAGGTTTACAGAAAAGTAAATGTCAGGCGTGCCTCAAGTGACCGTTCGATTTCTGGACAACTGTGCAGTTATTAAATGCTAAAAATCCACTAAGGAGACAATGTGGTCGCCAGCGCACTAAGAGGCTTTACCAGAAATACCTCAGGCGAGTAGTGATCGCCCAACCAAGAAAAATGGACTTTCATGAAGCTAGATTACCTCGAGTGATCGCCAAAGGGGAATAAAAGGAAGGATATTTTTTCAGTTTCGAACGAAGAAAAAACTGCTCGCCAAACGAGCTCAAAAGGCCTCAAAGGATATGAAACAGTACAAGAAACGAAGAAAACCGAATCTGGGACGTCACTATCTAAAACCCTACCAGGAAATAAAGCTCGACTGAAGAAACTTCAATCAAGCTTCGGGGGAAAATGTTGGGTATCGATAGTGACAACCCAGTAAGGAAAAGGCATCGAATGCCCAATAACTATAGAGGGGGTAAACCCATGACATTTGAACCGGACCGGCCTCCAGAGAATGGCCCAGAACCGAGCCCAAGGACTCTGAGAGCGCCCTGAGTGCTCGCCACTCTTCACTAAGGCCGCGACATCTCACTGCTCGCCATGAGAGTGCTCGCCCCGAAGAGAGCCTTGCCTCTCTCCTCTGGTCCCGCAGAACCGTTAATAAGGAAGTGGCCATGATATCCCGCGTATCTCGGTCACATATTCACTAAAGATTAGATTTGGTAACTGCAATATCTCGCAGTAACTGCCATATTCCACGATCCGAATCTTCAGCAACACAATATACACTAAGATATTCAGCTGCCTTATACGGTTCTATCTCTCTTACCCTATAAATACCCTTGCTTTACATACGTTCTTTACGTTTTGAGTTTTATACACACATATACTCATTTAAGCATCGGAGAGGGACCCAGTGACACCCCCTCTGTTGCGCTCCCCTACCTGCAGGTTCACCGGAGTTGGAGCAGAAGCGTCTTCCCAACCTTGTCTGGCATTCAATTCATTGCCAGATCAGCATCCAGGATTTCACGATCCAACAACCATCTCCCCCACGAAAAATTGGCGAGCGCTGACTTTTCTGTTGAAGTATTGTGCGGTCTCTAGTCGCATTTTAGCTTGGGACTTGTCTGATTGCCATCGCTTTTCTTCTGCAGGATCGAGGTATGTTCTGCGCTCGATTTTGTTTGCTTTAGTGTTAAAGTGCAGGATCCTGTAGGTAGGCACCGTTGGTCGATTAAGACAGCAGGACGGTGGTCATGGAAGTCGAAATCCGCTAAGGAGTGTGTAACAACTCACCTGCCGAATCAACTAGCCCCGAAAATGGATGGTGCTTAAGCGCGTGACCTATACCCGGCCGTCGAGGCAAGTGCCAGGCCTCGATGAGTAGGAGGGCGCGGCGGTCGCTGGAAAACCTGGGGCGTGAGCCCGGGCGGAGCGGACGTCGGTGCAGATCTTGGTGGTAGTAGCAAATATTCAAATGAGAACTTTGAAGGCCGAAGTGGGGAAAGGTTCCATGTGAACGACACTTGTACATGGGTTAGTCGATCCTAAGAGACGGGGGAAGCCCGTCTGATAGCGCCTCGTGCGCGAGCTTCGAAAGGGAATGGGGTTAAAATTCCTGAACCGGGACGTGGTGGCTGACGGCAACGTTAGGGAGTCCGGAGACGTCGGCGGGGGCCTCAGGAAGAGTTATCTTTTCTGTTTAACAGCCTGCCCACCCTGGAAACGGTTCAGCCGGCTGGAATAGCACCCTGTGCGGTCTCTATTTCGACGGGTGCTACTGATTCTAATCCGTACACTAAACTGAATGGCGTTTCCCCGTTGTTGTTTTAGGTATTGTTCGAATAGCTCACAATACATTATCCAGCTCTTCTGCCTAGTTTCCTTTGAAGGCTTGCACTCACTTTTTGAGTCCTGTCAGGACAACTTTGTTGGCTGCTTAGGCTTGCCCATTCGTTTGAGGATGGTGCACTGATCTGAATCTGTGATCGATATGCCATTCTTCGCATAGCCAATTGAGTTCCTTTCCTTCGAATTGCAAACCATTATCGCTTATGAGTCTTTTGGGGACGCCGAACCGCGAAAATATGTTGATTTTCAGGAACTTAATCACTTGAAATTCAGTCGTGGAGGCCAATGCTTTCGCCTCTATCCACTTGGTGAAGTAGTCGATCGCTACTATGATGTGGGTTGTTTGCCCAGTGCTGATGGGAAAGGGACACAAGATGTTTATTCCCCATTGGACAAATGGGCAGGCGCCCGCCATTGGGGATGGCAGTGTTGGTGGTCGCGTAGTGGGGATAGATCGTGGTGCGAATTGTTGACAAGTCGCGCACTTCTTTGTCAATTATGCCACATCTTTGCTCAAGGTTGGCCAATAGTAGCCTAATCTGAAGATTTTGCGCGTCACTGAGCGTGCACCTTCATGGCATGCGGCAACTCCTTCGTGAGCTTCACGGAGAACTCTTTTTGTCTCAGGATGAGAGATGCACCTTAGATAGGGAGTTGAATATCCTCGCCTATAGAGCTCTCCATCTATGAGAAGATACCTTGCAGACAGACGACTTATTTTCGTGGACTCACCTTTGTCTTCTGGGAGTATTTCTTCTTTCAAGAAGTTCTGGAACGGAGTCATCCAAGTTACCTGCCCTTGAATGTTGAAGATTTCTGCTCAGTTGTCGAGAACTGAATATAGAACTTGTTTCAGAAATTGCACATCCTAGATTCTTGTCCCTCAGAACGCCAGCTTGCTTAGAGAGTCTGCTAGTCGGTTGTCTTGGCGAGGAATTGACTCAATCGCGAAAGTTCGGATTTCGGCGATGCGTTTTTTAGCTATCTCAAGGTACTTTTTCATCTTTTCCTCCTTTTCTTCATAAGTGCCATTTATTTGATTGACAATTACCTCTGAGTCGCTTTTTGCCCTGAGTGATGTTATGCCCATTCCTTTAGCGAGTCGCAGTCCAGTGATAAGAGCTTCATATTCAGCCTCATTGTTGGTCTCCTTAAAAGTATGGGCGATAACATACTTTAAAGGATCGTCGTCAGGGGGGATGAGAATTAATCCTGCCCCCGAGCCTTCTCTTGCAGAGGATCCATTAGCATAGAGTTCCCAACCTTTGCTTGTATTTGCTGACGGATTTGGCCGGTTTTCTGCTTCTGTTAGTCCATTGCTTGTACTTTCCACTATGAAGTCTGCTAGTGCTTGACCTTTGATGGCCGTTTTTGTCGCAAATTTGATCTTGAATTCGCTCAACTCGATCGCTCATTTAACCATTCTTCCCAAAGAGTCTGGCTTCAGCAGGAAGTGTTTGAGAGGTTGGTTGGTGAGGACTGTAATGGCGTGCGCATGGAAGTATGGTCTTAACTTTCGAGCATCAATAACTAAGGCATAGAGATACTTCTCAATCTGGACATATTTTATTTCAGCCGAATTAAACATCTTGCTTACAAAATACACTGGACTCTGCTTGTTTTCCTCTTCTATTATTAATACGGCACTGGCTGCAACCTCGTTAATACTCAAAAAAAGAACGAGTCGTTTGTCGGGAATGGGCTTCTCCAATGTTGGGAGTGTTTGAAGGTGCTGCTTTAATGATTGGAAGGCAGTCTTACACTCCGGTGTCCAATCGAACTTGCGGTTGGCCCTGAGTGTCTTGAAGAAAGGGAGTGACTTGTCGCTCGCTCTAGAAAGAAAGCGATTGAGTGCGGCCAGGCGGCCATTCAGACACTGGACCTCTTTGTGGCAAGTTGATGACTTCATATCTTCGAAGGCTTTGTTGCGCCCATGTTGTCCACATAGGCATCCATGTTGTGCCCCAGCATGTCTTGAAACAGTCGGTTTACCATTCGTTGATAAGTTGCCCCCGCATTGATTAGACCGAAGGGCATCACTTTGTAGCAAAGTATATCTCCGTCTGCATAGAAGGCTGTGTGGGCTTTATCAGCCGGGTGGATTCAGATCTGATTGTAGCCTAAATAGGCGTTCATGAAGCTTAGCATTTCATGACCATATGTTGCGTCGACCAGCTGATCAATTCGAGGAAGGGGATATGAATCTTTCGGGCAAGCTCTGTTCAGGTCGCGAAAGTCAACGGACATTCTCCACTTGACGTTTGATTTCTTAATGAGAACTGGGTTGGCGACCCAGCTTTGAAATCGCACCTCCCATACAAAGTCGGCTTCGATCAGCCTGCCTACTTCCTGCCTGATCGCCAAACGCTTGTCGGATCCAAATGACCTTCTTTTCTGAGCAATCGGCTTTATCGAGGGATCTATCCTTAACTCGTGAGAAATTATGTCGGTGCTAATGTCTGGCATATCACTGGGCTTCCATGCGAAGAGTTCTTTGAATTCTTTCAAGAGGGAAGTCAGTGCGTTTCTTCGGTCGTCGTTCAAGGTGGTCCCAAAGCGCACCTTCTTTTCTAGACCATCGATCTCAACGTCTGCTAACTCTTCCATTGGTGTTGGCCAGGCCTGGTCCTCACGCGAGTCATCCTATGTCACAATGGCGAGGGTTTCCCTTTGGTTCTTCCTGCGGAGGCAGTTCACATAGCATTGACGTCAGGAGGGCTGGTCGCATAGAACTACTCCGATCCCATTTGGTGTGGGGAACTTTATCTTTTGGTGGACTGTGGAGGCCACAATCTTATGAGGATTGAATGTGGTCCTCCCCAGGATGGCGTTATATGATGTAGGCGAGTCGACCACTAAGAAGGTGACCGATACATTTATGCTCTTCCATCCTTTGCCCAGAATTACCGGTAGGGTTATGGCTCACAGCGGATAAGTTGTTCTCCCAGAAAAACCGATGAGGGGAAAGTCGACTCGCTTGAGATCGCGCTTTGATTTGCCCATCTTCTCGAAGGCGTCCAGAAACAGAATGTCTGTCGAGCTGCCTCCGTCGATCAGAATCCTCTTCATGTCACAGGCATCCACTTCAGCTGCAATGACTAGAGCATCATTGTGCGGTGTAGTGACATGTGCCAGGTCGTCCTCGGAGAATGAGATGATGCAATCTTCTTCAGGTTGATGTCTCTTTCCTAGATGAATGGCTGTAGAAATCTGTGCAGCATAGACTTCTGTTGCATTGGATCCCTCGCCTCTGGCACCAAACCCTCCAGCAATCAGGTTTATCACCCTCCTACTCATGGATGGGCCAGATTGCTTGGTAGGAGCTGGCGAGTGGTTTCTACATGGGGGCGTTCCACTTCTGTCTCGTCCGGCCACAAATTCCTTCAACATGCCTCTCTGTATCAGCTTCTCGATGTCACGCTTGAGGATGCGACAATCATCAGTTTTGAGGCCCTTGGCCTTGTGATATCTACATTAGCTTTTCGTGTCCTTCCTCATTGGTCGAGCACTATTGCGGGGTATGAGTGGCCTTGCCAGAGATCTTCTTTCCATCTCGACTAGTACCGATGAGATCTGATTATTTAAAGACGTGAAATACTCGGGGACCTCTGGATGTCTAGGTCCTGGGTTTCCGATCTGGGCTTGTCTCGACTCTTCTTGTCCTTCTTTTCCTTCCTACCATCGCGTCGGTGCTTTAGAACCACCCTTAGCGAGGTTCTCAGGAAATTAGCTTAAGAGTTCGCCCTTTCTAAGTGTATAAAACATTTCGCCCTTACTGCTAGCTTCTCCATCGTCTCTATCTCCTGAACGTGGTAGTTGTTGCGCAGATTCCTCGAGGCTTTGTTGGTCACATAGAGTCCTCTATAAAAGGCTCGAATTATCTCCCTATCTGCGACTCGACGATCTATTTCTGTGACGTTCTTATGAAAACGTTCGTAGAAGTCGGCCTATTTATTGCTCCAGGAATTTGCTGTTGAGTTCGGATCAGATCCCTACCGATCCTGCAGGAGGGCCGAAGAACTATGACGACGCCGAACCCGAAAGGGTCGACGGAACAACAGTGCTAAGTGATTTGGATCGTTCGACTTACCCAAAAGATAGGCTTCATGCTTGTTGACATGTATGATAGGATCTCCTCCACCACTATATTCGGGCATGGCCCTTGCGACTACATCCTTTGGAATTTTAATCATTACCAGATAAGTGGTGAAGGGAAAAGCTGATCGCTCCTGGAAGGGAGGCATGACGAGCCCACGCCATTCCTTGAGCCTTTGTTAATAAGCTCCTCAACTTGGTCAAGAGTGCACTGATTCTGCTGTCCTCCAGTCGGTGCAGAACTCGATGGATTGACATAGTCGGTAGTTGCCAGCGCCTCAGTGGAAGCCGGAGGTAAGGACTGGTGTCCAGAAGTCATCTCTTGATCTTCTTGAGGGGCCGTGGTGCCAGAATTTCCAGTTTCTGCCTGTCGTGGCCTTGCGGGGCGAGGATTTTCTTAAGGAGCAGGGGCTTGTCTGCGAGCCTGTCCTATGATAGTCTCCAAGAGGGATATCATCTCCGGGGTTAACTGAATGTTTTCCCCAACCACTTGAACGGTTGGTTGAGCTAGAATCTCTGCGGCGTTTGGAACAGGGGTCGGTCTGGAATTGCCAACGTGTTCTCGTGCCGACGTCGGAGGGGCGACATTAGGGACCGCTTGGCTAGTAGGTTCTTGGGTGAGCGGCGAAGCGGCTGTGGAATCAGAGCGGTCTGAGGATTGCTCATTGGCCTGGTTCCGGCGATTGATTTTAGAACGAGTTTGCATGACTGTTTTGCTCGTTCCTACATACGGGGCAAATGTTGGTTCTGAAACTCCATGTGCTGACTTGATAGTTAATTGAATTCGAAAGAATGAATGATCACACACTTTCGCTTGAGTTCCGATGAACCTGCAAGAAGGGGATCGCAACAGAGGGAGTGTCTCTGGGTCCTTCTCTGATGCTTAAATGAGTATACTGTGTGTATCAACTCAAAACTTAATTAACGTATTGAAAAGCAAAAGTATTTATAGAGTGAAGAGATCAACCCGTTATAGGCAACAGAATATCTTGGTGAATATTGTGCCGGTAAAGATTATGATAGCAGATATTACGGTTATGGCGTAATATTGCAATTACGGTATGTAATCTTTAGAGAATATGTGCCCGATATACACGGGATATCGTGGTCATATCTTTAGTGTCGGTTGGTGGGACCATAGTTGAGAGGTTAGACTCTCTTGGCGAGCACTCCTTTGGCGAGCACTAGGAGGCAGTGACCTTGGTCAATGGTGATCTGTGATAGAGTTTTGGCGTCCACTTTGGTCTGGGTTCGATACTAGACCGCTTTATGTGAGCCAGATTAACCTTAATGTGTGTCAACACGTTCTTAATGATATGAGTTTTACGCCTTTCAAAGTTATTGGGCCTCTGAGAACTTTCCCTTATTGGGCCGTCATTATCAAATTATCAATACCCAACAGTCATCTTGTCCCTGGAGTGTCTCCGACTATTTCAAGCAAATTGATTAAATGGTGTCGGTAATAATCAACTGAAAAAGAAACAACGAGAAATCGTTAGAAGCAAAAGGGACTAATGTTGAGGCACCGGGACTCAAAAAGACGATGAACGGAGACACTAAAGAGAGAAATAAGATTAAGTAACTTTTGGAGAGAGGAAGAATCAGAAGAAATGAATAGATGGGGTAAAGCCTTATATAAATAAAATTAAAAGGGACCCTGTAATCCGACCCCTGCATTCGAAAGATATTCGAATCTTGAATGTCAGATGTTTGTCATATCTCAACGTTAACAGCCCTTCAAATCTGGGTCGTGCACATGAAAGGTACTCAATCCTCGATCGTAGGATGCCAAAGGTTGAAAGTTGCTAAAAATATTGTTTCCCGCTAAAGGTTCTGACAATCCCCTATTGACGTTATTGTCCTCTTTGCTTAAACAATCCCGGACTAGTGTTTGGGAAAGGTATTGTCGCCTCGGATAACAAAGCTGGCACCGAGCAAAGGACATTGACTCTCCAAAATATTAGGGACAATAATGTCAATCGGGGAACCCTTATTGGGCGACAACAATTCTTCATATAGTGACTCAAATTAATTGAGTCAACAGTGAAGCCTTCATCCAAGGACTTTCCCTTTGAGTATGCATGATAGTAGTTGAATAATTAGCAACATCTCAATATCTCTTCGATTCTCTCTCTAGAATGCTCTCAAATTATACACATTCCCTTACTGCAGTAGAGACTGCATAATTTTTGAATAGCAACACCAAACTCAAAGAAGATCAGATGCATTCTTTGCAAGATATGGAAGAGGATGCACCAAAAAGCTCAACAAATTCCATCTCCTACAAGGAAAAACTCACCGGGATTGTTCCGGAAGCATATAAAAAAGCATTCTATCAGGAATGTCTGAATTTGTCTGAATTTTCTACCTCAAAAGACCAGGATGCAGTGGAACAGGCGGGTAAACTGACCTACACCATATCCAAAGATGAGAAAGCAAGGATACAAAAAAGGTATGACCAATCTATCATCGTTAAAATTATAGGAATGAGCATACCTTATCATCACATGGTGCTGAGAATTCGAAATCTCTGGAACCCGGAAGGGGAAATGTCCTGCATTTTGCTTGGGGAAGGTTTTTACCTTGTCAAATTCACTTGTTTGGGAGACATGGATAGGGTGTTTAGAGATGGACCTTGGTTCATCAATGGACAATTTCTATCCATACGAATTTGAGAACCCAAATTCAACCCAGAAAGAACCAATGTATCCAAAGTAGTTGTTCGGATCAGATTGCCCAATTTACCCATGGAAATTTTTGACCCTACAATTTTACACGGGATTGGAAACACAATAGGTCTTCTGTTGAGAATTGATAGTTTCACCATAAACGCTGAAAGAGGAAAATTTGCTCAGTTGTGTATTCAAATGGATTTGAGCAAACCACTCCCTCCTTCAATCGACATTGATGGTTATTCCCAAAAAATTTCCTATGAAGGAATTCAGTCAATTTGCTTCTCGTGTGGCATGGTGGGGCATACAAAAGAGCAATGTAAATTGATACCTGCAACAGATACAAGTTCTGAAAAGTATACCCCAACCAATACAAACACTGTTGTAACACCTAAAAATACAGATCCTAACATAGAAATTCCAAATGGAGAAAGGGGTCCTTGGATGTTAGTTACCCGTCGGAAAAAATCAATGGTGCGAGAGAAATCAATCAAAAACAACAATTGAGCCAAAGCCACTTAATCAAATAGAGATCCTGCTTCCGCACAAGCGTACGGGCCACCAGAAGAAGACGAAAAAGCTCGTCGAAAATCTACCAACATCAACCACCAGGAGTCATCTCATCGGCAGGACAACCATCGACATACACAACGGGAAGAATAGCTCGTCGGAAGCTGGTCGGGAAGAGGTAGTGGGTGGGACCGTGCCCGAGTGGAGACACAACAGATATGTTGAGCAAGAAGAACAGGTAGTATCGAGAGGCGTGGAAGAGAGGAGACATGCGGAGACACCTTCGAGTGGAGGAGTGCGGGCTAACGGATGGGAAGAGGAGAGGCATGCGCAGACAAACTGAGGAAGAACCGCAGCAAGCACAATCGTGAGCAGACAAGGAGCTAGTGGAGCAGCTGCTTTTGTTAGTGGAGCAGAAGTAGAGACAAAGAAGGATGCCCGAGGCAATGGAGAACATGCAAGGAGCAGTAGTGTCTTCGCTGGAAAGGAGAAGACAACAAATGGGGAGACAGCATGGAGAAAGGTGAAGATGACAGCAGCTGGTCCTACAGGAAAGGTGAAGACAAGTACCGTAGGAGGAGCTCGCACTCTTAAGCTCGAGGAAGATACCGGGCAAACAGGTGCCGATGGAGCTGAGGTCATGGGTCGAGGCTTCAGCAGCAGGAGACGATCAGAAACCAGAGACGTGAGGAAGATGGCGGGGGAGCTGCATGCGAGGGAGATGTCGAGATGGGCCAAACCGGTGGGCTTGCCAATGCTGATTTGCTGGACCGAAGAACAATGCTGGACCGGAATGATGGGTTGGGCTTGATCACTAGATTGGACCGAAAGACTGGGCCGGTCTGTGAGCAATTAGAAGCTATGATTGATTTGGCAGAACCGGACTCACATCTGCAAGAAGAGTCGGATGTTTGGACTATTCAACTTAAGACTATTGAAGAAGATATTATTATTAGTCCTAATTATTATCCTAATGAGAATAACATTTTAACTCCTTCTGTGAATGTTTCAAAGGGAAGGGATGTTTCAAAAGGCAGGAATGTTTCAAAAGGTAGGGACACTGGAAAATTGGGAAGTCGTAAGGATGTTTCGTTCAAAGGCCAGGGATACAAAAAAATTGGGAAGCCCAGAATTCATTTGGATATGGTGGATAAAGGGTCAATACACATCGAAAAGACATTGAATGAGCAAGAAAGTAAGAATGGTCAAACTCAGGAAGATGAGAGCCAAGGTGAGGTATCTAATATGATTTTAGATGATAGTAGATCTATGTAATTGGGTTGGTCGTATTTTTAACAGGTTATTTATGATTCAAGTACATCTTTCTAATAATATGGTTCCAGAAAAATCCCACATGAGAGACTTAATGTGGAATGTTAGAGGTTTTGGTAATCCGACAGCTGTTAAGGCGGTCAAGCAACTCATCCGTACTCACAAGCCTACTATGTTGATTTTAATTGACACTAGACTTAGTGGCCAAAAGATGGTTGAGCAAGCAGGAAAATTACCTTTCAACAAGTTTCTAGGGTGGAAGCCAAAGGCTTTAAGGGAGGGATTTTAGTGATGTGGAATGATCACGAGACAAAAATTTCGAAGATGGCATCTACAGAGCAGGAATTACACTTCAAAATCCAGGTTATCCCTTCTAATCTGTCTTGGTTCATGTCTGCAATTTATGCTAGCCCAAACTTAAATGAAATATTACTGTTGTGGGATAATCTTAATTCAGTTGCATCTACTATATATAGTCCTTAGCTAGTTGTAGGCGATATTAATGACGTCACTAATAGCTCGGAGAAGTTGGGGGAAATTGTGTTTGCTTGAATAGGGTGTCCCTTTTTAATGATATGATTAGTGATTGTAATTTGATTGACCTAGGTTTTAGAGGGCCTAAGTTTACTTGGGTCAATATGAGGAACTCTGATAGATTAATCCAGCAAAGACTTGATAGGATGATGGCAAATATGGATTGGAAATTTCGGTTTCCCAATGCCTCTGTTACCCATCTTATGAGAACTCATTTTGACCATTGCCCGATTTTTATCAACTCTGGTGGGGATGGGGGGAACAGGGTAAAGAGACCGTTTAGGATGGAGCCTATGTGGCTTGACCACCCAAGTTTTGAAATCCTGGTAAAAAATACTTGGAATGAATTTAATAACAAGATCACACCTGCCATTAATCACTTCCCTGAAAAAGCTAGATCCTGCAATAAATAGATTTTTGGGAATGTTTTTCAGAGAAAATAAAAGATTCTTCGGAGGATTGAAGGAGCCCAAAAGAGTATTGCTAATGCACCCAGCGAGTTCATCGTCGCTCTGGAAAAGAATCTTCAGGTTGAACTTTCTGAGATTCTTGACCAGGAAAAAAAACTTTGGCTGCAAAGTCTCGAACAAAGTGGATTACAGACGGGGATAGAAACACAAAATTCTATCATATTTCTACCCTTGTTAAAAGGAGGACAAATGAGATTCTGGCTATAAATGATTTAGAGGGAAATTGTATTTTTGATGAGGGATTTATCCAAGTCGAATTTCAAAAGTTCTTTTCAAATCTATTCACCACGTCTAAAGTCAAATCCCCCCTCTTGGTTGCTTGCCCGGAATCTTGGAGAACGGTGTTGTCTGAAAACGAAATTCGTCGTCTAAACAATGTTGTCTTTTTTGAAGAAATTAGAAAAGCCACTTGGGATCTTAAACCTTTTAAATCGTCGGGGCCTGATGGCCTTCATCCGGCTTTCTTTCAAAAGATGTGGAATTGCACTGGTAACTCTCTAACAAATGCGATTAGTAAGGTGTTTAGGATGGGGTCGGTCCCTACAAGCTGGAACGAAACGTTTATTTGTTTAATTCCAAAATGTAGTCAACCAAATTCGGTCTCCCATTTCAGACCAATCAGCCTTTGCAATTCTATTTACAAGGTGATTTCAAAAATCCAGGTGAATAGAATCAGACCAGCCCTGAATAATCTCATCTCTCCATTTCAGACTACCTTTGTCCCAGGTAGAAGAGGTTTTGATAATGTAATTCTGCTTAAAGAGGTGCTTCATTTTTCTAAGCATAAACAGGGCAAAACAAGGTGCATGATTATCAAAATTGATATGGAGAAACCGTATGATAGAATTGAGTGGGACTTCATCAGAAGTACTCTTAATTTCTTTAAATTCCCTGAGAAAGTCATTAAGTTGATCATGATTTGTATTTCCACGTCTTCAATTGAGATTTTGTTTAATGGGGGGAAACTAGAAAAATTCTACCCGTCCAGAGGCATTAGACAAGGGGATCCTCTATCTCCGTACATCTTCATTCTATGTATGGAATATCTGGCGTTTCTTATCGATGAAAAAGTAATGCAGGGACAATGGAAAGGTGTAAAAGTGGGAAGAGGAAACTTGACTCTTTCCCATCTTTTATTTGTTGATGACCTCATTCTAATGGGAGAGGCGGCACCTGAAAATTGTAACTGTATAAACTCGGTTTTAGAAGAGTTCTGCGCCATTTCGGGACAAAACGTTAACCAATGGAAATCAATCATGGTGTTCTCAAAAAATGTACCTCCTACCATAAGAACAGAGATCTCAACGATTTTAAAGGTTAAATCAGTTGAGAATTTTGGGGCTTATCTGGGGTTTCCGCTTGATTTGTCAAACTCAAAAGTTAACTCTTTTAACTTTGTCCTGGATAAAGTTAGAAATAAACTTTCGGGTTGGAGGGCAAACCTACTATCAATGGCTGGAAGGGTCACGTTGGTCAAATCAATCATGTCCATGATCCCCTCCTACTATATGGAATGTACAATATTCCCTAATTCATTGTGTAAGGAGTTGGACATGATTAACAGAAATTTTGTTTGGGGATCCACGGACCAGAAAAGGAAAGTTCACTTGATCAACTGGGAGGAAATTACAAAGCCGAAAAATCTAAGGGGACTTGGTATTCAATCGACGATGTATAGAAACAAAGCACTCCTGGGAAGGTTGGCGTGGAGATTGAAAAAGGAAAAGTCTCCTTGGGCTGTCATGATTAGAAACAGAACGTTTAAGCAATATGGAATTTCTCTCACTACTTCGAACAAAACACCATGTAATTGGAAAGCTATTAATGAAGGGATGAAAACTCTGAAAATGGGTTCGGGGTGGGTGGTAGCAAATGGTAGGGATATTAAATTTTGGCAGGATAGCTGGGTAGGTAATCAGCCCCTTCGAGCAGCTATTTATGGCCCTCTGAAATATGAGGAAGACAAATTGATGGTAGAATATGTCTTCCAAGATGATGAGTGGAACTTAGATAGGATTTCTTTTGAGTTCCCGAAAAAAATTGTGGACATGTTTCGAAGTACTCTGGGGGATATGACAAATTTCTCTTTGGACACTAGAATATGGAATGCCACAAATTCGGGAAATTACACGACTGCATCTGCTTATTCTATTTTAGCAGGGCATGACTCAAATAGTCAGGTACTTGAACAATGGGATTGGGTTTGTAAAATTAAGACTATCCCAAAAATTCAGTATTTTATTTGGTTGTGCCTGAAGAACAGACTAGCTACTTGCAAATTATTGAATCGTAGAGGATGTAATGTGAGTCTTATCTGCCAAATTTGTAATTAATGCTGAGGTGGAGGATGTAGATCAGATATTGCGTGGGTGTGAGCAGACAAATAATATGTGGAATCTAGCCACCTGGCCGCCCAGTCTGGGGCAATCGTTCCATTATACTCTGAATGAATGGATTAAGTTCGGATGTCAAGCAACGAGAGTCACGGTTCAAGGAGTTCAGGGGAGTTTCATGTTTCCTTATGTTCTATGGAACATTTGGAAAAAATAGGAATTCAATTATATTTAATAAACTTGCTATTTCTTCTGTTATTAATCTTTCTTTATCTCAGGCAAAATTTCACCAAAATGTTTATCTTGAGACTGAGGCCACTAATGAGTTTGTTTCCATTGATGTTAGTTGGAACCCCCAAAAAAGGATTGGTTTAAAATTAATACTGATGGAGCTGCTAACGGAAATCAAGGAATTGCAGGAGCAGGTGGGGTCATCCGAGACTACAAGGGCCAATGGATTGCAGGATTCTCAAGGAACTTGGGTTGTTCAAATAGTCTCGCTGCGAAATGCTGGGCCATCCGAGATGGGCTCTTACTGGCAAAGTCATTTGGTTTAAAATCCGTTCACCTCAAAACGGACGCTCTCTCAGCTCATAAGGTAATCTCTGAGGAAAATATGTCAAATCTAAAGCTAATACCCATTATTGCGGATTGCAGGAAACTATTGATGCAGTTCGAAAGAATGAAGTTCAGACATATATACCGAGAAGCAAATGCGGTAGCAGATATCATGGCAAACATGGTGACTAAACAACGTCAAGTGTTCGAAATTCATACCGTACCTCCGATGGAAACTACTATCGCACTTCGTAAAGATGCGGTCGGTTTTTCTTTTTCGAGATTTGTAAAAGCTAGCTAATTTTTAGTTTTTGGGTGTTTTGAACTTGGGCAAAGTTTTGCCACCTTTATGATTGTAATCCATAATTACCAAAAAAAAAAAAAAGCCTTCATCCAAGGACGTCTCTTGAACCTAAAGAGAGCATTGCTCTCATTAGGCTCGACGGCAAATGAACGATATCAGACATCGACATCTCAAAGACCAGTCATTATTTTTTTTAGTTGAAACCCGTCTGATAATAGGGGAACAAGTTAACAATTAAATGGAGTTACTCTCTTTAGATCGCCCCATAAGTCCCTTACCTAAAAGGTCGATGTCTTTTAAGGTCTTCACCTAAAAGGTTGACGCATTTTGATCACGCCTCAATTTCATGTATTCGTGGCCCGCCGGATGGGACTTACTCCAAGTAAGGTGACGCCTCTATAAAAGGCAAATGCATCGACCTGAGCAACTAAAGCGACACCATGACTTTACCTCTGATAAGGGAGATAAATGACATTGTACATTAAATGCCTGAAGTACATACAAATGTACCAATACGACTCTGTCAGACAGACATATCAAGATATGAAGTTACTACTATTTACGGTGTCAGGTTCATAAAGGGTTTATCAGGTAGGAAACTAATTAACATTGAACTCAAGTTAAGTATCCTTATAAATATCATGATCCTCTCTTATTTACACACAATGATTTTTTATACCTTATATGTTGCTCTACTACTCTCAACCCCCGATTGAATTTATCATCGGAAGGGAAACCATGGGTAAAACCCAAGGTTTCCTTTTTGCAGGTTCAGAGCATGAGTAGATCTGACAATTCTAGTTTGAAAGATCCAATAATTCATAAGTAATTAATTCGGGGGAAAGTATGAAAAAGATGTAATATGTTTGCCTATTGTTGTAACTGCGTATACCTTGTTTTTTTTATGAAACATGGTTTCGCTGGTTGGTTTTAGATGAAGTCTGTTATGTTCCATCAAAAAATTCTATTAACTGCTCATGTGCAAGGGGCGTGACCAGAACAGGGTGTGAAATACCTTTAAGACTTTAATTCCCATGTCATCTTCTTCCTTGTTATAAGAAGCCATTAGTTACTCTCCTCCTTTGTTCATGCGTAAGTTTCTTCCCACACTGAAGTTGTTGTTCCATCATTCTTTTGTTTTCATTCTCTGCTCTACCAACAATGATGGCACAACATTACTCTACCAGCTCTTCACAAAGCTTAAAGACCCATGTAGAGTACCAACCATTGATTTGCTACTGTGGGCTCACCACTCATGCTAAGCCAGCATCAACATGGAAGAATTTCAGTCGAATGTTCTATGTGTGTCCCAATTATAAGGTATGTTTACCGATTTGTTTGGGTTGGAACCCTAATTGGTGTATTAATTTGAAAATTCCCCAATTTGACTATTCGAAACCCTAATTTTATAGTAAAATAACTTGATTGCGCTATAGCGGTTGTCACTTTTTGAGTGGTGTGAACTTCAACTGTACAGTTACGAAAGGAAGCCGTAATAAAATTCTGAAAAATGCATACCAAGATGGAAGTCGACGTTGTTGTTCTCCGTCGAAGGGAAAGGATGTTGATAACTGTTGTTGGAGTGCTTGTGGTACTGCTATTTCCTATAATATTCAAATTGGTTATTAGTTGAAGTGTGTTAGCTTAAGTTATGTTTGCGGATCAGTTTTGGGTTAATGATGTTTATGTATGTGTTGTTCTTGGAGGACATACGGTTTGTAATTGTTGGTTTTTGATGGAAAAACGTTTATTAACTAATTGAAAGTAGATCTACTATGTTTTAAATGACTGGGGAAAACGTCTTGCAACAGAACTCATTCGAATTCCACCTGCAAATTAAAACATATTCCATACAACCCACAGAATCCATGCAAATTCAACAGAACCACATATTTGTTACCTTAACTATCATTGACGTTTTCAAAATAGCACCGTAAATTACCAACTTCACCAAAAACCACATTTGTCAAAGTGACAGCATCTAAGACCAAACAACATCAAAATGGAAGCATCTAATTCCAGCAAAAACAATAATACTTCTGTACCTAAGACCAAACAGAATATCTTCATTGAATCGAGATTTTAGTGTACTAAACCAATCTCATTTGGCCTTAACCATGTCCTAGAAGCTTCTTCCAATATGTTGTCAATGTCCAAATTTGCATGTCCGGAACACACGTGCATCCATTCCTTACCCTTTTAAGCACTGACCAGAATTCCACTACAAATATGCCTTTCAGTTGAATTTCACTTCACATATTACATCTTTTTCATACTTTTCCCAATTAATCTTAGACGCTCTTCATATTTAGGAGGAAATGTGACGGTGAAAAATTTAAAGGCACAAAGGAATCAACTCGTAGCACCAGTTATGCACTAAGAGATTAATCCCGCAAAATTTTAGACATACTACCAAGCACTTATCACGTCCTCAAAATCAACTTTCAAAGTTAGGGATAATGGTCATTATTTACTAGTATAAACTAGTAAATAATGAACTCTAATTTTTTTTATTGAAACACAACTCTAATCGTAATAATGTTATGATATAACGAGTCATTATACTTGCATAATCGAGAATCTTCTTATACAAAAATTATGCTGAAGAAATAAATTAACGACAATCATTCATTTCGCACTTGGACACCATTTAGAGAGAAAAAAACCAGTGCCCTTAAACACTACACATTTGAATCACAATTCAACTTGTCGTGAAACGGAGGACTTGAATAGGCTAAGGTGTTGTTGTTGGGGATCAACTTAGTAAGTAATGATAACTTATCCCTACAGGAAGGAATTCTTAAAAAAATACATAGCATAACCAATATAAATAGAAAACTTGCAATAATCATTAAGCATGAAAAGTTTTAATGAAACAAAACTTATGAAAAAAATAATTGATACTAATAAGAAGTTCAAAGTCAAAGGTTTTAAAATGATTGAAATTCAAAACTCAACAGAAACAAAAATTCAAACTTGTTGAATATTAGAACGAATCAGATATAGAGGTTGCTGTAGTCTTTTTGTCATGCCTACTGTGTCTTAGGAAGACTCCAATGATTAACCCTCATTAGAAAATTATACAAATCCCAGATATATTCGTTGATCATATAATCTTCGTATCGATACGTATGAGTCCCTCCCAAAAGTTTCAGACCGTAGTAAACTTACGAGCAAAAATAAATAAAAAACTAATAATGAATTTCCAAAAATAAATCTCAATAAACATTTTTCACGAAAAATACATTTGCAAATTCGGTCAACAAAAAAACACGTACTTCTTAACAGAACTTCAAGCACATGATCCGAGTTTTATAAGTGAAACTCATAGTCATGCTCTTAAATAATCATAGATTATCTTTAAAATATGCATTATAGGAAAAAAAAAAAAAAAAAAAAAACATTCATGCCACCTCTTCTTGTGGAATCCCACCTGAATTTTTACATAGTACGAAATGTTTACTATAGATATATAATTTGTTAAGAATATAAACATTGCATGAGGCTTGTGGCCGTTGCACATTATCTTATAGCAGTACTTCACCTAGAATATCAACATGAACTTCAATTATTACAAGTCAAGCATCTATATGGAATCGGTTTGCTTTCTTAAATCATATATTTACATGAGAATTGGGAGGATAAAGAGATACAAGACCAAGTTTCTCAAAAATTAAGTCAAATAAAATAATGAGCAAAGTATCCCCTTGAGGTTGGGATATTAGATGATAAGAATCGTCCTATCAATCAAGTGTAATAAAGAAAAACAAGTGTAATTACATACCACATTGTTTATCCAATCCCTTGTCTCTCTCTTTGCCTTATCTTTTGGATCCTCTCAACCGAAACAGTAACAATTAGCAGTTATAAATATAAACAAAGATGTATTAAGAAACAAAAAAACTTGCACAGTTTTTATTACTGGAGATCAGTTGCCTTGTCGCAATGTCAACTTTAGATGCAAATAAGCCACTCATTACAAAGTGGGACTCGACCACTCTTTTTCACCCAACCATCAAAATATATACAAGTCAAATTCGTAGGATACAAATACAGTTAGATAAATGTATCACTGCTAAAAGTAGAATAAAATGGAACAGCGATATTTGTATTGATGTTCAGACTGCAATTATCGCTGAATCTAGGTTCTATCGGAACCTAGACACTTGATTCTGGCTTCTGCTGGAACCCATAATCTTTCGTCTAAACATAACCCAACATTGTTGTTTATGGGTTCCGACAGAACCTAGACACTTGATTCTGGGTTCTGTTGGAACCCAGACACTTGATTCTGGTTCAGTTGGAACCCACACACATGATTCTAGGTTCTGTTGGAACCCAGACACTTGATTCTGGGTTATGTTGGAACCCAAACACTTGATTCTGGGTTCTGTTGGAACCCAGAATCGTTCGTCTGAACCCAGACACACTGATTATGGGTTCCGACAGATTGAACCCGGAAACAACGATTCTAGGTTCCGACAGATTGAACCCGGAAACAACGATTCTAGGTTCCGACAGATTGAACCCAGAAACAACGATTCTAGGTTCCGACAGATTGAACCCAGAAACAATGATTATGGGTTCCGACAGAACCCCGACACTTGATTATGGGTTCGTTTAAACCCAGAAACACTGAATATGTGTTCCGGCAGAACCCAGGCACTTGATTCTAGGTCCGTCTGAACCCATAAACACTGATTCTGGGTTCCACGAACCCAGAATCTTCGATTATCCATTTAAGAATCCACGAAGAACACGAAAATCTGAAAACATACATAATCAAGCAAACCCTAATCCATTCAAACAACAACGCTTCCGCAGAAACCAACGAAAGAAATACGAAAACTTACCTGCCTGTTGTTATTCGCCGATTGAAGGATCTCCTTTCCAAGTTGGAGAAGATGGATTTGACAGGGAGGGGTAGGAAATGAGGGAGTAATGAAGGAAGAGGAGGTGTAAGAGGTGAGGGAAATGAAAAGGAGGGATAATGAGTTAGGTTAGTGGTCGTTCAATTCAGTTCATTTCAAAAACAAGATGGAGGTTTTTAAAAAAAAATAAATGGTGGTTTAATTCGGATTAGTGGTGGTTCTATCGTTTTAGTGGAGGTTCTTAACGTTTAGTGACGACAACGACTAATGTTAGTCGACAATATGCCATAATTGTTTGTGAATTACTGGCATCAACAATAGTCGCCACTAAATAAACTATTTTTCCAAAACAATTGAATCTATTACTGGAATGACTATACTAATGTCGACAATATATTGACACGAAAATCTATCCTTACATTTTCTCTGCTACTTATGTTTTAACGACAACAAAATTGAGTAGTTATCCCTATATTTATGAAAAAACCTTTCGCATTTGAATACGTACATTTACAACGGAAAAGTCATATGTTACTGATGGAGTCATTTAACATCAAGTATTTGTCGACATTACACATTCATCCATATAAAAAATAAAGTGATGACAAAAATTAACACTAAATGTACCTCATAACGGTGGAAAACATATTGTGTCTGATAAGTAATAATAACGACAACAAAAGTTGTTGACACAATAGCCATATTTTTAACTGCAACAGTTAGCGTTAACATGAAAGAACTGTCGTTGTTGCAACAGCTTCTTGTAGTGAACATATATTATTTACTTGAAAGTAAATATATATATATATATATACCTATTTATAAACAAATAAAATTTTAGGTATGTGAAAGACTTTTAATGAACTGAACCAAAAGTATTGGTTAACATATGTGACTTAATTGGTAATTCATCCATTTGAAAATACAGCACAATTTTTTAGAGAAATATTCGTTGTACCAATATTTTCATTTTGTGTTGTTAAATACACAACTACTTTGAAAAGAAAATGATGGTAAATGATTTTTTTGTTAGGGTTCTATCAAAAACTCTCGTTAAATATTTTTATAATGACAAAATTAACTCTGTACTTTTTATAATGCCGCACTTAAACTCTAAAGTCTAAACTCTCTTACCAATGTTACAATAGATTACCAACTCTTGAAATTAATCGAATACTTTTCAAATATATTACTTATTGCTTAATACTTTTACTAGTGTTGCAACTGATATATGAATTTTCAAATTAGTCGCTTACTTTTTCAAATTAGTCGAATACTTTTTCAAATATCACTACTAAGCCTTAATAAGTTTTTAATTTTTTTCAAAAACATACCATATTTTACAAATAAATACCGACATATCCTCTTACAAACAATAATTACAAAAATATACCATTCATAGGTAGGAATTAATTAAATTATACCCGTGAATGTCATTCGTGGGTAAGAAGTCTGTTAAAAGTTCTGTTAAGTTCTACCCGTGAATGTCATTCGCGGGTACGAGTAAATGTGTAATAAAGTATATTTAGCCTGGTGGAAATATTATTGCTCTATTACTTAGACATCCTCGATTTGAAACTTTGTGGCAACATTCTTTTTTATTATTTTATAAGCAGTAGAAAACCCTTATAAAAGTAACTCCAACAAAGTTCGAACTCAAGACTATTAACACTTAAACAAATGCATTCTCCCAATAAACTAATGGTACTTTAATATTTTTTTTATGTACTTAAATTATATTTAATACACTAACTATTCAAGTGAAAACGTTTTTTTTGTAAAACTGTATTCCAACCAAAATTTAAATTTGTGACCATGTTATAAATAATACAATATATTTTCACTATAGTATTAACATCATATGTTTTTAGGGTTATTGGTCACATTGCCCCCTAAAATTTGGACGAAATTTAAGAATCTCCCTTAAAGTTTAAAATTTGAAATATTAGTCCTAATGTTTGGACGATTTCAAAAATCGCCCCTTTCCGTTCTAAGTCCGTTTATTTGAAACGGTAAACGGACATGTGCCTAGCACGTGACTTCACTTAAAATTTAAAGACCAAACTGCTCTTAAATCAGTTTCTAACATAATTACAGCAGAATTATACACTACCCTAGCAGACAACAGATAAACCACAGCCCAGCAATAATCTCCTACTAAGAACATCCCCTACGAAAAGATCCTGCAGCATCTGCTTTCATTGGCGGGCGGGGAGGTGCAATCGATTCCCTTGCCCATTCCTCCACCGAGAATTACCTGGACTGACTGCAAACTTAAAGGAGCAGAGAATGGGCTCGTAAACTGGCACTCCAGTTTTGCAACTCAGCAGAGAAAGATGCAGAGTCCTCAAGTGATGAAGTAAAAGGCAAGCATCAACTACCAAATTGTTAATGTATTAATAATAGTTACATATAAAAGTGCGGAGACATGAAGTCCCAAATCTTAAATAGACCCAGCGCTGTGACCGACTTAAGGGATCAAGCATGTTTCTTGGAAGACAGAGAATACGGTCTTGGAAAAAAAAAAAGCCATCTTTAAATCAAGATCAGACTCAATCCCTACTATACTGATCTTGGTCTATTAGATGGATTAAGGCATCTTTTTTTTACTGCTTTTAGTACACCAACCTAACAGCACAACAGAATTTGCTCTAATACATTCAAGAAATGACAGTTTCACATGAAAGTCAGCAAAGATGGAGATGGGTGGTAAAAAAGAATCGTACCCACTACCCAGGAATTTGCCATCTCTTTGAATTATTGTCGAGAGGACATCATCATTAACCTTAGGATCAACTGTTGTCAGGTCAATATGGGAATAGCATAGAGGGTCCATTGCTGCACAGTATTGAGCATAAACAACATCTGGTCATGCCACGATGTAGTAATGGAATAAGGAAGCAGAGAGAGGGCATTGTGATGGGAGGTGGGTGGTGTTTTGTTTGGCTGCGGGAAGAAGGGTAGTGTTAGAGTATACGGGTCCGATCTCTTTGCAGCGGTACGGTGCTCATCTTCTCCAGCAACAGAAATTGCAGACAATTAATCCAACAGAAATCGCAGACAATCTTCTCCAGCAACAGAAAGCAGCTCCTGGACGACAACGACAAGAACGCCATGAAACGAGTAAAACGAGTCCCACGACGAATGAAACGAGTAGGAAAGAATATCCAGACAACAGTCCTCTGTTCCACTGCATTCAGCAGCACAAACCAATTCAATACTAAATCGAAGAATTCCCTCCAGACTATCAAATTCGCATCCGTGTCATGGCTCCAACGAGTCGATAGGACGGAAAACGCAAAGGAAACTACCTTCAAATGGCTCCAACGATCCAAATCACGAAAAAGCATAGACATGATGCTAGGAAAGAGGCAGCGAGCTCCTATGAAGATAACAACCATCCTGGCGGAGATCACCTTTGATCTCAACATCCCCGTTGAAGCACCGATGTCCGATCCCCAGAGACAGACCATCAGTTACAGCTGCTGTACAGTGACATAGGGACTATTTTGTCTTTTCAATTTAAGTCAAGTCACGTGCTAGGCACATGTTCGGTTTACCGTCTCAAATAAACGGACTTAGGACGGAAAGGGGGAATTTTTTATTTCGTCCAAACATTAGGACTAAAATTTCAAATTTTAAATTTTAAGGGGGATTCCTAAATTTCGACCAAACTTTAGGGGGCACTGTGACTATTAACCCTATGTTTTTATGTACCAAAACTGTATTTATTTTTTGTCAGATACCTAAATTATACTTCAAAAATATTATTTGGATACCTTAAACCTTCTAATTTGGAAATATCAGTTTTTGGAGTCTCTGTTTATACTTACACTGTTTAGAAATGTCAATTTTTCCTAATTAATTTATATAAGCAACGACTCCAAATAATTAATATTTTTAAATTAGAGGGTTTAAGTTCCCGGTATAACATTTTTAAAGCATAATTTAGGTACTTCAAAGATATATGATATTAATAATATAATGATAAAATATTGTATTAATATAACATAGTCGCAAATTTAAATTTTGGTTGGAATACAATTTTACAAAATTAAAACAAATATTTTCACTTGAGTAATTAGTGTATTAAATATAATTCAGGTTATATATCTTTGACCTATGTGAATAAAAGGTTACTCGCTTTTTTTGTCTGATTGAAACGTTACTTAAGTTTGAGGATGTGACTGAATGGTTATTCTGTGAAGTTTCCGTCACATATTTCCGCATGAATGTCACATGGAAAGCACGTCACATAATTTAAACAGTTTGAAGTTAATTGAAAGTACGATTCTACCCTCATGTCACCTTTGTGTTGTTTCCCCCTCGTTTTATACTCATCAGTACACACCCTAACTTCCCATCAACTCTAATTTCCCTCCAACACACTATTTCATCTTCACTTCCGCACAGAGCTCTCACCCTTTCCAGCACCGAACTCCCCCTCAACGACATTGTATTTCGGAAACCACATCTCCATGTAAGTTTTCGCTTGCGATTCGGATGAACTACAGGATGATTGTCTTTTCGCATTCTAATATGTGCTAACATTTCGGTTTCTGTTCGTCTAACCTTTTCTCTCTGGTAATCTTCGATTACTATGAAGATTATGGTTTGCCTCTGTGCGTCATCCTTCTGAAGGTACGAAATTTTGAATTTGCTGCATATTCATGTTCTAATTTGAGTGTGATTGTGCCATTTTGAGGTTCCTCACAGTTGTTCGGCTTTAGGTTAGGGTTTTGTGTTCGTTTGCTTTGTACGTGTTGTAGAGTGCCGATTTTGTAGCAAAGTTTTGATTTTTATTGTGAATGTTTGTTTTTTTTCCTGAAGATTTGTTGTATTTGGGTTGATTTTGTCATTTTGTTGTTTGTATATGCTGTTAATTGGGTTGATGTTGTTTGGTTGTATGCGTTGTGGGTTACGTTTGTTTCACATTTAGTGATAAATTTGTTATCTAATTTGAGGGATACATTTATCATCAGGAATGGCAAGCAAAGACTACCTTTATACTATATACATTAGGCACGGTGGCAATTGGATTGACAATGGCGTGGCTTCTCCAAAAAATTTGCGCCCAAATATCTCCAACAACTAATAAGGAACAAGCTGATTAAGTAGACAATGTTTAGGGTAGTTTGGAAAATTCACAACATAAGGTCACGTGACAAGCACATTCCAATTGTTAACGGTGAGAAATAACAGAAGTAAAAAAATGAATGTTTCAGTCACATATGGAAACATTAGTAACGGTTGAGCTCGAGTTTGAACGGTTCAGTCACATGTGTCGCAAATTTAAATTTTGGTTGGAATACAATTTTACAAAATTAAAACAAATATTTTCACTTGAGTAATTAGTGTATTAAATATAATTCAGGTTATATATCTTTGACCTATGTGAATAAAAGGTTACTCGCTTTTTTTGTCTGATTGAAACGTTACTTAAGTTTGAGGATGTGACTGAATGGTTATTCTGTGAAGTTTCCGTCACATATTTCCGCATGAATGTCACATGGAAAGCACGTCACATAATTTAAACAGTTTGAAGTTAATTGAAAGTACGATTCTACCCTCATGTCACCTTTGTGTTGTTTCCCCCTCGTTTTATACTCATCAGTACACACCCTAACTTCCCATCAACTCTAATTTCCCTCCAACACACTATTTCATCTTCACTTCCGCACAGAGCTCTCACCCTTTCCAGCACCGAACTCCCCCTCAACGACATTGTATTTCGGAAACCACATCTCCATGTAAGTTTTCGCTTGCGATTCGGATGAACTACAGGATGATTGTCTTTTCGCATTCTAATATGTGCTAACATTTCGGTTTCTGTTCGTCTAACCTTTTCTCTCTGGTAATCTTCGATTACTATGAAGATTATGGTTTGCCTCTGTGCGTCATCCTTCTGAAGGTACGAAATTTTGAATTTGCTGCATATTCATGTTCTAATTTGAGTGTGATTGTGCCATTTTGAGGTTCCTCACAGTTGTTCGGCTTTAGGTTAGGGTTTTGTGTTCGTTTGCTTTGTACGTGTTGTAGAGTGCCGATTTTGTAGCAAAGTTTTGATTTTTATTGTGAATGTTTGTTTTTTTTCCTGAAGATTTGTTGTATTTGGGTTGATTTTGTCATTTTGTTGTTTGTATATGCTGTTAATTGGGTTGATGTTGTTTGGTTGTATGCGTTGTGGGTTACGTTTGTTTCACATTTAGTGATAAATTTGTTATCTAATTTGAGGGATACATTTATCATCAGGAATGGCAAGCAAAGACTACCTTTATACTATATACATTAGGCACGGTGGCAATTGGATTGACAATGGCGTGGCTTCTCCAAAAAATTTGCGCCCAAATATCTCCAACAACTAATAAGGAACAAGCTGATTAAGTAGACAATGTTTAGGGTAGTTTGGAAAATTCACAACATAAGGTCACGTGACAAGCACATTCCAATTGTTAACGGTGAGAAATAACAGAAGTAAAAAAATGAATGTTTCAGTCACATATGGAAACATTAGTAACGGTTGAGCTCGAGTTTGAACGGTTCAGTCACATGTGTCGCAAATTTAAATTTTGGTTGGAATACAATTTTACAAAATTAAAACAAATATTTTCACTTGAGTAATTAGTGTATTAAATATAATTCAGGTTATATATCTTTGACCTATGTGAATAAAAGGTTACTCGCTTTTTTTGTCTGATTGAAACGTTACTTAAGTTTGAGGATGTGACTGAATGGTTATTCTGTGAAGTTTCCGTCACATATTTCCGCATGAATGTCACATGGAAAGCACGTCACATAATTTAAACAGTTTGAAGTTAATTGAAAGTACGATTCTACCCTCATGTCACCTTTGTGTTGTTTCCCCCTCGTTTTATACTCATCAGTACACACCCTAACTTCCCATCAACTCTAATTTCCCTCCAACACACTATTTCATCTTCACTTCCGCACAGAGCTCTCACCCTTTCCAGCACCGAACTCCCCCTCAACGACATTGTATTTCGGAAACCACATCTCCATGTAAGTTTTCGCTTGCGATTCGGATGAACTACAGGATGATTGTCTTTTCGCATTCTAATATGTGCTAACATTTCGGTTTCTGTTCGTCTAACCTTTTCTCTCTGGTAATCTTCGATTACTATGAAGATTATGGTTTGCCTCTGTGCGTCATCCTTCTGAAGGTACGAAATTTTGAATTTGCTGCATATTCATGTTCTAATTTGAGTGTGATTGTGCCATTTTGAGGTTCCTCACAGTTGTTCGGCTTTAGGTTAGGGTTTTGTGTTCGTTTGCTTTGTACGTGTTGTAGAGTGCCGATTTTGTAGCAAAGTTTTGATTTTTATTGTGAATGTTTGTTTTTTTTCCTGAAGATTTGTTGTATTTGGGTTGATTTTGTCATTTTGTTGTTTGTATATGCTGTTAATTGGGTTGATGTTGTTTGGTTGTATGCGTTGTGGGTTACGTTTGTTTCACATTTAGTGATAAATTTGTTATCTAATTTGAGGGATACATTTATCATCAGGAATGGCAAGCAAAGACTACCTTTATACTATATACATTAGGCACGGTGGCAATTGGATTGACAATGGCGTGGCTTCTCCAAAAAATTTGCGCCCAAATATCTCCAACAACTAATAAGGAACAAGCTGATTAAGTAGACAATGTTTAGGGTAGTTTGGAAAATTCACAACATAAGGTCACGTGACAAGCACATTCCAATTGTTAACGGTGAGAAATAACAGAAGTAAAAAATGAATGTTTCAGTCACATATGGAAACATTAGTAACGGTTGAGCTCGAGTTTGAACGGTTCAGTCACATGTGTCGCAAATTTAAATTTTGGTTGGAATACAATTTTACAAAATTAAAACAAATATTTTCACTTGAGTAATTAGTGTATTAAATATAATTCAGGTTATATATCTTTGACCTATGTGAATAAAAGGTTACTCGCTTTTTTTGTCTGATTGAAACGTTACTTAAGTTTGAGGATGTGACTGAATGGTTATTCTGTGAAGTTTCCGTCACATATTTCCGCATGAATGTCACATGGAAAGCACGTCACATAATTTAAACAGTTTGAAGTTAATTGAAAGTACGATTCTACCCTCATGTCACCTTTGTGTTGTTTCCCCCTCGTTTTATACTCATCAGTACACACCCTAACTTCCCATCAACTCTAATTTCCCTCCAACACACTATTTCATCTTCACTTCCGCACAGAGCTCTCACCCTTTCCAGCACCGAACTCCCCCTCAACGACATTGTATTTCGGAAACCACATCTCCATGTAAGTTTTCGCTTGTGATTCGGATGAACTACAGGATGATTGTCTTTTCGCATTCTAATATGTGCTAACATTTCGGTTTCTGTTCGTCTAACCTTTTCTCTCTGGTAATCTTCGATTACTATGAAGATTATGGTTTGCCTCTGTGCGTCATCCTTCTGAAGGTACGAAATTTTGAATTTGCTGCATATTCATGTTCTAATTTGAGTGTGATTGTGCCATTTTGAGGTTCCTCACAGTTGTTCGGCTTTAGGTTAGGGTTTTGTGTTCGTTTGCTTTGTACGTGTTGTAGAGTGCCGATTTTGTAGCAAAGTTTTGATTTTTATTGTGAATGTTTGTTTTTTTTCCTGAAGATTTGTTGTATTTGGGTTGATTTTGTCATTTTGTTGTTTGTATATGCTGTTAATTGGGTTGATGTTGTTTGGTTGTATGCGTTGTGGGTTACGTTTGTTTCACATTTAGTGATAAATTTGTTATCTAATTTGAGGGATACATTTATCATCAGGAATGGCAAGCAAAGACTACCTTTATACTATATACATTAGGCACGGTGGCAATTGGATTGACAATGGCGTGGCTTCTCCAAAAAATTTGCGCCCAAATATCTCCAACAACTAATAAGGAACAAGCTGATTAAGTAGACAATGTTTAGGGTAGTTTGGGAAATTCACAATATAAGGTCACGTGACAAGCACATTCCAATTGTTAACGGTGAGAAATAACAGAAGTAAAAAAATGAATGTTTCAGTCACATATGGAAACATTAGTAACGGTTGAGCTCGAGTTTGAACGGTTCAGTCACATGTGTCAACATAAGTAACGTTTCAAGTAATTAACCCTATAATTTAAGTACATTAAAAAATGTTAGAGTACCACTGGTCTAGTGTAAGAATGCATTGTTTTAACTATTAAAGGTCTTGGATCCAAACTTTGTTAGAGTTATTTTTATAAGGGTTTTCTACTGCTTATAAAAGAATAAAAAAGAATGTTGCCACAAAGTTTCAAACCCAGGACCTACGTAATAGAGCAGTATTATTTCCACCAAGCTAAATATACTTTGTTACACATTTACTTGTACCCACGAATGACATTCGCGAGTAGGATTTAACAAACGTTTTACCCGCGAGTGGCATTCGCGGGTACAATTTAATAAATTCCTACTCACGAATAGAATTCACGGATAGATATATTTTTGTAACTATTTTTGTAAGAGGATATTTCAAACATGGTATATCTTTGAAAAACAAAATCTAATTTTACTAATGTTACACTTGAGAAGCAATTTTTTTAAATTAACCGGACAACTCTACAAATATCAATATTATTCTCTAACAACATCTATTAGTATTACAATTGAGCCCTTACTTTTAACTTTAGTTCAATATTTTCTGAAGTGTCACAGTTCAACCATAACAACCTTTACTTATGTTACACTTGATCCCAAACGTTTCAGTGTAATGAATACTTTTTCAAATGTCACAATTAAACTTTAATAACTTTTACATGTGTTACAATTAAGCACCGAATTTCAAATACTTATCCAAATGTCTTTATTAAGTCCTAATATCTTATGCTAATGTTATCCAACTTTTCAAATTAACTAGTGTAGCATTAGTTTAAGTTAGCAACTAATTGAGATAATAGAAAAAGTATTAAATTAATTTCAAAAGTTGGGGCACAACTTCAATATTAGTAAAAGGTATATCATTTATGGCTTAATTGTGAGCCATAGGGGTGAAATTAAAATCGGTTGGTCCGAAAAACCGATAAGAACCAGTTCAAACTGGACCAAAAAAACTGATCCGAAAATACATGGTTCGATTCATGGACGTTTTTTTTATTTATTTCGGATTTTCGGTCTGGTTCGGTCTTTGAGTTTAAAAAATCATGAGGTCCGGTCCGACCGAATTAATTATATATAATATATATTTATATTTATTTATTTATTTTTACCGTTATATTTATTATTAATTATTATGAAACATTGTGCACATATACCAACTTTTTCATTGGTCCAAGAGTCAAAACTTGTTTTTTTCAACTTTCAAGAGTGAACATGTTTTTCAAAGTCTCAACTTTTCATCTTTTCCATGTCACCCATCAATTTTTCTTTTCTTCTCCCTAAGCTAACCCTTCCTAGTATTTATGAAACATCTAGTATTTAATTTTTCGGTTTAAACCGAAAATACGAAATCCGAATGGACGGTTTATTTTTCCTTATACGGTCTTTTGGTCGGCCTTTTTGTTGAAGAAAATATGGTCCGAAAATATAGGACCCCAACCAAAATCGTATAAAAACCGATCTGACTGGTCTGGTTTCACCCTTAGTGAGTCAGGCTCAATATTAGTCTTCCACTAATTTGACAAGTTATTGCTCAATTGTAACATTAATAAAAATTATTAAGGTTTAATTGTGATATCTAGAAAATAATTCGATTAATCTAAAATGCCAGGCTCAACCGTAACACCAATAAACAAACATTAGGATTTAATTATCATATTTAGAATAGTGTTTAACTTTATTAATGTGAAAAGTATTTAAGAACACTTCATGACACAACTCTAACAAAATGCTCATTTATCATCATTTTAAAATACAGTTATGCATTTACAACATATTAGACTCACTTAGCACTTTTGTCACATATTGAAGTATTTTCAGGTGTTTCATTTATTTTATCACTACACGACATATTTTAGAGTTAAAATGACCTAATTAGTATCTCAACCAGTGACTTAGCTGTTTTTTTTACTAAGGGTTAATAGTTTCAACAACCTTCTATATTTGACCAATTTGGTCGGATAGTACCGTAAGAATTGTTTTAGTTATTAGATGCTCATTTATGTTCGTAAATATTGTCTGTTGGTCTCTCCGCTATTCATTCTTTACAATTTTCTGTTAAATGGTGACGTCACTTACACATGTCATGCCAAATTAGCAACAGGTCAGCTCCATATCATTGACACATAGATATATAATATACTATTTAATTTATATAATAAAGACATTATTGAATTAAAAAAACTAAAAGTTCCTTTTTAATTAAAATTAGAAAATAATATATAATTAATTAGAAATTGGAAAAGTTAGAAGATAAAAAATGTAACCATATGAAAAATATGAATTTAAAAACCAGAAAATACGAAACTTATTATTTATAACCTATTTTTTAAAAACATTAGACAAAAATGAACCCGACCAGGGTTCGATTGGACCATCCAGGGTTCGATTGGACCAGCCAGAGTTCGATTGGACCAGCCATGGTTCACCCCTAGGCTCAGCCCTATTTGGGTTCATTTTATAATTATCTTCTTTATATGTTAGGATTTAAATTTAGGTTTAATATTCAATTATTTATTTTTCATACATATATATATATATATATATATGTTAAATTAATTCGAAGAAAAAAATCTGATTTTGTTCTAATTATTTTTATGTATCAGTGTCACGTTAATATTTCGTTAGTCAAATTTGGCAATCAAATGTAATTTAGACTAAATTAGAATATTCTGAAACAGAAGAGACCATTAAACAACATAAAGATTCCAGTCGATTACATCGATCAAACATATTGTAAATTTGTACATAAGACTATTTGAACTATTAACCTTTATATAATTTGTGCTTATATTATTCTTAATGTTGCTTTGGGTCATCCGTTAATTGTAGGGGTGGAAATCATGTGGTGTGGTGTCTAATCGTATGGTGTTATTAATCTTGTCGTGTCTAAATGGTTAGGTCATAAACGTGTGTCAAAACATCACACACGAACACGATTAAGTAGCACATCACACGTGACACGAAACGAGACACAATTAACTTTCTTAGAAATTAAAAATCGAAAAACATAACGGATACACACGACACGACACGATACGATCCAAGACGATACGACAGGACACGATTAAGATCGACCTGAGTAATACGGAACTACACGATTAAACACGACACAATATGTTACACGACACGATTAACAAAAAAATCATTAATTGTACAGTTTTTTTCCACATACGAACTAAGATCTTCAAAGTGCAAACTGATTGCCACTAATGTACATACATAATAATAACATATTGCAATTCAGAGATACAAAATACATAGACCAAACAAAATTCATAGATCACATACAGACCACTTCATGTGTGGTCTTCCCCATTGGAGACAACATTGTCAAGCAATAAGTTAAGCAGATCAACTCTTGTTTGCTACCTTTGTTACCATATACACCAAATCCTTGATTCCATAACAAGCTCTTCAACTGAAAAGCACACAAACACCATATCAAAATTCTTTTAACCTTAAAAGTAAAACATCATTTACCATGTAAAGCCTTGTTTGCTTCACCTAGATAACATCATTTACTACACATCAATTCTGAATGAATTCGAGAGAAAATCAGGGCAGACAACTCAAGTCCATGTGTGCAAAACAGAAAATACATGCAAACACATTTTAGTGAGACAAAAAAAAATTACACTTTAACAGTTTCACTAGCCATAGTAGGGATAGCACCACCACGTTCTTCTTCTTGTGGCTGATTTGCTTGTATCACATCTTGCGTAATATCATCAACCGAAATTGTTCTACTATCTATTATCAATTGAATGGAATAAGATAAGAATTTTTCTGACAACCAAGGAAAAACATTAGAGAATTAGACAGTACCTTTATCTCCATAGAATCAATCTTTGCAGCAAATTAACGCTTCAACAACTTCTGAACATAATGTACTCCTGTATTGATCAAGTACTCTACCTCCACTACTAAAAGCTGACTCTAACGCTACCGCGGAAATTGGTATGCTCAATATATCACGACTCATTCTCGCATGAACAGGATACTTGATTTCGTCATTCTAAAATTCATATCCATGACACTCTAAAAATTATAAAACTAACAACAATTCAGTGTCTACATTCATGAAATCAACTCACATTCGAAAGAGGAAAAAGAATCAACTTTGTAAGGCTAACCAATTTTGAATATTGGAAGTGAATTAGCTAGGCAAATAGTTAGAAATAGGAAACTTACTCTGGTCGGTTGCTGCTTTGTTGCTGGTCCAGAGGTGAGGAGAGACTAACTTCAGTTGGAAGCTCGGGACGGAAGCTCAGGATGGCAGCCAAGGACGAAAGATCGGGACGGAAGCTCGGGACTTCCTCGCGACGACAGATTGCGAACTTGCTCGCGACGACCAGCTCGTCCAAGGATGGAAGCTCGAGACAGTAGCCAAGGATGGAATCTCGGGACGACCGCGCTGGACGGCGTCTCGGGACTTGCTCGCGACGGCAGCTCAACAACTTGCTTGAGACGGCAGCTCGAAGTCGAGACGGCACTCGGAGTCAGGACGACAGAAGTGAAAATGGAGAGTTGAAGGATAAGGATGGCAACTCCTTTGTTCAAGGAAAGTTGTAGTATGGGAGAGGAGGAGAGTTGTTTAAGCAGAAACATGAAAATGAAAACGTTTGAAACTTTGAATCACTCTGATAGTGTGATTGCATGTGAAGATAGTATCACAGGGTTTACAAACTGCACTGCGGAGCTAAGATTAAACAACGGGATCATTTCTAATCGTTGGATTGAAAACAATACACCGGTAAATAAGTGTAAGTATTTATATGTGTATAAACATGTCACAATTAGTTAACTGTGTCTTTATTTGTGTCACATGTATACACGACACGATTAGACACGATTAGTTAATCGTGTTTATACAGATATCCAAAGATTTGAAGTGTTTAGACACGGTTAATAATCGTGTCTAAACGTATATGAGTTGTTTAGACATGGGATATGTTAATGTCAAACCCATATACGCTTTAAAGCACATTGTGTTGTGTCGTTTAATCATGTCGTGTTAGAAATTGCCAGCCCTAGTTAATTGTGTGGTCAAATGTGGAAATGTAATAAAACTTCCCCCTATGGACCTTATATTGATACAATTGCATCATCAAGTATATTTCATGATAAATTCAGTTCTTAAACTTCAAAAAATACATATACAAGACTATACCGTGACTCGATTGACCCAACCAAGAGGATTCCTTGACTGGGTTTGAAACAGATCGAGATCCTTGTTTAGGTGACTTGATCTAGATCAAACACAGGTTAGAATGAGTGTCGTACTAGATTAATTCAATCATGGGTCATCTAAGGGTCGCTAGATTGAGTATAGTTCAATTGTTCTAGTCACGCGGCCCACTCTAGCCTGGCTTGAAGTTGTTAGGTAAAAACGTTATATATTCAACAAACTATTTGTCATTAAAACCTAATTCCCCCTGCTCGGAGGCAACAATATAATGCGAGACCAGAAAAAGTTTGTTGAATAAATTCGGATTATGGGTCCATCAAATTCATGTGAGATTAAAAATAAACGATGGGTGATCCATCTTAGAAGGTTTATGTGAGATTAAATATTGACCTATAATTCCTTCCACCTAGTTTCATGGTAACTCAATACTTCTACACTCCTTTGCTGCTTCTACAACATGTTAAAGAATGACCCATTAGATTAAAGGTCAACCTCATCAATATAAGTAAACAAGGATGTGTTAAGGGTAACCATAGTATGATTGATGACTTTGACTCTAAAAGCCGATTTTTTCAAAAAGTGGTCGTGCCAGGAGAACAAAATTGGGAAAAGTAAGTACGGTGAATGTTTTTTACAAAAATGTATATAAGCGCTAATAGGGGTCGTGCTTAATATTTTGTGCATCCCCTAGTAGCGTTTTGGGACAATTATTTGCATATTTTGTGCATCCCCAATTATTTGCGTATTTCTGTGCGCAAATTCAATTATTAGGTGTTTCTCTTTCTATTTAAATCAGCTCACTGTCGACGGTAATTCATTTTTCTTATCTTACATCTCTGTCTTGTTCTCCTAGCATCTCGTTCTTCGTCTACGTACATCTTCCTCCAACATAATTTAAGGTATGTGATATATTTTTATGTATTCATCTTTAATTACAATGTTTTAAAAATTGTTAGCAGTAATATTTACATAAATATTAGGTTAACTAAAAGATAAGCAGATTTGATACAAACTTTTATAATATTATTTCTTTTGGATCAAGCATGACAGAGATTGGTATCATTTGCTTGTATGACGGTGAAATATTGTCTAATAATGGTAGTGAGGTGGTACCTCTAGTCTATGTGGGTCGTACCTCCAGTATTACTACACCTACCTTGGATATCTCTCTTTCTAGACTAAAGGAAATTATATGTATGGACTGCGTTTGGCATGATGTTGAATCTAGGTCTATTAGCATTTCCAATAAATTTACATATATTGATGGACTTTATAAGTTTGTACGGATTCGATCACAAATTGCATTGTCTTTTGCTCTACAGTTAAGTGTTGATACTCGTTTTATTGTGTTTAGCGTAACTAGAAGAGTTAACTTGAGGGAAAACACTACTGATAGTCATGACACACTGAATGTTTAGCATGGTTGCACCAATGATCTCTCTGGTGACGAGGTCAACATTGATGCACTTTTAGATGCATCGATAAATGAAGAACATCCATATATTGAGCATTTTACGGGTCACTTTGATGAAGACAACAAAGAGGTGTCTGAGTTTAGCGATAATTGTGACAATGTACATGGAGATGACGATGGTGCAACTAGCTCCCACAACTTGCAAATGATGCAACCCACTGCTGAAAATTGGATTGATAGTAACTGAATTGATAACTTTCATTCAAGGAACGAGTGGTATATGGATGTTGATGAACCGTCAATTGAAGGTTTCCTAAACACAAACATGAAGTTTAGTAGTAAGGACGGGTTATCTGCCTCTGTGAGGAGATGGCACATAACTAATTCTAAGGTCTGCATTGATGAGTCATCCAATCCAAATCAATTGTTTTCAAGTGTAAAGTTGATCCCACAAATTGTCACTGGTCATTGAGAGGAAGTCCTTTTAAGCATACTAGATTGTGGAGAATATCAAAATTGCATGCTCCACATACATGCACGAATGAAGTCCTCATTGAACGACACAACAACATCGATTGCAAGATGATATCGTGCTTGATAAGAAATTCAGTTTTAACTGACACTGGGTTGAAAAGTTTAGTAATCCAGTCGATGGTGGAGGATGAGTTTGGTTCGAAGATTTCATATCTGAAGGCATGATACTCCAAACACATAGTGTTGGAGTCTTTATACGGAACATACGAAGAAGCATTTGTAAACCTATTGCCGCTTTTGTCAACCTTGTCCATATACATCCATGATATACTTTATGATTTTATGCCCAAAATAGTAAATGTTGAAACTGGAGTAGCTACATTTGGTATGACGTTTTGGTCATTCAGTCCATCCATTGAAGGATTTGTCCATTGCCGACCACTTAATAGTATTGATGCGACACATTTGTATGGAAAATATATTGGAAAAGTGCTTGTCACTGTATCATATTATTCTAACAACGGGATCTATCCTTTGGCATTTGGTATTGCAGACGCAGAGACAAATGAGAGTTGAGACTGTTTCTTGCAGCTTCAACGTGATAACGTAACGAAGGATTGGTTTGTCTGTCTAATGTATGATCGACACAGAGCAATAATTAACACAGTAGAGAATGAATATGCTCAATATGGTATTGGAACACATCTCTTTTGCATACGTCATCTAGCGAGTAATTTCAATCACACGTTCCATGTCTTCCTCGGGTGCATGGTCATCAGTTACTGCATCTCCGTGTATTCGTAGTCAAGTAGCATGGCTACATCCTCAAGTGTGATCGTCATCTCCCTATGTCTGAGATGAAACGTATGTGTCTCGGGCCGCCAACGCTCGCACAATGCATTCAACAATTTAGAATGAAGCTTGAGATATGACATAATAACCACATCTCATAAACCAACTGCTTGGACAATGGCTTAGCCTCTTCTGATATTATATTATCCTCTAATTTTACACATCTAAATGTTATTTCTTAATTCACTCAGATATGAGGATCGATGTTGATCTTATCCCCAAAGTACCGAACTCTTCAACGGACCAACATTTAGGACATCATTACACGCGGTGACATGATAGCTTTACAATTAAAGATTTTTAATTTATAACAATTAAAATTTTCTAGAGAAGTTTTTTTAATACTCATTCTCTACTAATTTATATATATATATATATATATATATGCACAAATCTTAATAATATATTTAATTAGCAAAATAATTATTGGTAATATTCTTAATTAACATAATAATTTGATAATATTAATATTTAGCAGAATAATTAGTAAATATTAGTAAAAATAATTAGGCATCATATGATTAAAAACATTAGTAAAAACAATTAAAAAATAAAATAAAGAAAAGTTTCAGACATGTAAAACGTTGCAGCAAGTTTCTTCACGGCGAAGGGGTACGACAAGTCGAAAGCAGACATGGGGCTGTGAAGAGGGAGAATGGTACTACGAAGATGTCGGCGTCTACTCTACAAGGAATGGAGAGTTGAATGAGGGATACATTTGTGAATAGCGAGAAGGATGAGCGGTTGTGTGCTAGCGGCGAAAGGAGGGAGCTTCTTCGTGGAGACGGGAGCGGGAGCTTCTTCACGGAGACGAAGATCTGTGGAAGGGGGAGGGTTGGTTGGTTGAAGACATTGAAGACGGAGAACTGTGGGGACAACAAGAAGACAATGGAGGGTGGTGACGAGAAAGAAGGGCTGGGTAGGGGGATTTAATGGGGGGCTATGTAGGATTGGCAATTTCCGTAACGAAACGATAACACAATACGAACACGCACAAAAAAATTTATGTTCGTGTTTACCTTTGATGGTACGATAACACGAACACGATAACACTATTGTTTTTTCATGTCGTGTTAGTGTTTAGGTCTCAAAACACGCTGAGTTATCGTGCGTGTGAAGCACTATAACACGAGAAGTACTTATAAATACATTTAGTTTTGCTATTAAATTGTACAACCTAATAATTTATATACTATATTCATATAATTTAAATATAGGGTTAATTGTCAATTTGCCCCTAATGTTTGGACCGAATTTAAGAATCCCCCTTAATGTTTAAAATTTTAAATTTTAGTCCTAATGTTTGGACGAAAAGAAATTTTGCCCCATTCCGTCAGAAGACCGTTATTTCAGACGATAAACCGAACATGTGCCGTGCACGTACCGTGACTTAAATTTAAAAGATGAAACTGCCCTTAAATCCCACAGAAAGCTCTATTGTGTGGAATGGGGTCGGACGTTTCTCCCTGTTCAGGAGTCCGGGGAAATCCTCCCAAGCCATCCTAGTGCGGAAATTTCATGCATCGTGTGGTGTGTTGAACCTTAGGGCATCTCTTGTATCTGCAGCAGAGTCTACTGCTGTTGAATACTCCGCCAACGATGCTGATAGGTTGGCCAAAGGAAAAACTAGAAGTGGGGAGGGGCTTGAGATAGCGAATCTTGGAATTGATCAGGAGATTGTGTCTGCTTTAGCGAATAAGGGTATCATCACGCTCTTTCCAATTCAGGTACGTCATAATTAATTCGTCAATGATTGTTGCATCGTGATTATGATTAGGATTCAGACTAATTGATGTAATTTGTTTGCCCTGCCGTTTTGTATAGCGAGTTGTGCTTGAACCAGAAATGCAAGGACGAGACATGATTGGTCGAGCTAGAACTGGAACAGGGAAGAATCTTGCTTTTGGGATCCCCATTATGGATAAAATCGTCAAGTTTAACGCAAAACACGGGTGAGTTTTCACCACTATCTTTTGATAATGAGTTATTCAGCCTAAAATGAGAGTTTGCTTTGTTATTTGGGTACTGAATGTGGTTGGTCTATGAAATGTGTAACACAGGCGCGAAAGGAATCCTCTAGCTTTTGTTTTAGCTCCAACAAGAAAACTTGCACGGCAAGTGGAGAAGGAATTTCATGAGTCTGCTCCAAACCTTGATACGTTGTGTGTGTATGGGGGCACACCCATCAGTAGCCAAATGTGGCAGCTTGATTATGGTGTCAATGTTGTTGTTTTGTTGGAACTCCTGGTCGTATCATCGACTTGATGAAGAGGGGTTCCCTTGACTTAGGACAAGTTCAGTTTGTTGTCCTTGATGAAGCTAATCAGATACTTGCTGTGGGATTTGAGGAAGATGTGGAAACTATCTTGCAGAGAATGCCACACAATAGAGCTTGTTGTGGGATTTAAGGGCAGTTTTTGTCTTTTAAATTTAAGTTACGGCACGTGCACGACACATGTTCGGTTTACCGTATGAAATAAACGGTCTTATGACGGATTGAGGCAAAATTTCATTTCGACCAAACATTAGGACTAAAATTTAAAATTTTAAACATTAAGAGAGATTCTTAAATTCGGTCCAAACATTAGGGGCAAATTGACAATTAACCATTTTAATATATAAGGACCAAACGTTAAATATGAAAAACTTATGGGACTTTCTTTAATTTTAATATTTTTATACCCTAGGTAATACTCAGCCTCAAACATTATGTGCAATCAATTTCATTTCACTGAGTTTCTTTCTTCCAAGGTTCTCTACTAGGGTTTCGAGCAGACACAAAGGAAACTTTGTTCTTGTCGTGCTTTTGGAGAAATCTCGTCGCATACGGTATTTTCTTCTTCTAATGTTAGTTTTTATGCCCTAGTTGTTTTTATGCATCTTATCTCTCTAATGTTAGTTGTAATTGTTTTCTTCTCCATCTTAGGTCATATTCATGTCCGATCTTAAACCGAGGGGAAAGCGAGGACCATTGAAGTCCACGGTACCAACAAAAAATAAACTAAAGGTATGATCGAAGGTTTGAAGTTTATGTGTTTATGTTTCTAAAGGTTCAATCTTGTCTGATCTTATGTGTTTATGTTTCTAACATTTATGTGTTTAGGTTTCGTAATCTAAAGTTTCTGTTGTTTTCTTGTCCAATCTAAAGTTTGTGTTTAAGTTTCTAAAGTTTATGTCGTTTGAAGGTCTGAAGTTTATGTCGTTTAGTATTTACTACTCGTACTGGCCTACTGGTGCTTATACTTGTAGTGTGAATAACGAAAGTCAATGTCGAGTACGAGTATTGGTTGAGTGTACGCAAATGAGATTTCCAAGTAGAATAAGATGTAAAGGGCCTATACATGGGGGTATTTTTAATAAGTTTAGGACTTATTTTCATTAAAATGGGCTTTACCCAACTGATTTAATTGGTTATCCTCTTCCGCAAACAATTGATGAAGATGCTACACAATCTATGTCTATCAATCTTGATGATGACGACATAAAGAATTTGGAAGTAGAGGCTTCTAAACCTATAGAGACTTCAGTTTCAGAAACGGGGACAAACGACTTGAAAGATAAAGTTCGAAAGGAGAGATCAAAGATATGGAGTCACTTAAAAAACGGCATGGAATGAGTTTTTGTTTTGGAGCATGAGCTGCAGCTTGAAGTTTTTGTTCAAGGGTGATGCTTGATTTTGTTTTGGACATTAATAACCATACCTGGAGCAGCTTGAAGTTTCTGTCCATAAGTGTGGTGGAGATCAAGTGACATTGTATATTGACATATTGCAGTTTTTGTCCATAAGTAGTATGTATATTGACATATTGTATTGTTGTTTATGTTATTTAGGTCGTGTTATCGTGCGAACGTATTAACGTGTTATCGTGTTACTACAAAATATTTATCATGCTATTGTGCAAGAGTGCTAGCATGCTACGATTTTCCACGATACTTTCGTGTTATCGTGTTCATGTCGTGTTGATACAAAAAAAATTGTTTCGTGTAGTGTGTCTGTGGCACAATTACATTTTCGTGTGTGTCGTGTTGGGCTATCGTGTGGTATTAAACATTTTAACACACGATAGCACGCACGAATGCACGAATTGTCAGCCCTAGGGCTAGGGTCTAAAAAACGAAAAGGTGAACAAAGTAACGGAGAACAGTGTAGACTCTGTTCCGTTGCGCGCTACATATGGTAGCATTTATGACAAAACACTACCTGTAGTGGCGTTTTTTGTCCAACGCTACCACATGTTCGTATTACACAAAAATGCTACATCCACTCACGTGTATACACACATTTCTGTAAATATTTTTTTAATATTTACTTTTTTAAATATTATTTCTCAAATAGTTACTTTTTGAAAATAAAATCCTAAAATGCTCTTCATAGCTCATTAATTCCACGTTATTAGTCCTTGCCATTCAACTCTCCTTGTAACCTCATGCTTACTTAAATATCATGACAAAAAAAAAACTTTAGAATAACCTCGTCTGTTTTGTCCTCTTTCTTTTTGGACAACAAAATCATGCTGGCGGATAAGCTTCTCAATACGGTCAAAAAAGAAAGAAAAGATAAGCTTCTCACACGTGGCTGAAGTTCCATTAGCATCATTTGCGCGGGAGTTTTACTTTACATAAGAGCATCTCTATGTAGAAGTTCTTAGATGGTGAAACCGTGAAATGTCAGCAATTTCCAACCATGAATATATATGGGTCTAATCTATAGTTATCAGAACCGGACCGGCCATCGAAACGGTGAGGGGGCCGATTAACGGTTCGGCCGGTCCAACCCGGTTCAGTATGCGGTTCACTATTCACAAGGGAAAAAATTGAAAACTGAAAATACATACATAGTCTCAAACATAATTACCTCAAACTACATAGTCTCACACACACAAAAAAAAAGTGAACAATACCGCTCTTTTCTGGATAAACAAGGTCACCATATTGTGCAAGGGATGTCTCTATAATTGATGTGTTGTCGGTAGTTAATTTTCCAAGACGTTCCTCCACCAGAGCAAGTCTCTATGGAAGAGAAGATATAAGATTGAACCCAAAGGCATCCCATACATGGCACACAAGGGAGCAGTGAGGCTTACCGCATTTAGTGCATAGTGTGTAGCCAAGCCACAAGCAATCATCTCCACACCATTGAGTTTATTTCCAGGCAGTCAGGGTATTGTGGAATAAAGATGCAAATGTATGTTAATCATGGCACAGTAGCACCTTTGTGAAAAGCTGACTTCTTGTACGAAAAGGTTGTGCAAGAAACATGGTCAGACAAATATAACATATTGTTAATGAAACTGGGCGGGCTGTTCATAATTGGACGAAAATGATAGAGTTGTTAATATGTAAATGATCAGTACTTACAGCTTCTGTGCAGCCAAGCAATAGAATAACCAAAGATTTCCACGGTAAGAAAGCTTCGAGTGATTGACCCATCTAGAAAGTCTAGCTTCCATGTGAGAAGTTTCTTTGAATCATTTATTCAAATAAGCAATAGTTATTCATCATACCAGAAAAGCAATAAAGGCAAACTGAAGCTCCCCAAGTAGCACTTCTTCAGGCCCTCCATATTTTTTCTCTATGATGGTTTCTAGCAATTGTGTCTGCATGTTTAACAACTTTTATATGAACAATTATAAATCATAATACACCAATAATTCACAATAAAGCACTGTTAATAGACTAGTTGAGATATAGGTTTCGAGTCCAAGCATAAATGAAAAATGAATAAGAATGTATGTGCAGTAGAAATCATCAACTAAGATGTATGTCCATACAGGAACAGATGTATATTCAATCTGGTAAAGATTGAAATATTGCAAAAAAACAAAACGAGAATCAGACAAGGCATAGGCCTAACTAGTTGAGGGTACACTAGTCATGATGAATAATCCATCATGCTTAACTAAAAAAGAATGAGAATTTCATCATGTAACAAATTCTTACTTTGTCAAGATTCATAGAAGTAAGTTTGTGCCCTTGAACTCCAGAACGCTTGAACAATTGAACAAACCGAATTGAACAATTTCAGCAAAGAAATTGAACAATTTCATAATTGAACGAAGCTGCAATACCTAAGCTACAATTTTAGAATTGAACTAAGCAATACCGTAGCGGATCGAGACGAAGCTGCACATGCTGGACCTCCTGGAGCTGCGCCTTCCTTCCTCAAGTAATGAAGTCACGAAGAAATCGCCCAAAGTCACGAAGACCTCCTAGAGCTGCGCCTGTTCTTCGTTACGTTGAAGAACATTGTGGCTGCTTCAATCTCTGATTCTGTTATGTAGAACCTGAAGTCACGTATTACTTAACCTAGCAGTGAACCGAACCGGTTTAACACTGTAGAAACAAACCAATCTGTTTAAACTGAAAAAACGATTGGTTTGTAAAAAAAATCAACTAAAAAGTGAACCAGGAACCGGACGGTTTTTCTAACACTGTTCATTTGTAAAACGATTTTTTAATTGAACCAACCGGATAGGGGTTCGGTTTCCGGTCGGACCGTCGGTCCGGTTCTGATAACTATGGTCTAATCAACTACAAAATAATGGCCAAAAAAAAAATCAACTACAAAATGTCAGCAATTTCCAACCGTTGAATTGAAATAAAAAAATATCTGAGAATTTGAAGGGACGAGGAAACCGAACGACATCTGTGTCATGTGTTATCTGCCACGTGTCGCTCGTGGAGCCTATAAAACAGTGAAAATAAAAGAAAACTGACTAACTGAGCGACCACTTTCAAAAGTGAAGAACGGAAATCAAATTTCCATAATAGAAGATAGAATTTTTTTTTTCAATAATTGAGTATTCTAAAAAAAATAGAAAAGTAAATATATATATAAAATACATTTTAAATTTAGGTATACGTGATATCGTGGTATCGTGTTATATTTGTTTTTCTTTTCAAAATGCGCTATCCAGGGTAGTACAAGACACAAGGCGTTACTAGCTCCATTTATATATCTGTTTTTTTTATTATTTCGACGATTCAATTTTTAATTAAAAATTAAATTATCTATATTAAAAAAATATATATAGTACGTAAATATTTTAATTGCGATTCAAATGATGCAAAAAAATAATAAATTTGAACTTATGGATTGACTATAAAATATTAAATTTTATTTGTCGTAAGTTGATATATGAAAATTTGACTTAAAAAATATAACTCAGACCCTACAAGTCTAAGCTCAACACGATTAACGACATTTATGGCGCAATTCAATTATATATCTACTCTAATCGTTATTTTTTTTATTAAATGACGCTTACTAAGCGTTAATTTTTTTATTTCCGGACAGACCATATATTACGCCAGATAAAAAAACTATACATATATATATATAGTGAGAAAAGATATATATGTATGTATAATTTTTTTATCGCTCGTATTATACGGTCAATCCGAAAGTCAAAAATCAACGCCTAGTTAGTGTCATTTATATCGTAATTAAATTATCTACGTACTGCAATTTGTTTTATTTTTTTAGTAAATATATAATTAAATTTCCCACCTAATGCATTTAATCATTCCGGTCAAATTATAGGACAAACGATGTTAAGTTAAAAAATTAAATATATATCTAATAAAAAAAAATATAAAAACATTAGTGTAGGTAGATAATTTAACCGTGTTGAGTTTGGACTTACCGGGTCTGAGTTATATTTCTTTAAGTCCAATTTTCATATTTCAACTTACGAGCGTACAGTCAATCTGTAAGTCCAAATTTAATATTTTTTTCATCATTTGAATCGGAATTAAAAATATCTACTTACTATATATAAAAAAAAATATTAGGTACATTATTTTAGTTTTAATTAAACATCAAGTCGTCGGAAAAAAAACAGATATCTAAATAGTGTTACCCTCGGTAGCGCCTTGTGCCTTGCGCTGCCCTGGGTAGAGCCTTTTGTAAAAAAAAACAAATATATAATGTGCTACCAACAGTAACGCTTATAACATGATTTCAATTTATTTTTTTTATATGACATGTTTCTGTTACACCGGAAAGGCTCAAGGAAAGTGTCACCTTAGAACTTAAAGATAAATGCTTGGGTAAACATATTTTTTACCAATGGCTTGATTACAATTGTTGGGACACTTGGTTGGTCTGGTAAAAAAAATGGTTAGAGATAACTGAACAATACCATATATGAATTGTACCACATTTAAATCGTTGGTTTAGAAATGATATGGTATTTTAGATAAAATTTGAAACGATTTGATTAATCATAAAAAAGTGGTTTATAAGTGGTAATGTGAACCATATTTGAAGCCCATATTTAAAACCTTGGATAAAAATTTGAAGCCCATATTTAAAACCTTGGATAAAAATTGGTCATGCAAACCAATAACCTTACTGACAACTTGGTGAGCACTCAGGATGAGAGTACCTCAAATCTAATTGAGATTATATATAAACTAGAAAACGGATTCGCGCTTTGCGCAATATAATAATTATTTTAGTTTAAAAATAAATAAAAGATTTGAAATAAATATAAACATACGTTTATAACATAATTATTTATAGTTTATTAAAGTACATTTAATTAATTAATTCAATTACACAACATAAAACTTAATTATATTTATGAAAAAATGTTACTTATTTTATTTTTTATAATATTATAAAATATAGTGATTATTAATATTTTATAAAAATATTTGAAAATAAATTAGTATATAATAAAAATAAATGTCAATAATTATGAATATGATGTTAACTAATGATTTTAAAATTCATTTTTATGACATCTATTATTTTCACATATTTTTGAATAAATACAAACTATTAGAATCTATATATATATATTAGTTATAGTAATTATAACTTATATGATTGTTTTAAAACAATTTGTAATATATGTTGATTCTAGTAGAATATAACAATGAAATTTTACAAAAATAGTTCTAACAAAGTATGAAGAAATTATATTAAAATTATTATCATAAATGCAAATGGAAAATAAGAAGAGATTAATGAAAAATGTTAAACTTACTTTTATTTCTTATCATATTATACAATTATGAATATTATGTTAACTAATGAATTTAATTTTGGTTTATGACATCTATTATTTTCAATTATTTTTAAATAAATACAAACTATTAAATATATTAATTATAATTTACATTCAAAAAACAATATAATATATATTGATTATAGTAGAATAGAACAAATATTTTTATAAAAATAGTTCTAAAAAAAGTAAGAAGAAATTATATTAAAATTATTATCATAAGTGCTACTTTATTCTTTCCCGCTACTTCTATTTTGCAGCATCTGTGATCATCTATGTTTTTATTTATCCTCTTGACTTGAGAATAATCAAGGTATGTTACATGTTTTTGTATTATAGTTGCATATAATTTCATGATAGAAATTATTAAGTTTAATTTATCAATAATATTAATATATGTATTTACTATTTAATTATAGTGCTTTTTTATTTATATTGAATTGATGTTAATTGGAATTGTCTTAAAATTAGTAATATTTATATGTGTATGCTTATTATTTCAACGCATATAGTAACATATTAATCTATTAGGTTAACTAAAAAATAACCAATTGATAAGAACTTTTATAATACCAATTCTTTTTTATATTTAGGATCAATCATCACATAGATTGGAAACGTGTGGTTGTATGACAGAAAAATACTGACTCAGAATGGTAGTGAAGTTTATGTTAGTGGTACCTCCAGTACTACTACAATGACCTTGGATATATCTCTTTCTATACTAACACAAGTTGTATGTATAGGATGCAGTTGACATGATGTTGAAGCTGGCTCCATCCACATTTCATATAAATTTGCAAATACTGATGGACTTTGCAATTTTGTAAGGATTTGATCCCAAAGTGCACTGCCTTTCACCTTGCAATTAAGTGTCACTAGTCTATTTATTGTGTTCAGTGTGACTAGAGATTCAACGTCATTCAAAACATTATTGGTAATCATGAGAAAGTGAACGTTCTGCAGGGTCACATCAATGTTCTCTTTGATGATGAGGTCGAAGTTGATGCACTATCAGATGTCGAAGTAAATGGAGAGAATCCTATTATTGAGCATTTCACGGGTCACATCCTTTTATTGATGAACACAGTGAAGAGGTGATGGATGTTGGCGAGAATTCTGTCAATGTCAATGAAAGGATCTTGATCTTAATAAAATTGAATAATAGAAAAACATAATTGAAAGGAATTTGAAGATGAAATGGTGTTCTTCCTTGAATCAAAAAGTATATACAACCTAATATTTATAGTAAGTTCATATGGTTGAAACTTCTCCTAATAACAAAATAACCCACTGATTTATAACAAATTTCATATTGAACCCTAAACTTTAAATTGAACTTCTAAGACTAAAACACAAACATATATATCCTCTAACATTTAACAATGCTCTTCATTTTTTTTGTCCCCATCTTCTCTTTGATTTAAAAGAACTTTTGATCTTTACTTGATGATATCCTAGTTTAAGAAATCTTGTTCACTCACTACAAGAATCTGTTGCAACAGCGACGAAACTTTTGTGTTGACGCTAGCAGTTGTAGTTGAGTATATATATATTGTGTCAGCAGTTTTTGTTGTCGTTATTATTACTTATTAGGCACAATATGCTTTCCATTGTTATAAGATACATTTAGTGTTAATTTTTGCTGTCACTTTATTTTTTACATGGATGAATGTGTAATGTCGACCAATACTTGATGTTAAATGACTACATCGGTAACAGATGATTTTTCCATTGTAAATGTACATATTCAAATGCAAAACGTTTTGCCATAAATATAGGGATAACAACAACGGTTGTTTGCCGTAACTACTCAATTTTGTCGTCGTTAAAACATATAAGAATGATTCATTTATGTAAGGTAGTTGCATTTTACTGTACAATTGTTTTTGGGTTTTAATATATATATATATGTGTGTGTGTTTAGTGATTTCCTGCAGCTGTTTGCTTTATCACCAACTGAGATGGGGGTTATAAATCAGTTTGGGTCCCAAGGACTCGTGTGAATTCTTCCATGACCCTTTCAATCATATAGGTCATTTCATAGCCTCTTTACTTGTTTGTGTGATATTTCTGTTTCTTTGTCATTGAGTTATGTCGATGGATTTTAAACTGCTCAGACTTTCTCTATTATGTCGATGGGGTATGTCAGGGAGACCTTTGCATGGATGCACTACTACTGGTACCTCACAAATGATGTAATTAAGTTCCTCAGAACTTACTTGAACCTCCCATATGAAATTGTTCCAGCTACCCTGAAGAAACAAGCTAAGTCACTTGGCAGGACACTTGGTGGTCCCCCTACTTTATACCCGATTGTTGGACTTTTTTCAAAAAGTATTCATTTTCGAAAAAAATTTGAAAAAGTATATATATAAAAACAATATTTAGGAAAATATGTATACGCGCACCCCAGGGTCGCGCTAAGCGCACCCCAGGGGTGCGCTTATTCCACAGATTTTTTTTAAAATAAATTTTTAATCAAAAATAAGATATTCCACAGAATATAATATGTCGGTTAGCACTTACCAGACCACAGGCTGCCTTGTGCAACTCATTTTCTACTTTATGTTCCCTATTAAAATATATTTTGCTTTGAGAATAACAAATATATTAAAAATAAATAATATATTAAAAAAATAGTGTTATATTGTTTATTTTATTTATATTTGCTTCGAGAATAACAAATAATTGGTATTTAAATAAATAATATATTAAAATATATTTATTTATATATATATATATATATATGATTATATTCAGTTTCGATTTTAATTTTTAAGATTTGTATGTTATTGGAATTACAACCTATTAAACCTATTAAAATTCTTTTTTTTTAGTGCCATTGGAAATGGAGATGGAGTTTTACAGGAGTATGTAAAGTAGTTTTAAAGTATATAAACTAATGGTAGTGACATTGAAGATGGAGACATATTATTCAATATATACTAATTTTAAAGTATATATAGTGACATTGGAAAAAACAATGATGCCCCTGTTTTCATATAAAAATATATTTCATCATTTAAAAAACAAAAAATATCCCCCTGTTTTCATATAATATTAACAAGGATGCAAATGCGCATGCTATTTTGTCGATGGGAGCAACTTGTTCCATACTTTTTGATTAAAAATTTATTTTAAAAAAATCTGTGGAATAAGCGCACCCCTGGGGTGCACCTAGTGCGACCCGGGGTGCGCGTATACATATTTTTCTAAATATTATTTTTATATATATTCTTTTTCAAAAAAAAATTCGAAAATGAATACTTTTTGAAAAAAGTCTTGATTGTTGATTTTTAGTCTTTTAAGGTACTGTCTTCATCTTTTGTTGGATTAAATTATTGGTATGATTTCAACTTTGGTTGTTTTGTAGTCCTTTCACTGCAATGGATGCTTACGTGCTGAGTTATGTATCTATGGTGTGTCATTTATTGCTATCGATTAGGGTTTTTTCATGTAATAGTAATATATTGCATTACTGGATTATCCATTTTTATGGATGTTGCTTAGTTTTAAGTGATTAATTAAAGTAACAGATAATTGAAATTGGGTGATCTAATTCTAATTCGTATGATACTAGATATTACCAGTTGACAGATTTCAAACAATGGTACTGGCTACTTTATTTCACTATGTAAGCACTCAAATCTGTCAGAAAATTGTGGCCTTTGAAATCTGGAAGTAACTTATGTTATTAGGACGAATATGTTTTTTGTGTCATTTTGTTTTTTTTGTTTTAAGTTTCTTTGTATCTTCATTAGTGAACAGGAGCAATGGCTAATGAGACAAGTAATTCTTTAAGTATAAAAAAGAAGAAGGAAGCATTGGATGTCTTAAAAGTTAGTTTCAAATTAAAGCTTCATCACATATAAGTAATGAGACAAGTTTTTTTTTCCTTAATACATCTTTGTTTATATTTATAAATGCTAAAAGTTACTGTTTTGGTTTATAGGGATTGGATAAACAATGTGGTATGTAGTTACACTTATTTTTCTTTATTACACTTGATTGATATGACGATTCTTCCCATGTAATATCCTAACCTCAAGGGGATACTCTGCTCATTACTTTATTTGACTTAATATTTGAGAAACTTGGTCTTGTATTTCTTTATCCTCCCAATTCTCATGTAAATATATGATTTAAGAAAGTAAATCGATTCCATATAGATGACTGACTTGTAATAATTGAAGTTCAGGTTGATATTCTAGGTGAAGTCCTGCTATAAGAAAATGTGCAACGACCACAGGCCACAGGTGAAGTTCTGTGTTGGATCCAAGTGTTGAAATTGTTCCCAAGTAATCTCTCTCTCTCTATCCTTCCTCCTCTTTTCCAATTGTTTTGTTCCCAACACTTGGTTATTACTATACAATGTTCTAAATTCTTGCTCAGTCATGAACATGGTTTCTATCCTGGGTTTCACAATGTTGTGATTATGATGTATGTTCTTTCGTTCACAGATTCTTGGGGCATACTTGGCCATTTTGGATGAAATAGACTGTGGATGCACTTCAAGACGTAGCAAAATCAGCAAATGCGCTTTTAGATTATGTATTTACATTTTAGAAAACTATGTATTTATATTTTAGATTATTGTAAGTTTGTAGTTTGGATGTTTATTAAGATGTATATATATACTTGGATAAATAATAAATTATATTTTGTAAAATGTATTGTGTAGTTCATATCATATAGCAATAACTAGATAATTAATAAAAACACATCACAAAAGTTTGTCATTAACAATGATTAGCGGTTGTTGACACAAAACATATGTATTTAGCAGCGACATAAACTGATATTAGTGGTTGTTATCACTAAAAACATATATTAAGCAGCAACATCACATGATGGTTAAGTGCTTTTAATGGTGGATTTGTCATCACTAGTCAGTAAATACACGTATTTACAACAAGTTAATGACGTTATTCCGAATAAAAAACAGCCCCTCAAAGTCACTGCTAACAATGTATTTCAATGATGAAGTATTTTCATCAGTAAAAGTCATTTATAACATCAACAATATGTTGTCGTCTTTCATCTGTGTTTAACAACAACCTGATGCTGATGTAAAGGAGAAGTTGGAGTCTCATTTTAACAGCGACAAGCTTTTGACAATGGCAAATTGTCGACCTATAAATCTTTAACGACGAGGGCTACCGTCACGAAGACCTTGTCGTTGTTAAAAGTTAACAACGGTATTTATGTCTTTAGCAACGATTTTTTGCCGGCGCAGATGCTCGAGTTTCTTGTAGTGACTAAAATTTTGAAACAAAGAAAACAACACTATATATCTCTCATAGTTCAAGTATGAAACTCATATCAAGGACCTTCAAACTTAAACAATATCTTTTCAAACACAAACACACCTCTTATCAAATCCGGTAAAGTGTTATGCTTGTACATGAACATGAGTATTTCCACTTCACAAACTATGTTAGACTGATCAACAATGATACAAAGTTGGTTAGGTTTTTGCCCAACATCTTCTTTTGGCTTTTGTTATCTCATATGTTTGTATGCATCAATGTGTTGCCCAAGTCATCATTCTGTTTTTTTTTTCTTGATTGATGACTGGTTGGGTTTATGCCCAACATTTTCTTTCAGGTTTTGTACAAACAATGGAGTTGAATCACCTATTGCCTGAATCACAGGTTACTCAGTCATTCTCATATATCTTGTTTTGCAGGTAACCTGTGACTGACTGGGTTTGTGCCCAATTTCTTATATTTGGCTTTTGTTAAAACTACATGCATGAGCTTTGTATCTGATCATCTAACATAGAATGAATGTAAAACATACCCAAAGCATTATCTCAGCATAACAAAGCACTAATTCGTAACATAACGTTTTGTATAGCAAGACATATGGAGTTTTACTATCCTGATTGAACTCCAACATTAGACAGATGTTAATATATTACAATGAGAATCCGAGTTTTGCATTTTTGTGAACAATTATTTATTAAACTCAGGTGAATTAACATTAGCGGGAAAACAGTCATCATCATCATTAACAAACAGATAATGGGAACCATATGAAAGTGATATAAGATGAGAAAGATTAGAGGATACTTGAGAGACAAGATCAGTTGAAGAGCAATGATGAGTTAAGGCAAGGTATGATAAGTGAGCAGACACAAATGATCCTTCAGACAAAGCTTCAGATAAAGAACAAACTCCCACTTTTCACCAAATAAGTGAACAAATTATCAGTTGAAGGATTTGTAAGCACACCAGCAAGTTGATTTGAACCAGGAACATGATTAACTTGAACTAGTCCCTATGAAGCCTTTTCACGCACAAAGAAAGATTCAATTCTACATGTTTCATCTTGGCATGTTGAACTGGGTTAGCAGCAATAGAAATGGTGTTGGCATTGTCACACCACAGCACAAGTACAGATGATAAGGATAGACCAAGCTCAATTAGTAAGGAAAGGATCTTACCCAGATAACATCACACACTGCATTGGCTAAGCCTCAGAACTCTGCCTCAGCTATTGATATGGACACCACAGTTTGTTTCTTCGAGCACCATATAATAGGATTTTCTCCCAAGAACATGCAATGGCCACTAGTCGATCTTTTATCATCAGTATCAGCTCCCCAATCAAAGTCTGTAAAACCAACAAGATCAAAAGAAGATGAGGGTCTGAAGAGTAATCCATGATCAAAAGATCCTTTTAAATACCTCAAGACCCTTTTTGACTACTGCCCAATGAGCATCTGTAGGCCTATGAAGAAACTGACTAAGTCTATTGACATTATAACTAATATCTGGACGAGTATAACAAACATGTTGAAGAGCTCCAATAGTATTCCTATACAGAGAAGGATCAGACAGAGGCATACCTGAACCAAAAGTAGATTTAAGGATAGGAAAACCAACCAGTGGTGTAGGACATGACTTGCAATCAGACATGTTGACTCGAGACAACAAATCACTAATGTATTTTCTTTGACCTAATACTTTGAAAACATGACCTGGTTGAATCTCCATGCCAAGAAAATAGTTAAGTTTGCCCAAATCCTTCAAAGAAAATAACTCAATCATACTAGTAATGGTTGATTCAATCAGATCATCACAGGATCCTGTCACTACTATGTCATCAACATATACCAAAAGGTAAACAAACTTATCAGACATTTTCTTAATGAATAAGCAATTATCACACTGAGAACTCGAGATGGAAAATTGGTAAATAAAAAGTCTCGGAATTTCTCAAACCAAGCTCTCGGAGCTTGTTTAAGGTCATACAAAGCCTTGGTAAAACAAAGGCATCAGTGACTTCAAACCCTGAAGAGACATGTAAACTTCTTCATGCAAACTTCCATTTAGAAAATAATTATTCACATCTATCTATCTCAATGTCCAATTAAAGGATAAGGCTGGAGATAGAATAATTCTAACCCTGGCATGTTTTGCAACCGGATTGAAGGTATCAAGGTAATCAAACCCCACCATCTCTGAGAAACCTTTGGCCACTAGTCAAGCCTTGTATCTCTCTACTGTGCCATCTGCTTTCCTTTTGGCCACCGTGTTTTGTTTTCCTTTGTTAGACTGGGGAATATTCGAAGTTGAAGCAGGGGGAATCATATCTAAAGCAAGAGAATAAATATCGTCTGAAGGATAACAAACATATGGTTAGCTGTCAAGAGTATCAACAAATTTTGGTTGATCTGAACTTCCAGTTGAGGGTGACACTTGTTGATCTTGAGAAGTAATGTGAGAACTTGGAGCTATAGCTGGAGAATCTTGTTTGTTGACTGAAGTTGTTACACCATTGAAGTGTGGAGAAGTATAAGACTCTTTTGATTCAACTGTAGTACTAGATGGAGGATTACTACCTAGTATATCAGAAGCCAAAACATGCATAGGAATTCCTGTTGATCCTCACAGTAGCCATGAATCTGACCTAATTAGATTAACTCGAGAAGAATCAATATTATCAAAAGAAATAGTAGTAATTGACTGTGAATTAGAATGAGGAAAAACAGATTCTTCAAACTGAACATGCCTTGATATATATACTTTTCTCATGCGATCAATGCATTTATAACCTAAATGAGCTGAAGCATGCCCTAGAAAAAGACATGGTCTGGACCTATAATCGAACTTGTGTCTATTGAAGTCATGAACATGTGAAAACAGAGCCAACCAAACACACGCAAGACAGAATAAGAAGGAAGTTTATTAAACATCTCTTTTCAAAGGGATATTTATTGTCTATCACAAGAGTAGGTAACCTATTAATCAAGTAAACAGCAGTAGCAAATGCATCACTCCAAAACTAAAAAGGAACAGATGAATGAGCAAGAAGAGTAAGCCTGAGTTCCATTATGTGTCGATGTTTCCTCACGACAACGCCATTTTGTTTAGAGGTGTAGAGACACGTAAGCCTGTGAATAATACTAGACGTGATCAAATGGAGTGAAAGGACCCTAGAAACTCACCTCCATTATCTGTTTGAATTTCTTTTATTAGTCACTTCAGTTGTTTTTCGGCAAAAACTTGAAATGAATTTAAAACTGAAGTTGCATCACTTTTTTTAGCCAAGAAGTATATACAAGTGAATCTTGAGTAGGCATCAACAAAGCTTATATAGTACCTGGAACCATTTGACCTGAATGGAGCAGGTCCCCAAACATCAACTTGAAGTAATTGAAGGGGAGTCGTATAAACACTCTGTGCAGGACTGAATGGAAGCTTGTGACTCTTTCCCACCTTGCAAGTTATACACAGGTAAGACGTCTCGATCTTATCACTTCAAGATAGTTCTGAATGAATAACCTGTTTCAATATCTGAGGCGAGGGATGACCCATCCTCTGGTGCCAAAGAAGAGACGATGCAGAGATTGTTGATGTGATAACATTGCCATTACCACCACAATTTTCAGATGACACTTGTTCTTTTGAACTTATGTCAAGTGAATGAATTGAGTCATTTTTCACAGAAACATGCATCTCACTATTACTTAGTTTATCGAAAACATCATTACATATAGATTTATTAGAGAGACTATTATCAACAGCGGACTTGGTACACACTGCACCATCAGACCTTTCAGACACATCATTATCACTACACACATTATTACGACACACATTTGAGTGAACCTCCACTTTTTTACCACAAACAGAATTATCTAAAGATGCACACACATGTAAGACTACTGAGGATGACTTTACAGAAGCATTATGAGAAACAAGTAACTTATACATCCCTTCTGATTAACATATCTCCAGTGGCACTTTTAGTGTTGTCAGATCCTTTACAATACAACAATTGGGCAAAAGCACAAAATAAGCACTATTATCCTTCAAAAATTGAGAAACAGATAAGATATTTTTAGTAATATTAGGTTCTATAAGTATATTTCGTAATATAACATAGCGATTATTGTATTGCACTTGAGAAGTACGTGTGTGAGATATGTGGATAGTATTACCATTACGTACACAGATCTTACCTTGGCTAGTGTATGAAGCTGCACTTGAAACGTTCATTGAGGAGTTGGTGAGATGATGAGAAGCTTCTGAGTTTAGAAACTAGGCAACATTTGCTCCTCCCACTTCAGATAAGGCACTGGATGAATTGTGAACGTTGAGTGCATTAATGTTCACACCACTGCGATTTGCTTGTTCATGAGCAGTAGTAGGGGCATGTAAAAGTGTGATTGAGTTGCAGTAGATGTATTCTAATAGAAGAATTGTTGTGGAGCTTGTTGAGGCTGAAACTGATGTTCATCCAGAGGTTGAAACTGTTGAGGAGAAAACTGAATGGAGATGAAGTTTGATTGTAATTCAGGTGGAAGATAAAACTCTGCAGAGTTAGCTTGACGTCTGTTATTGTTTTGAGGTTTGTACTATGAGGTGATTCCGTTGAAGGAGTTATCAAAATGATACCAGCACCTTGCCACAAGATGCTCGAACTTGCCACACAACTAGCATTGTGGTTTATTGTTGGGGAAGTTGTTTCCTATACCTCTTCCTCGACCATATGAGTTAGGAGGAGGATAATTTTGTTGAGCATAACCATCTATGGAGGCAGAAGATTGATAAGATGAAGGTTGTTGAGAAGAATACGGAACTGGCTGAGATGAATACGTAATTGATGGACTGCTTGTAGTCACTTATCCTGAATTTGATCCACTTCTAGCTTGAACACTAAAGGCTAGTGAATTAGGACACACCAACTAAGTCATATGGTTGTATACTTGCAGTAATTACAGCTATTATATGCTTATATTCTACAGTTAATACCGCGAGAATTGTGTTAATCTGCATTGTCTCAGAAACAGGATGATCAAAATTGTGTAAACTATTGCATAGTAATTGGATCCTGTCGAGATGCTTTAACATTGAGACATCTCTTTTCCGCTGAGATTGAAGAGATCAAAGTAGTCACATTACACGAGTTGTGGAAGCCACTGAAAACAGCTAATGTAAGGACTGCCAAATTTTATACGAAGTTGGACACTGAACCAGAATAGGAAGCAAGGATGATGATATTGATTGATGTTAACAGACAAGAAGCTAACACACTATCTTGTTCCTTGTAAGCTCTATAAGCAGGATTTACATATTTGGATCCATCTGCATTGAAAATTATCTCCTCCACTCGAGTCGATCCATCCAGGTAGCCTTCAAGTCTATGACTGGCAATCGTAAAAATGATTTGTTGTTTCCATTGCAGATAATTCGTTTCATCCAATTTCAAGTTGATTTTTTTGTTCGAGAAGTTTTTTGGACTCAAATCCATCGTAAAATTTCCAGAAAAGGCAATCTGAATGAACTAGAATAGAATCGCAACAGAGAGACGAAGACGAACACGTCACAAATGGAAGAACTTACAGACTTGCGCGCGGATTCTGCTCAAACTTGATGAACTGAGCTGTGATACCATGAAAGGAACTTGAACTTAATGAAATTGAATAACAGAAAAACATAATTGAAAGGAATTTGAAGATGAAATGGTGTTCTTCCTTGATTCAAAAATTTGGTACAACCTAATATTTATAGTAAGTTCATGTTGTTAAAACTTCTCCTAATTACAAAATAACTCACTCATTTCTAACAAATTTCATATTGAACCCTAAACTATAAACTGAACTTCTAAGACTAAAATGCAAACATATATATCCACTAACAATCAATAATTATGAATGTGTTGATGGTGCAAGTAGATCCCAAGACCAAGTGAACATGAAATCCACTGATCAAAATTGGATTGATACTAATTGGATCGTCAAATAATTTGGTAGGATGCAAATTGCACAATTGAAACGAGCTTATGGAGTTTTGAACCGAGTCAACCCACTACCGAAGGAGTTCACACAAGGGCAGTTGCGCAAGTGCCAGAGACGATCATGGAAAGGAAGATGGTGAAGCAAGGAAACCGAGCGATCACGAAGATACTTATACATCGGCTTGACGGAACCAAGAAGGGGGGCACGTGAGAGTTCTTGGACGAATTTCGCAAGAAGTATCTAAATTTTGACCTTGAGGCCAAGGTCCTTTCTTAGGCGGGGAGTGAAGATACGAATCAAACCGAAAGAAGTAGTTCTGACTATATTTAAATAATAAAGTGGGTCGATGATAGATTACTTTAGTCAAGGAAAGAACTATAGTCAAGTTATTTTTCATATATTGATTTGTAGCCATTTTTGCAAAACAATCAATAATTAATATAAAACTTAAATTCTCTCTATTTCTCCCGAAAATTATGTTCTTCCTCGCTAAGTAGTCGTCGATCACTCTTGCTTGGACTCCAAGCTTTGATCGATTGGCATGAAGGTTTTCATATAGTTTCTTCTCCCTAAATTGTCAGAGTAATGACGTTCCCCATCTTGCTTGCAGTGTCATGGATGACGTGCATAGGGTTGGCAATGGTGCGGTGAAAACCCGAAAATCGTGGTTATAACCGTTATTGTTTTATATGGTTAACCGTATCATTATGGTGTGGTGCGGTCATGGTGATGAATTTCTTACCCATAATGGTTATGGTTATGGTATTTTAGTCATACTCATGCTTATAACCATGATTATTATATAAATATAATAATAATATATTAGTATATACTAATAACGTAAATAAGATTTCACTTTCATATTTTACGAATCCATAATTATTCCATGGGTAACTGCTAAATTTGAATGATGTTACTGTTGAATATTATTTTTTTTGTGACACATGTTTATATATTTATTAAAATAACATCCATGATATTCCATTACACATGTGGTAATAAATATGGGTATATGGGTAAAACCGTGGTTAATAACCACACTTATGAATATGATTATGGTATTGAAAATTGTACTCGTAATGATTATGGTATATGATTTAAAAATGTTGTATGGTTATGATATTTGTGATATCAGTATTCATATCCTAACTATTGCCCGACCTAAACGTGCATCAGCCCTAGACGTGCATGAAGTGGAGGGAATACACGGATTGATTCTGATAGAGTTTGAAGACGGAGAGTTGGAGGAGATATGGGTCAAATAACAATTTGACAGAAAAAGTTGTAAGTAACCAAAGTATAATATGAAAGTAACATAAGCAACTTAATACGTAATAAACTATAAATTATTTATATATAGTTACTTACGTGTTTGTCATTAAACTAATTAATTATATATGTGTTGTCTTCGCTGTTGTGGCAACGTAAAAGCGTATGCTTTATCACTGAACTCCGAAGAAATCAAAACCCGGGTTCGTAAAAATGATCTGCGATGCATCGTGGTGCTCTCGAACGAACAAGGGAGGCATCGGTGTGATTGTACGAGACGAGACGGAAAAATTCATCGGAGGCCTGGGCAAAGAAACCGAGGGGCAAGGGATTGCTGAATTGGAAGCAGTAGCTGTCTCGTGGGGGCTTAAGATGGCAAAGGATCGAGGATGGAGTTTGATCGAAGTTGAAACGAACTCGATGATAGTGGTGAATCAACTCCGGAGCCTCGAACACATGGCGGATTAGAACGGTATGCGAGAATATACGTAATCAAGCGACGGAATTCTAACAAGTCGAGTGGAAACCAATACCACGCACGAGAAATGAATGTGCAAACTGGATTGCGACTCAGTCACGAATGGGAGTGTCTTGAAGATTGGGTGTCACAACCCCCACTTCCGCTTAGCAAGCTTATTTTCGATGATTGTAATGGTGTCGGTTTCGACGAACCCTCAAGTTTATAAGTAAAGTCTTATTTATGACAAAAAAAAAAATCTCCAAATCATCGTTTATTGTACCATACAGTAGGAAGCTCCACACCACAACATTTCTCTTCTGGAGAGAATCTTTGGATGCAACTTCATAAAGAGCGCGGCCTTCCTTCTATATCGTCCTTCGCTTTCTTCAAGTATACATACTGCAAAATGATCTGTTTTGTCAAGGTATATATATACATAACCATTCTCCAACACATCAATTATGAAATCAGTCAAGACAGTAAAAATGCAAAAAGGATACGAATAAATCCAGCAACACGCACACAACAGCATCCAGCAACCACGCCAGGTTAGGCTTTAGACTGTCCCACTCAGTCGTCCTTACAACAATGCTATATTCATCAAAATTCACCTCGTCAAATAGATGTACAAAAAAGATAGATATATTTGGTAAACCCTAAAAAATAATAAGAAAAGGAGAATTCGTCTGTTACATGAATATAAAAATAATAGAGAGAATACAAATGTGAATCATATATAGGTAACAAAAAACAAGGCTTACCTTCCAACATAAGCAACATTGGCAACCAATGCAAAGACGAACATAAAAGGATTCAAACCCTGCAATGTTATATAAAAAGTGAAGCAAACACTGGTGTGGTATGGCCATTTTGAAATGAATCAACTGTGGATCCAGCTTTTTACCTCCACGCTCCCTCGCTTGATCTGTGAAAAAGATATATATAGTAATTAGAAACCCATGAAAATATTGGGGGTCTGAAATGAAATATCGAGTAATTAGTTTTTTGAATTACGTTAAGATATATCTGAGGGATTCGACCACCCATATATATAGTAGCCATCAACCATCCAAGCCACTGCCCGACCACACTATGCTCCATGCCACCTTCCTGGTGGAGTAGCATCCTTGGGTTTGTAATAATTAATCCAACATATAAACCCTTACTTTGGAAAGGCAGAGAGGCCGCTGTCGCAAAAAATGTCCCATAACTCGCCTGAAAAATATATTATGAAACGCTTCCATTCATATTATACTATATAGTAGTGAACTAAAATGTCTGCTGAGGAATAGAACTCACAGATTGTGGAATGGGTCGAGCTCGAGAAACGGGTGGTTTGGAGTTGTTAGCAACTGTAGGAGCAGCTTCATCATCAGAGGACGAGTGATCAGTATTGATATCCAGGGCTGACGGACCACTTCGAGCCACCCTCCTTATGTTTAGGAATGTTCGAAAGGGTGGAGTGTCGCTTCCTGCTAATGATCGAGCTGATCTGTTGTAGTAAGATGAGCATGTTTTTTAACATGTTGTAGATAAAACAGAATACTGAGAGTAACTTTTTTTGGAATATATAACTTCCTTACGTACGTATAGTAAAACTCCCGGCGATGGGGAGATGCCTTGGATGCGGTATCCGGTATCGGTATTGGTCTCTGGTGGTCCATTGGGGGAAGGAACGGTTCGTTTTCATCGGACGACTATGAAGAAGACAATAGTTACGTAGACTCTTACTTAATTATGAAACCAAATATTATGAATTAGTAGTCAATTAGTGAAGATACCTTGATGTGAGATTGGATATGGCGGCACTTCCTCCATCTATAGATATGGTCGTAGTATAAACTTTGCAATACTAGCGCGACGGTGCTCGTCGTGTAAAGCTACATGTTCGATACAAATACAATAGAATAAGTATATCTAGATATATACCTGATATGGTTGAGTTATTCATCCATTCTTCAATTATTTATTTACTGTGATACATCTTCAATATCGTAATCAATAGTCTCTTCAATTATGTTTTTAATATATACATATATTATATCTTTTAAATGATAGCATCCAAATAAAAAACGAAAACCTTTTTTAGGATAGAATTTTTGTGAACTGTATTTTTATAAAGAGTAGTAGTAAAGAGATTTTTAATATAATATATAAACATAATTCTACTTGATTAAGTTAGATAAAGACAGACTACCAAAAAAAAGTTAGATAAAGACACAGTGAAATCAACATCGTAAGATTTAAAATCAATTATAATTGTACGAGTTCAAACTACTTTAATATTTCGTCATTGTGCACAACCAACCATTATGAAGTTTAAAATGATTTTAAAAAATCCACATTATTAAATAATATTATAGTGATTAATGGCTACAAATATATATTTATTTTCATTTACTATAATATTATTTAATTTTTTAAATCATAATTTAATAGTCATTACCTTTTTATATACTAATTAATCTAATTTGCGATATTTTTATTTCATGTGAAAATTTATAGCGAGAGCTATTATAGTGACATAATATATATAGTATTTTTCTAATATACGTGTATTGCTATAACCAAATTAATAAATTATAGATGTCGAGAAATGAAAAATAATAACAAAAAACATCAAATATTTTGATTTAGATATCTAATATATATATGTGTGTATATATATATATATATGTAATATTTCACTAATATCAAATTCACACATCTTAATATTTCCATAAAGAAAAACTAATGTTATGAAACATGAAATATCATCTGAAAATAATATGGTGGAAAAGAAAAGAGATAAATATATTTAGTGGCAGAAAATGATGTAATGTGGAAATAAAATGTCAATAATGAAAGGAGTGACCTTCAAATAATTTTAGAGCACCTTAATATAATGTTTACTTGACGATAAAATTTAATTATTTGAAACTTAAAATTTGATTACCAGATAAAATAGTTATTTTTACAACTAAAGCAAATCGAAATATCAACTTCAAATTTCAAGGCATTTAGCCAAGTAGATATTATGTAACATAAATAAAAATACAATCAATAAGTAAAAAACATCATAAAGATAAAATAAATAGGTACATTTATTCTATAATAATTATTGAGAATGATTTCGTAATAAATATATTTGTATCACTTTTTAAGTGATCTACATCAGACAAATAGTTAATTAGTAATTTTATTATTTATTACCTTAATTATTATTTTATACATTTTTTACTTTTAAATTGAAAAAAGTCTTAAAATGGTTCAACAGGTTTGCACAAAACTTTAGTTGCATCACCGTGTTTTTTTTGTGATGATTAATGGTCCAACATATACTAGTACCTCCATTACTTTTATGTTAAAATATTATGTTAAATATTTTTTATATTTGCAAAATTAACTAAATATTTTTCTAAATATTACAACTAAACCTTACAAACTTACACTAGTGTTACAAACAAGTCCCGACTCGATTTGAGCCACACCGGGGGTCCCCAGCCATAATGGAATTTTTTAATATAGAATTAACGGAAGTATCAATTACTATAATTTTCAAACATATGGACCTTTCAAATACTTTGGGCTGGAAAAAAAATTTGAGCAAACATGCTAGGATCTTCTATTTTACGTTTGAATTATTCATTGTTCTTCCACTTTTTTGTTTTAAATTTATATATAAAATAAATAGGTATATTCTTTTAATATATATTTCAATCTATTTAGTTTGTTTTGTATGAACTTTCTTCCAATTTGTTTTTGTTCTTATGGAATTCTATACATTCTCAACACTTGAGTTCATTTTTATTTCTTTATGGAATATGTTTCTTTCATTAAAAATTATTTCATCAAAATTGTTATAAAAAAAAACTAATTTCGCAAATTTTCAATTTTTCTTTATCTTTATTTCTAAATTTTAGTGCAATTATTCAAAACTGTTATTGTGCAAATCTTGTATTTTTCTATTGAATGAGGAGATTTTAATTAATTTTAAAAGTTAACGTACAAAAATGATGACATGTTTTTATAGGTGCATGAATAGATTTTAAATAATTTTAAAGTTTCACTTAACAGGGTGATATGTATGTAAACTGATGTGACTAATTAAGTTAAATTATTTTAAGGGAAATTACCTCAACAATCACTTATGTTGGCACCTGTGACTGAACAGTTGAAACTTGTACTGAACAATTATTTATGTGACAAATTGAACTCACATATGCAATTTTGGGTTTGATTCAAATCCAGAAACGCGGAACTGAGTTCGCTTCGAACCTAAAACTACAGAACTAGGTTCGAATCGAACCCAGAACTGCATAGCTGAGTTCAATTCGAACCCATTTCTGTGTAGCTGAGTTCAATTCGAACCCATTTCTGTGTTTCTGGATTCGAATGGAGCCGAGAAAAATGGTTTGGGGTTCGAATGGAACTCAGATTTGCTCAAATTTGAATTCGAAATTAGATTTCAGGTTTGAATAGAGGAAGAACATGAACATAAAGAATAAATGTTTTACTGGGAAGGGTAAATCGTATTTTTTTATGACCATTTAATCACATTTGTTAAACATATGTGACTGGATATGTCAAGTTTAACAAAAAAAATCACATTATTGAAGCATATGCGACTGTTTAGCTACATAAAAAAAACATAAGTGACCACTTAGTCATATATGACCAACATAAGTGACTATTGATGTGGTTTACCCTTATTTTAATAAATATGACAGATAAAATCTCTAAAAACTTGGTCAAAGTTTTAGGATATCTTGTAAGATTAGTCTATATAGATAGATTGTCTTTTATATATATATATATATATATATATATATAAATTTGACTAGGATGTATATAATGTTGACACGTAAGCAAAGTGAAATTTTCTAATTAATTCTATTGGTCCATCTAGATTGTATGTTACAATTGTCTATGTGACATCATATTTTTGTACATGTGGATACTTTAAAATGGCTAAAAAACACCACATTAAATCTTAAAAACCGTTTCAATTTATCACAAACCGTTTCAGTTTAGTTTTCTTCATTTTTTAATTAAACATTATTAATATTTATGGATTTTTAATATATTTTATTCACAAATTTATATTTTTAGGTTTTAGGGTTGTAATTCAAAATTATTTAATTAGAATTTTATTAATTTCAATATATTAAAATTTCTAATAAAAAATAATAAATTACACAAATTTATTTATGAGTATATTTAAAATATAAATTTTATCATATGAACCAGAATTCTAATTATTATTACTAATTCTTTTAAATATATATCTTTTATATATTTTCATACTTGGTGGACAACAAAGGTAATAATTTCACTTTATAATTCGTTAAAAATACACGATAATAATAAAGAACATAAAATATAAGTTGAAAAGAATGCACTAACAACATATTAGTAAATGTTTATATAATTTTTAATAGATATAATAAAAATTCTTTAATTTAAACAATTAGATAAATTGATAATGAATACCTATATATGTTTTTGCCAAAAAACAAAGAACCAATACATTTATACAAAAATTTAACTAGATCACAAATTATGTTGAGCTTAACTATAAAAATATAATAAAAAATTAATTATTTTTAGAAAGAAAAAAAAACACTAAATAACATCTAAAACTTCAAACATAACGTAACATGTAAAAATACAAAATTATTACTACTATGCCAAAACATTATTTTACATTAACACATAATATCATAATTAATAAATACAAATATTCAAAAAAAAAATATAATCCTTTATTAGTTTATATAATATAATATCCAATGCTCAAATATTTATTATGTGTGTCTATGAAACTTTAATTTCAAATAGATATTTTTTAATATTTTTCCAATAATTTCTCTTCATTAATAAATTGTTGTGTTGGTACTAAAACTTTCAAACTCAACACATTAATCATGACGAGTATAAACTTATATCTTTATTATTAAGAAAACTCATACATAAACAATTTATATTTGATATTTCATAACTAATATATATTATGCATTTTATAAATTTAATATTTTCCTTATTATAAAGTATAATTTAATTTAAATAAAAAATAATATATTTAACTCATTACTCCACATTCAATTTCAAAAGCTCCACGTTCATTTTCAAAAGATGTTACATTAATAAGTATGTCAAATTAAATTTTTCATTCAAACAATAGTAAATTACAAGTTTTGCACCTAACAATTTACTTTGAAAATTTACACAAAAATTAAGACCGAAATAAATGAATTAAGAATGAAAACAAAACATTTTTTTAACGATATATAAATTATATCTAATATATATTTAAGTCTAATTTCTAATTATAGTTTAGCTTAATTAACTTAAAAATGAATTAAGTGTTGAAATTAAGTATATAATATTTATAATGGAAAAAATGATAAACAATAGTAACTAATTTAATTAAAAATTGAACTAAATAGATAGTAAATGTATAATTTGTTTAGGCAAGAATTAAAATGTATAACTATTTATTTGATTTCTAAATTTAAAACAAAAAAGGTAAAAACAAAAGTTCTAAATTTGTACACAATCATGTTTGTTGAAAAATATTTTTGAAAATAAAATTATAATACAATAATATTAATGTTTTGTAAATTAAGTATATAAATACACATGTTAGATTTTCACGTATGTATTTATAATTCTAAAATTAAACTAAAATGATACTTTTCATAAAATTTTGTAAAATAATCATTTAATATAACGATTTAGCAATTATTCTTATATTTGAAATAAGTTTTTATATATAAAACTAATAGTATTCTAAATAGTGTATATGCATTTATAATTTATTAAGTCATGTTTGTGTATATAATTTTACATGTTTCTAACTAAGAAAAAACAATTATGGAAAAATAAAAGTTTATAAATAATTTTTTTTATAGTGCTATTACTAAATAAATTTAATAGATATGTAATGAATATACTATAAATAATAAACGTTATACAAAAAAATAAATTCAATAATGTTATAAAATTACGTATATAAATACACATGTTAGATTTTCAATGATGTATTTATATTTACAAAATTAAGTTAAAATGATACTTTTCATAACATTTTGTAAAATAATTATTTAATATTTCTATTTAGAAATTATTTTTATATTAGAAGTAAATTTTTTTATATATATATAAAATAAAACTAATAGTGGTCAATTGTCCCCTTTTATGGAAAATTCTTGTGCAAGTTTAGTGGTGTACAATATGTCACTAAAAATTTAATTGTTTGGTTAAACTTTTTAATTCTCCTCTCTATAAATTTAAATATAAAATGATATGCAGTTTGCGTGTAATTTAACGAATGTACATCTATATTTCAATAATGAGAATTGAATGCAGAGCATATGGGAAACGGTGATACCAGAGCAGTGTAGAACTGAGTCGGCAACTGCAAATTTAAAACAAACAGACAAAGCATTTAATTTACAGCAATATTCATACATCACAAATAGATATTTAGCGAAGTAGAAAATGATATCATGTATTTCATTACATTATTATTATTATTTATTAATATAAAAAATCGAAGAATGAGAAAAATAGTGAAGTGGATAAGCTTGACAGCAGAAAAGTGAAAACATGATCACGTTTTGGACAGACAGCTTAAAGCCACAAACATGTCCTATTCTTTGAGTGAGGTAAGAATATTCAGGAATAAACCTTTCACTATATTTTCGATATATACTATATTGTTTTTGTATATGTATATGTATCCCCACGCATGTCAATCGTACGTCTCATACACTTTCAAATTTCAATGACCTGAACTGCCACGTATATAATTTTTACGTTTGAAATGTTATTTTTCTAACAAATAATCTTATCTTATAGATAGAAAAGATAATATTATAATATTTAAATATAATAACTAACTCTTAAAATCAGTGTTTCCATGGCTAACGACAAAATATTTTTGAATCCAAAGTGAGTGCAGTGTACCATCTTAAAAGTTTATTTTATTTATATATTAAATTCCACTAATAATTATAATAATACAAAAAATATTAGTGTGAATGAACTGCTTTTTTAGGGATGAAAAGATGAGAGACTGAAAGTTAAGAGAGGGTTACGACGCTGAAGTGAGGTTCGAAAGTTTTTCTGATTTGTTTTTTTCTGATGCTACAAGAGAGTTTTTTTTTTGGCCAAGAGAGTTGAAAGTGGACAAGTTTGTGTGCAATATTCATTCATCTAAATAATCATTTTTTTTAATAATATAAATAAATAATGATAAAGATGTTTGTATTTAAAGTTTGTCTGTACGGATGAATCTACTGTCGCTTCGTTTTGCTTAGACTTAGAGAGGCATAATAATAGTAATAGTAATAGTAATAGTAATAGTAATAGTAATAGTAATAGTAATAGTAATAGTAATAGTAATAGTAATAGTAATAGTAATAGCAATCGTAATAGTGTAATGGTAATGGTAATCGTAATAGTAGAAGATAGACGATGCTACTTACAGTGGCAGGTTCAAGAAAACATCCCATCAGATTAAAGATATCCCTGAAACAGAAACATAAGAGAAACATGTTAAATTAATTAATGTCACAGAAACATAAGAGAGACCAGACAAACAACTAAGACAACTAAGAAATGGATGATATTAATACATACCCAGCAACCCAAGTGAGTAGAAAAGCAAGAGAGACTCCATGGCTGGACTTGGTGCGAAAGTTTGTAATGATTTGAGGAATCTCAGCAATCCCCCAACACACCAGACTAATGATGCCGAAACCAAACGAAACTTCATCCTTGAGGTTGCACAGGCAGTCATGGAAATACCTCTCCACCCAACGTACACAGGGTTTCCTCTCTATCACACAATAGGGGAGAGACATCTCTCTCTCTCTCTCTCTCTCTCTCTCTAGTGCTGTCTCTCTCTCGAACCTAGGGGGAAGCGGAACCTTTATAGTACAAGCAATGGCAGAAAGAATCTCGTCTCTTGGGATACATATACCAATAGTTATTATTATTATATTAAAAGGACGATAAATAAATATCAAATATAGTTGTGGTATGCGCTGTCTCCCAAGTGGTTTGGATCCAGGGTCACGAGTTCGAATCCCCTAAGTCGAATCCCCTAAGTGTTCTTGGGAAATTGTCAACTTGTGACCGAAGGGCCGACCTCTCAACTCTAGGCTGTCGGTGAGCTACGTTGACGGGGTCAGTGCAAAGCGCTGGTTCTTCTTAGATGTGATAGAGGACGATAGAACTCACAGATGTTAACAGGAAAGCCCAAACATTATGTAGCGGGATGAGACTATGGTCGTCACTACTAACCCATTCTTCTTGTTTGATAAAAAAAATATATACATGAAATTAAACAAATATTACGTTTGCTTTTTTCAAGTGCTTGGTCGTACCTATTAGTAAGGATTCAGGCGGGATAGACCCTTTTTTTGGACAATACCGAGATTGAGCCCAAAATTACGGTCCTAACTTATGGAGGATCGAGACCGAGATAGACTTCAGACAAAAAAAACTCGTTCGAGCCGGTCTTGCTTGACTCGGGCCGGTCTTGATCTTAGACAAAAAATTTGGAATCGTGACCAAGAACATCGACCATGGAAAGCCTGGTACCGATAACTAGAAAGCAAAGAACAGATGTGCAGAGATAGTTCAACATGGAGAATGCAATTAAAGAAAAGAAAATTTATGATAGGGTGGATGTGCATAACTCACTTATTAGATTTTGAGAAACCCTAATGAATACCCCTCTCAATCACAGTCCCGTTCGTGGCTTAAACCTCAGACTTGAGCTCAACAAGATGTGGAGGACGAATGCACGGAAGAAGCGGTAGTGAGAACGGAGGTGAAGAATTGTACCCAGAAGGCGAAGTTGTTTATCGGTAATCTTTCGTACGATGTATATAGTGGGATCTGAGAAGTTAGCTCGGGTTGCTCAACTCTTTAACCAGGCTGGGATTGTTGAGATTTCAGAGGTAATTTACATTTTCATTTCCAAATTCAGTATAGTATATTCTAGTCGGGTCGGTCTACTCGGTCTTTTCGGGAAAAAAATCGAGTCCAACCTTGAAGAAAAACACGCTTGTACAGTCTCGGTCCTAGTAGGGCCGGTCTCAGACCGGTTTTGTCGGGATTTCGGTCCTAGTCGGGCCGGTCTCAGATCGGTTTTGTCGGGATTTCGGTCCAGTCAGTATTTTTTGCTCACCCCTACCACTTTGTAAAATAATAAGAAGTTAAGCCAAGCAACTTTATTAATTATCTACAAGAAAACTTATTCGAGTTTTGCGCAATATAATAATTATTTTAGTTTATAAATTAATAACATTTTTGAAATACTATAAATATATATTTATAACTTAATTATTTACAATTTATTAAAGTACATTTAATTAATATTAATTCAATTACACAACATAAAAATTAATTATGTTTATGAAAAAAATGTTTATTTTTTTTATTTTTTTTATATTATTATACAATATAAAAATTATATATATTTTATAAAAATATTTAAAAATAAATGAGTATATAATAAAAACAAATGTCAACAATTATGAATAGAATGTTAACTAATGATTTTAAAGTTCATTTTAAAATAAATACATATTAGAATATTTTCATATATTTTTAACTAATGACATCTATTATTTTCATATATTTTTAAATAAATACAAACTGTTATAATATATATATATATATGCATATATTAGTTATAGTAATTATAACTGGTATAATTTTATTTTTAAAATTTGTAATATATGTTGATTCTAGTAGAATAAAACAATGATATTTTATAAAAATAGTTTTAAAAAATGTTTGAAGAAATTATATTATAATTATTATCATAATGTTTTCATACCCTAAATTTTATGTTGCATACATAATTATAAATATCTATATAAAATTAACATGTGATTATTAGTTTTATAAAATTGATATATAATATACATAATTATCCTTAATTTCATCTTAAATTATCTTGTAATAAAACGATTTAATATCTGAATCTACTTGCTTTTCATAAAATATAAAATTTAGTAAATAAAATTAAGAAAAATCATAAATGCACTTGGAAAATTGGAAGAAATTAATGAAATTTTATAACTTCTTAGGAGAATGAATTAGAAACTTTGAAAGATTTTAAACTAAGTTACATGACATGACACATATGAGTGAGAACTATATGTTTGACATGGACCAATTAGCTAGAAGTTATGAAATTGACATTAGGAATGGGAAAATGTCTTAGAAAACTTACTTGTCATACTTCTACATAATCGAACCAAACTATTATATACTAGGTATCTGACCCGCGCTTTGCGCAGTAAGTTGTAAATTTAATTTATTTGTAACATATTATAAAATTTATTTACTTTAGTCTTTAAATAAAATTTATTTGTCGTTTCATAAAATAAGCATGACATGAAACTTTTTTAATGGAAAAAATAATTAAAATAGATCATCAATATATGAAACAAAAATAATAATTATAAAGTTAATTGTTCAATAAAAATGAAGTATTTAGATTAAAAAAATAATAACCGAAGTATTGGTTGACAATTAATTAAATAAAAAAATATCATAATAAAATCTATATATTATGAAACTACTTATATATTAATGATAAACTACACATGTATAAAAACAATAATAACACTAAATATTAATTATTATTATAATATATTATATATAATGAAACTACTTATATATTAATGGTAAAACTACACATGTATAAAAACTATAATAACACTAAATATCAATTATTATTATAATATGGTGATGCATTAATAATGTTGTGATTATATATATATGTATAAATTATTGATCAATTGTTATTATTTTTAATATATATTTTTGTTCTGCTAAATGTTAGAATTTTTAGATTCCTTAAAAGGTATATATTTTGAGAAATATTATAATAATGGACAAAAAAATGAATAAATAATATACATAAATATACTTAAAATTTTATTAAATTGTTATTTTTTTATAAGATTTTAAAACTTTGTATCAAATATATATTTATATTACAAATATACTTTTAATTTAAAATATTATTTTATTTTTAATAATATATGAGATGATTTATTTAATAAAATATTTTTAATAAACTTTGTTCAAAATATTAAACGTATTAATAGTTTTTTTTAACAATTATAAAATAAAAAAAATTAGAGAACTAAGTTTGTGAAAAAAAAACACATTAACAATTATTTTCTGGAAAGATAAATAAGTGATAAATTAACATACAACAAAATAATTTTTAAGATTGAATGAGGAGGTTTGGAGAAATCTAAATTTGTCCACCTAAGCAAAAAATTTATGTCACACAAGTATTTGTAACATATGTTAGTGTTGGACCAATCAAATTGAAGACGAGAGATATATTATATCTCACTTTGCTTACTTGTCAATATATTATATCTCTTAGCAAAATGAATATATATATAGAGAGAGAGACTAGAGATCCTATGTAGTAATCGATTCACTTATCATTAGTAGTTTGTTTATTGAACTGCCCTCTTAAATTATATAATCAACTTCTCATTTTTAAGTTTTCAAGAAAATATTCTAAAAACTCTCATGCATTATTTTCTTCATATGAATCGAACGGGGGACACTTCAAAACAAACTAGCTATTCTACTAAAGATTATTTATTTAATAAACAAAAGATTTTTTTATAAAAATTGAAATCCGTTACAAATTTTATTATTATTTAAGTTAAAATATTATATTATAGTAAACTTGGGCATCACTTGCGCGTGCTCGTCATTTGTTGCATGGAAATGTCACGATAATATAATTAGGCGACCTCCAATAAAGATATATAAATAGTGTGAGGAGAACAGATTACAAAAGAAGTTATGTTTGACCACGTCATTATTCAATGCAACTTGTTTTGGACTCGTGGTTTATGCTAAATTATGTTTTACTATGTTCGTTTTAGATGTAACGTTAACTTTCCGTCTAACTATTCTGTTTGATGAATGTACAAACTTTGTACACGTGACGACCTATGATTGGATCATGCTGTACAAATAATAATATATTATATAAAACATGAATAAATACATAAAAAACAGATTTGTTTATAGAAAAATTAGAAAAATAATACTAAAATATTATTTTTATAAATTTCCTATTTTATTCAAAAATTCAAAAATATATTTTGTATAAAATAAAATAAATAAACATTATTTGTACATTATTAACACAAACAAATTAAAAACATTCTAAAAAATTGGGAAACATTTTTTTAGATCTTTATTAAAATTTTAAATAGAATATACAATAAATTGTATATAAAAGTATATATTTTTTTATTTTTATAATATATACTATAAATAAAAATAATTTTAAATTGATGTACTTCATTGGTTTTATTTCCCATACAATGTTCTTTAACTTAAATTATATTTGAGTATGCATGTAGTTTGAATATTTTGTGTGTTCTTACTGTGATTGTTTATTGAAATATGTCAAAGTGGATTAGATCACCCTCTCACACGGGTGATAGCTTCTATACCCTTGTGGCTAGGTGAGGCTGGTGATAGTTCCTAGTTCTGGAAGTTTGTTGGGATGACCCGAAAGGGCTTTGTGTTGGGAACTATCTGATTTCGCACTACGAGAGATTATGGTTTGTCAATCCACTCAGGGGTCGGATGTGAGTCTTTGTGACTTTTGGTTCGGGTACTTTGTGTGCCTGATGGACATCTGTACATCATTAGGTCATATGCTCCGTGGGAGAGTATATATGTTGTAGCGCGCGTTCCATACCGCGGCGCACCCAAAACGACCATGGGTATGCCCCGAGATGTGATCTTAACTCGGAGTCGTGTGAGACCCAGAACTCTTTGCGTAAGAGCCGCGTACGTACCTTCATTACTCTGAACAGAGACTTGAGGTTTGGTTCAATGTTTGCTATCTTAGTCGGTGCTCGATGGGTGCGCTCACAAGTACCTTGGACCCGATTCTAGAAAAGCAAGTTGATTTGTCCTGATGGTTTTGTGGGAAGATGATGGTCATTATTGGATCTTCTCGATATTGTGTCAACTAGGTGGCCACTAAGCGTGTCGTCGTCTGCGGTTGTGGTCGCAATACATATATAGGTCTGAAAGATCCTTGTGCGGTCAGACCTGGAGAAAGATTACATGACCAAGGGTGCATGCCACATTTCCACTGCTGGTGTGAGATCCGCGAGTCGCTGCAACTCCTAACAGATGCGCAACACCTTGCTCGTTGTGCCTACGGGTCGCACGGCTGCTATCTTGTATGTGATTTTACTGTATAAGGGGAATTCGTTCTCCTGGTGCTGGCTTAATGAATGAGCGCCCCTCACTTTGTGCGAGTGGGAGATGTTGGTTTTGGGGGATTGGGTCGCCCATTAGTGGGAGCCCATTTTAATAAGCCCAATATTGGATACTGACCCAAACCATTCCCTCTCTATATATAGGGATGCTCAGGGCTGGAAAACCTGATGACAGTGATGCCCTGCCGCCCTACAGTTTAGGCTGAGGTAAGTAACTGTGGAAGCCTAGGTCACTGCCCGTTAACCCGTGGTGTGACCTCCCGTCCGGCAGACCGTGATCCCAACCTCAAGCAGATCCGCTTCCGCTAAGTCAATCGTTCAAGGAGGTAACTTAAATATGTATTTAAATATGCCCTAAACGATTGCATGTTTCGTACATATTCCAACATGTACAAAATCATCATGGTCGACCTGATTGCCTAAGGATTCAAAGACGTAGATACAAATCTCAATCTTCAGGACCCTTCTTCACGATGAAAGTGGTCCCATATAACCAATCCCCTGACAAAACTTCTGAATTACTCTAAATCTTAATGCATACAAGCGGATTAGAGATATCATGTAGAACTATCTACGATTATTGGCGCAAACTCATGAGCAAAATCTCAACTACCATGTAGTGGTCAGTAAGATACCATACCACCTTAGCTATAAATACATAGCAACTACTTCCCTTACAATTAATCTGCATTAATGCATTCGAACTCTATACTCACTTAAGTATCAGAGAGAGAGACCCAAAGGAACACCTCCACTGTCCCTCTTTCCAGGTGAAAGAGATCCTGATCCAATCATTGGACGAGTGTGTTCAGGCAAATTTTACACACATCCAAATATCTTTGAGGAATTTTTCTGATTAGTTGAAACCTTAATACAACAAAAAAATGATAATGAATTTTTATGAAATATAGAATAGAAGCGATACAATACAAAGGGTTGCCCTCTTGCAGAAAAATCCATAGGAGGGAGAATGGTAGAAAAAGACACACAATACAATATAAGAGGTATAGGGTGATAGAGCCAAGCTCCCACACACATTAGTAATGAAGACAAAATCACAAAACTCGCGAGTGAGAAATTAAATGAAATGGAAAGATCCACTCACCTATAAAATACGCGCGGTAAACAATAAGGGCACTACCACTTGAAAAAGTCATCATCCAAACCCGTTCGAGATTAAGTTCGACTGAAATCTCTTTCAAGCAAGCTCTAGGGCTAAATGTTGAGCCCCATGCATCGAATTTACCACGAAGAAAGAGAGAAGTTGTTTTGATACCAGAGTCGAACGCCCTCAGGGGCCAGGCATGTCATGTCACATAAACGTGGTAAAGTTAAACCGTATTTAACCGTTAGCAAATGTGATGTTCATGAAGTTCGTCTGTCTCCATCCGTCGAGGCGAGCACTTCACGCCCTCCCTTACTAGGAAAAACACGAACAAAATTAGTTGGATGCACTTGACTCCTAAGGACAATGCAAACAACCCCTTGGTCGCCCTTGTCAAGAAAAAACTTAGGCAAAAGCCTAAGGAACCAGGACCCTCCTCCATTAAAACGATACTCGCCTAGACCCTAACTTGTGATTAAATCTTGCAGTTGTGCTAAATCTTAACACATATAAGTTGTAACGCCCACAACTCTTTTGAGGACAAAACTTTGCAAGAAAATAAATTCAAAGTCTAATGACAATTAATGGTAAGGTTTAAGGATAAAATAAGCATTTGTATGAGAAGACATGTTTTGATGTGGTTAAGATTTGGGCTACAGAAAATCTCAAAGATCACGATTTGGAGGAGATATTCTGTTTAGGTCTGCAACTTAGGGTCGATAATGTTGTATTTTTGGAACCCTAGCAAACCCTAGAGGGCTTGGGACAAACAAGAGAGGTCTAGCAAGTGAAATCGACGAATATTCCACGTTGGCTCGAACGATCATGGAATCAAACGAAATTGAGCATCCACAAGCTACCAATAGATGCACTAGGCAAGACTAAGGTAAGACCTCATAGCTATGCTTAGTTTCCTCCATGAATGAATAATCTTCTAGAGAGGGAAGGGAAAGCTTCCAAGATCATTAATGGTGAATTTCGATATGTCAGTTTTTGTTCTTGTTTCTGGACATGGTTAGCTTCTAGGGGTTCTAAGTAACCTAACAACATAATTGAATTTGGTTGAGTTATTTACTAGATATCAAGTCTGGAAAATTTGGAACATATTGTAAACCGATACTTTGAGGCCCCAAATGTTACGCTATTTCACAAAACGGAATCAGCACAACTGTAGTTCATTGTAAGGTCTTTCTACAGATACCAAAAACACCAAAAACGAATCTCGTGCGAGAAAGAACAAACCTCTCAAGCCGGCTATGCAATCTGCAAAATATGTCTCTAGGTTGAAGATGAAGTTGACCACGTACGGGCAAGTTTGACCGGTGTGTGTGGGTCACCCTAAGATTGAAACGCAACACCGTTTGCGGCGTTATACTTTTAATGCAACCCTCTACCTATGGTAAGTTTTGGGAATCTTTCTAAGATGGTCGAAAAATCAGTGAATAATGAGATATCGAGTTTTTGTTAGGTTATATGTGTGTCTTACACCTATGTTTAAGGATCAATCTGTAATTATAGTTGCTTGTGGGTCAAGTTTCAATTAAGTTGTAGGGACCAAATAGCAATTATCCGTCCTTTGTGTCTGTTGTCACTTTCCTTTATATGTTTTCGACTGTAGCTCAGACAGTATTAAGATATTGTTTCAGCTGAATCCGTAATGTTCCCTTTCCTTTCTTTCTGTTCTTCATCTGTTCTTCTTCAAATCCCTAAAATCCATAAACATCAACATGGTATCAGAGCTTATTCGAGCCTGAAATCACTACCCAAATCCATTTCTATACTGATCCATGGAAGAATCATCACCTGCCTTTGCCAACAAGAAAGTAGCACAGCTACTTGGCGAAGAGAACTTCCAACAATGGAAGCAGCAGGTGCTTCTGTCTGTTCGAGGTTATAACCTCGAGAACCATCTTCATGGAGTCAATATTACTCAGTTTCTGGAGGATGAGACAGGAGCTACAGTTCCAAATCCTGCCTACGCGAAGTTCCTCCAACAGGACAGCTCACTAGCATCTTGGCTCTTAGCTTCTGTTTCCACTCAGGTTAGTAGAGGGTTGATAGGGTGAATGTCTGCTGCTGCCATATGGCAAAAGCTTCACCGTGACTTTTCATCATCTTCCACAACTAGAATCATGCATCTCTATGATAGGCTTAAGGTTGGAAAGCATGTTCATCAGTCCATGAGAGATTATCTCACTGAAATACAAACTACATGTGATAGCCTAGCTAGATGCGGTCACCCTATAGAAGAGATGCAACAAATCTCTATTGTCTTGAATGGTGTTAAGGGTCAGTATGATAATGTTATAGCTGTCATTCATGCTAGTCAAAGCCCGTATACCATTGCCTCTGTGAGCTCTGTTTTACTTGATGCCGAGTCTAGACAGTCTGACCTTCTGTTTGATGCAAGTGCCAGTGTCAACATTGCCTCTGCTAAGATCCCCAATCTTAGTAAATATGTTGTGTCTTATGAAGAAAATAGCCCAGGAAGTAAGGACAGTATGTTTGTTAACCCCACTCAGTCTGGTCTTCTACCCACACCTCAGACCATAACTCAGAACACTCAATCACCCTCATTTGGTCCTCCACCCTTTAGCAATCAACAGTCTGGTAGGGGTAGAGGTCGTGGTAGAGGTTTTGGCAATAACAGACTTCAATGTCAGTTATGTGGGAAGTTTGGGCACTTGGTGCACATATGCTTCCATCGTTTTAATGTGCACTTCACTGGAGTCATAGACCTTCAGTCCACCTCCTCAACACACTCAGCCAATCTTGCTGCCTATGATCTTGATCCTGATCCATTCCAACAACCATCCTCACCACAGACCCACCATTACCCACCACCTCAGATGCACAAATCCCAAGCTCATCCTCAACCAGCTCAGACCAATACTATATCTCTTCCCACTGCTCAAACACACTCAGTGATGCAATACTCACCCTATCATTCACTCGTACCACCTATCTATCCATATATGATGGCCCCTCCCTGCTTTGTCAACCCAGCTCAACCATACCAAGCCTTTCCTAATCCTCAGCTTCACACCACCCCTGCATCATCTCAACCCCCAACACAGCTACCCCCCAGGCAAACCATCTGATGGCCAGCAGCTCCAACCCAGCCACATCTGATGGAAGCTGGTTTCCTGACTCTGGAGCCACGAACCACCTGACCAATGCTCATCCTGCTCCGCACATGACCTATCCATATTCTGGTCCAGGTAAGGTTCTAGTTGGTAATGGTTCCTCACTTCAAATTTCTGCTATTGGTTTCTCTCAATTACCTTCTACTGGCAAACCTCTAATCCTTAATAATATGCTTTACACACCTGCTGTTACTAAAAACCTGCTTTATGTATCTCAGTTTTCAAAGGATAATCAGGTTTATTTTGAATTCCATCCAACACACTGCCTGATTAAGGATTCCATCTCCAACAAGGTGATGCTCAAGGGTTTTGAATCAGGAGGTCTTTATCGTCTTGATTTCTCCAGTTTTAAGTCTAGTTCAAATAAGTTAGTTGAGTCTGCTACTGTCAGTCCATATCAATGTTTAAGTCTTCCAACTGATTTCCAGTCATTTTGTAATAATGCAGTTTTATCTGCTCAAAACTCAACCTTTTCGGTTAATGATAATGAAGTTTCTCCGTTTATGTTTAATCATGCTTCCTCTGCTTATAGTTCTGATAGTTCTGATGAAAGTTCCTCTGTTGTTTGCCTTAACAATGCATCTTCTACTGTGTTACCTGAATTTGAATTCAGTTGCTTTCCTACTTCGGTTAAAACCAATGAATCCTCTCATTTCTGGCACATGAGATTAGGTCACCCCTCTAAGAACATTCTTGTTAATTTTATGAGACTTCAGAATCTTCCTACTAATCACATATCTTCTGAGTGTGCTGCCTGTGCAGTAGGAAAAAGCAAGACACTACCTTACACATCCTCAGACACAGTGTACTCCCATCCCCTGGAACTAGTTCAGGTAGACCTATGGGGTCCTGCCCCTTTCTCTTCTAGCAATAGTAACTATTATGTTAGCATTGTTGATGCTTTCACTAGATACACATGGATATATTTTTTGAATCGCAAATCTGATGCTGCTAAGGTCTTCTGTGAGTTTCACTTATTGGTAGAAAAATAGTCTGGCACGAAACTTAAAGTTGTGCAATCAGATGGTGGAGGTGAGTTCCATTTTCTTACTGCATATCTTTCCCAATATGACATAGTTCATAGGATCACTTGTCCTTACTCAAGCCAACAAAATGACATGGTGGAGCGTAAGCACCGCCACATTGTTGAACTTGGTCTCACTCTTCTTGCACAGTCATCTGTCCCTCTTCACTACTGGACATATGCATTTTCTACTACCGTTTTTCTCATTAACAGATTGCCTTCCAAAGTTCTTAATAATTGTTCCCCTCATGAGCTTATTTTTCAATCCAAACCAGACTACTCCTTCCTGAGAGTTTTTGGTTGTCTATGCTTTCCACAGTTGAGACCATATTGGTCTCACAAGCTGTCCTTCAGATCAGAACCCTGTGTTTTCCTTGGGTTCTGTTCTGATCACCATGGATATAGGTGTCTCTCTTCGTCTGGAAGAGTCTATGTGTCACGAAATGTTGTTTTCCATGAAACAACATTTCCCTTCAGTGACACCACATGTCCATTCTATGCCTCCAACACACCCAAAGTATCCACTCCTTCCAAACCTTTCTTCATTCCCTATGACCCTTTCTTATAACAACCAACGTCTATTCCTTCCACAGTATCTCATTCTTCGGGTCCTCCTGTGCATGCCCACACATCTGGTAAGTCTAGCCTTCCCTCCACAACCCCCACTCAAGACACAACCCCCACTCAGATTCCTATCTCCACAATACCTGTTTCAGCCCCAGATCTGTCTTCACCCACTGAGGTCTGCAGGTATGTTCCTTCTGGTTCTACACTTGTCCCTCTCACTTCCTCTGATCCTGTTTCTTCCACACCACCACCTGCTCACTCTGATCAGTTTTGCCCTACCTCACCACCAACTCAACCCTCCTCATCTTCTCGTCCCAAATCCTCCACCAATGTGCATCCCATGCAAACCATATTGAAAACCTCTCTTCAAGGGCTTTCTATGTCCCTTGCTCTGTCTAAGGAAATCTGAGTCTCGAAACATTCATGAGGCTCTTCAGTCACCTCATTGGCTCCAGGCTGTTCAGGAAGAGCTTACAGCTCTTTCCACGAACAACACATGGAGCCTTGTCCCTTTACCTACAGGACACATCCCAATTGGATGAAAGTGGATATTTCAGATAAAAAGAAATGCGGATGGGGCTGTTGTCAGGTACAAGGCTCGCCTTGTTGCTAAAGGCTTCTCCCAAAAACCAGGTTTTGACTTTCAGGAAACCTTTAGTCCTGTCATTAAGTCTGCCACTGTTCGTATTGTCTTATCTCTAGCATTAACTCATAAATGGTGTATCAGACAGGTTGACATAAATAATGCTTTTCTTCACGGTGATCTTCATGAGGAGGTCTTCATGACACAGCCTCCAGGTTTTGAGGTTCAGTCCACCACTCCTAATCTGGTATGCAAACTACAGAAAGCTTTATATGGTCTTAAGCAGGCTCCCAGAGCCTGGTTTGAAAAACGAAAGTTGTTTCTCTTAAACTCTCTTGGTTTTCATGTATCTACTTCTGATAGCTGCTTATTTATCAAATCCACCTCTGACTCATTCGTGCTTTTACTGGTTTATGTGGATGACATAGTTATAACTGGTACATCTCCTTCTCTTGTATCTAACATTGTTGATTCCATAAATGCTCAGTTTCAACTCAAGGATCTAGGAAGCTTGAACTACTTCCTTGGCATGGAAATAGTTTCAGGCGATGACTTCATACTTCTGAATCAGAAGAAGTATATTCAGGAACTATTAGACAAGGTAGGTCTCAATGACCAAACTTGCTTTCCCACTCCAATGACAGGTACGTGTCTGTCCAAATCAGGTATGACCACTTGTTCTACAGAAACACAATAGGTGCTCTTCAACATGTCTGTGTCACACGACCATACATTCACTTTGCTGTAAATAAACTCAGTCAGTTTATGCAAGCACCTAATAACATCAATTGGAAAGTTGTTATTCACATTCTAAGATACCTAAAAGGCACTCTCAGTCACGGTCTGTTGTTCAGAGCAACACACTCACCTGTCAATGACATCACACTTACCTCGTTTTCTGATGCTGACTGGGGAGGTGATCACACTGATCGCCGATCCATCTCAGGTCATTACCTGCTTTTAAATGGTAACCCCATAGTGTGGAGCTCTAAAAAGCAGCCAGTCGTGTCTAGGTCTAGTGCAGAGGCTGAGTTCAGGGCCATTGCTAATGCCATGTGTGAAATAATGTGGGTCCAATCCCTTCTCAAGGAAATTGGACTTCACACCCTAACTGCACTAGTTATATGGACAGATAACACAAATGTGGTTGCACTTTCAGAGAACCCCATTCATCACTCCAAGATGAAACATGTCGAGATTGATCTCTTATTCATCAGGAGAAAGTCCACTCAGGGGATGTCTTGGTTAACTTCATTCCTGCCTCAGAACAAACTGCTGACATTTTAATTAAGCCATTAACTGAAAAACATTTCATTCCTTGCAGGAAAAAGCTTGGGATCTTCTCACTTGAAGAACTGGAGGATCATGGTGTTTCCCCATTCCTCCAGCTTACATCCAGCTCGTCCTGATCTTCCCAAAACAGTCTGTAAGTTATTCCATTCTCTGTTGACCAGTATCTTGCCTTATACTCTGCATCCTAGAACAACCCTGTGTATACTTGCTGTTTTTTCTGTTGTCTGCCCCTTCTGTGGTTTTAACTCAGTCTATCTTCACACAAATCTGACCAACTCTCTCATTGGTATGATAATGCTGATAATCTTGGTCTACTCATGTCTGTTTATCATGATAAGAAACTTCTCTAGATTCACATGTCATCTGATTATTCTCCCATGCCTGATCATGATTACTGCCCCTGTGCATCACTGTTGTCTCTCTTTAAATTGCTATGCGTAAGTCTAAATGGCATAGGGCATGACTTGAGTCCAAAAACAGAGGGATACCATAAAGAAAACGACAAGATACTTTCGGTTTTCACTCTTGAGGATAAAAAGATCAAGGCCCAAACCTTGCAGTCATGCTGGTAAGATAGGAGCTCAAACTCATCTGTCATGATATTATGAAAATTCAAATTCAAAAATAAGAAATATCAATGAATAAATGCATTAATAAGCTTGCAAAAATAAAAAGAGACTGACTAGTCATGATGCACTCTGGCAATTGATTTGGATCAGGAATAGGGAGAATTATGCATATGACCTGTGGTACAATCTGGTATTGCTAATCGTGTTATCTGGCATGATCATCACCACAAATTTTAGGTACTAATCAAACCATGATCAGAGACATGTTAAGAACTGTGTCAAGATTAGTACTCCAGTTAAAATCCAAAGGTGCATCTCAGCTAGCAAAACTCGGTTAAGCAACACAGAACTACTCATAATGCACTAAGATGATAAGGCAAGTACTCTGTCTTCGAAATGGATTTCTACTTCAGACTAGCAGCTCTTCAAGAAAGTTTGGCCTTCCAAATCAAGATCAAGTATAGGGAATGTTAGGTTATAAGTGTGTCTTACACCTATGTTTAAGGATCAATCTGTAATTATAGTTGCTTGTGGGTCAAGTTTCAATTATTATAGTTGTAGGGACCAAATAGCAATTATTCGTCCTTTGTGTCTGTTGTCACTTTCCTTTATATGTTGTCGACTGTAGCTCAGAGAGTATTAAGATATTGTTTCAGCTGAATCCGTATTGTTCCCTTTCCTTTCTTTCCGTTCTTCATATGTTCTTCCTTTGTTCTTCTTCAAATCCCTAAAATCCATAAACATCAACAGTTTTGTCTCGTTTTCCGTGTCACAAACAGAATAGTAAATTTGGAAGCAGATTTGGAAACTAAGGGGATGCTAGTACTGAATACATCACTAAGATGTGATTGGATATTATGGTTTGAATGAAAAACTTATACTCTTGTTCGCGTTGATTTTAGGGAATTCTGATTGACGGAGCTATTGATATTAGAATCGAGGTTCAATTTATGTAAGTAGTTTCAACTTATTTCTATTTTTACTAAAGAAAATATTTTCTGCATTGCATGAAAGTTTAAAGATAAGCTAAGATTATTTTAGAGCATGAATATGAGTTTTCGTTTATAAAATTCAGATCAAATGATTGAAGTTGTTTTATAAAGTGTGCTTTTGATATGTTGTCCGACTTTGTCAGTATGTTTTTTTGTGAGATAGTTGGTATAGAATCTTAGTGGAAAACATTTTAGTAAAATCCATTTTAGAAAGTTCGACCTCTGTTTCTGATTTTGTGCTCGTAAGTCTACTACGGTCTGAAACCCTTACGAGGGTCCACTGACGTATCGATACGAAAAGATCATGATCATTCTGGCCGCCCCAGCGGATATATATGGGCTCTGCCTCCTTCCAATGGGGGTTAAACATTGGAGCCTTCCTGCGGCACAGTAGGCGTGGTAAAAAGACTAGAGCAACCTCTGTTTTTGTTCCGTTCTGAAATTCGACAAGTTCGAACCTCTGCTTCTGTTTAGTTCTGAATTTTTAATAAGTTCGAAACCTACATTTTGATTAGACTATGACTCTGAATTATTTATTGATTTTAGTAAGTTTGCATCATCTCATTTTGATAAACTCTGTTTCGTAAATCCTTTGAACTCTACATTGTTTAAATGTTTATTGTAAGTCTTAGGTTTATACTAATTACAAAATATGTTTACTAAGAGCATGATCCGCTAGGGATAAGTTAAGACTACTTACTAAGTTGCTCCCCAACAACTTACCCCATTCAACTTCGTAGTTTCAGGAGAAGATGATTTGTGTTGGATATTTGATGTTTAAGGATGCTGAATTTTAGAAGGTATCAGAGTGCGCAACAAATGCATGGAACAAGAAGCTATTTCAATTATGTAAGTGACATGATTATTTATATGAGAACGCGATCGATATTAGAGTTATATTTCAATAAAGGATTTTTGGATTTCGTTATTTACCGGTTTATTAGTAGTCAACAACAATCGTCACCTCTAACTTCCTGGGTGGATTTTGGGGCGTGACATAAGTGGATTAAAGATCTCAGAAAAATTGCCAAAGCTTCTTGACACAATCTTAGGCATAAAATCGTAACTGAAAAGTAATGAACTCTTAAATACAAAACGACACTAACTATAAATACCATTTTATTAATTTCATTATATTCAATCTGAATTCAGTATATTAGAACCCTTCATTCACTTAAGTATCAAAAAGTGATTCGAAGGAAGACCTCCACGGTCCCTTTTTGTAAGTAAAGGAGCTGCCAATCTAATCATACAATCAGTTTGTCCAGGCAAAATTGCCACTCATCCTAACACTTTTAATGAGTTTTTCCGACCAAGGTTTAGCTCGTCGCAACAATTTTCTACTTTGATTAAATAATGCTCCCATCGAATTTAGACAACTTATCAGGAACGCCTACTAGTTGTTCACTGAAACTTTATGGATTCAGGTATAACTTTGGATGTTTCAGTTTTTTGTTGAAGGTGGAGTCTTCCATCAAATGAGATTCAACGCTTACCTTCTAATTATTCGAGATCACATTTGCCATCAGAAAACAAGCGCCTACCATAAAAGATATTGACTTAACGATTACTGATTGATATCAAATTAAAATAATCTGAATACCATGCATTGACTTCTTGGCCTATGATCTATCTATCACTCGAGGGTACCCAGTTAATTTGTCAAAGTGGTGACTCTCTAAATAGTACACAAACGACACCTTTCTTTGTTCTCATAGAAGAGAAACAACGTCTCCTGGAAGGAAAGTATAATGGTGTCCTTGGGATGAGACCTAAGGAGGAGACGCCACTAAAAAATAGCCAACGCAGACCTGAAATCTGGGTGTGGTGACCCTAAAAATTGAGTGGCCCTAACTCACTGAGAAGCTACTGTGGTCTAGTGTGTTAGCCCCACAAAGGACTGACCATGGTAGAGAGCTATCCATGAACTCAGGTTAAGTATCCTTATAAATACCCCACTATTACCTTATTAATAAGGTACTTTTTACATACACAGATTATTGTTATCTAAAAATCGTACTGATTTTGTCATAAGGGGCAAACACTAGACAAAACCCGAGTTTTCTTTTCTGTAGGTTAGGAAACACTCACTACAATAATGTATAAATATAAACACGAAAAAAGCTATTGTCACTGACCAGTTAACTCTAATTATATGTTTTAGTGGCGAAGAATAATATTTGTAACTAAACACCTTATTTACTGTCAACAGATTTACACCCGTTTAATTTGTTTTTTAGTGTGTACTTTTGTTGCCACCGTATACTTGACTTGAATAAAATCCAATGTCGAATACATTGCTTATAGTATATAAGCAATCACTTACAGGGTAAACCACTATGGCAAAGCCCTGCTTTTGTGTCAAACACGGTTGTTGTAATTGCACTGTAAATGAGGTTCCAAATTTTCTTGGCATTCTACATAAGATTGATTGACTTAATAATTTATTATTGAGTATAAATGTTCTGATAACTGTCAAATTTGTCAGCAGTAGAGTACATGTTTGTGCTCCGCTGAAGCAAACTGTATAGCTGCATATAATATTTGCGTAACTGAGTTGCTTCCCTGCTGCAAATTCTGTTGTGTACAAAGTGTACATATTCATGGAATTGAATCGATTACGTTGGTATTCCACGGGAACAATCTGACCTACTTCAATTAGGGTGTTATAACTACAAGACCTATATAGTTGTGTATACATGGATAAGAGTTTGGAAGGGTTAGGTAAGTGCATTGTATTATACATAAGCTGTCTTCTCTTTATGTTGATATCTTAACAATTTGAAAACATGTTTATGATAACTAAGTGTTGAAGTACAAGCTTTTCTTTTCTTTTTAGATCAGATTAGATAGGGTTAGAACATTAGGGGCTTACCTTGTAAATAGGTGAGAGTCGTTCTCCTATTTAAGGAGATGTATCTTCTCCGCAGTCAATAGAGCAATTTACGTTTTCTGATAATCCTCTCCTCACCTCTAGGGTTTACGATTCTCTTCCTCTCCACGCCGTTTCCATTTCTCGTTCAGTTACAATCTTCACATGGTATCAGAGATGTCCGTGCTCTGACGCACCTTCATCTATCCTGTCTTCTTCATCACTGACGCGCCTTCATCGTTTCCGTCCTCTTCATCGTCATCAAGTGACGACTTCGGTATCGTGTTCTTATCTTTGGATATTTCTCTTTTATTTTTTCGTAATATTGTTTATCATATCGTTGATGACGATATATGATTTGTTGTTTTTGAAAAATCGGTTGAATATTTATGAATAAGACCTTGCGCAATAGATCTGCTTATTTTTTAGTTGTTTCAGATCTGCTTATTTCATATTCATTTTGTTACGAATCTTTAAGATCTTTGTGTAATAGATTTGCTTATTTTTTTGTAGTTGTTTCGTCTTTTAGAAATGATTTCATTCATGTTAATCCTTTAAAGAACCGTTGTTCGTTTTTTTTAGTAAACCTTCTTTCCGCTGATCTCTTTGGTTTGTATCATTTCGTTTCTTATGGATGGTTGATATTATTGAAACAATCGTCTGGATATGTGGTGATATTTTTTACCTATGTTTCTTCTTGTTGTATAGATTCTTATCGTCGTTTTGATGTATTCTTATTATTGTTCATATTCTGTCATCGTATGTACTTATTAAAGGCATGTATCAATGTTTTTCTGATATGTCTTTTTTCAGTATATGTATATGAATGATATAAGAGACACTCCTTTTTGATCGGTGTCTGTTTTTTTATTGTTTTTTTTTCTTGATTGCATTTCTTGTGCAGATTTCTTGCCTGTCTTTTTCTCCTAATATCTGTCCCTATGGCATCAACTTCTGCACCCCTCTCATCTAGCTCTACCAATGTGATAGGAGTCACTGGTCTTCCGACCATGGTGACTCCGACTCCGCCCATCATAGAGCATAACCACCCTTTGTTTTTGCACCCCTCTGATACTTCTGGACTATCTCTTATATCAAAAAAATTGACTGGTTAAGATACGTATTCTTTTTAGAGCCGTGCAATGTATATTTCTCTCTTGGCAAAAAATAAGTTGGGTTTTATAGATGGGTCGTGTGTTAAGGAAAACTATGATGCCAGTCTGCATCATATTTGGGATAGGTGTGATGCCTTGGTGTTTTCTTGGCAAAGGGCACGATGTGACCCGATGCTTTAAGAAAAATGTTTTTCCTCCTGGTTGGAGGAGAAACAACCAGGATCAAGAAAAAAAATTCCCAAGCCAACAACATTGCCAGTACCAATTCCCCTCTCTGTTCCACACCGGAAACAAGCACAAATGCAGCAGGTATGGTTCATTTTTGCAACTCTGTTCATACAGCTGATTTCTGGATATTAGACTCTAGAGCTATTGATCATATGAGTGGTAGACTAGACTGGTTAACTGATTTAAAAGATATTAGCTCCAGTGTTCGATTACCAAATGGTTCATGTTCAGGTGTTTCTAAATCTGGAAAATGTTTGTTTGGTAATCTGAAAAATTTGAATGATGTTCTATATCTGCCAGATTTTAAGCATAATCTGATGTCTATTGCCAAATTAAACCAGGATTTATCCTGCTCTGTTACTTTTACCCTAAGATTGTGAAAATGCAGGATCTTTACAGTAGAATGGTATTGGGGATTGGTAGAGAAGCTGGAGGGCTCTATCTCTTCAAGCCTCATATACCATCCACAACTCTTCAAGATTCTTCTTCCTTGCATTCCCTTTCCATGTTATGGAATATACGGCTAGGACACGCATCTATTCAAACTCTAGAAAAAATTGATTCTCTTAGATCAGTTGTTTTTTAAAACAAATGTGTTGTTGGTTGTTCTGTTTGTCCGTTGGCGAAACAACATAGATTACCTTTTCCCTATCATAAGCCCACTTATGATAACAAGAGGTATTTTCTTACTATAGTTGATGATTTAAGTAGAAGTACCTGGACTTATTTGATTGTTGTTGTTGTGATTCAGTATTTTCTTATCCTTGTGAAAAATCAGTTTAACAAATCTGTAAAAAGGATAAGAACTGACAATGGGAAATAATCTTTTAATGAGCAATGTAACTTGCTTTTCAAAACCCAAGGGATTTTGCATGAGAGTAGTTGCCCTTACACTCCTCAGCAGAATGGAGTGGTTGAAAGAAAACACAAACATCTTTTGGAAATTGCTCGTGCAATTAAGTTAGAAGCCGACATTCTTTTGAATTTTTGGGGTGGTTGCATTTTAACAGCATGTTATTTGATGAATTTGATGCCTACTCCTGTCCTTAATGGAAAATCTCCGCATGAAAAATTGTTAGGAATAAAACCGAATTTAGCTCATCTCCGTATATTTGGATGTCTTGGTTATGCGAAGGTTTTACCCACTTCTGATAAATTTGCATCTCGTTCTGTTGCGTGTGTTATGATGGGATATTCATTGACCCAAAAGGGGTACATGCTATTGAACTTACTGACCAACAGTTTTTTTGTCAGTAGAGATGTTAAATTCATGGAGGATGTTTTTCCCTTCAAGAATCTGAAAGAAAAACTTGTTTACAGATGAGTCAGTTGGACCGACTGATGTTGATCTCAGTCTGCCCCATTCAAATGCGCAATTGGATAATATTCCTGATCCCGACCTTCCTGAACATCCAGTTGATGAGTATGATTCAGACATCCATGAACATTCACAAATTCCTAATGAAGAACTACTAAGGTCATCTCGACTGATTCAAGCCCCTGCTTGATAGAAGGATTATGTGATGTCTGGCAACAATGTTGCCTACCCTATCCACAATCAAGTTTACTATGATGGTATCACTTCCAATCATAAATGTTTTATCAATTCATAAGATAAGAATTCTGAACCTGAAAGCTATGCAGATGCCTATCTTGATCCTAATTGTATTGATGCTATGAAAAATGAGATTAAGGCCTTAGAAGATAAAAAAACATGGACTATTGTTTCTCTTCCACCAGGTAAAAATGCAATCAGTTGCAAATGGGTATATAAAATAAAATATAATTTTTATGGTATCATTGACAGGTATAAGACTCGTTTAGTTGCAAAAGGCTATAATCAGAAAGTAGGAATCAATTATGCTAATACTTTTTCCCCTGTGGCCAAAATGGTCACTATCAGAACCCTTCTTTCTATTGCTGCAAAATGTAATTCACCCCTTTATCAGATGGATGTGTTTAACACCTTCTTGCAGGGCGACCTAAACGAAGAGATTTTTATGCAAATTTCACAAGGTTTTTGCAAACAGGGGGAGAATAATCTTGTATGTCGTTTGCAAAAATCCTTGTATGGATTAAAGCAGGCTTCAAGGCAATGGAATGTGAAACTCACCGAGGCCTTGGTAAAACATGGCTATTAGAAAGTCGATATGATTATTCCTTATTTACTAAGAAGTGTGGTTATGATATTGTTGCTTTATTGGTTTATGTTGATGACTTAGTCATCATTGGAAATAGTCAGCATCTTATTACTGAGTTAAAAGCAACCTTACAAAACAACTTTAGGATGAAAGATTTGGGAGAATTAAAGTACTTTTTATGTATAGAAATTGGTAGATCCAAAAAGGCTCTCTTTCTGTGCCAAAGGAAATATTCTCATGAACTTCTTGCTGAAGTTGGGTTGTTAGGAGGTAAACCCAGTAAAACTCATATGGAGCGGAACCTCAAGCTGACCTCAAAGGGATATGATGAGACTTTCAGGCTGAATGATGATGATGCCTTAATATCTGATCCCACTTTATATAGAAAATTAGTTGGAAAATTGCTTTACTTAACCATCACTAGACCTGATATTAGTTTTTCTGTTCAACATCTCAGTCAGTTTATGCAAAATCCGAAAAAATATCATCTTGATTCCGTGTATAGAATAATAAGATATATTAAAAATCAGTCTGGATTAGGAATTTTATCATCATCTGATTATGATTGAAATATTATTGCTTATTGTGATTCTAACTGGGGCAGTTGTCTAGAAACTAGGCGATCCATTTCAAGTTATTATGAGAAGTTAGGTAATTCTCTTGTTTCTTGGAAAGTAACAAAGCAGGCTACTGTGTCTAGATCTTCAGCAGACGCTGAATATCGTAGTATGGGGTCTGTTGTTTATGAAATTATATGGTTAAAAGGTTTGATTAAGGAGTTAGGAATAGAAAATTATGTTCCTACTAAATTATATTGTGATAATAAAGCTGCAATTCAAATTGCAGCAAATCCTATGTATCATGAACATACTAAGCATATTGAAATTGACTGCCACTTTTGAGAGAATAGATAAATGCAGGGGTGGTCAAGAGAGAGCATGTACATTATGGGGAGCAAATTGCCGAAATATTTACGAAGGCTTTGGGGAAAGCTCAACATTATTATCTTCTTAAGAAATTAGGAATGATTGATATTTATTTAGGATATCAGCTTGAGAGGGAGTGTTGAAGTACCAGCTGTTATCCTAAGTTTAGGGATGTATTTGTTATATTTAAAATAGTTTAGAGTGTATTAAGCTTTTCTTTTATTTTTAGATCAGATTAGCTAGGGTTAGAACATTAGGGGCTTACCTTGTAAATAGATGAGAGTCGTTCTCCTATTTAAGGAGATGTATCTTCTCCGCAGTCAAAAGAGCAATTTACGTTTTTTGATAATCCTCTCCTCACCTCTAGGGTTTACGATTCTCTTCCTCTCCACGCCGTTTCCATTTCTCGTTCAGTTACAATCTTCACACTAAGAGATGGATAAGAGTTGGATGAATTACCCTCGATAAAATTTGGAGTACAAGTAAAACATCTTTTTTTTTTTTTTGCTTTTGCCTATACACATCCGTCTTGGGAATGGAAAATATATTGTTCGTGCATAAGCCGTAATGTGTGTTACGAGAATATCCAAGCAATGTCAGACTTGTTTTAAGTACATATGGATTTGACTCTTCAGTGATAAAAGCCATCAATACAGTATGTGGCCAGTTGTTCTGATACAATGTATCACCAGTGATGTGATTGAAAGATACCAATTATTTACTCTCCATGTTGATACTTGAACAAAAAGCTCCCACAAATAATATTGATGTATATTTGCAACCATTAATTGAGGAACTCAATGAGTTATGGGAGCAAGGCGATTTGACTTATGATACAGACACATAATAGAACTTTAAAATGCATGCGACACTAGTTTGGACAGTCAATGATTTACTGACTTATGCTAACTTGTCTGGTTGGACTACTTATGGTAAATTGGCTTATCCTATTTGTCAAATAGATACATATTATTGCAAATTTAAGAATCGGAGAAAAATTTCTTTTATGGGTTGTAAACGATTTCTACCTTCTAATCATGCCATGAGGAAATCAAGAGCTCATTTGATGCCAAGCATGATTTAAGGGTAACTCCCAAAAGGTTGTCTAGTGATGAAGTTTTACAAAAGTTGGAGTACCTTGATGACATACCATTCGCAAAGGCCCAACACTCAAGGAAGATAGGTATTGGTTGTGTTAATGGCAATTGGTAGAAAAAAAGTATTTTTTTTTTCGATTACCTTATTGTAGTCAACTATTACTTCCCCATAACTTGGATGTTATGCGCATTGGGAAGAATATGTGTGATAAGTTAATTGTGATCTTGTTAGGCATTGCTGAGAAAAGCAATGTCAATCTCAAAGAAAGACTTGATATGAAGACTTTGGGAATAAAAACTTCACTCCATTTGGTAGCGAAAGGGAAAAAAATGATCTTGCCACCTGCTTGTTAGTCTCTCTCAAAGGAGCAGAATATTAAGTTATACTCATTCCTAAAAAATATGAAGCTCCTCAGTGTTTATTCATCAAATATTTCACATTGTGTGAAAGTACATGACAAAAAAGTTGTTGGGATGAAAAGTCATGATTATGATGTGCCTATGCAACGTATCTTGCATGTTGTGATAAAAAGTGTGCACTACATTGAGAGACATGACCAATACCTTTAAAGTACTATACTCTAAAGATTTGAACATGACACATTTGGAGAATATCTTATCTTAGTTGCCTAAGATGATGCGTAATCTAAAGAGGATTTTTTCACAACCCTTCTTTATATCACGGTTCATCTAATAACTCATCTAGAAGAGGAGGCTAGTGAATCTCGTTCAATATCGTTGGATGTATTCAAATGAAAGGTAAGTTAGTTTTTATTTTGATGATTAAAAATGTTGCATTATACAATGAGCACGTGTGTGATGTTGTGTCTTTTGTCAACGCGAAGGTTTCATAACAAAAGAATATATCGCCTTAGAGTGTCTAACATTTTGTTCTAGAAAGCTACATGATATTGAAAGAAAATTTTCAAGACAACAAGGTCCTCTTTAAATTCATGTCCCAAATGTGAAGCATGAAGGTTTGACAATCTTCCGTAAAGTAGGAAATCCTTTAGTTGGTGAAGTAGTGCTGAAGGTGACTAATAACGAGTGTCAACTGTATGTTCTTAATCAGTGCGAAATGGACCAAACCATTCATAGAGTAAGTTTGAGATTAATGAACAAATATGTATCAGTTTGGGCTATTGCGCTATCATGGTCTAACATAATTTGATACTATACACAAGGAGACACATGAGGCTACTAATAAGTGTGACAGTCAACTGACGAAATGTATATTTGATTCACAATAAAGCGTTTATTCCCTGTTTTGAAGGATGAGTATGAAATACTATTGTTAAGAGTAAGTACACTATTATTCCCTATATGTTCTAATATCAGATCCTTTACATCTTCCTTTCATTAGGTAGGTCGAATGACTGGTTCGTGTGATGATGTTATGTTGCATCAACTTAAGTCACTGTCCCAATAATCTATGAAGCCATACAGTTCAGACTTGGTGAATAAATTATGGGTGCATCAGTGGAGCTATACCAAGAAACCGGGATGGGAATTCTAGTTTGAGGAGAATATGTTTAAATGGAGGATGACCTAGAGTAGAGTAGAGATGACGTCGACGCAGAGGAAGTCGAGGTAGATAATCAGTTAGACATTATGAATCAGTTGAACCATGTAGATACTGGCAATGAGGAAAACAAAGCAGATGTCCATGAGGAAATTGAACTAGATTTTGAAGATGTAAAATGCATTGCTGGATAATAACCATTTTACAGATGAGGAGGATGACCTAACGGAGACAATACATAAATCGATGAGGGAAGTGATGATGAATTTGAATCTTACTAGTGAATTACTGGTCCCGTGTAGAATGAAGATTATATTATTGGTCTGTTCAGTGTTAATGTGCTGCTTTCTTCTCCATTTTTAGACATTACATCAACATAAAAAAGTCTGTTAACGAGTAAAATATGTGCTTCATCGTAGATTGAGAAGAATTGGGCAGCATCCGATAGAATATCATATGTTTTGTAAGATCCATATCGATAACAATGGAATGGTGTTCCCATTGATCTGAAGTCAAAAACCATGATGGTAAGCATTTTCGATGTTTGTCTTATGCACCCTTTAAAAATACATTCAACTGCTAGATTCTTTTACACACACACAGACACAGATATATATATACTCTTTGTACATGTGTACGTGTCTTGACAGAGGAATGTGCGCCAAAGCCAGAGGCACATACGCTAAAGGCTCATGAACTCACGTGAGTGTTAATGGAATTTCAAGAGAATATGAGGGCCTTCCAAAGAGATATGACTTGCATGAGAAGGGCCATGCAAGCTAATGGTGCTATCCTTGTCAATTATAAAACCCAAGGTAAAGGTGCATATAATATTTTCTGTTAAATATTCTAAATTTGATGTTATAACAATAGATATTTAATTATGTTATTTCTGTTGTAGATCCATATGTGTGATGACAGTATGAATGCTGGAAGGTTGCTGAATGAAAACGATTTACCAAAGTTTTCTTTATATATGCTAAATGAATACTACAAGTAGTTAATTTTTTGATGACCCGAGACTATATAGTGACAACAACATTTCGACACATTACATATAATTTTGTATTAGATAATGTTAGTCACCGATAGATGTTTATTGCAACAATATGTATTGATGTTGAATATGTGTTATTGAATCAGCAAATAGTTGTCACAGATGTAGTCATTTAACAACAACTAGTATCAATACAATACACTTTAATTAGCACATAAACATGTCAATACTAGATACGCATAAACGGTTACGGTAGTTCATTGCTGCAAAAAGTAAGGGGACCTTAGGGGCAACAGTCCTTTAGTAGCGACAAATTACCGTTGTGTAAACCTTTAGTGATGGGGTTTACACGCACGAGGATTTGTTCATCACTAACCTTTAGTGACTGCAAATTCACAATTAGTAACAACTTTGCGCCATTGCTGTAGAGATCCGTAGTAACGACAGTTAATCTTACCCAAGTTAATGAGCGTGCACCTTCATGGCATGTGGCGACTCCTTCGTGAGCTTTGCGGAGAACTCTTTCTGTCTCGGATTGAGAGATGCACCTTAGATAGGTAGTTGAATATCCTCGCCTATAGAGCGCTCCATCTATGAGAAGATAACTTGTAGCTAGACGACTTATTTTCATGGACTCCCCTTCGTCTTTTGGCAGTATTCATTCTTTCAAGAAGTTCTGGAATGGGGTCTTCCAGTTGTCCTGCCCTTTAATGTTGAAGACTTCTACTCGGTTGTCGAGGACCGAGTATAGGGCTTGTTCTAGAAAATGCACATCCTGTATTTTTGTTCCCCCGAACGCCAGTTTGCTCAGAGAGTCAACTATCTGGTTGTCTTGGCGAGGAATAGACTCAATCGCGAAAGTTGGGATTTCGGCGATGCGGTTTTTAGCAATCTCGAGGTACTTTTTCAGCTTTTCCCCCTTTGCCTCATAAGTGCCATTGATTTGGTTGACGATTAGCTCTTAATCGCTTTTTTGCTTTGAGTGACGTTATGCCCATTCCTGTAGCGAGTCGCAGTCCAGTGATAAGAGCTTGATATTCGGCCTCATTGTTGGTCGCCTTAACAGTAAGGGCGATCACGTATTTTAGGGGCTCGCCCTTTTGGGGGATGAGAATTAATCCTGCCCCGAGCCTTCTCTTGAAGAGGATCCATCAGTATAGAGTTCCCAGCCTTTGCTTGTATCTTCTAACTGACTTTGCCGATTTCTGCTTCTGCTAGATCATTGCCGGTACTTTCCACTATGAAGTCTGCCAATGCTTGACCCTTGATGGTCGTTTTCGGTGCAAATTTGATCTTGAATTCGCTCAACTCGACTGTCCATTTAACTATTCTTCCTGAAGAGTCTGGCTTCAGCAGGAAGTGTTAAAGAGGCTGGTTGGCGAGGACTGTAATGGCGTGAGCGTGGAAGTACGGTCTTAACTTTCGAGCAGCAATTACTAAGGAATAGAGATACTTTTCAATCTCGAAATATTTTATTTCAGCCGAATTAAACAATTTGCTTACAAAGTATACTGGATTTTGCTTATTTTCCTATTCTCTTATTAAAAACACACTGGCTGCAACCTCGCTAATACTTATATAAAGAAAGAGTTGTTCGCCGGGAATGAGTTTCGCCAAAGCTAGGAGCGTTTGCAGGTGCTGCTTCATAGATTGAAAGGAAGCCTCGCACTCCGGACCATCGATTTCGACATCTGCTAATTCCTCCATTAGGGATGGCCGAGCTTGGTCCTCACGCGGGTCAACATTTGTTTCGATGGTGAGGGTTTCCCTTTGGTTCTTCCTGCGAAGGCAGTTCACATAGCATTGCCGTGAGGACGGCTGATCGCCTAGAACTTCTCCAATCCCATTCGGCATGGGGAACTTCATTTTCTAGTGAATTGTGAAGGCCACAATCTTATAAGGATTGATGGTGGTCCTCCCCAGGATGGCGTTGTACGAGGTAGGAGGGTCGACCACTAAGAAGGTAACCGATACCTTTATACTTTTCTATCGTTTGCCCAAAATTACCGGCAGAGTTATGGCTTCCAGCGGATAAGTTCTTCTCCCAGCGAAACTGATGAGGGGAAAGTCGACTCGCTTCAGGCCTTGCTTGGATTTGCCCATTTTTTCGAAGGCGTACAGGAACAAGATGTCTATCGAGCTTCCTCCGTCGATCAGAATCCTTTTCATATCGCAGCCGTCCACTTTAGCCGTGATGACTAGAGCATCATTGTGCGGAGTGGTGACATGTGTCAGGTCTTTCTCGGAAAATGAGATGATGCAATCTTCTTCAGGCCGAGGTCTCTTGCCCATTAGACAGTTGTATAGATTTGGACGACATAAACTTCTCTCGCATTGGACCCATTTCCTACGACACCAAACCCCCCATTAATTAAGTTTATCACCCTCCTGCTCTGGGATTGACTAGATTGCTTTGGCGGAGCTGGCGAGTGGGCTCTACGTGGGGGCGTTCTACTTCTATCTCGTCCAGCCACAAATTTGTTTAGCATGCCCTTCTAGATCAACTTCTCGATGTCGCACTTGAGAACACGTCAATCATCGGTCTTGTGGCCCTTGGCCTTATGATATCAGCAATAGCTCTCTGTGTCCTTTCCCATTGGCTGAGTACTTTTCCGGGGCATTGGTGGCCTTGCCAGAGACCTTCTTTCCATCTCAACTAGTACCGCCGAGATCTGCCTATTTAAAAACGTGTAATACTCTGGGACCTCTGGATGCCTTAGTCCTTGGGTTTCTCATCTGTGCTTTTCTTAACCCTTCTTATCCTTATTCTCCTTCCGACCATCGCGTCGGGGTTCTGGAACCACCCTTGGCGAGGTTTTCAGGAAATTGGCTTAAGAGTTCGCCCTTTACAGGTCTATGAAACCTTTTGCCCTTACTGCTAGCTCTTCCAGTGTCTCTATCTCTTGAAGTGGTAGCTGTTGAGCAGTTTTCTTGAGGCTTTGTTGGCCACATCAAGTCCTCTATAAAAGGCTCGAATAATCTCCCCATTGTGACTCGACGATCTATTTCTGTAACTTTTTTGTGAAAACGTCCGTAGAACTCGGCCAATGTTTCTTCTGGATGCTGTTTGACGACGTCCCTGACAACCACGCTTTTTAGAAATTGGCGCTCGCCCATAAATCGCTCCAGGAGTTTGCTCTTTAGCTCGGACCAGGTCCCTATTGATCCTGCAGGGAAGCAGAAGAACCAGGACGACGCCGAACCCGAAAGGGTCGACAGAAATAATAGGGCTAAGTGATTCTCACCATTCGACTTACCCAACAGAGGAGCTTCATACTTGTTGATGTGGATTACAGGATCTCCTCCGCCACTGTATTCAGGAATGGCCCTTGCGATTACATCCTTTTGAATTTTAACTGTTACAAGGTCATTGGTGAAGGGATGAGGTGATCGCTCACGGAAGGGAGGCATAACGGTTCCACGCTGTTCCTTGAGTCTCTTGCTGATAAGTTCCTCAACTTGGTCAAGAGTGAATTGGGGGTGTTGTCCTCCAGTTCGTGCAGTACTCGATGGATTGACAGAGTGAATGACCGCCGGCGCCTCAGTGCAAGCCGGAGGTAGGGACTGATGTCCAGAAGTCATCTCTTGATATTCTTGAGGTGCAGTGGTGCTTGGATTTCCAGCTTCTACTTCTAATGGCCCCGCGGGACGAGGATCTTCATGAGGAGAAGGGGCTTATCTGTGGGCCTGTCCTATGATGGTTTCCAAGAGGGATATCATCTCTGCGGTTACCTGAATGGTTTCCCTAGCCACTTGAACGGTTGGTCGAGCTGGAATCTCTGCGGCGTTTGGAGTAGGGGCCGGTCTAGAATTGCCAACATGCTTACGTGGCGGCCTCGGGGGGACGACTTCAGGGACTGCTTGACTAGCAAGTTCTTGGGGGAGGGGCGAAGCGTCAGCTAATTCAGAGCCATATGAGGATTGCTCATTAGCTTGTTTCTGACGATTGCGGTTAGAGCGAGTCTGCATGACTGGTTTGCTCGTGTTCCCACAGACGACGCCAAATGTTGGGTATGAGATTCCCAGGCGCTGACTTGGCACTAAATTGAATGCAAAAGAGTTGATAATCACGCTATTTCGCCTCAGCTCCGTTGAACCTACAAGAAGGGGATCACAACAGAGGGGGTGCCTACAGATCCCACTCCAATGCTTAAATGAGTATACTGTGTGTATGAACTCAAAACATAATGAACGTATATAAAGCAGGATTATTTATAGAGTTAGGAGATCAAATCGTTATAGGCAGCTGAATATTCTTGTGAATATTGTGCCGGTAAAGATTAGGATAGCAGATATTACGGTTATGACGTAATATTTCAGTTACCTTATGTAATCTTTATAGAATATGTACCCGATATACGCGAGATATGATGGCCATACGCTTGATGTCGGTTTGTGAGACCAGAGTTGAGAGGTTTGACTCTCTTGGCGAGCGTTCCCATGACGAGCAGTTGGAGGCTTTGGCCTTGGCCGATGGCGACCTGAGATAGATATTTGGCATCCACTTTAGTTTGGGTTTGGTACTAGACCACTTTTTAAGTGTCAGATTACCCTTACTGTGGACCGATCCAGTTTTGAATGATATGAGTTTTACCCCTGCAAAGTTATTGGGCCTTCGAGGCCTTTCCCATATTAGGCCGTCACTATCAATACCCAACAAAAGTCAATAGATCCGGAGGTTAATTTATCGAACATGCGATGACAAATTCTTTGGTGTTTCAAGATCACTTGCCATAATCACCTATTGTGTATACTTCATTCTACTCTATATTATATTTACATTATTATTATTAAACACTTTACGTAATATTATGATATTTACTTAATCGATTTTTTCTAATTAAGTAGAATATAAACCAATTCAGTCATAAGTGATCCTTAATATCCTTTGTAGAATTAAATAGACTAGGTAAGAAGGATAAACAAAATGCCACGAGATGTGCTATCATTCATGATGGAAAGAGAACTCTCGACATGACAGATGTAATTAAGTTGTATTATGAACTTACAACTTCAACATGTTACATTTCACCATTATCATCATCCTGCTGTGTTAATTAGCTGTTAGGACACAATGATCCTAATAATAAACGGGTGTTTCATATATAAGTTGGACTTGTTAACGAAATAAGTTACTAATTAAATGTTGGAGAAACCTAACTAATTGAAGAACCTCTCGACTAGCGGTTACAAATAGGGATTGCCTAGTAAACAAGTTTTTATACCTGACAGTCTAGAGAACTTATTCGGTCAACGTCGTTATAATCTTTTTTAGTACTCTAACTACATCCTTGATAATGTAGTTTGGTTCCCTGGAAAGACACATGCATATGTCATGGTTCGGGCCTTTCCATCCCTCGGAACACGACGCCCATCCTTAAAGGGTGTCCAATATTAGATTAACCTGATTTTCCTATGCGCGTCAGCGAACATGTCGTGATGTCATCAATTAGGGCGTGACACATCCTTCGGGACTTTGCGGGTTTGGAAGCTGACGCCGCTTCCCAGATGATAGCCTAGGCAAACCGAAAACTACTAGACGTGCTATATCGAGTTGAACACCTGAACAACGATACGTTCTGGATGGAGGGGGAACATCCGTTGTCCGTATGCAGAGTGCAAGTGTGGGCGATTGAGAACGACCTTGGGCATAAAGATGGTTGATCCAGCCTCAAAGAGGTGGATGATGCACGGGCCAATTCTGCTGGATGCTTCATAAATTCCAGGCATGTGATAAGTGGTCGCAAAGCGGTGTTCTCGACCCACAAGGGTACTAAGATAAATACTGTTGCTCACTCTGAACATTTAAACGTCATGGTTCAGCTTTACCACAAGTTCCATTGGGTGTTGTGGCTTAGTCTTTTAATGAACATAAGGGGCCTTTTAGTCTGAGAGTTCAAGGATATGCGGTGAAATTGCAGCACGGAGTGGTTCCACCAGAGAGAGAATGGAGTCAAGTGCATATATTGACTATTGGAGTAAGAACAACTAGTGTTAGAGGGGATGACTGAGTTTCACTACTATTGAGAAAGTTGCCCGAGAGCAAAGTCAAGTTGCTAAATAACTTATGAGAAGGGGTAGTCTCTGTTGTCCGAGGGAGTGGTTCCTAGTGAAAGGACCTAGACGTAAAGCCAAAATGAGATAGTGAAAAACATGTCAGATGAACTCGAAGACAGAATGACTGATGGAGTGGTAAAGTTTTATGTTGCTAAAAAGAATTAAGATTTCCATGATGAGGAGCAACAGAAGTGATGCGACAAGGGCGCTGAATCAGATGGGTGAAGGAATATGTCACTGTCCAGGGATTTCCATCCCTCAGAACGCAACATCCATCCTTGGAGTGTGTTGACTATTGGATTCAAATGGTTTTCTCTGTGCGCATAAGCGAGCAAGTCATGGTATCATCACTTAAGGCGTGGCACATCCTTAGGGACCTTGCTGGTTTGAGAGTTGATGTCGTTTCCTTGGTGATGTCCAAGATACGCTGAAAATCGATACGTTCAGGATATTGAGTTGAGCACCTGAACATCGATACGTTCTGGATGGAGGGGGAACATACGTTATGACGTACTTAAAAGCTACTCGATCAGATATTTTTTAAGGAGTTCGTCTCATAATTAGATTTATGGATTCACGACGATAGTGTCATTGAAAAGTTGCAAAGCAAATTTTGAGAGATATCAGAGGGACGCTTGATGACATCATACTATATTTAAGTGCTAAGAAGATGGAACTGGTTGGAGATACTAATAGTGATTAGGCCGGTAATACTGATGAACGGAAGTGCACTTTAGGTTATATATTTAACCTTGGTACATGATTAAATAGTTTTCGTTGAAGAAAAAACAGGTGGTGTTGGCATTTTCAACTGCAGAAGTGAAGTATATTGTAGGTGCAGGTTGTGAAACTCAAGTAAATTATCTTCGAAGATTGCTCAACAAATAGCTACCTCAAAAAGATTTTCCAAAGACAATCTATTGCAATGACAAATCAACCATTGCTTTAACGAAGAATCTAGAGTTCTATGGTGTTCTATGGTCGCGGTATGCCTACTGATATCAAACACAAATATATTTAATAGTTGGGAAGAGAGAAGGAAATTGTGATGGAGTATTGTGCATCCACGTATCAAGTTGCAATCATTTTCTTGAAGCCTCTAAAGATCTATATATGTTTCAAGCTAAAGAAGATGCTCAAAATTAGGTTCGGCAATGGTTAGGTTATGGTGTAGGTATGGTGCGGGTATGATAAATATGATAACCATACCATATTTCTAAATTGCATACCAACAACTTACCCATAGTCATTACAGGTACAATTTCCAACACCATAACTGTGGTTATTAACCACGATTCTAACCGTATATCCATATGTATTACCACATGTGAAATGTAATAGAACATCAAGAATATTTTCTTAATAAATACATAACGTTATGTCACAAGCAACAAAAATATTCAACACTAATATCATTCAACATTAGCACCATTCAAAATTAACAGTAATAGCATTTTACATCACCATCATTCAATTACAGTTCATTCTGAAATTACGAATTCGTAAAATCTAAAAGAGAAAATTCTACTTAGCTTATTAGTATTTACTACTGTATTAATATTAGATCATTATAATATTAACTGAATAACCATGTTTATAACCATGGATGTGACTAAAATACCATAACCATAACCATTACATGTAGAAAATTCATCACCATAACTGCACTGCACTATAATGATATGGTTAACCATATTAAAAAATGATATGGTTAACCATATTAACCATATGGTTATAACCATAGTTTTTGAGTTTTCTTGTACCATTGTTGACCCTACTCAACATGCACAAATCAAATTTAAGGGTTAATAACCAAATCGCTACCCCAACTTTGGACACTTTACTAATTGATACCTGACCTTTGTTTTTTCAAATTTTCTACATGTACTTTTAGACTTTGGGGCAAATTGCTATATTCGTTAAGTTTTCTGTTAAATATGGACGGAAAATGTCGTGACAACATAAGATTGGTCATTGATTTAGAAGAATTATTTTGAAAAAGTACAAAAACAATTTGAAAAATTCTTTAAACAATCAGAAAAATTATACTTTTTAATATAGTATTATTACTCAAAAATATGAAAAAAAAAATTATTTACTAATATTTTTAACGAAAATATTCCATTAAAAATTCTTATGTTCCCTATTATTTTTCCAGATATTTTTTGATTTTTTTTTTATGATTTCTCTAGTATTGTGAAAAATTAATATAGTTTTTAAAATTATGTACCAATCATGTTCTGCCACGTCATTTTTCGTCAATAGTTAACGAAAACTTAACAGAGGTAGCAATTTGTCTTAAATGTCAAAGTTTAAGTTGCATTTTTTGAAAAAAATTATGTTTGGGCAGTGATTTATAAAGTGTTCGTAGCAATTTGGTTATTAAGTCAAATTTAAATGAGGATGTTAGAAATTAGTTTATATTTAATATTTAAAAAATGCTCACTAAGAAATAAGCATGAGAGTGACAGAGGGTAGGGTAGGGTAGGGTGATAAGGTAGTAAAACCGCGGTATGGAGTCGTTAATATTGTTGCCTATATATACTTTGTATGTTTCAAAGTGCACCCTAAAGTTTGGTCGAAATTTAAGAATCCCCTTAAAATTTAAAATGCCCCTTAATGTTTGAAAATAATGAAAAATCCCCCCTTGTCAGATGCTCTTTTAGGGGGAATTTTTCATCATTTCTTAACATTAGGGGAGATTTTAAACTTTAAGGAGGATTCTTAAATTTCGGCCAAACTTTAGGGGGCACTTTGACCATTAACCCTATAATATAGATACAATACATACAGAAGAGGTAGATACAAGAGGTAGGTCAGTGTGTTATTTGTTAGTTTTAATTAAGTTAACGAGGTTATGTTTGTGAGTTTATATAAATTAAATTTTACATCAATATAAATAGTTTATAGTATTACAGAATCAGAGACTAATGTTTTTGCAGGCAATCAGAATTATTGCCAACGTGGCGGGATCCGTTTTTCTAGGTGTGGACACCAAGGCGGTTGATTGGACAAACATAAAGAATAACAACGTTGAAAGAGGAGTAACTCACTGTATTGGACATGAAAAGAAGAAACGAACACACGGCGACAATGGGATGCAACCTGGCGGAATGGATGGATGGACGTGTCTTATCGTCAAACCCGATAATATGAATTCCATGTTTATCCATCCATTTATTTCCTTCTTATATTTATTGATATACATACCAGATAAGATGATCAACTCATTACTCATTCAAAAGTTAGTTAGATGATTACAATGATCTACTATTTATAGAAACTAATTTCTATATTATTACAAAATGATCCTCAAACTATATGCATAAATACGCATATATCCTAACTTTCTCCATATTTGTTTTGATCTTGTGATTCCTTGAGAGATGATCCTTAGCACATGCAACTGAAATCAACCAACCATTTGAGTTCAGCTTGATCTTGAGTTCAACATACTTTGCATCATCCGTGATCATTCACCATCACACAACCTTTGGATGACTCAATTCTTTCCTTCCATTCATTCAGTGATCGTGAAAATCATTTTTTTTTGCCAAACACTTGTTTTCTCCAAACACAACTGAATCCAAAGACAGCATATCAGTACAAGACCACACACGATTATTAACCAGGTATACCCCTACTGATTTTAACATAGTAGTACTACTTTACACACACAATACATAACTACGGGGGAAGGTCAAATACCGGCTAAAAATGGTATTTTTAACGGCTAAAAAATTCAGCAATTAATTTATCACGGCTCAAATGAATTTGAGACGCAACATTAACTGTCAGGACAATTATCACGACTCAATTTAAAATGAGTCGTGATAATTCCCGACCCAACTCAAAACTACCTACAAAATAATTATGGCGGCACTTTTGAGTTGAGCCGCTATAATAATAATAATAATTATTTTTTATTTATGACGGCTCAATATATTGATCCACCAAAAATAGGTATAATAAAAAAAAACTATTTTTTTTTCTGTCTCCAGCTCCATCAAAGATCTGCACCTTCAAAGAACCATGACACCTGCACCTTCACCGTACGTCAAATACCTTCATCGTCAAATACCTGCACCGTCGTCCTTCTTCTTCGTCTTTGTCATGGTTCTTCGTCTTTGTCGTTCTTCTTCTTCGTCCTTCTTCTTCTTCGTCCTTCAACGGGTCTGTCATGGAACCTTATTCTTCTTCTTCGTCCTTCTTCTTCTTGTTCGAGATGGAAGATATGCAGAGGACTGGAAGTTAGACTGTCCCCATCGCTTCACGTACAAAGATCTACACAGAGCAACTAAGGGATTTAACGTAACGGAGAGGATCGAGATCGGATGATTCAGAGAGGTCTACCATGGAACCTTGCCGACCAACGAGTCTGAGGTTGCGGTCAAGAAGATAATGAGCAACAACGCGCTTCAAGGAATGAGGGAGTTCGTCGCGTAGGTGAAAAGTCTCGTCCGGTTGCGACACAAGCTTTGCATTCCAACTTCAGACGTCGCAGCACCAGACGATAGTGACAGAACCAGAGCTTACATGAAGAGACCTCTCCATACCAGCACCAGACGCAGCAAGACGCGCAACCACCTCTCGTGCCACCCCTTTGTTGGCTAAGGTAAAACAAAATGTAAAACTGAACTCTTTCATTGATTCACTTAAATCAGTACATCTTCATTGATTTATTTATACAAGGAGTTACTATTCTACTTTGTTGAAAATTCAGCTATTAATGAGCGGAGACCAGGTATGTCCACTTTACTTTTCTGCTTTTCAATATTCCAGATCTTGCTTTAGCCTTTTTTGACTTATTGCAATTCTGGTTTATTCTGACACTCCCCCTCAAGTTGAGTGGTCAGATCTCCGATGCCCAACTTGCTTAGTACTTCTCTAAATGATTTAGAGTTTACTGCTTTAGTAAGTATATCCGCCAGTTGGTCCTCTAAGCGAACAAATGGTAATTTGATATTCTCAGCTTCGAGGTTTTCTTTGATGAAGTGTCTGTCCACTTCAATATGCTTGGTCCGATTGTTGAACCGGATTCTCTGAAATACTAATAGTTGTTTTGTTGCCACATAGCAGTTCACAGGATCTAGTTGGGGGAAAATATATCTCTGTCATTAGACTTCTTATCCATAGTATCTCTGTGAGTCCTCTTGCTATTCCTCGGAACTCTGCCTCTTCACTTGATAGAGCCACCACCTTTTGCTTCTTGCTTCTCCAGGTTACCAGATTATCTCCAATCATGGTAAAATACCCGGATGTGGATCTTCGATCAACTGGATTTCCAGCCCAGTCTGCATATGTGTACCCTAGTATTTCTAGATGACCATTTCTTTGGAATATGACTCCATGTCCTTGAGTGCTTTTCAAATACCTCAATATCCTCATGAATGCTTCCATGTGATCATCTTGAGGTTGATGCATGAACTGACTTACTACTCCAACTGCATAGGCAATGTCTGGACTAGTGCGTGACAGATATATAAGTTTGCCAACTAGCCTTTGATATCGTTCTTTATCTGCTAATTTCACCCCTTCAATTACGCGTAGACCATGATTGACCACCATTGGAGTATCAGCCGGTTTGCATTCAAACATTCCTGTTTGGGTCAGAAAATCCAAAATATACTTCTTTTGAGATATAAAGATCCCTTATTTTGACCTTAATACCTCAATCCCAAGAAAATATTTTAGATTTCCGAGGTCCTTCATTTCGAATTCCTCAAACAGATTTTTCTTTAGCCTGTTCATTTCTTCTGGATCATTCCCTGTAATAATCATATCATCGACATAAATTATCAAACAAGTTATTCGTTCTCCCATCCTTTTCAAGAATAAGGTGTGGTCTGAGTTGCTTTGCTTATAACCATATATCTTCATGGCTATAGTGAATCTTCCAAACCACGCCCGAGAGTGACTTTTTCAGTCGACACACCTTTCCTTCTTGACCTTCATTTGTGTATCCTGGTGGTACCTCCATATACACTTCTTCTTCAAGGTCTCCGTGAAGAAATGCATTCTTCACATCAAACTGGTAGAGTGGCCAGTCTTTGTTTGCAGCTATAGACTACAATATTCTGATTGTATCTATTTTAGCTACTGGTGAGAACGTTTCAGAATAGTCAATTCCATATTGAGTGTATCCTTTCGCAACCAGCCTTGCTTTATATCTATCCACAAGACCGTCCTGCCTGTATTTGATAGTATACACCCACCTGCAGCCTGCCAGTTTTTTTCCACCCGGTAACCTGCACATTTCCCATGTCTTATTCTTCTCCAGTGCCTCCATCTTGAGATCCATATCTTGTTGCCATTTCTTGGATTGTTGGGCCTCTTTGACTATCCTCAGAATTTATTTTCAGAGGATAGACATTGTGAATGCCTTTGCCTCCTCACTTAACCTCCCCCTTACTCCATTAGCCACCGGATATTTGGATCTTGTTGATTCCCTCTCCGGTGTGTATCTTCTAGGTGGTCGCTCACGATTCTCTCTTGGAGGTAACTTATATCCTTCCGTTATTGGTTCCTCCTATTCTTGAAACTCTTCGATATTAACATTTTCAATTATATTGATATTTTGAGTTTCAGACGGGCTTACCGGATTTGTCTCAGATACCTCAAACGAAGGAGTATCAGTTGTGACCCTTAGCTCGCTTGTCTCTACTGACGTGTCAGTAGATGGCTCACATGTTCGATTTGCCAACTCTGGTGGACCATCATAAGAAGGACTTTGACTATCATGGAAACAATTTGAATTTGACGGACTACTTACCCAATCTAGTGGACCGACTGTAGAATTTCCCCTCTGAACGCTAGATTGGTGGTAGAAGTATTCGGTTTTCAGAAAATCACAGTTCATGGTAGAACATGTGACAATTTTTAGGATTGTAACACCGATACCCTTTTTGATTAACTCCATATCCAACAAACACACATTTGACCGCACATGGATCAAATTTTGTGCGGTCATTTTTTGGTATATGGACAAACACCGAACATCCGAAGATGCAAGGAGTTAAGCTAAGAATCAGAGGTATTTTGGTAATTTCAGAAAGGATGTCCATTGGTGTACGAAGGTGTAGGTTTTTTGTGGGAAATCGATTTAGAAGATATGTGTCTGTAACAACAGCTTCAGGCCAGAAAAACTTAGGTACTTTGGACTCGATAAGGAGGGATCTTGTTATTTCAAGGAGTATTTGATTCTTTCTTTTTGCCACACCATTTTGTTCTGGAGTATGGACAGGAAGTCTAATGAATAATCCATTTTTTCTGAATTTTTTTTTTCATTTGTTGGTTGACAAATTCCCCTCCATTATCAGACCGAAGAACTTGAATATTTTTCTGAAACTAATTTTGGATCATGTGGAAAAAGTGAATGAATTTTTCAAACACTTCAGATTTTTGTTTTATAAAATACACCCATGTCATGCGAGTGCAATCATCAACAAACAAAACAAAATACCTAAGACTTTTACTCCCAGATATAGGTGCTGGAGCCCACACATCATAATGAACTAAAGAAAAAATAGACTCCACTTGAGTATTACTTGGCTTAAAAGTTTGTCTATGACTTTTTGCAAAAATACAAGTCTCACAAAAAATATCATTATTCTTATTCAAAAACAACTGGGAAACAAGAGTTCTAGATAACCCGAGGATGGATGACCCAATCTCCTATACCATAGCCAAGCCTCTCTTTCTGTAGTCCCATGAGCAAGCAACATCGAACCTTGCTGAGCCACTGCATCAACGTTGTATAGACCCGCGCGTTCAGTGCCATGCCCAATAATCATCCCTGTTTGGATTTCCTGCAACACACAGAAATCCGGATTCATCACCATAGTACAATTCATTTCTTAGTGACCTGGGAGACTGATAACAGTTTAGTTGAGAGAGTTGGAACTAGGAGACAATTTGATATCCTCAGAGTTGGAGAAATTTCTATTATTCCCATTCATGTAATCGGGGCCTTCCCCCCATCTGCCATTTTAATATATTCGATCCGTGATCTCACAATATTCATAAGATCACTTGAATCATATGTCATAGTATCCGTTGACCCGCAGTCAAAAATCCACTTGTGATTTTTCAGTCCGTTTTTATTCTGGACTGAAAAAGCCCAGGTCACATGTTGAGGGACTGAATTGTAATAATCAGGGGCTATTTCGTCAATTTTTATAAATTCTGGGAGAATATTGCTAGGGTTAGGAGTAGAGAGACTTGAAATTAAATTCCAAATCCCTTTACCTTGCAGTCGCTCGTCCTGAACCAAGGAGTTCCCCATTTTGTTGCGTCTGTCCTCTCCATGAAGAGCTCCGCTAGGGTTTCGAAACCTATCTCCGGAAAACCCTTCGTGGTGGCTCCCGTCCCGTTCCGTTGATCTGCGCTCCAGCCTTGCGTCGCGGCTGCCCTCTCCAGGATTTCCTACTCTGATGCGGCTCGGGTCTCCGCCGAACCCAACCAATCCGGCGAAGAGTGGGCTATTCTCGAGAGCTGGTGGCGGTGACGAAGGCCGGCGGTATGAGACTGCTCCTCCTCCAGACTTCTCCTCCGATTGGCCGGTGCTGCCTCCTGTGCTGGTGGCCGAGGTGTTGCCCACAGCGACGGCGACTCGGTTGCGGTCCTTCTCTATGCGATTTTCGTCCCTCCATTCAGAGTAACCCACGAGCTAGAAACAGCGTTCCTTTGTATGCCTCGATTTCCCGCAGTGTGTACACTTTAGTTTGCTCTTGTCCAATAGGGGTGACGATCCGCCGGGTTTCCCGGCTTATTCCGACCGAATCTGTGTGTTGTTGCGGTTGCCTTTAGATATGTTTGTTGATTCCATGATTTCTCCCCTAGCTTGTAGTCCATAGTCCGATCCCGATGATGGTCCATCGGTGGTTGCCGCTCTGAGTATTTGGAGCCGGGCGGCCTCCTTTCGGACGGAAGCGTATGCTTCCTCGACTGAGGGTGTCCGATCCTGTCAGAGGACTACCCGTTTGATTCCATCGTATTTGGAATCAATTCCGCCCAAAAACTGATATACCTTAGTTTAAGTCCAGAATTGATTATAGGCTGTGATGTCGTGGTTGCATATCATAGGATTCGATCTTCTGGCTTCGATCTATCCCCATAGGGATTGCATCGTAAGCTAGAATTCCTCAAGTGTCGATGTCCTCTGCATCATTTTTGCAGCCCGGTTATGTAAATAAAAAATTTGCAACGAGTCTTTACCACTACCGTACATTGTTTGTAATGCTTTCCATAGATCCCGGGACGTAGGGTAGTGTGCAACATTGTTTGCTAATCGCGGATCAATGTTTTAGATCAGCCACGAAAAGACGACCAGATCGTCTTGTTTCCACCTTTCATGGCCTGGTTCGGTTCGGTTGGGGGGTTCCGGGTCTCCGGTGAGATGTTGCATTCGCCCCTTCCTCTAATGGCGATTTGTATTAATCTGGCCCAAAGATGATAATTCTGGCCATTCTATTTTGTACTCACTGTGATTGTTTCTGGTAAGTCTTTGGACTACTTTTAGTTGTGGCTAAGCCCATTTTTGAGTAGGTTGGCTATTTTGAGGGTTAGATCTTCATCAGTGAGACCTGACCCGATTTGGGTAGGGGTTTGGGAATGGCTTTCACTATCGGACATGTTGGCTCGGTCGGTTTCGGTTTCCTGGTATATGATGAGCAACCAGAAAACAAAGAACACAGTCATAGGATGGATTGTATTCCTGCTCTGATACCATGTTGGCTAAGGTAAAACAAAATGTAAAACTGAACTCTTTCATTGATTCACTTAAATCAGTACAGCTTCATTGATTTATTTATACAAGGAGTTACTATTCTACTTTGTTGACAATTCAGCTATTAATGAGTGGAGTCCAGGTATGTCCACTTTACTTTCCTGCTTTTCAATATTCCAGATCTTGCTTTTCAATATTCCAGATCTTGCTTTAGCCTTTTTTGACTTATTGCAATTCTGGTTTATTCTGACACCCTTTGCGTTCGTCCGTAGAGGAAGAGGGAGCTGAAAATATTGCAGTCTGTAACGCTCTCCATGTCCGTAGAAGAAGAGAGGGAAAGTACTTTGCTTTGTTAAAGTACTTTGTTAAATTATGGCAAAAAAAAAGAAGTACTTTGTTAAGTTACTTTGTGCAAGCTTCAAGAAAAGATGAGGGAAAAGGGGAAAAGTACTTTGTTCAAAATTTTGAAAGTGATGGGGGAAAAGGTGTTAGCTTCCATGGAGATAACGCAATGAAATGATGAACGGTGAGGTGAGAAAGAAAAAGACAACGCTTTCAAAAGAGAGAACATCTTTGTTAATTCGGTTGTTCAATACAAGAGGTAAATGCTCTTTATATAGAGCAACATTAATAAAACCCTAGACTAACCTAGGTAACATGATAAAATACTTAGACTAATATTGATTAAACTAGAAAACATTAGACTAATCTATGTGGTGTTCTCACATACACCCTAGTTCTTCGTTTTCTTGATGTTGTATGTGTTGTATCGTGAAATCCTGGATGCTGATCTGGCAGTGAATTGAATGCCAGATAAGGTTGGGATGATGCTTCAGCTCCAACTCCGGTGAACCTGCAAGTAGGGGAGCGCAACAGAGGGGGTGTCTCTGGGTCCCTCTCCGATGCTTAAATGAGTATATGTGTGTATAAAACTCAAAACGTAAAGAACGTATGTAAAGCAAGGGTATTTATAGGGTAAGAGAGATAGAACCGTATAAGGCAGCTAAATATCTTTATGTATATTGAGTTGCTGAAGATTCGGATCGTGGGATATGGCAGTTACTGTGAGATATTGCAGTTACCAAATCTAATCTTTAGTGAATATGTGGCCGAGATACGCGGGATATCATGGCCACCTCCTTATTAACGGTTTTGTGGGACCAGAGGAGAGAGGCAAGGCTCTCTTCGGGGCGAGCGCTCTCATGGCGAGCAATGAGATGTCGCGGCCTTAATGAAGAATGGCGAGCACTCAAGGCGTTCTCAGAGTCCTTGGGCTCGGTTCTGGGTCATTCTATGGAGGCCGGTCCGGTTTGAATGTTACGGGTTTACCCCTCTATAGTTATTGGGCCTTCGAGGCCTTTTCCTTACTGGGCTGTCACTATCAATATCCAACATTTTCCCCCGAAGCTTGATTGAAGTTTCTTCAGTCGAGCTTTATTTCCTGGTAGGATTTCAGATAGTGACGTCTCAGATTCGATTTTCTTCGTTTCTTGTATTGGTTCATGACCTTTGAGGCACTTTGAGATCATTTGGCGAGCGGTTTTTTCTTCGTTTAAAGCTGAAAAAATATCATTTCTTTTATTCCCCTTTGGCGATCACTCGAGGTAATCTAGGTTCATGAAAGTCTATTTTCTCGATTTGGGCGATCACTACTCGCCTGAGGCATTTCTGGTGAAGTCTCTTAGTGCGCTGGCGACCACCTTGTCTCCTTAGTGGACTTTTAGCATTTAATAACTGCACAGTTGTCCAGAAATCGAACGGTCACTTGAGGCACGCCTGACATTTACTTTTCCGTAAACCTAGGGTAATCTGACAGCTGTCTGTACCAGCCAACCGTCTGTCTCCCCAAGGTGTCTCTTGGAATTCTGACATTGCTTTGGCTTTTTCCAAAAAGGTGCAATTATTCCTCTGTGTCGCTTCAGTTTGCTCTTGTCAGTTACTCCCTTCTTGGTCTATATAAGAAACGTCAGTTTCTCTATTTTGTTTTTTACGTTCATCCACTCCCTCAGATTTCCAGAGCTTCGTTGCGAACCTTTCTTCTTTCTTTTTCAACCTTCTTCAGCCTTCTTCATTCATTTCTATGGCTCCCCGAAGTCAGAGAGTCAAGCATATGGCCCCCAAGGGTGCTAACAAAGCCAACGCTCCTAGGAATGCCAATGCCCCCTTGACCATCAGGGATGACGCAGTGCCCCCCTCAGTGGAGGAACAAGCTGATCTGGGGAGGTCTACAACCACTCCTGTAGTGGTGGACGGGCCTGAGCTAGACACACCTGTTTTTTCCCCAAAAGGTAAATTTTTCGCCCTTTTACTGCTCTGTTTTGGCAATATCCTCTGTTTTCCTTTGTTTTTTATTCTTGCTGTGCTATACTTGAACCATTTTGAGTAGATGTCAAGCCTAATGAATTGAAGCCGGCTTACTTTAAGACCATGGTGGCGCTTGGCGGCTTCAGTGTAGAGGATGCTCCTAGGTATCCTGGCTTAGGTCTGTATTTTCCTCACGATGGAGAGGTTTACATTTATGTGGCCCAGATCGATGCTGGGTTGCGTTTTCCTCTCTGTGAGGATTTGCAGACATTGTGCCAGTTTTACGGGATCCATCCCACGCAGCTTGTTCCTAACGCCCTCAGGATGTGGGTCGGTTTCAAATTTCTGTGCATACGCCAGGAATGGGCGTATTCACTGGTTTTGTTCCGGTGTTTTTTCCGACTGGCAGCTGGGGCGAACCATCTCCATCACTTCCAATCACGTTGGCCGAAGTTTGCATAGTGGGGAGGCCCTCAAGCATGGAGTTGGAATGCGAATGCTCATGTCCGTCTGGTTGATGATTTCCGGGCCACTAACTCCAACTATAAGAAGTTTTACTTTTTTTACAAGGGGTGTGTGCCCTGGGAATTGTTTACCCCGGACAAGGATTTTCCTCCTTCTTTCGAAGAGCTGTCAGGGAGTGATCGGAACGCCATCGATGACCTCTATCGGTTACATCGATCGTCCCAATTCAAGTCCATTCGCTCGGTGGCGGAAACTACTGAGGACATGCTCGAGATGGCGGGCATTCATTAAGCCACGCCAATTTTTGATGATTGGGTAACGTTTTAACCTTTTTTTTTTTTCTTGTTTTGTCGCTTGTAGGCAAGGCCGTGAGCAAGAGCCACAAACTGATAGGTCTCTTTGATGACCAGGGCTCGGCGGGATTGTCTTCCGACCAAGCGCTGCTGAACTCTCCTCCTCCTCCCTCTAGGCGTTCGTCCAAGAGGAAGTCTGAATAAGTGCTTCCCTCAGCCACTGCAGGTCCTCTCCAACCAGGTATGTCGCCTCGCCATTTGTAGATTTAATGTTTTCACATTCTGCGGTTCTTTGGTTTTTGATATTTTGTCTTGTTGTTTTGCAGGGGAGTCCTCGGCTGACGTGGCCCGGGATCCTCTCCCTCCTCCTTCTAAGAAGGTCAGGAGTGAGGAATGCCTAGAAGTTGACCAGCATCCTCCTCCTCCCCCTCCCAAGGGACCTTCTGCCAATAAGGGGAAGGGTCTGGACGTGGTGCCCCCTGTTCCTTCTCCCAGGGCCCTTCTGCCCCCAAGGAGAAGGTTTTGGTCTTAGCGCCTCCCGCTCCTACTGTGCCCACGACTCCCCTTAAGGAGTCTGGGACCCAAAATAAGGGGCCCGACGCTTCCAGCTCTTCAAGAGCTCCTGCGGAGGAGTATTGCTCCATGGCGAGTTTGTTCCAGCCGCTCAAGGCTGCGAACTCTCGGGAACCTTGGGTCCCTTGCGGGGACCTCACGAAGAAGGGGTACCCTCCCCAGAAGAGCCTCCGGGGTAGCCCGGATATGTGTATGCGGATTCTGGACAGGATAATTCCTCCTTCAGACCGCTCGACTGTTCCCACGGAGCTTCATCAGATCGAGGGGTTCCTTCGGTCCCACTTTGAACGAGTAGCTCTGGTAGGATCTTGTTTCTTATTTCCTAGAGTTTTTTCTTTGTCGTTCCCTTTTCGTTTGTTATCCTGACAACTTTCATTTTATCTTTGTTGTCAGTTCGTTCGGGAAGAAGTGATTCTCGGCCGTGTCTTCGGAGAGCTTACCGACAAGCATTCCAACATGCTTGTCGAGCTGGAGCAGTATCGAAGTACGGGGGTCATTCCTGAGCAATTGGCGACCATCAAGACTACTGCGGATGCAGCGATCGCCTTGGCGGATGATACGCGAGAGGAGTACTTCAGGAAGGAGCAGCGCCTCGTTGCTGACGTCAAGAAGAGGGAGGCTGACGCCGCTGCTGCTCTTCACGACTTTGACGCCCTTCACCTGTGTTTAGATCAGGGGGAGATCGTCCGAGTTCGCCTAGAGGCTGAGATAAAGGAAGCTCAAGCGCAAGGGGCAGAATCGGAGGCTCGCAGGGTCGTTGCCGAGGCGCAAAGGGCCGCTGCTGACGCCCAGAGGGAAGCTGCGTCTTAGGAAAACTGAACCAAATGAGGAGAAAAGGAAGAGCTTAGTGCTACAAACAAAGGGAATTTCATCTTGTTATCACTAAGCTTAAGAATTACAATAGGTGTGGTCATCTATTTATAGGTGATGCTAGGGATATGTATGTAAAAGTCCTAAACATGTGGACTTGAATGTAATTGTCCTAAACATTTGGACTAAATCAAACAATTATCTAAACCATAATCCCTAACATTCCCCTTTGAAGATCCACTTCCTAATGTAAAACAAGAAAAAACAGAAAATCGAAGAACACCTAACGTTCATCCATGTTGATTGCTTCTTGATTTCAATCTTCAAGTAATCATGCACTATGACTGAGCTGCTGAAACACTGATCAAGCACTACTGCTGCACGGGCTGGTTGCTGTTGCTTGAGGACTGGCTGATTGCTGATGCACGAGTTGAACACTGCATGTGCACTGGAATTGCACAGGTTGGGCACGGATTGAACACTACATGTGCACTGTGATTGCACTGAAGAGCACAGGTCTGCTCAACAATGTTAACAGAACAGATGCACCAAGGTTGAATCTGCATTTTGACAAATGAACAACATGTAAAGAGCACAGGTCTGCTCACAGATGAGCACAGGTCTGCTCAAGGATGATCTAGTTGCTGTGAAGTCGGTTTTGGATCTACGAACTTTGAGACTCCTCGATTGCTCGATTTTGCGAGATCTTGAGCCTCATGTCTCGCAGTCCTCACGTCCATGCATAGTGCAACTCAAATCACTAAAATGCTGCGGAATTATTCAAGTAACAACTCACAGAATCCAAGCCGAGCTGAATGGAGCTCATGTCTGCCCAAACCATGTCAAGTTTTCATGATCTTGCCTCTTTTTGAATCAACATCAGCATACGTAATGCATATACATTACCAGTAGAAATCAATCGGAACAAAGCTTCGGTTCTATCTGCTGATGACTTTGAAGAAGCTGGTGATAGGTATGTTTCTCACCAAAACTGGTAAGTGTCTCACCAAAAACTTAATGATATCAGCACATACAATTACAACTTAATGATATCAGCACAGCAGCAGATCACAACCAAGAGCTGAATGACAACATCAGAGCTACTGAAATGCTCGTATCGAATCAGCAGAGCAGCAAAACCGAACCACAAATCCACCGAAGAAACAGTATAATGAACGAAGAAGTCGAGCAGCTGAAACAGAGTAGAGAAAACAGAGGATTTCTGCTCTGTTGCTTTTGATTATGCAGAGTAGAATCTAGATAATTCACTAGTAGAAGAGTAGAATCGAGACAATTCACCAGTGAGTAGAGAGAACAGAGGAGCGATCTTAGACTTGATGATTTATGCTCTGTCGCAGTAGTTGAAATCAGAAAGATCGTTCCAGTCGAGATCAATCATTAACATACTTATTTAGCATATAACAGCATGAGCTGGAATTGATCAGCAGGTTTGTTCACCGTGGAATTGATATCCATAACAGCATGAGGTGGAATTGATATTCAGCAGCATGAGGTGGAATTTGAGCGGTGATACAGCATGAGGTGGCAGCAGCAATTAAGATGAAGTTTGAGCAGCACAGCAATTAAGAGAGAGACAGCTCACCAGAAGATTGTGACGATCAGAATCTGTTTGAATCTGAAGCGCAATCTCCATCGGATTGAATCTCCATCGGATTGAATCTGAGGCGCGAAGATCTGGTGAGGATTTGAACAAATCTGAAGCGCGGCAAAGTGATTTGAAGACAGCACACAGAGTTGTGACGAATTTGCAACTGAAAATTAGCAACTGAATTCGAATTCAGTCCCTGATCTTCAAGCTCTGATACCATCTTAGGAAAACTGAACCAAATGAGGAGAAAAGGAAGAGCTTAGTGCTACAAACAAAGAGAATTTCATCTTGTTATCACTAAGCTTAAGAATTACAATAGGTGTGGTCATCTATTTATAGGCGATGCTAGGGATATGTATGTAAAAGTCCTAAACATGTGGACTTGAATGTAATTGTCCTAAACATTTGGACTAAATCAAACAATTATCTAAACCATAATCCCTAACACTGCGGAGGCCCAAAGGGCTGTTGCCGAAGCCCAGAGGGAAGCTGCGGAGGAGGAGAGGGATCGGCTATCTGCACAGTTGAAAGCCGTCCCTTCGCCCCAGAGCGTAGTCGAGGCATTCAAGGCCTCCGAGGATTTTGAAGACTGCGCTCTGAAGGTGATGAAGTCGGTGATTGCCGATTTCCTCCAAGTCCTGGTGGATGATGTCCAGGCGGTCGATCCCAACTTTCCCATTGGGGAAGTTGAGTCTTTGAAGGTCATCCTCCGAAGTCGTACCCTTCAGCCTATCGCTGTTGCTGAAGAGGTTGTTCCAGCTACGGCTGAAGAGGTTGCCCCCGAAGGCGAGTCAAGCCTTCCTGCCCCCGAGGGCGAGCAAGGCGTCCTTGTCCCTGAAGGCGAGCAAAGCGCCTCTGTCCCCGAGGATCCCAAAGCTTGAAGTCTCCATCTCCTTCATCGACCATATTTGCCCTTTAGATAGCTACTTTTGTATTTGGTTTGTAATTATTTATTTAAGACTTGGGTTTTTCTATTGAATGCCTTTATATTCTTGAGCCTTTAATCGACTTCGAACATATTTGGCTATCCAATATCTCAATCATAATTACTTTCCGCTTTTTCTTGCTTTGTAATGTTGTCGACCCTTAAAGCCTTAGACCAATCATACGTCAAACTTTCTAAGGATAATATTTTTGACACTTAAAAGCATAAACTTCTAAGTTCAAAGAGATATTACCTTCTTTGAAGTTTAAACCTTTGAGGTGTTGGCATAATAATAGGGGATTTGTAATTTTTCAGGCTTTATCATCGATAGTGATCGCCTAAACTTTCTTTGGCCTAACTTTGGCGCCAGGACTTTTATTTCGCCTATCGTTTTTGCTAGGTCTTTTGGCCTGACTTTGTCGTCAGGGCTTTTGGCCTAGCCTTGTTCCTAGGGCTTTTTTGTTTTGCCTAACTTTATTGCTAGGTCTTTTGGCCTGACTTTGGCGTCAGGGCTTTTTGGCCTAGCTTTGTTGCTAGGGCTTTTGGCCTAGCTTTGTTGCTAGGTTTTTTTTGTTTTGCCTAACTTTATTGCTAGGTCTTTTGGCCTGACTTTGGCGTCAGGGCTTTTGGCCTAACTTTGTTGTTAGGGCTTTTGGCCTGCCTTTGGCGTCAGGGCTTTTGGCCTAGCTTTGTTGCTAGGGCTTTTGGCCTGACTTTGTCGTCAGGGCTTTTGGCCTAGCTTTGTTGCTAGGGCTTTTGGCCTAGCTTTGTTGCTAGGGCTTTTGGCCTGACTTTGGCGTCAGGGCTTTTGGCTTCGGCTTGCTTCGAGTGGACACGCTTTATGAAGGAATGACTTTCTTTTATTGACATAACAGTTTGATTACAAGCTATGCATAAAATCTTCTTAAATGCTCAGAATTAAATGGACGGGGTAACCTCTCGCCTTCGGTGGTTTCCAAATAGTAGGATCCTGGTGCGGCAATCTCTACTACTTTGTACGGTCCTTCCCATTTGGCTGAAAGTTTGTTTTTACTGTCCAGCCTTGTTAATTCATTCCTTCTCATAACCATCTCCCCCACGAAAAATTGGCGAGCGCTGACTTTTCTGTTGAAATACCGAGCGGTCGCCAAGCGCATCTTTGCCTGTGTCTTTTCCGAGAGCCATCTCTTTTCCTCTGCTAAGTTGATGTCAGTTCTGCGCTCGATCTCATTTGCCTCTGCGTTAAAGTGTAAGACTCTGTGGGTAGGCACTGCTAATTCGGCTGGTGCTACTGCTTCTGATCCGTACACTAAACTGAAAGGCGTTTCTCTTGTGGCCACCTTAGGCGTTGTTCTGATTGCCCATAATACGTTTTCCAGTTCATCTGCCCAGTTCCCTTTGAATGCTCGAACCCTTTTCTTGAGTCCTGCTAAGACAACCTTATTGGCTGCTTCAGCTTGCCCATTCGTTTGAGGATGATGTACTGAGCTGAAACGATGGTCCACATGATATTCTTTACAGAGCCATTTCAGCTCCTTTCCAACAAATTGCGGACCATTATCACTGATGAGTACCCTAGGAATGCCAAACCTAGAGAATATGTTGACCTGCAGGAACTTGATGACCTGAAATTCTGTTGTTGAAGCTAGTGCTTTCGCCTCTACCCACTTAGTGAAGTAGTCGATTGCCACTATAATGTGAGTACGCTGACCAGTGCTAATGGGAAAATGACCCAATATATCGATTCCCCATTGAGCGAAAGGCCAGGCACCTGCCATTGGGGATAATAATGTCGATGGTCGACCCGATCGTGGTGCAAACTGCTGGCAAATCTCACACTTCTGTGTTAACTCGGCTGCATCTTTTCCCAAGGTCGGCCAGTAATATCCCAATCTGAATATTTTCCTGCTTAGTGATCGAGCACCTTCATGGCATGCTGCTGCCCCTTCGTGAGCTTCTCGAAGAACCTTTTCCGTTTCAGGATGAGTCACACACCTCAAGTAAGGTGTCGAGTAGCCTCTTCTGTAGAGTTCTCCATCGATGATTAGATAACTTGCAGCGAGTCTTCTATGTTAGGGATTATAGATTAGATAAGTGTTCATATTGTCCATATGTTTAGGACAATTGCATACAAGTCCACATGTTTAGGACATTTGCTCTCATATCCCTAACATCACCTATATATAGATGTCTACCCCTAGTGTATTTCTTAAGTTGAAAGTAATCAAGATGAAATTCTCTCTAAAGATTGCTTTGAGCTCCCATTTCTCTCCTCATCTCTAGTTTCCTTACATGGTATCAGAGCTATTCCTTCCTAGGGAAAACCGAATCTGTTCATTCCTTTATTGTGTCTATTTCTTCTCTGTTTTTGGTGCTAAAGTCATTGCATGAAGTCAGCCATCGTGATCATCATCAGCATTTGCTTCAATCGCCACCTCATGCTTCAATTGCCAGCTCCTACTTCTTCAGATTCTGCAGCAATCGCCACCTCCTGTTTCTTCAGATTCAGCATTGCTTCAATTGCGACTTGATCTGATTCACTTCAGCATCGCGATCCGATCCGATTCATTTAATCAGCATTCTGTGACAACTCCTGCTTCAATTGACAGCTCCTGCTTCAATTGACAGCTCATGCTTCGTTTGCCACCTCATGCTATTCATCATTTCAGCATCGGTACTCGATCGGTTCAGCAGCATCAGTTCTTCAGCAGCATCGATTCAAACCGATCGATTCCTCTAAGTGGATTGAATCCTTCCAGCAGCAAGATCATCGGTTCAGATAAGATGATTCTTCATGATTGTGATGTTGTTCAGTTCATTTTGATTCTGGAAGTTGTTGTTCTGTTTCTTGCTGCTCTGTTTCTTGCGCAATGAGAAGATCTGCGATTCTGTGGTTAGTTTGAATCTATTCTATTGCTGCTGCATTCTGTGCTACTGCTGCTGCATAATTCAAATTAATTTTGCTACTGCTGCTGCATTCTGGCGTGAATTGCTGAATCTATTCTGGTGTATAATGCTGCGTGAGTTATAATGCTGGTGAGGATATGCATAATCTGCATGAAACTGATATTGAGCTGCTGCTGCTGCATAATCTGGTTTCTACTTGTGCGAACACTGGATGTGTAATCACAGCTTGATTTAGGAGTTGATTCATGTCTCAAGGTTTTGATGAGATTACTTCGACCTTTGCAAGCAAGTTTGAGTTCCGAGCATACGGTTTCTTCTGTTTTTTGTTTAAGCCTAAAATGGTATGATCACGATGGATGACCAAGAAGGCACCACGGACATGACCATGGCGGCATTGTTTTTGTTTCCTTTGTTGTTCGTCTGTCTCGGCAACCTACGTGCTTGTGTTCGGATGGAAGAATCGATATCAAACTGAGCAGACATGGACATGATTTGAGTTGTTACTTGAAGAATTCTGCAGAAGTTTAGTGATTTGAGTTGCACTATGCATGGACGTGAGGACTGCGAGACATGAGGCTCAAGATCTCGCAAAATCGAGCAATCGAGGAGTCTCAAAGTTCGTAGATCCAAAACCGACTTCACAGCAACTAGATCATTCTTGAACAGACCTGTGTTCGTTCGTTTAAGATGTCAAAGCAAGCAGACCTGTGCTTGTTCTTGTGCAAACATAATGCAGCTCCAGTGCACCAGTTGTGTCTCAGTAGTGCTTCAGTCGTCCAGTGCACCAGTCGTGCTTCAGTCGTGCTTCATCCGTGCCTCAGCCAGTCAGTGCAGCAGTAGTGCTCAACCTGTGCTTCAGCAGTACAACCATGAAGATTCAGCAGAATTTGGCAATCACATGTGCATAAGTTCAGTTGGCGACCACATGTTTGGCGACCACATGTTTGGCGACCACAATGACAAGATCAAGAACATTTGGCGACCACATGTTTGGCGACCAGATCAAGAGCATTTGGCGACCACATGTTTGGCGACCACAATGACAAGATTAAGAGCATTTGGCGACCACATGTTGGCGACCACACATGTTGGCGACCACAATAACAAGATTATGTTCAGTTGGCGAGCAGATGAGCATTTGGCGACCAGGTCTGATCAGGTTGGGTGAAGATGATAGATGCGATGATTGATCTTCAGATTCTGTTCTTTTTGTTTAGAGTCTTGTTTTACATTAGGAAGTGGATCTTCATAGGGGAATGTTAGGGATTATAGATTAGATAAGTGTTCATATTGTCCATATGTTTAGGACAATTGCATACAAGTCCACATGTTTAGGACATTTGCTCTCATATCCCTAACATCACCTATATATAGATGTCTACCCCTAGTGTATTTCTTAAGTTGAAAGTAATCAAGATGAAATTCTCTCTAAAGATTGCTTTGAGCTCCCATTTCTCTCCTCATCTCTAGTTTCCTTACATTCTAATCCTCGTGGATTCTCCTTCGTCCTCCGGGAGGATTCCTTCTTTTAAATAACTCTAGAACGGGGTCATCCATGTGACTTGTCCTTGGATGTTGAAGACCTCTGCTCTACTTTCCAGGACTGAACATAGAGCTTTCTCCAGAAATTGTACATCCTGGACTGTCGCCCCTCTGAAGGCTAGTTTACTCAACGAATCTGCCATCTGGTTTTCTTGGCGTGGAATAAACTCAATCGCGAAATTTGGGATTTCCGCGACCAGCTTTTTGGCGATGCCGAGATATTTCTTCATCTTTTCTCCCTTTGCCTCGTAGGCGCCATTAACCTGATTGACAATAAGCTCTGAGTCACTTTTTACCTTAAGCGCAGTTATACCCATTCCTTTTGCTAGTCTGAGTCCAGTGATAAGAGCCTCATATTCTGCTTCATTATTGGTTGCTGGAAATGTCAAGGCGATCGCGTACTTCAGAGGCTCGCCCTCAGGAGGAATAAGAATTAAACCTGCCCCCGAGCCTTCTTTTGATGAAGACCCATCCGTATAGAGTTCCCAGATTTGATTGTCGTCTGCTGACTGACTTGGCCTGTTCTCTGCTTCTGTTTGACCGTTACTCGTGCATTCCACTATGAAATCAGCTAGTGCTTGACCTTTGATGGCCGTTTTTGGCGCAAATTTGATCTTGAACTCGCTGAGCTCGACCGCCGACTTGACCATTCTTCCTGAAGAATCTGGCTTCATCAGGAAGTTTTTGAGAGGTTGATTGGTGAGGACTGTGATGTCGTGCGCATGAAAGTAAGGTCTCAGCTTCCGAGCAGCAATAACTAAGGCATAGAGATACTTCTCAATCTGGACATATTTTATTTCTGCTGAGTTGAACATTTTGCTAATGAAATACACTGGACTCTGAACATTATTTTCCTCCTTTATTAAGACAGCACTGGCTGCCGCATCGCTAATGCCTAGATAAAGGAAAAGCTGCTCGCCTGGAACAGGTTTTGCCAGAGCTGGGAGTGTTTGAATATGCCTTTTCAAGGACTGGAATGCTTCCTCGCATTCTGGCGTCCACTCGAACTTGCGGTTGGCCCTCAAGGTTTTGAAGAACGGGAGGGACCTATCACTTGCTTTGGTGAGGAAGCGGTTAAGAGCAGCTAGTCGGCCGTTCAGGCACTGGACTTCCTTGTGGCAGGTTGGCGACTTCATTTCCTCTATGACCTTTAGCTTTTCTGGATTTGCTTCGATTCCTCTTTCACTGACCATAAAACCCAGAAATTTACCGGACTTGACCCCGAAGGCGCATTTGGCAGGATTCAGGCGAACATTGTGTCTTCTCATGCATTCGAAAGCTTCGCGGAGGTCTGCCGTGTGAGGATTGCCCTTAATGGTTTTGACGAGCATATCATCCATGTAGGCCTCCATGTTCCTTCCCAGCATGTCCTGGAATAGCCGGTTCACCATCCGTTGATACGTTGCCCCAGCATTGATAAGGCCAAAGGGCATCACCTTGTAGCACAGAATGTCCCCATCAACATAGAAAGCGGTGTGAGCCTCATCGTCGGGATGCATTCTTATCTGGTTGTAGCCTGAGTAGGCGTCCATGAAGCTCAGCATCTCATGACCCGAGGTAGCATCGACTAGCTGATCAATCCTCGGAAGGGGATATGAATCTTTGGGGCAAGCCTTGTTCAAGTCGCGGAAGTCAACGCACATCCTCCATTTGCCGTTTGATTTCCTGACCAAAACTGGGTTGGCGACCCAGCTCTGGAATCTTACTTCTCTGACGAAGTCAGCTTCAATCAATCTGCCGACTTCCTGCTTGATCGCCAAACGCTTATCCGTCCCGAATGATCTTCTCTTTTGGGCGATCGGCTTGATGGAGGGGTCTATACTGAGCTCATGGGAGATAATATCTGTGCTGATTCCTGGCATGTCGCTCGGCTGCCAGGCGAAGAGCTCTTTGAATTCCTTGAGGAGGGCGGTCATGGCCTCCTTCTGATCCTCCTTCAAGGTGGTCCCAATGCGCACCTTCTTTTCTGGACCATCGATCTCGACCTCCTCCAATTCCTCCATGGGTGCTGGCCGAGCCAAGTCCTCGCGAGGGTCGGCCTCTGTTTCGATGCCGAGCGCCTCCCTTTGGTTCTTCCTGCGTAAACAGTTCACATAGCATTGCCGCGAGGAAGGCTGATCTCCTAGCACAACTTCAATCCCGTTCGGAGTAGGGAACTTCATCTTCTGGTGGACAGTGGAGGCCACAATCTTATTTGGGTTGATCGTGGTCCTCCCTATGATGGCGTTGTAGGATGTAGGTGAATCGACCACCAGGAAAGTGACCGACACCTTGATGCTTTTCCACCCCTCACCAAAAATCACTGGCATGGTTATAGCCCCCAGTGGATAAGTTGTTCTTCCCGCAAACCCGATCAGCGGAAAGTCGACCCTCTTCAGGTCGCGCTTGGACTTGCCCATCTTCTCAAAGGCGTCCAGAAATAGGATGTCTGTCGAACTGCCTCCGTCGACCAGAATCCTTGCAACATCACAGCCGTCAATATCTGCCGTAATGACCAGAGCATCGTTGTGGGGTGTGGTGACATGTGCCAAATCATCTTCAGAGAATGAGATGACAATGTTCTCTTCCGGTCGGGGCCGTTTCCCCAACTGAACCGCCGTAGAGATCTGAGTGGCGTAGACCTCTCTGGCACTTGACCTTTCGCCGCCTGTACCGAATCCTCCCGCAATCAGATCCACTCTCCTCTTACTTCCAGAAGGCTCAGCTTGATCCGCAGGGGCTGGCGAACGATGTCTCCTGGGGGGCGTTCGACTTCGGTCTCGCCCTGCTACAAATTCTTTCAACATTCCCCCCTGAATCAGCCTCTCTATGTCCCGCTTCAAAATTTTGCAGTCATCTGTCTTGTGGCCTTTGCACTTGTGGTATCTGCAGTAGCTCTCGACATCCTTGCCCATGGGGAGCCCACCTCGACGAGGCATCGGTAGCCTCGCCAAGGATTTCATCTCCATCTCGACTAGTACCATTGAGATCTGCTTATTTAAAGGCGTGAAGTACTCAGGGACCTCTGGATGGCGAGGCGCTCGAAGAGACTCGACTCGGGGCTTGCTTTCCTTTCCCTTATTCTCCTTCTTTACCTCCTTCTTACCATCGCGTCGGGGTTCATGGGTTACCCTTAGCGAGGTCGTCAGGAGGTTAGCCTCGATGTTTGCGCGTTCAAGGTCTATGAAACCTTTTGCTCTGGATGCCAGCTCCTCCAACGTCTCAATCTCCTTCACGTGATAGCTGTTTCGCAGCTTTCTCGAGGCATTGTTGGCCACATCCAGACATCTGTAGAAGGATCGAATTATCTCCCCATCCGAGATTCGGCGATCTAATTCTGTGACGTTCTGATGAAAACACCCGTAGAAATTGGACAGCGACACTCCCGGCTGCTGTTTGACTGAGTCAAGGGCGACCACGCTCTTCAACAACTGGCACTCGCCCATATATCTCTCCAGGAACTTGCTTCTTAACTCTGCCCAAGTTCCGATTGATCCTGCAGGGAGGCCGAAGAACTAGGATGAAGCCGAACCCGAAAGAGTAGATGGAAATAGCAAAGCCAAATGATTGGGATCGTTTGACTTACCCAGAAGGGAGGCCTCATGCTTGTTGACATGTACGGTGGGATCTCCTCCACCGCTATACTCAGGTATGGCCCGAGCAACCACATCCTTCGGGATTTTGATAGCGACGAGCCCGTCGGTGAACGGATGAGAGGACTGCTCCTTGAAGGGAGCTATGACTGTCAACTGTCTTTCCTGGAGCCTTTTGTTGAGGAGGTCGTCCATTTGATCCACAGTGCAGTACATGGGAGAGGTTCCGGGCGGAGAAGGACCGGAAGGATTGGCCGTATATGCGGCTGCTGGCTCCTTGGTGTGTGCTGGAGGTAGGGACTGCTGACCTGACGTCATCTCCTGATCCTCTTGAGCGCAGCGGGACCAGGATTTGCCGCTTCCGAAGTTGAGGGTCCTGTGGCAGCAGGGCGGTGGTTTTCCTTAGGAGCAGAGGGATTGTTTTCTTGAGGAGAAGGGGCTTGGCGGCGCGCCTGTCCTAGGATGGCTTCCAGCAGGGAGACCATCTCAGAGGTTAAATTAATGTCCTGCCCTGCAATGTGGACTTTCTGCGGTGCCGGGGCTCCGTTTTGATCAGCGGCGGGGGTCGGTCTTGAATCACCGACATGTTCTCGAGCTGTCCGCAGAGGAACAATATTAACTCCTGCTCGGCTGGCAGGTTCCTGTTGAAGCAGTGAAGCGGCGTCGGAATCAGAGCTATCTGAGGATCGCTCCCTGTTCTGGTTCCGACGGTTGCTTTGGGATCGAGTTCTCATGGCTGAATTGCTCGGTTCCCACAGACGGCGCCAAATGTTGGATCGTGAAATCCTGGATGCTGATCTGGCAGTGAATTGAATGCCAGATAAGGTTGGGATGACGCTTCAGCTCCAACTCCGGTGAACCTGCAAGTAGGGGAGCGCAACAGAGGGGGTGTCTCTGGGTCCCTCTCCGATGCTTAAATGAGTATATGTGTGTGTAAAACTCAAAACGTAAAGAATGTATGTAAATCAAGGGTATTTATAGGGTAAGAGAGATAGAACCGTATAAGGCAGCTAAATATCTTTATGTATATTGAGTTGCTGAAGATTCGGATCGTGGGATATGGCAGTTACTGCGAGATATTGCAGTTACCAAATCTAATCTTTAGTGAATATGTGGCCGAGATACGCGGGATATCATGGCCACCTCCTTATTAACGGTTTTGTGGGACCAGAGGAGAGAGGCAAGGCTCTCTTCGGGGCGAGCGCTCTCATGGCGAGCAATGAGATGTCGCGGCCTTAATGAAGAATGGCGAGCACTCAAGGCGTTCTCAGAGTCCTTGGGCTCGGTTCTAGGTCATTCTATGGAGGCCCGGTCCGGTTTGAATGTTACGGGTTTACCCCCTCTATAGTTATTGGGCCTTCGAGGCCTTTTCCATCGTATTTGGAATCAATTCCGCCCAAAAACTGATATACCTTAGTTTAAGTCCAGAATTGATTATAGGCTGTGATGTCGTGGTTGCATATCATAGGATTCGATCTTCTGGCTTCGATCTATCCCCATAGGGATTGCATCGTAAGCTAGAATTCCTCAAGTGTCGATGTCCTCTGCATCATTTTTGCAGCCCGGTTATGTAAATAAAAAATTTGCAACGAGTCTTTACCACTACCGTACATTGTTTGTAATGCTTTCCATAGATCCCGGGACGTAGGGTAGTGTGCAACATTGTTTGCTAATCGCGGATCAATGTTTTAGATCAGCCACGAAAAGACGACCAGATCGTCTTGTTTCCACCTTTCGTGGCCTGGTTCGGTTCGGTTGGGGGGTTCCGGGTCTCCGGTGAGATGTTGCATTCGCCCCTTCCTCTAATGGCGATTTGTATTAATCTGGCCCAAAGATGATAATTCTGGCCATTCTATTTTGTACTCACTGTGATTGTTTCTGGTAAGTCTTTGGACTACTTTTAGTTGTGGCTAAGCCCATTTTTGAGTAGGTTGGCTATTTTGAGGGTTAGATCTTCATCAGTGAGACCTGACCCGATTTGGGTAGGGGTTTGGGAATGGCTTTCACTATCGGACATGTTGGCTCGGTCGGTTTCGGTTTCCTGGTATATGATGAGCAACCAGAAAACAAAGAACACAGTCATAGGATGGATTGTATTCCTGCTCTGATACCATGTTGGCTAAGGTAAAACAAAATGTAAAACTGAACTCTTTCATTGATTCACTTAAATCAGTACAGCTTCATTGATTTATTTATACAAGGAGTTACTATTCTACTTTGTTGACAATTCAGCTATTAATGAGTGGAGTCCAGGTATGTCCACTTTACTTTCCTGCTTTTCAATATTCCAGATCTTGCTTTTCAATATTCTAGATCTTGCTTTAGCCTTTTTTGACTTATTGCAATTCTGGTTTATTCTGACACCCTTTGCGTTCGTCCGTAGAGGAAGAGGGAGCTGAAAATATTGCAGTGTGTAACGCTCTCCATGTCCGTAGAAGAAGAGAGGGAAAGTACTTTGTTAAAGTACTTTGCTTTGTTAAAGTACTTTGTTAAATTATGGCAAAAAAAAAGAAGTACTTTGTTAAGTTACTTTGTGCAAGCTTCAAGAAAAGATGAGGGAAAAGGGGAAAAGTACTTTGTTCAAAATTTTGAAAGTGATGGGGGAAAAGGTGTTAGCTTCCATGGAGATAACGCAATGAAATGATGAACGGTGAGGTGAGAAAGAAAAAGACAACGCTTTCAAAAGAGAGAACATCTTTGTTAATTCGGTTGTTCAATACAAGAGGTAAATGCTCTTTATATAGAGCAACATTAATAAAACCCTAGACTAACCTAGGTAACATGATAAAATACTTAGACTAATATTGATTAAACTAGAAAACATTAGACTAATCTATGTGGTGTTCTCACATACACCCTAGTTCTTCGTTTTCTTGATGTTGTATGTGTTGTATCGTGAAATCCTGGATGCTGATCTGGCAGTGAATTGAATGCCAGATAAGTATGGGATGACGCTTCAGCTCCAACTCCGGTGAACCTGCAAGTAGGGGAGCGCAACAGAGGGGGTGTCTCTGGGTCCCTCTCCGATGCTTAAATGAGTATATGTGTGTATAAAACTCAAAACGTAAAGAACGTATGTAAAGCAAGGGTATTTATAGGGTAAGAGAGATAGAACCGTATAAGGCAGCTAAATATCTTTATGTATATTGAGTTGCTGAAGATTCGGATCGTGGGATATGGCAGTTACTGTGAGATATTGCAGTTACCAAATCTAATCTTTAGTGAATATGTGGCCGAGATACGCGGGATATCATGGCCACCTCCTTATTAACAGTTTTGTGGCCTCTCTTCGGGGCGAGCGCTCTCATTGCGAGCAGTGAGATGTCGCGGCCTTAATAAAGAATGGCGAGCACTCAAGGCGTTCTCAGAGTCCTTGGGCTCGGTTCTAGGTCATTCTATGGAGGCCGGTCCGGTTTGAATGTTACGGGTTTACCCCCTCTATAGTTATTGGGCCTTCGAGGCCTTTTCCTTACTGGGCTGTCACTATCAATATCCAACAGTATGCTCTGACATTCATCCACGGTCTTTGTTTTTCTTGATTTGCTAAAATTTCGACCCCAAACTTCCAATGCTCTTTGCTCGTGACGAATCCCAAGTTTAATCTCGATCAAATCTCCAACCTAATTGAGCCTGCACACCTTCATCTTCAATGAGATACTCCACATTCAAACACAAGATCTTCAAGTTGATATCTAGACGAGAAGATGGAGGATTCAGTCATGCCATCGCGGTGCCATCTCGGTCATATCGCCGTGGTCATGCCGTTGAAGAAGAAACTATTACTAAAATCTGAATTCAACACTTCAAACTTGTATCAAATCTATTGTAAGTCATAAAAACTTGGTTGTGCAAACTCAACGGGATTACACATCTTCTCGTTACTAAGCCAGCAATTCGAAGCAAGTAATTCATCATTAGTTGTAGGGTTTTTAATCAACAAATCTCAGTAAATCTCAGTATGAACCGGCAAATGGTCGAGCACATTATCCATAAAATTCAGTAACGAACCAGGGCCAAAATTCAGCACACACAGCTCAGCATTTTAGAAAACAGCAACATTAACTACTTGTATGAGTACCTCGGATCATGCCTCAGTCATTTCCTGTTCGGTTGTGCTCAGTAGCCTTCTTCTCAGTACTGTTTCTCAGCATCCCCTGCAACTGGTTCCATTTCAGCTGCATCTGTCGCTCCAACTATCAAGAATCTCAGACTTGGACTTATCAGATTCATCATCTCCTGCTGCCTTACTTGCATCAACCATTTTATTATTGTATGCTAGCAGCTTCTTGTTGTATTCTTCCTTCCTCTTTTCAGCCGTGGCCATGTAAGGTGCTTTCTCAGCCTCCGAGAATGACTTCCACTTTTCTCCACCAGCTTTTAATGTATGGAGACAGATAATGTCAACTCTAATGCAGCGGGAAATGTGGGCGCCAATGGGTCTACTGCTGTAAATTCAACAGGACAGAACTCTTTTAATGGTAATGGTCCTTATGCAAGGGTTGGGGCTGCTTCTGGTGGAAGGAGTAATTCCGTATCAAATGCCAATGGTTTCCAATCTTCCAAAATCAACTGATATCCAACACCTATCATTGAAGAACAGCACGCCCAAATAACACAACATCACAGATTCCAAGTATCTCAGCCACAATCTCACCACAGGCACACAGATTTCCAATATCATAAAGGAGCAACAGCATAAACCACATTTTCAGCAGCAACAGCATAAAGGAACAATATCAGCAGCAACAGCATCCATATTTTCAGAGTTATCACCTCCTAAGGCATAAACCAGAGACTCCTTACCAATATTTTCATTGCTGCTGTCCATAAAGATGCCGCTTTTACTGGTCTTCGACATGAATTCAAGCTCTGTTGAGGCAAAGTGGATCCTCAGGAACAGAGCAAAGCTCAAGTGGCATGACCGGGAGGATGTGGCACGCTCAGTCTCTTCATGCACAAACTGCACACGGTCACCGAAGACGCAGGCACAGTGCAAGAATAAGATCGAGTCTATGAAGAAGCGATACCGGTCGGAATCAACAGCTACAGTTGAATCCTTGGCACCACACAGCTGAGCTGTGAGACGATTGAAGATATGCTGAGCTGTGAGACGATTGAATAAAATGCAGAGAAGAGGGCTCTACTGAAAACGCTGAGCTGAGACGAGTGAAGAGATTGAATAGATTTTGCAGCGAAAATTAAAAACCACGATCGCTAAGCTCTGATACCATGTTAGCTTCCATGGAGATAACGCAGTGAAATGATGAATAGTGAGGTGAGAAAGAAAAAGACAACGCTTTCAAAAGAGAGAACATCTTTGTTAATTCGGTTGTTCAATACAAGAGGTAAAGGCTCTTTATATAGAGCAACATTAATAAAACCCTAGACTAACCTAGGTAACATGATAAAACACTTAGACTAATATTGATTAAACTAGAAAACATTAGACTAATCTATGTGGTGTTCTCACAAAAGGCGTGCAAGCTAGGTTGTGTTTTCCCGGCTGAAATAAATGGAGCCGGGATAAATAAATATATATTTTTTTAAATTTGCGGCTTAGATATTTGAGCCGTGAAAATATTTTTTAGAAACAAACCATAAATAATATGGCGGCCCATCCAAAATTGAGCCGTGAATAATCAAATAAATAAATTATTCACGGCTGAAAAAAGGACTTGTGAAAAATAATTTTATTTCTGTTTAATTCGCGGCTCTGACATTTGAGCCGTGAAAAATATATATACATTTTTTTAATACATAAAATGACGGCTCAACCAAGATTGAGACGTGAATAAAAAGATGTTTTAATTATTCATGACTCAACAATATTTGAGCCGTCCTGTTGAGCCGTTATTTCACTATTCTCCCGTAGTGCATACATGCTCTTTGCTATATTATCACCTTGAAATGCAACCTTGTTTACTTACTGAACCAAACTATATATCTATGTCACCAGACTATATATCTATGTCCTATACATTTCAGATCTCCTCCCAGACTTCTCTAAAACACATATCATTAATCACGACACAATTCAGTTTCGTCATTGCTTTTTTTTTTTCCTCTATAATTTTGTTTTATGGTTGATATGATTGACACACCATTTTAATTTTTTTTTTGTTTTTTTTTTATCTTGACAAAAGAGTTTTAGCTATTTTCTTTCCAACACGGTTGGAAGGTTCCAATTTTCATCCTTTCTTTCTCAAGAGATTCTCCATAAGTGACTTTTACAATTTCTTAAGAACTATATTTTTGGAATCAAACTGTGCCTTTTGCCAAGATTATATGAAATATTCAGAATGTTTCTGACATACTGAAGCAGCAGTGATGAGTGAAGAAGTTGGATGACTCCGAGAGGAACTCAAGGATGCACCAGAACATAAACAGTGCTTATTCAATAGAACCCAAGAATGCATAAGGAGAAATAACCATAGAAAAAACATAGGTATGTTCTATATGTTATACAAAGTGAGTTAAAATCAATCATATACCTGGAAAACAAGATGTGATCTCTATGTACTTGCAAACTGCAGACAAAAGAGTTGATGGAATATATCAAGTGAGTGAGCTAACAAGGATATGAAGGTTTACTAAAAAGAACTAAAGGGAAGAAAGAATTCTCCTGAAGCTACGCATGACGGTAAAATACAGGGGACCAAGACTTGAGTAACTCTTGAACTAAAAACACACTAAGCTTCTTCCTGCACGAAATAAACGATTTCTCAGTCAAAGGCTTTGTTAAAATATCAACTAATTGTGCATTAGCTGGAACAAAATTGACAATAATTTCCCCAGATTTGACTTTCTCCCTGATGAAGAACAAGTCAATCTCCACGTGCTTCATCTTGGAATAGTGAATTGGATTATCAGACAAAGCTACGACACTTAGGTTGTCACAGCAAATGACAGGAGGTGAGTGTAAGGAGAGTCCTGCTTCATGAAAAAGAGAGCTGACCCACATAATTTCACAAACAGAGTTTGCAACAACACGAAACTCAGCCTCAACACTTGATCTAGAAACAACAGATTATTTCTTGAAACTCTAAACAATTGTGTTGCCATTAAGGAGCAAATAGTGACCAGACATGAATTTTCTGTCAAGAACATCTCCTCCCCAGTCAACATTAGAGTAACAAACCAAGGACAGTTCACCGGAGGGACTAGCATGTGTGCGAAACATCAAGCCATGATTCAGAGTAGCTTTCACATAACGAATAACATGAAGAACAACTGTCTAGTAACTAGTACAAGGGGCTTGCATATATTGAATCAGTTTGTTTACAACAAAATTGATATCTCGTCTATTGACACAAATATTTTGTAAAGGGTTAATTGTGCTACGATAAAGTGACTCATCATAAAAGAGCTCTCTGCAAGAGTCCATACATGTTCGAGTGACACAAGTACCTATCATAGGCGTAGGAACTCCATTGGCATTGTCTAATCCAACCTTTGAAATTAGAGCTTGAATGTATTTCGTTTGGTTTAACAAAGAAAGTCTGCAACAATGACAACTTCCATGTCGAGGAAATAGTTGAGGCTACCCAAATCCTTGAGCTTGAATTGGGTATTGATGGCCACAACAACATCCTCAACTAGATCAGTAGAAGTTCCAGTGATAACCATGTCATCTACATACACGAGAAGAAGAACAATTTTTTTGTCAAAAGATTTGATGAACAGACAGTTATCTGCGACTGAAACTGTAAAGGAAAGGGAGTGAATAAGAAAGGATTCCAGCTTCTCAAACCAGGCACGGAGACCTTGTTTTAAACCATATAAAGCTCTTTACAATTTACAAACAGATATTACAGATACAGACAAAGTTGCAACCTGCTCAAATCCTAGAGGCTGAACCATATAGACCTCCTCATAAAGCTCTCCTTGGAGAAAGACGTTGTTGATATCCACCTATCGCAAACATCACTTGTGAGTCAGTGAAAGAGATAAAAATATTTGAACTATTGTAGCTTTCACAACAAGACTAAATGTATCTTGAAAGTCAAGACCAGGTTTATTAGAGAACCCTTTTGCAACAAGCCTGGCCTTGTACCGAGCTATGTCCCCATTGGCATGCCTTTTGATTTTGAACAACCATTTGCAGTCTATGGGAATACGACCAAAAGTGATTGGCACAACATACAAAGTATGATTGTCTAGTAATGCATTCATCTTTTCATAAACAATTGTAGCCCACTGAGGAGAAACCAAGGCTTCATGAACAGAAGTTGGTTCCCTATTGATCAAATCAGCAGTGGAAGGACAAAATGGCTGAAGAGACGCTTTGGATCTAATAATCACGGGATGAGTACTGGAAGGGTGATTAGGCTAAGTTGAGGAGCGAAGCAAACTTGCAAACTTTGATTTGGTGAGTATGGGATGAGTGTTCATTGAAGCATAGGCGTGAATAGGAGTAAGAGTTAAAACTGATGGAGTTTGATCTGAAGACGGAACATAACAAGAATGAGAAGGAAGAGATGTCGAAATAAAGACATCCTGATTGAATGGAACAAGAGTTGGCTCACTAGGAACATAATCAGACTCTAAGGAAGAACAAGAGCTATAACACCCTCATTTGTATTACGTGAGGATGGAGAGGAAGGCAAGTTAATGAAAGGAGCAAAATCATCGGAGGTAGGGACAACATGCCATCATGGAAGGTATAGAATTCTGAAATTACGGATCACAAGGGATGAAGAAAGGCTTAGAAGGTGTAATAGATTTTGGATACAATGAGCCAAAGAAGTCACCTTTTTTGTATGCAAAAGGAAACATAGTCTCATGAAAGACTACGTTTCTGGACACTTAAACCCGACCCAGATGAAGACAACTTGTATCCATGATATGTGGAACAATATTCAATGAACCTGAAAGAAAGCTGAAAGAAAGCTTGTGAGTGTGATATGGTCTTAAGTGAGCAAAACAAAGATAGCCAAACACCTTAAGAAAAGAGTAATAAGGTTTTGAATTGAACAGACGTTCATGTGTAGAGCATTTATATAGAACAATATAGGGCAACCAATTGATGATGAGGACTCCTATGAAGAATGTTTTAGTCCAGTAATGCAGAGGGACAAATAATTGAGCTAATAATGTGAGACCAAGCTCCACAATATGACTATGTTTGCGCTCCACCATTCCATTTTGGTGACTTGTGTATGGGCATGTGATTCTATTAACAACACTGCACTAGGATAGATATGCTGATAGAAACTGAAATTCTCGTCCTCCATCTGACTGCACAACCTTCAATGTATATCCTAATTGTTCTCAGCAAGCAGATGAAACTCAACAAAAGACTTGGATGCATCACTCTTCTTTGGCAAGAAATAAATCCAGGTGTACCTACTATAAGCATCAACAATACAAATATAGTAGTTGTTATTGCTGGATGTATAAGGTGAGGGCCACCAAATATCAATTTGAACTAACTCAAGAGGAGTAGAATAAACAGTTTCAGAATATACATGAGGTTGTTTCTTGCTTTTTCCAACCGCACACGCAATACAATCATCATTTTTATGTTTGAAAGGTAAATTATTCAACCGAGAAGTTTGTTAACAACTTGTTGGATGAATGGCCAAGGCGCATATGCCACAAATGAGTAGACTCAAAAGATTTTAATGAAGTAACTAAGCATTGGAAAAGAGAATCAGAAGAACCATCATACAAAGAAACATCATAAGCAGAGTGTTAAGTAACAATAACATTCATAGTAATATCATGTTTGTTACACGAATTAACAGAAGATTCATCACAAACAGAAGTCGATTCAACTAAGGACGGTAAAATGGCTAAATGAGTAGCATGAGTTACAACTGAAGTAACAAACTGAGGTACAAAAATAACAAAAATGAAGCTATAAAGATCCAGCTTATACAAGCCATTCCACTCAAATCCCTGAAACAGCGCCTTGTGAGTCACCACAGAGTCTTTCACATGACAATGAGAGGCATGAAACTCAAAATACACCTGGTTTTCCTTAGAAAATTGAGACACAGAGAGAAGATTCTTAGTAACACAAGGAGTACATAACATGTTATTTAAATGAAGAGGCTTAGAATATGTAGGAATAACTGAGGTGTCTATGGCAGAAATGCGAAAAGTGGTACCATTCCCAACCAGAACTTTACATGGTCTAGTATATGCAGTGGTAATCTGAGGAGTAGGAGAGACATTAGTCAAGTGATTCGTGGCTCCTGAATTGGGATACCAGCTAGCATCTACCTAGACAACTAGAGAGAAACATGCAACATTAGCTTGAGCAAGAGCTTGAGCAGAAGTAGGTGATTGAACATGAGTCAATACTGTTGGTTGAGGGATGGGAACACCAGAGTGGAACATTGTTGGTGCATGAGAATAGGTGCATATAAGGATAGCCAACAAGAATATATGGTGATACAGCACGTAACTGAGGCTGATAGTATGTGGAAATGAATGAAGGTGCAGGGAATGACACAAATGCAGAGGGCACAGGTTTATTGGCATAAGAGGAGTGGTCAATATTAGATGCATCATCCCATTGAGCATAGGTTAGATGAGCTGAGGGAGGGTTCTGACCAGAATTGGAGGATGGATCAGTAACACCTTTGAAGTTAACGTTAAACTTGTGGTAGCACCTATGAACCAAATGATCAAATTTGCCACACAATTGACACTGTATCTTGCTGTTACCATATCCACGACCACTACCCCTACCTGAGTTGGATTGTAGAAAGGGAGGCTAATTGGATTGGTGAAACACAGGTTGATCAGTTGTAGTTCGCAGCAATCCATTACCAATGGATGAAGGAACCTGAAAAATTAGCATTCTCGAACTCGAGGAAACTTTCGATGAAGAGTTCGACAATTGATTAATAGCAAATAATATATTTGCTTGGCGAGCTTTTGCATCCAACAAAACATAACTAATAGATGTTATGTCATAAGGATTACGACTAGCATGAATCACAACCATCACACTGTCAAATTGGCCCATGACACGATTGAGGATGATTGAAATTTGTTGCATCTCCTCAATAGGATGGCCCCAACTGCCAAAATATCACAGGTTTTCTGAATATCATTGAAGTAATCACGCATTGACTGATGAATTAACTTACGTTCTTTTAATCGATCGTCTAAATGCATGATTCTAGTTGTAGAAGATGATGAAAAGTTAGCTAGATGATTACAACGATATACTATTTATAGAAACTAATTTCTATATTCGTACAAAATGATCCTCAAACTATATGCTTAAATGCACATATATCCTAATAAGATTTGGGCCACTTAACATGACCCCTCATCTAAGAGATTCCATTTAGGGAAACTTATTATTAAAATAGTCATAAGGAGACCTGTAGAGGTTGCACTAATTCAAGGTCATCCATATTACTAATTAAGTATCGAAAAGGCACAGAAGCAATATCTGACAGTCGTTCTTTATTGGTGCGTTGGACTATCTTCAATTAATTTGATGGTAATTTTTCATATGTCGTTCCTGATAGGTATTGCACTACATATTATTCGCAACTAGAAAGAGTGCCTCGCCTCGACATATTATGGGTGCTTCAACCAAACAAGGGATGCTTCTCCATTTGCGCGAAAAGAAGGGTTCACTCGAGAACGAATGAAAGCTTTGCCCCGAATCAAACCCAAGGTAATCCCTTGGGATGAATCAGGTGTCACCTCTATCATTAGTGACCTCTCAACTATCAAATGACAAGACAACCATCCATACATATAATATGATTTGATATCTTATCCCTTCCCGATAATTAAAAAGTTACCACGTTAGTTAACCGCAGTAAAAAGTAAATATGATCAACCAATTAACTCCTCCTATAAATACCCCGCATTTACCAATTTTTACTAAGATTGTAATTACTCTCCCATATTATTAAACAGTTCCTAAGACTTGGTAATGACTTAATCATTGGCGAGGAAACAAATAGGCCAACCCAAGCTTGCGGAGCATAAGGAATCACCGACTCCAAGAGATAAAGGAAGATCTGACGTTGTCTGTAGGAAGCTTGAGTAAATATTACAGCCATGGCTCCCCCTAACATAAGAGCAAATACAAAACACCGGGAGGGCTTTGCTAAAACTCGTTCTACAACGTTTAACAACACTTGGAGCCATCATCACTTACGACGCACGCTAACCAATAGTGTCACTATCCGCACTTCAGCCCCTCTAGGTGGACAACGAAGGCCTCAACCTACCACCCCTGTACCTAATAAGGAGTCTCGACATCGAACGATAAAGTATGGGGCTCAGAAGACTTCTGAGAGATAGTATGCGCAGCGGAAACTGCAGAGAGTTGATCGAAGATTCAAGAAGTCGTTGTTGAGTCAAGGGCTTCTGATAACGACTGGGGGCTCGACCATCAAATGATGTGGTCACCAATGGAATGTGGGACATATACCAGCACCTTGGAGATCAATTATAAGAGGAAGTGGTCACATGTGGAGTGTGGTTTATGCGTCGGTGCCTTAGGGGATCTGTCATTAGATGTTGGGTTAAACCTGTGGAGACTGGAATCCTTTGATGGGTTGCTTGACTGGTCGTTTAAGGAGTGGTTCCCTAAGGTGGTTGCAAGTTGCAGATTCAGATGTTGCCTGTGATGTTTTATACATGATCTATTATCTCTACCTGGTGCTTCAATGAGTTTGCATACTATGTCTTTTCGATCAAATTGGTATAGACTTTGCCAATGTTAGAATGAGGATGATTCAGGTTTGAAAAAATCGTCACAGTATGAGGAAATGTGTCAATATCGTGTGAGCAGACTCCTTAGATGAATGGATCAAATGTTCATTTACCTGTAATAAAGGGATAATGGAGGTTGTTTCTCTAGATCTACCTCTAATGGTTAAGTGAGTATAGGGTCCGAACGTAATTACTTAAGAGTTCAGTCATACTGTAAAGAGCATGGACGGTATCTTACTGTTCATTACCTGATTGTAAGATTTGGTGCATGTGATCTCACTGAAGATCGTCGTTAGCTTTACTGATATCATTAACAGTTATAGTGAGGTAAGATTTAGTTTAACTGCGAAATATTTTCTCTTGATCAGCTCTAAGCGAGCATCGTCGTTTTGGAGAAGGGTCCTAGAGATTTAGATTTTTTTGCTAAGTCTTTGTTCGTTAAGAGCGAGTATAGGGTGTGACCTTTGACTTTAGGTATTTAGGTCGACCCTTGTTAGTCATGCACACTTGTGTCCTTCTTGAGTGCATGGATAAAGTACTCGCATCACTGGAGGGAGGTGTTAACTTTTATAGGCCTCGACTTTCTATGCATGTTTGGGGTGAGCTTTAGACGTTCCCCTTATAGAATGGGGATAAATCTATTTGTTCATGTATGAGTCACATGACTTATCTTCAACCAAGGGTGGGTAGATTTGACGTTGTTTGCGGAATCTTCTCTTGGTTCAAGTTATAGTCGGCACATGGGCCCGACACTAATTTCTGAGCATAAGAAAGGAAAAAGAATAATTCGTCCAAAGGTGTGAATCTTGGTAAAAATTCTCTCCCAGCACAGGTTGAACACCGACGACATTACACCCCATGATAGGAGACTGGCCCTTTGCTCAATGGGGCATTGACATCCTGGGAAAATTCCTAACAATACTTAAGAAAATAAAATACATAATCGTTGTGGTTGAATACTTCTGAAAGTGGATCGAGGGAAAGGCGCTGAGCTCTATCACAGAGCTCCTAGTAATAAAATTCCTAAGGGCTAAAATATTATCGCGGTATGAGGTTCCCTGAATCCTCATAGGCGAAAAACGGACATCAATTTGTGGGAAAAAAACTTAAGTCGTTATGTGAATATCTGAAGATTGACAATTGATTCAGGTCAGCAAGAGGAAGAAGCCTACAAGGTCATCTTAACCATACTAAAATAGAGGGTCACCGCCCTAAGAAGCAAATGGCAGAGTAACTTGGCGACATACTCTGGGCTATTTGAACAGTACCTAAATTTGGCACTAGTGAAAGTCCTTTTGAGCTTATTTATGGAAATGAAGCGGTCATCGAAGTCAAAGTTGCGATAACCTCCCACAAGGTACATCACTTGACAGAGGAGCCAATAATATAGAAAGGTCTTTTCTAGTAGATGCCTGGAGGATGGTTTGTGGAGGATACAACTGACGGTTGAAACCTGGATAAACAATCCCTCTATGTGCGTGGGGTTATGAGAAACGATGGAGGTTGAAGGAAATATAGGAAAAAATAAGACTCACCAGAACTTGATACTTCAATAGAAATGTTAGCGCTCGACAATTCTTCAAAAGGGAGATGGTTATGAGGCGTGACAAACTCACCAACCTGCACCAACGTAACAAACTGTCCGCAAAATGGGAAGTACCTTACAAGATCATCAAAATCGTGACACCAGGCTCATAAATTACCTTGCCATTTTATTGGCAAGCACTTAAAAGAGTCCTTGGATGATTTAATGGTATATATTCCTTACATGTTTGGTAAAGATTTATTGCATGAGTGTTCTTCATAATTAACATTTGCAATTCAAATACAAAAGTACCATATGATTAAGCAAATAACATCTACCAAGAGCAAGAATCCTAAAAACGTCGCCTGAACGATTAAACTAAAAGTCATCTTATAACTAGGCGTAACAACAAAAATTTCGTTATAACTCTCAACTAATACCATATAAAAACCGAGAGCATAAAAACTTGTTATAGTGATCGATTTAAGATCACCCTATAACCAATCAACTAAAGACTTGTTATAACGATCTCCTTAAGACCACCCTATCATAAAGCAAACTAAAGACTTGTCATAGAGGTCGACTTAACATCACCCTATAAGAAAGCAACAAAAGATTTATTGTAGGAGTCAACATAAGAATGCCCTATAACCAAGCAAATTAAGGGGTTGTTATAGCAGTAGACTTAGGAGCACCCAATAACATGGCAATCTAAATATTTGATATAGAGGTCGACTTAAGATCACCTTATAACAAAGAAAATTAAACACTAGTTATAGCAGTTGACTTAAGATCACCACATAATCAAGAACACTAAAGACTTATTAGAGTGGTTAACTAGATCACCTTATACAATGCAAACAAAAATATGTTATAACGGTCTAGTTAAGTTGACCCTATAAAAGAGCAACTAGAGACTTATTTTAGTGGCCCACATAAGATCACCCTTAAACAAATGGTCATTGCCTCAATCAACTCAAAATCAAGCTCGGTCGGAATCTCTTTTCGCTTAGTATTCAAGAGAAATGTTAGGCCTAGGCGTTGAATTCATCTTGAAACACGAAGACCCACAAACGCCACTAGAGCTGACCATCCTAGGGAGAAAATAAGTCACGCAGCTCGCCCGTGATGAGATCGAGTTATCCCCAACCTCCGAGGTGAATATCTTGAGCTCACCCCCAACATGCATATAATGGCTAGGCCTATGAGTATTGTCATTTCCCTCCAATAAGGCAATTACTTTATCATTGCTCTTTACAAGGATAGGATTTTAGGGTGTACCTAACTTCCTAAAATTGAGACCAACACCTCGTGCTCTCCCTCAACAAGCAAATACCTAGGTAAAAGGTAAGTCGCCTGAATCCTCCTCCATAACAACGACGCTTCCTAGACCCAAACTCACGTACCATGTTTAATAGTGACAGTAACTGTTAATGCATAATAAAAGTATAGATATCAACAAACGTAACCACGATACTCAGCAATATCATAAGCACTAAACTTCAAATCTCAAGTATTGCATCATAAGATGAAAAATCGTCCTAGATTTAAACACACAGTCGCCATCCTCTTTAAAAAATTCATTCAGAATTACATGCATTTGAACCCTATACTCACTTAAGCATCGTAAAGGGATCGAAACGTAAAGGGATCGAATGAATAAACTCCATTTTTCTTTTTGTGTAGGTTTAAGCATTTCCTATTCTGTCCTCCGACAAGTATTCCCAGGTTATATTGGCATGCTTCCCGATATTTCTGAGTTTTTCCGACCTGGGTCAATCTCGTTCCAACAGTGTCAACAATAAAAAATTAGGTGATGAAAACATCTTTATTCCTCCTCTTTCTCGGGATCCAAGCCAAATATCTTAAGGCCAACTAACTTTATTAAAGCGGTGAAATTTTGGGAATTAGCAAACCTCAATACCCAAGATACCCCATCTTCTTAGATTAGAAAGCAACACTAAGTTTTTGATCTATCATCCTATCAACGAAGAGGAGACGATCTTTTACGTCAATCTCTCTGCTTTCCTTGTTACCGCAATATCTTCCATTTTTGCTAGTACTACGGGGTTGAGCCAACCTAATGTAACCCCAACGCCCTACATATGTGGGTTGATTTTAAGGTTCAGTGCTATCTCTGTGGTTGACCTTATTCATTTCCCTTTTTCGCTATTTTTATCATCTTCAAAATAACTCCTTCGAGATTTTTTGTTTGTTAAACCCTTTTTACATTTGTTAGTACGTGGTCATTAAAATCAACTGAAAACCCAATATTTCTTTTTTAGACTTGGCTTCTCCTTGTGTTTAGGGATGCCTAAGATGGATCCTGCCCCTCTTAATGAGATGTTATCTAGTTATGATAGAAAGGCATAGAACCTTATGTATCTAGAACACGTCCGTATTTTTCCCACTTATTAAAAAGGGATATACTATCATGAACTGACGTTACGTTCCTTGTTTAGGCAACCTAGTGACATATCTTCATGTTGTTCATGAAACTCCTCCACAAGATGAACGGTCGACGACACCCAGTGTGGATGAGTTGGTTGAGAAGTATGACGATTTTCGCTTCAATATTGAGAGGTATCTCTATGAAAAGGATGTAAGCAACGCCAGTCTACGGAGTCATCGCAACACTTGCGAAAGGTGAGGAAGTAAGAGGTTAAATGTTGGAACAAGTCAACAAAGCAATTGTTAGAATAAGTCAACAAAGCCATGAAATTAAAAACTATTGTCAAAAGTAAAACAGTAATATTTGACAATCTGTGTTCTAATGTAATGATGACTGTAGCTACTAAATAGATAGGCAAGAGTTGTATAAGAATACCTGAATGTCTGAATTGAATGTAATTGAGCTGTAAATTCCAGATATGAATGTCAAAATTACCCGTGTTAACATGGTATCAAAGCAGGTCCACAATCCATATAGGATTGGGAGTTTTTCTGGCTCATCATATACCAGAATAATACTCGATCCAACCATCCATGTTCGACAACGAAAGCCAACATTCCCAAACCCAAATGGGTTCAGGTCTAAGTGAAGATAACCTAACCCTCAAAATAGCCAACATCTTAAAAAATTGGCTCAATCTCAGCCACAAACCAGGAAAAAACCCTACCAGAAACCGTCACAGTGAGCATAAAGCTCATCAGCCAAAATTACCATCTATGGGCCAGATTGATGGAATTTGCAATCCGGGGAAGGGGATGATTGCATCACATAACCTGGGATCCGAAACCCCCAAGCAGATCCGACCCAGGTTATGAGAGGTGAAAACAAGACAACCTCATCGTATTCTCATGGATGATTCAAAACACAGGGCCACAATTAGCAAATAATGTGGCTCACTATCCTACTTCCCGGGATTTAAGGAAGGCATTGCAAACGACTTATGGGAGTGGTAAGGACTGACTACAAATTTTCGATCTTCATAATAGGGCTGCGAAAATGATGAAGGGATTAGTTACACTCGAAGATTTCTGGCTTTCGATACAATCCCTATGGGGAAAGATCGAAGCCAGGAGGCCAAACCCTATGGTATGTAGTCAAGATATAACTTCCCATAACCAGATTTGGAACGAGACCAAGCTGTATCAATTCTAAGGTGGAATTGATCCCAAATACGATGGAATCAAACATGAAATGCTACGGTCGGACCGACTCGCTTGAGTCAGAAAGGAGGTCGCCCGACTCTACATCATGGAAGCGGCCACGACCGACGGAATATCATCGGGGTCAGGTTCGGGACTAGGCGAGGGTCTACTATCTAGGGGCAATTGGACCGAAATCGAAGCAATAGTCGCGGCCTCAGCAAATTCGGCGAAAGAATGATGGACCATGACTAATCGGTCTAACACAACCGTGAAACCCGACGGATCTTCTTCCCTAATTGACAAGAACAAGTTAAAATGTACTCACTGCGGGATGAATCGGCACACGAAGGAAGGGTGCTTCAAGCTGGTCGGATATTCCGACTGGTGGGACGAGAGCCGCAAGGAAAAGGAGCGGAGTCGTACCGCCGTTGTGGTGGGCATCTCGGTGGCCACCAACACCCACAGTGGAAATGAAGAGTGATCCGCAACAATTCGCTGAACTCCTCAGTAGACTCCAGCATACGAAGTGGACCCGTCCTTCGCCATAATCGCAGGAAGCAGACGCAACGGAGGCAACAACGGGAACTCTAGGAGCCACGACACAGAAAGGAGCTTCAGACCGAATGGAGGGGGCTGCTGGAATGAAAACGGCTGCAATGAAGGTAAAGGGATTTGGATTTTGCATCCAAGTCCCGTCACTTTAAACCCTAGCGAATCTGGACCAGAAGTTATAAAAAATCACAAAATCGCCCAAATTAATTTCGGTTCAGTCCCTGATTTTTTAAAGCATGCATATTCTGTCCAGAAAGATATACTTAAAAATCACCAGTGGATTTTTTACTGTGGGGCAACCGATACTATGACATTTGATGCTTGTGATATTAAGAATATTATGAAGTCCCGGATTGAATATATTCATACTGCAGATGGGGCGAATGCCCAAGTGACGGGAATGGGATCATTAGAAATTTCCCCAACCTTGAGAATATCAAATTGTCTCTTTGTTCTAGCTCTCTCAAATAAATTATTATTTGTGTCTTATGTCACTAAAGAACCGAATTGCACTATGGTGATGAACCCGAATTTTTGCATACTGCAAGATATCCAAATGGTAGTGATTATTGGGTGTGTCACTGAACGCGTTGGTCTGTACTACGTTGATTATTTTTTATTATTTGTCGATGACTGCACTCGTATAACGTGGGTGTATTTTTTAAAATAAAAATATGAAGTGTTTGACAAATTCACTCACGTCTTTCAAATTATCCAAAAACAGTTTCAGAAAAACATTCAAGTCCTTCGGTGTGATAATGGGGGTGAATTTGCCAATCAACAGATGAAAAAATTCTTTTATGAAAAAGTAATTATTCAGCAAACTTCTTGTCCGCATACTCCGGAACAAAATGGTGTGGCTGATAGAAAATATCGAATTCCCCTCGAAATGACAAGAGCCTTACTTATTGAGTCAAAAGTTCCTAAAGCATTCTGGCCTGAAGCTGTTGCTACGGCAACATATCTCCTTAATCGTCTTCCTACAAAAATCCTAATTCTCAAAACACTCATTCAGAGTCTCTTTGAATTGACCAAAGTACCCCCGACCCTCAGTTTAAATCCTCGAGTCTTTGGTTGCTCTGTGTTTGTCCACATACCTAAGATTGACCGGACCAAATTTGATCTGTGTGCAGTTAAATGTGTGTTTGTCGGATATGAAGTTAATCAAAAGGGGTATCGGTGTTATTATCCTAAAACTCGTCGCATATTCACCACTATGATTTGTGATTTTCTTGAAACATTATATTTTTATCACCTGTCCAGTGGTCAAGGGGGGAGTCTTATAGTTGATCCACTGGAATGGGTATGCAATCCAAATATCTCCTATGACAGACAAAGCCTCTCCAATGAAAAAACAAAGGAGCAAGATAGTCCAACTATCGAGACAACCTCTGGTACGCCAGTATCAAGCACTGAACTAACTGTCACAACCAGTATTTCACCACCATTTGAGGTATCTGAGGTAAGCCCGGTAAGTTCATCCGAAACTCAAAATACCAATATTTTGAGTGAAGAACCAGGTGAACAAGGGGATATAATGATTGGACGATATAAGTTCTCCAAGAGAGAATCGAGGAAGGCCACCTAAGGGGTACACACTAGAACGAAAGTCAAGCAGATCAAGGTATCCAGTGGCAAATGCGGCAAGGGGGAGGTTAAGTGAGGAGGCGAAGGCATTCACAATGTCTATTCTCACAAAAGAAGTCCCACGAACAATCAACGAAACTCAACAGTCAAAGAATTGGCAACGAGCTATGGATATTGAAATGGAGGCACTACATAAAAATAAGACGTGAGAAATGTGCAATTACAAGGTGGAAAGAAGCCAGTAGGGTACATGTGGGTGTATACTATCAAATATAAGCAATATGGGCCCATCGATAGATACAAAGCGAGATTGTGACAAAAGGATATACTCAGACATACAGGATTGATTATTCCGAGACATTCTCGCCGGTAGCCAAGATAGACACAATCAGAGTATCACTTTCTATAGCCGCAAATAAAGATTGGACGCTCCACCAGTTCAATGTAAAGAATGCATTCCTCAATGGAGATCTCGAAGAAGAAGTGTATATGGAAGTCCCTCCAGGATACAAGTATGAGAGTCAGGAAGAAAAGGTGTGCCGATTAAAAAAGGCACTCTATGGTCTGAAACAATCTCCTCGAGCAATGTTTGGGAGGTTTATTATAGCCATGAAAAAATATGGGTGTCAACAAGGCAAGTGTTAGAATAAGTCAACAAAGCCAAGAAATTAGGAAATATTGTCAAAAGTAAATCTGTAATATTTGACAATCTGTGTTCTAATGTAATGATGGCTAAAGCTACTAAATAGATAGGCAAGGGTTGTATAAGAATACCTGAATGTCTGAATTTAATGTAATTGAGCTGTAAATTCTAGATATGAATGTCAGTATTACTTGTGTTAACTGTAAATCCCTACAATTGAAATAACTAAGGCTTCATATACTGACAGGGATGACCCTCCTGTTGAGTCTGAGATTCCCAGGTGCTGACTTGGCACTGAATTAAATATCAAAGAGTTGATGATCACGCGCTTTCGCCTGAGCTCCGATAAACCTGCAAGAAGGGGATCGCAACAGAGAGGGTGCCTCTAGGTTCCACTCCGATGCTTAAATGAGTATACTGTGTGTATGAACTCAAAACGTAATGAACGTATGTAAATCAAGAGTATTTATAGAGTTGGGAGATCAAACCGTTATAGACAGCTGAATATCTTTGTGAATATTGTGCCGGTAAAGATTAGAATATGAGGTATTACGGTTATGGAGTAATGTTGTAGTTACCGTATATAATCTTTATAGAATATGTGCCTGATATACGCGGGATATTGTGGCCATACACTTGATGTCGGTTTGTGGGACCAGAGTTGAGAGGTTTAACTTTCTTGGGGAGCGCTCTCATGGCGAGCAGTAGGAGGTTTTGGCCTTAGCCGATGGCGACCTGATATAGAGATTTGACGTCCACTTTAGTTTGGGTTTGGTACTGGACCTCTTTGTGAGTGTCAGCCTACCCTTACTGTGGACTGACCCGGTTCTGAATGATATGGGTTTTACCCCGTGCGAAATTATTGGGTCTTCGAGGCCTTTCCCGTATTGGGCCGTCACTATCAATACCCAACACCTCCCTATGGCAAAACATATTTATACCTAGACTTTGAATCTGTTGAGGATTTGGTGCGACGCCACCTCCCCTCTATTACCATTGCAAGTCCTTCTAATGTTAACTCAGGAGGAAGCTAAGGAAACGGTGCTACTGAGGAAGGAGCTCCCTTGTAGGCTTGTGGAAGCAGTGGAAAACTTTTAGTCAGGCCCAAAATTTGGGATCCCTACTCAACTCCACTACAAAGAAATGATCGTCGAACAGTTCTACAATCTGTTGACTTAAATTAAGGCAATAAATGCCAACTTCCCTCGTGGATGACTCGTCTCTATGGAAGATTATCTTGCTTGGGAGTTCGAAGGGGAGTTGAGAGCTCGCCAATAACCTCATGAAGGGAAGTCTAGTGACTCCTTCATCGCCAGCATAAGAATTAATCTGTGTCAGAAGGCTTATTAAAGAGGTTGAAGGCATCGCCTACGACTTAAGCTTGAGTAGTTCCGCAGTTGGCTTTTAGTCTCTTTTGATTGCTATTACCTTTTGAATAAAGTTAATGAATGATTCTAGTCGAAACCTTGGATTTGTTAAGTAGACACCGTGTATATCTCGAATAAAAATAAGTTAAATGTCATTGCTTTTAAGTTGATTTAGTGTTATTAACTCAATCAACCTATTATTTCATTAAGTTATGAGAGTGACATAAGTCGACACCTTGATATTATTAAGGCTTTACATATATAGTGTTACGTTTTCTAATAGTAGAATTTTTCAAATGTTTCACATTGAAAGTATTTTTTAGTTTCTTGCCTTGCATATCCTCTAGCATATATGCTTTAGGCTATGCAACATAGACAACCTTAAAGGACCCTTCCCATTTATGGGAATATTTGTTGATTTTGTCTTGGTGTCCAGTTTTTTTCTTCTCCATATCATTTCCCCAGCTGAAAATTTATGAACGATGACGCACCAATTATAGCAATGGACATTTTGGCTTTCATTTCTCTTGATGCCCAACATCTTTTGTCAGCTAAGTTGAATTTGAGTCATCGCTCGTCATTATTAACATCTGACGCCACCTTTGTTTTGACTAGGGTCACTTCTTCTGATCAATACATTATTAACTTTTTATGAGTTATCTTGATGGGCCCATTAAATATTTTCCTATTTTTAGAACCTTTTTCATCTAAGGCTTCAATTATTTTTATATAAATGTCTATGCCAACCTTATTTGTGACCTATGCGTGTCAATTTGTTATGGTGTATCTCACTTTTAGCTTTTGCCCTGCAAACTATGGACCAAATTCACGGAACTCGGATTTCACTAACTCGGATTTCGGGACCTAATGCATTCCTGCATTTTAAGAACTTATGACCTAGAACTATGTCGTATATGCTAAGGATTTCGCTTGAACCCACTCTGAGAAGTAGTCCACAACGACAATTATGTAGGTTAGTTAATTTGGTGACCTTGGTAGGGGTCCGGCTAAGTCAATGCCCCATTGTGCATATGGTCATTTGTTTGGGGTTTGGACCAATCCACTGGTGGATGCCCAGTCCCCTTGTTGAATATTTTGACAAAGGTTGCATGCTTGCGCGAGAGTCGTCGCTTCTTTACTCATGGTTGACCAGTACTAATCTTATCTCAAGGTCTTTCTCCCTTCTGACATGCGGCGTAGCCTTCATGCATATCCTTGAGAATGCGTTCATTTTTCTATCTTCGACATCGTCGAGTGTTATCACCCCCTTTTCAAGAAAACTACATATGGGTGTCATCTGTTTATTCATTTCATTTTTAGGCAGCTGCTACCTATATGACTGGACATAAGTTTATTTATATGAAGTGTACCTCCTTTAAGAGTGGCACAACACGATCATATTTATTGAGGGCATTAGCCTCTTGGATTTCTTCTCTTGGAATGGATTTAATTTATATTGTGATGATTCTCCTAATCAATGATTTGGCTTCACTCAAATATTTCTTCAACTTTGTTTTCCCTTAGTTGCATATTCTACTTAAACTTGATTGATAACCAGTTGAGAATCACATTTAAATCTTACGGAGGCGGGCCATACTAGTTTGGCTAGTCAGAGTCCGCTAATATGGGCTTCGTATTCTGCTTCATTATTATGGCTTTGATGGTCAGGGCAATTGCATATTTTAATCGCTCACCTCAATTTGGTGAAGTCAACATCAACCCTGCACCCAAGCCTTCCACAGACAAAGATCCATGTGTGTAAAGTTTCCAAGTTTTCTTAGGAAGTTCTCCTTCCTTTCGATTATCAGAAATGCGGCGGCCTCTTGAGAAGTGAGTCATATCGGCTCTGCTATAAAGTAGGTGAATGCATGAGCTTTAATGGATGTTCATGGGTGAAATTAATTCTCAATTCACTCGACTATACTGCCCATTGGATCATTCTACCTGAGGCATTGAGGGTTTATAAGAAATGTTTCAAACGTTGGTTTTCAGGAAAGTGATGTTATGTACATGAAAGTAGGGGCGAAGCTTCATAGTCGAGAAAACCAATGCATAAATATAAGTCTAAATTTCTAGATAGTTTATTTCAAGCTTTGAGAAAATATTGCTTACATAATATACTTGAAGTTGACCCTTAGCATCTTCATTCACTAAATCAGAGCTTACAACCATAAAGCTAATGATTAAGTAATGGTATAAAGTGTCATCGGTTCTCAGTCTGCCGAGTGGCGACAAAGTTTTCATGTGATTCTTCCACGACTAGAAGGGCTCTTCATATTCAAGCATTCACTCGAACTGTTTGTTTGCTCATAATACTTTCGCGAAGGGGAAGAAATTTTCTCCATACTTGATTAAGATCCTCCCAAGGGAGACAAGGCATCATTCAGACACTGCACCTCTTTGTTGCAGGTGGGGGCAACCTCATCTATTCAGGTGCACTAGGCTTTTTCGGATTGACCTCAAACCTCATATGGCTTACCATGAAGCCCAAGAACTTGCCCAAGTTAGCACCAAACGCGCACTAGGAAAGATTGAGTCAAACATCATGAAGCCTCATTTTGTGAAAAAGCATGTTCCAAGTCTCTTTGGTGGTTGACTACAACCTTGGATTTGTCTATCATGATGTCGAGGTATGCTTCGATAGAGTCCCCTATAATGTCAGTGAATATCTTATTAACCATCCTTTAGTAGGTGACCAAATGGTCAATGTGTGACAAGCGATACCAATCGTTGGGTCATGCCTTATTCAGATCCCTTAAGTCGAAGCACATCCGCCAATTTCTAGTGAACTTCCTCACAATCACGGGGTTGGTCTCCTAGTCCTAGAACCTAATCTCTTTAACAAAGTTGGCGTTGAACAATTTCACAACTTCAACCTTGATGGCTAGTTGTGTCTCATCACCCATTGGCATCTTGCTTTGAGTGGTGGGTTTGACAAGAGGGTTAATTTTCATCTCGTAGGTGATAACTGAGATGGCGATTCCTAGCATGTCGCTTGGAATCCAAGTAAACAACTAATTGATTCTCTGTAAAAGCTCAATCAAGGCTTTGAATTGTTTGAGAGGGACCATCGCTCCTTTCTTCATGACCCTTTCAGGTTAATCGATCTAATCTTGATTAACTCTTGAACATGGGGTTTTTATTTATTTGAATAGACAATGTTTTCTTTTGGTTGTGGTGCCTCATGGAAATCACATAGCAACACCTCGATGTGGGTTGGTCGCCTCTAACTTCTCCAGCCTCATGGGGTTTTGTGAACTTCATGTTTTGGTAGGGGGTCGAGGCGATAATTTTTTGGCTGTTCACGGTGGTGCGACCCAAAATGATGTTGTATGAGTTGGTAGTGTCGACAACTATTAAGATGACCTTAATCCTCAGAATCTTCCATCCCACCCACAGAACCACGGGAAGGTTGATCACCCGAAGTAGGTAGGTGGTCCTTCCCGCAAATCCGATTAGCGCGAAGTCCACCATCTTGAAGTCCATCTTCATCTTCCCCAAGGCTTGTAAGACATCATGGAATAAAACATCCATTGAAATTTCAAAATCCACCAACGCCATCTTCACGTTAAAGCCATTGATCTCCATTGTGATGACCAAAGCATCATCGTGAGGGCTGGTGACAGGCTCGATGTCCTTATCCATGAAGGAGATGACAATCGTATCGAGTCGTGTCTAATCGTATCGTGTTATTAATCGTGTAATGTCTAAACATGTCCCGTGTCTAAACAGATAAGTCTTAAACGTGTCTCAAAACTTCAGACACGAACACGACACGATTAACTAACAGATCACACGGGACACGATTAACTTTTTTGAAAAACAAATGTCGGGTTATACGACATGACACGATTTGACACGACACGAACTTATACACGATACGAAACAACACGAGTAAACACGACCCAAAACTGATAATAATGACACGATTAAACACGAAATTCAGTAATTTTACCTATTTTTTATAACACAAAATTACTTACTATATAATCAGTAATTAGAGGATTAGTAGCATTTACAGAAGCACCAATGTACTCCCTAAAGAAATCAACGAGAACCTCTTCAGATTGAGGACTTCTACACTTAATATTAACTTTCTTATTGTCTACTTTTAAACCCGAAAAGTAATGGAAATTTCTTCATAAGTATGGTTATTAATGTACCCTTCCTAACGCCAGAACAAGAATGTTATTTACATACATGCTGATATTTACCTACAAGGACAGAAGAAGAAACATTAAGATTTCTATTGAACAAGAGGCATTTATGTTCAAACAACTTGCTTGCTTTTGCTTTCATTTTGTTCCAAGATACTCATCAAAACGCTTACTCCTTCATATAATCATGTTCAACATTGTATACCCCACCAATTGAAGTAGAAGAAAAACAAGATTTACCGTTGGAAGGCAACTGCCAATGTTGCTCATTTTTGAATCAATACACCCAAAAGTTGAACGTTGCATTACAAGAGTCCCAAATGCTGCTTGTGTTTGAGAATTCACATAATACATACTGTAGAAAGACAGCAACATGATGAGCACTAAATGGAGCACACTGGGACACCTAAAAACTAAGAAACACATAAGATTCTTCGATAGAAAGTAATGCAATATTGCACACCTGTGTTAGATCTTGCAAGGTCTCTTGATGTCGTGTCATATGTTTTGCAAAAGTCTCAAATTGCAGCAGAATATGCAGTTAAATCTCAAATTGAGCATACAAAAGAGAGTTTACACCAAAACCCAAGACTCGAACTTTCAACTTATTCTAAGGTTTCCTCAACGCAACCAAAACGTTAAAGGAAACAACTTTGTGCGGAAATGAGCAATATAATGAAGATTAACCGTCTTCATAACCAAGTAATACCTTCTAAGATTGTTAAGATAGGATTGCAGTCCTACGGATCGATTGTGATAAACACCCCTACGACTACGAGGACTTCTCGGTGAGAACTTGCAGCTCGGGACGGCAGCTCTCTATGAGAAGTGAAAATGGAGAGTGTCTCTATTGCTTCAATTCTAAAAATGTTGAAATAAAAAAGTGATACGTTGAAAATGAATAAGTTGAAGTTGCTTGTGAAAGTAAGTTGCAGTCTGAGGCTGCAAGATTAGACAAGCATTTCTTTTCATACCGTTGGACTGTTTTCAATCCAACGGTGAATAAGTGTATAAATTTATATGTGTATAAACGTGTTACGATTAAACACGATTAGTTAGATGGTTAGTTAGATGGCTTCTTCTTTGGCAGATTCTTGTGTCCAAGTGGATAATTTAATACTTATCTACTAGCTTGGGCCTGATGAGGATTCTTTTACGTATGTCTTGCATCGATAGCTTGAATTTCCTTGATTTTCTTTATCTTTACTGATTGTGTGTGTAATCTTCATTATTATATTGAATTTCTGAATAATTCTTCCTTTGGGTGATTTATGTGAGAAAAAAAAAGTTATCGATTCAGTTTTTCGTATCTGTTTGGTTTCGGGTTTTGTTGTATCGAGTATGTTGTCATGCGTGAGACCACAGGATTATTTATGAGAGACACCTAAACACATGGTAGCCCATTTTCTAAGATTTTGGTAGCTTAGATTGAATAATACACATTTACTAAGAATTCATTCTCGTGTAATTTGTTTTAGTGGCTGAAACATATTTTAATGACAACTTAGTAGCGTGTTCTTATTGTACTTAGCTTCTTAACTGATCAACGGATGATTATACCTAATTTAACATCTTGATGATGGATTTGTATATGAAACTTTTCCTTTCCAGATCCTTTATCTCTCATTAGAGATCACCGAGCAAAGGAAAAATTCTGAGTGATCGAGGCATTGCTGTCCGATCTTTTAATGTTGATTTCCTCTATGTGTCATGGGAAGTAAAGGATGAACAAGGTTGTGCCTTAACTTTGCGGCCTTCACTTGTGTTATTATGTGGTTGAACTATTGTGTTAAGATGTCTAGTGTTATGAACTGTGTTTGAGATTATTGTGTTATATCATTTTGTTATTGTATTTATTGTGTTTCCTTTCTATCTGATCACATGATATTATTGGAGTTTGTAGGCGATCGTGAACTAGAGACAGGGATGAAGTTCATAGTTCCGACATTCCAAATTCACAACCATCTCAAGTATAAAAGCGTATTAGTTTTAGGTCTTCAAATTTATTATAAGTTTGTAGTTTGGATGTTTATTAAAATGTAAAAATTTACTTTCATAAATAGTATATTATGTTTTTTAAAATGTATTGTGTAGTTCATATCCTACAACAATTAATGGAATTGACTACGAACGTCGTGGAGGTTAATATCATAGGATTTGTTACAACTGTCATCGTATCGCAGATCTACATTTTTTACGACACAGATAATGAAAATTGTTTCTAATCAAAGGCAACAACGCAAAGTCGTGTTTAAATCACTACTTTAACGACTGATAGTTTTCATCAGTAATAGTGAGCTATAATATCGACAAGGTGTAGTCTCATTTGAACTGTGTTTAAAAACAACCTAGTGTCGTTGTAAAAGTGGAATGGGGAGTGTCATTCTGACAGTGGCAGACCTTTGGCAACGGACATTTGTCGTAGTTATAACTTTTAACGATGGGGGCTAGCGTCACGAAGATTTCGTTGTCGTTAAAAGATAACAATGGTATTTATGCATTTAGCAACACTTTTTGGCCGACGCTAAAGCTCGAGTTTTTTGTAGTGAATGGTGTCGAGAGAGTTAAAAAGGTTCGCCTTCAGGTTTTGCAAAGACAGTTCGAGCTTTGTCAGATGGAGAGCTCGGAGTCAGTATCAAATTATTTCTCGAGGATATTGAATCTTGTTAACCAAATGAAGAACAATTGTGAGACAATAAGTGATCCACAAATTGTTGAGAAGGTTCTTTACTCACTTACCTTGAAGTTTGAGTATATTGTTACGACAATCAATAAAATTAAAAGATTGATCCACAATGATAGTGAATGAGTTGATGGGTTCTCTTCAAGTGCATGAGCAATGACTCAAGCAAAACCGTCAAGGAAGCTTTGCAAATTCAATTGACATTGCGAGATGATAAAGAGAAGCAATCCAGCTACTCTAATTGGAAGGAGGGAAAATTCAAGATTTAAGGTCTTAAAGATCATAAGTCTATAAAAATAAGAGGCATGTTCGAGATTCAATGTTTCCGCTGCAAGAAATTTGGCCATTTCAAGTTGCAAAGCAAGTAAGGGGGAAGGTAAGTCTCATTATTCTAAAACTCCATTGATCGTTGAAAGTAATGACGAGATGGAGAAAACCTTGTTATGCATGTGATGTTTCAGTGGAAGACCAAAATAATGTTTGATTTCTAGACACTGGTTATAGTAATCATATGTGTGGTGAGAAAACTATATTATTGTCATTGGATGAGTCTTTTAGATCAGAAGTGAAATTTGGGAACAATACGAGAATTCGTGTCCCGGGAAAAGGGCACATTCTCATCAACGAAACAGATGGGTCCAAACAACATATTTCATGCCTGTATTATGTTCGAGGGCTCTACTTGAACCTTCTATGTATGGAACAACTATCTGAGTGAGGCTATGATTTGTAGATTCATGACGGGATATGTACCATTAAAGGTAATCGTCATCGGTTGATTGTGAAGGTGAAGATGTCACCTAATCGTCTTTTTCCTTTAAATGCCAGGTATGTCACTTCTTGTTTAGGTTCTCCCATAGAAGATTCCTCTTGATTGTTCCACAAGTGCTTTATTCATTTAAATTTTAACAGTCTAGAGTTATTAACTCGAAAGAAGATGGTGTCGGACTTACCTCTCATTTCTTCTCTGAAATAATGTGTGTGAGACAGGTGCTATCAAAAAGAAGTTTAGAGAATCATTTCCATCAAGAACATCATGGAGGGCGACGAAGACAGTGGGGCTAATTCACTCTGACATTTGTGGGTTGATGGAGGTACCTTCAAATCGAGCGTATAAGTATTTCCCGACTTTCATTGATGATCTAAGCCAATAAAAACATATGTTTACTTCTTAAAGCACAAGTTAGAGATGATTGATGTTTTTAAGGAGTTTAAAGTCTGTGTTGAGACACAAAGTGGGAACAGAGTAAAGACTTTGCGGACGGACCAAGGCACTGAGTATCTTGTGGGTGATGGATTATTTTAAAAAAATCAAGAATTAAACACTAGTTGACAGCGAGGTACACACCTCAACAAAATGGTGTTGTTGAGAGAAATATTCTAACCACTTTGGATATCGACTGCTTCATGTTACGAACAAAAACGATGCCAAAGCAGTTTTGGACGGAGGCAGTTGCGTGTGCAATCGCATTCCTTCCGTTTCACACTTACGTTTGTTCGGTTGTATTTTGTATGCATATGTATGTTTATTCTTTATAGAGATACCACAAAGGGTTACTGAATGTTTCATGCGATGACAGAGAAAGTAATTATTAGCATAGATGTCACCTTTGATGAACAAAGTGAATGGGATTGGAGTGTTGAGGAAAATAAGTTGTTTGACTTCTGCAAATCTATCACGAGAGAGTCCATTATTTGGACAACCAACTCCAAAAGCATCTTTTCAGCGACCTCAGCAACAACGATTCTTACCATCTCGATTGCAAGACTATGTTTGCATTATTGGGTGATTGTGATCCACAGACATATGTTGAAGTCTCAATAGATGAAACGTGGGTTCAGCATATGGATGAGGAGATTTGTGCAATCGAGAGGAATGACACGTGGGAGTTACCGAATCTTCCATACGTTGAGAACCAAATTGGTCTAAAGATGGTATACAAGACAAAGTATAAAACTAATGGAGATGTCGACAATTTGAAAGAAGGTTTGGGGGTTAAAGCTTACAAGAAAAAACAATTGATTGACTACTTTGAGGTGTTTGCACCAGTTGTTCGGATAGACACTATTCAAATGATTATTTCTCTTGTTGCACAAAGAAATTCGAGAATATACCAAATGGATGTTAAGCCTGCATTTCTAATGGCGTAATTGAGGATGAGGTATATGTGGATCAACGAGAAGGTTATGTCAAACAAGGTGATATGAGACTTAGTTTTATGTGCTTGTTATTATTGGATACATTAGAGACTTAGTTATAGATAGATAGATTTATTTCTTATTTAGTTTTAATAAATATAGGAAAACAAGATATTACTAAAATATATTCTTTCCTTTTAGTAGTATATTTACAAATAAAGTTTACCTCCTAGGATTAAGTTTAGGTAAGATGTATTTCTTATTATTTTCTATAGCTATAATTTTTCGATATATTCTAAACTTATAATTGAATAAAACAAACTTTGGCCTCAAATGAAATTCTAAAGGAAGTTTGTCTCCTTGAACTTATCAAGGTTCTCCCATTGTGGTGTTTTATCCCTAACTTATCAAATGGATCTCCATCCCCGTTGGTGGTACCCTTTATTGAAGGGAAAAGTATGAAAAAGATGTAAGATGTTTGCCTAAAATGGTAATCGATGAAATTTGTTTTGGGCCGCGGGTATTTGATGTACGATGTTTCATTCTGTTGGTGTTTGAAGAAACGTTAGTTTTTCTATTAATTTATCCGTTAAAAGTTGACACGTGCTCCTCACGTGACATATAATTTGAACGTTGAAAGAAAAAAAAACGAAAATACCCAAACTACCCTCTATATGTTTTCCCTCCTTTATACTTTGCACTATTCACTAATTTTTCCAACTCTCGAAAATGGTATAGTATAAATTGCGAATGATCTACTGGATATAATTGGAAAGTGAAAATCCAGCGATCAACTAAACTCTGCAATGGCCATGGTGGTAATGGCTTCTGCTTTCATGCAACGCTCGCTCTGTGTGCAATTTCTCCCTGCATTCCACCGATTAAGTTTTTCACCAATTTGGTCGCTCTCCGTTGCATTTGCTTCTTCTTCCTTTTCCTCCTTCAAGCTCAAGAAAGCCAGGACTTCAGTGACGAGAGTTATTGAAAGCACATATATACAAGTTAGATTAACCCTAACTCAAGCCAGATTATTAAGGTAACATTAGAATCAGCATGATCTACTGTAAATTATAATCTTGCTGCTGAAAGCACATATATACAATCTTGCTTCACATGTCGGACAGTGCAATAGTTTAGTGTATTTATACCACATATAAGTGAGATGGATTCCACCACCAATTAGAATGTAACATACAAAATTGAGCCTGCAGATATTATATCTGAAACAGCAACCAGTCACGCCCTAAAGGGCTAAATTGAACACGCTTGCATTGATATGGGTCTAACTTCCTAATAAGCTTCTCATGCCACCTGAGTTTGATTTAAGACCATGTAGATGCACCGCGTTGCATCAAACAACTATTAAAAAGTGCATGCTATTGTAGCTCTGTTATGGTTCGGTATCAAACTCATGTTAAGGTGCCGGTGCCGAGGCAAGCTCCATCCTTGATGTTCCGGAGACCGTCCCTATAGCAATGAGTCACGACTCGAGATTAAGGAAAGCACGTACATGAGAAGTTTCACAATTTTAAAATAAGAATAAAAACTCTAGGCGAGAATAAGAGAGGTTTCAACTAAAAAAAATTTTAGGAAGTGCTTGTGTGAATCTAACTTATATAAATCCATATTCAATAGAATGATTTGTTGGAAATCATTCAAATAAGAGAGTAAATGATTGATAAGAATTAAGAACACAATTATATATTTGGGCCTTTGGCTTTTTGTTTGTGCAGATTTTAAGAAGGAACTGAAGGCACTCAACAGAGAACTTCCAAGTCATTACTCCATCATAAAATATTGTCTTGATTTCGTTTAGATCATCGGAGCCGAGGATGAAATCAACGAAGAGACCTTTAGAGATCTGAAAGAACCGATAGGTCATCATCAGTTCATCTGCATCAGAGAGCGTAGTACTACTACTGTCGAGAATTGCTCCACTACATTCTTCATCCTTTCTCTCTTGATAACAACTGATGAGATAATGAATCAGTTCTTGTGAGCAAGAGGATGAGGACGACGAAGATGACTTAATATTCCTGCAAATGTGAGCTTAACTTCTGATTAAGATCCAAAAATTGAAATGAAGTTGACTTTTTGGGATATTTGAATTTGAATTCTTCATCTAGCAAATATAAATGTATATGTAGATCAATGCACAAGCGTTAACTTTGGTTTTGTGATCATTAGGTTTCGTTTTATGTTATATGTATGTTGACATTTAACTCTGGAAATACTTGGTACTGTGGAGGTTGTCTGGATTGTGTGTGTGTTGTTAGACAGGTGTTTAATTGTAGGTGGAATGTCATTTGGATTTAGTCGATGACTTTTTGTCCTGTCAGTCAAAACATAGTTCATCTATTCTCAACTCGTGGACAAACGTGTTTCATCAAATACCAACAATTACAAAACATATGTCATCTGGTATTAAGACAACAGAAACATACTTAACTTAAAACATCCCGACCCACAAACATAAGTCTTTAAAATACAAATCCTTAAACACGTTCACCCAATCACCAATTTTAGGATTACAGCAAACAACAGTACCACAAGAACACCAACATAAGTAATCAACATCTTCTCCCTACTTCGTACAAGAACCACTTCGCTTTCAATCTTGACATGCATATCTCGAAATTTGTTCACGACCCTCCTTCCGTATATGCACATTTGCGGGTCACACCACTCAAAATAACTACAACTGTAGTTCTGCAACTGAAAAAAACAAATTAGGGCTTCTAAAATTAGTGATTTTCAAGATTAGGGCTTCAAAATTAAGCTTCAAAACAAAACGAATCGGAAAACAAACCTTGTAATTGGGACACCCATAAAACATTCGACTGAAACATGCGACCTGAAGATCCGACAATGCGGGACGAAGTCTTTGGGAATCGACGGACGAACACTTGGAGAAGACTCTTGGATCTTGGAGAAGAAACCAATTTGCTTCAATGGGGGAGAAGTACTGTTATAATAGGTGAAGTACTAAGGGGCACCTTTGTATTTTCACACACACAAAAAGTCACGTGCAAGGCATGGAGGCTACTAACGGACTTTTTTTACGGACACAAACAGAATTCATCAAAAACCTACACCACCAAACATACTACATCAAAAACAAACAATGGGCCGCATTTACCACTTTGGGCAAACATGTTACATCTTTTTCATACTTTTCCCTTTATTGAACTTATCATGATTTTTCTTGTGGCATTTAATCACCGACTTATGAGACGAATTTTCATCCTCATTTGTGGCGTCTTCACTATATCCCCAAAACTGAACTAGAAATGTTCTGACGACATCAACTAAGGAGGACATTATAAGGACAAGAATCACATTATAAGGAAATGAAAAGAAATTCTATAAGTTGAAGAAAACTTTGTACGGAGTTAAGCAAGCACCAAGGGCGTTGTGGTACACCAGGATTGCCAAGTACTTTGAATCTCACATATTTGCTAAATGTCCTTTCGAGCATGTATTGTATGTGAAGGTTAATGAAGATGGTGAAATACTCATTGTGTGCTTACATGTTGATGGCTTCATTTTTACTAGTAACAGTCATGAGATGATACAAGGTTTCAAGGAAGCCATGGTCCAAGAATTCGGGATGAATGATATGAGGCATATGACATATTTTGGGGGTCTTGAAGTTACTCTAACAGAGGAATGTACCTTTATCTCCTAGAATAAGTATGTGACTGATATTCTTGATAAGTTCAAGATGGTAGATTGAAACCCGATCCATACTCCAATGGAAGAAAGATTGAGCTTAAGCTCCAAGAATCTGTATCAACAGCCACGAAAGTAATTTGTTATCACAAGGACTATGTGGGTAAAAAGCTATTCCAGTTTCGAAAATTTAGTACGTCCCAGTAGACACGTTTTAGTGTCAACAAATTTGTCGTAGCACAATCAATCTGTTAGTATTGACTTTTGCCATCGCAATATGTCTGTGCCGACAAAATCCATGTGTCAAAAACTCAATCGAGGTTAATATAGATATTCAGTCACGCAAGATGTTGGTATTGCAAAAAAATGTCACAGCATCCGCATTTCGAATAAGGTTTCACAACCTGTTAGAAATTTGTTAGAAAGTTTAAGCATAAAAAAAGAAGGAACTAATTCTGAAGTAAATTCAGCCTATTATAAGAGACTAGTAGGCTGCCTAAGGTTTTTTACTTCAACAAGACAAGATATTGTGTATAGTGTTGGGATTAACAGTAGAATCCTAGAGTCTCAACGACAGTCGAATTTCCAAGTGGTGAAGAGAATTTTAAGATACATCAGAATTATATTCAACGTTAAACAATTTTCAGCTGGTGGGATATGCTGATAGGAGTTGGACAGGCAATACGAGGGAGAGAAAGAGTACTTCCGGTGATGTTTTTTATTTGGGATCAGAAGTTTTCTCTTGGTCTTCAAAAAAGAAGCAAATAGTGTTTTTGTCCATTGCAGAAGCAGAACATATTGCAGCGGTGTATTGCGTTACTCAAGCAGTTTGGTTGTGTTAAATGTTTGATGAGTTACACTGCAAGTAGGAGCGTCTAATGAGTATCAAATGTGAATCAATCAACAATTGTTTTGTCAAAGAATCTTGTCTTTCGTGGAAGTAGCAAGCACATGAATACTATTGCTTCATCAAAGACTTAGGGAAGCATGGTGACATTGTGCTAGAATATTGTAAAAGCGAGGAACAAGTTGCTGACATATTTACGAAGCCGTTAAAAGCAATATTTTCCTTAAGCTGAAGGGAGGCATAAATAATTAAATCAACCTATACTTTTCAATAATGATTGATTAATAATTATTAGATTATATGTTATGTAATAATTTGAAGAAGTTTTCTTTTGTTTGATGATTGGGATAGTTAATAGATAGTGAGTTTGTATAGGACTTAAGCCATTGACTTAGAATAACAACTCAAATACAAATAAAAAGTATTTTACATATAAAAGGAGTGTGAGTTCCAACAAAATATAATTGAGGTATTTTTATTATTAATTTTATTCATAATATTGGGCACAAGATATTTGGATTCAGCAAATCAACGTGCGACCACAAGATTACTGACTTGGATGACATCTCCCAGTTTGTCTATTTCTGCAGCCGACTGCGCAACAACGCATAGATTGAATACGATCTCCGCCATGCTTGGCCTCACACAGGAGTCGTCTAGTGTACAAACTCTTGCTAAGTTTGCTAAGATTAACGCTTCTTCCATATTATATATCCCCCTTAGATTTGGATCCATCCAGTCTCTCAGCCTTTCTTTCCGCTTCTCATCTTCTTCTGTTAGTATTGTTTCCCTTGCCCCTTTCTGCCCCGATAGCAACTCAAGGAGAACAACCCCGAAACCAAAAACATCCGCTTTTAATAACGCTGGGAGAATCGAAGCTGATCTTGCCATGGAGAAATTTGACAGTTTTGCCTTAAGCCTTTCGTCAACAAGTATGTTACTACAACGGATGTCACCATGACATATACTAGGTTGACTATGTTCATGCAAATACTGCAACCCATTTGCCACATCTAGCGCAATTTCAACCCTCTGTCTCCACGTTAGCATGACTGAACCTAACCTCGAAGAGAATAATAACTTTTCAAGGGATCCATTCTCTGCATACTCAAACACGAAGAAGGGGCCATATTCACTAGTATTCGTAATGTCGGATGCTACTCCCACCAACTTCACCAGATTTGCATGATTTACTCTCTGTAGGATCTCCAGTTCCTCAGAGACCTCATCGTTCTTCATTCTCTTTACAGCTAGTACCTTCTCGTCGATCACGGCTTTAAATACGGATCCTTGGATCCTAAACTTCTCACTGAGGTTGAGCGTCGCTGCCATAATAGCACCAGAATCGTAAGCGATTGGATTGCTTAGGTAGTCTGAAACACCGTGAAGTAACTTGTCTCCCTTGACGGGAAAACCTTTCTGTTGAATCGAATCAATGGTCTCCATCGGCAAGCCTTTGCACCGTAGAATCATTGCATTATAAGACAAGCTGAACTGGATAGTATTCGAGTGTTTCATCTTCATAGGTATTAGACTGCGTGAGAAATAAACCTTAAATGCAATGACTACCAACGCCAAAACGAAAATAATGCCTCCGCCGACCGAACAAACGATGATGATGATTACCCGCTGATAATTCGTGTTTGTAATAGACGTGGAGCTTGTATTTGCAGCATTTAGGTTGTTCGATTGCCAAAGGGTGGGCAATTCTGAGACAGGGATTAGGATGGGCATACCAACAGCAGCTTCATCGAAACTCCGCAGACCATTGTTCTCCCTGTAAATATCGCTTTCCATGGCGCCAAACTTGTGAGCCACTGCGGAGACCTCATCATTGGGTTGCCACACGTAAGTGATGAGATATTGAATCCCTTCATCATAATCTGTGCTTCCGGGGGGACACTTGCAGAAGAGTGGAATCGTCACCTTGATTCCAATCCTTAGGAGGTTTGGGTTCAGATGCGGGTTGATTTCTGTTATGACATGCCAATTGGTTAGATTCTGAAATACGGTGGATGAGAGCCAATAGAAGCTGTCTCCTTTCTGGATGCCGTAGGTGACATTGGCTAAGTATTTGCCACCTGTGCATGCACAAGGGAGGGGAATAAGCAAGAGCTGGTTCAGTTGTAAAATGGCATCTTCGGAAACAAGGTTACTCGCTTCTGCAATGGTTAGTCGGCTAACTCCGAAAAGGTCCGAAATTTTCCCCAAGGAATCACTTTTCTGAGCACGATACGAAATATAAGCTTTGCATGGATTGGATGACGTGGAATTAAACGAGCATGAGTTGTTGGTGCTGCTTACACTAACAAGGGGTCGAGCACTGGAAACAAAGACAAGTGGTAGTAGATAAAATAAAGGAGATATCGCCATGGCTGTGTTTAATGGAGAATGATAGCATTTATGGAACGTAGAAAAAGAACATAATATATGCAGTGAAAGTCACTAACTTACAATAGCTTAAGATGGTTGCTGCTTTTAGAGGATTATCTATAATTAAATTACAATAATATTTTGCATTAGTAGTTTTATGAAAAGCCGGCAAGATCGCTTTTGTTGAAGGATTCCTTATCAGAACAAGTCCCAAAATGCCAAGAACACCAGTTTGAGACGGCAGATCAGATTTTTTTTTTTGTTTTGGTAAATACTGAAACAAAAACATACAAACTAGTCTACTCTAGAGTTACAAATCTAGTCCTAGTCACACCCATGGTATCCAGTCTAAGAATCGCTACAACACTCCTCGGTGGTTGATCCAACTCAACAAAGGTTGATTCTATGTTGACCGCTTCCTTAGCCAACATGTCTGCTGCTCTGTTTCCTTCTCTGAACACGTGCCTTAGCTTCACTCTCCTGAAACCCAGCATCAGTCTCCTGCAATCACAGATAATAGGGGTTAGCGGCCTGTCTTCCAAGTTCTCTTCTAGAATCATACCTATCGCCTCTTTAGCATCCGACTCCACATGGAGGTCCTGAATTCCCATCTTCCTTGCCAACATAAGCCCGTCCCTTATCCCCCATAACTCTGCGACCAAGCTATTCGTTATGCCCAGTCTTCTTTGAGCCCCTTTCACCCAACCACCTAGGTGGTTTCTTAGGATCGCCGCGCATCCTGCTGGTCCCGGATTTTCTATCGCCGATCCATCTGTGTTCAGTTTGGTCCAACCAAACTCTGGTGTAGTCCATCGAACTTCGAGCTCCGTCCCACTCCGTGTGTGTTGTGACTTCTCCAGTGCAATCGAGATTTCTCTTACCTGCGAAAATATTAGACTCACAATATCTCTATCCAGAAATTTGTTAGTGAAAATAAATGAATTTCTGTTTTTTCAGATAAACCACACAGCAGAGGAAAAAATCAAACCCCATTTCATCCCCTCGTGATGCTCCCTATCATCATGACTGTTAGCTTTCAACCAAACCGCTAACTGGTTATCATGAAAATCTATGTCACCCGGAATACCAATATCCAACCAAACCTGCCTAGCATACTGACAATCCTACAGGACATGCAAGGTGTTTTCTTCAAATAGGCCACAGATTTTACAAACGGGATCAATATCCATACCTATCTTCCTAAGCATGCAAGCAGTAGGTATATGATCATGATTACACAACCACAAAAAGTGTTTGATTCTGGGTAAGTTTTTACCTTCCCAGATCCAGTTCCACTTACTCCGATCCTGCTCGATGTGGTTGTGCCTTTTCTGGCTGATACTCCTATGAACCATGGCTACGGATGGTGTACCTGTCGGAGAGCCCCACCATACCTTCCTATCTTGACCACCTTGGCCTATACTCCTTGGAGTCGCTCTTATCATCTCCACAATGGAATTCGGGATCTGGAGTGACAGGTTTGAAACGTCCCACTCCCCATTATTTGAAATTAACTCCTGCAGCTTAAGATCCTGCTCCTCGAAGCCCAGAGGACCCTACACCATACTACGCAAAGAGTTAGGGCCAAACTATTTATCATACCAGACGTTAACGCTAGCTCCGTCTCCCACAATCCACCCTAGTCCTTCCTCCAGACAGCTCCTCCCATTTCTCAGTGCTTTCCAAGTGACTGATCCAGTCTTCATCTCCCTCCTGTTTGGCCTGAAGTACCGATTCTTAAGGATACTCGCCCACGAAGCCTCCGACCTCTCCATTCTCCAGGCTAGGTTAGCTAACATGACATTGTTTCTTTCCCTGGTCTGTGTTATTCCTAGCTCCCCTTTATCCTTTGAAAGAGTTACGACTTCCCAGCTCAGGTGGTGCATTTTCTTTCTCTCCTCCGAGGAGCCCCAGAGAAAGGTCATGTTCAATTTATCCAACTCATTGCAAGTATAAGATGGGAGATTAGTACATTGCATATAACAAGCCGGAATCGAAGTCATAATCGAGTTAATAAGGATCCCACGACCCGTGACAGATAGAAGCTTAGAACGCCAACCCGCAAGCTTAGTCCGAACTTTGTCCAGGATGAAAGTGAATGACTTCACTTCCTTACTCAACAAACTCATAGGGAACCCCAGGTAATTAGACAGGTTGTCCACTTTAGTCAGGCCCAACAACCCCGCCAACTGGTTAGTCGACTCCGTGGCCATGTTTTTTGAGAAAACCACTTGCGATTTGTCAAAGTTAATTTTTTGGCCAGAGTTTTCACAGAAAATATGTAAAATCCTTGTCATCGACTGACAATTGGCGAACGAGGCTTCACCCATAAGAATCAGATCATCAACGAATAGCAAATGCGATAGCTGGAGGGCCTGCCTACCTAATTTCAGGGGTTTCCACTGACCTCTCTTAACATCCTCCTCGATGAGGAAGCTAAGAAAGTCCATGCACAAAATGAAGAGGTACAGGGAAAGGGGGTCCCCCTGCCTAAGTCCCCTGGAAGGAGAGAATGGCTCCAGTTTTCCCCAATTCAATAGAATGGAGACAGAGGTGGAGCAGACGCAATTCATAATGATGGATATCATCTTCCTAGGGAAATTAAAGTGCATCAAGGTTTGACGGATAAAATCCCACTCCATAGGCTTTTTCCAAATCCAGCTTAAGCACCATGAGCCCCGACTTACCCTTCTTATTAGCCACAGCTCAGGACCTCCCTAAGGATCACCACATTATCACTAGCACGTCTACTAGGAATAAAACTGGCTTGAAAAGGGGAGATCAAGTGATGCATATATGGACGGATCCTATTGACAATGACCTTAGAGACGAGCTTGTAAGAAGTGTTACAGAGGCTAATCGGTCTGAAATGCTTAACCATCTCAGGATTTCCCATTTTCGGGATCAAGCAAAGGAGAGTATCATTCATGTTCGTAGGTAGCAGGCTGCCCGCAAATTTTTTTTTGATAAGACCACAAACCGAATTTCCCACAATGTCCCAATTTTTTGGGTAAAATAGGGGGTGTAGCCCATCAGGGCTCGGGGCTTTCAAGGGGCCCATCGTCTTAAGCGCACCTAACACTTCACTCTCAGAGACCACACGGTTCATGGAGTTAGCCATATTAGGAGATAGGGTCACCGGGGGGGGTTAAATTCCAGATCCAGGTCAATCTGAACTTCACCCTTACCCGAAGTGAACAGATTAGCGAAAAAACTTTGAAATATACCCTTAATCTGACTTGGATCATAGACCCATTGTTCCCAAGGGTCCTTTATGGATCTAATTTTAGACCGATTTCTTTTCACTAAAGTGGTGACATGGTAGAATTTGGTGTTCCTATCCCCGTCCTCAATCCATTTTGATATGGATTTAGCGGCCCAAAGCATCTCCTCATGATTGAGGATAGATGCATACTCCGCCCTCAACTCTTTTTCTCTGATGATATCAAAGGCATTGGGGCTAATGGTGATCCTCTTTTGAGTAAAGTCAAGTTGATCCAGGATATGGGTTTTTCTCTTAAACACATTACCAAACACCCTCCTATTCCAAACTCTGGCCCTAGCAGGGAAGATCCTAGTAGCTTCCTGGTGACAGTTGACCGCCATATCCCAAGTTTTAGACACCAAATTTTTAAAGTCCGGGTGATCAATCCACATAGGCTCACATCTAAAGGGTCTGACAGATCTATCCAGGTCCTCCTTATTCACTTGAAACAGAAGAGGGCAATGGTCCAACTTGACTCTAGTGAGGTGGGAAACCTTAGCATTCGGGAAATTGACAATCCACTCAGAATTAGCCACAATTCTATCTAGACGCTGCTGGACAAATCTATAGTTTTTCCACATTTTAGCCGAAGTAAACTTGGGTCCCGAGAACCCCAGATCAATCAGGCTACAATAATCTAACATGTCCTTGAATCTATTTGCCCGGGTCCAATCTATCGGCCTACCCCCTTTCATCTCATCCTGGCTAACCACGTCATTGAAATCACCTAAGACTACCCAAGCAATATTCATGGCATCCGACATCGCTTTCAAGTTATTCCAAAGATATTGCTTTTCTTCTACATTAGCACTAGCATATATAGCAGACAACATCCAAGTCAGATTAGTGGTGTGTACCTTAACCGAAACATGGATCTCTTGCTCAGTAGACCCCAGGGCTTGAATGTCCAAAGTCATTGAATTCCGAAGGATTAGAATTCCACCACTTAGACCCCTATAGCATCCACACTTTCAAATCTGTCGAATCTCAGATTTTTTATTTGAGCTAGTATCTTGTCCCCACTGATCATCGTCTCCGTCAGTATGAGCATATCCGGATTATATCTGCCCACCAAATCTTTAACAGTGTTAATAGCAAGCTTACTACCTAAACCCCTACAGTTCCAAGCAATAATTTTAACGTTACAGCAATTACTATCCAAATTCGAATCCCCCACTATGGTAGTTCCTCCTAAATTCAGCATATTTGTACTAATCATAAAAGCAATAACAGGAAATAAACAAAACACTAGAGCAGAGAGTACTCCCTCCATCAATGATCCCCCCTGGGCTGCACCGAACCTGATACCACATCCCAGCTTGGTCCACCTGAAATCCTCAATGGCGATCTACTCATTTTCCTATCTGAGTATCTCCTGCTCGATTCTTCTCTTACCGTCTCCTCCACCATGTTGAAGGTTCTGTCGGGCTGGGTGCGGTTAAATCTGTCAACTTGCTGCTTTACACGGTTTGTGATTTCCTCTCCTTGGTTTCGATCCGTGGCTATCTCAGCACGCTCCCACCGAGCTTGATTAGGATTTTTCCTTAATATCAGTTCCATCCCTGTCCCAATTGGGCCCTCCCCTCCTTGTTCCTTCTCCTTACCTGACTTACGCATCTGGGCGTCCTGATCCCGCATTCCTTCTCCTCTGTGTTTTCTGTCCCCAACCGAGCTTAGATATGGAAACTTGCCCGGGCCTTGCTCCGGCCCACTTCCCTTTGCCTTTTTCTTGAAATGTAGGACTGGCCCGGCCTCTTCCTTTGATGGAATGTTACTCGGCCCACTTCTGTTCTCCTCCACCGCTCGACCCACTCCCTTCTCTGATATTTTAATCATCTCTGTCCCTGCCATACTCTTCCCGTTCTGCCCAGCTTTCCTCCCGATGAAAGCATCCGCACTCCTATTCCCCTGCTCCACTGGTTGTTGTCCCATGCCTCCCTGCCCGTTATGTTCCCCGATCTGGTCGTTGCTCTCGATGCCTTTGTCCCTGGCGGCTGACGGTTTCGTTCCCCCTCCCGGCAGACTTCTCCGAGCTTGAACCAGCATCCACGGGCCATAACCACGGTAAGCATCCTCCCCTTGGTCCTCCATGCCCTCCTCTAGGCTGGGTTGATCCATCCTCGCCTCAGGCTGACCACTTGGTCTCGCGTTCTCTGCCGTGGTCTCCTCGTCGTGCCCCTGTTGGTTCAGGTACGGATCTTCCTTTCTCCCCCCACACGTCTGTTTTTTGTGGCCGATCCTTCCACACTCAAAACATAGGGATGTCATTCATTCATACTCCAAATCGAGATGTAGATTGTCGATTTTAAGAAACAGGGGCAATGGATTCATGAGATTCATTTGAATGCATAGACTAGCGAACTTCCCCCTTTCACCATTCACTGTGGCCATATCGATCTTTAGTAGCGTCCCCAAGCTGTTTCCAATCTTTTGAAGTGCTTGCAACTCATAGTATTCCGACGGTAGCATAGGGATACGAATCCAGATAGCCTCCGCCGTGAACGACGCCTTAGCGGGTTGGAATTTAGGTTCCCACATCCGCATTGTTAGGAAGCTTGCATTAACAAACCACGGTCCTTCCTTTAGAACCCTATCTAGATCCACTCTATTTTTGAATGTTACTTTGAAGAAACCGTTACCTAGGTCCATCATGTCAAAGTGATCAGAAGTTTTCCACATTAGTGTCAGTTTCCTCATTAGGAAACGATAATCCACTGACTTCCCAAATAGTTTGATGATAATATCAAGAGCATGATTCTTGCGCATTGCCATTTTTTCTTCTCTAGTGAAGAAGATCTTAACACAATTGATGTCCGGGAATTCATCCACCTCTTCTTCAATGCCATTCAGTAGGTAATCTTCACAATAAAATGTCCTCCCGAATGCACCGGGGATTACCCCAGTTAATTTTGCTTTGTATGATGGTTTTTGCTGACATTGTTCCCTTTCAGGAACCAAGTCCTCCTCCATTCGATCCACCAAGCTGACCGGGGCAGCCTGTTTATTATTGATGTTCGGAGTCTGGCACCGAGACTCCATCACGGTGAGCCACCGCAGAGCAGTCGATCAGGATCACTATGCGCGGTCACTCAAGGCAAGAGTAGGTACTGAATCGCCTTCTTTGACAGGGTAAGACAATAGGAAACTTGTCTCAGGACTTCCGTCGAACACGTTACAGGCACAACTGACCGCTCCTCTAATGAACACTGCTGGCTTTGCGGGAACAAAGAGAAAAGTCTGGATAGTACCGCCACCACATGCCAAGATCAAACCCTAACGGAAGCTCCAGAATGAGATAAGCAATAAGATTGTCACTTACTTATTTCTTCAGCACAACACAACCTTGTCACCGCCGCCGCTGCTGCTAATGGAACAATTACAGGTCTCCAGTAGAATAGAGGTTAAGGCAACAACGGCAGATCAGATGTTTTACTATTAAAAACAATTAGTAAAAGGCAGATCAGATGTTTTACTAATTGTTTTTAATTTCTATACATAACCAACGTTACTCTATTCGACTCTTTATTTATTTTATATACTTTCATTTCTCTCCAGTTAAGTAAGTCAAATGAATCAGAAAAGGAAAAGACAAACACTAACTTAGCAGCGACACTTATAATATTAGGAAACTTGATCCGTCTGAGTTTTATTATCCGGGAGAGATTCGAGCAGTTTAATCGTGCCAATAAAAATTCAAAATAAGATTGCAGGAAACTTCTAAAAAATCAACAGATACAAGTTTCGACACTTTTTCCGGAAAGTAAATATGGTGGTGGATAGGCTTGCCAATGAGTTTGTCACCATGGAAGAGAAACTCATACACTTTCGAATGATTCCAAACAATTTAAAACTTCTTTTAATTTGTATGATTTTCGGGGTGTTCCATAAGGTCCGGGTGTTCGAAAAACTTAGTAGTAATTAATAATGTCTATTAGTTAGGTCTCTTTTTTTAAAAAAAAATAATAATAATAATAAATCGTGCCAATAAAAACATTAAAAAAACTCTTGTTATGGTAGCCGATCCCACGTAGCCGATCCCCACGTAACATTAAGTTTATAACTCAAAGTAGTAGGTTTTTTCATTACAGATTAATTAAGTAAATAGTATATTCAAAAACTCTTCAATTTTGTTTATAGCGAATGATATGGGAAATTGATAAGGCCCAGACTTAATTATGAATCGTACCTGTAAAAACACTCACTCCAAAAAACCTCACTCCAGTAATTTAAGAATTGACTATCCATGTAGATTGTAGAGTGTTGGATATTAGATAATCGCTTCATATTTCAACACTTATCCGAAGGAATATTAGCGAACATTTAGATGGAATGCAAGTGATGGGTATAGATAGTGACAACCCAATAAGGAAAATGCCCCAAAAACCCAATAACTCTTGAGGGGTGAACCCAGGTTATTCGAACTTGACCGGCCCATGCTAAAGTCGATATGACCCTCAATAGAGTGGCCCAAAGTCGAGCCTAAGCTTAGATGGACACCAAAGACTCCATCACTGGTCACCATTCATCACCAAGTCGCGAACTCGTACAGCTCGCCATAGGAGTGCTCGCCCTGAAGAGAGTTTTGCCTCTCTCCTCTGGTCCCACCAACCGTTACTAAAGATATGACCACGATATCCCGCATATCTCGGGCACATATTCTCTAAAGATTACATATGGTAACTGCAATATTACGCCATAACCGTAATATCTACTATCCTAATCTTCAACAACACAATATTCGCTAAGATATACTGTTGCCTTTTACGGTTTGATCTCCCTACTCTTTAAATACTCTTGCTTTTCAATAAATTCATTACGTTTTGAGCTAAATACACACATACTCATTTAAGCATCGGAGAGGGACCCAGAGACACCCCCTATGTTGCGATCCCCTTCCTGCAGGTTCACCGGGGCTCAGGCGAGAGCATCTTTCAACCATCCATTGACATTCAATTCACTGCCAGATCACCATTCAGGAAATCAAGATCCAACATTTGGCGCCGTATGTGGGAAACGAGTAATACAGCCATGCAAACTCGATCCCAAAGTAATCGCCGGAACCGGACCAATGAGCAGTCCTCTGACAGCTCTGATTCCGTCGCCGCTTCGCCGCTCCACCAAGAACCTACCAGCCAAGCAGCACCTAATGCCGTCCCCCAAGGGCGGCCCGAGAACATGTCAGCAATTCCAGGCCGACTCCTGCTCCCAACCACACCGAGACTCCAGCACCGCAAACCATCCATATCGCCGGGGAAAACATCTAGTTAACTCCGGAGATGATATCACTGCTGGAGGCAATCTTAGGGCAGGGTCGTCGACAAGCCCCTGCTCCTTAGGAAAACACTCGCCCCGCTGCCGCAGGGCCTCTGCCAACAGAAACTAGAAATCCAGGCACCACAGCCCATAGGAGGATCAGGAGATTACATCGGGACACCAGTCCCTACCCCCGGCGTCCACTGAGCCGCCGGCGGCTACCTATTCCACCAATCCATTTGGTCCCATGCCGAATGGGGATCCACTAAACCAATGCACTCTGAACCAGGTGGATGAGGTTATCAACAAGAGGCTCCAGGAAAGGCGAACGACAATCGCAGCTCCCTTCAGGGAGCGATCCACTCATCCCTTTGCTTATGATCTTGTCGCCATCAAAATCCCAACGGACGTCGTCGCCAGGGCTATCCCCGAATACAGTGGTGGATGAGATCCCACTATCCATATCAACAAGCATGAGGCCTCTCTTTTGGGTAAGTCAAATGATCCAAATCACTTGACTTTATTATTTCCGTCAACCCTATCGGGTTCGACGTTGTCCTGGTTCTTCGGTCTCCCTGCAGGATCCATAGGGACTTGGTCAGACCTGAGAAGCAAGTTCCAAGAAACCTATATGGGCGAGGGCCAAATGTAGAAGAGTGTGGTCGCCCTGGATGCGGTCAAGCAGCAGCTTGGAGAGTCACTGGCTGATTTCTGTGGGTGTTTCCATCAAAACGTCACGGAGATAGATCGTCGAGTCTCGGACGGGGATTTTATCCGAGCCTTCTATCGAGGACTGGATGTGGCTAACAAGGCCTCAAGAAAGCTGCGCAACAGTTACCACGTGCAGGAAATTGAGACGATGGAGGAGCTGGCAGCTAGGGCGAAGGATTTCATAGACCTTGAGAGGGCGAACGCCGAGACTAATTTCCTGACGACCTCGCAAGGGAGGTTCCTGAGCCCCGACATGATGTAAAAAGGAGGTCAAGAAGGATAAGAAAGGACGAGATAGCAAGCCCCGAGCGTAGAACCCATGGCTTAGAAATCCAGAGGTCCCCGAGTATTTTACGCCCTTAAACAGGCAGATCTTGACAGTACTAGTCGAGATGGAGAGAAGGTCTCTGGCAAGGCCACCAATTCCTCGAAGGAGTAGTCAGCCTGTGGTGAAAGACACAGAGAGATATTGCAGATATCACAAGTGCAAGGGCCACAAGACTGATGATTGCTGTATTTTGAAGCGGGATAATGAGAAGTTCATCCAGAGGGGAATGCTGAAAGAGTTTGTGGCGGGACGAGATAGGATTCGAACGCCACCAAGGCGAAACCACTCGCCAGCTCCGCCTGAGCAATCTGGACCATCCCAGAGCAGGAGGGTAGTCAACCTGATTGCTGGAGAGTTTGGCGCCAAAGGCGAGGGGTCACATGCAAGGAAGGTCTATGCGACTCAAATTTCTACAGCGGTCCAGCTAGGAAAGCGACCTCGACCTGAAGAGGACATTGTCATCTCATTCTCTAAAGATGATTTGGAACATGTCACCACCCCTCACAATTATGCCTTGGTTATCACAGCCGATCTCGACGGTTGTGACGTGAAGAGGATTCTGATTGATGGAGGGAGCTCAACGAATATCTTATTTCTGGATGCCTTTGAGAATATGGAAAAGTCTAAGCGTGACCTGAAGAGGGTCGATTTTCCATTGATCGGGTTTGCTGGGAAACGACTTATCTACTGGGGGCAATAACCTTACCGGTGATTAGCTCGCCTACATCGTACAACGCCATCCTGGGGAGGACCACAATCAATCCCAATAAGATTGTGGCCTCCACATTCCACCAAAAAATGAAGTTCCCCACGCCCAACGGGACTGGAGAAGTACTTGGCGATCAGCCTTCCTCGCGACAATGCTACGTAAACTACATGCGCAAAAAGAATCAAAGGGAAGCTCTCGCCATCGAAACAGAGGTTGACCCTCGTGAGGACATGGCTCAACCAGCGCCTATGGAAGAGTTGGAAGAAGTTGAGATCGATGGCCCAGATAAGAAGGTGCGTATTGGGACCACCTTGAACAATGACCAGAAGCAGGCCATGACTGCCCTCCTCAAGGAATTCAAGGAGCTCTTCGCCTGGAAACCGAGCGACATGCCAGGTATCAGTACTGACATCTTCTCTCACGAACTCAGGATAGACCCATCCATAAAGCCGATCGCTCAGAAAAGAAGATCATTCGGGTCGGACAAGCGCTTGACGATCAAATAGGAAGTTGGCAGACTGATAGAAGCTGATTTCGTCAGAGAAGTGAGATTCCAGAGCTGGGTCGCCAACCTAGTTCTTGTCAAAATATCAAACGGCAAGTGGAGGATGTACGTTGACTTCCGCGACTTGAACAGAGCTTGCCCCAAGGATTCCTACCCTCTTCCCAAGATTGATCAGTTGGTCGATGCAACCTCTGGTCATGAGATGCCCTTCAGTCTAATCAATGCCGGGGCGACCTATCAGCGGATGGTGAACCGCCTGTTCCAAGACATGCTGGGGAGAAACAACCAAGGGAAGTCCATACATAGTGGACCTTCGCGAAGCTTTCGAGTGCATGAGGAGGCACAACGTTCGCCTGAACCCAGCAAAGTGCGCCTTTGGAGTCAAATCTGGTAAATTTCTGGGATTTATGGTAAGTGAGCGAGGTATTGAGGCGATCCCGGAAAAGCTCAAGGCTATAGAAGAGATGAAGTCGCCAACGTGCCACAAGGATGTCCAATGTCTGAATGGTCGCCTAGCTACGCTTAATTGCTTCCTCTCCAAGGCGAGCGACAGGTCCCTGCCATTATTCAAGACTCTAAGGGCTAACCGTAAGTTCGAGTGGACGCCAGACTGCGAGGAGGCATTCCAATCCTTGAAGCAGCACGTTCAAACACTTCCAGCTCTGGCAAAACCCATTCCTCGCGAGCAACTCTTCCTTTACCTGAGCATCAGCGATGTAGTAACCAGTGCCGTATTAATAAGGGAAAAAGATAATGTCCAGAGTCCAGTGTATTTTGTTAGCAAGATGTTTAATTATGCAGAAATAAAATATGTCCAGATTGAGAAGTATCTCTATGCCTTAGTTATTGCTGCTAGAATGCTGAGACCCTACTTTCACGCGCACGACATTACAGTTCTCACCAATCAACCTCTCAAAAACTTCCTGCTGAAACCAGATTCTTCAGGAAGAATGGTCAAGTGGGCGATCGAGCTCAGCGAGTTCAAGATCAGATTTGCGCCGAAAACGGCCTTCAAAGGTCAAGCACTAACTGATTTTATAGTGGAAAGCACAAGTAATGGTCTAACAGAAGCAGATAGACAGCCAAGTTCATCAGTAGACACCAGTCAAATCTGGGAGCTTTATACAGATGGATCTTCTTCAAGAGAAGGCTCGGGGGCAGGTTTAATTCTCATCCCTTCTGAGGGCGAGCCTTTGAAGTGTACGATCGCCCTAACATTTCAGGCAACCAATAATGAAGCAAAATACGAGGCTTTTATTACTGGACTCAGACTGGCAAAAGGAATGGGCATATCAGCACTCAAGGTAAAAAGTGACTCCAAGCTTATTGTCAATCAGGTCAATGGCACTTACGAGGCAAGGGGGAAAAGATGAAGAAGTACCTCGACATCGCCAAGAAACTCGTCGCAGAAATCCCAAATTTTGCGATTGATTCTATTCCTCGCCAAGAGAACCAGATGGAAGACTCTTTAAGTAAACTGGCATTTGGAAGAACCAGAATTCAAGACGTACAGTTCCTGGAAAAAGCCTTATGTTCAGTTCTCGACAACCGAGCAGAGGTCTTCAATATTCAAGGACAGGTCACGTGGATGACTCCATTCCAGAATTTCTTGAAAGAGGGAATTCTCCTAGAAGACGAAGGTGAATCCACAAGGATAAGACGCCTTTCAGCCAGTTACTTGATCATAGACGAAGAACTCTACAGGCGAGGCTACTCGACGCCTTATCTAAGGTGAATTGGTCATCCCGAAACAGAAAGAGTTCTTCGTGAAGCTCATGAAGAAGTGGCAGCATGCCACGAAGGTGCACGATCATTGACAAGAAATATCTTCAAGCTAGGATACTATTGGCCGACCTTGGGAAAAGATGCGGTTGAATTAACACAAAGGTGCGAGACTTGCCAAGAGTTTGCACCGCGATCTGGTCGACCACCAACATTGTTGTCCCTAATGGCAGGTGCCTAGCCATTTGCTCAATGGGGAATGGATATATTGGGTCATTTTCCCATTAGTCCTAGGCAGCGCACTCACATCATAGTGATGATCGACTACTTCACCAAGTGGATAGAGGCGAAAGCTTTGGCCTCTACAACGGAATTTCAAGTGATCAAGTTCCTGAAGATCAACATATTTTCCAGGTATCACTACAAGAAACTCGAGATTTAACGTCAGTAATAAATCGTTGTTAAAGGCATAAATACCGTTGTTAACTTTTAGCGTCAACAAAATTTTCGTGCCGGTAGCCCCCGTCGTTAAAGGTTATACCTACGGCAATTTGCCTTTGTAAAAGGTTTTCCGTTGTTAGAATGACACTCCTCGTTTATCTTTTACAATGACATTCGCTGTTGTTAAACACAGTTCAAAAGCGACAACATATTGTTGATGTTAAAGATGAGTTTTACTGATGAAAATACTTCATCGTTGAATTACATTTTTAGCAGTGACTTTGAATAGCTGTTTTTTATTCGAAACAACGTCCATTAACATGTTGTTAATACATGTATTTAGTGACTAGTGACTATAAATCCACCACTAAAAGCACTTGATACTATCAGGTAATGTTGTTGCTAAATACATGTTTTAGTGATAACAACCACTAATATCAGTTTATGTCGATGCTAAACACAAACTTTTTGTGTCAACAACCACTAATCATTGTTAAAGACAATCTTTTGTGATATGTTTTTATTAATTATCTAGTTATTGCTATATGAGATGAACTACACAATACATTTTAAAAAATATAATATATTATTTATCCAATTCTATATATACATCTTAATAAACATCCAAAGAACTTACAATAATTTTGCTTGTAAATACATCATTTTCTTCGCAATGATTCCATACTCTAGTATGAACACCTGCTTGAAACTTCAGTGCACATACCACCTCGAACAGATGTGTATGCTTCCTTTCTACTGAGGAGTCCCATCACAGCTCGTATGACATATAGTTTCCAATTTACCTGACAATTCTTAACTGAACATATTATAGAACTCAGTTCCAATGTTGCTTCGAAAATTTTCAAATATCTGTTAAACTTATTCATAACCATCCATAGAAAATTGGTATGTTTTAATATTGTCATCCTTGTTTCGTAACAAATAAATCCTATTTGATTAACTATGAAGCAATAAAAGTTTGGCCCAGAAGCTAATTTACCCTTACAAGCTCACTGTGCTAGAGGAGGAGTTGTCGAGGGCCGAGGAAGACCTGTCGAGGCAGAGAAGCGACCGTGCGGCGACATCGTCTTCGAAGGAATTGCCCTAAACCTTTCTGAAGGAAGAGTTTCATAACTCTTTGAATGAATTGCCCTAAACCTTGCAAAATTAGGTCAAAATCACGAAAAAACTTACGCCTGAGAGAGGACTGAATCGAAGGATCTTACTCAGGGGACCGAATCGAAGAAGTGAGAAGACATTGACCCTCGAAACTTCTCTCTACCGTCGGTGCAGAACTCAAATTGCACAAAGAAATGCTGGAGAGAGGCGTGGGACTGAGGCGTGGAAGGTTAGAGGGGGTGAATAGGTGCAAAGGCGTGAAGGAGAAGGAGAGTTAGGTTAGAGAGGAGAAAGGGTGAGTGACAGTCTGTAGAAGGCGTGAAAGGTTTTTAGAAATATGTCTATTTTATTTTTTACTTTTAAATAATGGTTCAATTGATTTAGTGGCGGTTTTATTGGTTTAGTTGGGGTTCTTAAATTTTAGTGACGACAATATGCCATAGTTGTTTGTGCATTATTGACATCAACAATAGTTGCCACTAAATAAACTATTTTACGAAAATAGATGAATCTGTTACTGAATGACTATACTAATGTCAATAATATATTGACATGCAAACATATTCTTACATTTTCTCAGCTACTTATGTTTTAACGACGACAAAAATTGAGTAGTTACGGCAAACAACCGTTGCTGATATCGCTATATTTACGACATAACTTTACGCATTTGAATATGTACATTTACAACGGAAATTTAATCTGCTATTAATGGAGTTATTTAACATCAAATGTTGGTCGACATTACACATTCATCCATGTAAAATATAAAACGACGACAAAAATTAACACCAAAGGTATCTTATAACAGTGGAAAACATATTGTGCCTAATAAGTAATAATAACGACAACAAAAACTGTCGACACAATATACATATATTTAACTACAACTGTTAGCGTCAACACGAAAGTTTCGTCGCTGTTGCAACAGATTCTTGTAGTGTATGGCATTTCCAAGATACTTATTAGCGATAATGGTCCACAATTCGTAGGTAAAGAACTCAAATGGCTCTACGAAGAATACCATATCGACCATCGGTTGAGCTCAGTGCATCATCCTCAAACGAATGGGCAAGCTGAAGCAGCCAACAAAGTTGTTTTAGCAGGACTCAAGAAAAAGGTTGACGCATTCAAAGGAAATTGGGCAGAAGAGCTGGAAAACGTACTATGGGCTATCCGAACAACGCCTAAGGCAGCCACTAGAGAAACACCCTTCAGTTTAGTGTATGGATCAGAAGCAGTAGCACCCGCCGAAATAATGGTGCCTACCCATAGAATCCTACACTTTAACACTGAGACAAACGAAATTGAGCGCAGGACCGACCTCGACTTGGTAGAAGAAAAGAGGTAGCAATCAGAAAGAACACAAGCCAAGATGCGATTGGCGACTGCTCAATACTTCAACAGAAAAGTCAGCGCTCGCCAATTTGTTGTGGGGGAGACGGTTATGATAAGGAATGAATTCACAAGTTTGGACAGCCAAAATAAACTTTCAGCTAAGTGGGAAGGACCATACAAGGTAGTGGAGATCGCCGCCCCAGGATCTTACTATTTGGAGACTACCGAAGGCGAAAGGTTACCCCGTCCATTCAATTCTGAACATTTAAGGAGATTTTATACATAGCTTGTAATCAAAATGTTATGTCAATAAAAACAAGTCATTCCTTCATAAAGCATAACTACTCGAATCAAATCGAAGAAAAAAGACCTAACGCCAAAAGTCAGGTGAAAGACCTGATGACCGAATCAGGTATTGAAGAAAAACGATCTGACGCCAAAAGTCAGGCGAAAGACCTGATGACCGAATCACGCATTGAAGAAAAATGACCTGACGCCAAAAGTCAGACAAAAGACCTTATGACCGAATCAGTTAACAAAGACCTAATATCAAAGTTGGGCGAAAGACCTGACGCCAAAGTCAGGCGAAAGACCTAACACCAAAGTTAGGCAAGAACAAAGACCTGATATCAAAATTGGGCGAAAGACCTGACGCCAAAGTCAGGCAAAAGACCTAACGCCAAAGTTAGGCAACAACAAAGACCTGATATCAAAATTGGGCGAAAGACCTGACGCCAAAGTCAGGCGAAAGACCTGACGCCAAAGTTAGGCAACAACAAAGACCTGATATCAAAATTGGGCGAAAGACCTGACGCCAAAGTCAGGCAAAAGACCTAGCAACAAGGTTAGGCAAAACAAAAGACCTCACGCCAAAGTCAGTCAGGAGTCCTAACGACAAAGACAATCAATCCATCAAGGAAGCTATCCTCTAATAAGTTGGACAAATTTTGGAGAAGTTATCTACTAAGGGTAATAATTCCTTTATGAAGCAAATTATAGAAGATGGGCAAGGAACCTTAAGCGATCACTATGGATGATGAAGCTTTAAGTAACAAGTTCCTTGCAATTAGCCGAATACCCCAAGAGGTTTAAACTTCAAAAAGGTAAGATATCTTTAAGCTTAGGATTCTATACTTTTAAGTCTTAAGATCTTTTCCTTAAGAAGTTTATACTTGGCAAGGGAAATAGATCAGTCTATAAAGACTTATCCTTTCAAGCCTAAAGAAAGGTCCAAGACCCTAAGGGTCGAGACCCTTATAAAGCGAAGAGAAAGTCGAAGGTAATTACGCTAAAGACGTTGGAAGAATCGCCAATACATTCAAAGTCAAGTAAAAGCAAAGGCCTATGAAGATAAAGGCATTCAATATTATAACCAAGTCTGAAATAAGAAAATAATTACAAACATTCCTGAAATACAGGGGAAGACAAAAAAATTATCATTAAAAGTCAAAGACGATCGCCGGAGGAGCTGAGGACTTCATGTCTTGGGTTCTTCAGGAGCGAAGGCACTCTGCTCGCCTTCGGGGGCAGCCTCCTCGACAGCAGCAGCAGGGTCAACCTCTTCAGCAGCAGCAGGATGAGTCTCCTGGGGAAGGGTTCTTCGGAGGAAAGGCTTAAGAGACTCAACTTCCCGAAGTGGAAAGTTGGGATCAACTGCCTGGATGTCCTCGACCAGGACTTGCAGATAGTCAACAATTTCTGACTTCGTCACCTCCAAGGCACAGTCGACGAACTCCTCTGACCTCTTGAAGTCGTCGACCACACTCTGGGGGATGGAACAAACTTCAGCTGCATAGCAAGGTGTACCTTCTCCTTTTCCAGGGCTTCCCCATAGACTCAGCAGCAATCCTCTGAGACTCAGCAGCTCCACTTTGAGCCTCAGCGGCAACCCTTTGAACTTCCTCCTCTGCCCTCTGAGCTTCCGCGTCTGCCCTATGAGTTTAGGCCTCCTTAAGCTCAGCCTCCAGGCGAGCCTTAGCAGCCTCAACCTCGGTTGAGTGCCGATGAACTGCCTCAGACTCCTGAAGGGCGATCGCTGCCTCTCCCTCCTTCTCCTTGATGAAGGCAAGGAGTCTCTCCTCCTTCTTGAAGTACTCCTCTCGAGCGCTTTCCACTAGGAAAACCGTCGAGTCGGCAGTCGACTTCATGCTCTACATTTGGCCAGGAGAGAACCCCATACTCCGGTACTGCTCCAGCTCAATAAGCAGGTCAGTCTGCTTATCAGCGAGCTCCCCGACGACTCGACTGATCGCCAACTCCTCTCGAACGAGCTGACAACAAAGGAAATAGGGGGCTAAAGTACTTTTAGTCTACGAAAATACAAGTGATATGAAAACACAAAAGAGATGTAAAATCTTGCCAGGGCGACCTGTTCGAAGTGCGACCTCATCATCCTCTCGATAATGGGCAATTCAGAGGGAACCTCAGAACGATCCTTAGGAGGAACTATCCCCTCAAGGAGTCGCATGCACAAGTCTGGGTTGCCCCGGAGAGACTTCTGATCGGAAACACCCGTCTTCGAGAGGTATCCGTTGGGGATCCAGACTCCCCTGGAGTTTGCAGCCTTGAGCGGCTGGAACAAGCCCACGAGCGGGAAGTACTCCTCAGAGGGAGTCTTCGAAGGACCCAAGGCATCTGACCCCTTCTTCCGAACCCCGGACTCCTTTGGAGGAACGGAGACTGGGTGCTCAGGAGGAGGAGGGGTCGCTGTGACCACAGCCAAGGCCTTCTCCTTAGGGGCAGCAGGACCCCTAGGAATCGAAGGACTCTTGGGAAGAGCAGGGTGCTCCTTGCCTGAACTCCTGTCCTTTTTAGCAGGAGGAGGAGGTTCTCGAGCCACATCAGCAGTGGGCTTCTCTGCAAAAAATTAACAAAAGTATCAGAAACCCAAAACTCAAGGTGAAGAAATAAAAAGGAATGAGCAGGAAAGTAATGTACCTGGTTGGCGAGGGCCAGGGGTGACCGGAGGACGTTCCTCATCAGGCTATCTCTTGAAGGAACGCCTAGAGGGAGGCGGAGGAGGGTTCAGCGACGCTTGGTCCGAAGACAGCCCCGCCTTACACTGGTCATCAAAGAGACCCATGAGTTTACGGCCTCGACCGCCTACAACCAATAAAAGTAAAAAAGGTTACCCAATCAATAAGAAGTGGCGTGGCCTGATGAATGCCCGTCATCTCTAGAATATTCTTAGTGGTCTCTGCCACTGAATGGATGGGGTGAAAACTTGATTGCTTGTGCAACCAAAATAAGTCGTCGATGGCGTTCCGGTCGCTCCCTAACAGCTCGCCAAAGGCAGGGGAATATCCCTTTCCGGCTGAGACAACTCTGAGGTCACGCCCCCTTGTAAAAGAAGTAGAACTTCTTGTAGTTGGAGTTGGGGGCACGAAAGTCATCGACCAACCGGAAATGAACATTCCAGCTCCACGCCTGACCTCTCCACTCTTCAAACTTCGGCCAGCGGGTCTGGAAATGATGGAGGTGATTCGCTCCGGCGGTCAATCGGAAGAAGCATCAGAACAAGGTCAGTGAATACGTCCATTCTTTGTTTGGATTTAGGGTTTTTAGAAGAAGAAAGGTAAAGCGAAGAAGAAGAAGAACAATGCTCTCTGAATCAAAGATGATAACTTGATTGAGAAAATATTCAACAGTGCAACAGATATTAAGCAAAGTAAGGCGAGAATCAGACAAAACAGTACTGACCCGAGAATTGCAACTAAGTCCCTAATACTAAACTAATTGATGCTTGGTCCTCAAGCAACAATATTTACATATTGGTCCTAAACATAAGTGTTAGACACACTTATATCCTAACATTCCCTATACTTGATCTTGACTTTAAAACTTGATCTTTGGTCGCCAAATGCACTTGTGGTCGCCAACTGAACATTTGGTCGCCAAATGAACTTAATCTTGTCATTGTGATCGCCAACTGCACTAGTGGTCGCCAAAATTTCAAAGTATGAGTGATGTGAGCTGATCCGAAAACTAGATTTTCCTGAATTTTGACAGTCTGCAGTAAATCCATTCTCTGGAACGAAGTACTTGCCTGTTCCTAATTGACACATCTGAGCAGTATATGTAGCATGGCTGAGTTCTCCTAGCTGAGATGCATAATGTAATTTTTTGAGCATCTGTGCTATCTTTAGTATATGTAATCAGAACTCCGATCATAGGACGATTATTGCCTGTAATCTGAGATCATGAACAAGTTTGAAAACACGAAAAGCAGTACCAAGTATTCACAATCATATGCATGATTCTCTCTATTCCAGATCAGTAAACTGTTGCCAAAGTGCATCAGACAGCCTAATATAATCAGTTTAACTGCTGCTTTATTCATTCATTTGGAATGTTTTGAAATATGAGAGATTCAGAACATGACAGAGGAGTTTGAGCTCCTATCTTACCAGTATGACTGCAAAGTTTGAGCCTTGATCTTTTCATCCTCAAGAGTGAAAACGCAGTATGAATTGTCATTTTATTATGGTTTTCACACTGTTTTTGGACTCAAGCCATACCCTATGCCATGTTTAATGCAGCAGTTTTTTTTTGTGTGTGTGTTTCCCTCTTTTTTTCCAGAGATGCACAAGGGCAAGGTTTATGATCAGAGAAGTGAGAAATGCTCTGATGACAAGCGATACTCCAGCATATGCTAGACATGTAAATCATACAAGAACAGATCATGATTACAAGCACTAAATGAACAAGATTGAGTTGATTATTCATGCATAAAGACAGACAGAGGTAAAACAATTACAGAAATGCAGTCAATAGGAAAACTCAGGGAACATACGTATAGCTGTTCTGAAATGTATAGGTCAAGGCAGAATACTAAATTGACAGAGAAAGAATAAACTTACAGACTGTTCATTGAGCAGTGGAACCAAGCTGAAGGAATGGGGAGACGCCACGATCCTCCAGTTCCTCCAGTGAGAAGACTCCAAGTTTTTTTCTGCATGGAATGAAAAACTTTTCTGTTAGAGGTTTGGTCAAAATGTCAGCTGTCTGTTCTGAAGCTGGAATGAAGTTAACTAAGACATCCCCATTGTGAACTTTCTCTCTGATGAAGAAGAGATCAATCTCTACATGTTTCATCTTGGAATGATGGATGGGGTTCTCAAACAGAGCTACAGCACTTGTGTTATCTGTCCAGATGACAGGTGCAGTGGGTGTGTGAAGTCCAATTTCCTTGAGAAGGGATTGGACCCACATGATCTCACGCATGGCATTGGCAATGGCCCTAAATTCGGCCTCTGCACTGGACCGAGATACTACGGTCTGCTTCTTAGAGCTCCATACAATGGGATTACCATTTAGGAGAAGATAGTGCCCTGAAATGGAGCGGCGATCAGTTTGGTCACCACCCCAGTCAGCATCAGAGAAGGAGGTAAGAGTAATGTCTTTGACAGGTGAGGGTGTTGGTCTGAACAGCAGACCGTGATTGAGAGTACCTTTGAGATACCTCAGGACGTGAATAACAGCCTTCCAGTTGCTGTTATTTGGTGCCTGCATAAACTGGCTCAGTTTGTTTACCGCAAAATGAATGTCTGGTCGAGTGACACAGACATGTTGCAGAGCACCTATTGTGCTCCTATATAGCGTTTCATCATGAAAGAGATCAGAACAGGAAGACATACCTGACTTTGACAGACAAGTACCTGTCATTGGAGTGGGGAAATCAGATTCATCAATCAAACCTACCTTATCCAGAAGTTCCTGAATGTACTTTTTCTGATTTAACAGAATAAAGTCATCACGTGAAACTACTTCCATGACAAGGAAGTAGTTCAGGTTTCCCAGATCTTTCAGCTGAAACTGAGCATTGATAGAGTCAACAATATTAGAAACAAGATTAAGAGAAGTGCCAGTTATAACAATGTCATCCACATAGACAAGAAGTAATACGAAAGAATTAGAAGCTGATTTGATAAACAGGCAACTATCTGAGGTTGAAACATGAAAACCAAGAGAGTTCAGGAGAAAGAACTTCAGTTTTTCAAACCAGGCTCTGGGAGCCTGCTTAAGACCATATAAAGCCTTTTGAAGTTTGCAAACCAGGTTAGGAGTATTAGAGTGAACCTCAAAACCAGGAGGCTGTGTCATGTAGACCTCCTCTTGGAGGTCACCATGAAGAAAAGCATTGTTAATATCCACCTGTCTGATACACCATTTATGAGTGAGAGCTAAGGACAGAACAATACGAACAGTGGCAGATTTAATGACAGGACTAAAGGTTTCCTGAAAATCAAAGCCTGGTTTTTGGGAAAAAACTTTGGCAACAAGACGGGCCTTGTATCTGACAACAGCCCCATCTGCATTTCTTTTGATTTTAAAGATCCATTTACAACCTATAGGTATACGACCTGTAGGTAGGGAAACAAGAGTCCAGGTGTTGTTGGCAGTAAGAGCTGTAAGCTCTTCCTGCACAGCCTTAAACCAATGAGGTGACTGAAGAGCCTCGTGAATGCTACGAGGCTCAGAGTTAGTCAGGTCTGTGGATAGGGCAAGGGAAGTGGACATCTCATGAAGGGAAGATTTAGACCTGGTCTGCATTGGATGCACATTGGTGGAAGATTTGGGTCGAGAGGATGAGGGTGGATGGGCTTGTGGGGAGGTGGGGAAGGACTGGTCAGAGTGAGCTGGTGGTGGTGGTGCAGAGGAAACCGGGTCAGAAATGGGAACAAGGGTAGAACCAGAAGGGACATATCTACAGACCTCAGTAGGGGAGCTAAGGTCAGGAGCAGGAACAGGTACAGAGGGAGGCTGAGTAGAAGTGATGTTTTGGGAGGGTGTGGTGGAGGGTAAGCTGGACTCCCCCGACGTGTGGGCATGCACAGGAGGTCCTGAGGAATGAGTGATCGTAGAGGGAACAGAGGTGGGTTGTTGGAAGAATGGGTCACAGGGTATGAAAAATGGTTTGGAAGGAGTGGAGGCTTTTGGTGTGTTTGAAGCATAGAAAGGTCCTGTGGTGTCACTGAAAGGAAATGTTGTCTCATGAAAGACAACATTTCGTGACACATAAACTCTTCCTGATGAAGAGAGACACTTATAGCCATGGTGGTCAGAACAGAACCCAATGAATACACACGGTTCTGATCTGAAGGACAGCTTGTGAGACTTGTAAGGTCTCAGGTGGGGAAAGCATAAACAGCCAAAGACTCTCAGAAAGGAGTAGTCAGGCTTGGTATTGAAAATAAGCTCATGAGGAGAACAGTTCTCCAGAGTCTTGGAAGGCAAGCGATTAATTAGGAAAACAGCAGTGGAGAAGGCATCCGTCCAGTAGTGAAGAGGGACGGATGACTGTGCAAGCAGTGTCAGACCCAATTCAACAATATGGCGGTGCTTACGCTCCACCATGCCATTTTGTTGGCTAGAATATGGGCAGGTGATCCTATGAACTATGCCATACTGAGCTAAGTATGTAGTAAGAAAATGGAACTCACCTCCTCCATCAGATTGCACAGCCTTGAGCTTCGTGCCAAGCTGCTTTTCTGCTAAGAGATGAAATTCACAGAAGACTTTAGTAGCATCAGACTTATGGTTCAGAAAGTAAATCCAAGTAAATCTAGAAAAGGCATCAACAATACTAAGATAGTAATTGCAGTTACTAGAGGAGAAGGGGCAGGACCCCAGAGATCTACCTGAACCATTTCGAGTGGATGAGAGTAGACAGTGTTTGAAGGTTGATAAGGGAGGGTCTTACTCTTACCCACTGCACAGGCAGCACACTTAGAGGATATGTGTTTAGTGGGCAAATTTTGTAATCTCAAGAAGTTAACAAGATTATTCCTAGATGGGTGGCCTAACCTCATGTGCCATAGGTGAGAAGGATCAGTTGTTTTCAAAGAGCTGAGAAAACAGCTTAATTCAAAATCAGGTAATGCATTAGAGGATGCACTATTAGAAGCATAGGAATCATCAGAAAAGTGACAGCAGAGGAATCATCAGAAACATCAGCATTAGAAGCAGGAAGAGAAACAGAGGTACCATGATAAACATCAAATGCACCAGAATTGTCATTACTAATAACCGGTAAGGCAGAGTTTTGTGCAGATAAAACTGCATTATTACAAAAAGACTGAAATTCAGTAGAGAGATTTAAACACTGATCTAGACTAACAGTAGCAGACTCAACTAAATTATTATACTTAGACCTAAAACTAGAGAAGTCAAGACGATAAAGACCCCCAGACTCATAACCCTTGAGCAGCACCTTGTTGGAGAGTGAATCCTTGATCAGGCAATGCGATGGGTGAAATTCAAAATAAACCTGATTATCCTTTGAAAACTGAGATACAGAAAGCAGGTTTTTAGTGACAGCAGGAGTGTAGAGTAAGTTATTTAAGAGTAATTGTTTTCCAGTGGAAGGTAAAGTAGAAGAACCAATAGCAGAAATATCAAGAGTAGAACCATTTCCCACTAAGACCTTACCTGGGCCAGAATAAGGAGAAGTCATGTTCTGAAAAGGCTGAGCATTCGTCAGGTGGTTCGTGGCTCCTGAATCTGGGAACCAGTCGCCATCAGAGGTGGCTGGGTTATGGATGCTGGTTAACAGGTGATTGGCTTGAGGGGGTTGAGGTGATGCAGATTGAGCAGGGATAGGGTTCAGGTGAGGCTGAGGATTGGGAAATACTTGATATGGTTGAGGTGGGTAACATGGGGGGCCATCATGTAGGGGTAGATGGGCGGTAAGGGTGAAGGATAGGGAGAGTACTGCATAACAGAGTGTGTATGGGTGTTAGGAGGATGGATGGTTGTGGTCTGAGGTGGTTGAGGTTGATTCTGAACTTTGTGCAGCTGAGGTGGTTGGCAGAGTTGGTTCAGTTGTTGTTGTTGGTAAGGGTCGGGCTCAGTGTCATAAGCAGACAGGTTTGCTGAAGGTGCAGGAGAATTGGACTGAGGATCAGTCACACCAGTAAATTGTACATTAAACCTGTGGAAACATCTGTGCACCAAATGCCCAAATTTTCCACACAACTGGCATTGGAGTCTGCTATTTCCAAAGCCCCTACCATGCCCCCTACCCCTCCCAGATTGTTGATTACCAAATGGTGGGGGACCATAGGAAAATGACTGAGCATTTTGGTTTGTGGGTTGGGGTGTGGGGAGGAGACCAGACATGGGTGTCTAGGCAGGATTTCCAGGCATACTACCAGAGTTGTTTTCAGCATACGACACAAGGGGTTTACTGGGGTTGGGAACCTTAGCAGAAGCTATGTTGACACTAGCACTAGCATCAAATAAGAGGTCAGACTGCCTAGACTCAGCATCTAATAGCACAGAACTCACAGAAGCGATAGTGTAAGGATTTTGGCTAGCATGGATGACAGCAATGACATTATCATATTGCCCCTTTACCCCATTCAAAATAATCGAGATTTGTTGCATCTCTTCTATAGGGTGACCACAGCTAGCTAAACTATCACATGTGGTTTGTATTTCAGTGAGGTAGTCTCTCATAGGCTGATGCACATGCTTCCTAACCTTAAGTCTATCATATAAATGCATGATTCTGGTGGTGGACGATGATGAAAAATCTCTATGAAGCTTTTGCCAAATGGCAGCAGCTGACATACAACCTATAAGACCTCTACTGACCTGAGAGGAGACAGAGGCAAGAAGCCAAGACGCGAGGGAGCTGTCCTGCTGGAGGAACTTCGTGTATGCAGGATTTGGAACAGCAGCCCCAGTTTCATCTTCCAGAAACTGAGGTACGTTAGCTCCATGGAGATGGCTTTCCAGGTTATACCCTCTTACAGAGAGTAGAACCTGCTGTTTCCATTGCTGGAAATTCTCCTCACCAAGTAGCTGAGCTACTTTCTTGTTGGCGAAGGCAGGGCTAGATTCTTCCATAAATCAAGAAGGAAGGTTGAAAGGAGAAGATTTCAGGCTCGATCGAGCTCTGATACCATGTTTGGATTTAGGGTTTTTAGAAGAAGAAAGGTAAAGCGAAGAAGAAGAAGAAGAAGAAGAATGCTCTCTGAATCAAAGATGATAACTTGATTGAGAAAATATTCAAAAGTGCAACAGATATTAAGCAAAGTAAGGAGAGAATCAGACAAAACAGTACTGACCCGAGAATTGCAACTAAGTCCCTAATACTAAACTAATTGATGCTTGGGCCTCAAGCAACAATATTTACATATTGATCCTAAACATAAGTGTTAGACACACTTATATCCTAACATTCTTGACGTAGACAGATGAACTTGAATCTGACCCACATCCTAATGGTGTTGGGTATGAGCTGCGTGGGACCTATCCTGTAATATCGACACAGTTCTTGCAAATTCTCGCAGAGAGGAAAACGCAACCCAGCATCGACCTGGGCCGCATAAAGGTAAACTTTTCCATTGCGAGGATAGTGCAGTCCCACGCTCGGGTACCTTGGGGCATCCAGTTCGTTGAAGCCACCTATGGCGACTACCATCTTGAACTGAGCCGGCTTCATTTCGTTAGGCTTGATATCTACTTAGAAAGTCAGATATGTCAAGAACAATATGAAAACAAGAAAAACAGGGGATATTATCAGAAAAACAGCAAATAGAAAAACCTTGGTGTTTACCTTTTGGGGAAAAGAGGGGCACGTTGGTGTCCGACCCATCCAGCACCACAGGTGTGTCCGCGGACCGTCCGACGTCAGGATTTCTCTCACCCGAAGCTGGAGTAGAACCATCCCTGATTAACAGGGGAGCATTGGCATTCTTCGGAGGCACCTTTGGGGCTGAAGAATAAGTCATGTTAGCCGTCATCTTGGTCTTGCCTGTAGATTGACTGTGGGTAGCCATTGATGCTGGGGTTTGAAGTTTTAAAAATTCACAGGAAGAAGAATAAGATTGAAGAAACTGGATGCTGAAAACAGAGGAATTCTCTAGATTCTGAAAGACTAGGAAGTGTAAAAGACGAAAGAGTGGAACTGCTGTCCCTTTTATAGACAAAAAAGGAGTAACCGCCACAGACAGAATCTAAACGGCACAGAGAATAATTGCACATTTTGGGTAAAAATCGAAGCAATGTTAGAATTTTAAGAGACACCTCAGGGAGACAAACGGTCGACCAGTACAGAAACTGTTAGACTACCCTTGGGTTACGGAATAATAAACGACATGCGTGCCTCAAATGACCGTTCGACTTCTGGATGACTGTGCAGTTATAAAATGATAAATTCCTATAGGCAGATAAAGTGATCGCCAACGCATTAATAGGCCTTTTTGGGAAATCCCTTTCAGAGCAAGTGATCGCCCAATAGTGAAGGATAAACATCCATAAGCCTAGACTGCCTCGAGTGATCGCCAAGAAGGAATAAAAGATTGAATATTCCTTCAGCCATGGGCAACCAAACGACTGATCGCCAAAAAAGCACAAAGTGTTCATAGAGGTATAAATAGCAGAAAAAGACAAAGAAGACCAACTTCAAGTGTCACTATCTCAAACCCTACCAAGGAGTCAAGCTCGACTGAAGAAACTTCACCCTAGCTTCGGGGGCAAATGTTGGGTATCGATAGTGATAAGAAAAAGACCCCAAATGCCCAATAACCCTGGAGGGGGTGAACCCAGGTTATTCGAACTGGACCAGCCCATGCTAAAGTCGATCTGGCCCTCAATAGAGTGGCCCAAAGTCGAGCCCAAGCTAAGATGGACGCCAAGGGCTCCATCACTGGTCGCCATTCATCACCAAGTCGCGAACTCCTACTGCTCGCCCTGAAGAGAGTCTTGCCTCTCTCCTCTGGTCCCACCAACTGTTACTAAAGATATGGACACGATATCCCGCATATCTCGGGCACATATTCTCTAAAGAAAACATATGGTAACTGCAATATTACGCTGTGACCGTAATATCTACTATCCTAATCTTCAACAACACAATATTCGCTAAGATATACTATTGCCTTCTACGTTTTGATCTCCCTACTCTATAAATACTCTTGCTTTTCAATACATTAATTACGTTTTGATCTATATACACACATACTCATTTAAGCATCGGAGAGGGACCCAGAGACACCCTCTCTGTTGTTATCCCCTTCCTGCAGGTTCACCGGTTCTAAGGCGAGAGCATCTTTAAACCATCCATTGTCATTCAATTCACTGGTAGATCACCATTCAGGAAATCAAGATCCAACAGCAAGCACCTAATGTGACAACCTCCCAGACTCTATTCGGAAGAACTCCTTAAAAGTGTCGGAATGTGTGTGAATTTCGCCTAGGAGCTCCTTGACTTGCAAGAAGGGATAGAGGATGTGTTCCTCCGAATCCCCCTTCAATACTTAAGTGAGTATAGTGGTTTGATATGATAAATTTTGTTTTTTGTAAAGGAACTAATTGTCATGTACTTAAGGTTTGGATGACGTTGTATCTCAACGTCCATTATTTGATGTATAAGATTTTGTGTCTGAGATCACATCGAGAATCGTGGACATTTCTATTTGATATCTATAACATGTTTATATGCGTTAAGATTCAATACAACTACCAGACATGATCTTAGGATTGATTCTAAGTGGGCTTTACCTTTAACGGGGAGGGTCCTAGAAAGTTAGGTTTGTATATGAATCTTCGACTCGTTGTTTGATGAGGGTGAGCATGGGGTGCTCGCCTCGTCCTTAGGTAGGCAAGTCGAACATAATGGTCATGTGAGCATTTTCCCTTACGAGGGTGAGGTTGAAGGGATCTCCACAAAGGAAGGAGACAGAGACCTCGCCTTTGTATACTTGATTAGGGCTAGGATGAAGCTCTTGCCTAAGCGTTCGGGGAGGATTTGATCCTATCACATGTACGTTCGGGACAAATTCTCTTTTGTAAGAGGTAAAGACGATGCTTGGGCCCAACATTTACGTTTGAAGCTTAGACGGAAGAAGTTTCGATCGAGCTTGTTGTTAAACCGGTTAACGCGGTGAAATTTTGTGGTGAACTCGGTGTCTAAAGTTCCCACTGGATTCAATTCTCTAGGAAACTGGTATGCTATCATCTAACACGAGATGGTGCGACATGGTACGGTGCGACTGGAGAATTTGGAGTATATGTTACACACGCCTAACCCTATATAGAAACACTCACGCATGTGGAAATATGTATGTCACCCGTACTTAATTTCCTTTGCTCAATGACTCGGGTAAGGTATATTTTCAGTCGAGCCCTACGATTTGCGACCTTTTGGGAACCTAGATGGTTGACCCACCCAATGTTTCCTCAGATTTCATTAGTCAAGCTTTTGATGGCAGTGTGTCGCATCATTGTGGTTCCTAATCATGGTGACCATTCCTGGTGAAATTTCACTTCCCTTAGGCGAGCCCCTCTGAACATTCCTAGGTTCATCTTTTCGACCCATTAGAAGTTTTGCTTTAGATTTTTCTAGTTTTAGGTTATAGCTTCACCCTTTGGGCAATCCTTTTTTACTGTTTTCGGGTTGTTTTTGTGTTGACCTCACATGTCTTCTTAGTCTAACCTTTGTTGTTCCTGTCTCATGGGAAGAAATATAGAAGTAATCATCGTTGGGAGCGTCTTCTTTTCAGTGTTAATCGTTGCAAGGAATGAAGCCTCGTCCAGGATCACTATCCAAGCCAAACTTGTCTCAAGCGAGGTCTGGGAGTTGTATCGTTTCTAGCTACGTTGCTGGGAACTCTTACCAACAGCTTTGCCTCTGAAGTCCATACGAAGTTAAGTTCACATCCAAGAGGTGGCTAATGTGTTTGGCAGATGAAAAAACCAGTAAGAGGCATTTCTTGTAACGTCTGATCACGTAGGACGAACATTACCCTACATTTCTCTTTATATCTTTGAGGTTTCTAGTTATAATCTCTTACATATGACTCGTAGTTAGCATCACTAGTGGAGGAGGAGGATGCATATATGCAAAGCTTGTGCCACAACGGACAACAATTGTAGGTGACGTCGACTGTGCCTTTAATGTGGTGTTGCTTCATGCGAATAGGGCATCCTATAGGGCTTAAAGGTGGCCTTATCTTCCTTAGTGGTCACACGGATTGTAGGGACTGCAAGAATATAATTGTAAGTGGTCTATAGAGCATCGCTTTCTTATGTCAAGACTCTAGGGTGACGAACATGGTTGGAGTGAATATAGCTTCTCTGGATGGAGCATCACAGGGCTACCTCAATGAGTCCTCATGGTCAGGGACCCTCTCGATCATCGACGCTTGGGATGGGTGTTCCTCTGGGATGTAATCCTCAGTTAGGATCCTAGAAGATCCTTTTGGAAAATTTGAAGGGTTGCCACTTCTGGGCGGTATCATGCTCGAGGGATGTACCTAAGTGGAGCTGAAGATGGTCTCTGTCAATAATGACTGTTTAGTTGACTGTGGTGGTGCTATGACTTTGTTGTCATGTTACATAGACGATGCCAATGTTGGATTTCATGGTTGTGGGTATAGAATCTGAGTGTTGCACTAAGAACCTAAAAGAAGGAACGCCTGTGTTTTGTCTATTGTTTCCACTTCGATGATCAATTCAGTCTACGGTTGTTAGTGAACAAATATGTGTATTAAAAGTTACTGATTACCTTTCCATGTGGTAGCTATGAAGTATTTATAGTTGAAGGTTTTAACCTAAACTTTATACTATAACGCTCCAGGCCCGACCAACTTTCCTTACTAGCCCAACCCGTTTTGATTGAGCTCGTTTTCCTCACTTGATCGCAGAAATGGAGGAATTCTTGTTGGTCTTGAGTAGTACATCTCTACTTATATGAGTTCCAAATCACTTTCTATCTGAGGTGGCATACTGTATCACAAACTACACTCTTTAAATTGGGCGACATCCACGTCGCGGCCCAGTCCAAAATACTTTTAATTTGCCCCCGATAGGTGATTTAGTCTTGCAAGTCCAATACTTTTCAGATAATCTTCAAGGCCTGGCTAACTATTTTATCTTGTTGGCACGAGTCTTCAACCTTTCAAGCTCGGTCACGGTCCCCGAGTCTGGTCTAATACCATTTGTAACGCCCCAAGTCTGAGTGACTATCCTCACTAGCCTAACCCAACCTAACTAAGCCCCTTGTCCTCACTTAGGTCCATAAAAGTAGTAATTCCTATTAGAATTGAGTGGTACATAGTCACATCCCCGACTCGGCCCAATCTAGAATCATTGCTCCTCGTAGATGACTCGGTCTTGCAAGTCGTATACTTTCAGATACTCTCCAGGGTATGGCCAACTGTTTTCTCCCGTTAGTACGGACATTTAAACTTGCAAGCCCAATCACGGTCCCGTGTTTACTCTGATATCATTTGTAATGCCCCAAGCTTGACCAACTGTTCTCACTAGCTAAACTCATATTGACTAAGGCCGTTGTCATCACTTGGGCCTAGAAAATGAGGAATTCCTGATGGACTTGAGTAGTAAGTACATCTATACTTATATGGGTTCCAAATCACTTCTTTACATCCGATGCGGGACCGGGTGTCACATATACCATGGTCAGCTTTGCCTTTGTTTCATACGTTGAATCATGGTCGTGTTTTTTTTATCCTGACACAACCATCTAATATTAGTACGTTTGTACGCATTGAATGCATTTTGTGATTCCTGTCCCATGGTAGGAGGGATCTTTGGGCTCGCCGTCTAAATATTATTGTGGAATCACTAGCAATTACGTGTTGTTCTGTGTACTGTGCCTCCCATGTATCCCCAAGTTTCGGGCAGATCACGGATTCAGGTAGTCCCAGCTTATTGATTATTCATTTATCGTCGCTTGATATCCATTATGTCCTTTACATCAAATTGTTGTAGGACAAAGGTGACGAAAACAAGTATGTAAATAGTGTTAGGAACTTAAACATAAATAGACAAATCAAGGAAAGTAGATGAAAAAGGCTTACTTGCAGCCGACGGCACTAATCCATTCATTCAAACTTCAAATCCATATGATACAACATGCGGCTATATGTAGGGTTTGTAGGGTTTAGGGTTTAGATAAGTCTTGAGATATTACAGTTTAGTCCTTACTTACTATTTCTAGAATATTGCAGAATAATCCCTAAACACTCATATGTAATTATACATATATCCTAACATTCTCCCATGAAGATCAACATGAATGAACTTCTTGAATTCTCGAAAAATAGTCATCCATTGCTCTTCAACATCTTTGTCAATCCTGGCAATCGAAACTCAGCTGATAGCCAACACTTGATTGATAATCCCCACCTAATACCTTTCTGCTGAAAAAACACTTACTTGACAACCATCTAATTGTTATTAAACTATGCACAACAATCAAGATTCATCCATAATCATTAACCAATTCCTTTTTAGTATACTCATCAGTTAAACTTCAGCGGTCTTTTCATCAGATGTATATATGAGCTCTTTTCCGAACATGACTGAATTATACTAAATGATTAACACTTATCCCATCAACCTAACACACATATATCATATGCACACAAATCAATCACAGCATACACATATTCACATATCTAGTCACAGTTCCTTACCAATCAATCTGAATTACATCCAAATAGTTGACCTCTTTAACTATTTTATGATGAGTATTTTCATCTAACCACAGTCTTCATACAAGGTAAATATTCGGAAAAGCATATCTGATTCATCCTCTTTCTTCTTTTCTGATCTTTCCATTTAAGATCTTTTGATCTTTTTATAATTTTTCTTCTCTTGACAGAAGGGTTTGAGCCCTTATCTTACCAACATAGTTGTAGGGTTTCTGCCCTCATCTTGCCTTCCTCAAGAGCAACCTTGAAGTATCTTGACGTTTTCTTCAAGATTAAACTCTATTTTTGGAATTCAGCTATGTTTTATGCCAAGAACATAAGTACAGTACTGAGAACTGTAAAAAAAAACTCTGTTTCATTTTATCATTCATTGATCTTTTGAAAGGATGAAAAACAGATATGCCAACCATGTTTACTCTTGAATTACACTGAGTGTAGATTCTACACCACATAAAAAATAGAAAAACAACTCAGTGCAAGATCATTCAGACCAATGATACGCAACATAGACAGACATATTAGAATTCTGTGAATGCCAGAAACTGATTTATCTGATATGAATTATATGTGAAAAGAACAGGACAAGACACTCAATCATGCAGACATACTCAATCATACTGAAAAAGCTCACAAATATATATCTAAAAAAAACAGAGAAGTACAAACATCAAGTAACTAAAAACATTTGTAATGATAAAGACTACTCTTCACAAAACTGGCATACCTGTAATAACTACCATTCATGATCATCAGATATATGGTTTTCAACATAAATTATTCTTCAACTTCAGGAGCCTCCTGAATCGTTACAGTATCAACATCTTCCAACTCAACAACAGAGAAAACTCCAAGTTTTTTTCTGCAAGGAACAAATTGTTTTTCTGTCAATGGTTTTGTTAAAACATCTGCTACCCGATTACTAGATGGAACAAAATTGACTAAAACATGACCAGAATTCACCTTTTCCCTAATAAAGAAAAGATCAATTTCAACATAATTCATTTTGGAATTTTGAGTAGGATTTTTAGACAAAGATACTGCACTTGTACTATCTGTCCATACTACAGGTACCGAAGACAATTGAAGACCCATTTCCATTAACAGGGACTTAACCCACATGATTTCACATACTCATTAGCAATATCTCTAAACTCTGCTAATTGTTTTTTTGAATTCCAAAGTATCGGATTGTCATTGACTAACATATAATGTCCACAAATGGATTTCCTGTCAGCGATATCTCCTCCCTAGTCTGCATCAGAGTAAGAAACTAAAGATATTCCCTACATAGGAAAAGGGTTAGATCTAAACATCAAACCATGTTCTATAGTCCCTTTTAAGTATCTAACAATATGTAACACTGCTTGTCAATTACTGATACTTGGTCTTTGCATAAACTGACTGAGTTTGTTGACAGAGAACTGAACATCTGGCCTTGTGATGCAAATATGCTGAAGAACTCCAATAGTACTGTGAAACAGATGATCATCTTCAAACAATTCAGTACAATTAATCATACCTGACTTGGTTAGACAAGTTCCAGTCATCGGAGTAGGAAAGCTTGAAGCTTCGGTGAGACAAAACTTCTCAATCAGCTCCTGAATATATTTTCTCTGATTTAACAATAAATAATTGTCAGATGCAGTAACTTCCATACCAAGAAAATAGTTCAAACTTCCTAAAGTCTTTCTTTAGTTGAAACTCCTGATTAATTGAATGAATGACATATGAAATAACAGAAGAAGAATTTCATGTAACAACAATATCATCAACATAAACCAATAGAAACACAGAAAACCCTTTGTCCTGTTTGATAAACAAACAAATATCTGTAACAGATGCACATAACTGAAGTTTATGAATAATAAAATCCTTTAATTTTTCAAACCATGCACGAGGTGCTTGTTTAAGGCCATACAACGCCTTTTGCAGTTTGCAAACTAAATGAGAATCCGTTTTAGAAGAAGACATTTGCTCAAATCCTGGAGGTTGAATCATATATACCTCTTCTGTCAAATCCCCATGTAAGAAAGCATTATTAATATCAATTTGCCTAAGACTCCATTTATGAGATAATGCAAGAAACAATACAATTCTAACTGTGTCTGACTTCACAACTGGACTAAAGGTATCTTGGAAATCAAAACCTGCTTTCTAGAGAATTCTTTAGCAACCAGTCTGGCTTTATATCTCGCAACAGACCCATCAACATTCTTTTTTGTTTTAAAAATCCACTTGCAACCTATAGGAATCCTGCTAGAAGGAAGAGGAACAACAGTCCAGGTATTGTTAGCGTAAAGAGCAGACAGTTCTTCATTTACAGCATTTTTCCAATGTGGACTGAGTAAAGCCTGATGAATCGATTTCGGTTCAGAATCACTGAGATCTGCAAAATTGTCATTAGTAATCAGAAGAGCCTGAAGAGATCTGGTTTTAGATCTTGTTTGCATAGAATGTCTATTAACCGAAACTTCATTATTACGAGAATCAACAGTAGTAGTTGCTTTAGGAACTAACATTGATCCTTGTAATGTGTAAGATATAGGAGAAGGAAGTACTTGAGCATCAACACGGAAAATGACATTAGGTAAAGATGATTCTAAAACAGAGGCTGGACAAACAGAAGTAACAGGATTAGTAACAGAAGTAATAGGATTAGAAAGCAACCTAATATCTGGAATAGCAGCATTATCAGACAATATAGTAGAAGTAACTAAAGAAGGAGACATATTGATAGGAGAAGCAAAATTTAATGGAGGAGCAGAATCATTACCCAAAGAAGGAGATGGAAGATCAAACATAGAAACAGGATCAGAAGGAGGAAGTAGCTCATTATAAGAATCAGAAGAAGCTATAAACTGAGAGTCACATGGAAATAAAAATGGCATGGAAGTATAATTCTGAGTAGGAGAGGAAGAAGTAAAGAACTTACCTTTAGAATCAGAAAAGGGAAATGTGGATTCATGAAAAAACACATTTCTCGTAGTCTACACATGCCCTGATGCTGCAAGACATTTATATCCATGATATTTGGAGCAATAGCCTAGAAAAACACATGGCTCAGATCTGAAAGACAATTTGTGTTTCTGAAAAGGACGTAGATGAGGAAAGCACAAGCATCCAAAAACACGAAGAAAAGAATAGTCAGACGACAGTCCAAAGAGTTTTTCATGTGGAAAAACCTTGGACAAAGCAGATGAAGGTAACCTGTTGATCAAAAACAATGAAGTAAAAAAGGCATCAGACCAGTAATGTAATCGTACCGAGGCTTGAGCTAGAAGAGTTAATCCTAACTCAACAATATGTCTATGCTTCCTCTCAACTATGCCATTCTGTTCAGAAGAGTAAGGACAAGTAACACGATGATTTATACCAAACTGAGATAGATACGTGGATAAAAACTGAAACTCACCTCCCCCATCAGACTGGACTGCCTTAAGCTTGTATCCCAGTTGTTTCTCAGCTAACCTGTGAAACTCAACAAATAACCTGTGAAACTCAACAAATAACCAAGCTGCGTCACTTTTTTTCTACGATACTAAGATAATAATGATGACCATTATAAGAACATGCAGCAGGACCCCACACATCAATTTGAACTAATTCAAGGGGATGATTATAGACAGTGGGAGAAGCATGATACGATTTTTTTTTGCTTTTGCCAACTGCACAAGCTATACACTGATCAGTGTTATGAGGTGTTGGAAGATTATGAATTCGCAACAAAATTTGAAGAATCTTATTAGACGAATGACCAAGTCTCATGTGCCAAGTTGATGATGAGTCCTTAGAATTCAGCTTAGAAACAAAACACAAAAACTCACCATCATCAATAGCATCAGGTGGAGCAATATGCATATTACCTGGTACATCTTCAGACTGACTGCGAAGAGGATTTGAAAAACAGTTGAATCATGCATATCTAAATAATCAATGACTTCTGATTTTATTATCGAGTCTGTGACAAATAAGAAAGAGATGTTTTATTATGAGAATTATTACCAGTTATCGATGAATTACAACACTCAAGACAAATGTTGGCAACCTTATTCCTAGACTCAGACCTGTAGGTATCACTAGAATGAATTACAGGCTTATTACTACTTAATTTTGTCATATCAAGCTTATACAACCCAGAGCATTCATATCCTTGGAGCAGTACTGAATGAGTAGAAGCATCACGAACCACACAGTGATTTGCATGAAATTCAAAGTAGACATGATTATCCTTTGTGAACTGAGACACAGAAAGTAGATTTTTAGTCACATTTAGAGTATAAAGCATATTCTGTAATTTCAACATTCTAGAATCAGTTGGAATTAACGCTGAGCCTATTGCAGAAATATTCAAAGAAGATCCATTACCAACCATTACTTTACCTTGCCCAGTATATGGTACGCAGGTATGCTGTCCGACATGAGATGCATTAGTCAGATGATTTGTGGCACCTGAATCTGGAAACCAGTTTGTATCTGCTTGAACTATCAGAGCAAGAGAGGCAATGTTTGCTTGAGGAGCTGAGAAGGGATTTAATTGCATCGGACCCGAAGGAGATTACATATATGGATGGAACTGATTCGGTGCTTGAAAGGGCTGATTCGGTGCTTGGAATGACTGATTTGGTGCTTGAAACTGATTTGGTGCATGAAAGGGTTGTTTCGGTGCTTAATACGGATTCGGTGCTTGAAACAGATTTGGTGCTTGAAACTGTTGTTGTGGTGGTGGTAGATTAGATCCTGCTGAGGCATCTTCCCATTGAGCAGAACACAGATTGACAGTTGTAGAATTCACATTGTTTGGATTAGTAACACCTGTAAAATTTACATTGAACCTATGGTAACACCTGCGAACCAAATTACCAAACTTACCACACAATTGGCATTGTGGTTTGTTGTGTCCATAACCTCTGCCACGACCTCTACCACGACCATATTGGGGAGATTGTTGATGTTGAACAGTAGTGGAATTGACAAATGATTGATTCAGACCTTCATTGACAGGTGTTGGTAAAATTCCATCAGATGATCCGCCTTGATTATTAGTCTTAGACATACCTGACTCCATCTCATCCTTCTTTCCATCAGAACCTCGATTTATAGCCATATGAGCAGACAAATCAGAATCAAACAACAAATCACTCTGCCTAGCTTCTGCATCTAACAGGACCGAACTCACCGAGGCAATATCATAAGGATTACGACTTGCATGAATAACTGAAACTATACTGTCATACTGTCCTTTTACTCCATTAAGAATAATTGATATTTGTTGCATTTCTTCAATTGGATGACCACAAGACGCTATGGTATCACAGGCAGTTTGAATTATTGCCAAGTAATCACGCATTGATTGATGAGGTAGTTTACGAACCTTCAGTCGATCATACAAATGCATGATCCTTGTTGTTGATGATGCAGAAAAATCTATGTGAAGCTTCTGCCATATTGATGCAGCGGTCATGCATCCTATTAGACCTCTGCTGACTTGCGACGACACTGAGGCGAGCAACCAGGAAGCTAGTGAACTATCCTTTTGAACATACTTTTGGTATTCTGAATTCGGTTCATCATCTCCATCTGGTCCAGGAATTCGAGCTGGAATTGTGACATTACCGTAGAGATGAATTTCCATATTGTATCCTGTTACAGATAGCAGCACTTGTCGCCATGATTGGAAATTCTCCTCGCCAATCAGCTATGAGACTTTCTTGTGTAAGAATGCAGCAGAAATTTCTTCCACAGAGTCGAAGAGATTGATCACTTCAATCGATCAGCAGACACCGTAATTGCGTTTGAACCGACTTGAGCATAATCGTTCTTGCTCTGATACCATGTTGGGAACTTAAACATAAACAGAAAAATCAAAGAAAGAAGATGGACAAGGCTTACTTGCAGCCGACGGCACTAATCCATTCATTCAAACTTCAAATCCATATGATACAACATGCGGATATATGTAGGGTGTAGGGTTTAGATAAGTCTTGAGATATTACAATCTAGTCCTTACTTACTAATTCTAGAATATTGCAGAATAATCCCTAAACACTCATATGTAATTATACATATATCCTAACAAATAGTAATAAGGAGTTGAGCTCGTGTTTCATGTCAATGATCTCAAATTACAATGTCGATAACAATAGGGACACTCGAAGCAGGGATGGCAGGAGAGGAAGACATAGTTACGGCAGCATGTTGATTACATTTATAGTGAATTTTTCTTATTACTTTCCAACTAAACTATGCCTGTATCGTCTCATCCTGCAAGTTCAATAGTTTTATATTTCATTTTTCTTGTTTCCCACTTATCTTGTGTATAGTCTAAATTAGGATACTCGCGCTGGTAGTCATAATTGGAATGTCTCTTTTATGTTAGATAGAGTTATATGTGGAATGAATGATGAATTACCACTGATTTTGGGATTTGGAACAATACAAATTATTGGTATCTTTCTACATAAGGGTTGTAGTAACACTTCATATATGGTTGATAATCAACATTAACTGTATGTCTAGTTTGGAAATAAGAGAATTATCTCGATTAATTAGGATGTCAACAACATTAGTGTGGTGTGACAACCTTATTGGTTTTGAGCTTTCAAGGATATAGGACATTATATATTTACTTTTATTAATTATTGTAAATCTTTGATATTGAGGCGTTTGTATTAAAATGTACTATATAATTTTACAATAAATACATTACGTTTTTCAATGTATTCAAATGTTCATAAAGTATAGACAGTGACATGATAACCGATAAAAATACATTACAAAAGTTTGTATTTAGAAACGGCTAACAGTTGTTGCCACATAAAGATTATGCTTAGTTGTAACATTAACTGACAATGTCATATATTTTTAACGTTGATTTGCAACAATTGTTGACACTAAAAATCATTGTTTAGTGACAACGTAATTTGGTGATTATACTACGATTAAGTGACAATGTTTGTTGTTATTATTTTATGCAGTGATAATAATTTTTGTCAATGTATGTCGTTTGAGTTGTTGAGTATAGTGACGAATATTTTACGGACTCATCAACCTATAACTAAGGGTCTACTAGGACAGTAAATACGCCATCATTATTAATTTGTGCGATTATTTAGCCTTTAATGTTGAGTTCTACCGTTGTCCCTACAAGAAAGTAGCGCTATAGTCGCGGCGTAAAATCATTGCTAAGTTGGGTTTTTCCGCTGCTAAGATGACATGTCGATGCTAAGGGTCGTGCTTGAAAGCCCCGATGCTAAAGGTATCCGCACTGACAAAATGTCAATGTTAAATGCATGCCGCTGCTGGAATGAACATTTGGTCATACCTTTAGCATCAATATATTGTCAATGGTGTTAATGCGTAATCAGTGTCGGTCCTCATTGGATGCTATATAGGTGGTTCAGATACAATATGCATTGATGGTAAAATGGAGCTATCGGCTACAGCATATATGTGTTGGTGTTTCATGGTTTTTGTGTCTAGCATATGCAGATACTGTAAGGTGAAATTAACGTCAAAAAGATTTAGAAACTAATTATACATAAATAGCGTTACATAAAGTTTAATGCAAGAAAATGTTAATACAGTCTACGTTTGTGATCGATGCAAGTCACATGTACGTTCTAAATTGCACTGTTTGCTTGGTGTTGAGGTTATTATCTACATGTAGCCGCAGTAATTGCCGTTGTCTACGTGACGACTTTTGCTGCAGTTAAAAGGTAATTGCATCTGGATTTTTCTGACTGTATTTGGCGTATGTATTGGTAATCAAATTTTCGATGCTAATACAGCTATACAAGTTTCAGAATAAATTTTTTAGATTTTCACCAGCTAGACATTACATAATGTATACCACCCAGAACCAACCATTTATACATTTCCATATACAAAGTGTTCAACCTCAGCATAAACAGAGCACATATATAGCAGACAATAAGTTTGAGCATGTACATGTGGTCCAAAAGGACCAAAACACGGAACAAACAAAGACAAAATACTGTTAAGATGTTCCAACATTACAAAATGGCACATTTGTTGTTTCAAGACAAATACTATACCAGGCCTAACGCAACTAGACATCAAGCAAGTGATAAATGATTACCTAAAGCAAGTGTTGCGTCATATGTCAAACATTTCGATCTACTAGCACACCAATAGGTTGAATTAGAAAAACCTCACATTAACATACCTAAACAACAAAGTACCATCACTCACACAAAGACTTGTTTACTGTACCTTATGCATATGAATCATCGAGCAATGCACCATTGGCTTACAGTGCCCTTTTCATGAAGGCCATATCTCTTTGGACTGCCGTCATGTTTTCTTGGAACTTCATTAGAGTTAATGTCGCTTCCTCTGCCTTCCTTGAACTCTCGTCTGCCTTCTTTGAGCTCTCCTCCTTTAACCTCTTAAGTTCTACAGTTTCAGCTCTAGCTAGAGCCACTTCTTCCCTCGCTTTCTTCAACTGCTCACTCTCCATCATACGTGCAATTTTGGATAGACGAGATCGGCGACGGTCAGGCTTACGAATTTCATCATAAAGTGCATCCTTGTCAACGGGAACGTCCTCTTCAGCTTGCAACTCAGCAACCCTTTGTTCAACTGTAGCCTACAACCAGTACAATCAATTCTCACGTGTTAGGTGTGAAACATTTTAAAAATTAAAAAGGAAGATGAGGTCTTATCGCTTACCAGGATTGCTTGACTTTTCGGATCTCGAGGAACCCCCTTCTTGTCCACATGGGTCTTCCGAAACATGTGGTATTCACCCGGATGCACCCCATTATTTTTCATAATCTGCATTTTTAAAAACAAGCACTGTAACTGAGTGGTTACTAGATTCTGAAGATGTGGATGTATGGGTTCATTACCTCTTCCTGTTCCGTCTTGGCAAAGCTGCATGTCCCCGCAGTGTGCCTGATCACTTGGTGAGCTTTGTTTGCTTTGTTACGCTCGCTCCTCACCTTCAATTTAAGTATGAGGAAACAAACAGTTATATGGTTAATAAGATATAAAAACTTGCTATAAACCGCAGTAAAGCATAAAAGAACAAGATTTCCACAGTTTAACCACCTTAAACTCCTCTGAACTGAACCAATTCACTAGCCACGACCAATCTTCTTTCACCACGTCCGGGGGGATGTTAAGTATCCTTTCTTCATCGGTAAGGTATCAGTCATAATACCTTCTTTTCAGGTTGGCCCCGTAATTCCTGTACTTCTCTCTTAGTGTGCATACAATCAGTTGCTTCAAGTTACCATCTTCAAGGATAACAAACTTTTCCTGCGAAGCAACAATAGTTGATTAACGTTTAAAATCGTAATGTTGGCAAACATACACATTCTGTCTTATTGAACAACGGTCGTTAAGAAAGAGCATGTAAGTGTACTTACTCCAACGAGCATTAGCATTTTGGCCTCGTAGTCAATGGGTTCCTTTGGGATCTCCTTCCAGTCTTTCACCATCACTGGAGCATTCGTTCGATTCCGTACGATGCACACACACCATGATACGAACACCGATGCATTCTTCGAGTAGACCTTGCCCTGAGCATTAAACTGTAACTCTTCTTTTTCATTTATTCCATTTCAGGATAGCTTAATACACCTGGTCCGCCTCCTCCGTAGATTCTCAGCTGGTGGCCTTACACCTTCCTCTTGCACCCTTACACCTTCATCTTCCACCCTTACACCTTCATCTTGCACTTTTAAACCTTCATTTGTACTTAATATCAAACACACGAACATAGGAATAAAGGATTCAATAACTTCCAATAGTTGTTGGCTGTTTTGGTTTACACAAAGACTTACCCTGTTCGGTCGCATGCTCAGTAACCAATGTAGTAACATGATGTGTTTCCTGTGGTGGAATTTCTTCAAGTGGGGGATCCAAAGTGATCGGTGTCGTACGGTTCTCCACCAAGGTGTCAACAACTGATGAACCTGAAAGTATAAAGTTAAACAAGGAAGTAAACCTATATGGGTACAGGATACACCTCTCCCATGTCCTGTAAGCCACAAAAGTTTGGAGGAAGTAAACCTAATTGGTCCGGCGCGGGACAGTTTCCGGGGTGACTTCCGAGTTGGGATTGGCTTAATTGGGGGTGCTACGTTGGTACTATTGAGCCTCATTCTTCTAGTTCCCACCATGCTGACGACTGTGTTCAACAGTAACAATACATATTATTTGTGACAACCGATCGAAGAAACCCTAACAAGACATGCATCTTCCAAACTGTGGCTAATCATGATTTCAAAATGTTTGACATTGTAAAGTTTCTATTGTTAACGGACTGTCGTGGAGTAAAATGTAAGAATAGCACAGATTGTGCAAAACTAAACTAAGTCTGACCTGAGTAGCTCAAGTTTCTTCAAACCAAAGAGAAATAGCACTGATGTTGTTATGAACAGCACAGCACAACGTTTGCAAAACCTAACACTGAATGCTACAAGTTTCTTCAAAGACAAGTAAGCAGATGGTTCTGCAAGAACATGAACCATACCTTTAGTGCTAGATCTGCAGAACTTCTTGAAGATGAACCGTCCCTTTGAATTGTCGGAGGATAGGAAGAGAGGAACTAATCTCGGTGAGAAATGGAGAATACAACCCAAGAACGCGGGAAGAAGGAGTGAATGCGCGGTAAATTACAGAGGAATTGGAAAAGATGCAGAAATGGTGGGACCACAAGTCATGTCATCTCAAATTTCGAATGACATTTGCTTCGAAGAGGGGTAATGTGCCGATGCAGAAGGTGTTGCCTGCTTGGACACCGGTTGGGCTTCAACCGAAAAGTTGTTTGGACTTCGCTCCGATTACACTTGATGACTAAAATACCAACAGGGTTTCGATCCGATTATAAAATGGATGAAGTGGACAGCATGCATGAACAGGTTCATCCCTATGCAATAATTTGTCAATAATTTATTTTATCCAATTATTTACGAATCAAGTATGGGTCGTGTTTTTGTTAGTGTTTTTGACGCATGGATCATTTGGGTCGTAGGTTGGGCTCTTAATTTATACCACACATACAATTAAAAGAATAATCCGAGAGCTTAATGGACCAACTAATGAACCTGGTTCAGTATACAGCGGTGAGTATGTATTTTTTTCATTTCTTTATATAATTCATGTACATGAGACTGTCAAAGCACCTCACTAATACTGAGTAAGTAGCATTTTATTAGTTTTCCAAACATTTAGTCAAGTCTTCTGCTGAGAATCCTAGGTATGTCGTTAGAGAAACCTAAACATAATCCATATGAGTGCAAACCCTAAACCATTATGAACGCAAACCCTAAATCATTATGTCGTTGGACAGATTTGAGCAAGATTATGAACACAAACTTCTCAATGATGATAATTCCAATCCTAACCCATAGATCCATAATCCATATGCCATAGGTCCATAATACATAATCCATTATATTAGTGTATATTGTAAATCATCACCGAACTAACTAAGTTGGTATAATGGTTTAGAGTAGATTGAATAATAATTAAACAGAATATTATATTAAAATTGGTACAAGAAGTGGTACGAAACTTGTATATACTGTATATAATACAAATTTGTACATATAATACAAAATTGTATATATTGTATATACAAACTGGTAATGTTGTATATACAAACTTGCATGTAAGTGTATATATTGTATATACAAACTTGTATATATTGTATATGCAAACTTATAATACAAACGTGTATATATTGTATATACAAACATATAATACAAACTTGTACATATAATACATTATTATATGTAGTTATGTTGTTTTCCTAATACAATATTATATACAGTCATATTCCCCACTAAATTATCTTATTTAGTAATAACGTAAAGTTACAACCCCTAAACCGTCGGAACCACTTCTAAAACACTATTAACTAGATATCTGGCCTGCAAATTACGCATAGTAGCCATAAGTAGTATATTTTATTAATTTTATACTCATTATATTAAGTGTATAAAATGCATATAATTAATTTTAGGAAAACAATATATACTCATTATATTAAGTGTATAAAATGCATAAAATGCTAAGAAATTGGTAAGCATATGGTTCGATTTTTGGTCTCTAACTAATTGAATCAAGCTGAAATATACAACTGCCATTGATATATGGTTTGTTGGATGTGTCATGACTGAGCTTCTGTTGGGACACGTAAGGTAGTTGATTAATTTTGTATTTTCATGACAAAATACTCAAAGGATAGTCTTACAAGTTGTTGACTGCTCTCTTTCTTATATTATTTGCTTGTTTCGTATTCTGATGTAGCCTTTATTTCCTGGGGAGAGTGCAATTGATCAGCTCGTGGAGATATTCAAGGTTTGATTTTGCTCCACCCTCACTAATTTTCATAATTAGATAGTGTCTATTTCTCTGAAATGGTTTATAAGCTTTTTATGTTGATTCTATCTATTATGGACGCAGATCTTAGGGACGCCAACAAGAGAAGATATTAAGTACATGAATCCCAGTTATCATGAATTCAAGTTTCCTCAATTGTGTATTAACTGTTGGGATTGTCATATTGTGTTGGGATTGTCATAATGTGCTGTTAAACTGCAGTTTTATCAAATGAGTTGTGATTGTCATATTGTGTATTCCACAATTTATGTTTTTTTTGTTGCATAATTGGTTGGTGCATCCCCTGAGCTTCGTAGTCGCCTCATTCTCGATCATGAAAGGAACTTAATCTTGCTAAGATCAAGAAGGTCGATACACATTGGACAAGAAGGTCGATACAATGAATCTTGATGTTAAAGACTGCTAACTCTTTGTAGGGTAGATAAAAGGTCGATACACATTGGACAACTGGACCAAGCAACAGAGATGAGCAGTTTGGAAGGTGCAGCAAGGATAATCAGCTGGGATGAGCAACAGTTTTACAGAAAACATGTCAACGAAAAGCAGTTTTATTTACAGCAATTGCATTTACAGCAATGTACATTTACTACTTACTGGACCAAACAATGTACAGCAATTTACAGCAATGTATATACATTGAAACAACAATTTACACCAACGTACAACAATTTATAGCAATGTATATACATTGAAAAAGCAATTTACACCAATGTACAACATCTAACATTTACAGCATTTATACAGAATTAATATAGAATTGCAGCAAACAGCATGTAGTTAGAGCCAACATAATATAGTCAGAATTGCAGCAAACAACATTTATACAGAATTGTAGCAAACAACATTAATATAAACCGAATGTATACAAACAGAATGTAGTCAGAGCAATGTATAAGCAGAATTGTATAATCCAATTGCTAGAACACAAATGTATATTCAAACACTCTTGTAGTCTACATAACAACTGTCAAAAACAAAACACAAATGGGAATAACATAAAGTACACATAACAAACATAACAGAATTATAGAGCATAAGTTTGAACACAATGTAACCCTCAACCTACAGTACAAATCGAACATACAATAGCAACAGTTGTAGGTGTTTAACCTAAAGTCTTTGTCACTCATCTCCCGAATCATAATTGGATGAAGACTCTGAGTCTTGCTCGAAGTCGTACAAGTCTTCCTCTAATTCTGAGTCAGTCCCACCAGATGAAGAATAGTCGTTATCTTCCACGCCAACAGATGTTGAGTCCTCTTCTTCAAGAATGTCTGGTTCTTCGTGATTGTTATTGTTTCGCATGACATCACTAACGACATCGATTTCTACCTCTACTGCATTTAATAGAACATGAAGACGTGAAGGAGATGAATAAGAAAAACATCTGACTCCATTATTGAGAAACTTGTTATTTAGTACATAGAGAACTAGATATATATAGTATAGAGATAACTATCTATATATATATATTTATTATATCCATAAATATACTCATACTATTTAAAAGTCAATAGCGCAAACCTAGTCAGCATTGAGTCATTTTTGGAAATTTCAAAATTGAAAATTATTTTGGTAATTAATTATGAAATTAAGGTTAAATTTTGAAGAAAAAAAAAAACATGAATGTTCATGTGGATTTTTTCCGATGAAGAGGCATAATTTATGAGTGGAATAAAATTAATTAGTCCGTTTTGACACACTTCTATAACTATGTACTAATTTTATTGTTATTTTACTATACTTTATTGGTTAAGTTATATAATTATTTGATAAATATTTTTTTATTTAGATTCATTGATTAAGATGGTAAATGATAACAAATGCTTATATAACAACATTTTTAGATTTGACGGCGAATAAGTCGCACAAAATTTTACGAGATTCTAACACTTGAGCATAAATTAAGCCAAAATCATGTCAGGTCAAAAAGACTTTGCTAAGAGAGAGAGATAGAAGACGAAATTGGAAAACTCTACCGACTTCAAATAAATCTAGACACCATGAAAGTGACCGATCATCCATCAGGGCCTTATATAGATATCGTAAGAATAAAAAGATATATTCGCTAAATTTTTATCACCCGATGAATGTGTTTTCGTGTTCATGAAAACAGTCCCATGTCCCATCAGCAAATGTATATTCCCACCGAGGTATAAAAACACATTTCCGCTTGATTGTTATGTTAAACCTGAAAACTGCAAAAGGATCATGAAAAAATAATGTGCACTAACGGCGTCGTTTTATTGCTTCAATCAGGCAAAAACTAGTATTTTCTTTTTCTTCAGAGGCGAATGACAGGGAACTCAGATAAGAGCTTGTACACCCATTTGTTGCATTTCTCGTAGCTTCCACACTGGGTACAGAGAGCCTTCCTTAAGTTCTTCAGGATCAATTTGTTGCATGGCCCATGCATAATACACCGTGTGTATTGTGTCCTACCAAAGTCAACAAATTTTATTAAGTATGATGCCTGCACTACTGATGATAATAATAATAATGCATTTAAAGAAGAAAATTAATTTTATTGCTTACCGTGCCACCCTCTGTAATTGCACCATTTCTATCACGTACACAGTATATCTGCTGCGTCCGAAACTGCCAAATATTATTGTACATCAGAAGAACCAATCAACTAAGGTCCACGGAAAAGCAACAGCAGCAGCAGCAGGTAAACAAAAGGAAAGGAAACCAAATACTTTAAAATTAAATCAGCTTACATTAACAATAATTATGGGACTAGTGCCCATCATTTTTTTCTCTCGCACTTCCACCTCAGACACATGTAGAATCTGAATTTTACAGGAAAAAAAAAAATCAGATCGTGATGCCCAAACCTGCACCACACCTTTGGATGGATAGTGACACTCAAGTTCCAAAAATTCAAATTGAAAGAAATTTCATGTCTCCTTTTACACTGCCCTCCACAGAATCACCCACTATGGCACTACTTTTGAGTTTTAGAAGAAGAAAAGAGGACAGCTAGACGCATGACAAATATGTAGGGTTTTGACAACATCTGTACCAATTAGTTAACCCAAGTCGACCAATAAAGGCTTCATTATGAGCTGCCATTCACTTTCCTTTTGTTTCGAGTCCTTAACCTGACAGCTAGAGCTCTATAAGCTAATGATAGATAAGGACGCTTAACTATTCTGAAATTGAAAATTCCTATCATTAATTCAAGAAACACAAGGAAACTCTAACTACCAATGCCAACTGTTGAGAATTGAGAAGATTCATAGAAAAATCACAAGTACTGATACACAGTTAAGGTTGTTTTCACTAAAGAACATTGGATACCTTGTTTTCAAAAAAAATACCATGGCCCTGGTAAGCAGCATGCTCGGCTTTGCACCTTTCAATGACTTCTTTGCAGCAATACTTGTTCAAAGTTTCAGTATCTCCCTGTGAATAAGAGATGGTTTTATATCTAAGTGAAGAGAGGTACAAACCCCATAAATGATTCCATATCAGGAATCGCTGCAGTAATATGGCATGAAAGAGATGGGGTTGGCATTGACCTTAATATAGGCATTAAGAATAGGCTTGACATTTTCTTGAATTTCTTCGACAAACTCTGGCAGCGAAAACAAACTGAACATGCAAATATCACATTATAAATTTAACAAGTACAACATCAGAACAGGAAGGAAAATAATGACTTTGTTAAGAACGTACGGGTCTCGTCGACATATTTCCTTACTAGCTAAAGCAGCATCTGTCTCTTCCGATAATCTTTCATTCAGGCTGTTAATAGAACAAAATTAGCTCGAGCAGAGTTGGATAAAATCCTCAAGGGAAGAGAGAGAGAGAGAGAGATACTCTTGAAATTTATGAATAACACGGTTATCACTAGTTTCCAATTTTTCTTTAGCGTCTTCTACAAGCTGCAAACCCAATGGATGAAAATTAAAATAATATAACAAACATGGAAGTTCATCCAATAATAATACTCCTGAAATATTTCTCAAGCCAACGATGCTACAAAATCAATAAAAGAAAGATATAATAAGTTGGTTGTTTAACAAGCCCAGCCACATGGCATGATATGTGAAGACTTCGCATCTTTCAGTCTAGAATTGACATAAGATTTCAAGACTATATGAGTAGTGGAAAAATATAAGTTATGCACTAATATTTCAGAATCAGTGTGAGTTGAGGTTGATTATTAACCCATGTTAAACTGGACTCAGGTACTATCTCCATATCACAGTGTCTGCTATGCCTATGCTCTATTAGCGAACATGCAGAGCACAAATTATCTAAGTGAAAACTCTAGACAGAGAAACATACCTCCTGGGTTTTCAACACAACTGGCTCACTCATCTTACTGACACGCTTGAACATTGGATTCCCTCGCATCTGGGGAAATAGCAGCAAAATTAAATCAATACATTTACTTGCAACTTGCAGTCTAGCATGGCAATAACCACCTTTCAAAATGATGATATGTGTCCAGCAAGCAGAAGATTATGTACCTTATCCTTTAAGGCCTCCCACTTTTTACTCCATGGGGACTGCTTAGAGGGCATTACAACAATATCAGTTCTAGTACTTGTTTCACCAGCTTTTGGATGAGGAGCATGTTCCATACGCTTTCTCTTAGTTTGGGTACCATTTAACTCATCCTTCAGAATATCATACCCTTTCTTTGCTAGATCAATCACTTTTACTTCCTTAAGCCTCTCAAATGCCATGGAGACCTTAGGAGAAGCAGAAAATGCACTTGTCTTAAATTTGCCAAAAAATGATTCTGATTTATGGTCAGATGCTGACTGGGACTTCTCTTCAGCTGAAGACGCACCTGAGCTTCCTCCTTTCATATCGGCCTCATTTCTAGCAGAAGATTCTGTATGTTCTTGGTTCCCTACTCCGAGACGTTCTTTAACCTAGAGGGACATTTTTAAAACCTCCATGACACATCCTTATTCACTAATTTATACTCGGTCAGTGGAAAAATAAAAGGTAGTAGTCCTACCTCTTCTCTAGCAGCGGAAATCTTCTCTTTCATACTTGCAGATACCTGAAAAATCACATGAACACAAAACTTTGAGAAAAGCTATATGTTAATAGTACCTTAGTAATTTGATCAAAGTCTACGAGACTATTAAGAGTAGACCTTCTTTGCAGTAGCTTCAGCCTCAGTCCAAGCACCATCAACATGCTTGTAGATCTGCTCAGTTGTCTTTTTGGTTCTGCATTTTTCATATCACGACCTCCCGTTCAATTCAAGTAGTTACTCACCTTTGACACACAACCATGTTGGAGCAAACAAGATATATGTATATATGAAATACAATGATACCTTATTTTCAGATCCTCCTTCACTCCTTTCAGCTCCTCTGCTTTTTCCTTAAGCTCCTTCACTGATTGTTGAAATTCTTGATTCCTATAATTGATGGATTAAGGAAAAGGTTACTATCACCCTACAATAACCACCAATGCAAAACAAAGATGCCTGAGCAGGATAACATGATTCCATTTATATTTCCTCGAGAGGTTTTAACTAGGAAAGTGTAATTAGAATAGAGATTTATAGTTTTCTCAGTGACTGAAGATAGAGCTCACCCCATTCATATGCAAAAAGGTTTATATAAGCCATTTAAAATAGCTACAGCTATAGAAGGAGGAGAAACGAGTGATGGCGCAAGAAAACCATCTATCTAGGCATACATAACTTTCATTATTCTCGAAAAAACTTTTCTCGAGAGAATGGATTATTCGTAACCAAACTATAAGTAAATGCTAGTTAGCAAAGCGTCACACAAGGAATCAAATACCTGTTTACTTCACCTTTAACTTTGTTGGAGAATTCATTGAGAACACTAAATCGGCGTTCGCCCAAATACCCATTCGTAGGGATGGTTCTAACACAGGAACGCAGAGGCTGAGAACGAATCAACACAAGACTTTGAGCCAAACAAACAATGACATTATAGTACAAATCAACCAGCAATATGCAATTTTCCCACGTAGAACAATGAAAGAGAAAGAACCTGATGTGTAGACCGAAGGTGAACAAAAAGGGTCTGCCCCGACAAAACTATGTCTCGAACCAGCTTCCTGCTAGCCATAGAAACTTTTCGTAGGTTAGGGCTTTTAAAGGAAAGTGTAAATTCTGAAAAGTCCGCCCGCGGTTTGCATTCGAAGACTTGAAAGACAGGGCGACGCAAGAAGGGCAACTCTGGAAGGTGATAGTCGGCGACGGAGGCTTCAATGGAGTCCACCTATCCTAAAAGGAGATAAAGATGAGAACTATGGGATGGGGCTATCCCGAGTTTCTTTCCTTTTGGCAACTGAGATTCCACATAGATTTGTAGTCACCTTCAGGAGGACAGAGCCGATCTGTTGGCCTCCTTCGAGAGGTGATGGAGTTAGCAGCGAAGGAGAATAATGTTGCGGTGAGGGCAGATAGCCGCGGGGTAAGTAGAGAAGGAAATGTTCGCGGCGCAATGGCGGCGATGGGAAAAAACCGAAGCTAAGGAAAGGAGAGGAGAGGGTAGAATCTTATTATTCGGGGTTGCGAATTCATCGTTTAGGGAATCCGGGTACTATAAACAAACACGTGTTCATTTTCGGGTCTGACTCGGCCCAATGAGGATTTGGGTGTTAAAGCCCAGCACAATCCACAAGCCGAGAATATGACTACGGTTCCTGGCCCATTGCACAATCCTTGCTATTAGGTCGATAGTAGTTAGGGTATCGAGTAGGTTGGGGGAAGGGGGAAGGTTCGGCCGAACGATACCACTTATGAACCGTACATTATTTGAATCGGTTCGGTCGAACTGGTTTTGAAGTTGTATGATATTTTAAAAGAAATATGAAGCAATTCAGCGGAATAATAAAAAATCGATTCATAAGTGGTAAACTGTACCATTTTATGAATCACTTTATATATATTATTATTTGTATTAATTTTTTAATATATACTATCTATTTTTGTTATTTTAAGTGAATCGTTTTTTAATATGTACTCGCTCTATTTTAATATATTTTAGTTCTCAGTCTTTTTATGTATTATCGGATTATGTATTAAAATGTATAAAAATTTAGAATATTTTATATTAATTTTTTATTTAAAGAAAATGTATGGTTGAACCGGTTCAAAAGGTGTATGATAAATCACCAAAAAAGTGAAGTGGTTCGGATGAATGGGTCGAACTAGACCTTATCACATTTTAGGTAAGGTGCGATTCTTGAACCGACTCGAGACCGAACTAGTTCATGCTCACCCTAGTATGGAGGGAGTACAACAAATATTATAATCATATTATATTTTCAAATTATAAATTATAACCATGATTATAATTAGAATAATTGTGGATGTAATTTTCAATATCCTAAATGTATTCATAGTTGCAGTTATTAACTACAGTTTTATCTGTATACACATATTTACAATCACCATATTTTATTTACAATCAAATATATGTTAATCACATAAAACAATAACGATTATAACCACATAATTGTACCAGACTAATGAGGTCTTTAAAGAGACCTAAATGAGGTTCGACGATCTAGGGTACAAACGTACTTTATTATTGTAGCTTGATCCCAATGAGACGTAGGGGTGTCAAAAATTGACCCAATCTGTGGGTGACCTGCCCACGGGTTGTGTTTAGGTCAAACATTTTGACCCACGAGTCATTTTGACACAAATCATGGATGACCCGTGAAAACACGGGTCAAGTTGGGGCAGTAGTTTTGCCAATAGGTCAACCCATGACCCGTCCCGAATTATATATTATATTAAATACATATAATTATGACCCATGGGTTAGTATGTTTCTGGTTTTTATATACCGGTGGGTCGAACAGGTTAGACTGACCCGTGGGTCATGGAGGTCGAATGGGTTTAGTCTGACCCAAGCCACATTATTCATGACGGATCATTTTAACCCGCGGGTGAGGTTTGGGTTTCAAAAACTGACTCATACGAGTACACGAGTCGTGCTTGAGTCAAACGGTCCCTGACACGACTCATGGATCGACCCATGACCCGTTTTGACACTCCTAATGAGAGGTTGTATACTCCTAACATATATACAACAACTAGCTCTCATGAAGTATGTTGGTTAGGGGTGGCAATCGTGTCATGTCGTGTCGTGTCTAATCGTATCGTGCTATTAATCGTGTCATGTCTTAACATGTTTCTTGTCTAAACGGATAATTTCTAAACGTGTCTCAAAACATCATACACGAACACGACACGATTAAGTAGTAGATCACACGGGACACGATTAACTTTCTTGGAAATTAAAAATCGAAAAACATAACGGATAGACATGACACGATACGAACCAACACGAATCAATTAAACACAGCACGATATGACATGATTAACATGACACGATACGACACAACACAATTAAGAACGACTTGATTGATACAGATTTACACGATTAAACACGAAATGACACGTTACACGACACGATTAACACGAAAAACATTAATTTTATATATTTTTCTGAACGTGTCACGATTAGACACAGTTAGTTAACCGTGTCTTTATTCGTGTCACAAGTATACACGACACGATTAGACACGATTAGTTAATCGTCTTTTATCGTGTTTATACAGATATTCGCAGATTTGAGTTGTTTATACACAATTTTTAATCGTGTCTAAACGAATAAGAGTTGTTTAGACACGAGATCCGTTAAGGTCAAACTCATATATGCTTTAAAGTAGATCGTGTCGTGTCAGAAATTGGCACCCCTAATGTTGGTTGCACGAAGGAGACCATGTATGAAATACAGACGAGGTGTATGGAGTATGTCTTTTTGCACACATGAGCACCCACATTATGTGTGAGTGGTAGATGTAGAAAATTGACACACATATGGGGTGCTAAGTGCAAGCCGTAAAATGATTGGGGACTAAGGTGTAAAATTAAAAAGTATTGTAACTTCTCCATGGCCTATTAATGGACCCTTTTAACTGTACAAATAGAGTGATATATACAATCCTGAAAATCTTAATAGTTGCTCTCCGATATTTGGGTCTTCCTTCATGGAAACCTAAAGTGCGCTCCGATCATGTGATGTATCCTTCTGACTGGCACCACCCCCACCGTGACTCTGAATCGCCGGCGATCTCGCACGCTTCCGTCATCGCATGTCGAATGATGTAAGTATAATTTCGTATAACGTTGTTTGTCGCACTAACGTGCTATTTCTCATGTAGGTATCTCAAATTCCCTCAACATTTAATGTAAAGACAGGAACATCTAGCTACAACAAAGAGATGAAAAAGATCAAATTAAAGGTCACTAAGAAATAGTACCTCCAGGAGCATAGTCAGGCACACTACGAACATGCCTCCTAGGATTTGGAGCCTTAGAAGAAAACCAATCGATACCATGGGTACTTATCCCTTCCTACTACCATACCTTATCAACTAGATTGTGAGTAACCCTAAAATCAATAGTACAAACATGCCTTGAATGTGTTCCAAGAAATGTTGTTTTTGTTGTTACCGCTCTCAACCCTCATTGAAGCAAGGTTTTGTTTAGCGAACGGTCTTGTACCAGGCTTTAACCCTTGACAGTTGTGACATCAATTATCACCCTCCCAAGGATGATCTCGACAAAATAATTGTACCAAATATGCTTAACATAAAAAAGCAATCTTTTATGATAGCTCGCGAAACCGAGGGGTGAGTGAAAAGAAAGCTCTCACAAATTGCAATCGCCTAAGACAATATCGATAAATCGTCCGGAAAAGTTATTTTGACTTGATATAGGAGGCAAGTGATGGATATTAGGAGTCTCCCTCATAAGCTGACACTTATAAACTTTGATCGTCGCAGGTGTAGACACTGAGGGCACACTGCATGACTATGAATTGTAGCCATATTTTGCAAACGCCTAACAACGCAGACACGTGCGAGGTCTCGAGGGAAAAACCTTAGGAAATACTTAAAAGAGAGCGATAAAGTATCTGTCATAGCATGATGCAAGACAAGCATAATCTCATCTTAAAGTGATGACTCACCATACAATCAACACACTTAAGACTAAGTTATTACCAATAAATACACATATCTCCCAAAGGGATAACTGGTTTTAATAACTCACCATAAAAGGATAAATCCCCCTTTAATCTTGAGAAGGGTCAAGGTACAATCACATAATTTTGGCAAGGGTATTTACCTTTAATCCCAATATTTGCTTATCAATTTATGTCCAAATACATTCCTTCACTCAAGGGCACACTCTCTTACATTACAAGATACCCATATACTGGGAGACTAACTTAAGCACCAGAGAGAGACTCAAAGATAACCTACAATTGGCCATTTTTGCATGTCGTAAGAATGACGTTCTACGAGTTTCACGACAACCATCATTAATTCATTCCAACAATAGTCAAATGAGGGGGTATTTTCACAGGGATGAGACGGATGGTCTGATCCTTTTGTGTTAATAATTCCATGACAACTATCACTTAAGATAAGGCACTTCCTTTCTCAATTAGAACTGAACAACTTATATATGATGAAAAATGGTTTCTCAATGTCACACTTTCTGTTTTGTTGTAACATCATAGGAGTGTGGCCATTGTAGGTTTTAAAGATATATGTAGGAATGACATTGCCCTCAAAACGTGAAAATACTTATACAAAGTTTCACTATATTTCTACCTTATGGTGACCCATAATGACTTGAACCCTATCTAGGTCCTAAGGGCATTAATTGTTTGTTGGAAGGTATGGATATGAAAACATCTACACAAATTGCATAGTTAATTCATCGCTTTAGAGAAAGCGAAGAGTCACCATTATTTATTTTGTATGAGTCAAGACTTCATTGTCTTTATAGAACAGAATGAAATCGTTCTTTCCCAAGAAATTGCTTTGTGAAGCTCATTTACCTAAGACTGTAGTCTCATGGTCCATGAATTTTTATCCCTAAAATCGTTAAGCTAATCCCTAAGACATTGTAGACTAACTGATCATACTATTTTCTAGAGAGCATATAGGAATAAGTCATCACTTCATTAGTCCAAGCGATGCACGCCCTTCAGGACCTTAATGGTTTGGAAACAGATGTCGTTTTCTCGATGATGGACAAGGCAAGCAAAAAGCCAGTTCACATGCTTTAACGAGTTTGACACCCTAACAACAACCCATTCTAGATGGAGACAAACATCTACTGTGTGTATGCGCAATGAAAGTGCAAGCTATCGAGAAAAACCTTGGGCATGAACAATTTATAGTCAAGATAGTTATTACATGATCATGGAAGTAAGGACAAAGCTTACTAGCGTAGTGTCGAGAACCAAAGGATATAGGTATTTCTCAAGCTTAATATATTTGTTTTGGGGAGGAAAAAAATTTACGTACATAATAAATAGGGTACCAGACACTTGGACTTTTCTTTCAAAAAGAACGCACTTATAGACATAATGAAAACACTCAAATATATATATAAAGAAGATGTCGTGTGAAACAAGTTTGATAAGGGATAGTAGAGATTGAATATGCCTCTTGAGCATCTGGAAGCCTTTTTCGCACCCCATTTTTCCATTCAAAATTGATGTCACACTCAAGAATTGGAAGACTAAAAGTGCTCGATCATTTGCCTTAGCCTATAATCGGTTCAGACCAGCAAGCTAACCGTTCAAGAATTCCACCTCCTTGTGACTTGTTGGAGAATTCATCACCTTGATTGCCCTCAATTTCTTTAGGTTGACATTAATCCTCAGCTTGCTCACCATGAATCTCAAAAACTTTCCAGACTTCACTTCAAATGTCCACTTAGTAGAATTTGGGCAAACACTATGTAGACACAAGCATTTGAAGGTTTTGTGGAGGTCAGATACATGTAGCTTTCCCTTGGTAGACTTGAATAGTTTTTCATCCACTTAAGCTTCTATTGTTCTACCTAACATATTCTTAAATAGCATGTTGACCCTTCTATAATAGGTGAACGATATATTGACTAATACAAATGCATGTCTTTGTAGCAATGTTATCAGAACTGGACCGGACCAGCGGTCCGACCGGGATCGAACGGGAACTAGACCCCTGTTCGGTTTAGTTCATATAAAAGACCGCTTTGCAAATGAACATTGTTTGGACCGGATTGAACTGGATGTTTTTTTTGCAAAACCGACCAGTTTTCGGTTCATTGTTTAGGCTAATTTTTTTTCCAGACCAATCGTTTTTCGTTTTTTTTCCAGACCGATCAGTTTGTAGACTATATATGTATTTTCAATTTTTGTTTGCTTGTGAACCGTGAACCACAACTATGGTAACTGTGAGGCTGACATCACTAGTTAGGTCTTTGTGAGGTTGACACCACTAACTGCGATAACTTTTTATCCTGCATTGTGTTTTGTGTCATCTTGTGCTTTGTGTCATCTTGTGCTTTGTGTCATCTTGTACTTTGTGTCATCTTGTGTTTTGTGTCATCAAGTGACCATGCATTGTGCATTCTGTCTCCTAGTCGACTTTAGGCGTTCCGATTGAAGACAGGTCAGTTTAAATGCGTTCCGACCGAAGGTGAGTCATCCCATGCGTTCCGACTATCGGTGAGTCCATGAAGGCGTCGCTCAACTGGAGTTCATTGTCCAAATTAAGATTAAGTTTTGGGCCTTTGCTTTGGCCCCATGAGAGAACTACTCCTTCGTTCTTTCTTCACATGAGGCGTTACTTTTCTTCTGTAAGCTGGTGTTTCTCTCTAAACGGTGGAGAGATGAAGCTTTCTTGCTTCTTCGCTGGAGAGATGAAGATTCCCAAGGTGGAGCTCCACAGGAAGGTAGAGCTTGAAGGTGGCGCGCCCTATGGAGCTCGAAGGTGGCTGCTAGGACGTGTCACGCTTAGGTGGAGCTCCTCGAGAATGTGGACCGCCTTAGAGTCCAAAGTAGCGTACCAAAGTGACGGTTGGCCAAGGTGGCGCTAAGGTAGTTTGGCAAGGCTGTGGTCGAGGTTGGCGCGCCGTGTGGCTGAGACTGGAAGGTGGCCGAGGTTGTGGTGCTCTGTGGTCGAGGCTGGAAGGTGGCCGAGACTGTGGTGTGCTCTGTGGCCGAGGTTGGCACGCCCTGTGGTTCTCTTTTGAGCTATCATCTTGGTCTTTGGGTCAATCCAGAGCTGCTGACTTTTCTAAAAAATTATATTGAACTGGGAGTCGGTTGAATCTCAAAATGATGCAAAGTCCTCAAACACCCATAAACAACTTCGAAATCAAAGGTAATGAGACCTTCAAGCTGTCCGAAAAAAATCAACATGAATTACGCGGATTTGAACTGCGCAGAAGATTTTCTGTCATTTAAAAAATTAAACTTCTTATGGGTCATGGATCACAGAAGTGTCCGTTGCTATACAAGCCGTTGAATGACGAAGAAAACTTCTGAAATCAACAGAATTCAATCTTATAAAATGAGACGTCACAATAATATCAGTCATAATTTACACGTCGACTCGAAGATGGATCTCCCAAAGCATATTTATACATCACAAATTCAGGCAGTTTTCGATAAAGAAATAACAAGGAAACCAAGCAGGCAGGAAGAAGTCTGAGTTAATTGGACTTTGTAGTTGAAACTGGATACAAAGTACAAACCCCGACTAAACACGGTATAGAAGTGTGAGTTCACAGTGGGAATTCATCCAGGTTTTCTATTGGTTGAAGAAGTGTTGTACTAGCAGTGGTAGTGTGTGATTCACAATAAGGGCGAATAAAGGTCCTCCGCCACCAAACCTCAAAGGCAATTTGAAGATTGGGGCAGTTGTTGTCACCTGCTTTGAGAAAACTGTCTAGCCATGAAAGCAGCATATTCTGCTGATCCTCCATAGGCAGTGTCAAGATAGTCCTCCCAATCCCTTCCTCCACAGCCTTACGGTCAAAGGACCTGCACCCATGGTGCAACCAACTGTAGTCGTTTATCAATGGCTGCAACCATGTCTTCAACAGCATCCGCCGTGTTTCCTTGGATGGCAGTAGCTGGCCTCTCCCAATCCCAACAAACAGCCTTGCTGTGATGCAACTTACGTGGTATCGTGTCACAGCTGGGAGCTTTGCGTGAAGTGCCGCTAATTCCAGTTGGTGGACCCAGAGAACTGCAAAGTCATCTGCGCCTTGCCGGACGGCTAAAATATCAAGCAACCAAGAAATGTTGTCGGCCTCTAAAGCAATTTTCTTGTCTCTATCACGGTCACCGCTTGTTGTTTCCGGGTCAGTTGCTTTCCTGAAGAGAGACAGTAATGAATGGAGGCAGCTTCTGCAACAACTGTCCAGTGTTTGGAGACACATTTGAAAGCATGTCTCCTTGAGGAGGTTTAGTACAATGGATTTCATTTCCCGGCGACTTCTTTCCTCGTTGCTCTTGAGGACCATGTCTATTATCTGAGAAAGTGCGTCATTTGGAGAAGGATTCATAATTCCTAAAGACACACGCTTCAGTACTGGAGAAACTCCCCCAATGCTGCTGCTGCTGCTGCCCCCTTCGCCATGAAGATGGAGCACAGACAAGATCACCTTTTCCTCCTCTTCTTCCCCAACCCAAGGGACTGCTTCCAAGTACTCCAAGCATGACTCAATGCACTGGTTGAAACCAAGTATTTCTGCAACCTAATAATAATAATACGATGCAGAAAATAAATGACAAAAAGAAAACATATACAGGACCTGTTAATCCAAACAATATGGTGGCTTATTGGAATAAAGGACGCCAATTAAACCATAATAAGACTAAAACAAGAAGTCACCCTAGTCTTTACTAATTCTCCTGCTTTATATTGCTGTATAATTTACAAATGTCTGTTATTAAAGTTGCTTAAAGAATAGCTCTTAAAAGAGCAAGATATACACCAAGTTACTTAAGTGTTAAGGCTATCAACTTCATCCAGCTATGATTTTTTCACTTAATTTTTCTGTTATGGCAACTTTTACAAGTTATCACTGCAGACGAACCGTGAACACATGACCTTTTTAATCCCCAGAAAGTAAAACACTACATTATAGATGAACACACTTTTTGAGCATATTGCGAATACAAATTTATCATCAATGTAAACCCATCAAGTTCAAGCATGCTCATTCCTAGAGAGAGAGAGAGAGAGAGAGAGAGAGATGTCAAGGAGGAAGGGATTACCTTGAGTATGCGCAGAACTCGTGCAACACTCTGCTTGATCAACCGCTGCTTCATATCTTTGCAGTACATGAGACCCACAGTTTCAACGTATATTTCAACATCTTCACAGTTATCAATTTCAAGGAAGGGTGAACCATCCCGTTCCTTAAGTATCTTCTGTGAGAAGAAGCTACTTTTTTCAACTAGAACATTACTGTGGACACTCAACTTCACAGAGAAACTCTGCCTTCCATGCAGAAGCACTTTCATATCACTGGTTCCACTGTCCCCAAATTCGATCGAGACCTTCCTCGGCAACTGTTCAGGTTTAGGAGTCCTCACAGGCCTCTCAGCAGCAGCCACATGGAGGGCAGTCTGGGTTTGGGTGCAGAGAGGTTCTCGTGAGTCATCCGGATTTAGGACACCGGATCTTGACGGCTTTCTATCGGTTTGGTTCATCCTGTGGGGAGTGATGGTCTTAGAGTGTGGAGGTGAGGATGATGGTGGTCTTGAGGGTTTGTTATTGAGAGGGTTTTGGAGTTTGGGTGTCTTTTGGAAAACAACAGGAGAAGGGCAGCACCAGAAACCTTCTGGGGTTACAGCAATGGGGACATTCTTAATCTTTGCCTGCCCCTGTTCAACCCTAGCAACCCTAATTTCAGCCATCTATTTGCACTTCAACTACCGTGGGGCGTGGAGTGATTGAACTCAACTGAAAGAGCTTACAGGGATACCTTCTACCTAAGACAAGTTGAAATTTGAGTAGAAACTGAATGAAAAGACGCTTTAATTAACACTACTAGGGAAGCTATAAGAAAGGCGTTCCTTTCTGATCCACGAAAACATGATGGAGCAGTGCAAAGAAGCGATTGCATCAGCGCCAGAGATCAGCCAGACACGATTTCTTCAGAAATTCAAAAGTGAAGCTTTACTAATTGCAGATCAAGAATGCAGGAACAGAAAGTAAGCCCTGGACGAAGGAAAGAAGGATGCTTTCAAATCAAAACCAGAAGGGTAGAGATCTCGAAAGAAAACACAGAGCGGTTCGGCCAAGAGAAACACATGATAGAGGAGAAGACTCGCGTCTGATGAAAATGAAAATGTCGGGGCGAGCACAATGACGAACAATGCAGGATTTGGAATGTTGAATGAATGGTATAATGTAATCCAATTCTACCATGAGTGGAACACCATGCGTGGAGCCTCTCTCTCTCTCTTTTAAGTCTGTAAAGTGGAAAGAACAGTCAAAAAGCAAAAGAGCTTATGGAACTCTTGCTCACGCCCTCCTTTTGATGATTGTATTGTATGTGGGTCTCCTCTCCTACGAATTCAGCATGTTCTTCTCTACATCAAACTCTCTCCCTGTCCCTCCCTTAATCTATGGGTGAGCAGAACCGGTCCCGGTCGATCGGGTTCGGTCTTGAGACCAAGACTGAATTTTTTGATCTTTTAGCTTAGGTCTTGAGACCAAGACTGAATTTTTTGATATTTTAGTTTGGGTCTTGACACCGAGATCGGGACCGAGACCGTTTAAATAATTTTGATATTTTCTGTCTTAATTTGGTCTAGACCGTTTGAACCGTTTAGTATTATATATATATTTATGTAATTTGTATTATTTCTAATTTATAAGTGTTATTTTGAAAAACAAATATTAATTTAATTAATTAATAAAACAAAAAATTATTTAACAAATATAATCAATCAAACATAATTTAATTAATAAATAAATTAAATAAAAATTAGTCTAACATAAATTATATTTTAAATATAACAATGACATACATATAGTTATAAATAAGAATATTTTTTTAACATAAACAATAAATGGACAAAATAAGACAGTTAAAATTATATAAAGAAGAATATCTTTATTTTGTATTTATTTCTCTAATTTTTTTTTTGTATTTATCAGTTTGAATTTTGTTACTTCTTTATAAAATATATCATATATCAAAGCAATATTTTGTTTAATTTACATGATTTCATTCTAAATGGAAATCAACCGATTATACTGATTTTTTTAAAATCATTTTGAAATCTAGGCTTGTTCATTTAAACTGGTTCGACTGAACTGGTCTGGTTCTTGTTTGGTTCGAAATGGTTTGGCCGAACTAGTATCAAAATCAGACCAGTATTTTTAAATTCAAGTAGACCAATTCCCAAAAAGTTTCAACAAATTTTACCGAGCAAACTTTTAAAAATCAATTCCCTTACAAACGTATTTAGAGAATTTTGTGAGTATTTTCCCAAATAAATTATAAAGGATTTTTTCAAGGTTTTTTGTTTTAAGAATTTTGAGGAAAATAATTAGGGTTTTTATTTAGTAAATTTACAAAGGGATTATTAAAGAGTATATTCAGTTAAATTTGTGAGGAATTTTATGCACTAACAAGGAAAATCACTATAAATAATTTTAAGAATATATATATATAACATGTAATAGATACACACACACATATATATATATATATATATATATATTATTATATGAAACAAGTTCATAGTTTAAACATTCAAAGTCTACTATAAAGAGATAACAATTAACAACGTATCTAAATAATACATACTTAGCCAAAAATATCTAAATAGAAATTATGCAACAACTTAAGTAGTGGAACCATTATCCCGTTGAAAGGGATTAAACTTCTGACCTTGTTTTGCAAATTGCTCCATCATGATTTTCACTAATGCTTGCATTTGGTTGATCTGAGATTGTTGAGCTGAAATTTATGCATGTTGTAGTTCCACTACATCCTGTAACTTTTTATACTTCTATTCGGTGTGCGTATTTCGAATCCTTGAACTTGAACTTGTACGCTTGTACCATGTATCTGAGGATGAAGAATTTTTGGATCCTAATAGGATCTTTGGATCAACCTTGGGCCCGAAACCATACAACTTTCCTTTCTTAGGAAATCCAGCTGCTTTAATCCATGAATTTTTATCGAACTTAACTTGGGATGCACCATAATGACCATACTTTTCCACAACATCTGTATCATAGTCCTCCTAAAAAGAGAAAAATATATAATAATACTAACTATTTATCAACAAGAATAACACTATAGACCTTATCATGAGCTATATAATATTTGAAGAACAAAGGATTATATAATAAAGCAGAACTTACAATGACTCTTTTTTATTTTTTATCGATGATTTGATATTCACTTCCCTTTAAACGATGGAGCCTCCGGAAAAACTCTCCTTTAGTCGGTTCTCGACCTAGTTGTCTAGTCTACAATAATAACAAAACAAATATATGAGAAACGTTATATATGCATATATATTAAATGTTACCATATTCAATACCATTCTTTGTATATGCTCATCAATAGAGATTGGTCCTCCATTGTGTTTAGTGATTGATTCATCTTTCTCTGTCATTCGATTTTTACGTGCAGCTTCTGATTTTGCTCTCCATTCAGTTTTTTCCCATTTTTCAACAAACGAATTCCATATATCCTTCTTTATCCATCCAGGGTTATGATCCTTTAGGGGTGAGCAATCAAACCGTTCGGACCAAGACCAGACCAAGACCGACCGAGACCAAACCAAAAAAACAAAACATTTATGAGGATTGAAACCAACGGTTTCACTTAAATGGTTTTATCGGTTTTGGTCTAAATTTCGGTCTTAGACCATTGGAGACCATTTAGGCCGAACCAGACCAGTTTGTTTTAAAAAACATGTCGCTCAGTTTATCTTCATTCTTCACAGAATCAGAGCTCTGTTATCAAAGGGACAAATCTTCATTCTTCTTCTTCACACCCACTCTGTCAAATCTTCACAGCTCCAGCCTCCATGTCCAGCATTCTTCACAGCTTCCCTTCCACCTTCAACATGCAGTCACACACGGAAGGACGAGGATGACTGCAGACCAATGTTGCATCTCTACCTTCCGTCTTCCGCCTCTAGCTTCACGTTCGTCTCCGTTGCTGAAAATCTGCATCTCCTCACCATGGTAATCTCCTTTTTACCACTTAATCCTATAACATTAAGGTCTTTTGATAAAAATTACATGGCCATGAATGTATATTTATGTATGCACGTAAACTATTCGATGAAATGCCTGAAAGACTGCCATATATATAGAAATTTTTATTTCTTCTTGAATTTCTAGCGACTGTATTTTCAAAATTTCTTATTTCTTAAATTTGTATTTAATAGCTTCATCAAGCAGTGTGCCTTATTAATTTTGGAAAAGAGGGTATTTTGACCATTTTTATCGCTCAACTTTGGGACCTCATTGATAGCAATAATCTAATGTATTTGTTTGCAATTGCAGATGTTCTCAACAACAGGTGTTAGTGAGAGTGTTGTCGAGTCGAGATCCATCGTTGATCCAACATTTGATAATCTAGGTGTAGAAATTGAAGTTGTATCTGTATCTGCAACTGCATCAAAACTTCCACGACCTGAAAGTAGTAATACTTCCAGGAAATTTCGGTCTAAAATATGGATTCACTTTCAGACACTCGCGGATGACAATAGTAAGGCTTCTTGCAATTATTGTCAAAATATCCACTCTTGTCGTTCTTCATCAGGAACTAGTGGGATGAAAAATCATCTTAGTCGGTGCACTGCTTATTCTCCCAATAAAAAGAAAGACAATAAGAAGGAGAGAACATTTTCTCCTGAGGTCACAGAGACATCATGGAAATATGATAATGATATTGCTAGAAAAAAACTTGTAAAAATGATCATTGATGTTGAAAAACCGTTTCGTCTTGTGGAGAGTGATTCATTCAAAGAATTTGTTGAAATTTTGCAACCTAGTGTTGTATTTCCTTCACGCTTTACTGTTGCCCGTGATTGTATCAGTTTGTTTAATGAAGAAAAGTTCAAATTAAGGTAGTATTTTCGAAAAATCAAGCAAATAGTTTGTCTTACTATTGATACTTGGACTTCAATTCATAATCTGTCTTATATGTCTTTGACTGCTCATTACATTGATGATGATTGGAAGCTGCAGAAGAAAATCTTGAACTTTTGTCCAATTTCTAGTCATGTTGGAGATGTGATTGGTGTAACTATTGAGAAATGTTTGCTTGGATGGGATATAAATAAGGTTTTGACAGTGACTGTTGATAATGCAACTTCTAATGATGTTGCAATCAAGTATTTGAAGAAAATGTTTCAAACATGGAATACATCAATCTTAGAAGGAAATTTTACTCATGTCAGGTGTGTTTCTCATATTCTCAACTTAACTCTAAAGGATGGTCTGCGTGAGTTATCTGAAAGCATCTTAAGAATCCATTCTGCAGTTAGGTTTTTTAGACTATCTCCTGCTCAAATGCAAAAGTTTAAGTATGCTGTGGAACAAGAGAGACTCATTTGGACAGGCAACCCATGCTTAGATGTTGAAACTAGATGGAATTCTACTTTTCTTATGATAGACTCGGATATTAAGTACATAAAAGCATTTGAGTTTTTAGAGAAGTACAAGCGAAATTCTAAATATGTATCTGAGCTTAGAGATAGTACAGGATTGCCAACTGAGAATGATTGGGAGAAGGCTAGTGTTATTTTGCCTTTCTTAAAAATATTTTATGATGCCACTATTCGTATGTATGGATACTACTATGCTACAAGTAATGATTGCATGTTTGAGATTTGTAAGATCGCAATTCAGATTACCGAATATCTTCAAGATCCTATATTTAAGTCAATGGCTGAAAAAATGAAGGCAAAGCATGATAAATATTGGGGAAATGTGAAGAAGGTTAACTTGTTGTTTTACGTAGCTGTTGTGCTTGATCCTCGTCGGAAAATGAGATTTGCTGAGTATATCATTGAAGAATGTTATGATACTGACACATCATCTAAGCTAAAGAATGAATTGCATTCAACAATGCAATTAATGTTTGAGCAATATGAGAGATCTTTAAATAGGTCGAGCACCTGTGACACTATTAAAGGCTCAACTACGAGAGTTCAAACTAATGCAGTTGTTAACTATCAAGACAATTGGCTGAATTTGAGTTTTAAGCGTAAAACAAGGATACAAACTTATGATCTATGTGAAAAGTCTGATATAGAAAAGTATTTGGAAGAAGCTCTCGATAATAGTTCAGAATTTTGAGATTTTGTCATGGTGGAAGAAGTACGGTTCAAGGTACCCCATTGTTGCGATGATGGCTAGAGATGTGTTGGCTGTTCTCGTGTCTACTGTGGCTTCTGAAAGTGCTTTTAGCACTGGAGGACGTGTATTGAATAAGTATCGAAGTTCTTTGAGTCCAGGTATGGTAGAGGCATTAATTTGCTCACAAGATTGGTAACAATCTCTAAAATATCAATGTGATGAAGAATGTGAAGGTAAACAATCGTATTTTATAATCTGTTAATACACTTATTCTGAATGTTTAAATATGTTTATTATTTTTAGAGTCCCTAGATGAGATAAGGGAATTGGAGGAAATTTTGCCAATAATGTTCATTGACGATGACTTAACATAAATGTGTAAGTAATTATTATTTTCAATATTAAAGTAAACTTTAAAGTTTGCGAGTTAACTAACTCTTGAGTGTGATGTATTTTTATTAGGTTGATGATATTTCTCGTTGTGTTAAGGAGTAACACAAAAAAGATCATGGAAGAAACTATCATCAAATTGCGAGTCTCGAGTATTTTATTAGAATATTAGAGTAGTATTGTTTTGTTGAAATGTAATAGCATTTTGTTGAAATGTTGGAATATTGGAGCATGAATATTTTGTTCGAATGTTGGTACATACATATATATGCGTAATTATTGTCAAATTCGAGAAAGAACATGCAAAAATTCAAAATGAGAAGATATTTTGATGAAGTATGAGATAAATATCATTTTTGTTATATTTTTTTTGTTGATTAATTAAATTAAATTTTGTTTTATTTGATTAATATTTTTGGTAAAATGGAAAATTATATAAAAACTTGTGTCTAATGGTCCAAACGGTCCAAATGGTCTAGACCAGACCTAAACTGAAAAAACCAAGACCATATAAACGGTCCAAACGGTCCTGGTTTCGGTCTCAAGACCGGACCAGACCGAACCAGACCGATTTTTGCTCACCCCTATGATCCTTAAGCTGAGTAACATCAATTTTCTTAAGAGATTTTAAAATCTGAGTCCTTGCACCATTCAACATACTAGTGTAACGTGATGCAACTTTTCTCTCAAATGCTTCCATAAGGTCATACTTATCTTCATCAAATCCCATTCTCTCCTAACCCAGACATGCAACAGAAAATAGAAAATTAGTACCAGTAGAACATACTACAATAAAAACAAATAACTAGCATGATATTGCCCCAAATTGTCCCAGCAACCATTCTGTCTAGTCTAGCTAGCCATACATAATACTTTTTAAACAGAATACGTGAGATCAACATGTATTGACATGCTGAAGAAGAAGGTTGCCTATACCAATGGAGAAATAAATTAGTACCTTAAACATTTTATAGTAGAATTCATGAACATCGATGGGAATATCCTTCCATTTGTCGTACAGACCCACAAAAAATTCTTTCATGACACAAGTAAGAGCACGAACAACAGTATTGTTACCAAAAATTGGTTTCTATTGTTATGTTCAACATCATTGATATTATGTAAAAACTATATATGTTGAAAGTTAAGTAACATACCAACGCCCAGATGATATCGATAATATTTCATCCAAATTCACTAAGTTCACCTCTGGCACATTTGATTCTTCTAGTTGCCCTTGTTCTTCATGTTCAACATTAACTTCAACCTTGTTTTCATTATCTTCATTGTTAACCTCATCAATTGATTCTTCAAAGGCGTTAAGATGGTTATCAGATGGAGTGGTCCTTGTGTGGTTCGATGATGCCTCCCCCTCAATTGATGTACCAGAAAAAAACCTTATACCTCTTCCTTGAAGCATAGCTTTACCACGACCTCGGGACATATTCCTAATCAACATACAAACAAAACTAGTTATGCCTCATATTGCAAAAAAGAAATGCAAATAACTTAGATAGATTAATTTCAACGATACCACAAAGAAGTATAATGCTTAATATTCAAAAATAAATTTCATCATCATCATCATCATCTTCTTCCTCTTCCTCTTCCTCATTCCCTTCCTCATTCTCGTCCCTCTCTTCTCGACCATCACTATCTACATCCATCCATTCAAATTCATTTCTTATTTCCAACTAGTGTATCTGTTCGGTATCTAACACATCTGTATGATCTTTCTCAACAAGCATATCTGGATTGTCAAGCTCAAACCCCATATCAATAGTGGCTACATCAGTCGTCACGTCTTCTTGATAAAACCCATCATTTTTAGAGTTGAATCTTCATTCATAGGAATTTCATATCTACTTCTTGCTTTGATTTTACATACAACCCACCAATCTCTTCTTTCTCTCTTTTTTGATGGATAACTCAAATAGTAAACTTGATGAGCTTGTTGAGCCAACACAAATGGTGAGTCTGTTGGCAATATTGACCGATGATTAATTTCAACGGTACCATGACGAGGATGAACTTTGATCCCTCTATCCGTATCATACCAATCACATTTGAAGAGAACAACTTTTCACTCCTTGACCAAGTATTCAAGCTCCCAAATGTCAACTAACATGCCATAATAGTCACATTCTTCTTCATTATAACAGCTACCCCTGACACAAACACCTCTATTCATAGTGCATTTTCCTTGACGATATTCTTTTACATGGAAGTTAAAACCACTAGTGAAATATGCTTTGTAGCATATTTTAATAAAATATAACATAATTAAAAGTTGACAAAACTTTTAATTAAAAGTTGCTCGGAAAAGGGTGCAATTTCTATAGTGTTCAATAAAACATTTGTATGTGCAATTTTCATTTAAGCATCGGTTGGTTGCATCTTAGGTAAATAAGGACCAAATGATCTACCGGGATGACAAAATATAGATAGACACCCATTCAAGTCCATAACTCCACCATCATCATTCTGTGGTACTCTGGACAATTTTGTTTGAACACACTACAAGAATCTGTGGCTTCAGCGACAGGTGTTTTCTGTTGACGCTAACAATTGTAGTTAAATATAAATATATTGCGTCGACAGTTTTTATTGTCGTTAGTATTACTTATTAGTCACAATATGTTTTGCACCGTTATAAGATACATTTAGTGTTATTTGTTGTCGTCACTTTATTTTTTACATGGATGAATGTGTAATGTTGTCTTCCACTTGATATTAAATGACTCCATCAGTAGCATATGATTTTCCATTGCAAATGTAGATATTTAAATGCGAAAAGTTTTTTTTCCCGTAAATATAGCTATAACAGCAACAGATGTATGTTGTAAGTAATAAATTTTGTCGGCGTTAAAACATAAGTATCAAGAAAATGTAACAACATGTTTGTGTATCAATATATTGTCGACATTAGTATAGTCATTCAGTAACAAATTATAGTTGTTGTAAAATAGTTTATTTAGTGATGACTATTGTTGTTGTAAAAAAATCAAATTTTCAAAAAACAATCACGCTTTTCTTCCCTCACCCTCACCCTCACCCTCACATTATTTCACAGAACTTCAACCTTCAAGCTGCTGGATATCACTCACCCTCCCTTCCCTCACCCTTCCTTCCCTTCACACGAGAGCTGTCGGTGGCACCAACCGATCAAGACCAACAGGATGCACCGAAGTTCGGGAAGTGATGTTGGATCACCGAAGCTGGAAAACCGAAGCTTGAGCTGGAGAAATGGAGAAGTGAAGATGGAGAACCGAAGTGAAGATGAAGAACCGAATCTTCCCTTCAAGAGGTGAACCAAAGTGAGCTCTATGGATGTGCCATTTAAGTGCTGGTTCTCTGAAGTGAGACATACCGAAGTGAGCTCACTTCAAGCTGCTGGTTCTCCATTTAAGGGTTTTAGCCTTGGATGAACCGAAGTGAGCTCGATGGATGAATCCATGGTGGATGAAGTTACGAGACAAACATGGGTGAAGAAGGATGAAGCCATGGATGAAGAAGGGTGAAACCATGGATGAACAAAAAAAATAAAAAATCGGCCAAAAAATTCGTAGACAAAAAACAAATTTGACCAAAAAATCGGCCAAAAAGTTCACAAACAAGTTGTCATCACTAAGAGTAATCTATAACATCGACAATGTGTTGTTGCCTTTTCATTGTATTTAACAACTACCTAATTTGGCTGTAAAAGAGGTGTGAGGAGTGTCATTCTAGCAGCAACACAGATTTGGCAACCGTGAATTGTCGTAGGTAAAACCTTTAGCGACGGGACTACTGGGACAAACATTTCGTTGCTGCTAAAGGTTAGCAGCACCATTTATGCCTTTCCTGGCGATTTTATGCCAACGCTAAAGACCTAGTTTCTAGTGGTGACACTTGGCTCAAAGTAGAAAGAGCAAAATGTAGAAACTTCCTTATGATGTAGGCTCCACATATAGATCCCTCAACATGAACTTTATTTCGCACACTTTTCTTTAGCTCCATTAAAAATCTGAAAAATGCAAAAAAACAAACAAACAAGTATGTGATAATTTGGCTAAACTATATCTATCCTAAATCAATTAATTTGAAATGAAATAGGGTCTACCTCTCAAATGGATACATCCATCGATATTGCACGGGGCCTCCAAATTTAGCCTCATACGGTAAATAGACAGATAAGTGCTCCATAGAATAAAAAAAATAAGGAGGAAATATTTTCTCCAACTTGCATAGTATCTCTACAATATTCTTCTCAATTTTCTCCATATGATGAACTCGAAGAATAGTAGAACATATGTCTCTTAAAAAAGTAACTGATCTCAGTTAATACATCCCAAACATAATTTGGAACCATGTCCCTTACAGTAACTGAAAGTAATCTCTCCATAAACACGTGACAATCATGACTTTTAAACCCCTTAAAAGAAGTTTTAGTTTTTCTTATACACCGTGAAATATTTGATGCGTAACCATCAGGAAATTTCAGCTCTTTGAGCCATTCACAAACAACTCCTTGTTGTTCCTTGCTCAATGTGTACAAAACTTTAGGTTTCATGACCTTACCATTCTCAGAGATCAATTCCAACTCTAGTCGCTTGCAGTACTTTTTCAAGTCGACTCTAGCATTTAGATTGTCTTTACTTTTTCAAGTCGACTTAATATGCATTACATCAAGATTGTGACTGATCAAATTTGTCTTCCAGTAAGGCAATTCCCAAAAAATACTTCTTTTCACTCAATTATGTTCCTTACCAAACCCGACAATACGTTCATATTCACCACATACATCTTATTTTCTGAATGGGTGATTTATAGGTAGGAATTGACGATGTTAATCAAAAAATGATGTCTTTCTTCCACTATCAAGTGTAAATGACGTAGTACATTCCATACAATATGGACATGATAATCGTCCATGTGTACTCCATCCAGATAACATAGCATAATAACATGGAAAATCACTAATCGTCCACAAGATAGCCACTTTCATCTGGAAGTGTTGTTTTCTTGATACATCGTATGTTTCTATTCCAACACTCCATATCATATTCAACTCATCTATCAATGGTATTAAGAACACATCCAAATCTTATACAGGACAAGATGGACCCGAGATGACTAAACTCATGAACATGTATGGAATTTTCATGCACATCCAAGGAGGCAAATTGTACACAGTAATAATCACTGGCCAAAAACTATATTGCTTTCCATATTGTTCAAAAGGGCTGAATCCATCCGTGCATAAGCCAATTCAGACATTTCTTGGATCTGATGCAAATGAAGGATGGATTTCGTCAAAGTGTTTCCATGCCTCACCATCTAGAGGGTGTGACATATATCCCTCAAAACACTGGTAAGCATACCATGTCATGTGTTTAGCTATTTTTTCGAACATATAAAGACGCTGAAGTCTTGGGGTCAAAGGTAAATAACACATTACCTTGTACAGAATGCCCGTCTTTCTACCACCTTTTGTTAATTTTTATGTCTTGATCTAATCATGTCCACACACATAAAAATTAACTTTGTTCACATTTTCTTTGTAGTATAACATGAAGTTATTGATACAAACATCAATCTTTTCATATTTAAGTCCAAGAATCTTCATCAATTTCTTGGTCTCATAAAAGTTATTAGCTAGCTTGTCATTTTCTGGAAGCATGTTTTTTACCGTGCTAAGAAGACGATCAAACCCTTTATCACTCATATGACATTCTGATTTCAAATTCAATAACTGTGACATGGCTGATAGCTTAGTATGCTTCTTTCAACCTTCCCATATTAGTTCATTAGTAGCATTCAGTAAGGAATCATAGTCAAAATCACGAGTAACTGCTTGCATCACCATTTGTCTGTATGGATCAGTGTTTTCTGAACTTAAATGTGTGTCTCTACGAAATGGCTCTCCATGAGAAACCCAGTGAATATAATCATCAAGAAACCCGTGTGCATAAAGGTGGGCAGTGGCATCATCCCGGTTATGATAACACAAGTTTTTACACTAGCGACAAGGACACTTGATCCTTACCATACTAACAAAGGAAGAATTTGAATATGCAAAGTTAAGAAACTTATCTACTCCTCTAATGAACTCACTAGTTAAACCTCTGTTATCAAACCGACGTTTCATCCAACTACGGTCCATAACTACTTACGATTATTTAAGTATCTGGACAGAAGACTCACAATTATTTAACTTTAAGAACTTCACGATGCTATTAAAACAAAGAGTCAATCAACTTAGAAAAATATTTAACAAAAAGTTCATATATCAAGTTATATTTAACAAAATGTTACATACGGAAAAGAATGAGGTTACCTGTCTAGAACGAATGCTTAGTATGCCAAATTAATAACCTGCAAAGAGTAGCCATTAGTTGTGTTAGCATGTAATATTGTTTTTTATGCAACGTTGGTGAAGGATAATGTATCTCTGTTTAGACCATTCCTTAGAACCAGAGTCTGATGTAACAAAAACAGAAATAGATGAAGTAGATACAAGGAGTAATGTGCATGAATCTGAAGTGCCTATGATGGATGAAATTTAACACATGAATTGGAATTAGTATCTAAATCATAGAAAAGGAAGAATGATGCAAAATCAGTTCATGCACTTCTTAGCCAAGAATACCAAGTAAACACTTCTCAGAGGAAAAACTTAGATAGTCTAATGTCATTAATCAAATCATTACCAGTAAATTCAATATTATCTACAACTCTTTAATGTGTATGTATCACATAAAATTTCTAATGTTGTAAGAGTTAAAATTTGAAAGAAAAAAAGAGGCATTTCTAGTATATTATTTGTTTAAAGTGTTGAGTAATAAAATAAAAAGACGTGGAGAGCACGTTGTTTTCTATTTGTCATCTTTCACAATTAATTGAGGAGGTCAACCAAGATTATTCAATCTACCTATACCAACTTCTTTTGTTCCAGATAGCCAAATAACAATCTATATTATCTCAACTATTGCTACATAAGCTCAAGATGCAATTTATAAATCAACAGCAGACTAAAAAATTAGGATAATTTCTTGTGTGTGAATCTGTACATATATATGATCATGATTCATGAGGTGAATGGTGTGGATCTTACTAAATGAATGTACTCGAAAAACCATTTCTCTAATACTAAGGAGAATCAACTAGTAAATTGTACATTCCTTCATTATTCATTGTTATTAATTAATTAAATGGTAACACATTTATGATATGTTTTGATAGGCAGATAATTATGCGTAACCCTGAGAATTAAGTGAGTAGTTATGACGAATATATAGGTGTTTTCCACGAAGATTTCAAAATTAGCATCGTTTGACAGTAAAACTTGATTTAGTTTGGTTTCCATTTTACTTAACAAAGTAGCACAAAGTCTATTTCTTCATAGCAATAGTCAAAGAGGTAGTAAATTTTCATGTGCATATATTTGTTATAGAAGTAGTCTGTTATAACGCAGCAAAACATAGGGTTTCAGAGAGAAGAATCAGAATCAATGAACAAATAACCAAATCAGATAGAAGAATGTACCATATTATATCCCGTAGACGAATCAGAATCAAAGCTAGACCGAATTAGAATCCCGTAGACAAATTAGAATTGTAGGGTTTCGAAGCCGCAGTACCGCAGAGTTTTGGAGTCACAGACCTTCATCGATGAGAAGGTTGAGCACTGGAGGAAAAATGAGGTGACAGCTAAGGCGAAGAAGAGGTCTGGAGGGATGGGGAGAAGGGAGTGGAAGGAATCGGAGAGGAGGAGGGAAAGGACGACAGAGGCACGTTCAATCGGCGACAGCGCGGTGAATCGGCGACGACAGACGAGATGGCACGGTGGAGGGCGGCGACTAAGAGGCAAATAAGGAGGAAGTTTCACTATAGGAATGATCGATGGAATTTCACGATTGTGTTTTACTTTTATCTAATATTAAATCATATGATATTTCTTAGGGTTTTCCCTTACAATTTTTTTAAGGAGATATAAATCCCTTGAAAAATGAATATATTTTCTGAGGAGCTATAAATCTCTTATAAAATGTAGGATTGTAAAAGGTAATTAGTGATGGATTATCCTTAAAAATATTTATTAGGAAATTTCGTCACAAAATATCCTCCATTATTCCTTTACAATATTTTCCTTACAATTTTGTTAGTAATTAGTGAGAAAAATATATGTTGTGAGGAATTTCCCTAATTATTCTTCTCATCACTTAACCCTAACAAATCCATTACAAATAGTTCTAAATTTAAAGAGATTATTTCCCTTGCAAAATTTCCTTCACAAAATACTGATTTTCATGTAGTGATTTCCCAAACCAAGCATGAGATATTTGTTTCAACCCATACGGTGATTTCATCAGATGTCATACTTTCCCATTCTCCCACTGAGTAACAAACCCTGGTGGTAGAAAAGCATCATGAAGAATAAGCATTTTTGTATCCAACTGGTGTAACAATCAGTTCCTAGATGCAGACAAAGAAATGAATAGATGAACATAAGTGAGTTTTGCTAAAGGGTAAAATGTGTCAGAGTAATCCACACCATACGTCTGAGCATATCCCTTCGCAATGAGTTTGGCTTTTAAATGAGCAACGGAGCCATCCAGATTATAATTAACAATAAAGACACACACTTACACCCTACTACTTATTTTTCTTCATCTAAGTCCACCAAATCCCAAGTTTGATTATTATATAAATCAAACATTTCTTCAATCATAGCCTCACGCCAACCAGGGTGCCCCAAAGCCTTCGAAACAGAGTGAAGTATAGACACAGAATCCAACGATGCAATCAAACAGCGAGTAGAAGGGGACAAGTGATCATACTAGATATAATTCTCAATAGGATAAGACGACTGGGGAAGGGTACATTGGAGTTTGCCATTATGGAGGGCAATTGGAAGGCAATAATCAGTGGGAGGAACTGCAGAGGGCGATAGAGGATGTCCGTCTTCTGAAGGATCCAATGGTAACAAAACTGGTGTAGGACATGTATCAATTGGCTTTCGACTACTTGAATAAACCTGGAAAATAAGTTGGCAGAGGTGGAGAAGGAAGAGGAGGTACACTTTGAGGATCAACCGGTGTAGGATTATTCTTATGTGTTTCAATGGTATGTGTGATAGTGTAGTTTAACTATGCATCATCCTCCCCGCGAGAAGGGGGAATGATAGAACTCGAAAAGAAAGGTGTGGACTCAAAACACATGACATCAATTGACACCAAATATCTCTTCAAGTCAAGAGAGTGACAACGATACCGTTTTTGAATGCGAGAGTAACCTCAAAAGACAAATTGCAAAGTAGGGGTGAGCTCGGCACTGGCGGGACAGTTCTTTCCAAAAAAAGTTCAAGCCCGAAATTTTGGGACTTATGCTTAGAAGACCGATACCGTGTCAGAGTTCATATTAAAAATTTCGACTGAGTCGGTCTTGCTTTACTTGGGTCGGTCGGTCCTGGACAGACTTTTACTCTAAAACAAAATTCCAAAGATTTTAAATACAAAACACAATGCAAACATTATACCAAGTATCCAATACAAAATAAATACAAATATCGTACCACATATCCACTATAAAAACATTTAAATTCCAAACACAACCCTTAACCCACAAAAACTAATTAAAAAAACACAATAAATGTTGATTTTAACCTATATTCGGGTCGATACGGTTTATTCGGTCTTTGGGTAAGAAAAACTCAACCCTGAGCCCGAGTTTGAGATAAAACAAATGTATGTTTTGACTCAACCTTAAATACGGGACGGTCTCAAGACAGTGTTTTGGCTTTTTGGTCCACAATCATTTTTGCTCACCCCTACCGCATAACTTGAGATCCAATTTGGTCACAGGTGGACCAACATCTCAGACATAGTAGGTACTCCCAAAGATTCTAGGCTCTATTGGAAATAGAAGTTTTCCCAGATAGAGAACATTGTACGAGTTATCACCTTTTAATATAGGTGATGGTATACTATTTATTAGAAAACAAGTTGTGGAAACAACGTTAACCCTGAATTGTCTAGGAACTTTCATTTGGAATAGAAGGGCACGATCCATTTCAAGTAAATGTCTATTTTTCTATTCGACCACTCCATTTTGAGCAGGTGTATCAACACAAGAAGACTAGTGGATGATATTATATTGAGTCATGTAAGAGCATAACACTTCTGACATATATTCTTTAGCATTATCACTTCGTAGAACACGTATAGAAACATCGATTTGATTTTTAATTTCAGCACAAAATGAACAGAAATGAGAAAATAGGTCTTAATGACTCTTCATAAAATAAATCCAAGTCATGCGATAAAAATCAACCACAAAAGTAATATAATATCTAAATCCAGTTTGAGACACGTTCGAAGAAGGTCCCCAAATATCTTAATGAACTAATTGAAATGAAGACTTTACACGTTTACTAATTCTTAGACTCAATGAACTACGATGATGTTTTGCAAACTGACACGACTCACAATTGACAGGAAACGAAGGATGACCAAATCTACAATGCATATCAAACATAGAGTGAACGATGGATCATGCAACAAGTCTCGACACGTTCGCATCTAGAATGGAGTGGCAATCAGATACATGTACTTTACCAATAATCCGCTTCGTCAAATGATCCTACAATACACAATAATCAAGAAAGAATGAAATATAACAATTCAAGTCTTTGGTAGGTTTGATGACATACACGAGGTTAAAAGCAAGACTTAGTAGACTCGACACAAATGATAGGGTGATTGATTAAGTTGGTTTAACAGTTCAAGAACCAATAACAATATAGGAGGATCCATCGTCTATGGTTACTGAGGAAGACTCTTTGTGAGAATGAAAATGGGAAAATAAGTGGGAATTACATGTCATGTGATTTGTGTCACCCGAATCAGTGACCCATTTATTTGTTGAGGAAATAAGACAGGTAATACCTGACTCAGTAAGGGCGGTCACTGGAGTGAGGTCCTTTTCGGATTCCCTATAATGAGAGAGCATAACAAGGTCATATGCCGAAACAGTAAGGGTCCTCTTAGAAGGTTGTGAGAGCATAAACTAGGATTAGTAGCAACTACAACATTTGAAGCACGTTGGTTGCGATTCTGTAGTTTCCTACAAAACTTCTTTGTATGACCACGTTCATGAAAGTATTAGCAGACAATCCCACTTTCTTTATCCCCTTGTGGGTTATTGTGGCGGTGATCTAACATTTTATTTCCTACGACTCCCATGTTGTTCTTTCCAGCATCATTCCACCTTCCTTTAACAACAAAAGCATTGTTCTGTTGAGTAATCGATATTGTCGCAGTACGAAGTACCCTACTAAAAGATTCGTGCATTGACATGATCTCAACACTAGATAGTATTTGAGACTTAGCAGTCTCATACTCAGCCGACATTCCTGCTAACAAACTCAATATAACCATTTGTTATCTTTTGTTGTTGTTGTACCTGTATGTCTTCACTGAATGGCATAAGCATATCCAATTCATCATATTTCTTCTTGTACTAAATGAAGTACTCAGTGAGGGATTTTGACTCGTTTTACACACGGTAAAAGGCTTTACAAACGTCATAAATCCGAGATATATTATTCTTCCTAGAGTATAAGAAGTCAAGGTACTCCATCAATTCTTTAACAAATTCATAGTGATTATTCATGCCAACAATTGATTCGTCAATAGAATTTTTAATTTTTACGAATAAGCGGGCATCATCTTTTAGCGAAGATTTTCTATTTTTCTCTTATAAGGGGAGGTGTATCGGTCAAATGATCATCTTTCTCAATACTACAAAGGTAAACATGAAAAATTCTACTCCACTCTGTATATTTATCCCTACCAATCAATATATGTTTTGTTACATTTGACGTAATTGAAACTATCTCACTCATAGCACTTCCCTCAGGCATCCTCAAAATAGCATCAAGCAACAAATAAACATCAAACTACTCGCAACGGTTAAATTCATAACTGAACTATCCAAATCCTCAAAGCTGCAACAAGGAACGGATAAAGTCCAAACTACCAAAGAAATTTGACTTAGCTAAATTATCCAAACCTCACGCTAGACCTGAAAAGGTCATCCTAACTGAAACAATCGTTGAAGGCGAATGAACCAACCAACTGAAGAGAGACAGTTGAACACAACTCCACAGGACATTCCAATAGGGGAATCAACACAGATGTATGTTGTAAACCCCAAGAATACAACAAAAAATGAGCAATAGATGTCTCAGAGATGTCGGAGACCAGACACAACACATAGAATCGTCCGCACGCGTTTGCGCGTGGCGACGGAAGCAGATTTTGTGACAGCGGGTGAGATTCACTCGCCACTTTCTTGGACGCCGGAGTATAAACGTCGACCGAAAAAAGGGCGCACCTATATGCAGTGGCAGTGAAAATATCCGAACACCCTACAATTACCGGTATGACTTCCTTATCAGATTGAAGAAACCCTAATTCTGAAAGCTTAATTTTAATGACTATGATACCATGTAGAAGGAATTACCATGAATATCCTAAAATTTCATGCTTGCAGATTCATCCGTTATATCCACACCAATCACTCTTACTAAGGTAAGTGTGATATATGGCAATTACCATTCATGTGAATACGTATATTCTCTAACAATATCATAAGAAACTCTGGTACCAAAGCTAATTTTCGTAAACATGTGTAAGTATAACACATAGATACATTTTCTTGAAATGAGATTTCTGATGCGCACTTTGATGATTTTCTTAAATTATAGTTGCTCTTTTGTTGCGAACCCTGATATCACAACTACCTAATTTATCCTTTACTTTGAGTGATCCGTCAGCGGTATTAACTATCCTGAAATTGTAGAGTGAATTGGGGGGGGGGGTTAGGTTGCGGGAACAACCTAGTAAGTAACCTTAACTTTATCCTACCGGATCAAGTATCAGTAAGCTATATTTTCAATCAGCTCGAACAAATTATTTATGAATTCATAAATATGTTGCTTTAATCTTGACTATAAAAAATGGTCTCACAATCGGGTCAAAACCGCATTTAAATCAAGTATCAAATCGATTTTCAAAACACGTGCAAAACCTTTTAAAACCTCTAAATACTTTTTCATAATTCTTTCGTTTAGCTTTTGGATGGCTCAAGCCTTATAGCTATGCCTCTTTGACATACAAAATTTCCAGCGTTCCCCTACTGGTAGGTCTCCAGATCTCCCGTTGGTTCGAGCCGGCATATCATTCATTCTTAGGATCTTTCACCTTATACATACATTTTCTTGCGTAGTTTACGTTGAGCCGAAATAAAACAACTTTATAAAACGGTATCGTCGAAACATTTTCGTATTCACATACATACATTTAAGCGACCTAAATTGTTTAATTTATTGTAACGTTTTATTATCAAAAACACCTTTAAGAACATCATCATGTTAAAGTTTCCCATGTCAATTCGTCTTTGTATTCAATGAAACACATATCATTAAATCACTTTAAAATAGTTTCGTACCGAAACACTTTGGTATAAAAATATAGCATGATGCAGATGTTTATGCTTGTATGCATAAAATATTTCGTGCATGTTCGTAAATAATAGAAAAAGGGTCAAGTAACTCACCTCAAATGCTTACTCATTAGTCTAACCTCCGAACCCATTCCATATTTTACAACGTGAAACTTCATTTAGGCGGAAGTAATGTTCCTATATGTTGATTTTGGAACGGACAAGGCAAATGAATATCAAAGAACGAAAACTCTAGAAATAATACTTGGGGATCATCAAAGGTCGTTCCTTCATTTGAGACCTCTCCACCCTTTAAATACTAACCCCTAGAAGGAACAATGTTCAATATACAGAGAATGAGTACAAATGGAAATAAAACGGAAACTGTTCAGATGAAACTAAGTAATACAATTCTATACGGGCCTAGCCAAGATAAACCAGTCGAGATGTGCATTTTTCTCCATCTTCATGGAAACTCTTAATTGCTCCCCCTGTCCCCCAAATAAAATTTTCATACCAAGCCTTGTACACAAAATATGATGTTGTTGAATCCCTAATGTCTTAGTAAACAAATTAGCTAATTGGTTTCCTGAATTCACATGCTCAAGCTTTATAATACCTTCTAACAATTTTTCCCTAATATAGTGACAATCAATCTCTATATGTTTAGTGCGTTCATGAAAAAAGGATCGTTTGCTATCTGAATAGATGCCTTATTATCACAATATAACATTACCAGTTTCAATTGTTCTGACCCTAATTCACTTAGCAGATTTCTAAGCCAAATAATCTCAGATAACGCAAAACCTATGTTTCTATATTCTGACTCAGCTGAAGATTTAGAAACAGTGCTCTGTTTTTTTTACTTTCCAAGAAACAACAGACTTACCCAACATAATGCAAAACCCCGTAATAGATTTCCTTGTTTCTATACATCCAGTCCAATCAGAATCACAGAAGCCAATAAGATCAGGAGATGAATCCGAAGAGAGCAGAATTCCCTTACCAGGTTCTTGCTTAACATACATGATTATTCTCAATTCTAAAGGGAAAAGTATGAAAAACCACCCGGATGTTTCGTTTTTTTAGCAACTGGACCCGAATGTTTTTTGTCGCAATTAATAAGTGCCGTATGTTTCATGTTGTTTGTAATCCCACCTTCCGTCAATTTGAGCGGTTAAATGTCACGTGCCTTGCACGTGACACCGTTAATTTTGAACTGAGCCGTGTAAAAAGACAAGTATACCCCTGGCATCCCATCACCTTCTTCCTTCGGTTATATTTGTATTCCCTCCCCCAAATCCCCCAAATCCATCACCTTTGACCGAACTCCTCCCTCTCAAACTCATCCCCTGCGCCGAGACCGACGAACCCCCACGTCCCCGACCGTGCCAACTGCTCCGCCGAACCCCCACGTCCCCAAGACCTCGTCCAGACGCACCCCGTGCCAATTGCTGCTGGTGTTCTCCCCCGACTGGCTGCTTGCGTCTCCGATTGAAGGTGCGTCCCTTCTCCTTGTTCAAATGGCTCCGATTGAATGTGTTGTTGCTGTTCTTAGTTGCTGTTGGTTTGCTGTGGGTTGAGTCGTTTTTTTTGTTGTGGGTTCGTTCGGGTTGTGTGGTGTCCGATTTTAGGGTTTCCTTAATCGGTTGTGTTGTCCAATTTCCTGCAGTGTTGTTGCTTGAAAAGTTTGATTTCTTGCCCGAAAGAGTGTGTTTTGGTTACGATGGACAAGAAGCGTGTTTACAGTTTGTCAATCAACTACGAAGGAATTTTTGTCGATGGAATTTGGGTTGGGAAAACGGAGGTCACCGACTTAACTGAGGACTTAATCACTTATGACACGTTGGAGTTGTTCCTGGAGTACTACGGCTTAGTAACAGAAGGATGTATTTGCTATGTCCCTCCTGGTTGTTCACCAAAAACGTCCGTGGAAGTGTTGAAGTCGGATGCCAATGTTAGGGACATGTTGGAGAAGTAACATGGTTGTTTGAATGTTACCGTGTTTGTGTTGCCCCCGTTTAATGCAGAGATATGTGCTAAGGATCATTTCATGGAAGGGTTGCGTCTCAAATCAATAGCTCAGATAGAAGAGGAGTTGGAAAGACAAGTGCCCATGCATTCAACTCCCCCTCCGAAAGACAAGGGAAAGAGTCCCATGGAGCCCGAGTTGGAGGACTACAGAGTATATTCATCCGAGGAGACTGATTCATGGTCGGATGCGATATCCGACCCAAATTGGAAAGCCGACAAAGATGACGGTGAGGACGATGAAGAAGAGGCAGAAGTTAAGTCACGTGAGGGCAAGCGAAGAAAAAAATCCGAGAAGGGCTGAATGTGAGGGTACCATAGGTCCGGTACGAAATGCCTACATTGAAGATTTACTATACGGTGCTGACATTGAAGATGTTACGCCAAGGCAAGTGCACGTTGTTGCACCTATGGAAGTTGATGAAGCAGAATGTCGAAGTGATACATTAACAACTACTGTTGCCTCTGATGTTGAAGGTGACATAACAAGCGGGCGTCTATATAAAATAGTCGATGAAGACGTGAACAAGAAAATGGTGGCAATCAAAGACCGAAGCATTAACTTAAACTAGGGATGAGGTTTGTAGATGGTCCCGCCTTCAGGAAGTATGTCATCGAACACATCATAGAGGAAGGGTACGAACCGGATTTTAGCCGAAAGAACAACTCGGACCGTGTAGAGGTTGTGTGCAAACAAGCTTGTGGTTTCAAGGTGGTTGGTGCGAAACTGAACCGTGAGAAGACATTTCAAATTCGAAAACTAGTTGCGGAACATAAATGTGGAAGAGCTTATCACACGAAGAAAATTGGAGGGAAATGGATCGCGGAGACTTTCATGGAACTCATTCGGAACGAACCAAATATTCGTTCCAAGACTATTGCCGAGGAGATACCAAAACGATGTCAGGATTCTCGAAATTAAAGAGAGAAAATAGAGAAAAGGAAAGCTTACTTGGTATTGAAGAAATCAGCTATGAACTGGAAATTGAAGTTGTTAAGTTCGTTATACCGGATACAGTATATAGGGCTCAAGAATAGTAAAATTGTAAACTAGTCCCTAGCTGAATTTATCCTTTTACCCCTAAACTCTTGTGAAATCATTCATGTATCCTAACAAACGATACAACTTCGACGTGAAGAGATGGAATGTTTGTGAGGGTATAAAGTTGGCTCGGAAAGCACTTGAAGGAGACCGACTTTGGCAATTTGAGAGGTTGCGGGATTATGCTGGAACTGTTTTACTGCATAACCCGGGCAGCACAGTCATCATCCAAGTAGACCCTATCCCCTCGCCCCTTCGTCCCAAATTTGAAAGGATGTACGTATTCCTCAAAGCATGCGTGGACGGTTTCAGAGCGGGATGCAAGCCATTTATAGGTTTGGACGGATGTCATTTGAAGGGATGTGATGGTGGGCAATTGTTATCTGCGGTTTCAAGGGACGCGGATAACAGGGTCTTCCCACTTGAGTACTCATGGGTTGAAGCTGAGACCGGGAACTCATGGACGTGGTTCCTAGAGCTGTTGAATAATGATATTGGGACGGACAGGAACTGGGTAGTTATGTCAGACAGACAGAAGGTTAGTCCATGCAAAATCATGCAGATGTTAATTTGTTTCTATATGAATTTATAACTGCTATATGTTTGTGTTGTTGTATGTGTTTCCACCCTGTTCCGAAAAATTATGCAGTTATAACTACCAGTTCTTTGATGATGTGTTTGTTTTGTTTTAGGGATTAATAACAACAGTGGAAGAAACGATGCCAGGAAGTGATCACAGATTCTGCGCGAGGCATATCCATCAGAACATGCTGGTCAGACAGTTGAACGATGCAGGTATCAAATCTAGATTCTGGGCTGCAGCATCCGCGTATAATTATCACCGTCACAAGGTGCATATGGAGTGGCTGAAAGTGCATTTAGTCAAAGGCTGGGAGTACCTAACGCAGATTGATCCCAAGACATGGTGCCGCTATGAGTTTCATCTGGATTCGAAGACAGATCTGGTAGTTAATAACTGTTCCGAAAGTTGGAACAGCAAGATTATCCTTGCCCGGGATAAACCAATCATAACTCTGATGGAGAGCCTCCGACGTATGTTAATGACGGATTTTCAAATGCGGAGGCAGGAGGCGAACACTCATGAAGGACTGCTCATGTCCAACATTCTTGAAAAGATTAAGAAGAAAAAGGCTTCAGCGCGAGGCATGCAGGTGTTATATGCTGGTGAGTATGCTGGTGAGGGGGAGTATGAGGTTCGGATTGGAATAGCTTACCAACAGAAGGTCGATCTTAATGCCAAAAGATGCTCATGTTTATAATGGGATTTGTCGGGCATTCCATGCTCTCACGCGGCTGCATGTCTGATGAGTGCCCGTATATTCGACTTTGCTGACTACGTTCACCCATGTTATCACATCGTCACTATGAGGAAGATTTACGCACCTATAATTCACCCACTTCCGGGGGTCGATGACTGGGTTCGTATTGACTCCCTACCTATTGATCCCCCAGATGTTAGGATGAGGGGTGGAAGACCAAAGAAGAAACGAACAAGGGCAGCACATGAAGCGACTAACAAAAGCACGAGCAAACTAACCAAACATGAGTTAAAACAGTTTTGCTCAATTTGCAAGTCGACAGGTCACAACAAGAGAGGATGTCCAGACGCACCGCATGTTGGTAGTGCAAGTAGGTCGCAGTCAGGTAGAAGAGGAACCAGTCAGGTAGACGAGGAACCACTGACTCAACAATCACAGGCGTCTAGGCCGCAGCGAAAGGTAAATGGCTAACTTTATATTTGAATTTGCGAACTTGCTGTGAACTGTATAAAACCGTGGTTGTGTTGGGCATGAAAGGCGAGAAAAGGAGCTGTTCGGAGGAAGTTGAACCCCGAGGTTGAACCAATAACTGAAACTGAGCCGCAAATGGATGAAACACCAACCGAGCCACAGGGGGATGAAACACCACATCAAGAGGCTCCAATGACTGAGGCTCAAAAAAGAAAACGACGGGTCAAGTTAAGTGTTCGAAGAGCCAAGCCAAAGGTATGGATCGACCAAGTACATCTACTTTTAATTTTATGTTAATGTAACTAACTTTCGGTTATTTAGGTGGATCGACCAAGTACGTCGAAATCAGCCCCCATACAGCTGGATTCAGATGAAGAGGTGGAAAGGGTGGTTCAGTCAAGTGCCCCAGAGTTATCATCTTGTCGGGCTCTAGTGCTATCTCCCCATCCATTGAAGACTGGAAAAACAAAGACAAAGAAGAAGCAACTGAAACAGTGGACTCGCAGTTCACCGCGTTTTGGAAGAAGATCAACCCAGTAAACGGCTATAAATTATGTTGTTTTGTTTTGGGAAAGGAATTGCCATTTTGTCGAATGTTGTAACGGCTAGAACTTCCCCTTCTTATGGAACTGTTGGATGTTTAGCAAGTGTTAAAACATTCTGTTGAAGTAGGACACCTTTTGGTGCTTATGTTGGATCACAGTTGGTTTGTTGACAAACAGGTCAGTTTTGGGTCTTTCAAATACCCAGGTCAGGTTGCCCATGTGTTCGTCCAAACATAAGGGTGCAATTACACATAAATAGGCAAACATAAGGTCTAGAAACATTACAGTTACATAAACTAGTAGGTCCAAACAATATTCATTAAACATACATAAAGGCCAAATAAATTACAAAGTAAAGAACATCAAACTTAAAACAACTAACTGACTACATCTTCAACATAAGGGCAACAACAACAACTAAGAATGCTGTCACAGAACTGCAGCTGATGCAGAGCAATTTCAATGTTCAATTCGATAGTGCCCAAGAACTACAGCTGCTCTCCTTCCGTGGATCTGCGTCGATCTGCCCCATCCAAAGAAGTCACAACCACTCTTCAAAGAATTGGAGTGCTGCACAGAACGAAGAAGAAATTAGGGTTTCAGAAAACCCTAAAATTGAAAAACGGTACACAATCGACCGTACCTTCGAAATTAAATCAAGGAATTGACTTCATTACCTGGTTCGAACGTAAGACGAGCTGGAATTTGCCAAGGGAGACGTGGGAAGAGTTGGGGCGTAAGGAGGAGTGACTTTGCAACTGCTTCAGACGTTTCTCAGACAAAGGATGAAATATACATGCTATAGGGGTATTTTAGGTATATAGCATTGTAATTACATCACGTGCAAATCATGTGACTTCAAATTAACGGAATATGAAACGAAGTGACGGAAAGGCTTACTTACCAACAATTGCAAACATATGGGTGTAACGACAAACTATATGGGTGCAATTACCAATCTGGCGAAACATCCGGGTGGTTTTTCATACTTTTCCCAATTCTAAATGAGTGACCTTAGGATCCTGCATAAACTGACTCAAGGTTTGAACAACAAATGATATATCCGGTCTGGTAATGGTTAAATATAGCAACTTCCCTATCAGGCATCTGTATAGACTTACATCATCTAGGGGCTTATCATCCTGATTCAACTTCAAATATTCATCATAATTTCGACTAGTCAATTTCAGGTTTACTTCCATAGGTGTCTTACTTACCTTTCTACCTGAAAGACGTACTTCAAATATTAATTCCAAAGCATATTTCTTTTGGGATAGAACCAATGCTTTTTCAGATCTAGCAATCTCAACTCCCAAAAAAATACCTTAGCTCTCCTAGATCTTTCATCTTAAAAATGCACTCCAACACACTTTTCAATTATGTTATCAATTCAACACTATTCCCATAAATAAGCAAGTCATCTACATAAATGAGGAGAATAACAATATGTTGGCCAACTCTCTTAGTAAAAAGAGAGTAGTCCAATATAGATTCTTTGTATCCAGCTTTAATCAAAACAACACACAATTTCAAATTCCATTGCCTACTTGCCTGTTTAAGGCCGTATAGGGATTTTCTCAACCTGCAGACCATGTTGGTCTTATTCTCACCAAAACCACTAGGAATACGCATGTAAACATTTTCATCCAAACCGCCTTGTAAGAAGGCATAATGAACATCCATTTGGTAAAGGGGCCAGCTATGGATAGTTGCTAAGGCTAACACGGTTTGAACTGTGTTCATTTTCGCGACCAGAGAAAAAGTTTCTATTCCATGTTATTGGTTATAGCCCTTAGCAACTAACCTATCCTAATACCTACTTAAGCTTCCATCCAATTTAAACTTAAGTTTATAGACCCATTTGCACCCTATGATTGACTTACCTGTTGGAGCTGGAACAAGATCCCAAGTGTGATTATCCTCAAGTGCTTTCATTTCCTCTTGCATTGGCTCAACCCACAACATGTCTTTCACAGCTTCACAAAAATCCTCTGGTTTGACCAGGTTAGAAATAGACGATATATAACATTGATATTCATCAAACAACTCATCATATGACACATAATTTTTATGCAATGCATATTCGAAGCATCGGGCACTTGATAATCCTTCATCCATATCGGGGGTCTTATAACCCTAACAGTCCTACTCAATGCAGGTCTAGAAGGGATTGCATGATGAAGATCATTTCCTTCATCATAATCAACTATGGACTCATCATTTGAAGGGAACCCATCTTAGCCTTGTCGGGGCTCTTCCTGTGGCTTTTCTTCTTAATAATCATCCTCCATTATAACCCTACGATGTCCAACATCATCAGAATCATCTATGAGGGGTTCGAAAAATATGGGCGACTGTTCAAGCCTACCGGTCCTGAAGGGAAATATGCTCTCATTAAAAATAACATCCCTATTAACAAAAAACTGCTTTTCAGCAAAATCATAGAGCTTGTATCCCTTTTGGGTCACAGAGTACCCCATCAAGACAAATGGGATAGCCCTGGCGGCCAGCTTGTCGATCACCGTCATATTTTTGGCATAAGCCAAGCAACCGAACACCCTAAGGTGACTCACAATAGGTTTCTTGCCATTCAGCATCTCGAAGGGGGACTTGCCCCTTAACAATCTGGAAGGCATAAGATTGATCAAATAGCAAGTTATGAGGATACGATCTCCCAGAATATTTGGGATTGATCCTTGCATCTTTAAGGCTCTTGCTATTTCTAGTAGGTGCATATGCTTCATTTCTGCCTTACCATTTGTTGAGGGGTGTATGGGCAGCTGCTTTGATGATTTCTCCCCTTATCACAAAACAATTTATCCATATGCTCATTGAAAAACTCTATGCCATTATCAGTTCTAAAACACTTTATTCTTTTATTAAACTCATTTTCTATCATGGCAACATAGTCCTTAACAACAATAAACACATCAGATTTGAACTGCATAAGATGGACCTAAGTTACTCTAGAAAAATCATCAACTAAGGTTAAGAAAAACCTTTTGTTATCATGTGTGGGAGAGTGCTAAGGCCCCCACACGTCAGCATGGATAAGATCAAACATATCATCCATTTTTGAACTAGAAATAGGAAAAGGATTTCTGATAATTCTCGCTTTCGGACAAACACGACAATCATTCACAACATCACTCTTAATTTTATTCATATCCAAAGAATCAATATGCTCCAAGGTCTTAAATGAGGCATGCCCAAACCGTTTGTGCCACAACATAACATCATTTACAACAGAATTTGTTACAAGAGAACTAACTGATCTACAAGGCATGTTTATGAAATATAGGCCAACCCTTCCCTCACCAGTCCCCAAGACCTTCCCATTTGAGAGGTCCTGTAGGATAGCAAGGTTTGGGTAAAATGAAGCAGAACAGTTCAGGTCACTTGCAAGTCTAGACACCGACAGAAGGTTATATTTAAAATCGAGTACGTACAGAACATCATGCAATTTTCTGTTTGAATCCAGCAAAAAACTTCCAATACTATGAACATCATAAGAACCTCCACTAGGCAACTGAACCTTGGTCCCAAGAACCTCCCTAGACCCACATAGCCAATCATGTTTGTTGGTCATGTGGTTGGTTGCTCCCGTGTCCAAGATCCACTGACTCTTTTCATAAGAATAAGTAGAGTTCAGAGATATACCAATTGTGTTTGCATGTGGATCTTGAAGGGCGGTAGCACTTGCTCCTACTGTAATGCTGCCTGCTGTAATGCTGCCTGCTGCAATGCTGCCTGCGCCTCCGATAGTTTGAAGGAACTTCTCGAACTTACCCCTTGTGAATGTGACTCCACCTTGTATACCACCACTTAAGGAAGAATCAGTAGAAAAACTACTAAAACTGTTAGGGTCAGTGTCACCATTCCTTGCAGAGGCAACATTGCTCCTTGTTATTTGCTTTGTTTTTCAAAAATTCTTTATATTTAAAACAGTTATCCTTGGCATGTCCCTTCTTTTTACAAAAGTCACATCCCCTAGCATAACATCGATCAATGGTGTACATTCCAAATTTTGATCCCCTTTCGGTTTATCAAGGTTTAAAGACACATTCACAGATTTCGTACTCATGGATGCATTCATAGTAGAGGTAATGCCTCTTTGACTTTCTTCCTGCATAAGCATGTTATATGCTTGATTCACGGTAGGTAAAGGGAACCACAAAAGCAAGTGACTTCTCACATTCTAATAATTTTCATTCAATCCCATCAAAAATTGAAACAATCTTTGATTTTCTTTATGTTCAACATGTTTATTAAAGTCCTTATGATCAATGTGACGTAATGCACATGTAGAATTATATTCAGCCCAAAGCACACACAATTTTGAGAAAAAAAGCAAATATCGAATCAAACCCTTGGCGGGTCATAACAATTTCCATATGCAATTGATACATTCTAGGCCCACTAAGTTTATCAAATCTTTCTTTAAGATACTTCCATATAAGATATAAATCCTCAGTATTCATCATTCCACCAGCAAGATCCTTTGAAATGGAATTAGTTATCCAGCCTAATACCACAGGGTTACCTCTATCCCACAAATGATGAAATGCATGATCATATTTTTCACGCAAGCATGTTCATTTATAAAATCGAGCTTATTCATTCCTAGAAAAGTAATCGAATAGCTCTACTCCACATTGCATAATTCTCAGGACCAATTAAAACAACATATATCATGTTTGTTCCTAGATTATCACTTGCATGCAAATAAAGAGGATGGTGAAAATCAACAGTGGCCATCGTATTATGATCAACCTCATCGGTGGCATATTTTCTTGCCTCCTAATGAGGCTTTTCCTCAGCTATATTAGAAAAAAAGAACCACATAACACAACAATGGACTCAAGAATCACGATACCACAGAACAACAGCCCCCCAAAAAAATCAATCAAAATCGCTTCAAGTGAAGAAAGCCGAGGGTATACCATATATTCTAGTCACAATATGCAAGCCAAAAATAGAACATGGAATAAATTTCAAGATTATCACAAGGAAGCCGAGGGTAAAACTAAACTGAGACAAGATCAGAGAATATCAGGAAAGCCAGCAATATTTGCAACTCTCACAAAAAAAAACTGCATAGAGTCACATCAATAGTACTAATAAGGGTGAAGATAACCCCCCAAAAAAAGAAAAACCACAGAGGTCAAGATAAGAGAGTACCGACGGTTGCGATGAAAAATTGCAACCAGCCTTTCAAGATGCACCAAGAATGCGAACTGTCGATGCCGGAAAACGAATAGTTTTCGATGAGAAACCGTAAAGAAATCCTTTAATCCCAGTGTTTGAAGGATGAACAAGAACAGGATCTGAATCTCATAGGTCAGTTTCACCTATCACGCTCTGATACCGTGTTGATTTTGGAACGGACAAGGCAAATGAAGATCAAAGACCGGAAACCCTAGAAATAAGACTTGTGGATCATCAAAAGTCGTTCCTTCATTTGGGACCTCTTCACCCTTTAAATACTAACCCTAGAAGGAACAATGCTCAATATACAGAGAATTAAGACGAATGGAAATAAAACGGAAACGATTCATATGAAACTAAGTAATACAATTCTAAATGGGTCGAGCCGATATAAACCATGCCGGAACAAGAACCCGGACGAGAATTAGCAGAGCCCAAGTCAGACAACCCAAATCAATAGCAACCATGATACTTCAGATCTCAACACTATATATATAACAAGAATATCACATCGGGATCAATATATATCCTTATTTAACATATATCACCTCTGCACCTAAATCATTGATCTTCAATCATCCATCAACGAAACCCTAATTTAATATTGAGTCGCCTAAAATGATTTTAAAAATTATGGATAATTTATCAAAGCTATTGATACCTCATTAATTTACGGTTCCAGTGAAGCAAACTGCGCATTATTTCAATGTCGGGTTTGCCTAAACGAATCTTCACAAGTTGTTGCACACGTTTCTGTTTACTGCAGAATTTCAAATATAGGAGTCATGTTCGAAAGCTCATATAAAATGTGCTTTAAATATTCATAGTCGATTCGGGTAGAAACCAATTAAGAACATGCAATTTTCGTCATTGAACTGAGTTGTCCAGAATAATTGAAGCAATCGACATATTTGAAGAGCCAACTCTGAGAGCTCAACAAGTTCTCTATATAAATCCATTTTAGGTGATCCTTATCTCCATATAAAGCTTACGAAATATAAGTTAGTGAAATATAATTAATTAGTACCGAATACAACTACCAATGATTAGTTTATACATTTAACCAAATCTGTCCAGAAACATACCAGCACGAGACTGTTGATTGACCAACTTCAACATGCCATAACTCTATCTCTACAAATCTGATTCATGTAGTATTGGTGTTTATGGAAAGTTTATACAACATACTTAAAAGTAAAATGACCTATTTAATAATAGCATCAATAAAATCAATTAGTCCATGCTCTTAAACATAACAACCCAATAAATCTATAACATCAATTATTCGCAATATCCCTTCTTCGATTGTCTCAAATTTAGATCCATCAAATATTATGGCTTAGTTCTGATCTAAATAATCGAAATGTATTGATTTCCCAGAATCTAATATATTGTCTTTGATTTTGAGTTGTTAGAAATCATTCATATTTCTTGATTTATGAAACATGTTCCATTGATATAACTAACACAAAGGTTTGGTTCTTACCTTGAAGTTGAAGATGATGTATGTTAATCTTGTTTATTTCTTGTGATTCAAAACACTATACATCCTTCTTCAATGGTTGTCTTCATCTCAATTCGTGTATCTCCATCTTTCCCTGTTCGTTTAGTTTTTCCTAAACTAAGGGGATTGTGTAATAATGAATGAAATCAATCACCATTTGAATAATCTCTTTGTTATTGACTTGCATTAGCTTGAATCAAGCTAAGGATCTACTCCATTTCTTATCTTGGTTCATTATCAACCATAAATATTATTTCCATCTTATTCACTACAAATAGAAGAAAGGTGATCTTCTTTCATTTTCATTTTTATTTTTGTCCATCTTATTCAACAATAATAAAGTTCAATTAGTCCTTAAATCTTTGTTAAGAGAATCCTTAGTCTCTCAACTTAATTGATCCTTTTATTTTATTTGTATACGTCAAGTCCTTCTCTTTTCTTCAAGTTGCACTTGAACCTTTCATGATTGTGGGGTACTACACACAATATCCCCCGATGCAAATAAGAAAATACATGTTTAAGGTAACTATCGTATGATCACTAATTTTAATTCTCAAGTCAAGCGTTCTACAATCTATCTATCTATCTATATAAATTTCGTTATAATGTATGCAATTGTGACAAATAAGTTTTTTGATGCATTTTCTCACTTCTAATGTCAAAATAATCAATTTTAATGAGTCCATTTCAAACATACAATTCTCACTCCTAATTAAGTGGCATAACGTGTAAATCACTTTAAAATTCTCCAAACATTCTCACTCACTCTCATGATAAGTTACGAAACCTTAATATTTTTTCTTTACTTTATATGTATATTTATGATTTTATCTTAAATATATTGTATATAATGATTTTTATAAAATAATAAAATACATAATATTATATTTGATGCATAACACGTATGAACATATAAAAATTAAATAAACTAATTAAGTATAAATTTAGTTATTAAATAATAATTTTATCAAATTACATATAAACTTTGTTTACCTTATTTATTTAAAATTATTATATAAATTTAACATATGAATAATAATAATATGAAGATAATTTTTGACATTTTTATATAAATATATACAACTAATAGAAGTCATAAAACCATAATAGTTAAGTTAAAAGTATTATATGAACATTAATATGTTAACAATATATGAAAAATATTTTTATATTTATTGACTCAATATATTTTATAAATAGAAAATAAATAAAATTTTGTTTGTAGATATTTTTACAATTACTACAATTAGTAAAAAGTCACTAATGATTTTAACATTTTTATTAATATATTATGCAAATAGAAGTGACAAAACTACAAACAATATATATTAATTAACATTGTATTAATAATTTCTACTATTATTTTTTAAAAGTCCTTCATGTATTTTATTTAATTTGTTTTTTGAATAAATAGACTTAATCTTGATTTTCTTTAACAGAATTATAATATTAAAATAAATAGAATAATTTATATTATATACAAATACTATTAGGGTTAGTATTATTTATAAATATACCTTATTGTCTTATTGTATAATATTACTTTAATGTATTCTTAATTATAAATACTTTTATAAAATAAAAGTCTAATAAATAATAAGTAAATTATACATATATTTTCATTTATTATTTAATATATAAAAATATGTGCAAAGCACGTATAAGTTTTTTAGTAAATACTTATCCTTCCTGTTTCACTATACATTCTCATTATTATTCTCTTTGGTTTTATACTCATGTTTACATAAAAAGATTCCCGATAAATAACTCTATCACTATTTTAGTCTAAAACTTTTAGATCATCTAAGGAATTCAAGCAAATCCACATTTTATAAATGGCATATACAACCAAACAAGTAAGTTATTTTATTAATCTATCAAAAAAAAACTAAGTTATTTTATTTAACTCTAACTTATCAGCATTTTGTAAAAGATAATTGTTATATTCCTGACATAACCGTCAATTTCAATGAATTCAGAATTTGTAAATGACATAACTCAGCTTTCATTAAAGTTACTGAAATGCCTGTAGAACTAGGTTCCAAAAAAGCGACCCAATCACTTAGTTACCTATCACATCTCCTAGGAAAAGAACAACAGTTCTGCACATAACAGTTTAGCCATCCAATCAGCTCAAAAAACCCACAGAATCCCACTGCAAAAAACTAGGTATCAAATACTATCAAAACTAACTCTAATATGTTGTTTGTCTGTTTTGCTCAAGACGGAAACTGAATGGAACGCCTGCCTCAGTACAACGGCCCTACAGAGGATGATGATAGAATGTGTCAGGGAACCTTCGTTGATATACCTGACATTGTGAAGATACCAGTGAATCATATGCGTGGGAAAAATAATATGTGAAAAACATATTAAGATAAATGTGATTCACAGTGTTATTCAACAGGCTTGGGAACGGTACTCAAGGGTACGAGTGCAAGAAATAACAATAGAGGTTATACTCTTCGAATTTGAAAACGGGGAGGATCTGAATGATGCAATGGATTGGTGCCCGTGAGAAATCCAAGGACAATGCCTCTCACTCAAAGAATGGCGGAAAAGTATGAGAATATCAGATATACAATTTCACATGCTTCAGTTTTGGGTACAAATTCATGGATTAGAATTTGATAAGTTTAGTAACCAGAACTCTTAGAAGATAGGGGAATGCATATGGAAGGTACTGGAAGTAGATGAAATATTGGGGCTTATGAGATTAGATAGAGACTATGTCCAAATCAAAGTGGAGATTGATTCTACGAAGCCACTGCTAGCCGGATTCTGGTTCAAGAGAAAAAATGGTAGTGAGGGACGTGCAGAGATAAAATACGAACGAATCAATGCAGAATGATGGGTAAGAAAATGGGGACAGAAAGGACGAGAATAAAAGAAGAAGTTGACAAGAGATTATGAAAGATAAACAGGAGAAAGAACAGATGAGAAACCGAGAGGAAGCGGATAAGAATGATTCCGCAAGGGAAGCATCATCTGAAGAAGACACCAAGAAGAAAATAAACCAGGAAGGAAGAGCAAGTAATCCAACTATTTCAGAAGGAGCATATACTATGATGGAGGGGTAACGAGAGGACACAAGCAACTGTACCCAGAAGGAAAACAAAGTCTTCAATACAGGGGAAAAGATATGGGAGATGAATGAGGAGGGTTATGGGCAAATACTCGGAAGGAACAAAAGCTTGTATGAAATCATACAAGCAAATCACGATGGACCCGTAGGAAACAACAGTAGCACGATCACCATGCCAAAGCCATGGGCAAACAATCCAAACCACCACCCAAATCTCAGTCGTTTGCTGGAACATCGTTATGAACTCAGGGAGGAACACAAAATAGATATGCAGTGCAACTACACCATGACAGAGGTTGGGGAGACTGAAAAATTTAAGCTGATGGGCTGGAAGAAAATGAAGATATACTGATGGGAAGGGCAAGACAAGAAAAACGAGACATGCGAATCATGGAGGTTATAACATAACCCAATAGGAGTCCACTACTGAGTGGAGTTCCCTACAGCATCCCTGAAGCAAAGCAGAGCGAATGTTTCACTGCCAACGAGACTAAGCCCCCTACTACAAAAAGTGAATTTGAAAAGGAAACATGAGGAAGAGTCGGAATCGAAAAAGAACCAGAAGACAGAAAGCTAAAACGATTTAGAACAATGGGGGAGGAAGACAATGTACTCGGGAATAGAAGCTGGATAACCAGGGCATGCAGGAAGGGGAGAAAAACACCAAGTGAGGTGCGTATGAAGATGATGACATAAACGAAACAGGCGAAGAATAATACGGGTTCTGGTAGTTGTCCCCAAACAGGCACACGAGATCAATGAGCTATGTGGTTCAGAATTGTCGGGGGTTGAGATCGGCCTTGACAGTTCCGTACTTATTCGATCTCAGTAGGAGTAACAAACCAGATATCAGCTTTCTAATGGAGACAAAGAACATGGAAGTATACTGCGAAACAGTAAGGATGAAAATCAAAATGGACAAAGGGGAGTATGTGGAACCGAATGGATTGTCTGGAGGGCTAGCAATTTGGTGGAAAAAGGAGATTAATGTAACGATCCATGTGAAGGACGAATCAATCATAGATACCACCATTAACATGAACAATGGAGATGGAGTAATTCATGTAACATGGATTTATGGGAGCACGAGGTGGCACGACCGACTCCTCCTCTGGGAGAAACTGCGAATTATAGCAAGAGATAGAAGAAGCTCATGGGTGTGTATAGGTGACTTCAATGAAATCGCACTGAAGTCGAAAAAGGAGGGGGAAGACCGAAACAACCAAGGATGATAGAGGCATTTAATATGATGATGCGGGGCACGAGTTTGGTTGACATGGGCTATGAAGAGCAACATCACACTTGGTGTAATAACTGGGAAGGGAGTGATCATATTAAGGTGAGACTTGACCGTGCAATAGGGAATTCAGCATGGATAAGGAAGTTCCCAAAGTCCGAAGTAATACATAAACTGAACATTAGTTCCGATCACTGCCCCATTGTGCTACGTATCGCACCAGAGAGGCGAAGAAGTCGAAGACCATTCCGGTTTGAGAAAACATGGCTAGAAAAGGAAGAATGCAGGGAGATTGTAAAGGGGACATGGCAGATGAACCAACAGAATGAAATTATCCAAGGGATACACAATCGATTAGGAAGATGTAGGAATCAACTCATAAGCTGGAGTTGAACCCAAAGTGCAAACAGCAGGAGGCAAATCGAAGAAATAACACAGACGCTTGCTACAATACAGCAAGGAACGAGCACATATTATGACCGTGAGGTCGAAATGCAGCTGAAGCAGGAATTGAAAAACACTTGGGCTAAAGAGGAAGATTACTAGAGACAAAGGTCGAGAATCCAATGGTTGGAAGCGGGTGAACGAAATACAAGATTTTTTCACCAAGCAACCATAGAAAGAAGAAGGAAAAACACAATAAGTCGACTACAAAGAACTGATGGAACGTGGGTTGAAAATGAGCAGGACATCATGCGGGAATGTGACAGATAATTTCACCATATATTTCAAACAGAATGATGTATGGGATAAAGGACCAGTTAGAATGTGTGTCACATATGGTAGGGGAGGAGATGAACAAAATGCTAACTCGGAGGATAGGGGTGGTGTTTCAGCTAGGGGGCAAGGGGAGCAAAATAAGGGTGTTTAAAGATGCATGGATACCGGGCATGAATAGATTACGGTTGGAAGGGAGGGAGGTAGAAAACGAGGACATCCGAGTGGAAGAGATAATTAAGCCAAAATGCAGAACCTGAGACATATCACGACTGCACCCAACGATAACTGAAGAGGAGAGCACGACGATAACAACTGTCCACCTGAGCCAAACAATCCATGAGGATACGTTGAACTGGCCAAACTGAACAGATGGTGTGGGTCAGCCGAAACTAGTATACATATATATTCGTGAATGAGACCAGAAAAGCCAAGCAAATTCTGACAATGACTGAACCACACAACCAGAAAGGAGATGGAAGGAGGTATGGAGAAGTGATGTCATCCCAACGGTAAAGAATTTTATTTGGAGAGCCACACATACAACATTACCAGTGCTGTCGGAATTGCAGAAGAGCGGAGTTCGAACATCATCGATATGTCCATTCTGTCGAGATGAAGGAAACCAATTCGAGGTTAAAGAAACCTTGAATCATGCGCTACTGAATTGTAACTAGGCGAGGAGAGTTTGGTTTGGAGGCATGGGAATGAGTTGGAACACAACTGAAGGTGCAAGCTGGGATGAGTAGTTGAAGAACATGCGCATGGTCGATACAACAGGTGGAGAGCAGGGTAGAAAACAGAGGTTGCAAGGTGAAACAATGGTGTGGGAGATATGGAAAGAGAGATGCAAGGCAATCAGGACCGGAGTACAACCATAAACAGAGGCAGTCATACAGTTGGCAACCGAACTGGCGGCTAAGACGTGAAGGACGAGAAGAAACTGACCAGTGAGCGCTATGAGAGGAGGCTCGGACAGAGATGCACAAAGATGGGAGAAGCCAACATTTGGTACGGTGAAAATCAACATTGATGCATCCTGGATGAAAGCTACAAGGAAGGGAGGTATGGGAGTAATAACGAGGAACTAGGAAGGAACGATTGTTGCTGGAAGGCAATCGACATGCAGGGATACGAGCGTCAAGAACTTGGAGGCGAAAGTGATCCTACAAGCAGTCCAGCTAGCATTACAAAATGGATGGGACAAGGTGGTGATCGAGTCAGATGCACAACAGATGATCACACATGTTGCAAGGCACAGAAGCACAATGGGACTGGACTAAAGAACATACTGACGGACATAAGCGACTTGGCGAGGAGGATACCGCGTATCCAATGGAGGTTTGTAAGGAGAAGTGCAAACAGATGTGCTAATTGGATAGCTAGTATGGCTAGACAGGGAATGTGTCCAAACAACTGGACGTTTATACATCCACCTTCACTTATTTCTTTGTGTTTGTTAGACAATTTGAATTTAAACATGGAATGATAACAAAGTGATTTTAAGGGGAAAAAAAAAAGAATAAGTTCCTCTTCGAAAAAGAAGTGAAACTGGTAAATGGAATAGAACGTATATTTCCATACACGGCATTACAGTACACAACTACATACATGCATACAGGTACGAAATAGAACATTCTTTCCCTGTTCCATATCATGATTATCATCAACAGGAGCATGTCTTCCCCCCATGTAGGTAGACTGTTATGATATTGCAGATAGATATCTTTAATTCTTGTATTTCATAGTTGCTTTCTCAAAGCCGATTGTAGGAAACTGCTTTGCGTACTCCTCGACATCGTGGCGGAGCTTAGTTATCTCGGATTGAAACTTCGGGATAGTGCTAACGAAGTCCTTCAACTTTGTCCCTTGTTAAGAAGAGGTAGAAGATAATACTTAGTAATGGTGTGATATTTCTAGTTTTATGTATTTGGTGGTATGATTAATCATATACCTTTAGCTTCGGTCTTGATCTTGACTGCAATTTTAACGGCAGCATCAAAGAAATCAGCCACTTTTACAAAATCCTCTTCAACAAATCCTCTAGAGGTAAGTGCAGGTGTTCCTGATAATGTAAAAAAATGTCAGTAGCAGGTAAGTAATCTCATTGATTCACATGGATCAGATGTAAGAAACGGGAGCCAGAGCTAAGCCTACCCATTCTAATGCCACCAGGAACCATTGCAGATACATCTCCAGGAACAGTGTTTTTGTTTGCAGCAATATGGACAGCCTCCAACACCTTCTCCACTCGAGACCCATCGATTCCCTATCAAGTATTGTGTGTCAATATCGGTATAACTTCTTTCTTACTCTGTAATTGGACTGTGGGAATCAAGAAAAAAACTTTATGCTATTAATTACCTTGTTCTTTAAATTGACCAGCACCAGATGGTTTTCTGTTCCTCCAGACACAAGTTCATACCCATGCTTAGCCAGAGTCTGCGTGGTTCAAACATTATTCAAACTCTAAATACAACACTTAGAATGGATACCCACGTAGATAGACAAAATCAGTAACAATCAATGATCAAAATACCTCAGCAAACTTAAAGGAGTTACTAAGAACTTGCTCCTGATAGGCTTTGTACTCTGGAGTTGTAGCCTGTGCATTGATACAGAATCAGCTGTAATTTAAAAAAATTCAACATGCATGCAGTAAGAATCCACAGTTTACGAAGAAGAAGATAGGCATGCTCCTTGCAGTAAGACAGGTAATGATGATATTCATACTTGTACATATGACAGACCAAACAAGGTTCAGTATCAGAAGTCATAATAGCATAGTTAAACTAAACGAACCTGCTTCAATGCAACTGCTAAACCAGTTATGGTGTGGTTGTGGGGGCCTCCTTGAAGACCAGGGAAAACAGCCTGGTTGATTTTATCTTCGAAATCATACATAACCTTCATCATCAATTCACACGAGTCAACTGATATTCAACTCTATGCCTATCCCATAAAATTCTATCTGGGGAGGTACAAGAAAAATAATAATTTGAGCGACCAAAAGCAAATGGGTTGTGAAATTCAGCTATGCAGTGCTCCATTATGTCACCTCTTGTCCTTGTTTGTTGGTCTCTTTAACCCCCTTTCTGAAGAAAATCATGGCTCCACGTGGCCCACGGAGTGACTTGTGAGTTGTGGTGGTTACCACATCAGCATAGTCGAAAGGAGATGGAATCACATCTGCTGCAACCAGTCCACTTATATGAGCCATATCTGCCAACAAGATCGCTTTTTGCTTGTCACATACCTGCCCACCAAATGCAACCATGTGTAGATTAGATAGATTTAAACATGAAACTCTAAAAGTGTAAGATTGAAATAGAAAGCTTTACCTTCCTGATGCGAGCATAATCATAGAGGCGTGCATATGCACTCGCACCAGCAACAATTAGTTTAGGCCTGAAGAGAACCGCACTCTTCTCCAACTGAAATGGAAGGTGATCAAGAAGAGCTCAATTTAGAAATACAAAAAACAACTCAACTGATCATTCATTCACCCATTACAAAGAAAAACTTCAAGTCTTGCACATTCTTCACTTGATGAGATGAGTGAATTGGTGATGTTTCTATTTCATTCAAACCGGAATCAAGTCATTAAACAATGAGAAACTAAAAAAGTTGAATCAATCTACCTGGTCATAATCAATAAACCCAGTGCTCTCATTCAGCCTGTACGGCATTGTCTCAAAAAATATTGAGACTGCAGATATCTTCTTGGTATCAGTCTGCACAACAAGAGCAAAACAGACATTAACTTGCTGTGTGGGACAGTCATTAATTTCGATCACGTTAACTTGTAGCCAGAGTACACAAACATCTAAAACAAAGATAAGGTGGATCGTTTTTAGCACCTGATAACCATGGGAAAGATGGCCTCCATGCGGAAGATCAAGCGCCATGATCCTATCATGAGGTTTAAGTAGAGCAGTGTACACTTGAAAATTTGCCGGAGAGCCAGATAGAGGCTGGACATTCACTATAACAAGCCAAACAATATTTCAATCACGAAACACCATGAAACAAGACTTCACTCCATCAATAGTTTTGAAAGACAAACCTCCCCATTTTGCAGGATCCAACCGGAATGCCTCTAGAGCACGCTTTTGGCACAAAGTTTCTGCCATGTCTATGTACCTGAATATACATAACAAAAAAATCTATAAGGGTTCAGATTTGGATCCTATAACTAGGATATTAGTAGTCTTTGTAAGAAGTTCATTAAATGACATGTAAGTGGTGAACATACTCATTTCCACCATAATATCTTGCACCAGGATATCCTTCACTGTACTTGTTTGTCATGACAGATCCAACAGCTCGCATCACAGACACAGATGTGAAGTTCTCAGAGGGGATAAGCTCCAGCCCCTTATATACCACCACAGAATAGATTCAAACTCAAAAACAAGCAACAAGAACATGAAGCTAAATCCACAGGTATCATCTAATAATAAACCTTATCGACAGAGATAAAACTCAGAAACTCTGTTGCTGATGTGCAATTAAAAACAAAGACCAGATTAGTGTAGTCTAGACAAACTCACAACAAAATAATTATACCTTCCATTGTCTAGCTTTCTCGTGCTCAATTATGTCAGCTATCTCAGGATCCACCTCCTCAAGAGGAGCATTCAGTTGTTTTGGCCACTGTAATGTAAATACGAAGTGACTAACTTAATTATTGTCAACATAAAACAGATACAAGAAACACAGCTTCATTAATTGAACTGTAAATGTAAATAGAACAGATATGCTTACAGTGACACCAGATTTCTCGTCAACGGCTTCGTTGGGCAAAGAAGACTGCAAAAGGATACGAATCATGAATGCAAAGTACTACTTCGTCGAAAGTGTAGTATATATATATATATATGTATGATATATAAACAAAAATAGAATTCTCCTATATATGTGCGTACTGAGAATTAAGTAGATGATATTGATTAGAACGGACCATGTAGTAGAGTGAAGAACCGCCATTAAAAATGGGACGAGTGGGCTTCTCAAGCGAAGAAGAAAGACGTCGAAGCGCCATGGCCATGGCCATTTTTCTCTGTCTATCCCGGCTGGTGTGGGTGTGCCTTAGCAAGTATTGGGCGTTTTCTAGTTATTATGGGATGAGCAATTTGGGGATGCAGATTGCAGTGGCATGCACACACCAGAAAACTATTCTGTTCTTTATTTTTTCAATAATAAATAAATAAAATCAAGAGGGGAAAATTCCACCCAGAAATGATAATAATAATGATAATGAGTGGGTGAATTTCAGCGTTTAATTTTGAGTTGGATTTGTGAGCCGCTCGCTCCTTATCCAACAGCCAGAACGTGGGAAAGCAACTACGCCAATAAACACAGCAGTCACTGTCGTTTAAGCGATCTGGTCGATAATGTTATATATTTACAAATAAAATATTTATTGACACTGTCGATTATTTTATACAATTTTTGTTAAATACTAAATAATCATACTAGTTTTTTACATATTTGTCCTAACTAATTTTAAGTAAACTAATCATCAAATCGACATTATATTTTCGTAATTAACAAACTATATTTTAAAATGGTAAAAAATTTATGCTTCGGACAAATTTGAATTTTAAACCTCTTACATACTAGTTAGCTAAAAGTTTTGTCACTACACTACTAATTTTAATAGTTTTTTTATATACTTAAAATATAGTTATTGAAACAACTGTTATATTATTGCATTAAACATAGTTCTTTAGTAATTAACATATGTTCTCTAGCCACGGAATGTTCGAAAAACAAATTCTCTGTTCGAAAAGCAAAACCTCTAGGGTTTGCTATCGTGACTAGGCCTGACGATGGTTAGGGTATGGTACGGGTATAACAAATACAATAATCATACCATATTTTTAAACCACATACCATAAGCATAACCATAACCATTACGAATACAATTTTCAATACCATAACCATTAAAATGACTGTGGTTATTAACCATGGTTTTACCCGTATACCCATATTTATTCCACACATGTAATATAATAAAAGACCGAAAATTTTGTTTTAAAAAATACATAAATCTATATTGCCAACAATAAAAATATATAAAACTAATTTCATGGTTATTTATTACATGTATGTCCAGTAACTTCCATTATTTAGTATATATTAGTTTATTAATAATAAGTAATTATTATATTTATATAATAACCATAGTTATAACCATAGTTATAATCATGGGTATGACTCAAATACTATAACCATTATGGGTAGAAAATTCATCACCATAACCGTACTGTACCATAATGGTACGGTTAACCATATTAAACAGTAACGGTTATAACCATAGTTATGAGTTTTTCACCGCACCATTGCCAGCCCTAATCGTGACAGATTCCCTCAAGCCGTGTAATTGGCTCAGAATCTTTTGCATTTATTGCCAATCAACAACCAACCAATGAGAAGATCCAATCACATGAAAACACTGCTCATTACGACGTAACCATGCAAGGAAGCTCAAAACGAAGAGTGCCACTCCAAACCGAAGTCCAACTCTGCTTCAACTGAATTTTTTATTCGACGCATCTCACTGTGATTTATCCATTACGGTCCCCAGCTCAGCTCCAACGGAGGCCTCACCAGCAAACTGTGAGGCAGGACACCACAGAAGGCAGACAACGGGCAAAGCCTCACACCAGTCGGAGTCGGCCCCGGTTAACCTGAAAACCCGGTTTCGATCGATAGAGCTACACTTTTGATTCGAACCTTTTCTTTTTGTGTTCTTGTAGGGAGTTGCCAGCTGCGGTGAAGACACTGAACCCATGTCATGATGCAGCACAGCTCCAGGCCCGGCGAGAAAAACAGACCTGGCGGACCCGCGATCAACTTCGACTCGAACCAGCAAGTGCATAATGAAACATGGTATGTGGGCAAGACCATCTCCCAGAAACCGATCAAACAGAGCACTATACATGGAGTGCTTCGGTCAGCGTGGGCGAGATATGGCACCATCACCCTATCGGAGGCGAAGGCAGGCATATTGTTGTTCGATATTGAACGACAAGAGGATGCAGACCAACTAGACCTATCACCGTGGGCAGTAAATGACCACATACTGAACATAAAACAATGGGATCCGAGTGTGGGACTAAATGAGGTGGAATTTAGCAAAGTAATTTTCTGGACCCAAGTTTATGACCTACGGCTGGAAAAATTTAGTGATGAAAATGCATGGAAGATTGGAAATATAATAGGGAAATGCGTGGAAATGGAAAAGCATGTTGGGAGGATAAGTAAGAGTTATATGAGAATACACGTGGAAGTGAATGGGGAAAAACCGTTGATGGCGGGTTTCTGGTGGAAGAACTCCCAATGGGTAGATAGGTGGGCATCTATAAAGTATGAGTGTTTATCTGATTATTGTTATGGATGTGGAATGCTGGGTCACACGACCCAGGCATGTAAAACGGAAGTACAAATGGCAGAGCATGACCTGAACATACCTGTATATGGACCATGGCTTGTAGGAGTAAGACCTAAATAGGTCACGACGAGACAACATGTAGAATGGGATAGGGGAGAGGGATCACAACCCAAACAGGGTGCAAGGAGGTCGTGGTTTGATATCATGGTCGAGGCAATAAAGAAGGCCACGGAAGAGACCCCAAAACAAAACTCACTGGGGGCACCACACAATAACGCTATGGATGGGGAGGGAACAAACACAAACCGACCAAGTGAACCAATGGAAACCGAACCAACCACAAAACAAGAAGACCGAATGAAACCCGGGGACCAAATAAACGAAGGTGCACCCGAGAAACCTCCAAACACAAAAGCCCTAACCCTTCACAAAACCCACTACCGAACCGACCAAACCACACAAGCTGAAGCAAGCAACCATACCCGAGTGGCTAAGGAACCAACCGAACCGAGCCAACCCTCAACCACCACCAACTGAATACCCCGCCAAACCCAACCAATCCATAATCACGTACCTACCCAATAACCCTACCCAAACACATCCTAGCGACACCACCAACCTAATCCAAACCTACATTGTAAAGAACCCGCCTGATACACCACCCACATCACCCAAGCCCGCGAGCCAAAACCGTACATCCGGTATGGCCCAAACCTAGACAAAATGACTCTAAAGTGAACCGGGGAGGAGATGAAGGATCAACCGAGGACAAAGAGGATGAAAAAACTGGAGGTTGAAACTGAGAGTCAGGGACCAAGGGTAAGAATCAGTCTGAGGAGAAGACGAAACAAGATAAGCCCCAATCGAAAAAAGAGAACCGATAAGAAAAAGGTTGAACCAAGTGCACAGGTCGAATCACATGAGCTGAAGAAGGGTTCTGGTGGTTGTCCCGAAACAGCCACAGGGGCTCAATGAGTGCCATCTCCTGGAATTGTCAGGATCTGGGGTCTGCGTTGACAATTCAACACCTACAAGACCTCAACAAAACGTATCGTCCAAACATCATCTTCTTAATGGAAATAAATAATGGGTATACTTACTGCGAGAGGATAAGAGCACGAATGGGGATGGAAAACAAATGCTATGTTAGCCGGAATGGGGCATCCAGGGGGTTAGCATTGTGGTGGCCGACAGATACTAGGATTTCAATCAGGTACGCCAACCCGAACTGTGTAGATTGTGAGCTACACATGGACAGACATGTCGAACCAATGTATGTGACTTGGGTATATGCGAGCAATGAGACACAAGAACGAGCACAAAATTAGAATCTTCTAAGAACGATTGGGAGGGGCCGAAGGGGAAGTTGGATGATCCTCGGAGATTTCAATACTATATGCTACCCAAATGAAAAGCAAGGTGGTAGGAGGAAACCACAACGACAAATGGATGAATTCAAACAATTGATCGATGACTTAAGCATGGAGGATTTGGGGGCCAACAGAAATCCGTACATGGTGCATCAACTGAAGTGGGATAGAGAGAATAAGTGAGCGACTAGACCATGTGTTGATCAATGCGGAATGGGCAACACGTCACCAACAAGAGAGGTGCATAAATGAACTAGCCATTAGGTCGGACCATTCACCAATGGTGGTCCAACTCAAACAACTGAAGAAAAGAGCAAGACGACGGTTCAAGTTTGAGGCAATGTGGCTCGAAAACCCAGCGTGTAAGGAGGTAATAAAAGAAGCATGGGAAAGACCAACATCTCGAAGAGAAATACAAGGGTTTTACACAAAATTTCATAAATGTCGAAGGAACCTCACGACATGGAGTATGGTTCACTTCGACAATAACAACACTAAGGATAAACATGCAAGGGGTGATGGACCATGATGCGATACGGGCGGAAAAGAGGTTAAAAGGAAAGCTTCAAGGGCTTTGGACGAGGGAGGAAACGTATTGGAAACAAAGGTTAGGGTCAAATGGCTTAGGGACGGGGACCGCAACATAACGTTCTTTCACCAAACCACGATAGCAAGGAGGAGAAGGAACCTAATATGTCAATTGAGGGGAATGAATGGGGAGTGGATAGAGAATGATGGGAGGATAGATGACGAGATACATAGATATTTCGATGATATGTTCACATCGGAACAAATCGAAACTGGAGACGAGTTCCTAAGATATGTACCAAATCACATCACACCCTTTCAGTAGTTTGAGAACAAACGTGATAACTTGGATAGAAAGGAATGAAACAGAAAAGAAATGAACAACTGAAATAACAGATTTTCAGTTTAAACTACTGATTCAAGTTGAGTTTCTTAATGACAATAACCCCTATTTATACTAAACACAAAACATACTCTAACTAACTTACTACAACTAGAATCTTCTATAATCTTCTCAAGACTCTAGAAACCTACGGAACTAGCTAGAAACCTTAGTAACTTGAAACACAAGCTAACTAATACATCTATATTTCATACATCCTAACATTCCCTTAAGAAGTTGATTTTCAACTTCCTGAATTATGATTGATCTTCTGAAATCTGATTCTTCATCAGCTGATTCTGCGCTTGAACCATCATTGATCAGAAAATATTTTCACATCTTCATCTATATACATCAGTCCTGCAAAACATTTGAAAAACTTGCAGAACTAGATTCATCATATTAGTAGTCTCAATCAATTGATTTTAACTCATGAGAATATTCCATTTATCAGAACAAATCTTAAACAGATCATCACGTCAATCATGCACAATTATCACTCTCAGCATCATTATATCAAACTCATCATTTCTGAAGCCAAGACAGCACACATCAGAGAAGATCATTCTGATTCTTTCCTTGCTGAACACTTTGTGTTCATCACTATCTTATTCTTGATTTTCTTATTTTCTATCTTTTTCTTTTGATTTTTTTTTTTACTGATAGAGAGGTTTCCATTTTCCTCTATCTTACCAATGAAGTTGGGAGGTTTCCATTTTCCTCCATCTTTTCATCCTCAAACATCATCTCAAAGTGGCTTTAACGTTGTCTTTGAGAGATGCTATTTTTGGATTCAAACTTCACCTTATGCCAGTATAAGACTATCAACTCAACAGAAGCCTTCTCATAATGAATGTTGCTTAGCAACGAAACTGATTCCTAAGAATATAATCCACTGATCATGACAAATTAGCCAATTGAACATGATGAGTGATAAGACTTAGTTCTAATAAAACAACATACTCACAACCAAAATCAGACAACTGATGATACCATATGAAGAATACTAGCAGCAAGTATAACAAATGTAGCTAGACTAAAGTATATAGAGAAAAAATGAACATATCAAGATCAAGAGTAGTCATAGCAGAATACACTAGACAAGAATCAGATAGTCCAACCAAGAAGAACAAGTCATCAGAGAAATCAATCAAACCTCTTAACAGAAGAAACAAACTTATAGAAAAAAACCCAGAGAGAGACACCATACCAAGACAACCAGATAGACATCATACCAAACTATCCTACTACCTATTCGTCATCAGACACAGATTCTGATCCTGGAGCTTCATCAATCAGATCTGTAGAAAAAGAGCCATAACTCCTAGCTTTCTTCTGAACGGAACAAACTGTTTCTCAGTGATTGGTTTTGTTAAGATGTCTGCTAACTGATCTGAAGCAGGCACAAAATTTACCAGAACTTGCCCATTTTGAACTTTTTCACGAACAAAACATAAATCTATCTCAACATGTTTCATCTTCGAGTGATGGATAGGATTTTCAGTGACTGCCACAACACCTGTATTATCACTCCACACAATAGGAACATGAGTTAATTTTATATCAAGCTCAGAAAGCAGTGAAGTTAACCACATAATCTCACACACATCATTTGCTATTGCACGATATTCAGCTTCTGCTAAGGACCTAGATATAACCGGTTGTTTCTTGGAACTCCAAACAATTGGATTGCCATTAAGCAAGAGATAATGTCCAGACACAGATTTCCTATCAACCAAATCACTTCCCCAATCGGCATCAGCATAAGATACTAATGTAACATCAGAAGAGGATAGAGAATTTGCACGAAATAAAAGACCATTCTCTATAGTACCCTTAACATAGCGTAATACCCTCAAAACTGCATTCCAATGACAAAGTAACGAATGTTGCATGTATTGACTCAACTTATTCACAGCAAGGTGAATATCTGGTCGAGTCATACATACATGCTGAAGAGCACCCACAACACTTCTGTACAAATGTTCATCTGCAGTAGGAGAATCTTCATTCAATTTAGCAAATCTAGACAGAAAATTACCTGACATAGGTGTGGGTAAAGGAGCTGAATTTGTTAGCCCAGTCTTAGTAATCAACGCTGTAATGTACTTCCTTTGCCCAAGAGTCAAACAGTCCTCCATAACCTGTACATCCATGCCCAAAAAATAGTTAAGCGAACTGAGATCTTTCAGCTTAAATTCCCTATTAATGTCAGATACTACTGATGCAATAACATCATCATCATTACCTGTTATCACTATATCATCCACATAGACTAAAAGAAATACAGAGCCAGACTCAGTTTTCTTAACAAACATGCAACTATCTGATAAAGAAACTGAAAAATTCAGATGAGTCAGAAGAAAACATTGTTTACATCAACCTGTCTGAGCTTCCATTTGTGTGTTAAGGCCAAGGTAAGTATTATCCTCACTGTGGGTGCTTTGACCACGGGACTGAATGTATCCTGAAAATCAAACCCAGGTTTTTGTGAGAAACCTTTTGCTACCAAACGATCTTTATATCTAGAAACCGTTCCATCAGCATTCTTCTTGATTTTAAACAACCATTTGTACCCTATAAGTATTCTTCCTCCAGGTAAAGGTACTAAGGATCAAGTGTTATTATTCACTAACGCTTGAAGTTCATGATGCACAGATGAAGCCCAAACAGGACAGGTCGTTGCCACATGAATATCAACAGGTTCATTCTTATCCAAATCATCCCGAGGAACAACTGAGGTAGTTAATGCATCAAGAGTTCTAGATTTGGATCTAGTTTGCATAGCATGCTGATTTTTACTTGAAGATTCAGGCATAATAGGCTTCACAGAACTAGATAGAGGGACCTGATCTAAGTCAGTACTAGAATGAAGCTGACTAGTAGCAGGCACCATGACAGAGTCTTGAACAACATACCGTATCACAGGTTGAGCAGAATTTATATCAGGAGATGATACCTCAACCTCAGTATGCACTGGGGCATTCAGTTGTGGTGCAGCTTCTTCATGTGAAGACTCTGCATTCATAGGTAACGAGTCAGCAGGTGAGATAATATCAGGACCATGAATATCAACAGAATGATGAGATACATTCGAAGCATCATGAACACCATTAATATGATCTGAAACATCAACCAGGTTGCAGAGAGAAGAATTAAAAGGTAGAAAGAAAGGCAAAGAGGTAGATGTATTTTTCACAGCAGCAGACTGCATAAAGGCCCCTGACTTTCTCTGCAAATGGAAACACTGATTCATTAAACCGAACATGTCTGGATACATAGACCCTACCCGAATCATCCAAACATTTATATCCATGCTAATTAGCACAATAACCAATAAACACACAAGGAGAATATCTGAAATCCAGTTTGTGTTTATTAAACGGACGAAGTAAATGAAAATAAAGACAGTCAAACACACGCAAAAACTGATAATCAGGAGGTTTGTCAAACAGCTTTTCATGCGGAGACACATCATGCAGAGACACATCATGCAACACTTTAGAAGGAAGCCTATTGATTAAGAAAACTGCAGTAAAGAAAGAACCACGCCAATACTGCATGGGCAATGAGGCTTGTTTCATCAATGTCAAACCCATTTCAACAATATGGCGATGTTTGCGTTCAACAATGCCATTCTGCTCAGACGTATATGGACATGTGAGTCTATGATGAATGCCATATTGCAGCAAATAAGGTGTTAACGCTTTAAACTCCCCTCCCCCATCAGTTTGAACAGATTTAATATTAAATCCCAACTAATTTTCTACAGCCTTGTGAAATTGAGGAAAGACAGTTGCTACATCACTTTTCTTCTTCAAAAAATAGATCCAAGTATACTTGGTGAATACATCGACAATACTAAGGTAATATAGGTTACCATTAGATTGAATAGGAGCAGGTTCCCACAAATCCATTTCCAGCAGTTCCAAAGGTGAATGATATTCAGTAGACGATGTTGAAAACGGGAGTTTACAGCTATTACCTACAGCACAAGCAATGCAGTCTGAAATATTAGAATTCAGCTTTAAATTGTTTTGCTTTATGATAATAGACAGAGTGTGAGTAGATGGATGACCAAGGCGTTGATGAAAGGTAATAGGAGACACTTTCATTGTTGTCATATGACAGTTCGCATTCGAAATATTACAAACACCAGAATCCATATTTTTATTCATCCTAGTAGCATCTAGAAAAACATTACTATTATTCCCTAACAAACTAAAATCAAGTCTATATAGACCACCACTCTCGGAACCACGCAAAAGAACTTGATGTGTACTAGAGTCTTTCACCAGGTAATGGGAGGGATGAAACTCAAACTAAACTTGATTATCCCTGGTAAACTGCGATACAGAAACCAAGTTTTTAGTAATAGCAGGAACACATAAAGTATTGTGCACTACTAAAGGTTTAGCAGCAGTGTTAATCACAGAAGTACCAATGCTACTAATGTCAAGAAGATTACCATTCGCGACTTGAACCTTACCTGATCCTGAGTACGACTGAGCTCCAACCATATTGCCTTGAGTGAAATGATTTGTAGCTCTCGGATCTGGATACCAAGCTTTGTCATGAATGTTGGATCCAGATACTGATGAAGATGTAGCTAAATGAACTTCAGCAGAATTGTCTTGCAGCGTAGAAGGTGCAGCTGAACTTAAAGGAGCCGAAGGTATCACAGATTGATACTGATTTATTGCAGCCGAAGGATGGAACTGATGCATTGTAGGAGGTTGATTAGCTAGGGAAGAAGGCAAGGTAAACATCTGAGGCATGACAAGATAAGATTGATATGGAAGCATCGATGGAACACATGGATTGTAAGCAGGTGCATGTGTATTGTAACCAGTCATGAACACGGGCATAGAACTTGAATTGACAGGAGCAACATTGTTAACAGGAGCAGCTACATAACTTGAAGAAGCGGCATTCTGATTTTGTACTTTTGAAGAAACTGAACTGGAGTATGAAACAGCATCATCATCATTCCAATGGATCGAGGCAAGGTTGGCAGTTATATTTTCATTCGCTTGAGCCGTAACACCTTGATAGTGAATGTTGAAACGCTGATAACATCGATGAACTAAATGACCGAACTTACCACATAGTTGACATTGTGGTTTGTTGCCAAAACCTCGGCCCTTGCCTCGTCCTCTTCCATATGCAGGTTGATTCGCCTGATATTCCGGAGGAGAATTATCAGACCGATGTTGATTCACTTGACTAGATTCAAATCCATTCATCTGACCAGAGTCGACAACAGGCTTTCCATTTTGTTCAGCACTCTTCACCACCACATTTGCCATAGTCATAGGAATATCAAACAGCATATCTCTTTGTCTTGCTTCAGCATCAAGTAACACAGATGATATGGATGCTAAATCATATGGATTCCGACTAGCATGTATCACAACAACTATACTATCATATTGACCTTTCACTCCATTCAATATGATTGAGATTTGCTGCATTTCCTCTATAGGATGGTCACAGCTTGCTAAGCTATCACATGTTAACTGAATATCTGTTAAGTAGTCACACATAGATTGAGTAGGTACTTTTCGAACCTTCAACCTGTCATAGAGGCTCATGATGCGTGTCGTGGATGAAGAGGAGAAGTTTTGGTGCAGTCTATTCCAGATTGCAGCTGACGACATGCAGCCTACGAGACCTTTGTTTATCGGAGACGAAATGGAGGCCAATAGCCATGATGCAAGTGAAGAGTCTTGTTGTGAAAACTTCAAGTAATCAGGATTCTGCACTCTGTTTCCATTAGCATCTTCAATGTCTCTTGGCACCTCCATTGTACCGAACAAGTATCCTTCTAAATTCAGACCTCTCACAGCAAGAAGCACTTGCTGCTTCCATGATTGGAAGTTATCTTTACCGGTTAATTGACAAACTCTTTTGTTGAAGAAAGCTGGAACTAGATCCTCCATTAGAGATTAACCGAAACAGTTATGATTTGCAACAAAGAAGCACAAGAAGAAGCTCTGATCTGCAGAGCTGTAGCAAAGAAGCAACTTTGATCTGTAATCAAGGAAACAACTCGAAGATCAGAAGCACAAGGAACGACACACTGATCTGCAGCAACAGCAACGCAGCAACAGCAACGCAACACTGAGCTGCAGCAACACTGAGCTGTAACAGCAATGCAGTAACAGCAACGCAGCAACAACAACAGCAACGCAATAGCAACATCAACATCAATAGCAACGCAGCAACAGCAACGCAGCAACTCAGCAACAGCATCACTGAGCTGCAGCAACAGCAACACACCAAATCACCAAGGATCTGGACAGCTTGCGACGAACAGAGAATTGCAGATCAGCCGCAGCAAATTGTCGAAGATCAGCACAACTCACTACGAATAGAGAAACCGTCGAAGATCAGAGACTTGCAGAGGCTTGCAATGATCACTATGAACAGTATTGCAACGACTTGCAGCGATCACTACGAACAGAATTGCAGAGACTTGCAGAGAAATTGTCGACGATTTTACAGAGACTTGTAGATACTTGCAACGATCATTACGAACAGAGACTTGCAGAGAAGTCGTTGAAAAAACAGCACAGCTCACTACGAACAGAGACTTGCAGAGAAGTCGTTAAAAAAATCAGCACAGCTCACTACGAACAGAGACTTGCAGAGAAGTCGTTGAAAATCAGCACAGCTCACTACGAACAGAGACTTGCAGAGAAGTCGTTGAAAAATCAGCACAGCTCACTACGAACAGAGACTTGCAGAGAAGTCGTTAAAAATCAGCATAGCTCACTACGAACAGAGACTTGTAGAGAAGTCGTTGAAAATCAGCACAGCTCACTACGAACAGAGACTTGCAGAGAAGTCGTCAAGAACAACAACGATCCAACAGAGACTACAAACAGCAAATCACCACGGATCTGGACAGCTTGCAACGATCAAAGAATTTGCAGAGCAGTATGACCATAACAGCACGAAGAGATGCACAGAACAACACGAACCAACAGCAGCACGAAGAGACGCAATCTCCAAGAAGCAGCAGCAGAGAATCAGAGAAGCAACAGACTCACCGAAGATCTACAGCTCTGATACCATTTCAGTAGTTTGAGAACAAACGTGATAACTTGGATAGAAAGGAATGAAACAGAAAAGAAATGAACAATTGAAATAACAGATTTTCAGTTTAAACTACTGATTCAAGTTGAGTTTCTTAATGACAATAACCCCTATTTATACTAAACACAAAACAGACTCTAACTAACTTACTACCACTAGAATCTTCTACAATCTTCTATAATCTTCTCAAGACTCTAGAAACCTACGGAACTAGCTAGAAACTTAGTAACTTGAAACACAAGCTAACTAATACATCTATATTTCATACATCCTAACACACCCGAGATGATTGCAAATTTATCAAGAGAGGTAACAGATATAGAAATCATATCGACCACATACCAATTAGGGGGGGGGGGGGGGTGCGCGTCGGGTCCGAACGGGTTCCCGGGTCTGTTTTATCAAAGGAACTGGAACATCGTGGGGGCAGTTGTCATCACCGCGGTCAAGGATCTCTTTAGAACATGTACTATCCTAAACCCCCTCAATAATACTGATATTGTGTTGATCCCAAAAGTGTAAAACTCGACGAAACCAACTGATTTTAGGCCAATAAGCTGTTGCAATTTCTTGTACAAAATCATATCGAAAGTGTTGGTGAACCGTTTAAAGATATATCTATCAGATCTTATCACTCCTTTCCATAGTGCATTTGTATCAGGTAGACACATTTATGAAAACATCATGGTAGGCCATGAAGTTTTCCACTACCTACACGTGAACTGCAATGAGAACAAGGTGGAGTGCGCACTGAAGATTGACACGCAGAAGGCGTATGACAGGGGGAAGTGGGAGTTCCTACTAGCCACACTAAGGAATAGAGGTTTCGCAGAACAATGGTTGGGATGGATTAGGCAATGTATATCAACAACCACCTACCAAGTGGTGGTAAACGGGGCACGAACCAGCACGATTAGCCCAACACGCGGCATTCGCCAAGGTGACCCCTTATCACCTTACCTATTCATTCTGCTTGCAGATGTACAATCGAGAAGAATGGTTGGGGAAGCTAGGGAGGAAGCTATACAGGGGATCATCCTAAAGAGACAATGCTCGGAACTCCACCATCTATGTTTTGCAGATGACTCATTGTTTTTCATACAAGGATCAATCGAAAATGCAAGAAACCTCAGGAGCATCCTGGAGTCCTACTATCAGTTATCGGGACAACGAGTCAATAGACACAAATCAACCCTCTATTTCAATAAGGAGCCGGGGCCGAACAAAAGGAAGAAGGTGGAGGACGCGCTTAACATACAAAGCACGAGTGACCTGGGCAAATACTTGGGACTACCTTCGATCTGGGGACGATCAAAGAGGGAGGCACTGGGATCCTTAAAAACCAAGATCAAGGATAAGCTGGTAGGATGGAGGCCGAAAACATTAAACCAAGCAGAGAAGGAAGTGCTAATAAAGGAGATCATCACCGTTATTCTCATGTATGTCATGAGTGTGTTCCGCCTCCCAAAAACATGGTGCTCGGAAATAGACGCTCTCATAGCGGACTTTTGGTGGGGGCAAACAACGAAGGGAAAGAAAACTCATTGGCGAAGATGGGAGGTCCTAACCAAATCAAAAGAGGTCGGGGGACTAGGGTTTCGAGAACTACAAAGATTCAAAACGTCTCTTCTCACGAAGATGGCGGGCCGGGTAATGTACGAACGCAACACACTATGTGCGCAGGTCCTAAATGGGCTATATTTTCCACGTTGTTCTTTCTTAGAGGCGAAAAAAGAGGGTCGGGCATCGTGGGGTTGGAGTAGCATTACTCACGGCTGTGATATTATGAAACAAGAAGGTATGTGGATGATTGGAACGGGAGAGAACATCCGAGTTTTTGAGGACCTATGGATATACACCAAGGATAACAAACGAGTGAGTGATGAAATAAGAGTGGAGCACGAAGGGGATCTAAGGGTAAGCGAGCTCATACAACCGGATGGAAAATACGAGGACATTGTGAGGAGCATACTAAATCATGAATATGCTGAACACATCCTTGACATACCGATATTGTATGACAGGGGAAGAGACCGATACATATGGACACACCAAGGATGGAGCACCAATGGTTCGATCGGTGTACCACAAAGTACCGGAGAGGACTGAACAACGAATAAGGGCGGCTCCACCTAGCCAAGACACCATTTGGAAGGATATTTGGGCAACAAAGATGATACCAAAGGTTAAAAATTTCATTTGGCGACTCGCCGTCGGATGAAAGTAACCTCAAGTTGCCCAATATATGGAGAAGTTGAGACACGGAAACACATGATCCTCTAATGTGGATGAAGTAAAAAAGTGTGGCTTGGCATACTAGGGAAAATAGTAGACCAACCGAACAACCTAGACAAGGTCAAGTGGCTCGAGATGAGGAGAGTGCAACCGAGTGGACAAGGTGTAATATGCGAGAAAAGGTGGGCTCTAACATTACTCACATGTTCGCAAATATGGAAGACAAGGTGCAAGACAACCTTTGAAGCAAAGCAACCCAACTCAAGGGTCGCGATTATGGAAATCAAGCAAGCCTATGAGAAGCAAAAAGGGATTAGCCGAACAACACAAGCCACGACCAAGGATCGACCGCGCGCCCCAACGATGGCAACCGCCGACAGAGAACACAATCAAGATAAAATGTGATGCGTCATGGTGCAAGCAAACGCGAAGAACCGGTATAGGGGTAGTGGCTAGAGACAAGGACGGCAAGATAGTGGGCAGAATGAACCGGAGACACTGGAGCGACGACATAGAAACAATGGAGGCCATAACTATACAAGAAGGAGTAAGACTAGCGATATAAATGGGATGGCAAAGCATTGTTATAGAGACGGACTCACAATCGGTTCAACAACAACTAAAGGAGCGGTCGAGGCATTGGAGGTTGTCAACCATCATACCAAATATCCGAGCACTAGCAAGCCAAATCGAGCAAGTGCAATGACGAGCTATTCCAAGGACGGCAAACGAGAGTGCGAACTAGATAGCAAAAAAGCAAGCGGGATTGGGAGTGAGTCTTAATGATTGGGTCGAAAGACCAGCACTACCATTTTTATGTTTAGTAGCAAATGATTGTATGTCCGAACTTCCGTGACCAAAGTCACGACGTTTTATTTCTTCATGTAAAGCGTTAATTTGACCCAAACAAAATTCGTTTGTTTAATTATAGTTTTACCTTAATTATGTATCTATTGTATTAATTTTTTAAAATGGTTAAAAAATAAGTAACATTCTAAATTTAGTATTTACAGTTTACCAAAATACTCATTTTGAAAATATTGTTTTCAACCATCTCTAAAAAAATAGAAAGACTATAGTATGTAGATAATTAAACTAAAACTCTAACGACACATATGGTGTTACGTTTGAATTTTCACATCGATCATAAAATTCGATCAAAAAATAGTGTTGCTAATTTTTGAAAATTTTACTAACTTTGACAAAACATTTATGGTTGATTTGAAAATTTATAGTTGAGTTTAAACGTTCCCACCAACCATAAAATTTAGTCAAAGTTACTAAAATTTATCTAAAATTAACAATACTATTTTGACTAAATTTTAAGATCGATGTGAAAATTAACATCTGTCATTAGAATCCTAATTTAATTATGTACATACTATAGTCTTTCAAAAACAATTAGAGATGGTTGAAAACATATTTTCAAAATTAGTATTCTAGTAGCCCATAAATACTAAATTTAGAATATTACTTATTTTCCACCCATTTTACACAATTAATGTAGTAGATACATAATTAAATTATAATTATAATTAAACAAACAACATTGAATAAATGTTAATTACTAAACATAATCAATAAATAAAGATGAGATGTTTAATACATTAATATGAGAGTTGCTTCAATAATTATATTTGAAGTATATAAAAAAACAATTGAAATTAAAAGTGTAGTGGTAAAAGTTTTAACTAGTATTTAAGAGGTCTAGAGTTCAAAACTTGCTAGAAACATGATTTTCCTCCCAATTTAGATTGTAGTTTGGTAATTACAAAAAATATGAGGTCAATTTGATAAGTAGTTTCCTTAAAATTAATAAGGGAAGTATGTAAAAAATTATTAGGGCAGTTTAGTCTTTCAACAAAATTGGTCTGTATAAAGTAATCGACAGTCTGCAAATACAATTTCCCATTTACAAATTGCTAAATAATTTTTGAGAGTACGAATAATTTGTTAACTGATATTTTATAATAAAATGCTAGTTATTTTGTAAAAATATACTATTATTAATTTAATTTAATTTATTGTTAAAACATTATAAAAAAACTTGCATTTTGTTTATATTTTACTATTTTGTATTTGCAAATTGCTAGGTAAAGTTTACATAAATGTGAAATTTATTAGTTGAACATTATAAAACGTGCAATTTGGTAGCTGACACATATAAACACATGCATATTTCCATCAACATTTAACAACAAATTAGAAGGAGTTAGGATATTTTATTTTTATATATAGACAACTAGTATTTTTTTCAAACAAAATATCAATTAGCAAATTGCTCAAACCCTCAAAGATCAGTTAGCAAATAGGTGGTTAACCTTATATACTTTTTAAATATTAAAGAATATATATATATATTGCTTTATTGTAATGTACGATTAGTCCGAATTCAAAGCTTAACATTGTTAGCAACATTTATATTGTAATTCAATTATCTACGGACTGTACTTTTTTTGAGTAAGTATACAATTAAATGTCTCAACTATATTTTGTCATTACGGTCTAGCTCTCAACTATATAGGACTAACGATGTTATGTTAAAATTTTAATTATATACCTAATAAAAAAAATAAAAATAAAGTAAGTAGATAATTGAATTTTGCCATAAGCGCTAATAACGGTGTTGGGTTTCAACTTAGATAGTGTGAATTGAGTATTTTTTAAGTCAAATTTGCAAATCTCAACTTATGGAACAATATATGGTTGTAGACACGCGATTTAGACCTAGATGTGACATATTCAAGACTGTGACAAACGACGCGCCATTATGAAGATTCCAGATATGGCAGGTTGTAGAGTTTTCAAAAGAGATTTTGTGCAAATTTAGTAGGTTAATATACAACTGTGAAATATTTTAACAATATTTCATAACTATTTTAAAATATTTTATAATGTAATAATATATTATTATATATAATGTAAACAGAAGTATCATTGCGTAAAAGGGAGAAAAAAAATTCAGCTAAATATTTGGAGGGTGGAAAAAATATTATTCTTACTATCATTGCCAATTATTGAAGACAAACGGCCAAGATCATAATTTTTTTAAAGAGCAACTTACTGAAGAAAGGCAAGACGAGTATCCCTGAGGGGATGATCTACATCAATAGATCAGGGCTCACAAGCACTCATCAAGTGTTCAAAGATAAATCGACTAACCTCTTTATGAAGCAAGATATGGACATTGAAGTTCCATCGTTGCTTTGTGTCGATCTTGGCCATAGTGTTCGCTACTGAATTAGCTTCACTATAGATATGTCATATCTTGAATATCCTAAATTTGAGGAGTTTGCTTTTAGCCAAATAGATAATCTACTCATGAAAATATTTCCATTACCTATAGGGATACCAATTTCAGACTTAATTTTCTTAGCCACAACACAATCCTACTAAACATGTAACATATTCTCCTCATGAAGACCACAAAAGTGGTATATTGGGGTAATATCCATACCCCTATCATGAAGTAATCTCGGCGTGAGAATCCTATAACGTAATATTTAATTTTTGCAATAGTTTCATACTTCCAAACTCATACCCAAGATTTGGCGGACTATTCAAGAGGGAGGATCCCTTTTTGTTTTAAGCTTTTATGCATAATGGCAACTGTAGGAATTCCATTCTAAGATCCCATTCATTTTTTTTATTCGGTAAATATCCACCTGTTAGACAATGGAGACTTTCGGGTCACCAACACCACTCAACTGAAGTGGGCAAGCCACTCACTGAAATGGACAAACCACTCACCAAGCTGGAGAAGCCACTCACGAAAGTGGGCTAGCCACTTAGCAAAGTGGTCAAACCACTGAAGAGTGTCATCTTTTTTGGTCTATAAGAAGCCAACAATGTCTAAGGAAAGAACAAGGAGAATAAGAAAGAGAGAAGAATAAGAAACGGTTATTGGAGTGTTGAGTATGTGGGAGAAAAATAGTGTTGTGTATGTGATCCAAAAATACGGAGTGAGCATTTTAGAGTGCAAGCGATACATAGCGTATGTTTGAGTGATACACTATTTGTCTATATTAAAAGTGGGTGTGAGTCGTGGACGTAGCGAAATTGGTGAACCACGTAAATCCTTGTCTCGTGTGCATTTATCTTGCGAATCCCAAGGTCATGCGAGGCGGAAATTAGCAGCATCTAATTTCCCAACAATTGGTATCAAAGCTTTTGGTTGGCGAATCGAAGGCACGATAGACGTTTACGAAAATTATTCTGTGAAATAAGTTTTGTATTCATCATATATATTCGAGTGGGAGCAATGACGTCAGAGAACAAGTCCAAAATTTCTCGTTTTGATGGCACAAATTTTGGATTCTGGAAAATGCAAATAGAAAACAGCTTGTACCAGAAGGACCTTTATTTACATTTGGGTGACAAACTAGAGGAAATGAAAGATTCAAAGTGGAAGATGCTAGATCAGAAAGCTCTCGGAACCATTAGGCTATCACTGTCAAAGTAAGTAGCCTACAACATAAAAAAAAAAGACAACTGCGTCTCTCATGGCGACCCTCTTCAGTTTGTACGAACAACCTTCTGCAGCAAATAAAATTCATGTGATAAAGAAGTTGTTCACCATGACGATGCTAGTAGGATCACAATTCAGAGAGCACCTCAGCGAGTTCAAAGAAGTAACAGACCAACTAGAAGTAGTGGATATGTCTTTCACTGAAGAGATACGTGTCTGTCCAATTCTTAGGCAGTTACCTAATACTTGGAAAGGCACAGTCACTCCAATCAACGGATCTGCAGGAAAGAGAAAACTCAAGTTTGATGATGTAGACAACACCATTATGATTGAAGAAATTCAAAATCGGTCAAATGGTACTTCTACCTCAGCGTCATCTTTGAATGTAGAAAGCAGAGGTAGAGATTCAAACAAGAGTGGAGGGCGCAATAAGTCCAAATCCAAAATGGCAGGTCACAATCTCAAAATCCCAACAATTCCAACAATGAAAATCAAAACTAGAAGGTGATTGAATGTTGGAACTGCGGCAAAATCGGGCACTACAAGAATTAGTGTAGATCCCCGAAGAAAGAAAAAGAAGGAAAGACATAAGAAGCATCACAACAGAAGAGGCAATCAATGTATTGATATGCTCTTTGGAGAGTAGTCAGAGTCATGGGTACTAGACTTCAGAGTTTCCTTCCATGTGACCTCCAACAAAGAACTCTTAGTGAGTTATTCATCACGCAACCTTGGTAAGCTATATCTTGGTGATCATCAACCCTGCGACGTGGTTGGCAAGAGTGATGTACAAATCAAGTTGAATGGATTTGTGTGGCAGTTAACATATGTGACACACATCCCTGACTTGAGGAAGAATTTGATATCGGTGGGCCAGCTAGCAATTGAAGGTTACGTCATAAATTTCAATGGCGATACTTGGAAGGTTTCAAAAGGTTCAATGACAGTCGCTCGTGGCCAGAAGAGTGGTACACTCTATACGACGAACACTTATGGGTCAATTACAGTTGCATACAGCAAAGATGATCCAAATCTATGGCACCAGAGACTTGGTCACATGAGTGACAAGGGTCCCAAAATCATAGATTCCAAGGGAAAAATACCAGACCTACACTCAGTTGACACTGACTTATGTGAAATCTGCATCTTTGGGAAGCAGAAAAGAGTTATCTTTATAAAGAGTGGAATATCATCAAAGCAACAAAAGCTTGAGCAAGTTCACACGGATGTCTAGGGCCAAACTACTGTCTCATCCATAGGCGGGAAGTCATATCTCGTGACTTTCATTGACGACACAAATCAGAAGTGTTAGAAATGTTCAAGTTGTGGAAAACCATGGTAGAAAATGAGATAGGTCTAAAGATTAAGAAGTTGAGATCCGACAATGGTGGCGAGTATGATGACATGGAGTTCAAGAAGTTCTATTATGAAAATGGCACCAAACTAGCGAGGACTCTGCCAGGGACACTACAACAGAATGGCATAGCAGAACGGATGAACCGAACATTGACTGAGAGAGCCAGAAGAATGTGTATACATGCAGGACTGCCCAAGCAGTTCTGGGCATAGGCAGTCAACACAACCGCTTACTTGATCAACCGAGGATCATTAGTACCGCTAGAGTACGGAATACCATAAGAGGTATGAAGTGGAAAAAGGTAAAACTTTCTCACCTGAAAGTTTTCAGTTGTGTATCATATTTGCATATTAGTGATCAGGCTAGGGGAAAGCTTGTCCCCAAGTCACTAAAATGCATTTTCATTGGATATGGTGGAGATGATCTTGGATACAAGTTCTGGGATGACCAGACCAAGGAGGTAATCAGAAGTCAAGATGAGATATTCAATGAAAAGGTGATGTACAAGGACAGAAATACAGTACAACCTAGTAGTGCAACACATGGTGATCCTATGTACGTTGATCCAGATAATGTCCCGAATAGAAGTATAGTGTAGCAAACATATGAGAGTCCTCAGTCAGAGGAACAGACATCGTAGAACAGCACACAACAGACTGACCCACCACAGTCTCCATTTCCATCTCCTGTACTAAGGAAATCTTCACGACCTCTTATACCAAATAAAAGGTACATGAATTATTTACTGCTTACTGATGCAGAAGAACCTAAATGCTATGATGAAGCATGTCAAGTGAAAGATTCTAGCAAGTGGGAGCTTTCAATGAAAGAAGAGATGAAGTCCCTTATCGAAAACAAGACATGGGAGCTAACTGAGTTACCCATGGGAAAGAAGAACTTACACAACAAATGGGTGTATCGAGTCAAGGAGGAACATGACAGTTCCAAAAGGTACAAGGCAAGACTTGTAGCCAAAGGATTTCAGCATAAGGAAGGTATCAACTACACCAACATATTTTCACTGCTTATGAAACTGACTACCATTCGGTCAGTTTTAAGTATTGTTGCAGTAGAAGACTTGCAAGTTGAGCAGTTAGATATAAAAACTGCTTTCCTCCATGGTGACCTTGAGGAGTATATATACATGTAGCAGACATAGGGTTTCTCAGAACGTGGGAAGGAGAGCCTCGTGTGTAAATTGCAGAAGAGATTGTATGGACTTAAACATGGTCCAATGTAGTGGTACAAAAAGCTTGACGGGTTTATGCAGACGAACGACTACTTCGGATACAATGCTGACCATTGTTGCTACTTCAAAAGGTTTGAGTCCAACTACATTATTTTGCTACTTTATGTTGATGACATGTTAGTGGAAGGTTCACATATGGGTAAAATCAAGCAATTAAAGAATCAACTGTCGAGTGAGTTCAACATGAAGGACTTGGGCGTAACGAAGCAGATTCTTAGGATGAGAATCAATAGAGACAAGTAAAGGGTACTTTGGAGTTATCTCAGGCGGAGTACATTGGGTGTGTTCTCAAAAAGATCGGCATGAGTGATGCTACAACAGTTAACACACCATTGGCTAGTCACTTTTGACTATCCAAGGAACAGTCACCCAAGACAAAAGATGAAAGGAACTTCATGACTAAGGTTTCATACGCCTCAGAGATTCGAAGTCTCATGTATGCCATGGTATACACAAGACCAAATATTGCTCATGCAGTAGGATCTGTGAGCAAGTTCATGACTAATCCTCGAAAGCAACACTAGGAAGCAGTCAAGTGGATAATAAGGTATCTGAGAGGCACCACAGATAAATGCATGTGTTTTAGAAGAAACGAGTTGAGACTACAAGACTTTGTAGACTTAGATTTTGCTGGTGAGGTAAACAACATGAGGCGTACTACCGATTACGTATTTATAGTGGGGACTACGACAGTCGGTTGGATTTCACAGATAGAGAAGATAGTAGTATTATCCACCACATATGCGGAATACCTAGCAGTTACTGAAGTAAGCAAAGAGATGATTTGGTTATAGAGAGTGTTAGCAGAATTGGGTCTAAGGCAGACGCAGAATATTTTGCACAGTGACAGTCAACGTCCATACATTTGGCAAAGAATTCACCATTTCATTCAAGGACCAAGCATATCGGACTTCATTATCACTTCGTTAGATCTCTACATGAGGATGGAGTTTTAATATTTGAGAAGATCCAGAACAGCAAGAATCCAACTGACATGTTAACCGAGAGAGTCACTACAGAGAAACTGAAGTTGTGCTCACCTTCAGTGGGTCTTCAAGGATAGAAGACAGGAGAACCTCTTACCCAGTTCACTCATGGATACATTGGCGGAGTTAAAGCCTCCAAGTGGGAGATTGTTTGAACAATGGAGACTTCCGGTCCACCACTACCACTCAACTGAAGTAGGCAAGCCACTCACCAAAGTGGTCAAGTCACTCACCAAAGTGGAAAAGACATTCATCAAAGTGGCCAAGTCACTAAAGAGTTTCATCTTTTTTTGTTTATAATAAGCCAACAATCTCAAAGGAAAGAACAAGGAGAACAAGAAAGAGATAAGAGTAAGAAACGGTTGTTGGAGTATTGAGTATGTGGGAGAAAAATTGTGTTGTGTATGTGAGCCAAAAATACGGAGTAAGTATTTTAGAGTGCGGGCGATACATAGTGTATGTTTGAGTGATACATTATTTGTCTATAGTGAAAGTGGGTGTGAGTCGTGGACGTAGCCAAATTGGTGAACCACGTAAATCATTATTTCGTGTGCATTTCGCTTAACCACTGAATCCCAAGGTCCCATGAGGTCGAAATTAGCAGCATCTATTTTCCGAATTCTCTTTAATAGAATCTGGAATTTAGATAGAGATTTGAGAGAAGTCTAAAATGCCATTAAGCTAGCCGTACATCTTTAATTTTCCTCATTAGAAGAATAGGGCAATGAACGAAGTTCGAAAATGGGAATAGACCAAACAATTCATCAAAGCAATGATTAATATTTGAGTCTTCCTGAATGACTCAACCCGCGTGCTTTATCAAAGTTTTAATGCCCCATTTCAAGGCTTTCCAATTGCAAGACCCCAACTTAGGCGAATTCTTATCAAGGGTAAAGTATCTGTACTACAGAATTTGTCTCACGAACTCGTAGATTTCTTGCGTAGACGTAGATTTTCCACCCCCTTTGTTTGTTACTCTTCTTCTTTAGTGTTGCCATCTTGTTCTTTCTTCCTTCCCATGTTGTGTTTCTCTGAATGTAAATCATCAAATTTTTTGTTTGATAAGTTTCTCCAATTTCATTAGATTTTTCTCTAAAACTAAAAGTAGTATTATTGCTCTAAGAAGAAAAATAAAATTATTTTTTAATTAAACATACAATGAAATTGGAATACTAATTATATACATCAAATAATAGGAAGTTGAAGAATCAAATAAAATTACTTTTTAAGTTGAAAATGATAAATCAGACATAAAGAAAAAGAATACTTCATTTTAACTTCACTATGAATTGAACATTAGACCACACCTAAAAAATGAATGCATGACGAGTTGAGCTTGAACTATTAATTAGAGTCCACATCATCTCACTAGCCTGGATCCTCCGTCGTTGACTATTCGTCGGCGTCAGTTATCTTCCATCTCCTTCCTTTTTAATGTCACTCTCTTGTGACAAGGGGAGTAGTCCCATGGTATTAACTGCTTTATCCTCCTCTCTTGGCGAGTATCCATCAACCAGGAATTCAACATAGTTTCCCCTCCGATCTTGATTGGGATTAAGAGACTATGTGGTGGTGATGGAATCACACCATGACCTGTTTGTGCATATTGAAATTGTTAGGCTCTGGACTAGGTACTTGAGTGTGATGGTGTAACCATTAGGCTTTGAAAAAAAGTAGGAAGTTTTTTGGGTTTCAGTTTCGTGCCCTTCAGTTGGGATTAGTTTGTGTTGTATCTATTCAGTTCAGTGTTGGTTTGGATAGTGTTTATTGTGTACTGGACCTCCATCTATTTTCTTTGATACATGTATCTCTTTATACAGATAATTATCCGTTAGATAATATTTTATCTTAAATATAGATATAATATTAAATTTATTATTATCTTTTAAAATATATTTTTATGTCATTGTTGGAGTATAGCTTTGCATTTGACAATTTTTTTTTTTTTATCAAGACATTTGACAAGTTGAGTTAAGAATAATTTATCTATTATATAGTTAAGACATGTGGCTTACTACTGGTATCATCCATTTTCTCATACTCTTCCATAGAATATTACTTTATATCCCTACTTTATTATTTTCTTCATTTGGTTCCTTTTGGTCAGCTCGTTGTTTGTCTCTGTTTTCCTTTTCCACTCCCTATAATCTTTTGACCATATATCATTTACGGAGTCTGTACAAAGCATTAATGCTATTCCATGAATATCTCATCTTCTAACTCACCATTCAGAAAGGCGACATTAACGTCCATTTGGTGCATTTTCAGGTATAAACCCACTACACTAGTCAAAATCAAGTGTCTTAAGAGCCCATTTGGATCATATCGATCTGCGTTCTCTTGGGTGGTCGACCAGTGTCCAAACAACATTTTTCCTCATATATTTCATCTTGTTCTATGTTGCTTTCATCCATTCTTCTAGGTAGGGTCTATCAAGAGTTTCTTTAACTTTTTTTAACTCAACAATTGTCTCGGCACATATTAAGGTGTAACTCTCCATGACCTTCGATTGTATATCGTCGAGAGGGAAACTTCTATCTTAGCCCACAACCTAACAACTCACTCCCATTAGGGGCATGACCATGGTGACTCCTACTTGAAATGAGATCCTCAATACTTTCACTATCAACAACATCATCAGAAGCCGAATTTGGTACATTCATAATAATATGCGATATCATCTCTCCCACTCGAATAAACATGTGTCAGCTCAACTTGATCTTGCATCTCATATAGAGATTAGTCAGAGACACCTACCCCTTTAAGATTTCAGAGTAAGCAACAAAGATGCTTGTTGGGTATCGATATTGACAGCCCAATAAGGAAAATGCCTCAAAGGCCCAATAACCCTGGAGGGGGTAAACCCAAGATATTCCAACTGGATCAGCCTAAGTACAAGTCAACTTGGCCCACCATAGAGTGGCCCAAGATCGAGCCCAAAGTCGGTATGAACGCCAAAGGCTATCCAGACTGCTCGCCATCCTTCACCCGACCGCGACCTCTCACTGCTCGCCATGGGAGTGCTCGCCCCGAAGAGAGCCTTGCCTCTCTCCTCTGGTCCCACTAACCGTTAATAAGGAAGTGGCCACGATATCCCGCGTATCTCGGTCACATATTCACTAAAGATTAGCTATGGTAACTGCAATATCTCGCTGTAACTACCATATCTAACTATCTGAATTTTCAGCAGCACAATATTCACTAAGATATACTGTTACCTTATACGGTTTGATCTTTCCTACCCTATAAATACCTTTGCTTTACATACGCTCCTTACGTTTTTTGAGATACACACACATATACTCATTTAAGCATCGGAGAGGGACCTAGAGACACCCCCTCTTTTGCGCTCCCCTACCTGCAGGTTCACCGGAATTGGAGCAGAAGTACCATTCAGCATTCATCTGGCATTCAATTCACTGCCATATCAGCAACCAGGATTTCACGATCCAACATTTGGCGCCGTCTGTGGGAAACGAGTGATACAACCATGAGAACTCGATCCCAAAACAACATTCTGAACTAGACTCGCGAGCAATCCGCGGATAGCTTTGATTCCCCCGCCGCTTCACCGCTTCAACAAAAACCTGCCAGCCAGGCAGGAGCCAATGCCGTCACCCTGCGGGCGGCCCGAGAGCGTGTCGGTAATTCCAGACCGACCCCAGCTACCAACCACATCGAGACTCCAGCTCCTCAGACCGTCCACATCGCCGGGGAAAACATCCAGTTAACCTCGGAGATGATATCATTGTTGGAGCCATCCTAGGGCAGGCCCGCCGTCAAGCCCCTGCTCCTCAAGGAAACACTCGCCCTGCTGCCACAGGGCCCTTACCGTCTGAAACCGCGAATCGTGACACCAGAGCACCCTAGGAAGAGCAGGAGATGACGTCTGGACAACAGTCTCTACCCCCGGCATATACCGATCAACCGACGGCTACGTACTCGGCCTATCCTTCCGGTCCTTCTCCATCTGGGACCTCGCCGAAGTATTGCACTGTGGACCAGATGGACGACCTTCTCAACAAAAGGCTCCAAGAAAGACGGCTGACAGTCGTAGCTCCCTTCAAGGAGCAGTCCGCTCACCCTTTTTCAGACGAGCTCGTCGCCATCAAGATCCCCAAAGACGTAGTCGCTCGGGCCATACCTGAGTACAGTGGTGGAGGAGATCCCACCATACACGTCAACAAGCACGAGGCTTCTCTCCTGGGTAAGTCAAATGATCCCAATCACTTGGCTTTATTATTTCCATCCACTCTTTCGGGTTCGGCTTCGTCCTGGTTCTTCGGCCTCCCTGCAGGATCTATCGGAACTTGGGGCAGAATTAAAGAGCAAGTTCCTGGAGAGGTATATGGGCGAGCGCTAGCTGATGAAAAGCGTGGTCGCCCTGGATGCGGTCAAGCAAGTGCCTGGGGAATCACTGGCCAATTTTTACGGGCATTTTCATCAGAACGTCACAGAAATAGATCGCCGAATCTCGGATGGGGAGATCATTCGATCATTTTACAGAGGTCTGGATGTGGCCAACAAGGTCTCGAGAAGCTGCGAAACAGCTACCACGTAAAGGAGATTGAAACGTTGGAGGAGCTGGCGTCCAGGGCAAAGAGTTTCATAGACCTTGAAAGGGCGAACACAGAGGCTAACTTCCTGACGACCTCGCTAAGGGTGGTTCCTGAGCCCCGACGCGATGGTAATAAGGAGGTAAAGAAAGAGAAAAAGGGAAGAGAGAGCAGGCCCCGAGTCGAGCCTAATCCAGCGCCTCGAAATCCAAAAGTCCCTGAGTACTTTACGCCTTTAAATAGGCAGATCTCAGCGGTACTTGTCGAGATGGAGAGGAGATCCTTGGCGAGGCCACCAATGCCTCGTCGGGGTGGTCATCCCATAGGGAAGGATGTCGAGAGCTATTGCAGATTTCATAAGTGCAAGGGCCACAAGACGGATGACTGCCGCATTTTGAAGAGGGATATAGAGAAGCTGATTCAAGGGGGGATGTTGAAGGAATTTGTGGCAGACCGATATAGAAGTCGAACGCCCCTAGAAGACATCGTTCGCCAGCGCCTGCTGAGCAAACTGATCCATCTGCCAGCAAGATGAGAGTAAATTTGAATGCGGGAGGATTCAGTGCTGGAGGCGAGGGGTCGCACGCCAGGGAGGTCTACGCCACTCAGATCTCCACAGCAGTTCAGTTGGGAAAGCGACCCCGACCTGAAGAGGACATTGTCATCTCATTCTCCGAAAATGATTTGGCACATGTCACAACCCCCCACAACGATGCTTTGGTTATCACGACTGATATAGACGACTGTGACGTTGCAAGGATTCTGATCGACGGAGGCAGCTCGATAGACATCCTATTCCTGGACGCCTTCGAGAGGATGGGCAAGTCCAAGCGTGACCTGGAGAGGGTCGACTTTCCGCTGATTGGGTTTGCGGGAAGGACAACTTATCCACTGGGGGCAATAACCATGCCCGTGATTATGGGCGAGGGATGGAAGAGCATCAAGGTACCAGTCACTTTCCTAGTGGTCGACTCACCTACATCCTATAATGCTATTCTGGGGAGGACCATGATCAATCCCAACAAGATTGTGGCCTCTACAGTCCATCAGAAGATGAAGTTCCCCACTCCCAGCGGGATTGGAGAAGTGCTCGGCGACCAGCCTTCCTGGCGGCAATGCTATGTGAACTGCCTGCGCAGTAAGAACCAAAGGGAGGCCCTCGCCATCGAGACAGAGGCCGACCCTCGCGAGGATTTGGCTTGGCCAGCGCCCATGGAGGAATTAGAAGAAGTTGAGGTCGATGGCCCAGACAAGAAGGTGCGCATTGGGACCACCTTGAAAGAAGATCAGAAGGAGGCCATGATCATCCTCCTTAGAGAATTTAAAGAGCTCTTCGCCTGGCAGCCGAGCGACATGCCGAGTATTAGCACAAACATCATCTCGCACGAGCTCAGGATAGACCCTTATGTCAAGCCGATAGCCCCAAAACGGAGATCGTTCGGAACAGACAAACGCTTGGCAAGCAGGCAGGAGGTTGGCAGACTGATCGAGGCTGACTTCGTCAGAGAGGTGAGATTCCAAAGCTGGGTTGCCAACCCAGTTTTGGTTAGAAAATCAAATGGCAAGTGGAGGATGTGCGTCGACTTCCGCGACTTGAACAAGGCTTGCCCTAAGGATTCATATCCTCTTCCCAGGATTGATCAGCTGGTCGATGCTACCTCTGGTCACGAGATACCGAGCTTCATGGACGCCTATTCAGGCTACAATCAGATCATAATGCATCCAGACTGATGTGATCATGGAAGAAATGCGGCCCACACTTGAAGACAGGGGTGAGATAACCGTGCCGAGTGGACCAATGACACAATCAAGGGCTGGGACATACAATCACCACACTACTGGACCGCATAGGACCAACTATCATTCCGTCCGGAGACATGGAGCCTAAGAACCTCTTGGTTGCTCGAATGGACTAAGTCAAGAGGGGCTCGTTTGTACTCTTTTTCCCGACCTTTGGTTTTGTCCCACTGGGTTTTACAAAGGGGGGTTTTAATGAGGCAAACGGTCCACAAGACAACCAAACCCAATAAGAGGAGGAGAATAAAATTCGGCCCATAGGAGAGCTTTCCTTAGGCCCAAATTAGTTTAGGGTTTTACTTATTTTAGGATAAGTAGCTAGGGTGGCCGAAATTAGAGAATAATCTACCTTTTTACAAACTTGTGTGCTAGCCACATTGTTCTTCTTGTTCATTGAATGAGAAATTGATTGTTGGTGTGTCATATCCGGCAATTGAATCTTGGTGCGTCATATCCAAGGTTCAAGCTTTGGAATCTTCGAGTGCGTCATATCTTGGAGAATCCATTGTGGAGGTATTAAGGGCTTGTCGCTGCCTTTGTGTGATCCAATCGATTCATCATTCATCCATCATCTATCCTCGTATATTCTGGTCTCGGCAGAATCGTATCCAGGAGGACCGACCTTACCAAAATTGGTCTAGAAGACGGAATACATATCGTAATTTGACGATCCCACCCATTCCAGAAAGAGGACTCAATTATCTGCGACGTTCGTATTCATCACTCGGATCAATTCGGAGCAGAGCCTCGCGGAAAAGGGAACCCTTTACAGAGTCGGAATTCTGACAGCAATATTACGAGCCTTGGGAGAATCGTATCACCACCTACCCTCGAAAGTGCCGACTCCTGGAAGATCGTATCAAGTGGTATCAGAGCACACTTTCGAGACTTAATTTTGCTGATTTGTGTTGTGTGATAATCAGGTACTTGCGCATTATAATGTCAAACCACGCAAGTAATGGAGAGGAGAGCACCAATCAAGCTCAAGGGGCAAGGAACGAACCCCCGGATTTGCGAATTCTTCGCAATGAGATTCGGCGAATGATGCAGCAAGAATTAGGACCTATCATACAAGAGTCCATTAATCGAGCCATGCCGCCACCTATGGGGAATCTTCCAAGAAGAGCTCAACCTCAAGCTGACAATGAAGAGGTTCAATCGTCCAACTATTATAGTAGGGGCAGCCGCCACTCCAATCGGGACCAAAGGAGACCACGGCGGGAAAGAGGTCGGCTTGAAGATCAACTTGGTCGTCTCAAGTTAAAAATCCCCCCTTTCCACGGGAAGAACGATCCGGATGCTTATTTGGAGTGGGAAAAGAAGATCGAACTTGTGTTCGATTGTCAAAATCTTTCGGAGCTTAGAAAGGTACAAGTAGCCGCAACTGAATTTTGTGATTATGCTATCAATTGGTGGGATCAAATCGTGACGAGTAGACGACGTAATCGTGATCCACCCGTAGATACTTGGGATGAACTGAAAAATCTTTTGAGGAAGAGGTTTGTTCCTAACCATTACCATAGGGAACTACATCAAAAGCTTAGACGATTGTCTCAAGGAAGTAAGAGTGTTGAGGATTACTTTCAAGAGATGGAGTCACTTATGCTCAAGGCCGATGTGATTGAGGATAACAAAGCTACCATGGCTAGGTTCTTGAGTGGGTTAAATCGTGACCTTCAAGATAGGTTGGAACTCCAAACCTATGGCAATATTGAAGAGCTGCTTCACAAAGCCATGTTGGTCGAGCAACGACTCAAGCGGAGGGGCTCTTTTCAGACCCATTTCAACCGAGAGGATAAACCTCAAATCAAACCGAGACCTGAACAAAAACCATCCACTACGCCTCAAGATGCGAAGGGCAAAGCCGTGGCAAGCTCGTCTCGAAACCGGGATGTCAAGTGCTTTAAATGCCAATGCCGCGGACACTATGCTAATGAATGCATCAACAAGCGGGTGATGATCCTTTTGGACAACGGGGAGATTGAAACTGAGGATGAACCGCATGAAGATGATACCGAACCGGATGACATCGATTTTCCCACTGCCGGCGAGTTATTGGTGACGCGACGTTCTTTAAGCATTCAAGTCAAGGATGCGGCTAAAGAACAACGGGAGAACTTGTTTCACACGCGATGTTTGGTTCGAGGTAAAGTTTGCCTCCTTATTATTGATGGTGGGAGCTGCACTAATGTTGCTAGTGAATTGATGGTTAAGAAACTAGGATTGAAAACTAGGGAGCATCCGAAACCATTTAAGCTACAATGGCTTAATGGTGCCGGCGAATTGATTGTGAGTCGCCAAGTGTTGGTGCCTTTAGCCATAGGCAAGTATGAGGATGAGATCTTATGTGATGTGTTACCTATGGAGGCCGGCCATATCTTACTCGGTAGACCGTGGCAATTTGATAGGAGAGTCATACATGATGGGTTCACCAACCGTTATTCTTTCGAGTTTAAGGGCCGAAAGACCACACTTGCTCCCATGCCGCCGCATGAGATACACCTAGATCAACTTCGACTTCGACAACACGAAGGAACTAATGTGAGTGAACACACAAGTACCCTTACCCAAAATGAGTGTGAGAGTTTGAGGAAAGCCAAAGCCGAGAGATGTGAGTTTACACCCGTGAGTGAACCCGTGAGGCAGTCCAATTTTGTGGTGAGGTCTAGCGTTGTAAAGAGGGCTTTGTCCTCTAAGCAACCCGTTATACTACTTATGTACAAAGAAACGTTGTTGAGTATCACTAATCCCGTGCCGGATTTGCCGAGCAACATCGTTTCCCTTTTGCAGGATTTTGAAGACGTCTTGTCGGATGAAACTCCCCACGCATTACCGCCCCTTCGGGGTATCGAACACCAAATCGATTTTGTACCGGGAGCTTCACTACCTAACCGACCTGCATACCGAACTAATCCTATGGAGACCAAGGAGCTTCAACGACAAGTGAACGACTTGATGGACAAAGGATACATCCGCGAAAGCATGAGCCCATGCGCGGTACCGGTCCTACTCGTCCCTAAGAAGGATGGGACTTGGAGGATGTGCGTCGATTGCCGAGCCATCAACAATATCACTGTAAAGTATCGCCATCCTATTCCTCGATTAGATGACATGTTAGATGAGCTGCATGGATCCACGATATTTTCTAAAATAGATCTTAAGAGTGGTTATCATCAAATTAGGATGAAAGAAGGTGATGAATGGAAAACAGCTTTTAAAACTAAACATGGCTTATATGAGTGGTTAGTCATGCCCTTTGGATTAACTAATGCACCTAGCACTTTCATGAGATTGATGAATCATGTACTGCGTAACTACATTGGAATTTTTGTGGTTGTTTACTTCGATGACATTTTAGTCTATAGTCGAAGCTTAGAAGAGCATGTTGGGCACTTAAAATCTGTTTTGATGGTTCTTCGAAAGGAGAAGCTTTATGCTAACCTTAAGAAGTGCACTTTTTGTACGGATCACCTTGTGTTTTTGGGTTTTGTTATAAGTGCAGATGGTATTAAGGTGGACGAAGAGAAGGTTAAGGCCATCCGCGATTGGCCGACGCCAACTACCATAGGCGAAGTGCGGAGCTTTCATGGACTTGCGGGTTTCTATCGGAGATTCGTGAGGGATTTTAGTACCATAGCCGCACCTCTCACCGAAGTGATCAAGAAGAGTGTTGGGTTTAAGTGGGAGGACGCACAAGAAAAAGCATTCCAAGCTTTGAAGGACAAACTCACCAATGCACCCCTTTTATCTTTACCGAACTTTCTTAAAACCTTTGAAATTGAGTGTGATGCTTCGGGTGTAGGTATTGGAGCTGTTTTGACACAAGAGAAGAGGCCCATAGCCTTCTTTAGTGAGAAGCTTGGAGGAGCTGCCCTAAACTACCCGACCTATGACAAGGAGTTGTATGCGCTAGTTCGAGCCTTGCAAACATGGCAACACTATCTATGGCCCAAGGAGTTCGTCATTCACACCGACCATGAATCCTTGAAGCATTTGAAGGGTCAACAAAAGCTCCACAAACGACATGCTAGGTGGATGGAGTTCATCGAAACCTTCCCTTATGTGATCAAGTATAAGCAAGGTAATGAAAATATTGTTGCCGATGCTCTATCAAGAAGGTATGCCTTGATCTCTACTTTGGATGCTAAGCTTTTAGGCTTTGAATACATAAAGGAGCTCTATGAAACTGACTCGGATTTCCAAGATATCTTTAAAGCATGTGCTAAATTCGCTCATGGAAAGTATGTAAGGCACGACGGGTTTCTTTTGTTTGAAAATAGATTATGCGTACCTAACTGTTCGATGCGAGAATTGTTAGTTAGGGAAGCCCATGGCGGAGGATTGATGGGACATTTTGGGATCACTAAGACCTTGAAGGTGATGCAAGAACACTTCTATTGGCCGCAAATGAAAAGGGATGTCGAGCGGATATGTGGAAGATGTGTCACTTGCAAACAAGCCAAAGCAAAGGTACAGTCCCAAGGTTTGTATATGCCCTTGCCGATTCCTGAACAACCGTGGGTCGATATATCTATGGATTTTGTGCTTGGATTGCCTAGGACTAGGACAGGAAAGGATTCCATCTTTGTGATTGTGGATAGGTTTTCAAAAATGGCTCATTTCCTTGCATGCCATAAAACTGATGATGCGTCTCATATAGCTGATTTTTTCTTCAAAGAAATTGTTCGCTTGCATGGAATGCCTAGGACCATTGTTAGTGATAGAGATGCTAAATTCTTGAGCTACTTTTGGAAAACACTGTGGTCCAAGCTAGAGACTAAACTGCTATTTCCAACTACTTGCCACCCTCAAACTGATGGACAAACCGAAGTAGTGAATAGGACCTTGTCTACTTTGCTACGCACCTTGATTAAGAAGAATTTGAAAACTTGGGAAGAATGCTTGCCACATGTTGAATTTGCGTATAACCGAGCTACACATTCCGCTACCAAGTTTTCACCGTTTGAAATCGTTTATGGATTTAACCCTTTGTCTCCTTTGGATCTAACCGCTTTGCCTATGAGTGAAAGGACTAACTTAGATGGAAAGAAGAAAGCTGAAATTGTCAAACAGATCCATGAAAAGGCCAAGCGCAACATCGAGGAAAGGACGAAGTCGTATGCAAAGCAAGCCAACAAGGGCCGACGTAAGGTGACCTTTGAGGAAGGAGACCTCGTGTGGGTGCACTTGAGGAAGGATAGGTTTCCAGTCGAGAGGAAATCCAAGTTGATGCCTAGAGTGGATGGCCCATTCCGAGTCCTAAAGAAGATCAACGACAATGCTTATCAACTAGACCTCGAAGGGAAGTATAATGTTAGTTCAAGTTTTAACATTACTGATTTGCTTCCTTTTGTTGCAGATGATCCGGATTTAGGACAAATCCTTTTGAAGAGGGAGGGGATGATGTGATCATGGAAGAAATGCGGCCCACACTTGAAGACAGGGGTGAGATAACCTTGTCGAGTGGACCAATGACACGATCAAGGGCTAAGAAGCTGGGACATACAATCACCACACTACTGGACCGCATAGGACCAACTATCATTCCGTCCGGAGACATGGAGCCTAAGAACCTCTTGGTTGCTCGAATGGACTAAGTCAAGAGGGGCTCGTTTGTACTCTTTTTCCCGACCTTTGGTTTTGTCCCACTGGGTTTTACAAAGGGGGGGTTTTAATGAGGCAAACGGTCCACAAGACAACCAAACCCAATAAGAGGAGGAGAATAAAATTCGGCCCATAGGAGAGCTTTCCTTAGGCCCAAATTAGTTTAGGGTTTTACTTATTTTAGGATAAGTAGCTAGGGTGGCCGAAATTAGAGAATAATCTACCTTTTTACAAACTTGTGTGCTAGCCACATTGTTCTTCTTGTTCATTGAATGAGAAATTGATTGTTGGTGTGTCATATCCGGCAATTGAATCTTGGTGCGTCATATCCAAGGTTCAAGCTTTGGAATCTTCGAGTGCGTCATATCTTGGAGAATCCATTGTGGAGGTATTAAGGGCTTGTCGCTGCCTTTGTGTGATCCAATCGATTCATCATTCATCCATCATCTATCCTCGTATATTCTGGTCTCGGCAGAATCGTATCCAGGAGGACCGACCTTACCAAAATTGGTCTAGAAGACGGAATACATATCATAATTCGACGATCCCACCCATTCCAGAAAGAGGACTCAATTATCTGCGACGTTCGTATTCATCACTCGGATCAATTCGGAGCAGAGCCTCGCGGAAAAGGGAACCCTTTACAGAGTCGGAATTCTGACAGCAATATTACGAGCCTTGGGAGAATCGTATCACCACCTACCCTCGAAAGTGCCGACTCCTGGAAGATTGTATCACAGACGATGAGGCTCACAACGCTTTCTATGCCGACGGGGACATTCTGTGCTACAAGGTGATGCCTTTTGGTCTCATCAATGTCGGGGCTACTTATCAGCGGATGGTGAACCGCTTATTTCAGGACATGCTGGGAAGGCACATGGAGGCTTATGTGGACGATATGCTCGTCAAAACCATCAAGGGAAATCCGCACACAACAGACCTCCGCGAAGCTTTTGAATGCATGAGGAGACACAACGTTCGCCTGAACCCTGCAAAATGCGCTTTCGGAGTCAAGTCAGACAAATTCCTAGGATTCATGGTCAGCGAGAGGGGCATCGAAGCAAACCCAGAAAAGCTAAAGGCCATAGAAGAGATGAAGTCGCCCACCTGCCACAAGGAAGTTCAGTGCCTGAATGGTCGCCTAGCTGCTCTTAACCATTTTCTCTACAAGGCGAGCGATAAGTCCCTCCCGTTCTTCAAAACTCTGAGGGCCAACCTCAAGTTCGAGTGGATGCCAGATTGTAAGGAGGCATTCCAGTCCTTAAAGCGACATATCCAAACACTCCCGGCTCTAGCAAAGCCCATTTCAGGCGAGCAGCTTTTCCTCTACCTAGGCATCTGTGACGTGGCGACCAGTGCTGTATTGATAAATGAGGAAAATAATGTTCAGAGTCCAGTGTACTTTATTAGCAAAATGTTTAACTCAGTAGAAATAAAATATGTCCAGATTGAGAAGTATCTCTATGCCTTAGTTATTGCTGCTCGAAAGCTGAGACCTTACTTTCACGCGCACGACATCACGGTCCTCACCAATCAACCTCTCAAAAACTTCCTGATGAAACCAGATTCGTCAGGAAGAATGGTCAAGTGGGCGATCGAGCTCAGTGTGTTCAGGATCAAATTTGCGCCGAAAACGGCCATCAAAGGTCAAGCACTAGCTGATTTCATTGTGGAAAGCACGAGTAACGGTCAAACAGAAGCAGAAAACAGGCCAAGTCAGTTAGCAGGCAATGATCAAGTCTGGGAGCTCTATACAGATGGGTCTTCATCAAGAGAAGGCTCGGGGGCAGGTTTAATTCTTATTCCTCATGAAGGCGAGCCTTTAAAGTATGCGATCACCCTTACTTTTCAAGCGACCAATAACGAAGCAGAATACGAGGCTCTTATTACCGGACTCAGACTGGCGAAAGGAATGGGCATATCTGCACTTAAGGTTAAAAGCGACTCGGAACTTATCATCAATCAGGTCAATGGCACTTATGAGGCAAGGGGGGAAAAGATGAAAAAGTACCTCACCATCGCCAAGAAACCCGTAGCAGAAATTCCAAATTTTGCGATCGAGTCTATTCCTTGTCAGGAAAACCAGATGGCAGATTCCTTAAGTAAGCTAGCATTTGGGGGACAACAATCCAAGCCGTACAATTCCTGGAAAAGGCTTTATGTTCAGTCCTCGAAAGCAGGGCAGAAGTCTTCAACATTCAGGAGCAGGTCACGTGGATGACTCCATTCCAGAATTATTTGAAAGAGGGGATCCTCCCAGATGACGAAGGCGAATCCATGAGGATAAGAAGGCTCGCAGCCAGTTATCTGATTATTGATGGGGAACTCTACAAGAGAGGCTACTCGACTCCCTACTTAAGGTGTGTTGCTCATCCAGAAACGGAAAGGGTTCTTCGAGAAGCTCACGAAGGGGTGTCAGCATGTCATGAAGGTGCTCGATCGTTAACCAGGAAGATCTTCAGACTAGGATACTACTGGCCAACCTTGGGAAAAGATGCGGCTGAATTAACGCAGAAGTGTGAGACTTGCCAGCAATTTGCGTCACGACCAGGTCGACCACCCACACTATTATCCCCAATGGCGGGTGCCTAGCCTTTCGCTCAATGGGGGATCGATATATTAGGTCCTTTCCCTATTAGCACTAGTCAACGCACTCACATTATAGTGGCGATCGACTACTTCAGCAAGTGGATAGAGGCGAAAGATCTAGCTTCTACAACGGAATTTCAAGTCATCAAGTTCCTAAAGATCAACATATTCTCCAGGTTTGGCATTCTAGAATACTCATCAGTGATAATGGTCCGCAATTCATTGGAAAGGAGCTCAAATGGCTCTGTGAAGAATATCATGTCGACCATCGTTTCAGTTCAGTGCAGAATCCTCAACCAATGGGCAAGCTGAAGCAGCCAACAAGGTTGTTTTAGCAGGATTCAAGAAAAGGGTTCGAGCATTCAAAGGGAATTGGGCAGAAGAGCTGGAAAACGTATTATGGGCCATCAGAACAACGCCTAAGGCAGCCACGGGAGAAACACCTTTCAGTTTAGTGTATAGATCAGAAGCAGTGGCACCCGCCGAAATAGCAGTACCTACCCATAGAATCCTACACTTTAACGCCGAGGCAAACGAGGTCGAGCACAGAACTGACCTCGACTTGGCAGAGGGAAAGAGATGGCTATCAGAAAAAACACAAGCAAAGATGCGCCTGGCGACCGCTCGTTACTTCAACAGAAAAGTCAGCGCTCGCCAATTTTTCGTGGGGGAGATGGTCATGAGAAGGAATGAATTCACAAGGCTGAACAGTCAGAATAAACTTTCAGCTAAGTGGGAAGGACCATATAAGGTAATAAAGATCGCCGCCCCAGGATCCTACTATTTGGAAACCACAGAAGGCGAGAGGTTACCCCGTCCATTCAATCCTGAGCATTTAAGGAGATTTCATACATAGTTTGTAATCAAACTGTTATGTCAATAAAAGAAAGTCATTCCTTCATAAAGCATGTTCACTCGAAGCAAATCGAAGAAAAAAGACCTGACGCCAAGAGTCAGGCGAAGACCTGATGACCGAATCAGGCACAAAAGCCCTAACAATTTAGTTAGGCCACAAAAGCCCTAACAATTAAGTTAGGCCCAAAGCCCTGACGCCAAGGTCAGGCCAAAAAAGCCCTAACAATAAAGTTAGGCCAAAAAAGCCCTAGCAACAAAGTTAGGCCAAAAAAAAAGCCCTAGCAACAAAGTTAGGCCACAAAGCCCTGACGCCAAAGTCAGGCCAAAAAGCCCTGACGCCAAGGTCAGGCCAATAAAGCCCTGACGCCAAAGTCAGGCCAAAAGACCTAACAATAAAGTTAGGCAAAACAAAAGCCCTGACGCCAAAGTCAGGCCAAAAGACCTAACAATAGAGCTGGGCAAAAATGAAAGACCTGACGATAAAGTCAGGCAGAAAATCTGTTATCAGCCCATTAAAGAGTGGATAAAGAATCCTAGACGATCACTATGGATTAAGAGCGGATAAAGAATCCTAGGCGATCACTATGGATGATGAAGCCTTAACTTAACAAGTTCCTTGCTATTAGGCGAACACCCCAAAGGTTTAAACTTCAAGAAAGGTGATATATTTTTGAACTTAGAAGTCCATACTTTTAAGTCTTGAAATATTATCCTTAGAAAGTTTATACTTAACAAGGGAAATAGATAAGTTCGTAGAGACTTATCCTTACAAGCCTAAGCGAAAGGTCAAGGGCTCTAAGAGTCAGGGCCATTATAAAGCAAAGGAAAGTTAAGAGTAATTACGATTACACGATTAAGATATCGGAAAGATAGCCAACACATTCAAAGTCAACCAAGGGCTTACGAATATAAAGGCATTCAATATAAAATAACCGAGTTTTTAATCAAAAAATAATTACAAAACGCATCTAAGAATACAGAGGAAAGATAAGAAAAATCTAAGGAGGATGATCGCCGGAGAGTGTAAGCTTCAGGCCTTGGGGTCTTCAGGGGCAGGAGTGCTTGGCTCGACTTCGGGGGCAGGGGTGCTCAGCTCGCCTTCGGGGGCAACCTCCTCAACAGCCGCAGCTGGGTCAACCTCTTCAACAGCAGGGGTAGGCTGGGGAAGGGAACTCCGGAGGAAACCCTTAAGGGATGGAACTTCCCCAACAGGAAAATTGGTGTCGACCGCCAGGACGTCTTCGACCAAGACGTGGAGGAAGTCAGCAATCTCCGACTTCATCACCGCCAAAGCACAGTCAACGAAATCCTCAGATTCCTTGAATTCGTTGACCACACTTTGGGGTGAAGGAACAGATTTCAGCTGTTCAGCCAGCTGTTCCTTCTCCTTCTCCAGGGCGATCCCCTGGCTTCAGCAGCTTCCCCCTTTGCCTCAGCGACGACCCGACGAGCTTCCAAATCAGCAATTTGGGCTCGAGCTTCCTTCAGCTCAGCCTTTAGGCGAGCCCGGACTGCCTCCCCTTCATCCAAGCACCGATGAAGGGCTTCAGATTCCCGAAGGGCAACCACAGCATCGGCCTCCCTCTGCTTTACATCAGCAAGGAGCCACTGCTCCTTCCTGAAGTACTCTTCCCGGGCGCCATCTACCAAGGAAACCGACACGTCAGCGGTCGACTTGATGGCCTCCATCTGCCCGGGGGAGATCCCCGTACTCCGATACTGCTCCAGCTCAACAAGCAGATCGGAATGCTTGTTGGCGAGCTCTCCAAAGACGCGGACAATCGCCACCTCTTCCCGAACGAGCTGGCAATAAAAGAAGGGTGAAGATTGTCAGGATACGAAAAAAAGGGGAACAATGCGAAAACTTAACAAAGAAACAAAGTCTTACCAGAGCGACTCGTTCGTAATGGGACCACAAGAACCCCTCGATCTGAGGTAGCTCCGTGGGTATTGTAGTGCGATCCCTGGGAGGAATTATACCCTCAAGGAGTCGCATGCACAAATCCGGGCTACCCCGGAGACTCTTCTTGTCAGCGACCCCCTTCTTCGAGAGGTCTCCGCAAAGAAACCATACTCCCCGAGGGTTCGCAGCCTTGAGTGGATGGAACATGCTCGCCAAGGGGCAGTATTCCTCAGCAGGAGACTTCGAGGCGCTGGGGGTGTCGGACCCCTTCTTCTGGGTCCCAGACTCCTTGGGAGGGACTGATGGCACGAAAAGAGAAGGGCCCGCCAAAACCATAGCCTTCCCTTTGTTGGCAGAAGGGCCCTTAGGAGGGGGAGGAGGAGGATTCTGGTCGATAACTGGGTGCTCCTCACTCCTGACCTTCTTGGAAGGAGGATGAGGAGGGTCCCGGGCCACGTCAGCAGTGGACTCTTCTGCAAAATACCAAGGAAATATGTCAGAAAGCTCGAAAAAGGGCAAAGTATGAAAACAATAATGGGCGAGACAACATACCTGGTTGGCGAGGGCCAATAATGGCCAAGGGGAGGGCCTCTTCAGGCTTCCTCTTGGACGAACGCCTAAAGGGGGGAGGAGGAGAATTCAGTAGAGCCTGATCGGCGGAGAGCACCGTCATTTCCTGGTCATCAAAGAGACCTATGAGTTTTCGGCCCTTGCCTACAACTTTGCCTACAAACAATAAACAAGAAAAGGGTTAGAAGGAGTTACCCAATCATCAAAGATTGGCGTGGCCTGATGAATGCCCGCCATCTCGAGCATATTCTCAGTGGTCTCTGCCACAGAATGGATGGGGTGGAAACTGGATGATCAATGCAGCTAGAACAGGTCATCGATGGCGTTCCGGTCACTCCCGGATAGCTCGTCAAACTCGGGAGGGAAGTCCCTATCTGGGGCGGACAACTTCCAACGCACCCCCTTGTAAAAGAAGTAAAACTTCTTATAGTTGGAGTTGGTGGCTCGGAAGTCATCGACCAACCGGACGTGGACGTTCCAATTCCACGATTGAAGGCCTCTCCACTCAGCAAACTTCGGCCACCAAGATTGGAAATGGTGGAGATGGTTCGTCCTAGCCGCCAACCGGAAAAAGCACCGGAACAAGGCGAATGAATACGTCCATTCTTGACGTATGCATAGGAACTTGAATCCAGCCCATATCCTAATGGTGTTGGGTACGAGCTGCGTGGGATGTATCATGTAGAACCGGCACAGTGCCTGCAAATCCTCGCAGAGAGGAAAACGCAACCCAACATCGATTTGGGCCGCATAAAGGTAAACCTCTCCATTGCAAGGATAATGCAGACCTACGCCTGGATATCTAGGGACATCCTCCGCACCAAGACCACCAAGCACCACCACCGTCTTAAAATAAGCCGGCTTCAACTCGTTGGGCTTGACATCTACTCAAAACAGTTCAGATATAGCACAACAAGCATAAAAACAAGGAAAAGCAGGGAACATTCTCAAAACAGAGAAATGAAAAAAAATATTTACCTTACGGAGAAAAGATAGGCGTCTGAAGCTCAGGCCAATCTACCACCACAGGAGTGGCTGCGAACCTCCCAAGGTCAGTCTGCCCCCCCCCCCCCCCCCCCCCCCCCCCGTTGAGGCGGGCACAGTACCATCCTAATGGTTAAGGGGGAATTGGTGTTCTTAGGCACCTTGGAGGTTGAGGAAGAAGCCTTATTGGCTGCCTGCTTGGTCTTTCCAGTCTGACTGCGAGTGGCCATGGAAACGGTTGGAAGGAAGATTGAAGAGGATTGACGAAAAGAGAGCAAGAGTTTGCAAAGAAAGCTCTGAAAGTCTGAAGGAATGAATGCGTAAAAGACAAAATAAAGAAACTGCTATTTCTTATATAGGCCAAAAAGGAGTAACCGCCACGGACGGAATCGAAACGACGCAGGAGAATAATTGCACCTTTTTGGGAAAAAAATCGAAGCAATGTCAGAATACTAAGAGACACCTTGGGGAGACAAACGGTCGGCCAGTACAGACAGTTGTCAGACTGCCCTTGGGTTACGGAATATTAAATGACAGGCGTGCCTCAAGCGACCGTTCGACTTCTGGATGACTGTGCAGTTATTAAATGCTAAATTCCACTGAGCAGACAAAGTGATCGCCAGTGCACTGATAGGCTTTATAAAAAAAAAATTTGGTAGGTACTGATCGCCTAACAAAGAAAGACAGACCTTCTCAGGCCTAGGTTACCTCGAGTGATCGCCAAGAGGGAATAAAAAGAAGAATATTCCTTCAGCCTTGGACAATAGGATGGTTGCTCGCCAAACAAACATGAAGCGCCCCTAAGGTCATGAACCACTATAAGAGACAAGGAAAACCAAATTTAAGGCGTCACTATCTCAAACCCTACTAAGAAATCAAGCTCGACTGAAGAAAGTTCAATCAAGCTTCGGGGGCAAATGTTGGGTATCGATATTGACAGCCCAATAAGGAAAGGGCCCCGAAGGCCCAATAACCCCGGAGGGGGTAAACCCAAGATATTCGAACTGGATCAGCCTAAGTACAAGTCAACGTGGCCCACCATAGAGTGACCCAAGATCGAGCCCAAAGTCGATATGAACGCCAAAGGCTCCCCAGACTGCTCGCCATCCTTCACCCGGTCGCGACCTCTCACTGCTCGCCATGGGAGTGCTCGCCCCGAAGAGAGCCTTGCCTCTCTCCTCTGGTCCCACTAACCGTTAATAAGGAAGTGGCCACGATATCCCGCGTATTTCGGTCACATATTCACTAAAGATTAGATATGGTAACTGCAATATCTCGCTGTAACTACCATATCTAACTATCCGAATCTTCAGCAGCACAATATTCACTAAGATATACTGTTACCTTATACAATTTGATCTCTCCTACCCTATAAATACATTTGCTTTACATACGCTCCTTACGTTTTTTTGAGATACACACACATATACTCATTTAAGCATCGGAGAGGGACCTAGAGACACCTCCTCTATTGCGCTCTCCTACCTGCAGGTTCACCGGAGTTGGAGCAGAAGTACCATTCATCATTCATCTGGCATTCAATTCATTGCTAGATCAGTAACCAGGATTTCACGATCCAACAATGCTCTTCTTCCCTCTAGGTCAAATTTTCCCAAACTTATTCGAGAAATTATGGGTGTAAGTGGTGTACCCGCAAGGGCGCATATGGATAAGGTTTGGACTTCTCCCAATACAAAAGCTCATATGGAGTGGAGTTAACCGTCTTAGTTAGCACTTTGTTCAGAATGTAGGCGACTGTCTTCAAAGTGTAATCCCATAGAGAAATCGGTAATTGAGCTTTCACTATCATCGACGGACCCATTTCTAGGAGTGTTCTATTACACCTCTTTGTAACACTATTTTATTGAGGAGTGTAGGGAACCGCCAACTGATGTTGAACCCATTTTCATTACATAAACTGTTAAAATTTCGTTGAAAGGTATTTTCTTCCATGATCAGTGCGAAGGGTCTTTACCCTTCAGTTTAATTGGTTCGTCACCAAATTATATAATAATCGGAAGCAACTTATTGCCTCTGGTTTATGGGAGATCAAGTAGACGAATCCATAATGGGTGTAACTATTTATAAATATAATGAAGTACCGTGCTCCGTGCTGAGTTCTACCACTAAGAGGTCCACGAACGTTGGAATGAACTAATTGCAAGGGAAATTTGGTTTTAGGTGCCTTACTAAAGGCTTTCGGGTGACTTTTCCTGCTAGACAACTAGCACATGTACACAACTCCACCTGTAGAAAGTTGGGCAGCAAGCCCCGTTGGGTTAGCCATTGAATTTTATGCTGACCTATGTGGCCTAATATAGCATGTCATCCATACATATAGTTTACACATTCTGGAGTAGAAGAAATCATGAAATTATTGTTTCATGATTCTATATCCAAATTACTAGATCCACTAGGAACAATACCAATGCCAAATAATATTGGTCCTAAAGTTAATTGGATGGAAATTTCATGAAAAAATCATCTTAAACCAAGTTTCATTAATTCTAAGACTCAAGTAACACTTTGGTGAATTTGCGGAGTATAGAGGATATCACGCAGGACTAGGACTTGACCACCGCACATACGCAACTCACAAGTTCCAATCGTTTTGACCACCGCACAGAGTTATTACCAACGTAAATCCACCTATTCTCCTACATTACTCTTATGTACAGAACTAAAGCATCTCAATCCCTGGCTATGTGGTCTCTCGATTCTGAATCCAAAATCCATATATGACGTGACTCAACCAACATAACTTTATTGGAAACACAAATTTCACTAGTATAGCCAACAAGAGGTACATGTCGTATTGATTCATGGACATAAATTCGTAAAGGGTCCCTTTTGCCCACATTTGAAGCATTTTTGGACATAGACTTCTTTGTTTGCATAGACGTTTTGGCATCGCTGCTTTTAGAGGTGCCCTTGACTTCCCTTCAGTCCTTCCCATTCCTTCAGTCCTTGCCTTCTTTGAAGATATTGCATCTGTGTCAACGCATTGCGCAACATTCCCTCGCCCACGAAGGCTCTTCTTAGGTTCGAACACTGAAGCCATGTGAACGTCAAATTTAGGCCCAATGGCTTTGACATTGTTCTTTTCTAGCTCAATGTATCTTCGAACGTGTTTGAAGGTGTTAAGGCCATCTGAATGGGTCATTTGGGTTTTAATATATTCCTAGGATTTAGATAAAGAGTGGATTACAACCTGAATATGCTGCTCATTGGTAAGTGGTTGACCAACCTCCTTGAGTTCTGCGATAATAATGGACATATGCCTTACATGTTGTCTCATGTTGTGCTGAGGATTCATCTGGTGAGAATCAAAGTTGATATTGATACAACACACCTGAGTAGTAGTATAGATACCAAATCTAGCCTACAAAGCATCTCATGACTCTTTAGTCATGTCTTGCCCCTCAAACTCACAAAGGATGTCATCATCCACCATACTTAGCATCGTAGTGTGCACCTAAACATATTTAGCCTCCCACTCGTCATGGAGAGTCTTCTACTATTTCGTTATTCAGGAGCCATGTCACTTCATGATCTTCTCTATGTGGTTGAGCGACTTATGCTCAAACAGAACCATTTGTATACGCATCCTCCAACTTTTATAGTTATCATTGTTAAGTTTAAGACCTTTGTTAAGCACAATGATGATGTACTTAGTGGCGGCCATATTATCTAACTAAAGGCAATTTTATTAGGATCTTGTAGGCACAAGAAACAATTTTTTAATGCATATGTAAGACAAGTCTTTGATAAATTAGGACAAACTTGAGATCATTCTTAAATCTAGAGGATAACATTAGCTACACTGAGAAGCACACCCCATTTCTGAACATGCCTAAAAGTTGGTACTATCAATCAGAACACAATCCAAACAAACCTTATATTACCAAAATCGAACAGATCACACTAAACAAAAACACTCAACTCTCAAATAAAATGATTGTCCTAGCATTTATAAATATTCAGAAAATCTCGTGGAGTAACACTTCGGTTCGCTCTCCGAAACATATTCCCGGATGCAGTTATAACTTATCAAACTTTTGAAGGGTTATTTTGGATAATTCATAAAGATTTTGCTAGCTAGGCTACGCGAAAACTACATTTTCCTATCGAGGTAATTTAATACGTGAAAACAAAGTAACAAACGGTACAATATAATACACATGTATATATAGAGAGAGATAGATAGATACTGAGAAAATAAAAAATAGTTTAGGGGTATGTTGTAACTTTTCAAAATTAGAGAGACCAAAGTCACCGCAAATAAAATATTTAACTAAGGGATAAATAGTGTGTTAGTATCTCAATAAGACATAACCAATGATTCTGTAAGGCATGGAGTCAAGAGTCATTCATATGAAGTAAGGCAAGACTATATACCTTACAAAAAATACAAAGTAATCCAGGGATCTCAATGAACACGCACATAACGATTAATATACATCCAGTCATGCTATATAAATCAAAACAAGGCTCTCTGAACATTTAAATAGCTCAAATAGTTAATTTAATTAGCAAAAAAACTATTACTGAAAGGTTCCCTGCACAATTATGGGTGAAAAACAAACTATTAGAACTCACATAGGGTCCAGGATCATAACCAAATTTGTTTTGGGACTGATCCAACCAGCCTCGGCCTTCCGAATCAACTTAGATCAGTTTTGAACATCCTCATGCAAACAAACCGAACTTAATCGACCTAGTCAACCTAAAAACAAAAACCTATAGTGAATCGGTCTAGTCGACCTCAGTCAAACAGTCCACACTAAATTTGTTTGGTCCGCTTTTGCATACCAGAACATTCAAGACAGTTTTACAAATTCGGTCGAGAAAGTCATATTCTTCATAAAATTTGGGGACGTCTAGGATTTCCAAAATATACAAAATAACTGTCATCCCACCATGGTTAGCTAAGACAAGAACTAGCCAATATGGCTGGATCCCTAAATTCGGGGTTTACCATGACTGGTTGAACCCGCGTATCCTATCCTAGTTGCAGAAGGGCATCGTTGAGTTGTTCTCATAATCGATAACAAACTTCAAGAGTAACCTGGGGTGGCCAACCAGAATGCCTAGCCACGAGTAGGTCAGGCACCATTGCCCCTCCTCTCCCCTTTTTCTTCACCGTTAGGGCAATTAGAGTCGCAACCCTAAGGGTTGCGATAATAAGTTGCAGAGCCGCAACCCTTTATGGTTGCAGTAATAAGTTGTAGAGACCCTTTATGGTTGCGGTATCGTCTAGGAATGGATGCATCCATGAGGATTATGTCCACTAGGGCCTGAGCTACCCCTAGTCTAGCTCTCGAGTCATTGCAGACACAGAGGATGGGACCACAAGGAGCAAGGATGCGACTACACCTAGTTCGACCGACCTCGGGGTTGCCATATCCACAAAAGCTAAAGGCCCAGGGTGATTGCCGATTCTTGTATGCGACTAGGAGCTCAACGAAGATTTTAACGGGGTTTAACAATTATAAACCAACCTACAAAGGCTCTAATACTAATGTTGGGATCATATATGTACGAAACATGCAGTCGATTAGGGAAAAAAATAAATACACATATTTTAGTTCCCTAATGTGACAACTGACTTGGCGAAAGTGGACTTGCCTGAGGTTGGGATCACGGTTGAAGGACACATCACATGTTAATGAATAATGATCTAAATTTCCATAGCTAGTGCATTTGTCTCAACTGTAGGGAGAGTGGGGTTTCTCTGTTATAAAGCGAGTATAAATTGTTCAGATTTTTCTACCCTGAGCACTCCTATATAAAGTCTTATATAGAGGGGAAGGTTTAGGGTCACAGTCATAATACTGATCTTTATTAGAATGGACTCCCACATGTAGCTAACCTAATAACCAAAACTAACAGTAACCAATTTGAGACCATTAAGATTAGATTAATGCTTTATCTCTTGAAATGACATAGATAAATTCTTTTTGGCCTTTGGCTCTTACAATTTATCCTTTAATAGAAGATTGTTACTCTCTAGTAGTGACACCTTCTATGTATCCACCTGCTTCAATTTTTGGTCGGATTGTTTGGAATTTGCTGAAGTCAGGGAACCTTGTTCTTTTGCAACATGTATTTTTACTCGTAGAGGTTAGTTAACTAATTCTAGAGGTCGATGACTTGTTGGTCCTTGTAGACATGGATCCACAAGCTGTCCAGAGCACGCACCGTCCTAAGGAACGTTGAGGGGAACTAGACCGGTAATGGTGCAGTAAAATCCGAGAATGTTTTTTTTTTGCACCATATTTTTATGTGGTTAACTATACCATTACGATAATAAATTTTCTACTAGTTTCAGTTATAGTATTTAATTAATAATCATACATATATTTTTTTTTCATAAAAATATATTTCATTATGTATGTCGAATTTGATTATAGTAATTTTTATGGTCTGTACTATAAAAAAATACGATACAATTTTGGTATTTGTCATACACGCACCATACCCATCACACCATTATGAACCCTAAAGGAACCCAAAGACATACTACATAATTAACACTCTAAATTAGATGACCACATGGAGAATTTCATAAAAACTAGATAAGTATGCTCAAACACATTATAAAGGGAATCCAAGAATCCAACCCAATACACATAGTGCAAATATCGCTTGGTGGCCCATGTCATTCCTACAAGGCAACTACCATGGGGATGAATGTAGTAACAACATATATTGTTATTGATACCACTATGTAGTGATAATGTTTGTTGATGTTAATATAATGTAATAGTTGAGACATTTGCTATCAGTGAATGTTGTTTGAGTTGCTGAATTTAGTGGCGACATTGTCGTCGCGGCAAGTTTTAGTCGTTGGGTCTATTCGGATAAGAAGTATGTAATCATAAACTGTTAGTGGTGGCAAATGGACCTTCAATAATAATTCATGATTATCGTTGTAGAACTATTTTTGAGTAGTGATGGAAGTCCAACAAAACATAAATATTTATGTTTTGTTGAACTTTGTTTAAATAAATTTGGATTAATGGGATACTCAATTTTGAGGTTAATTTGAACGTGTCTTGAAGGCCTCCTGATAATGAGCATCATCAGCGATGTCCTTGGACGAATTACACACCATGAAGTCGGGCTCGTGGTGATCCTCATAAATTTCATACACGGTCTAACCGTGAAAATACGTAAGTTACACTTGAGGATCATTGACTTTTCCTCCCATTTGTTACAAGGGTCGCCGCATTGATAAATATAATAGTGTTTCTACTAGTTGGTGTTATCAGGCGTGGAGTTGGCGATAAAGTTTTCTTTTCCCGCACATATCATCCGTTGAGCTCCACTTGACAGGTATCCTACCATCCTTACAAATCAGGCATCATATCTACAATTTGGTTACCTTCTCATATCACCAATTAATTTTAGGATGAAGTCCAAGATATAAAATTGTTGCCATTTGTTTGTCCATTCGGTTTACCTCAACCTGATGTGTAAGGACATATGATGTCCAACAGCATGATTCATTCAAAGAAATCTCTTCATATTGCGTGTAGATTTTCCACTTCTCTACTAGGGCTATACATGCCACTCCCCGATCGTGCTATTTTGAATATGGTATTATAGACCAATTTTGATTGATGGTGTTGGGTTGTATTGTTTCCCAATGCAGTTTTGTTGTGTTTCCTGTTTACTCTACGTACTAGAGTCTGGGCCAGGCTTGGACGTGAGAGAGAATTTTCTAAACATTAAGCCTCAACCCATCCAGATTAAACAGTGTTAGAGTCTTGACTTAAAAAACATTTCATAATGCGAGGGAGTGTTGGAACTCCACTGTGACAGGCATCCCACATCGTTGGTTGCCTTGCAAATTAGGTTCCATATATAAAATTTGGCTACATTCTAGTATCATTAATTGATTTTAAGATGGAACCCAAGTTATTTAAGTGATTGTCATTTGTTTGTCCATTCGGTTTGACTTGACCTCATGTGGGTCCAGAGTAGAAAGTTCAAGGGTATTAGGGAAACATTTAGCCTAATAAATGTAGTTGTTGTGGACATTTACCTTTTAACGATAAGAGGACCTACAAAGATTTTGACTATACTCAAAAACTCCTGATCCCATACAAAATTATGTGGCTTGCCCATGTCAATTGCATTAAAAAGTAGCTAAAAAGGATGAATGTTATGGATATGTAAAGACGACGTTGACATGCTTCACTTATACATGAAATCTTCTTCCTTTTGTTTGGTGACGAAAACTGTATATACCTAGGAAACATAGGAGCCTTAGAGTTGCTAAAGTTACCTTGACTACCACCATTGATGTTGTGTATTATTCTTCCAGTCGGAAAGGGGGGCAAGGTAAGGAAAAGTTTGAGAAGGCGACGGCGTTCCCCTAGTTGAAGTATTAGGGCATTTAGTTCTAAACTTCAATTAAGACATTGGGTAAAATACGACATTGCCCCCTAAAGTTTACGCCGATTTTAAAATCCCCGTTAAAGTTTAAAGTCCCCCTTAATATTTGGAAATGATGAAAACTCTCCCCTTACCAATGACTGACAGATGTTCAGGGGGATTTTTCATCATTTTAAAACATTAAGGGGGACTTTAAACTTTCAGGGATAATTTTAAAATCGGCGTAAACTTTAGGGGGTAATGTCGTATTTAACCCTCATACATTATACAATTAAATATAAGTTTTTATTACCAAAAACCTACTGTAAGATTATTTTACCAAAATTTATGCCAACTTTGACTTTTCAAATTATGTCACTTGTACTTTCATAAGTGTTAGGACGAGATTGATCTGGGCGTAGAAGCTAGGCCAAAGTATCAGAAAGTGTGCTAATATCACTTGAGAAAATTCATCTGACGAACGGATTGGAAGCTTCTTTACTTGTACGATACAATGCAGGTTGTTCCTCTAAAACCTTCTCTCGATGCTCAATGGAGTATAGAGTTCAAATGTGTATAATAAGGAAATCAATCTTATTGTAAAGGGGATAATTGTGATGTACTTATAACATTGGCGAGATTTTACTATCCATTACCTGATGGTTAATATTTGGTACCTTAAATTTCATTGAGTATTTGTTCCAAATTTACTGATATCTTTAACCATTTTTGTGCGCTAAGATTCAATGTAACTACCAAATTTGGTTTAGGGATCAAGTCTAGGTGAGCATCGTCGTTTGGGAGGAGAGTTCTGGAGACTTAGGATTTTCCCTAAGTCTTTTCTTACCGAGGGTAAGCATGGGGTGATCACCTCGTGTTTAGGCAGTTAAGTGGACCCTCGTTAGTCGTGCATTCTTCTTCCCTTATCTAGGGTGAGGATAAAGTACCCGACTCGTTGGAGGGAGGTGCTAGCTTTTGTAGGCCTTGTCTTTCTATGCTCATTCGTGGCGACCTTATGACGTTCATCTTGGAGTCTGGGGATAAATCGATCTTGTCACGTGAGAGTAGCATGACTTATCTTCTAGTGGGTGGTAAGCTATGATCTTGTTTGCACGTCTTCTCTTATTTTGAGGCAAAGTTGACGTCCAGGCCCAACATTTAACATAGAAGCTTGTGTGAAAGGAAATTTCGGTTGAGTTTGATATTGAGAGGGATGCAGCGACTACCTTTCACATAAGAGTTGTGTTCAAGTGTTGTGATTTTTCTTTCTTTCCTGGTGTGTGCAGGAAGCTTATTTGCATGTTGTCACACCTAACATCCAACCAAAAGGCGATATTTGAATATATATATATAAGTATATATGAATGTGTCAACGTATAAGAATGCACAAAAAAGTATGCAGAGAAAGTATAAGTTAATAATAAATATGAATTAAATAAGATCAAATTTGGTTACAGAATGAATGGATGCAATAAAGGTCAATGTGCAAATTAATACACAATATATACATATATATATATATATATATAAAGGTCAATGTGCAAGTATGCAAATAGTTGTATATATACGTACAAGTATGTACACGCAATGACATGAAAGAATTAAGATGTGAAATTCAAACCATGTTTCATACAATTTTTTTTATTTATACTTTGCAACGGTGGCATGACTACCCTTTATTTCAACCGAAATTTTTATTTTATTCATTTTGCGGCCCTTTTACACAATGCATAACACTCCTATTTATACAAGATCTTACGGTTTTCTAAACTAGGAAGTGTATATGCAATAAAATATATTATACAATATAAAATATTCTCTAAATATTTCACAATATAATCTATATATTAATCAACTAAATCTGCACGAAACCTATTTTTGGAAATTTCACAACTCACCATATCTAGAATATTCATAATGGCGCGCCATGTGTCGTGATCCTGAACGCGTCGCATCTAGGTCAAAATTGAGTGTCTATAGTTCCCCCTCTTTGGATATGCACATGCAGAACATATTCGAGGAGTGTTTGTCCAAAGAGAAAGTGACATCGATTTTGGGCTAGAAAGTTTCTAAATCAGTTGGCATGCTTATGATGTGACAGCTATCATATTTTGGATAGTGTTGCGCTGATGAACATTGTTGAAGATTGCATATCTGGGACAACGTTTTGTCTTCAATATGAGCAAGCCAAAGACTAGCATATTAGGAATAACACAACTTTGGAAAAAATGAAATGCATGGGATGGCTTGGTGGCTAGTATATCTCGGACAACATTGCACCTTCTCGAGGATGGTAATCGATAGCAATTATATCTAGGATAACGCAGAGCTACTCAAGACCAACTGGAGTGAGCCCAAGATTAGCATATCTGGTGTCAGACCTAAAATTCAACTTAAAAAAAATGATATTTTGAATAAATGTTTTTAGAGTCACCACTAGATATTAAGGCTAACTAGATACCTTGAATTTTTAGCGAAAAAAAATTATATATCTAGGATTTCAAAAAATGGTCTACGTTTAGACATAAAAATTCGGGAGTTCTATTACGAAATAAAGGTTAATTAATATTCCGCCCTTTCAAACTTTATTCGCTTATTTGCAATTATTTATAGTTTTTTTCTTAAAAACTATAGAAGATAGAAAATGATAATGTAAGTGATACATATACATACAGAAATGAACATTTTAGAATGTAAAATAATAATATATCTACATGATGGATGGATAAATAAATAAGTAAAAAAAAAAAGTAAATCAAAACAAAAGAGTTGAATATATATATATATAAGTACATATATGAGTGTGTCAGTTTATAAGAATGTACAAAAAAGTATGGAGAAAAAGTAAAAATTAATAACAAATAAGAACAAAATCAGAGCGAATTTGGTTACAAAATGAATGGATGCAATAACAATTACATATATACTTTCAAACTAATACACAATATATATAAATATAAAGGTGAATGTGCAAGTATACAAATAAATGTATATATACGCACAAGTATGTGTGTGCAATGACATTAAATAATTACGATATGAAATTCAAACCATGCTTTAGTCGAAAGCTTTTTGTTATTTCTCTTATGCAGTGGTGGCGCGTCTGCTATTTATTTCAGCCGAAACTTTTATTTTATTCATTTTGCCACGATTTTACACATGGGAAAAGTTTGAAAATGGTCCAACATGTTTGCACAAAATTTGATTTGCACCAACATATTTTTTTTTATGGTTAGTACTCCAACATGTTTAAAATGATGGTAATTAGTATCTTCGTCACTTTTTTATTGAAAAATTACATTAAATATTTTCACATTTGCAAAATTAACCGATTTTTAAAAAAAAATTACAACTAAACCCTACAAACATACAGTAATATTACCAACAAGTGCTGACTAGATTCTAGCCACACCCGGGGTCTCCTAACTAGGATCTGAACCCAGACCAGGTCACCCAATCCTTGGGACCTGCTCTAGGTTCAGACCCAGATAATAGGATTCCCCATTAGGGCTCAATTGAGCCTCAATCGTCTTAAACGAACCCAGGTAGGTCTGACCCAAACTGATAGGGGTTCCAATTGAGCCCCATTCAGGGGTCCTATGATCTAGGTTCGAACCCAGACCAAGTCACCTAACCTTGGGGACCTGGTCTGGGATCGGATCTAAACTCAAGGACCCTTATTTGGGGCTCAATTGGAGACGTAATCGATTTGGAACGAACCCAACCATGTTCGGTTCAGACGATTTAGGCTCCAATTGAGCCCCAATCGGGGGTCCTATGGTCTCGGTCTGAACCCATACTAGGTTGCTTAGCCTTGGGGACCTAGTTTGGGTTCAAACCTAGACCATAGGACACCCGATTGGGGCTCAATTGGAGACCCAACTATTTGAACCGAACCTAGCTGAGTTCGGTCCAAACCAATTGGGGCTCCAATTGAGCCCCAACCGGGGGTCCTATGGTTTGGGTTCCAGTCCAGACCAGGTCTCCATGGTTAGGTGACCTGGTATGAGTTTAGACCCAAACAAGGTCCCAGAATTGGATGACCAGGTATGGGTTAGGACCCTGGCTGTGTCTTTAATCGAGTTGAAACTTGTTTGTAACATTAGTACAAGTTTGTAGGGTTTTGTTGTTACATTTAGAAAAATATACAGTTAATTTTACAAATATGAAAAATATTTAACGAAATTTGTAACGGATAATTAACGGATGTACCAATTACCATCATTTTCAAACATGTTGTACCATTTTCAGACTTTTCCCTTTACATAATGCATAACACTCCTATTTATACAAGTTCCTGGGGTTTTCTAAACTAGGAAGTGTATATGCAATAAAATATATTATACAATAAAAAATATTCATGAAATATTTCATAATATACTCTATATATTAATCTACTAAATAGGCATGAAACCTATTTTTGGAAACTCCACAACCCACCATATCTAAAATCTTCATAATGGGGTACTATGTGTCGCGATCCTAAACGCGATGTATCTAGGTCAAAATCGAGTGTTTACAGTTTGCCCCTCTTTGAACATGAACATGCATAACATATTCTAGGAGTGCTTGTCCAAAGATAAGTTGACATCGATTTTGCGCTAGAAACTTTTCTAAAGAAGTCGGTTGACATGCTTATGATGTGGTGACTAGCATACCTGGGATAGCGTTGTGCCGATGAACATGGTTGAATACTGCATATCTGGGACAGCATTCCGTCTTCAACATGAGTGAACCAAAGACTAGAATATCAGGGATAACACAACTTTGGGAAAAATGAAACGCCTGGGATGGCTTAGTGGCTAGCATATCTAGGGCACAAATACGCATTCTAGAGGATGGTAATCGGTAACAAGCATATTTGGGAGAGTGGAGCTACTCGAGACCAACTGAAGATAGCCAAAGATCAGTATATTTTGGGTAGTGCGACTTTGGAAGTGGGGTTATCCTTGTGATGGCAATATAGCTAGCGTATCTGGGATAGCGCTGTGTATTCTGTAAATGGTAACTAGTAGTGAGTATATTGGGGACAACGCGAAACTACTATTGACCGACTAGAGCGAGTCAAAGGCCAACATCGTGCCGTTTGTGATAAATATATCCAGTAATAGTCTCAAAACTGTCACAACTCTATTCAATTCTTCAATTCAGTTTGACGAACAATCAGTTTGTTCAAATTCAGAATCAACATCACCAGATCTTCACGCCTCAGCTTTAATCAGATGGAGATTGCAATTGCTTGTGTTTGTTGATCACTCTTATCAGATCGTTGCCACCTCCAACAAGATTCAATGAACAACAACATCACTCTTATCAAATTATTGCCACCTCCAGCATGATTTAATGAGCAGCAACTTCACTTCATTATGTGCAGATCATTTACAGTACTGCAACTGGACCAAATCTACACCTCCTGCTACAATTCGACTGGATCTACACCTCCTACTGCAATTCGACCGAATCTACACCTCATGCTGCCAATTAAAAGCATTTCGCATTTCAGCATCTCTAGAGCATTTCAGCATTACACCGATTCTACAGCATCTCAAGATTGCATCGATTCTGCAGCATCAATCCATATACAACTCACATGTTGCTCATCAATTCAGATACAACTCACATGCTCCTCGTTTTTTAGCAAATCAATTAAGTTGTTCATGTGACTCTGTGATGTACGTCTTGTGTGATTTTGTGATGTGCGTCCATGTGATTCTGTGTTGTGCTACATTAATTTCGATTTTTCTTCTCCTGAATCGCCTCTTCTCCAAGCATCAATCCATATGATCAAACCTGTTAGCATGTGATTACAACTCTGCTCTAAGTTCACTGATTGCAACTTTGTTTTGCGACTCTGGACTTCTGATATTTCATTTTGAGGTTGTTGCGATTACTGCTAGAAAATTTCACCTACACTAATTCGTATTATGTTGATTCTTCATTGCTAATATGTTACTCATGTTGCTAGATTGATTTCTCACGATGATGCTGATTATTCCTCTCTTGCTGGACAGAGTTCTCACGTTGAAACTGATTTCTCTATTTGAGGCTGAATTTTAGTTGTTTGAGGTTGATTCTGTTCATGATATGGCTTATTTTCTCCTATTTTCTTGTTTTTAATTTTCATGTGTAAGCTGCAGTGCTGCACTTTCCTTCTCCTCCTTCGATTTGTTGGTTTGCATCCTCGATGATTCCATGTTTAGCTACGTGTGTTCAAACACGTTTTCAGCTTGTGTTTGTGTTTTGCTGCATGCTTTTCAAGCACGTTAACTGTATCACGAGGTCGCTTCATCAAATTCAGCAATTCTTCCATATGTTCTATGCTTGTCCAAGCTAAAACAAATCAGCCATAATACTCAACCCAACCAGAATCATCCATAGCAACCTAACCGAGCAGACCTGTGCCACGGAAATGAGCTCCTAAATCAAGTCTACATGTTGAGTATGAAAACAAGATCACGGTGTTGAGTATGACAATCAAAAAGAAGCAAGCAGTCCACATGGATGAATGTTAGAAGTTGTGGATGATGATAAGATGTTGATGATCTTATTTTTCTATTTTTTTGTTGGTTTAGGGTCTTCATTTACATTAGGAAGTGGGTCTACGAAGAGGAATGTTAGGGATTATGGTTTAGATAAATGTTGATTTAGTCCAAATGTTTAGGACAACAATCAAGTCCACATGTTTAGGACTTTTGCATACAAATCCCTAGCTTTGCCTATAAATAGACCACTACCCCTATTGTATTTCTTAAGCTTAATGAATACAATATGAACTTTTCTCTAATTGTAGCATTAAGCTCTTCATTTTCTACTCATTCAAGTATAATTTCCTAAGAGTAGTAACCCCTCTTAATTCTCACCTTGTGGAGACCCTCTCTTGTATGTAGCTGAATTATGGGTTGTCGTGCCCCCTCTCAATTCTTATCTCATAATGACCCCCCCCCCCCTCGATTCTAACGTCACAGAGACATTACTTGTGGGTAACCGATTTACGAGTAGTTGTGACCCTACTACCTCACAAGAACATACACTATATTTGTCTGTAGTCAATTGAAACGGTGACTATGCCCCATTCTAATTTTTTTGTTCTTTAAAAAAAAATCCAAAATGCATAAGTGTTTTGTTTATTTGTACCTGATTGAAGACTGGTTATGCCCCCTACAAGTTATCACTTTGTTTATCTCTCTTTATATATAGCCAATTGAGGGTGTCTGTGACCCATACTACCTCACAAGAACACACACTATATTTGTTTGTACTCAATTGCAAGGGTTACTATGGCCCATATCTAAAAAAGTCCATATTGTGGAAACACTCTCTCATTTGTAGCCAATTGAGGGTAGTTGTGACTCATACAAATTTTCTATCTCAAAAGAACACTCTTTTTATTTGTAGCTAATTTAAGGGTGACTGCGACCCATTCTAATTTTCTACCTTGTGGAATTTAATATGTATAGTCAATTAAAGGGTAACTGTGACCCATACCAATTTTACACATCGTGGAAATACTATATTTACAAGTAGCCATTTAAAGGCTAATTGTGACCCCTACAAATTACATACTTTGTGTATTTGTCTTCATATATGACCGATTGAAGGATGGTTTTGCGATCCTTACAAATTTTCTATATCTCTACATTCTTCCATATGTATCCAATTAAAGGGTGACTACAACCAATAAAGTTTTTTTCATTTTGTGGAAACAACTCTATTTTCATGTAGCTAGTTAGAGGGTGACTGAGGCCCATACTTTCGTTTTCACAATAAAAAATGAATAAGATAAAGTTTACCAAAGGACTCCCTCGATTGAATATTTTATAGGTAGCTCAAATATATTGTGAATTTGTTTTATCACTGGTACCATGGATGTGAGCATGAGTGACATTTTGATTCTTTTTTTACTCCTACGTTTCGTTTGCACAACCTCTACAGGTTCTCAATCCAACGAAGACTTTCTCACATATTGCCATGACTGCCATCGCGGGTTTTCAATCATGTCCCTCATTCCCTAATATATTTGTCAAGGTGGTGTTCATACATTTTAGACATGATGGGAAATTAATTTTTCTCTTTTTTGTTTAACAAGAAATTATGTATACCATATTTAGTCCAACAAAAAGAATATATTCAGGTAAAACAAATTGACCGCTCAAGGCACAATATGCAAGTGCTTCAAATGGAGGATCCTGGAATAACTTTGGTGTTCAATGTCAGTATATCTACCGAGCTTGGAGCTATGATCACAATTGGATTTGAGTATTTTATTTATCATGAAACCCGATATATGGTGATCTTTCAATTTTGTGATCCTTCGGGGCTTATAAATCTCATGTATGTAGATTCATCTGTCAAAGGTATCAAGATACCAAATACGAAAAATTAAAAACAAATAAGAAGTGCCATGCATGATTATTGATTATTTTTACTTTAAAAACTTCATTGTCATTTATTTCGTTCTTAAATTTCAATTGTTTCTAAGGAAAAAAGTGACAAATTTTATGATTTAAGCATATTCATAACCATGTAGATTGTAAGCTTTTTTTTGGCCAAAAGGTCTAATAAGTGCTTTAACTTGGTTCAAATGAAGGTTATTAGTGTTTTTTAAACTTTGTTTAAATAACTTTATTGGTTGAACCAATATAATCTCACTGAAAAAATAAATCACCTTATGAAAGGTAATTTCATGTTGTCCTATTTTTTAAGGCAAACTTTTGCTAAATGAATGTGAAAAATCTTAGAAATTAATGAATGACATTTGTTAGAAAAGAATTATGATTCTGGATTTAAAAAGAAGTTGTTACAGAGAGACAATATACAATTACCTGATATTGTGCAACAATTCTGGCAAAATATGTCAAATGCATATTTTATACATACATACGTTTTGCACCCATATATAGTCAATTGAAGGGTGGCTACGACCCATAAATTTTTGGCACTTCGTTTAAACAACTCTATTTATATGTAGCTAGTTAGGAGGGGGACTGAGGTCCATACTTTTTTATTTTATAAAAAAAATGAAATAAAGTAATGAATGAGATAAAGTATACAAAAGGACTACTTTAATTGAAGTATTTTTAGGTAGCTCAAACATACTGTGAATTTTTTTATCACTCCTATCATGGTGTCGGATGATACTTTTATTTTTTTTCTTCCTAATATTTATTTGGACCGCCTATAAAGTTTTTCAATCGAACGAGGATTTTATGTTCTCACCTATTGTCATGACTACCCCTGCAAGTTTTCAATCATGTCTCTCATTCCCTAATATATTTGTCTAGGTGGTCTTCATACATTTAGACCTGATGGGAAATTATTTTGTTTTCTTTTTCTTTAACAAGAAGTGATGTATATCATATTTAGTCCAACAAAAAGAATATATTTAGATAAAAAAATGAACCAGTCAAGGCACAATATGCAAAGTGCTGCAAATGGAGGATCCTTGAATAACTTTTGTGTTCAATGTCAGTATGTCTACTGAGCTTGGAGCTATGATCACAATTGGATTTGAGTATTTTATCTATCATGAAACCCAATCTATGATGATCTTTCAATTTTGTGATCCTTCGGGGCTTATAAATCGCATGTATGTAGATTCATCTATCAAAGGTATCAAGATACCAAATACGAAAAATAAAAATTAAAAACAAATCAGAAGTGTCATGCATGATTATTGATTATTTTTATTTTAAAAACTTCAATGCCATTTATTTCGTTCTTAAATTTCAATTGTTTCTAAGGAAAAAATGTCAAAATTTATGATATAAGCATATTCATCACCATGTAGATTTTAAGTTTTGTTTTTTGCCAAAAGGTTTAATAATTGCTTATACTTGGTTCAAATGAAGGTTATCAGTTTTTTTAAAACCCTGTTTAAATAACTTTCGTGGTTGAACCAATATAATCTCATTGAAAAAGTAAATCACCTTATGAAAGGTAATTTCATGTTGTCCTATTTTTTAAGGCCAAATATTTCTAAATGAATGTGAAAAATCTTAGAAATTAATGAATGACATTTGTTAGAAAAAAAAATTATTCTGGATTTAAAAAGAAGTTGTTACACAGAGAGAATATACAATTACATGATATTGTCCAACAATTCTGGCAAATATGTGAAATGCATATTTTATACATACAAATGTTTTGCACCCATATATAGCCAATTGAAGGGGGCCTGCGACCCATAAAATTTGTGCACTTCATTTAAACAACTCTATTTATATGTAGCTAGTTAGAGGGTGACTAATACTCATACCTTTTTATTTTATAAAAAAATGCAATAAAGTAATGAATGAGATAAAGTATACAAAAGGACTACCTTGATTGAAGTATATTTAGGTAGCTCAAACATACTGTGAATTTTTTTTATCACTCCTATCATGGTGTCGAATGAGACTTTTATTTTTTTTCTTCCTAATATTTATTTGGACTGCCTATGAATTTTTTCAATCGAACGAGGATTTTATGTTCTCACCTATTGTCATGACTACCCCTGCAAGTTTTCAATAATGCCCCTCATTCCCTAATTGTTTTCTCTATCTGTCCTTCATAGGTTTAAGACCTAATGAGAAAATATTATTTTTCCCTATTTCGTTTTAACAATAAATGACATCTATTACATTTAGTCGAGTAACACTAATACATTCAGATCAAGAATTGGCTGATGCAAGTGCTGCAAATGGATGATACTAGAATAGTTTTGATATTTAATGTCAGTATGGTGACCGAGCTTGGAGCTATGATCGCAATTGGATTTGAGTCATTTATTCATCATGCAATCCGATCTATGACGATCTTTCAGTTTTGTGCTTCTTCTGGGCTTGTAAATTTCGTGTGTATAGGTCCATCGTGTTAAGGGTATCAAGATACAAAAAATAAATATAAAAAATAAATAAAAAAATAAAAAGATATGTCATGCATGATTATTGATTAATTTTTATTTTGAAAACTTCAATGTCATTTATTTCGTTCTTAAATTTCAATTGTTTCTAAGGAAACAAATATCAAAATTTATGATCTAAGCAAATTCATCACCATGTAGATTGTATTTCCCCCCCCCCCCCCCCCCCCCCCACCCCACCCCACCCCCACACACAAAAAAAAAAAAAAGGTTTAATAAGTGTTTCTACTTGATTCAAATGAAGGTTAATATTAATTCTTTTAACCCTCTTTAAATAACTTGCTTGGTTGAACCACTATAACCTCACTTAAAAAATCACCTTATGAAATGTAATTTTACGATATCCTTTTTTTAGGCCAAATATTTTTAAATGAATATGAAACTTTTATAAAGTAATGAGTATTTCATAGAAAGAATTATGACTGTGGTTTAAAAAAGGAAGGTATTACATGAGAAAATATATAATTAGCTGATATTTTCCAACAACTCTAACGAAATATGTAAAGTGTATGTCTTATCCATACAAACATTTTGGGGATAAAACATATATGCTAAATAGGATAGTCTAAAATTGTGTGTAGGTTTTGTTATAAGGGTAGGTTTCAATGATAGGCTCCCGATTGGTGGTTTCTTCACCCCATCATAGGGATCACAAGACCTTCCAATCGAGTGGAGTTTTTCAGAGTCGTATCAGCTGCCCAGCAGCTCTGACCGTTTCTCCTACTAAATCTCTGGGGCTCCTAGTTGTCGTGGGCTTTAGGCATTTTGAAAATTGTTACTAAAAGTGGTGTGTCTGCAAACTCATGCATTAAAAACAAATGAAGATAAAAAAATTTATTTATAATACAAAAACTCTAGACCTACACAAAAGCAAAACAAAGTTAGAACAATTAATAGTCCCCCTCCGAGAAAATCTCTGTTAAATTCTATGGTTTCTTTAACATTTTCTTATTCTAGCTCTCTACTTCTAGAGATTAGGTTTCACCCCCTGTTTTTTAGATGTTAAGATGAAAGAATTGAGGTCAGAGCAATTTAGGGTTGTTATAGCCCTTAATGGTCTGGGAGAGGTATATGACCCAAGGTACGCAGATTTGTATGTGCATTTTCAACAATCAGGGGAAGCCTGCATTTTCCCTGCCCAGGTGAATGCTGACATGCATTTCCCATTTCAGAGGATTTGGATGCTCACTTTAGGTTTTTGAACAACCTTTTTGCGGTGGAAGTGGATATTCTGGTTTTTGTTCTTTTACTAAGGGGGTGTACATTGGAGGCATGCTATTGACGATTTGTCCTGGCACACCAAACATGTTTGATGATTTTTATCATTTTCATCATAACCAATATTTTTGGCCGCTTTAGTCTATCGACGAAACCTCTTAGTCAACCTTTTTATTGAAGGGTGTTCGATAGGTTATTCCTCTCTCTAGCCATGGGGTAAATTTTGAACTCTTTTTTCCTATTTTATTTTTGAAGGTTCATGGGGCCCTAGGACCTTAATCTCTTTTCTAAATAGACTCTACCTCACCTTTCTACTAAGGATGTCTCAAATAGGGAAAAGTAGGGATTTCCTTGATGATTTCACTTGTTCTAGGGACAGGATGTGACCATCATTGCTGCATCGAGGCAAGCCAATGTCCATTGTGATGATGGGTATAGTCATTCTAAGGTGTTCTTTCCTGGGGAGTATTTTGAGATATTGTGGCTTAACAAGCCTACCCGATTGAGTGCTCATGGGCTTTGAGACCCCATTGAGATTTTGAGGGGGTACTCGGATCCCCCAACAACGAATAGCCAGGGTGCTCAGGCATGGCCTAAATGTCAGCCATAGACAACCTGGAGAATTACCCGTAACAATCACAATTAGCTCAAAACTCAATGGGCAAAACTACCATCTTTAGGCAAGGCTTATGCAAATCGCAATAGGAGGTAGAGGATGGTTACAACACCTTACGTGGGAACCTGAACCCCCGGCCAGAACTGAACCAGACTATCAAAAATGGAGACAGGATGATTTAATTGTGTTTTCATGGATCATACAGAACGTGGAATCAAGGTTAGCCAACAATGTGGCTCACTATCCTACCTCACGAGATTTGTGGACAACATTGCATGTAACCAACGATAGTGGCAAGGATTCACTATAAGTTTTCGATATCCACAACAAAGCAGAAAAAATGATAAAAGGCGGTATTATCATGGAAAAATTATGTCTGGCTATGCAGTCACTTTGGGGGGAAATAGAAGCCCGAAGGCTGGACCTCATAAGATGTATTGAGGACATCGCAACATACAACAGAATCTGGAATGAGACCACGCTCTACCACTTTTTGGGAGGAGTCAACCCGAGGTTTAACGGGATTAAACGGGACATCCTGAGGGAAGAACTCATGGTTTGACGGAATTCAACGGGACATGCTCTCAGTCGAAGCTGCTTATGCCTCGGTGAGGAAGGAGGTCGCCCGACTCAAAATTTTAGGAGCGCCAACCAATGGTAATTATGCATCATCGAGCATTGGGGACGAGTTAGTTTGTGACAGTCGAGCAACTACAAGCCGAAGGAGTAGCAAACACAACCATGAAATTCAATCGGCCAGGACAAAGACGGTCAGATACGGTCGGAACAACCAGAGGATCCACATCCCAAAACGACAAAAACAAATTAAAATGTACTCACTGTGGCAAGAACCGACATATGAAGGAGGTATGTTTCCGTTTGGTCGGATATCCCGATTGGTGGGGCGAGAGCCACAAGGAGAAGGAACGGAGTCGTGCCACGATACGCAGCCCTACGACCACCAGCACCCACGATGGCAACGAGGACTCGACACACCCAGCAGGAATCCCTCGTCGGAATCCTCCTCGGCCACTCCCAACAACTAAAGGGGACCCTCGCTTCGTCGGAGTCGTAGGGAGTAGCGGCGAAAACCTTAGTCGATCCGACGAAAACCCTATGCGTGGAGAAGACCGAAGAGAAATGGAGAGGATCTGCCAAGGAGAATGAAGTGGGAGTGAATGTGGCGCTTCACGTAAAGGGATTTAGAATTTGCATCCAAGTCCTTTTTCTTAAAACCCTAGCTATTTTAGACCGAAAGTTATGAAAAGTAACGAAATGGCCCAAAATTATTTTAGTTAAGTCCCTAACATTTGACACGTGCATATTCACTCCTTAATAAAGACATATTTAAAAATCACAAGTGGATTTTCGACTGTGGTACAACCGACACTATGGCGTATGATGCATGTGATCTTAGGAATATTGTGAAGTCTCAGATTAAATATATTAATACTGCAAATGGGGCGAAGGCCCAAGTGACGGGATTTGGAACAATAGAAATTTCTCCAACCTTGAGGAAATCAAATGGTCTACTAGTTCCAAAGCTCTCGAATAAAATATTGTCGGTATCACATGTCACTAAGGAAATGAATTATACTATGGTGATGAATCCGAATTTTTGCATAATGCAGGATATCCAAACAGGGGTAATTATTGGGTGTGGCACTCAACGTGATGGTTCGTACTACGTTGATGAAGTGGCTCAACAAGATTCAGTGTTGCTTGCTCATAGAACTTCAGAACGAGAGGTTTGACTATGGCATAGGAGATTTGGTCATCCATCCTCGGGTTATCTAAAACTTTTATTTCCTAAGTCATTTTTGAATAAAAGCAATAATTTTTTTTGTGAAACATGTATTTTTACAAAAAGTCATAGACAAACGTTTAAGCCAAATAGTACTCGTATGAATTCCATCATTTCCTTAGTACATTCGGATGTGTGAGGTCCATCACCTATATCTGGGGGTCAAGGTCTTAGATATTTTGTGTTGTTTGTCGATGATTTCACTCGTATAACGTGGGTGTATTTTTTAAAACAAAAATCTGAAGTGTATGACAAGTTCACTCATTTCTTCCTAATGATCCAAAACCAGTTTCAGAAAAACATTCAAGTACTTAGGTATGATAAGGGGGGATTTGTCAATCAACATATGAAAATTTTCTTTTCAGAAAAATGAATTATTCACCAAACCTCTTGCCCACACACTCTAGAACAAAATCGTGTGGCCGAAAGGAAAAATCGCATTCTCCTTGAAATGACAAGATCCCTACTTATTGAGTCTAAAGTACCAAAAACTTCTGGCATGAAGTTGATGTCATGGCAACATATCTCATGAATTGTCTCCCTACAAAAATAATAAACCTCAAAACACCGATAGATATTCTCTCTGAAATTACCAAAGTGCCCCCAACACTCAGTCTAACTCCTCGGGTCTTTGGATGCTCTGTATTCGTACACATACCTAAAACTGACCGCACCAAATTTGATCCATGTTCAGTCAAGTGTGTGTTTGTAGGATATGGAGTTAATCAGAAAGGGTATCGGTGTTATGATCCTAAAACTCGTCACATGTTCATCACAATGAACTGTGATTTCATTGAAACATAGTATTTCTATCACCAATCCAGTGTTCAAGGGGAAGGGGGTCTTACAGTAGATCCACTGAATTGGGTATGTATCCTAACATCTCCTATGATAGAGAAAGTCTATCCTATGATGGTCCAACAGAGACGGTGATTCAAACTACCAGGCCAACATCTGATACGCCAGTAATGACCAGTGAACTAAGGGTCACAACTAATATTCCACCGTTTGAGGTATCTGAGGTAAGCCCAGTAAGCCCATCTGAACCTCAAAATGAAGTTATTCTGGTTGAAGAATCAGAAGAACAAGATGAGGTAATGACTAGGGAAACAAATCACCTACAATAGAGAATCGAGGGTGGTCGCCTAAGAGGTACACACCGGATAGGGAGTCAGGAAAATCCAGGTATCCGGTGGAAAATGCAGTAAGGGGAGGTTAAGTAAGGAAGCAAAGGCATTTACAATGTCTATTCTCACAGAAGAAGTTCTAAGTACAATCAAAGAGGCTCAACAATGCAAGAATTGGCAACGAGCGATGGATGTTGAAATGAAGATACTAGAAAGGAATAAGACATGGGAGATTTGCAGGTTACCGGTTGGAAAGAAACCAGTAGGTTGTAGGTGGGTGTATACTATCAAATACAAGCAAGACCGGTCCATTGATAGATACAAAGTGAGATTGGTGGCAAAGGATACATTCAGACATACATGATTGACTATTTCGAGACATTCTCGCTTGTAGCCAAGATAGACACAATCAGTGTATTGTTGCCTATAGCTGCAAATAAAGATTGACCCCTCCACCAGTTCGATGTGAAGAATGCATTTCTTCACGGAGACCTTGAAGAAGTGTATATGGAAGTCCCACCAGGATACATAAATGAAATTCATGAAGAAAAGGTGTGTCGACTGAAAAATGCACTCTATGGTCTGAAACAATCTCCTCGGACATGGTTTGAGAGGTTCACTATAGCCATGAAGAAATCTGGGCATAAGCAACTCAGATCACACCTTATTTCTTTAAAAAAACAGGAGCTCTAATAACATGTTTGATCATTTATGTCGATGACATGATTATCACATGGAATGATATAGAAGAAATGCACATGCTCAAAAGGAACTTGTTTGAAGAATTCAAAATGAAGGATCTCAGGAATTTTAAATACTTGCTTGGAATCGATGTGCTAAGATTAAGAGAATGGATCTTTATATCTCAAAGGAAGTATACTATGGATTTCTTGACAGAGACAGGAATGTTGGAATGCAAACCAGCTGGAACTCCAATGGGAGTAAATCATGGTCTACAACTATCAGAAGGAGCGAGACCAGCAGATAAAGAACGATATCAAAGGCTAGTGGACAAACTTATATATATGTCACATACTCGATCGAATATAGCTTATGCGGTAGGAATAGTAAATCAGTTTATGCATCAACCTCAAGTTGATCACATAGAGACGCACATGAGGATTATGAGGTATTTGAAGGGCACCTGAGGGCATGGAGTTTTGTTTAGTAGAAATGGTCATCTGGAAATACAAGGGTACACAGATGCTGACTGGGCAGACAACCATGTTGATCGAAGATCCACATCCGGATATTTTACCTTTATTGGTGGTAATCTGATAACCTAAGAGAAGGAAAAAAAACAAAGGTGGTGACCCTCTCAAGTGCAGAAGCAGAGTTTCGTGGGATATCTAGGGGATTTTCAGAAATACTGTGGCTAAGAAAACTAATGACAGAAATTAGTTTTCCACCAACAGAATCATGTGAGCTACTATGTGACAATAAAGCAGCAATCAGTATTTCAAAAATATCCAGTTCAACACGACCGAACCAAGCATATTGAGGTATACAAACACTTCATAAAAGAAAACCTCAAAGATGGAAACGTCAAACTGCCATTTGTTCGCTCTGAGTACCAATTAGAAGTTATACTCACCAAAGAAATGAACTCAGAGGAATTAAATGAAGTGCTGAGCAAGCTGAGCATCAGAGACCCGACTACTCAACGTTAGGGGGAGTGTCATAATAAATGAGTCAATAAGTCAACAAAGTGTCAAAGTAAGGAAATATTGTCAAAAGTAAAATAGTAATGTTGACAATCTATGGGCAAATGTAATAATTTCTGCAGCTACTAAATAGTTAGGCAAAGTTGTATAAGTATACATGTATGGCTGAGCTAAAAATGCAATGAAATGTAATTCCAGAAATGAGAGAAACAAATTTGTATTACTTGTGTTAACAGTGTGTAGCAAAAAAGCCTCCACGTTTGCCTTATGGTGCATCTGTATTGTTCAAAAAAGAACGAATACACCATGGCAAGTTAAAGATTGGAATCACATCCCAAAGGAACCAATAGACTATGAAGAAAAAAATGCTCGAGGTGGTACTAGTAAGTGACTTCTGAAGATATACTGTACTCATATTTATTTTATTATAAGTTGTGTCAACATTTGTATTGACACTAAATTTGGTTATATATAAGAAAAATGTGTTGTTCCAAATGATAATAACTTGAAAAAGCCGATTGTTTGTGCCCTAAGAGATAAGGACAGAAAGTATCGGGCAAATTTGAAGCGCCTCTATTTTGATAAGTATAGTACCAATGAAGAGCGTTTGATGCATTGTCATGTTGATGTTGTTAAAGAAGACTGGGTATATTTGGTGAATTGGTTTAGTTCTACAGAGTTCAAGGTAGTATAAATGTCATATACACTACAAGAATCAGTGGCAACAGCGACAGAGATTTTGTGTTGACGCTAAGAATTGATGTGGAATGTATGTATATTGTGTCAGTCGTTTTTGTTGTCGTTATTATTACTTATTAGACACAATATGTTTTCCACCGTTATAAGATACTTTTAGTGTTATGTTTTGCCGTCACTTTATTTTTTACATGGATGAATGTGTAATGACGACCAAAATTTGATGTTAAATGACTCCTTCAGTAGCAAATAATTTTTCCGTTGTAAATGTACATATTCAAATGCTAAAAGTTTTGTCGTAAATATAGTGATAACAACAACGGATGTATGCTGTAACTAATCAATTTTGTCGTCGTTAAAACATAAGTACTAGAAAAATGTAAGAATAAGTTTACGTGTCAATATATTGTTGACATTAGTGTAGTCATTCACTAACAGATTCAATAGTTTTTGTAAAATAGTTTATTTAGTGACGACTATTGTTGATGTCAATAATCCACAAACAACTATGGCATATTGTCGACTAACATTAGTCGTTGTCGTCACTAAATGTTAAGAACCCCCACCAAACCGATAGAACCGCCACTAAACCGAATTGAACCACAATTTAATGTAAAAAAAAAAACTAGACCTAATTCTAAAAAACTTAACCTAATTTACTATCACTTCTTCTCTTTGTAACACAACTCACGCCTCCACACAGGTTCAGCTTTCTTCGTCTTCAGTTCTGTGTACAGCTCCCGTTCGTCTTCATCCTCACTTCGTTCTTCTTCCCGTTCGGATTCGTCCTGCGTTCTGCTTCTTCGGTCTCTCCTCTCCAGGTACAATTCTCTTCCTACGTTCAGCTTCATCCTCGTCCTCGTCGCCGCATCGTCCTCGTCCTCGTCGCCGCATCGTCCTTCGCCTCGTCCTACGAACCCTTAGCTCGCAGCAAGGCCGTAAGCTCATGTTCGATCTGCTGTTCTCGCTCAAATCGTTGACCGTAAAGATGGATCCGACTAGGTAACACTTGCAGATCCTATAGTAGATTTGGTGAGGACATTTATAGCTTCGATTCAATTGATGTCCTACATTTAATCTATCTTCTACTGATCCGAGTATGATTCGACTTATATGCAAACTTAGGGATTAATTATTTTTGTTTCATGATTGTATGATTGTATCTGCTTAGATAGATTCATTCGCGGAATCCTAACCATTCGAGGACACCGAACTAGAACAATATATTGTGCAGAATAGGTACAAACTGAATGTACATTCTTAGGTTATGTTGTAGCAAGAGTGTATGTAAAACATTTTTCTAGTTGATTATTTGCTATGTATGGTGGAATATTCTCAAATTATGTCATTTCTTCTTAATCATTTGAACAATCAAAATTCCTAGTGTAATCCACTTATATCACATAAAGATATTCAAAGCTTTAGATATATGATTCACAATCAGCTATTTGGTTAATCAGGTTTGCTTGGCTCTAGTTTAATTGAAGGATATGGAAGAATTTGATCCTTTTCTAATGAGTTCAAGCCAATCCCTGACCCCTAGAAGTTACAAAGATGATGTTGAATCAAATTTAGCTGAATTCTGCAAGGTATTATAAACATGAGCATAATATCTGACTTTATCATTTGAGTTTGAGTTATCATTTCATTTGAGCGTGGTTGCTTGCACTTATCACTAAATGTACTCATGAAGACTCAAAGTGTTGATGTACGCATGAACTGTATAGGTCTGTTAACTTTCTTAAGATATTTCATTTTTTTGTTTGTAGGTAAAAAGCACTAACGTTACTAAGCAGGTCCAGTTTCTATACTTGATCTTCATAATTTTTCAGCATCTCGATACTTATCTAATGTTGGTAAGTAATCAAGCTTTTCATTGATTTCTAGTTTCCTTCTAAACTTGTCATCACTCCTATAAGCCTTTTGATCAGCACTTTGATTTTTTTTTTCAAAACACTTTGGAAAATCATATAGCCATAGGAATTAATGAAATGATATACTCATGGGCCCCATCTGTTGATTCATGTTGGTAGAATTTCTTATTTTGAAGTTCCATCAAAAGATTGATTCAGTGTTGTTTTATGTCCATTCCATTTTTACCGCTCAATTACTAATAGTTAACTGTATCAGTGAGTTGGCCAAAAAAAAAACTGTATCAGTGAGAAGCTTAAAAATATTGTCTTGAATAAAAGCTCTTTGACCATAATGTTGTGATGTTTGAACTAGTGCTTAAAAATCTTGTCTTGAATTAGTGTTTGAACTATTGTGTTGAGGTGTCTTGTGTTATGCCTTGGTTAAATTATCGTGTTAAGATGTCTACTGTTATGTAGGGTGTTCTAGATTATTGTGTTAAATGATTTTGTTATTGTACTTATTGCGTTTCCTTTCTATATGATCACATGATATTGTTGAAGCTTGTAAGGGATCGTGAATTAGAGACGGAGATGAAGTTCGTAGTTCCGACATTCTGAATTCACAACCATCTCAAGTATAAAAACATATTAGTTTTAGGTCTTCATCTGATTTAGAAAACTATGTATTTACGTTCAAAATTATTATAAGTTTGTAGTTTGGATGATTATTAAGATGTATATATATACTTGGATAAATAATATATTATATTTTTTAAAATGTATTGCGTACGTAGTTGATATCATATAGCAATAACTAGATAATTAATAAAAACACATCACAAAAGTTTGCCTTTAACAATGATTAGTGGTTGTTGACACAAAAAACTTATGTTTAGCAGCGACATAAACTGATATTACTGGTTGTTATCACTAAAAACATGTATTTAGCAGCAACATTACCTGACAGTATCAAATGCTTTTAATGATGGGTTTGTAGTCACTAGTCACTAAATACACGTATTAACAACAAGTTAATGAACGTTGTTTCGAATAAAAAACAACCGCCCAAAGTCAATGCTAAAAATGCAATTCAACGGTGAATTATTTTCATCAGTAAAACTCATCTATAACATCAACAATATGTTGTCTCTTTTGAACTGTCTTCAACAACAACGAATGTCGCTGTAAAAGATAAATAGGGAGTGTCATTCTAACAACGGCAAACTTTTTACAACGGCAAATTGCCGTAGGTATAACCTTTAACGACGGGGGCTACCGGCACGAAAATTTTGTTGACGCTAAAAGTTAACAACGGTATTTATGCATTTAGCAACGATTTTTTACCGACGTTGATTCTAAAGTTTCTTGTAGTGTATATTCACATTTTTTTTTATATATTGAATAGGTTAGCTTAACTACAAATTTCCCAAAATGATAACTTCATATTTATCTGGTTCTCTAACTTCATATTTATTTGTTTTTCTAGATGATTAGCGAATGAAATAAGAGAAACGAGTCTCACCAGGTTATTCGTCATACATTTAGTAGGGTAAGCTTTGCGAAGCGAGCACGGTGAGTTAACAATAATAAACAAATATGATTAAAGGGGTAAATTACCTCAACAGTTACTTATGTTGACACATGTGACTGAACAATTGAAACTTGTGCTGAATAATTACTTATGTTTCACAATGTGTGAACAATTTAAAAACAAATATGCGAAAAAATTACTAAAATACTCTTCCACTGTTCTTCATCTTTATCTTCATGTTCTTTATCTTCAATCTCTACTTCCTAGATTCAAACCCGAAATCTAATTTCGAACTCAAATTTGCGTTTCTAGGTTCGAATCGAACTCAGACATGCAAAAACTGAACCCAAATATGCAATTTTGGGTTCAGTTCGAACTCAGATATGCATTTCTCGATTCGATTTGAACCCAGATCTGCACTTTTGGGTTCGATTCGAACTCATTTGCGCAAATCTGAGTTCGCAATTAAATTTCGAATATGAAGAACGTAAGAAACACAAGATAAAAGGGAAGGGTCAAATCGTCATTTTTATGATCATTTAATCACATTTGTCAAACATATGTGACTGCACATAACACGTTTAACATAAAAGTCACATTTTTTAAACATACATGATCGTTTATCTATACAAAAATACATTAGTGACCATTTAGTCACATAGCGTCAACATAAATGACTGGTGAGGTTGTTTGCCCATGATTAAATGTGCATGTGGAACGGGTTGCATCTGAAATATGATTTTACAAGTAACAGATTGAGAAAAACAACGGTGTTCATCAGGGGGAGTATCACATGTTTCTTAAAAATCATCTTAACAAAAATGGTAAGCCTATTGATGAGAAGTCAAAGTATTTCATGGTATGCCTAATGTTTGTTCATCTTAAAACTGGTTCATGTATATCATACATTTCGATGTTGCCGGTTTTTAGGACCAAGTGGAAGAGATGTCTGCTTAAGCTGAAGGTGAGGAGGATCTGCCTGTCAACAAAGATGCTTTGTACGAGGAAGTTAGAATGTCGAAGAGGCGTAGAATCCATCTATCCAAGTTTGCAAGAGTAATGGATAGTGTACAACTGAAACAGGTCAGAGCTGAAGCATTGGAGTTATGTGCAATCGCTGAAGAAAGTGCATGGAAAACGGACAAAGCAACTCGACAGTTGTCTGAATTTCATGCAAGTATGCCCGTCATTTCAAAGGGATATGGCTATCATGCGAAAGGCTATGCAAGTAAATGGTCACCTTTAAGACAATTTTGAAATACAAAGTAAACTTTGATCTAATTTCAATGCGTCAATTTGGTTTAATTGACATACAAACATATGATACATTTGAAGAGCCTCCCATTTATGTTATGAATTGCAGATCTAAATGCCTAGAGTGTTGGTACATAATCTGAAGCAGTGACGTCTTTTGTTGGGTTCTATGTTTTGATAACCATTCCTTGATTCTGTGTAACATACTAAGTATTAGATAGGACATGTTTTAGAATATATGTGTCCGTACGTTGGATTGCCATCTATGTATGCTTTTGTGGAATTACAGATATATATGTGTCCGTACGTTGGATGCATATGTAATTGATGAACGGTGATTTGGTAGTGGAAAAACCTTGGTTATGGAATTGGTTATGTTTATACAGGGGTGGTTAATATTTTTGTTGTTTAATGGCGGCAAATTAGGTTGGTAAAATATACATCCAGGAGAAAAAGATGGAACTCATATAACGTATATCCATTTGAAAATAATTTTAATTGCAGCGATATATATTACTTGAAAACATGAGATTTCCTGTCCACGTATTCTGATGTGTACTACACAATTGACAGCGGCAAAAATTAGTACAACCAGGGTTGATTACAAAATGCAACACCTTTGGTTGAAATTGAAACATACATGTAATGGAGGATACATTATGAAAACAATACATACATTTTGATAGATGAATTGACAACATTAATGAATAAGTGATACAGAAAATAAGTGATGGATAACAAAAGACGTGGCGGTAATATAAGAATTAACACAACAGGGGTTTGATTCGATACCGCATCGAAAAGGTGGTTGACGCCTATTAATTGTAATTATCAACAACCTAGTTTGGCTGCAATAAAGGGGTGGGGTGGGGTGTGGCATTCTACCAGTGACAAACATTTTGCGATAGATAATTATCGTAGGTATAACCTGGAGCCACAGGGATTACCGAGACAAACATTTCGTTGTCACTAAAAGTTAGCATCGATATTTATGCATTTGCTGATGATTTTTTTTCTGATGCTAAATTTTTTTTTTTTTGTAGTACAATCATTGGTAGGAAAAAAATCTCTACTCGTGAGTGTCAGTCACGGTAGGTATATATATATATGCAACTTTTTTATATTTTAAATTGCAGTTAAGTTAAAATTTAACCAAGAAAATAATATGACATTCTAAGTTACAGAATAGTACGAAATCATTATAGTTATGACATTATTTAAAATACTCTCTACATTAATATTTACAAGATCTCTTGTTGTTTCCTTTTTTATCACATTTACTACATTTTTTTGTCGTGGTGTACTACTAGAATCCAATTCATTGTGAATTCTCACTTTCTTGCGCCCACGTTGAGAAATTAACATTTGTGAATCACATCTTACTGTTTGACCATTCTACTCTAGACACCAATATGACTCAAGTAGAGGGTGGAATTTAAGAAAGTGTTTTCTCATGTAGTAATCAACAACAAAATATGGATCAAGGTACGATTTCACATCCGTATTTTTGCATCGGATTGCTGTCATGACGTGTTTACATGGTCGTCCAAACAACGTCCATTCACCGTACTCACATGACATTTGTGGCAAGTTTACACGATAGGGGTTACCAAAACGTGTTCTTACTTTGTACTCTTGTTTGTACGAGTAAGTGTTCGTTTGAAAAGGATGAGATGCCTCTTTAGTGGCCGCCGCCAATAACTGTCTCACTTTCTTACGAAAGTTGTTTTCCATCGATACCTCATTTTCATATTGGTCCCTATAGTCGAAAAAATATGTATGCAAACTTTCAAATGTAAACCAATGCTATTACGAGTAATGACCAATATCCTTTCAAAACCTTGTTGAAGACGTTTGTCATATTTCTTGCCATTACTCTGTATCTATGTCCACAATCATACACTTGAGACCATAGGTTGAAATCCCCACAATTGACTAACCATCGACAAAATTGGCCCTCGTTAACACTGTTGAATAATTTTAACAACCTATTGAATTATTTTATTGATGTTGTCCATGCCATTTCGGAGAATTTCTTCCTCAATTTTTTTATCCTTAAAATTTTGATTCAAGTTGTTGGCCAAGTGACAAGCACAATATGTATGGAGCCCCTAAGGTTCTGAAAAAGCAGTCGCAACAACCCTTTTAAAAGATGTATGGCGATTATATATTATACACACCTGACAATGATCCATCGCCACATTTTGGCGCATACGCACTAAAAACCATGTTTAACTCTCTATACTCTCAGAGTTTGTAAAGGCGAGGTACAGTGGAAAAATTGATTATCAACATCGTATGCCACTCCCACAACTAACTTTATGGTGTACTTTCCGTACAAATGTGCGTCATCGATGTACATTAATGGTTGACAATGTGTTAAACCTTTAATTGATGGTCTGTAATCCCATAACCATTTTCAATGTTAGTTTTTGTACTAGAATTTCTTCTTGTATTTTACTGATATAATTGTGTGTGTGTGTATATATATATATATATATATATATATAAGGAAACTAGGCGAAAACAAACTATTAGGTAATAAGTAACCTACAAGAAAATATATCATAACACCCCCTCAAGTTGGAGTAGATATATTAATCATGCCTAACATGTTACAAAGATATTCAATTTGATTACCATTTAAAGCTTTAGAGAATAAAATATGTTAATTGTTTGTTTGTCTTCACATATCTTGTAGAAATCAAATGTTCTAGAATCTTCTCTCGAAGAAAGTAAGAGTCAACTTCAATATGTTTCATTCTTTCATGGTACACTAGATTTGAGGCATTATGAAGAGTAACTTGATTATCACACCAAAATTTAGCTGGTAATATCAACTTCTTCCAATAGAAGATATATCCACATAACTTCACACGTGGACTGTGCCATGGTTCTGTACTCTTCACTGGATCTTGCAACCACACTTTGTTTCTTACTTCTCCAGGATACGAAATTTACACCCACAAAAACATAGTAACTTGTGATGGACCTTCTATCAGTCTTAAATCCATCTGCAAAATAATCAATACGCGCATGTTCACTATTCTTGTACAACACACCAATTCTTGGAGCTCCTTTCAAGTAACATATAATTTGCTCCAAGGCTTCCCAATGTTTGACAGTTGGTGCAGAAATAAAGTAACTATGAACACTGACTACATAGACAATATCTAGAAGAGTGAATGTGAGACAATTCAATTTTCCAACCAACCTCCTGTACCTCTCAGGATCTTGAAATGAGCTAGTAGTTTCTTTCACACGATGCATGTTGGCAATCATTGGAGTACTACATGATTTCACTGCCATATTTCCAATTTATATAAGTAAATCAAGCACATATTCTCTTTGTGACAAAGATATGCCTTTCTTACTTCGCATGAATTCTACTCCTAGAAAATATTTCAACTAGCCCAAGGCTTTGGTGTTAAACGTGGTATGCAAGAATGACTGAAGAGATGATATTCCAACATAATCATCATCTGTAATGACAATATCACTAACATAAACGATAAGTAGAACACTTCCAGATGCTAATCTCATGTAGAAAACTAAATGGTCACATATGCTCTTATTCAACTCAATCTCATGTGTGACCTCACTAAACTTGTCGAAATAAGCACGATGACTCTATTTCAGACCATACAAAGATCTCTTCAAGTTAGAAACATTTCAATACTCCTCCTGAGCAAGAAATCTAGGTGGTTACTCCATATATACTTTTTCATTTAGATCACCCTGAAGAAACACATTCTTGGTATCCAATTGGTGTAATAACCAATTTCGAGAGGCGACTACAGATATAAAGATACGAACTTAAGTAAGTTTTACCACTGGAGATAAAGTGTTTGAATAGTCAACACCATACGTTTGGGTATATCCTGTGGTAAAAAGTTGTATTTTAAGTCTCACCATTGATCCGTTTGGATTAAATTTAACCGCAAATACCCACTTACAACCCATATCTTTCTTTCATTTAAGTAAATCCACAACCTCATAGGTGAGATTCTCATCTAGATTGTTGATCTCCCCAAGCATTGCTCTATGTTATCTCGGGTGACATAAAGCTTCTTTCTTTAACCGTATTTGGCATAGTGATAAAGTCAATTGAAGTAATCATGGAGCTACATAAATGTGACATGTGATTATAAGTGATATAATAGAACAGGAACTTTGGGAAGAGTGCACTAATGAATACCTTTGCGAAGAGCAATAGGAAGATTATCACCACCGACATCTAAGCGTTGATCAAATTGTGAAGGAGATGAATAATTTGAGTGAGGATTAGACAACAAAACTCGAACTTGCGATACATCAGTAGACTGTTCTCGCCTAGAATATTGACAAAACAGATCTCGGTGGGGGTTGGAACATACAAGTTGCTTGCTCTGCTAGGACATTATGTTGTTACTCAATCAGTGAAGTTACGACCCTATACACTAGTCATTCATCTGCCTTAACTTTATTTGGAGCAACATGTTGATACTGGAATGGAAGAATCTTCAAAAATGTCACATTAGTAGACACCAAATATCGATTAAGACTTAAGAATAACACTGATACACTTTCCGACGACGATAATATCCCAAGAATCCACATTTCAAGACTTTAGGATCTTACTTGGTTAGAGTAGGTCGCACCTCTCGAATAGAGTAGGTACACACAAATGTATGCGGTAGTCCTGGAAATAATGATTTATGTGGAAATAGAACATTATACAGGGCATCACCACTAAGCACCATAAATGGCATCCGATTAATCAAGATGCATGTTGTGGAAACTGCATCCGCTCTAATTACTTAGGAACCTTCATTTGAAACAAAAGAGTCTGAGTCGTCTTGAGTAGATGTCTATTTTTTTCAGCAACACCATTTGAGAGGGAGTGTCAACACAAGAAGACTAGTGAATAATTCCTTTTTGAAAAAAAAACTGAGCACCCTTGATTGGGGCTCAACGATCGGGACTCAATTGAAAAAGTTAAAAAATGTTAGATTGTAACGTGTTTGTTAAGTTTTATGTTATATTTATAATTTTCAAAACGTAATCTATGAAATCTGGATGAAAAAGTTAACGGAAGAGGCAGACTCAAACTTCGGGCAAACATGATGAAACAAAATTTTACGATTTAAACTTTATGGAGAAAATTAAAATTTGGCCCATCATTAGGAAACAACATGATATTTAACCTTAGTTTTGAAAGCGGGTTATTTTGGTACTTGGATTTCAAATAGGTATATTTTGAAAAAAATAAACTCTAATTTACTGTTAAATTGTGACATAAACCTGCCTTTTGTAAAATAGTTTACTATGTTTTTTATAGAAATTATTAGTTTAACAATTAAGAAATTTATAATTTGCTAGTTGAATTTCGATAACATTTTCACTTTGCTTAATTCATTTTAGAATTGTTTTTAAATGACACGGGACAACCATAATCGCATATCTATTATCATATAATAACAAAATAAATAGAGTTAACAAATTGAAAATTTATATATAATTAGTTAGCAACTTATTAAAAATAATAATAAAATAAATAGAGTTAACAAATTAAAATTTTATAAAAAAATGTTTAACCCATAAAACTTATGAAAACTAATAATTCATATAATTAAGAATATATAATTTATATGGCAGAAAAAATTGCAACTAGAATCCTCGTAGAGTTGCGCATGGGTGAATTTGGTCCGATCAAACCGTTTTTTTTACTATTTTGTCTCGGTACTTATATTTTCGGATTGGATTTTCTCCAAAAAAAAAAATCTGTATAGAGAAAAATAATCCGTCCATTTGCATTACAAATTTTTAGACTGATTTTTCTGTTGAAACTGAAAATCCAAAAAGTACGCATCCAAAACTAAAATAAGTATTTAAAACTAAATCAAAAAACAAAATAACTTTTTTTTTGGGCCAATTAAGTATCTCATCTCATTCCGAAGAAGAAAACCTCAAAGTTCAATTATAATTGGATATATGATAACAATAAACAACTCAAAGGGGTTGGGGGTGATGAAACCCAATCCAACGGACACAACCCCGCTAACATTTGCTTCGCTATCCAGTCCGCACAAGCGTTTGCAGATCTGGGGATATGCACCCACACGATTCGTTCAACCGAACTAGCCAACGAAATCGCGTTAGACAAAATGGTGTCTATCCTCCACGCGAAAACCTTCTCGAGAAGATGGTTGATAACGATTGTCGAGTCCGACTCGACGATGACATACTTCCACCCCCGAGCTACAGCTAACCGAACTGCTTGAGTAGTGCTTTAGCTTTCACCTCCTCGGTCGAGCCACCATCAACCATGCTTTGAGAGCCACCTCGCATAGCTCCTGTACTGTCCCTAGCTATGACACCAACGCCCCCTTGTCTCGATGTGCTGGACCAGGCACCATCGCAATTGATCTTGATGGCGCTGTGGTCCGGTCTGGTCCACTTGACAACGTTGCCCACGCTCGAAGATGAAGCAGGATGCCCTGTGCTAGCTGCTCTGTTCTGTAACACAGTCATCAGCTCCCCATTCGTTTTATGCAGCTCCTGCAGAATGATCTCCACATTTGGTTGCTTATCATCGAAGAGAAGCTTGCATCTCGATTCCAAACTGACCAGCACGTTATCATTGTTGGTGCCATCTCCTGTCCGCAGCAATCCTCTTGGCTCCGACGGTTTGCACGATGGTTGACAGCCATGCCTCCCCCTGATGCGATACCACGTCCAATATCCCTGTGTCCTCCAACCTGCACCAAACATTCCTAACCCACGGGCACCCGAAGAACAGATGTTCCCTCGTCTCCTCCATGTCACATGACTAGCACATCGGAGACAGGGGCACCCCTCTACGTGCCAGGTTAACTCGGGTAGGCAGTGTGTCTGTGGCAAGCTTCGGCATGAACGCCTTTATCTTCGGCCAGACTCGTGCATTCCAGATTGCTGGCCACACACTCGGCTGGTCGACAACTGGCAAGCGGTTTAAGTCGATTGATCTGCTGGTGCGATCCGAATGCAGCAAATGGTAAGCCGACCGAACAGACACCTCTCCATCAGAAGTATGAGGCCATCGCAATATATCACTACGTTGCACCAATGGGATCCCCACTTCCAGCGCTACTGCCACATCCTCCTGATGGACCGCCTCCCGCACCACATTCACGTCCCATTCTCTAGTTTGTGGATTGATCCACTGAACTAGCGACAGTGCAGATAGCAGTTGGTTCTGCGGATTCGGCCTCACCACGAAGCCTTCCCTCGATGGAACCCAAGGATCCTAGAAGGTTCTGATAGTTAGACTGTCCCTTATAGAACAGAATCCCTCCTTCCTAATGACGTTACGGCCTTCTAGCAAGCTCGTCCAAGCCCACGAAACTGGTCTACCCGACCCTGCCTGCAAAAACTGTGAATTCGGATGATATATGCCTTTAAGGACCCTTACCCATAAAGCATCTGGTTCCGCAATAACCCGAGCTGCCATCTTGGAGAGTATATCCAGGTTGAAAGACTGGAGCTCCCTGAACCCATAGCCTCCCCCCTTCTTTGATAATGTCATGGCATCCCAAACTCTCCAATGAATTTTCCTCGTTTCCTCATTTGTCCCCCACCAGAACCGAGCAATTAGAGCATTGATTTCTTTGCACCACGTAGACGGTAGTTTGAACACATTCATCACATACGAGGGTATGACTATAATTACCGCTTTGATCAGAACCTCCTTACCCGCGTTGTTAAGGAGCCTGTTCCGCCAACTTTGAAGTTTATCCCTAATCCGCTCCTTAAGATAAGTGAGTGTCTCCTTTCGAGATCTTCCCCATAGGGTGGGAAGTCCCAAATAGAAGCCCGGGTCGGAGACTCTATCTACTCCAAGTATTTGTGTCATCTCCCTCTTGAAATCCTCATCGGCACCTGAATTGAAATAAATGCTAGACTTGGAAAGATTGACCATTTGGCCCGAGTCCGTGCAATATGTTTGGAGTAGCCACTTCAGGTTCCGAGCCTTTTCCACCGACCCCTTGATGAAGAATAGGGAATCATCTGCGAAAAATAGATGGTGTATTTCCTGACATCCCCGTTTTGGTCTACTGTCATTTATCTTGCCTTCCAATACCTGTTCCTCCATCATTCTCGATAAAACATCAACGACCAAAATAAAGAGATATGGAGAAAGAGGGTCACCCTGTCGAAGACCTCTAGACGGTTTGATCATCCTTGTGCGCTTTCCATTCACGGACACATGGTATGTTACCGTTGATACACATTGATGGATCCATTGTTCGCAAAAACCCCTCTTCCTTAAGACTTCCACTAGGAAATCTCACTCGATCCTGTCATACGCTTTTTGCATATCAATCTTAAGCGCACATTCCGTGCGCACATCGGACCTCCTAGCCTTCCCTCTCAATTTCAGGTAGTGGAACATCTCGTGAGCTATGATGACGCTATCCTGTATTCGCCTCCCTGAAACGAATGCACTTTGGAACGGGGTGATCAATTCAGGCAGATAGGCTTTGAGCCTATTTGCCAGAAACTTAGAGATAATTTTATATCTAAAGTTACATAAACTGATAGGCCTAAAATCAGAAGCAGATATAGGATTGGAAACTTTGGGAATTAAAGCAATATCAGTTTGATTAAGAAATGATGGCATGATACCTGTTGTGAGGAAAGCGTTGACGGATGTGAATATGTCTATCCCGATGGTAGACCAATTATTTTGAAAGAATGTCCCACAAAAACCATTCGGGCCCGGTGCTCTAGAACCTCCCATCTGAAAACATGCTTTCTTTATTTCCTCCTCTGATGCCAAACGAGTCAGATCATCATTTACACTCGGTTGAATTTGAGACGGGATGCCTCTAAGTGTATCAACAAATGTAGGTTGTTCCTCCCCATTACCCCTACTTGATGTAAAGAGATTTGTATAAAACGAGTGGAGCTCATGTATGATCCCTTGTTCATCATCAATCCATACCCCCTCCCCACCTCTAAGACGGACAACTTTATTCCTTTTTCTCCTAGCAAGAGTTGTTTGATGAAATAAAGTCGTGTTCTTGTCTCCATGCACCAACCATTTCACCCTTGATCTTTGTATCCAATAAATTTCCTCCCTTTTTCCAAAGTGCATCAAGACGTGACTTAAGGGCACGTTCCTCTTGCTCTTCACTTAACTCCAGATTTTGGTTCCCCAAAAGTCGAAGGTTTCTCTTCACCTTCCGGATCTCAATCAGATTGTTTTTGAATTCCTTCCTACTCCAAATTGTGAGGGCATTTGTGCATCTCTCCAACTTGGTTCGTAGCTCTCCCAATCATCGAATCGGTCCTCCATCATCCCACGCATTCCTTATTATGTCAAAGCATTCCTCTTTCTCGAGCCACATATTTTCAAATCGGAATTGTTTCCTCCTTTTACCTTTTACATGCTCTAGAATTACTACTAGAGGCGAGTGATCGGACCCGACGATTAAATCATTGATGCATTGTGCCGAATAGAAACTAGAGCTCCACACTTGATTTGCAATAACCCGGTCCAACCGCTCTTGAATCCTATCTTCACCCCGTCTGTTGTTGGTCCAAGTGAACATTTGGCCTTTGAAGCCTATGTACTCCAACCGAGTATCCTCCATCAATTTGTTAAACCCATTAATCTTGTATTGGTCCTTTCGCAACCCTCCAACTTTCTCCATGTGGTGAGAGATGTCGTTAAAATCACCAACACACATGCACGACTCCCTTCGATCAGTTCCCATTATCTTAAGATCCTCCCAATTAATTGTCCTTCGCGAGTAATCCGGGTCCCCAAAAACCCAAGTGACTCGAAAATCCTCCCTGAGTGATCGGTTTGAAATTTCTGTGTCAATAAAGTTTTTGTCCAATCTATGTATTTGCATCGAGACTTCATTGGACCACCACAGAGCTAGCCCTCCACTGATGCCAATTGGGTTAACATATACAGCATGATCCATTCCAACCTCTCTTCGAACTCTCTCACAGTAGGCTTCATTCTGCTTTGTTTCCATTAAGAACACAATCGCCGGATGAAAGCCTTTCACCAGGTCTTTTAGGTGTCGAACTGTCAAGGGAGACCCCAACCCTTGACAATTCCAACTGATAAGGCTCATTGGGACCGTGTGGCTGTTTGGGGATAGCCACCAGAGCCCTTGCTTATGTTACTTCTTCCTTGTTCCCCACGACCAACAGTTCTTGTATGTGTAGCTGGTCTTCTTATGAGGCCAGCATCTTGCTGCAGCTGATTATGAGGTTGCACTGATGTGTAGCTCTCAGTGATACTCCTTTGTCTCTTTGGATCCCTCGAGCCGATGTGGTGGCTCCTCTACTTTTCTGCACCCGAGGCCCTACTTTCCTGACAACTGCATCAACCTGTGCCGGTGTGACCCTTCGACTCGTACGTGGAATGTGAGATCGATCCATTTGCATCAGATCCCCCTGGGGAGCAAGCTGTGAAACGAGTTCTGTTATATCTGTAGCTTCCTCGTTCTCCTGACTATGGTTGTCGTGATCACACATGGGGTTGCTGTGATCCTTGTTAGTTGTGCAAATAGGTTCCCCTACCAGGTAGGAGTCCCATGTTCAGGTTCAAATTCAAGTTGGGATCCATTTCTTTTGGAACTGGTACTGGTGGATCCTCCTCCGGAAAGGAGTTGAGATCAAAGGAGGCCATAGGTAATAGGCCCCCAAGCGTTTGTTTCCCCATCACGTCTTTCTGATTATTGCCATTCCAAAAAGATGCCCCATCCGATCTGTAGCTTTCTGATTATTGCCATTCCAAAAAGATGCCCCATCCGATCTGTAGCCTGCCTCACTTTCATCTACAGGTGTGGTTCCAGACTCCTCCTCCTTCGAGGTCTCGCCCGTCCCCACTGCCTTAACCTTCCTCATAACGTCCCTCCAACTTTGTCTATCATCCCTCACTACCAGCGTTCTACTTCCTCCCCCAACGTGGAAACTTTGAGTATGCATTCTAGGTCTGCCCCCGATCATCCATGGCCCGTAAAGAGGGCTGCCCTGTTTTGCTTCATCCATTACCACCTGTCCCACATAGTGATGAGATGTATGGATGATCCTTCCGCACCCAAAGCATAGGTCTGATAGGCGCTCGTATCTGACCGACGCTCATTTCTCCTGGCCCGCCGAATTCACCCACCAAAACCCCGCCATAGGTGGGATTGATGTATCGATCTCAAGTTGCAGGCGAAGGAAAGTTCTCTGTTTCATTGTTTGCTCTGTTTCCATCGCTATAAATCTTCCTATGTTACTTCCTATGCACTCGGCATTTTGTGCATTCAGCAAGCATGTCCAGGCTCAGGGCCTGGACTTGAACCCACATCACCACCTTCGTAAAATCTATGTCCTCAACACACATATTGGCTTGGCACAATCGCAGGTTATAGCAGTGTCCGTTAACCGACCATGGTGAAAGGTCCATGATCTGTTCCCTATCTCTATCACGATGGAAATCAAAACTGAGAGTATTATCGTCTACCTCAGTTATCGTGACTGGCCCGAACCTTTCCCACGCAGCTTTGAGGACCATCTGGATTGCTCTGTTCTTAGTCTTCTTATCCGATAGCACCCTGCCCAGGACCCTGACTCCATTGTCCCTACTATTCTGTGCTGCGCCACTCGGACCAGCGACAAGATGGTCTTCTGGGGGCATTCCGTCAGCAGAGTTGGCCCTCCTCGCCATTACTGGCTACGGTCCAGACAAAGTCCCACCCCTCTCGGTTGACCTGCACCAATAGAAGGAAAGAATGCAATATATGGTTATGGAGGTAAGGAGATTACAGATGCTGTGGGATAATGGCAACAGTTTGTTGGAAGAGAGTGTTCCGATTGATTGGCAAGAAATCAATCCTTTTCTGGATTTTTGCCAAATGTCCTCTTCTGAATATCTGAGGAATCTTCCACAGTCAGCTTTCCGATTGGCCAGATAGCAACGCCTTGAGCTTGGATTGGACGAAAGCTGTCAAATCTGAAGCCCTTTCCAATGGTACAGTAGCTTGGAATGTTCGGCGATAAACTCTCAGATGGAACCTGTTATATATTTTAGTGTAATTGGATTGACTAGTTGACCAATGGGATCATAGTATCTCATTAAACAAGTTAGGAGGCTGCGGAGTGCGCGCTTGTTTAAGTATATTATGATTCATTGTATTGGAGATTCATCGGTTGATTAGAGATGAGGCAATGGGGGTCAAAGGGGGCAACGCCCCCTTTGCCGGGTCCAGGGGCAGCGCTCCTGGCTGGGGTCGAGCTGGAAGGATATTCAGATGCAAGTTGGATATTCAGATGCAAGTTGGATTTCCAATGTGGAAGATCATTCTTCTACAAGTGGATGGGTATTCCTTCTTGGGGGAGGTGCCATCTCTTGGGCCTCTAAGAAACAAAGTTGCATTACTCACTCAACAATGGAGTATGAGTTTGTTGCATTAGCATCGGCTGGTAAAGAAGCTGAGTGGCTAAGAAATCTGATTTATGAAATTCCATTATGGCCTAAACCGGTATCTTCTATATCTATCAGATATGATAGTGAATCTGCCTTGGCTAGGCAAGTCTAGACACTTAGGTGTTAGGCACAGCATGATTCGTGAACTCATCATGCATGGTGTTATATCAGTGGAGTTTATAAAAACTCAACATAATTTAGCCGATCATTTAACCAAAGGGTTAAGAAGGGATCTTGCGCACAAATCGGCAGTGGGGATAGGATTAAAGTCCATTTGAAATCTCTCATGTTGAGATACCCAATTCCCACCTAATATGACATTAGGTGTTGAATTCAATGTGGAAAGCTTGACATCTAGAGATTGGAACACGTTGGTTATATTATCCCAAGGTATGTGTTCAGACCTGTAAGTAAAGGAGGTTGAAGTTTAACTTATTAATAGTTCTTTTGAAAAATTGCATATGCAGGTGCAAGAGTAAAAGAGCTACCTATGTAAACATGAAGTTTAGCCGCTTCAAGAAGCTAGGACTTGACTTTGATATGTTTATGAAGGATTAGGACATAGGGCTAGTAAAAGATAGTGTCAAGAAAGGACATTTGAGAATGTTAACTTATGTGTATATTATCTTCATGTATTCACAATGAATAGCAAAGGTTCAATCCATAGTGACACTTTGATATTCGAATATTTGAAATGTGTAATACACTAAGATGAAATTCAATCGTCATGATATTTCATTTATGCATAAGTTTGTTGTGTTGTTTGATTGTGATCTTATGTTTAGTTAATCAAGGATTACACTAAAATGGGGGAGGATTGTTATATATTTTAGTGTAATTGGATTGACTAGTTGACCAATGAGATCATAGTATCTCATTAAACAAGTTAGGAGGGTGCGGAGTGCGCGCTTGTTTAAGTATATTATGATTCATTGTATTGGAGATTCATCGGTTGATTAGAGATGAGGCAATGGGGGTCAAAGGGGGCAACGCCCCCTTTGCCGGGTCCAGGGGCAGCGCCCCTGGCTGGGGTCGAGCTATTCTAAAATTCATTGAAAATTTGAATTTTGGAACTAATGACTTAACTTTTTAAACCTCAAAATTCCCGGTTTTTTGGACACTTGCTTTAGAACCATGGCTAAGGGTCGAACCATGGCTAAGGGCCGAACCATGGCTAGGGCCGAACCATTTCTAGAATCTTCCTAAGGTGTCCCTTTGATTTTGGAGCCAAAATTTGAATCAAAAGGGGTATTATGGCCGAAATGACACATTGTCTCTTCCAAAGGACATGGTGTCTTCTCCTAAGGGTGTGACAAACACTATAAATTGGTCATAGGGGGGGTCCTAAATCTTCATCTCAAACATTCACAATCCTTCTCTCAAGTTCTAGTTCAGTATTATGATTTTATCCGATTGAAGTTTGTGTGCCTCCAAATAGTTTCTATCTGAAAGTGTCGTCACGACTTCAGAATAATCCAAGCATTCAATTACCATCATATCCATTCGAGATTTGTCCAACAGAACCATGGAGAGAGAGTTGGTACAGCGCGTGTATTTTACGCGCGCGAGAGCTTTGAATCTCATTCAACTACAAAATAACTTGATTCAACAATGTTTATATAAATTTCTAATAAAGTGATTGAATAATTAAAATAAGGGTTAATAACCAACCAGCTACCCGAACTTTGGGTGTTTGGCAACTGGCTACCTAAACTTTGATTTTTCAAATCTAGCTACCCGAACTTTGGACGGAGGAGCAAGTAGCTACCTCCGTCACTATTTCCGTTAATTCATCACGGAATGGACCATGTGCCCCTCACGTGGTCTTCATTTGGCATCAAATGTCCAAATTGACCCTACAAGACCGTTCCTAATACAGCTGTTTGGTTCAAACGAATTTTCTTCCCTTTTGTGTTCTTCCTTCCTGTCTAAGAAATTAGGGTTCTCATAGCTTGACGACAGTTGCTCGGTTGTGCTGGAGGCGAGGTTCGTTCCGGTGGAAAGTCATCCGTTGAAGCCGTTGCTGAAGTCCTCAATTCCAGGTGGTCATGTCTTCGAGTTCGTCTGCCATTTCGTCAAACGCAGCACTGAAATTTTGCAAATGTGGTATGGCTGCGACAATCAAGACGTCTTGGACTTGGGATAACTTCGGAAGACGGTTTTATGGATGCCCTAATTATAATGTAAGTAATGTTCTTCGTTTAATGAAGTTTTTGTTGAAATTTCGGTTGATTGATATTTCAGATTTTTGAAATGCAGAGTAAATTGAAGGGATTCGGGTGTGGTTTCTTCCTTTGGTATGACGTGAATGTTTTTAGTCATTCAAAGAGGGTTTCAAGCAAAATCAAGAAGTTGGTGTTGGAGGTAGAAACAAACTGCATCAAGAAGTACCAGCATCAGATTAGAGTGTATCAAGTTGTTATTGTCATTTTGATTGTGTTGTTGTTGTTAAGGTTTTAGTTAGGTGGCTGTCATTCTGTCTTTGCGGAATTGGTGTGTGTAATGTTGTTACGGTTTATGCTTAACGCTGGTATGTTGCAGCTGAATTGTAATGCTGTTTGCGGAATTATGCTGTCTTGGTTGTAATGCTGTTTGTTGGTATGTAATGAAAAATTGCAGCTTATTTGAAGAAGAATTGCAGCTGATTTGATTACATGTTGTTGTTGTTTGAGCACCATTCCAACCAGTTTTATGCTGTTTTAACAGATTGATGTCCATTCCAGCCGAGCATGATGCTGTTTTAACAGATTGAGCACCATTCCAACCAGTTTTATGCTTTTTTTAACATAACCGAATATAACAGATTGCACCAACATAATATAACAGAATATAACAGATTGCACCAACATAACCGAGCCTATATAACATATCAAAATGTCTTGGTTCCAGTACTACATATATAACAACACCAATATAACCGAGACTAAACATACCAATATACCCGAACCTAATAACCGACCCTAAAGAGGTACACAAAAACTGCAGAATTACGCTGCACAATTATGCAGAATTGTGCTGCCCAATTCTGCAGAATTGGTTCACCATTGTGCTGTCAATGTATCACAATGTATCACATCCCCAATTTGATGATAATACTTTTGAACCAAAACCGAGTGTAAATCCTTGAAGCTTAGAGACCTAGGGAATTCCTCATAATCAATCAAGCCTACATATTCCACCTTACCTTCTATTTCAATGAGTCGTCCATGGAAGTGAATCTCGAACAGCAAATCATCCTGGACTCCTTCGGGAATGAAAAATCTGCAGCATCATTTGACCATGGCAAGCATTCGGTTCATAACAAGAGGGAAACCCTAATATACAATAACGGAATACAATAGCACAAGATACGTACCCTTCTTTGTCCATCTTCCCTTTCATCTGTCAAGCTTCGGCCAAAACCCTAGAAATGAGGTCTTCGGGATAGCAGATGGTGGCGCTTCGGTGGTCTTGTGATGGACTAACCTGAAAATTGCATGCACCAGCGCAAGGAATCAAGTCGACATTACTCGATTTCTTCAACAAATCGCTCGGTTTGGACGGAGGAAGCAGGGCGGGTGAGTGTCAATGGCAGAGGAGGAACTGTCGTTTCTTACAGTAGGATGCAGTTCTGATTTCTTCATATGATGATTTTGGCCCAAGTCTCCTCGGTTTCCTTACTCACTTTGCCACGCAAGAATGGATTCAAGGGCATTAATGGAATATTGAAAATAAATGCAATCTTTACCGCCAAATGAAGACCACGTGAGGGGCACATGGTCCATTCCGTGATGAATTAACGGAAATAGTGACGGAGGTAGCTACTTGCTCCTCCGTCCAAAGTTCGGGTAGCTAGATTTGAAAAATCAAAGTTTAGGTAGCCAGTTGCCAAACACCCAAAGTTCGGGTAGCTGGTTGGTTATTAACCCTTAAAATAACTATTAAATAAATAAATTAATATTAGTTAAAAATTTCATGATGTTGTACTCGTAAACCAAAAGGTTTAAAAGTTCAAATAAAACTTAAAAAAAATAAACCAAACCGAATATACGGATCGATTTTTCGATTCAATTCGGTACAGATTTTATCGAATTTACGAATCACAGATTTTTCATTCGCCCTAATTAATTGCACAGCCCAAGAGAGATGCGCAGCCCAAGAGAGAACTGAGAAGTAAGAAGTACTAGAAGTGTAATTCCCAAGACTATGCTGTCCTGTCGTCTCTCCTTGTCGGTCTCTTTTTCATCGTCACCTACTGAAATTCGAACTCCACCAAACATATCCTCACGTTCCTTCTCCACTTTGACCGAGCTAGCAAGCAAGCAGGCAGTTTTTTACACTAAATCCTTTTCCCTCTCCTTCGCGCATGAGGTCCCTTCCATCTCAATTGCTTCCGTTCCATTTCTCCATTCCATGTAGCTTCTGTTCCCTTCTCACTCTAACCACCCAGATTTCCCTGGATGATCTTTGATTCCCGTTAGGGTTTCGAAGCTAGGGTTTCTACCAGGATGCCGCCATCTGGTGAAGATCTCAGCCTCGACGATGGGGTTCAGTACTCCTTCGCCTTGGAGTACAGTGGTCCTCCGTTGTGCCGCGATCTCCCGCGGGCTGTCCCTATCAACCTTCGTCACATTCCCGTGGCGGCTGTCGTCTCTCAGGTCTCTCTTGCTGAAAAGCTTTCCTTACCCGTGGTGCATCCGATAGTGCCCGTTGACCCATTGCCCCTGAAGTTCTCCAGAGAGCTAACCCCCCCAGAACCCACCGTCTCTCCGACCTCTGTGATAGAAATTTGCATTTCAAAGGAGCTCGACTCGGAGAGCACCGTATCACCCACATCCGTTATCCCACTAGAAGAGAGCAGCATGGATGACAAGTTATCAGATGAGTTAAGCAGCTCTTGTGCGTTAGATTTCTCTAACGGTAATTTTGTGTCTGGTGAGTTGTCCGACTGCGCTGCTGTCCATAATTCAAACGCGTTGGGATCCTCTTCTATTAGCCATGATCACTCAAGTGAGTTGTTTGGTGGAGCTCAGAGCTGTAGTACCATTGATTTCTGCGATAGTTTTGATAAATCAAGAGAAAGCTCCTCCTGTATTTTTAGGGTGTCTAGTGGAGTCAAGGATAGTTTAGATTCGAATCATCCTGATTGGGAATCTAATGAATCCGTCTTGAGCATGGATTACCCATCCTCGAGGGTTTCCTTACGTCAAACTGAGAATGAAGCTGTTACTGACGCTAGAAGAAATCCATCTGTGACTTTCCACGATATTGAATCAGATGATGGGAATGATGAGTTTAGCAGAGGTGAGCCGGTGGATCCATGCCCCAAGGGAAACCCTCCAGTTAGAGGAAAGAAAGGATCTTGCTATCGATGCTTTAAGGGAAGCAGGTTCACAGAGAAGGAGATCTGCATTGTCTGTGATGCAAAGTATTGTGGTAATTGTGTCCTTAGAGCTATGGGGTCGATGCCTGAGGGAAGAAAATGTGTTCCTTGCATAGGGTACCCCATCAGTGAGTCACAGAGAGGGAATTTGGGAAAGTGCTCAAGGTTACTCAAACGGTTGCTCAGTGATTTGGAGGTTAGGGAGATCATGAAGGCTGAAAAATTGTGTGACGCAAACCAATTACAGCCTGAAGATGTGCATGTAAATGGGCAACCTCTTTCTCATGAGGAACTGAATGTATTGCAGACCTGTGCAAACCCACCCAAGAAACTTAAACCTGGAACCTATTGGTATGATAAAGTATCTGGTCTTTGGGGAAAGGTGAATACGATTAAATTAAGAACATATTTTTTGTTTATGATTCTCAAGATGCACAACCTGATTAAGATTTGCTCTCTGCTGAATGAAACAGGACGGTCAGAAGCCTTCTAGGATAATCAGTCCTCATCTTCATGTGGGGGGGCCAATAAGGCCTGATGCAAGCAATGGTAACACCCATGTTTATATAAATGGCCGAGAAATAACCAAAGTTGAACTCCGCATGTTGCAGGTTATAATATATAACATCAGTATACCTTTTGAGGATCTATTGCTTAAAAAATTATTTATGGTATTGAAAAGTCTTCATTTGTGCAGTTAGCGGGAGTTCAGTGTGCTGGTAACCCGCATTTTTGGGTTAATGAAGATGGATCATACCAGGAGGAAGGACAGAAAAACACTAAAGGTTATATTTGGGGAAAGGTGAGTTTTCAGCATCAGGATAATACCTCAGCCTTTCCATGTCTCTTCTATTATTTTCATGACTTCATTTATTTATCTGGCAGCCTGGAACAAAACTCTTGTGTGCTTTCTTGTCACTGCCAGTACCTTCTAAATCTTCCAATTCTTTTGGTGAACAAGCAAGCAATTCGGTTAGCAGAAGTGTCCCTGAATATTTTGGGCAGAGGATGATCCAAAAAATTCTCTTAGTGGGCAATAGTGGGTCTGGAACAAGTACCATTTTCAAGCAGGTATTTTTCTACTTGCAATGTACCTCAACGTTCGTGCTTTATGTTCACATATTTATTATTTTTATGTTAGATAAATATCTGTTTATAATTTATATGGATTGAAAATTTGAATTCGTAATGTTGTATTTGCTATCCAATGGTCCCAATCACTTAGGAATCGTAAAATAAGAGGTGGAAGTTAGGGAAGGTAACCTGTGGTTCGATAGTTCAAATTTCAGAGCTAACTAGAAAGTGTCTTGGTTAGATTTAGAGGTTCTTGAACTTCCAGAAGTGGATCTCTGGATCTCCAGGAAAAGTGGAACATGAAGATATGAAATGTAGAGTTTGGAATCTTGGATCATTATCTAGAGCTAAAAGGAATGTGGTTAAATTAAAGCCCTACTAAAGCACCCTCAGTTTAGATATAATCATATAATAGAATTGTTTTATGTACGATGTAGTAGGGTCTAATACTTTGAACATGCACGATAAATTAGAATTAACAGTTAGACATGATATGATTGATTATATGATCCTCGTACACACGATGTTATGGTCTTTTGTACCATTATTAGCTTCATCTTACCATTAGACAATTTTTCTGAGGTTCCATTTGGTTATGACAACATTTCGTTATCAATGGGATCTCTTTAACCTTGATTATATCAGTTAATATTTACTCCACTCTGTTGAGATTCTTAAAATTGAATACTCTTGTGATTTTCAGATTTACTTTTAGTAGTTTCACTTCATTGGGGATTCCTAGTTGGTGGATAGTCTTCAGCTTTAGTAAGGGAAGTAACAATATATACCTAGGAATGAGTACTGATGAGATGTTATTGCTTATGTAATTACTGAACTTTAAGAGCTTTGATGCCTATTCCAATCATTTATAGTGTAATCTGCAGCGACATTTATGTTCTTCTGCAGAGTCTGTCTAATTTTCTGAACATTAAAGCTTCATGCACCAGCCAGTTTCCTAGCCTATCATTTGATCTAAATTCACTTTGTATTTTATATCCAATTGCAAAGATAATTTATGTATTAACCAGGCAGGCCAATTAGTAAATTTATATCCTAATATTTATGAGATATGCATAACAGTTCTTTTCTAAAACTTTGCGGGTATTGGCAGTTTAGCACGAATCTCTTCTAGACGAAGGCTGTCCGCTTTCATTTTCGTAAAATTTTATATCATATAGAAATTGCACTGCCCATTTGTTACATCACAATTACTTATATTTACAGTACAAATACTGATTTCAGGCGAAAATCCTCTATAAGGCTGTTCCTTTCTCATCTGATGAGCGTGAAGATATAAAGCTGACTATTCAGAGCAACGTGTACCGCTATCTTGGCATACTTCTTGAAGGCCGCGAGCGTTTTGAAGAAGAACATTTGTCAGAGGGTGGCAAAATCCTGCGCTCTTCTAATGGTAGTACAGATTCTTCATTTTCAGGTAATATAAGTATATACATATATATGTTCCATTAACTCTTTTGCAACTAGATGCACTTAGCACAACACTTGGTGTTAGAGGTGCTCCATTAATATTCTCTTTTCAGTATACATTGACAGTTAGTGTATCGGGATTGGCCGTCAAAAGTGAAGTTAGAATGTTATATATCAGGCTGAGCAACTATGTTGAAGTTAGAATGTTATATATATGCTTCATCACTATGTTCCTCTGTCTGAGCTCTTATGTATGTATTTAAGATACAGTTTTGTACTGTATACCAATAATTGTTCACGAGACCATCCTTGGATTCATCTGATCCTTAATGGATTCATCTTCCTTTGTTTCAATTGTGTCTAGCGTATAGTTGGGTTAAATTACCTTGTGTATTGCATTAGAACCTTTAAATCATATGTTACACACAACAGGTAATAAAATTTTCCAAATGTTCCATTGCTTTTGTATTTGCTTTTATTGTGATTCAATTGCATTGTTGTAAGACTTGGATGCCATATATCACCTTGTCATTTTTTAATTTATTCATCACTGGAATAGATTGAAAAAGTACATTAGTCGGTACACAAGTATTAATCATTATTATGCTGTCCCTCATTGAGGATATCAAATGCAATGTCAGGGCAGTGTCTTGGATGCCATATATCACCTTGTCATTTTTTAATTTATTCATCACTGGAATAGATTGAAAAAGTACATTAGTCGGTACACAAGTATTAATCATTATTATGCTGTCCCTCATTGAGGATATCAAATGCAATGTCAGGGCAGTGTTTTAGGGTGACAATGCTGATTATGGTGTCAGATTCTTTCTGCTTCATCTGTTTCGGACTTCATAATTTTTGAAAGAATAATTATATGCTTCGGTTCGTTAAAAGAAAATATTTGCTCCTGTCAGCTAGCTAGTCAATCCAGGATTTTAGCCTTAGCAATAGTTGATGGAGGATTAGTCTGAAGCTGAAATAATACAGCAGTACCGAATTGTCCTAATATAATAGTTCAGAATGCAATCGAACTCATATGACCTATTATATTTATTTCATTTGGCTATCGTCACGTACTTTACTATAGGTCATATGCATCATTGAACTTTGCAACTAACTTAGCAGTATGACATGTTCAATGTTCCAACAAATAAGCTCTCTTCTATATCACTGCATGCTCTCCTTGAATATGAGAATATCTGACTCAGTTTATTGCATCTATTTTTTTTCAGCAGTTCTGAATTTTTTTTCTTCTGGGAAAAAAATCAAGCTTCATAGAAGTGGATAAGATTCATAGAAATCAAGCTTCCTTGTAAAACTTACCACTGAAGCATGTCAGATAAATGTTTTTAAGTTGAAGCTGTAACTTGTGGATATTTCTTGTTGAGACAGGAGATACTGACGAAAGAAATGGATACTTCATAGAGTCGAGACTTAAAATCTTTTCAGACTGGCTTCTCAAGGCCATGGCGTCAGGCAATCTGGAAGCCATTTTTCCAGCTGCTAGTCGGGAATACGCTCCTTTGGTAGAAAAGCTGTGGAGAGATTCTGCAATTCAAGCCACTTACAAAAGGAGAAACGAATTGGACACGCTGCCTAGCGTTGCTAACTACTTCTTAGAGCGGGTATGATGATTCTGCCTTTTACTGCTTGCCGGTATTAAGTCTTAACTCTTTAAAATGAAGAGACCCGAGACGTGTTATCTGCTACGTCATTCACCTATTTTAGTCTATGCGTTTCATTTTCCTAGCAGCACGATGTGGAAGAGAGAAAAAGAATCAAAGCTGTATTTCAAGCATGCTCTGAACTGTATCTGCACTTATTTTCAGTTTAATGTTGACTCTACTTTTCAATTATCAACTTTTAGTTAATTGGTGCTAATTGACTTCTCGGATAAATCTATCAATTTGTGCATATTTTCAAGCCAAATTATACTTTTGCCTTGCATATACGATCCACATCTGAGAAATCTATTTAGAGCTTATCAGTAATCTCTTAAATTACTATCATCATTGTACTCGAGGTGGCACACTGGATAAATTGCTTTCCGTATTTACTATAGCTTTGTATTAAACTCTTTAAATTAACAGTCTGCTTACTTGATGACTTATATGTCCTTTATCAATAAATAGGCTGTTGACATACTGAGAGACGACTATGATCCATCGGATTTGGATATTCTTTATGCGGAGGGTGTGACGTCATCAAATGGTCTGGGTTATGTGGATTTCTCATTCCCCCAGTGCTCACCTGAAGATAGCACTGACGTTGATGGTGCTGAGCTGCATGATGCTATGTTCAGGTCTGTGAGGATATTTCTTCTCATGTATAACTGAATTTATTTATTATTTCCTCTCCTCTCCATTCTGTAGGATTATTCCTTTAGCAGTTAGAGCGATTGACAACTTTTCCATCTCTCTCAAAGTATTCCTGTTCAGGTCTTGTTGTACTCATTTTTATGTTGTGTTTCCAGGTACCAGCTAATAAGATTACAGGGTAGAGGTCTTGGGGAAAACTGCAAGTGGCTAGAAATGTTTGATGATATTGGGATGGTGATATTCTGTGTGTGTTTAAGTGACTACGATCAGTACTCATTGGATGCCAACGGGTGCATGACAAACAGCATGATGCTGAGTAGGAGATTGTTTGAGAGTATCGTCACCAATCCAACATTTGAACAGATGGATTTCCTGCTGGTACTAAACAAATTTGACATATTTGAGGATAAGGTAGAAAGGATACCCCTTACCCAATGCGAGTGGTTTGATGATTTCAACCCTGTTGTGAGCCGGAACAAGTCCAACAACAACAAAAGCAGCAACATTAACTTTACCCCTAGTGTTGGTCAGCTGGGCTTCCACTATATTGCTGTTAAGTTCAAGAGGCTTTATTCCACTCTGAGTGGTGGGCGGAAGCTCTATGTGTCTGGGGTCACAGGATTGGAGCCTGCTAGTGTGGATGCTGCTCTCAAATATGCTCGGGAGATTCTCAAGTGGGACGAAGAGAGATGTAACTTCAGCCTGAGTGAGGGTTCCATGTACAGCTCAGAAGAAGCCAGTTCATCCCATTGAGTTTCTTTCGTGCCTTCTTCCTTTATTTTATGTACATAAATATATATATATATATGAGTGGGTGGGTGGTGGAACGAATATCATTGGAATGGAAAGGTAAAATTGTTGCTCAATGTAAGATGTCTGCATCAAGTTAGGTTGGGCATTTACCATTAGAATTTCATTTGCCATTTTTTATGGATTAGATTGTGTATTGCAAATTTGTGGTCTTGTAAGTCATCCATTTGCTACTAGTGCTGTAAATCCTGCTCAGTTTCAACGAGTGTAATAGAATAGCCTTCTCTCAGCTTTTACGAGTGCGGGTCCTCGCAAACGAAAGACTTGACTGATTTGATTGTATGTAAAGAAAAGGAAAATAAGCGTTCGATCTTCAAGTATGCCCAATCAAGACATGCAACGGTTACGGTTTCTTTCCCAAAAATAGTATATAGAATGTTTAACTATCTTAAATTTCAATTATGGAAGGCTGGCAAGTCTTACGTCCAAACCTTAATTTACACAATCTTAAAGAGACCTTCTGACGAAGAACAAGGAATATATGAATATATGCACATGAAGCAATTCAAATACCCATTTGACCGATTCTAAGAACTTGAGCCAAAAGATGAAAGAGATTTTGGACCGATTATGAGAACTCGAGCCTAGAAGATGAAAGGGATTTCATAGGTATATGTACAATACTACATTTGCACAAAACAAATTCATCAATTGGAGATCAAACTGAATTCAAAATCAAAATATCTTTTGAACCATGAAGTTGCTAATATCCTCTTAAATGTATTCCTCCACACTTCGGTTAGCTTGTCTAAGAGTTTCTTCAACAATTACTACACTGATTTGTTGTAGAACTTAACTTCTTTTGTATGGAACTTATGCTAACACATACCTATTATTCACCAAAGTAGGTTATTGAGGATTGTATTTGGGTATCCATGAAGGGAGTCCGACCACTGCATTCTAAGGACCTACACTCTTTGGTTTGAAAATTTTGTCAGAGAAATTTTAGGCGTTTTCATATTTCAATAACTTTCTCCTAACGATTCAACATTATCTAGGGATCCTATCTTCCATGATTGATTTGTTTAAAGTGTTCATCATTATTGATTTTGAGAAATGAAAATACGAGTGAAAAAGGGGCATGAGAGGTGTGTTTACAAAAGATTTAAAAAAGCCAATTGCATCTCGTGTGAGTAACCCTTTTGTGTGACACGTGAGGAAGAGTTATGAGGTCCAAAGGATAAAGAAATAACTGAGGAGAGAATGGGAAAGTCTGAAAATAAGTTCCTTAGTGATGTGTTATTCAATGAGATGAGGAGGTTGATGAAAGCTAAAATGGAAAAGGTGCATGGGCGACCCATCAATTAGAGAATACTTGTGTGGAACATCCCCAAACACCCCAAACGAGGGTACAAGGAGGCGACTAACACCTTCTACAACTAAACATGAACAATGGGAAGGTGACCACGAGGATGATGATAAGGAGACATTCAGTAATGATCGAGGTTATGGGGGAAGGTTTAGAGAAGCTCGGAATAAAAAAATAGCAATATGGGTAAGTATTAAGCCGACGATCTTATCCTTTCAAGGGAAAAGTGACCTAGAAGTATACATTGTATGGGAAAAGAAGATAGAGCTAGTGTTTGATTGATAAAATTTCTTTGAGATGAATAAGGTAAGAATAGGCTCCATTGACTTCTATGATTATGCTATTACTTTGTGAGATTAGTTAGTTGTGAACATAAAAAGGAATAGGGAATGTATGATTGATCAGACGTAAGAGGAAAGGAAGGCGGCGATGAGAAAATGTTTGTTCCAAGCCATTAATACTGGAAGTTACACAATAAGTTGTAAACTCTTAGACAAGCTAACCGAAGTGTGGAGGAATACATTTAATAGGATCGTGAGGTGACTATGGTCAAATTCTTGGATGGTTTGAGCCATGAAGTTGCTAATATTATAGAACTCCACCATTATCTGGAGTATGAAGAGGGGTACATGGCAATAAAATTTGGGAATCAACAAAAGAGGAGCAAACACGTCCAAACCAATCTTTAAGTATTATACTTGGACACTCAATCATAGAGAAACAATGAGAATAAACTAATAGTAAAACCCGAAGCGGAGTTGAAAAAGATGCATCAAAATCATGTATGTCAAGGTACATCTAATTTTCTAATCCAAAGAATCGAGATATTAAACGTTTCAAGTCTCAAGGCCCTATGGAATGTTCAAACAAAAGAACTATGGTTAGAGGAAATGATAGGGAGATCGAAACCGATGATGAACATAAAACTGAATTAGCGCTTCAATCTGGAGATGAAGATTATGCAACACGTGAACAACTGGTGGTTTCTAGGAGAGCTCTTAATGCAAAGTGGAAGAGAGCGTGGAACAAAGTAATATATTTTAGAGTAGATTCCACGTATAAGACAAGGTATGCATACTAATGCAACTAGCACTGCTATGGTTGATAAATTTGTACGTCTTACCACTAACCTAACGTCGCTAACTTAGTTGCAATGATTGAATGACCATAGTGAATTAAGAGTTACTAAGCATGTGTTGGTTGCATTTTACAGAAGATGATTTTATGTGTTGTTGTTCCAATGGATGTTACACACTAACTGTTAGGCCGTTGTCCGTGGGAGTATGATCAATGTGTCAATCATGAAGGTCTTACAAACAAAAACTCATTTCAAATGAACCAGAGGATAATTACTATTGTAAGTTTGACACCAAGAGAAGTGTATATGATTAAGCGATGAAAAAAGCTAAAGAGAGAAATAAAATGGGTGTATTGAAAGGAGAGAAAAATAGAAACTTGAAGAAAGCAAAAGAGAAAAGAAAGATACCGAAATGTCCAAAGAGAGAAAAATAAAGTTTTTTTTATATGTGGCAATGAGTGAAGTCAAGGGTGCTACAATAGAACGATTGGTCTTGGTTCAGTAATGCGCCTCTGCTAATCCATTCTCACTTTGAAAAACTATAAAATTAGGTCTGACCAATTAAGTAAGATAATATCAAAGGAAAATAGTTGGTATAACTGTTGATACATGAGAGTCCGATCTTAATTTTGTTGAGAAGGATCAAGTCCATGCAGTAAATCAGTCGTTACCCGACTCTTGGGAAAGCCAACATCTAAGAAGTGCTTCGATAACGAATCAAATGGTAAATGTTTAGATATGTTTATGTATCATGTATTCAGTTTAGTTGAGTATATGACTGACATTATTTTATTTTGCTATTGTTATGGATTTGGGTTCATAGTTAGATAATTTTACGCTTTTATATACTTGGGGTTTTGTTTGCAATGTGAATGTATGAGGTTCTAGACTAGGTCAAACTGGCGAGGACATAATCAAGTTCGGCCTAACAAGGCTTGCTATCGAGCATTCGAAAGCTTGAACTATATACTTGCGAATTTTTTTGTAGTACGAAAATCCACCAGAAAGCCTTTAGATAAGGCGGTTAGAACAAAATATAGTTTGCAATTGTTTCAAAGGGAATTAAGTTTCAACACGGAGCACACTATTTAATAAAATTTATAGATTACAACCATTATGGATTTATCTATTAAATATCGCATAAATCAAAGGCAATGTGTTCGAGATTTTGTGAATTTGATTAATAGCTATTTAGACTGCAGAGTGGAGACTATCTCCAGTAATTGTGAAAGAGAGTTCTATTTATCGAAATTTAAATGTATATGCAATGAAATCAGGATTATTCGTTAGTTCAAGATTCTCAATAGAATGTTCCTAATATTTTTTTGTTTATGATGTCACAGTTATCATTTTCCTTTCATAGAGATGCATTATATACAACAAGTTGTATTCTAAATTATGTGCCATAAAAAACAGTCACGACTCCGTATGATATTTAAACTTGATGAAGTAGGGATCTTAGCGATAAACCCATGATTTCCTGAATAATTTGGGGAGCTGGAACTTAGGAGAAGAAGAGCATCATTGTTGAATACTTAACCTTTAAGGACTATGTGTTTATAACTGACCAAGAAAGTGAAAGACTAACAAAATTTAAGTCATTCACACTACGAATTTCTCAATAGAGGGCAAAATCAGTATAAACTTGTTTTTGTATGATCTGGAGGATAAAATTGCGTTGTCAATTCTCCATTCGAGTTGGAAAGATACCGTAGATGATGAATTAGTTTGTTTTCTAATTGATTTATCACATGTTGATGCAAATGCCCATGGTTCTTGCATGGTAAGTTCGTTCTTACACTAGTAGAATGTTGCTCTATAACATCGGTATTAAATAGCTGCTAAATGGATATTTGCCGTCACTAACCTTTAGCAGCGAGCTAAGTCTCGTCAGGATAGGTCCCGTGGCTAAAGGTCACTCCGACGGTAAAACGCCGTCACTAAAAGGTCTGCCGCCACTAAAGCCTTACCGCCACTGAAGGTCGACCACATTCAGTGACAATAATTGTCGCCACTATATACACTTCATTAACAACGGTGAAATTTGTCACTATATAGTTCTATTAGCATCATAATATGTTGTTACTAAATACGTGTATTTAGTGACTACAGATCCACCGTTAAAAGTAGCTTATAGTATCAGGTAATATTGCCGCTAAACATATGTCTTTAGTGATAACAAGTCCACACTTGAACATATCAGTTTATGTCGCTGCTAAACATAAGTTTTTGCATCAACAACGGTTAATAATTGTTAAAAATATTTTTTTGTAGTGTGTTTTTATTAATTATCTAGTTATTGCTATATGATATGAACTACACAATGCATTTTAAAAAAAAAACATAATATATTATTTATCAAAGTATATATATACATCTGAATAAACATCCAAACTACAAACTTACAATAAATTTGAATGTACATAACTAATATGCTTTTATACTTGAGACACTATTTAGACGAGAGCAAAGTTTTCCTGAAGAAATAACTATGAATGCTAACGTAGAAAATAAATCTACCTATTTCTAAATGATATTGCCCTTTCTAGAAGAGAGGATTGGACTTCATCCAGCTTTTCCTTGACATAAGATGACTAAAACTGAAGGTTCCATGGATACTCCAAAGACCTTTCCTTGCTTTCCAGGAACATCTCTCCTGGAGACTACCACACTCTTGCTCGAGACATCACGAGGGCCTATTTCAATCCTTAGAGGCATTTCAATCCTTAGAGGCACCCCCTGTATTGTAGGCAAGTAGGAAAAAATGGTTGTTAAGATCTAGCATTCAGATAGTAATAAAATTCGATTTAGGGAAGGACACAAAATCTGTCTGATGCAACTAAGACATGATCTGTCCGATTACGTATTATTATCTCCAATTAATCGACAAATACGAACCAAAATCATTAGTCATAGTCAAACAAAAATAAATGTACTTTCCAGAGACTGACCTTCATTTCCCAGAAATTAAACTTCCACCCTGGTGTTTTCTGCTCTGTTTCATCAAGTTTTACTCTTACTCCAGCTTTCTGCAGGGTTTCTTTTATAGATGATGCAGCATCAATAACTCCTTGTTTTTCACCTTCTTTTATCCATATTGGAACAATTACCACCTGGGAGCATATGTATGCACATAATTAAACAGTCAACTATATGTTGTAGGAGCATCGCACAGAAGTAGCACATTTCACAACTATTACGCAGGGAAAAAGTTCATATCTAAGTCCCAGTAATCATCCCAGTAAACCAAAGTTAATCAAATTCTCATAAGGAGCATCAGTAAACCCTGTAGCCGTATCAACTATAAGTCTCTATACAATAACAGAAAAAATATCACCAGATAGCATAGAAGAAAGCAAACACTAGTAGCAACTCAGTGTGACTTAAAACCACAACCTATACAATTGCATAAACATGCCCAAGGACCCTTTATCTTCTACTCAAAAGTTCAGCACTAATCTTTTTCTCCCTACATTGAATTATCAGCAAGATGTGTTCCAACATCAAACAGACATTTCTAAAATTTAAACTATAACAGCACACTTATGCTAAGATAAGGTATTACTGGAACTTGGGAGCTAGATAAGACTAAACTGTCAAAAAACCTGAGTTCCAAAGGCACGGGAAAAGTTTTGCCCAAGGTCGTCGACACGGATCTAAACGAAAGGATTGAGAGGTTTCAAATAATAACTTACCGATTCGAGATGGAAACCTTCAACTAACAAGCCAATTTCCGGTCGTCACTCAGAACTTCTCTCGCTGCTGGCCCCTTCGACGAAGCTCCGGGAACTCGTCCCCATCTGCCTCAGAAACAGGTAAAAATAGAAAGGAGAAGATAACAACTATTAATATCTAAAACACTAAAAAAATATTTTCATGCATGCAGTAAAAGCTTCTCTTTTACCCACAATCTAATGTAGATGTGACTTTGAGATATAGACTGCAATAAATGAAAAATAAAAAAAAGTAATAAGCTAATGTATGAAGAAGTAAAAGACACAAGTCTAACCCTCAACAGTCAGCACGAACAAGTACGGATAACTGCAACAGATCAAGTATTAGTGTTATACGGTGCTAGAGCAGAAAGAGAGGCTACTATAAGTCAGAGAGACTACTATCAGTCAATCTGCTTTTCAATTTCAAACCAGTACGATGCCCTGGTGAGGATTAACTTAAATTAAGTAAATATTATGAGAGAATAAAGGAAAACTAATAAAAATATTATTATGGATAATCCAACCTCTTTTGCTGTTCCACGAGCAGAACTTCCAGGAGATCAACACATACCATGCAATCCTCAGTGGACAATTTGGAGGCCTAAAAAGAACATGCACATGCAAATAAACAAAACAAATAGAATGATCATAACAACCATGCACAATCTCAGCAATAATACTAACAGCTGATACAGTTACTAGAGAGGGTTCACTCTGAGTAACAGCATAAGAAGATCGTCTTGCCCACCAAGCTATGGCATTTAAACAAGCTAGTTTGACATCCTCATTTCCTAGACCATTACAGAAATTATATAACATCAGTACAACATTAAAACAGAGAAGATGGGTCTGATATGAAAGCCACAGGTAGCATATATACGCTGTAGCTTTTCACAGAACATGGAATACAGAATTGGACATTGCCGTGATCTAAGTACACTATAACATATGCATTAATTAGCATACCTTCACTCTTGTAGAAAGCTAAAACAAAGCTACATATGGCTTGGGATAAGCTGTCGACATACTTCCCATCAAGAGCAACAACTAGCTCTTGCAATGCATTGATCATTCCGATTCTGCAACAATCAAGAAGAGAGCCAACATATCTACTGAGAAACAGTTCCATCAGTATGAAATTCAGAACAAAGAATCAACAGGAAACGTGAAATTCGCTAAATTCATCATGCTATAAACCCAAAATTGGAATGCCACATTCAGGAATTTACAATCGAGAGATAAAGAGTAAGCTGAGAGTGACGGAGTACTCAAGCTTCTAGACAACGTAGCTGAACCAAGGTGGGAGGGAAACCATTGGGGGAAGCTGAACTGGAGCTTCTCATGAAGCTCGATTTAATTCATCATTAGCTTATCGAGGTGAGGGACGAGGCGGCGAGCTGACGCGAGGGACGACATGACTACGACTACCACGACGAGGACGAGGCGGATAGATGACGCGAGGGACGACGCGGCGACGAGGACCACAGCGAGGACGAGGCGGAGAGCTGACCTAAAAGTAGAAGAGAGGATGAGGATGAGGCGAGGAGCAAAGAACAAATAGCTGAAGTTGTTTATACATAACTTTCAAATTTACTGAACTTTCAAATTTACTTTCAAATTTGAATTATTTTAAATTTAAATCAGTGACGACAAATTCATAACAGTGACGGGTAGAAACCGAATTTGTTTATACATAATTTATAACAACTACATTAGACACTAAATAGACGTTTTTATAATAAAATTTTCGTCTGTTACTGATTGTCTGTATTAATGTCGATGTTGTCTTGCCACATATTTTTTTTCAAGTTAAACTATTCTACAATGGAAAAAGTCCACACAAAACATGAGTTTTAGTTGCGACAAATTATTTGACACTAAATCAGTTGTATAACTACGATACTAAATGTCGACACAAAATACTTTATCTACCGATAGTATTTAGTGACAAGAAATTTAGTCTGCAGTTGTAGACCAACATTCTTGTAGTGTTAGTGTGAGAGATGTGGATGTTATTCCTAGAAGTAGTGCGATTTTCACTTTACAAAGTGTTGGATAAGTTCAACATAAGTAATTGCAAACCCATATTCTAAAAGATAGGCATCCTTAATTGACATATGTTTTCTAAGACTTTTAAAGAAGAGTCTGAATGGTACATATTCCAACCTAAGCATTGTCGGAAGCTTGATGTACGTAATCATGCTTATTTAGAAGGATAAAATCCATGTAGTCGACATACCAAGCTAACCTAATATATAAACACTAACAAGCCGTGGAAACAATTATGCAAATGTAAGATGTATTACGAAGTACACCATATGCTACCACCGCAACGTGCAAGACGACCCAGATCCGTGGGTGATTGGGTGCAATGATACATACTTTGGTGGTGACATAGATGAAAGAAAATACACCTCCAAAGGCGTCATAGCATGAATGGGGAATAAATAATCACGCACCACACTATTCACGATGAAGAGTTTTTTTGCCTTGACATCAACCTTTGTTGTTGAAGTGACTTCTTCCAAAATTCAGCCCATAATTTAAGCGACAGAGGAACTAGAGTACCATAATCAATCCAAGCACATAGAGTAGACATGTGGTTAGACACATGGTTCTTAGAATCAAGTATTTGTCTTTTTATGATATGATTCCAGACCCATTTACTAAATCCCTAGAAAATGGAGTCTTTTCAGGGTCAGGTTAGGTCACTATGACTTTGTAGACTTGATTGTTGTACTTATTTGAACGTTTTTTTTCCTAAAAAATGTTTCTTTGTATTTAAATTTGAGATGATGATTATAGTTTAAATAATTTTTAATATTCTTTTTGTAATTCCTTTTGTTTATATATATCAAATATCAATTAGATTTTGGATTACCCTCGAACATCATAAGTAGCTTCTCCCTGTTGACTAAAAGGACCTATGGGTTCAAAATTATGAAATTTTGCATTGGAACATCGTTGTTCTGAACATTACACTTATACAAATATGTTCTATTAGATATACTAAGTGTCGTGATCAAAGTTTGTGGAATATTGTGTTTTGATATTTTGTGTGCGTGATGGAAATCAGTAAAATATTTGAACATATCCTCTAGTCGAAAAAGAGATATTCTATAGTGTGTGTTTCATACCGTGCGTTACTTTTCATTCGTGGGTTATGACTTGAGTTACGATCTCGACTCGGACTCGTGTGAGACCCTGAAAACCCTTACTACTTTGAACAAAGTTAGATGTTAGGCTTATTTTTTAATATTATAGTCTATTTGAGATGAGCCACATTGCTTCGACCGGGGTGGGAAATGCAAGAAAAATGAGTTTGATCGGTCTAATGTCATCCTAGGAGGACGATGGTCATAACATGATCCTCTTTAGAATGTTCACTAGGTTTCCATCAACTGTGACATTGATTGGGGTTGTGCATGTAATATGATAGACTGGTCTATCATATCACTATAATGAGACCTGTAGAATATTTGATGATCATAGGTGCAACACACCTATTCACTATGGGAGTTCAAACTGTTGTAACTTCTAACAGATGTGTAGAACTTTACTCGTTGTGTCTGAAAGTCCCACAATTACTACCCATTATGATAATTTTAAAGTATACAAAGGGTTCGTTCTTCTAGTGTTGACTTTAGAAATATGCATCACTATTATGCATGAACAGACAACTACAAGAAACTTGAGCATCAACGTCGTCAAAAAATTGTTGCTAAATGCATAAATACTGTTGTTAACTTTTAACAACGACGAGATCTTCGTGATGGTAGCCCCCGCCGTTAAATGTTTATAGGTCGACAATTTGCTGTGGTGAAAGGCTTGCCGCTGGTAACATGACACTCCCTACCTCTGCTTTACATCGACATCAGGCTGTTGTTAAACACAGATAAAAGGCGACAACACATTGCCAATGTTATAGATTATTACTTTTAGTGATGACAACTGTTTGTCGATATTTTGGCCGATTTATTGGCCGATTATTTTTTCTGTTATTTGTTTGGACAATTTTTTTATTATTTTTGTTTATCCATGGCTTCATCCTTCTTCATCCTTCTTCATCCATGGTTGTGTTGGCTCATCCAACTCGAATTTAATTAAAAATAAAATTATGTATTTATTAAAAAGAATTAAAAAAATTGTAATAAGTAGATATTTTAATTGCGATTCAAATGATGCAAAAAAATATTAAATTTGGACTTACGGATTGACTCTAGGCTCTGCCGTAAGTTGAGATATGAAAATATGACTTAAAATAATATAACTCAAACCCTGTAAGTCCAAACTGACCACGGTGAACGTCATTTATGTCATAATTCAATTATCTACCTAGGGTAATTGTTTTGATTAGAAATACCTAACATCGCTTGTCTTATAATTTGACCGAATGCATTAGGTGAGAAATTTAATTATGTACTTACTCAAAAAAAATCAAAAACATTACAATGCGTATCTAATTTAATTATGAATTAAATGACGCTAACTAGGCGTTAATTTTTTACTTTTAGATTGACCGTATAATACAATACGGAGAATATGTTACTTAACTACTAATATTTTCGATTTGATTTAATACATAGTGAAGTGAGATAAGAACAAAGAATCCAACGAGTGAACAAATCTTGATATTATAAAATTGTACTTTTATTAAGACCCCCACAACACATTTTTGTGATTTACAATAATCAAACTGTAAATTCTGCAATATGCATACAACATACACAATAATTTTTGGAATATATATCTACAAGATACATATCCTAGAGGACTGACCATCTTATGCCTTGATATTCGATGGAAGGTGGTCCTCCCATCTTGACATTCGTGTAGATCATTCCATCAAGTCCGTTTGTATAGAACCACTCAAAATAGGTTATGGGATTGTTAGGAGTATGAATTAGAGTAGTTTTGGTTGAGTCCTAATGTTTATATTATTGCACTTGGATCTCCAACTACTTCTATAAATAGAGTAGTACTTGTAATCATCACGTTAAGTGTTGCAATTATAAAGTTTTACTCACTTGTAGCACTAAACTCCCATTTTTCTCCTCATTCTCTCTAGAATGTTCACATGGTATCAGGGCCATCCTATCCTAGTGATTTCTTCCCTTTTGATTTTTTTTTCTTCATCAAACTTGAGTTTTCAAGTTGATGGGAGCTCCCGTGCACGGCTAATGCATCTTCAGTGCACATCCAATGCATGTCTTTCAGTTACGTTGCTGGGCGTTCAGATCTGTCTGCTGCAATTCTTTCCATTCCGATCTGAGACTGATTTGAGAGGAGTTGCTGATCCGAGATGTTTCCAGTGCTGCATCACTCTTATACGTTGCTAACATGCTGCAGCTCTATTTTCAAGTTGCTCTGACGCTGTTCTTTTTGTATTCCAATCTTGACGGTACAACTTAATATACTCCAACATATATGCTGTGAAAATCATCTATGGATGGATTACTACAACTTTAAGAAACTTCTGCTCTATTATTCCGATGTTGATTTCCTTGTCAACTGCTTGTTAACGTGAGTTGAGCTACAATCAAATTGATGCACTGTAGTTGAACTGTTGATCTAGTTTTCTTCCATTACGAATTTGTTGCTGGACCAAGCTGTTGACCTTATATTTATTTTCTGAACTGAACATTCCTTTGAGCAGAGATGTGCTCTATCCTTGTTCATCCAGGAGCAGACCCGTGCTTTGTTGTTAATATGAGCTAACCTGAGACACCTGTTTGATCATTTACCAAGATAAAAGTTCATCATTTGTGTTGTTATGATTCATGTTTTGATCTGATTTCATTGAGCTGACCTGTGCTCCCAAGTTAGTGATGACTTGATATGGATTGCTGACATTATAAAGCAGACCTGTGCTCATTGTTATAGAGTATACATGTGCACAAAGTTCTTGATTCGTGACTGATGATTTCTTGTTGGAGAAGTGAAACTGATGTTTGAAGTTCCTGCTGTAATGCTGTCCTATTTTTTTGTTATTGTCTTTTAAATACCAGCCATTGGAAAGGCTAGGTAATGCGTTCCAACCATTGGAAAGGCTAGGCTGATATTCAACAAGGATAAGTTGTATTCAGTCATTTGATTCTCAATACGATCATCCTCATACAAACTGTTGATAACACAATTCGATCTAGTTATCTTAGAACATACACAAAATAAAATTTATTCAAAACAAAGCCATATTTCTCCAAAGTTTGATTAAACTTTTCATACCATTGGTTAGGTGTTTGTTTTAAGCCATAAAAATGACGTTTTGTTTTTCTCCTCAGTTTACATACTTTATTTTCATGGCTTTGAATCACAAAATTCTAAGGCTGCAACATTTGGGAATCATTTAAGGACTTGAACCTAAATGAAATTCTATTCTAAGCATAGATAATAAACTCACAATCAATAGTTATATATCATACATTAACCTTTTTATAACCAGCTAATGCTACTTTCGCCAGCCCCTATAAATATTGCAGGTTTAGAGAAAAATAATTTCACACTTGGAAAGTGGTCTAATCTACCATTTTTTGAGGCACACTATGTTAGATAGGTTAATTTCTTATTTGATCACTTATGTTTGATGATATTATTTTTGTGGTTCAAACTTATACTATTTAATAACTTATGTTTGACAATGTTGCTTTTTGATTTAAATAACTAGCTTACGGTACTTTTCAACAGTAGTATACACCACATACTAATATTAAGACCTGTTGTGCTTGCCCTTCAACAACCCTCTTCTACTTCCTCTGCAATTTCTCACAAACGAAGGCCCGCTCTAATTGTTCCACCCGCTGTGATAATGTGGCCATCAACCTCGTCTGCTCCTTGTTCCTTTGATCATAAATTTCCATCAACCCCAATCATCCTCTCGAGCAGATCCTTGGTAGTTTTTATGCTTTGTCTATCCTCTTTATCGTCTTTCTCTTCCTTGACATGATTAGATTCATGTTGCGCATCTGCATCGCCTTCGTTGTCTTCATGTGAAGTGGTATCCTCGACTCCCTCGACGAAGTGTGAATCATAACTATGAGGCATTGAAGTGTCTTCTCCACATGGTTATTCCTAGACATAGTCAAGATAAACCAAACCTATAGTAGATGGTGAATATTGTGGACGATCACAATCTTTCTCACTTAAAGAGATTTGATAAAGTGCGGCATTTCCTCTATCAACTACTAACAAAGAGAAAGTGGGTACAGTTTGTACAATGTTAAAGTCATTTGAAAATTTACCATCCTCATTGGGTCCATCCATTTAGCATACTGTATTTGACTTTCCTCCAACTATAGTTGTGACAACTGCAAAGAATTTTGAAACATAATCATTCAATTCCTTTATTTGTTCTTATTCTTTTTTGAGATATCAGTAGTAAAATAAAAATTGATTTTGAGAATGGTTTTCAAATCCGTTTACCGAGTTTGCATGTGTTGCAATCTGCAAGTGTTGAGGTGAATTGAAATGCTTCCCTTGAGAATTCTGTGTCTCTTAGCTAGATCACCACTATAGATTACAATGTCCCAGTCTTTTGTGCCAGGTGTTTGTCATCTCGTCCCGTGCGCTCTTCATGAGGTGCTTTTCCTTTTATGGGAGTGAAAGTACAACTTATTGTGCTCATTTTTAATTTTAGAACTTGTTTCCTTTGTTGTTGGTGATAAGGTAGTGTTGATTTTTAAATGAGATATTGAGTATTTTCTCCATTAGTTGTCCCACACTTAGTAGATTTTGGTCAGTTCCGCCCATATAAAGCACATTTGCAATTGTTTATGTGCCCAAATCGGTTTGAATTAACACATCTCCTTTTCATTACACGAGAAGATATCGACCGTCTCCAATCTTTAATCAAGCAGTTGTGCATAGATTCATTTGTTTGAATATTGACTCGTCATTGGATATGTGATTGGTGCATCCACTATCCATCAACCAGGGTTCAGACTGCTTGCTTGCTTTGTTGCATTGAACGACGAATTTTTTTTCTACGTATTCTTTTTCTCCAATTTTAGATTATGTTGTTTTTGCAGATGATTGATTCATGACCAAGTTCTCCAAACTTGTTGCATTTTACCTTTTGTCTCTTTCAACATTTGTGTGGTGCATGACCTTTTTTGCCACAATTTTTGCACGATGGCAAGCTTCACCTTTTTCCCTTGTGTTGTTGATTATTCTCTGAATTTTCAAAGGTTTGAGGATGTTTTTAATTTTTCCTTCTTGATTGTTGATGCTTCGCAATGAGTGATCCTTCCACTGCATTGTTTTGCCTCATCAATCTTCGTTGTTCCTGTGCCTGAAGTTCTTGTATAAGCTCAGACAAGGATATCATTGTGAGATTTTTAGTGTTCTCCAAAGTTGGGATTGAAGCCTCAAATATTTCAGGTACACTTACCAGAATCTTTTTGACTATGCGACTTTCGGGAAACGTTGATCATAGTAGCTTTGCATGATTTGCAATGTTCAATAGTTTGTCTGAGTACTCTTTGATAGTTTCAAATTTTTGCATTCTTTTGAATACAAATTCTTTTATTTGATTCATGGACTGTATACCATAGACTCGTTCGTTTTCTGTATACTCTTGTTTAAGGTAGTCCCATACTTCCTTTGTTGTCTTTAAGGCTAGGACTCGTGCAAAGATAGTTGAGGAAACTATTGTGAATGTTAGTTTTGGGGGATTGGGTAATGACCTAAACCATTTCCTTTATGTATAGGGATGCTTAAGGATGGAAAACCTTATGGTGATGATGCCATACCGCCCTACAGTTTAGACTGAGGTAAGTAGCCGTGGAAACCTAGGTCATTGCCCGTTAACCTGTTTCGTGTCCTCCCGTCCGGCATACCGTGATCCCAACCTTAGACAGTTCTGCTTCTGCTTCCGCTAAGTCGATCGTTCAAGGAGGTAACTTAAATATGTGTTTATGTTGCGCCCTAAACGATTGCATGTTTCATACATTCCAGCAGTGAACAATGTTGCTTTGGCCTTTGATTTTCTCGTTTATTTCTGCTTATGAATTTTGATTTGTGCCACTGTTGGATTAGTTGGTAAATCTACAATTTCATATTATTCTTGAATGGCATCCCATAGGTATACTAACGCTTCCAGGTATGCTTCCATGCGTACGTACCAATGTTGATAGTTATCACCATTGAAGATTGTGGGAGATAGATGAGAGAATGTAGCTTCGGAACCCATTGTTGGTCCCTTAAGAATGAAGCTTTGATACCAATTGTAAGAAGATTTATATAAGTAGGAATAGACTTGTGAGGAGCCTATATATTGAACTGAATGTATTTAACTTGATGCTGATGTTATTGAGAGGCGCAACTATTTATAACAGCTAAGTAAAAGATAGAGACTAATCTAAACACAAGAAAGTAGCAACAGTAAACATAATTCTACCAAGTGTTAAAGCATTCTATGCCTAAAGAATAGGGAAACAGTTAACATGTGCTTTATTTTTTGACTAACGATTAACATGTGCTAAATTTCTTGAGCAACAACTAAAAGAGGTCCAATAGCAACATCAATCAAGGAGCCGATGTAGACATATGTAGACCGATTGGAGACACACTCGACATACCGAGCACGAGAGATCCAGCAAAGTACCTTGGATTACCTACGGTTTGGGGGAATCAAAACGAGAGGCCTTGGGGTACCTCAAGACAAGAATCCAAGACAAATTGAATGGGTGGTGAACAAAGACACTAAATTAGGCGGGAAAGGAAGTATTGATTAAATAAGTGAGAATGACCATACCGACGTATGTGATGAGTATTTTCAAACTTCCAAAAACCTGGTGCAATGAGATAAATGCATTAATAGCGGGATTCTGGTGGGGGAAAACGGTCGAGACGAGGAAAATACATTGGAAGAAATGGGGTGACCTTGTGAGAACAAAAGAGGAAGGTGGGTTAGGGTTTCACGAACTGGAAATTTTCAATACAACCCTACTTACCAAAATAGCCTATAGAGTGAACAAGGAACCAAACTCGCTATGGGTAAGAGTCAGTCCTAAAAGGGCTATACTATCCGAGAGGAAATTTCAGGGATGCTGGAAAAGGAGGGAGAGTATCGTGGGGATGGGTGAGTATGTTGCAAGGAAGAGGTACACTAATCCGGGAAGGTTGGATGATAGGTGATGAATGTAAGCTTCCATGGTGATATCACGGTGCAATGTTGAAACAGTGAGGAGAGAATGAAGAGGATAACGCTTTCAATAAGGAAAACATGTGGATAACTTAGATAAGGTTCAATACAAGGAGGTAAGGCTCATTATATAGAGCAACATGGATAAAACCGTAGACTAACCTAGGTAACATGATAAGAAACTACTTAGACTAATATTGATTAAACTAGAAAACATTAGACTAATCTATATAGTGTTCTCACATACACCAAAGTTCCTTGTTTTCTTGATGTTGTATGCTCTGACATTCATCCACGGTCTTTCCTTTTCTTGAGTTGCTGAATTTTGACTCCAAACTTCCAATGCTCTTTTGCTCGTGACGAATCCCAAGTTTAATCTCGATTAAATCTCCAACCTAATTGAGCTTGCACACCTTCATCTTCGGTGAGATACTCCACATTTAAACACAAGATCTTCAAGTTGATATCTAGACGAGAAGAGGGAAGATTCAGTCATGCCATCGCGGTGCCATCTCGGTCATCTCGTCGTGGTCATGCCATCTCAACGGGATTACACATCTTCACGTCATTAAACCAGCAATTCGAAACAAGTAATTCAGCATTGGTTGCAGGGGTTTTTAATCAACAAATCTCAGTATAGAACCGACAAATAGTCGAGCACATTATCCAGAAAATTCAGTAAAGATCCGGGGTAAATTCAGCACAAAACTCAGCAAATAGCATATCCCCTATGGTCTTTATTCAGCTGCAGCTACCACAACACCTGCCAGTGATTAGCTGTATGGAACTCAACACTATCACTATCCATCTCCTTATTTCCAACCTGTCGCTCCAACTAGTGCCACATATTCAGGATCTCAAGGAGATGCTTCTTCTTCTACTGGACACAAGTCTTTGCTTATGGAGACGGGTAATGTCAACTCTAATGCAGCGGGAAATGTGGGTGCCAATGGGTCTACTGCTGTAAATTCAACAAGACAGAACTCTTTTAATGGTAATGGTCCTTATGCAAGGGGTGGTACTGCTTCTGGGTACCAGGATCCCAGATTTGCTTTGATGGGTTACACGCCTCTACTCCTTGGATAGATAGACAAGTATTATCGGATGGACAATTCAGGCATGTATCTTCTGGTGGAATGACTAATTCCGAATCAAATGCCAATGGTTTCCAATCTTCCAAAACCAGCTGATATCAAGCGCCTATCATTGAAGAACAGCAAGCCTAGATAACACAACATCACAGATTCCAAATATGTCGGCCACAATGTCATCACAGTCTCAGGTTTCACAGTAGCATAAAATGTCAGCAGCAAAAAATTCCAATACCAACAGCAACAGCATAAAGGAGTGGCAATAGCAACAACAGCCACATTTTCAGGATTATCACCTCCTAAGACACAAACTAGAGACTGCTTACCAATATCAATGTTGTAGCATCCATTGACTCCATCTCAGAGGAAGGTTCATCGCTTTCCTTAGACGCATCATTATCATCACTGCTGCTATTGTTGTTGCGAAAATCATCGATTGCCCGGCGCTTCGCGTACTCCCTGATGTTGTAATCGCAGAAATCACGCGATGTCCGGAGCAGAGACTGAACTGTCCGGTGTGCAGGTGTGAAGAAGACGTCGAACACATGGTACTCAAGTGCGGATGGACTGGTTCAGTATGGATCGAAAGCCTAGGGCTGGATGTCATGGGCCAAGATAACACAGAGATTGGTGAATGGATATGAGCTAGGAGAAACAAGCCGAGCATGAACCGCGACACCAAGGAAACAAAGTGGTGGATTTGCCTAGCCACATGCTGGAATATATGGAAGGAAAGATGCAAGGTGGCGTTCGAACACAAGAGACCAAATACGAGGGAGGTGGTAGAGCAAACAAGGACGATGTATGATGAGTTCCGACGAGCCCAACCTGTAACCGAACCGAACCAAAACCCCAGTGAGTCGCAAGCATGGTGGAGATCGAACCAAGGATACGTAAAAATAAATTGTGATGCATCATGGTGTAGTCAGACGAACATCAGTGGCATAGGTGTGCTCGCGAAGAACTGCGGGGGTGATTTAATTGGAGGAACAAACAAATGTCTAAGGGGATGGAATGTCGACGTAATGGAGGCCGAGGCAATACTATTAGGCGCGAGATTGGCGATGGAACAAGGATGGCGCAACGTCATAATAGACTCTGACTCGAAGAGGATCATGAAACAACTACAAGGAAGAACACATAATTGGTGAAGTGCAGTAGTATGCTCTAATATCCTAACTTTGGTAGGAAATTTTTAGTCGGTACATTGGTCAATAGTTAGATGCACAACGAATGAAGGAGCTAACTGGATTGCCAAACAGTCGAGATTGGGAGTGAGATTACATGATTGAGTTTTACAACCCCCATTTCCACTAGTTGATATCTTAAGGAATGATTGTATTTCGTTTAATGCAAACAATATTGAGGAATGAAATGAGATAACATTTTTAGTGATAAAAAAAGGTAGTATGTGCGGTCCACATGACTCATTGACGAAAAAAAAAACTACTGATTGATAGAGTGACTGAATAGTCACAACCTGAAATCTATGTTCCCATTTAACAACGTAAAAAAATATAAATAGCCAAAATCTAACATTGCTCAAACATAAGTAACCAAGGAGGTTTTTAACCCGTTAGATATGCTTTAACAAAGAAGCATTACATTCCTCATTTCTCATTGCTTTGAGGGGCTATTTATCCCTTCAGGTATTCCAGTTCGTTCAAGATTATATGGTGCACTAACTCTACGTATAAAGTCGTTATTCTCACCAAAAACTTTTAAACTTTCCACTTCTATGAGACCTGGCCCTTTAATTTTTATATCAAGTTGATTTGATTAGCACAACTTTATGTTTCAACAAATTTCTTTAAGATTTATATTCAAACCTTAGAAGATAAACTTTAATGAACCTACATAATTTAATCATCCAAGGGTCATATAATAAAAATGTTCTTGAATTCAATTCAATTTAATTAGAGTACAAAAGTTCTAATAATTTGGTATTTCCAGCTCTCACTAGTTTAAAAGGTTTATTAGCGCGCTTAACTTCCATATACACGACATAATTAGAAATACATTAAACAATCACAACAAGTATTAGGTCTAGATTACTGAATCTTTGAATACAAACAATATTCATTATCAACTCCACTATGTCAAAAATATTTTGGATTGCATAAATATTATGATCTAGTATCATAGAATTAAATTTAGATATATTTACCGTGAAGCAATTTTTTCTACAAATGTCTTGGTAGGTGTCATTGTGAATTTTTTTGTTATTTTTATTCATGACCAACCTCCCTAGAATATTTTTTAACGTCTTCATTCAAACACAGTCGACGACTTCTCAAGTTAGGATTGTGAAAGTGAGTTAGTACTCCTTAAAATTTCTTAAGTGAGTGTATATTACACTTTATTTTATTTTCTAGCTTCACTTACAAAAAGAAAAGGTAAGCAATAGCAATGTAATACGAAGGTTTGCTGAGCTTGTGATTTTGTGTTGAAGCAAGCAGTTTTTCTTAGTAATAATAGTATGCATGTTGTGTTGGTAATTTTATTTATATTATTAATGATAGAAATTTGGCTTTGGTAATCATTAAACTACATGCCGATGATGGATTATCGAAACAATTTGATAGTTTTCATAATAAGTAGGTTGGTACTGTTAGAGAACATGGTGAAATCACTCAAGATCTTCCTCTGATTGACTGATTTTATCTTTAAGGATTTGTAGTGATTCACTTATTTTTACTTGGCTATAATTTAAAAAAAAAATTGTTTTTTTTTAACAATTGTACTATGTAACATTACGCAGGGTCATCAAATTAATACGAGAACAATTGTTCTTTCGTATTATTCATCATATGCTATGAAAGCTTTCTAGCCTTATCTGCGCAAGGCCAATAATTTCCCTACTAACCAATGACATGTATCATATAGTTTGGGGGCTAGTCAGTTATTCAGGATTAATAAAAGGGCCTTGCTGTAATAAGGATAAGTTAGGTAGTTGGACAGTTGTAACAACTACGGCTTCCCTCTTACGATAAATGGAGGTCCTCTATGGAATGAAATGCAAGCTTCCATTCCCTTCTTTAATATTGTTCTTCTTCTTCGGTGCCTATCAAGTGGTATCAGAGCCCTTTTCGTCACCTCCACAACTTCATCTCGTGTGGAGGATTTCGTCGGCTTCTTCTTCCTCGTCGTTCTACAGCTCGCACAGAGGAAGCATGGCACAAACATGTTGTCAAGAGGCGTTGTCTGTTCAACAGACCTTGTAGCAACGACTGGAGTCTCGCATTGAGGACAAAGAGAAAACCATTGAGGACACTCGTCAACTTGTTCATGCTATCACAGTCCAACATGTTAGAATATTTAACTGTAATAGAATAGGAAATAAAACAATAGGAAAGAAAACAATTAGGAATGTAATCTTTTGTATTATTTACTTTCCTAGTTTCCTAGTCTAGCAACAATTTACATTATATCTACTGTATGTAATGAAAGAAAATATAAATTTTGAGCAGCTTCAAACAAACATGGTATTAGAGTAGGTTCACAATTCATAGTGGACTACTGTTCTTTGTTTACTCATCATCTACCGGAGCAACCGAACCATCATGTCCGATAGTGAGAGCAATTCCCAAACCAAAACAGGTTCATGTCTCAACCAAGATGACCTAACCTTCCAAATCGCCAACTTTCTCAGAAATGGTCTTAACCTCAACTAGAAACAACAAAAGGACTTACCAGAGACAATCACAGTGAGATCAAAACTAAATAGTCATAATTACCACCTCTGGGCAAGACTCATGCACATTGCCATTGGAAGTTGAGGACGGCTGTATCACCTAACAGGGGATCCCGAACCCCCAACCAAAACCGATCCAGGGTATGAACGGTGGAAACAAGATGATCTTATCGTGTTCTCATGGATAATCGACAATGTAGAACCAAACCTGGCCAACAACGTCACTCATTACCCTACCTCGCACGATATGTGGAAAGCATTACTCGTAACTTATAGTAATGAAAACGATTCACTACAAGTGTTTGACCTACACAACATGGCTGCGGAGATGGTACAAGGATCACTCATATTAGAGGAACTCTGGTTAATTATGCAGTCGTCATGGGGCAAAATTGAAGCAAGAAGGCCAAACCTGATCGTATGCAACACATACATTACAACATACAACCAGATTTGGAACGAGATAAAGCTATATCAATTTCCCGAAGGAATTGATCCCAAATTCGATGGGATTAAACGGGAAATGCTCCGAGGAGACCAATTACCCTAAGTTGAGGTCGTATATGCGGTAATCCAAAAAGAGGTCGCCCGACTCCAAATTCTAGGAACGACAACCATCAATACCGCTACATCATCAGGCATAAGAGAGGGACTAATCACAACCAATGAAGGTACACGAATGCTGCCAAAGGTTTATGATCGGAACAGTGCCGGTCAGAGCCACCCGGTAAATGCGGTGGTTCATCATCCCAAACGGACAAGAGTAAGCTGAGACATACTTACTGCAGAATGGCGAAGCATACAAAGAACATGTGCTTCCGTCTGGTTGGGTACCCCGAGTGGTGGGAGGACAACCACAAATCGGGACAGAGATCGGCCACAACCACCAGAAAGAAGGCTGGTACCGTGAATAATCCGGATACCGGCACAGAGCCGACGCCATCGGGGAAACAAAGAGGCGAGGCAGCGTTTGGGTGCCCAGCCGTAGGAGAAACCATCGGTAACCCTAACATTTCTTTCAAATTCAAGATTGTAAACAACCGTAGTGTTTAATTTGAAACAGGAGAGGTATATCTTGTGGTTTAGATGAGGATAGAACCAGATCCTGGACCGGGGTTAGTGTTCACAACCGGTCTGACAACAAGTTGATTGATTCTTGGACTGGTTCTTCTAATCAAGTTCGGTCCGCTAGCGGTGATTAAAACCGGAAAGGAGTTGATTGGATTTTTTATCGCGAGGCTACTAATACTATGTCTTATGTCCCAAATGATTTTTCTGACCTATCATCGCCATCAAAGTCCCAAATTGAAATCGCCAGTGAAGAACTTGTGGAAGTAAAAGGAGAGGGGGCTCTATTGTATTAGCAGACCAGATAAACTTAAATAACTGTGTATATGTTCTAACATTGTCCTCAAAATTATTATCGTTGAGTCAAGTGACCCGGAAGCTTAACAGTGTGGTACTAATATATCCTCGATTTTGTCTCTTGTAGGACATTCTTACGAAGGAGATCATTGGGTGTGGTACTGAGCGAGGAGGACTTTACTATTAATGAGGTGATTCGCTAGGGACATTCCGTGCTTGATCATAGAATGGTGACCATACAACTTTGGCTATGGCACGGACATCTTGGTCATCCGTGATAAGGGTATCTGAAATTTTTATTTCCTAGTCTTTTCACAAATAAGCCTATTGATATGAAGTGTGAAACTTGGATTCGTGCTAAGAGTCTTAGAGTCTTTTTTTCTCTGAATAATACTAGGGTTGAGTCTGTCTTGTCTTTAATTCATTATGATATGTGGGGCCCAACTCCACATTAAAATAACAATCGTTTTCGATATTTCGTATTATTTGTTAATGGTTTCTCTTGTATGACCTGGATATATTTTTTGAAACATAAGTTAGAAGTCCCTAAGAAATTTTTCTTACTCTATCAAGTGATTCATATCGAGTTTAATAGGAAAATACAAATCCTACGCTCCTATAATGAAGGAGAATTTGTGAACCAGACCATGCAAGCCTTTTTTTCCAGAAAAATGGGTTGGTTCATCAAACTTCATGTCCAAATACACCCCTACAAAATGGGTTGCCAGAGCGAAAAAATCAAATTCTACTTGAGATAACCCGAGCTATGATGATTGAGTCTCAAGTTCCAAAACATTTTTTGCAAGAAGCTCTAGCTACGTCTTCATATCTAAGCAGTTGTCTTCCAACCAAAATCCTTAATCACAAAACTCCTTTACAAATTCTAGGTACTCAAACTAGAATACCGTGTATCCACGCTCTACCACCTCGAGTCGTTGGTTGCTATATATTCATACATATCCCACAAACCAATAAAAACAAATTTGAACCTTGTGCGGAAAATTGAGTCCTTGTGGGGTATGGGGTACATCAAAAACGATATCGTTACTACAATCCAGATACTGGTCGCATCCATGTTCCTTTAGATTGTGATTTCTTAGAATCTGATTTCTATTTTCGCCACCAACATAGTAGTCAGGTGGAGAATATTACTGAATCACTAAGTTGGTTGCCTAGTCCAAGTTGTTGATCAAATAGCTACACTTGCAAACCAGATCGATCAAATAGAATGGAAGGCAATTCCAAGAGTTGTTAATGAGTGCAGACTGGATAGTCAAACAAGCAAGAAAGGGTGTTGAATTGAATGATTGGGTTATCTGACTCGCACTCCCTCTTTTATTATTATTAGCAAAAGATTGTAATGTTTGAACTTCCGTGAGTTTTATCACGGTTTGCTTTGATTTCCGGTAAAATAAAATACCGAGTTGACCACAAAAAAAATGCATAACTACATTTTTACACATGTTATCCACCAACATTTTTGTTGTTTCTTCCATCTAAACTTTATATACAATCATATATATACATACTTGTTTTCTTAAATCCAGTCGTAACCATGTTTATTCCAAGTTTTTGTATTCATTATACACGTAAGCATTGCCTTCGTTTGATATGCTATCATGAGTATATGATGATGAAGCAAGCGACTAGATAGCATTTTATAACTTCAACGAAGAAATATAATTAAAAACTTATTTAAGATATAAAAATAAACAAAATTTATGAAATAGAATAAAATAAGTTTTGAAAAAACTCTTAAAAATTGTGTGAGTTACATGGAGTTCTTTTGATAGTGTTTGGTAATACAGTTCGAGTATACGAATGTACCTCTGCATTGGTGGCGAAACATTGCCACTAAGAATCTTTTTGACACAAAATTTGATGACAACTATATATCAATAATGTTGTCACAATAGACTTTATATTTTATATTAGTAACAACAAACATTGACAGTATGCGATTGTATAATGGTAAGTAATATAAGAATTAAATTTATAATTTAATAACATTTTCGGATTAAAAAGCGTATAAAATGTATAATAACACGCAACTTGACAAACTGAGGAAATTGTTCCCAGAAAATATTTTTTGTTAAAATACTGAGTTCCGCGTAAAAGCACAGTATCCGTAAGGCAATTTCATTCCCCACACCATAACTAGTTTGTGTCAAACGAAAATTAGGACGATTACCTCCCAAGATAAAAAACTGTCTTTAAAGCGAAATAAGCACGGTGTTTCCCCTAACTGAACTGAACAATACCTGAACTCGGACTTCGACGGAAATTTGGACGTAAACACGAAATCAAAAAATTTCTAACCCGGCTTTTAGAGCAACCTAGAGAGGATTTTCATATTTTTCAACTGTAGGAAATGTGAAGAATTAACCCTCTATTTATAGTGATTTCCACTGTAGGTCCACTAATTACGCTAAATTAATTTTATAACAACTGAAGGAATAAATTATTAAAACTGAAATTTTACAACCGTAAAATTCCAACATTCATTTTATTAAATATATTCCAACAGACCAAAATTAATTAGTCCAACAGTCAGAAAAAAATGAGTCCGGACGAAATCAGGTCGGGAAAACCTTGCGGGTTTTAGCAAAATCCTACTCGCGCAAGCAGGGTTTTTAAGAGCGACAATCATGTCCGCATGATGCCAGCACATATGTGAGTGGACCCGAACCGGGAGTGCTTTTCAGATCGATCTGCAAACACACACACACACACACACACACATGGGCGCGAGAGAGAGCGTTTTTGTTAGGAAATTAGAGAGAATTGTGAGTTCAAAGCAATGATCAAGGAGAATATCATCTTATCATTTATTGAACTTCAATATTACAATGACAAACTACTCTATTTATAGGAGTAACTAAGGAGTATGTGGACTAATATGATAGTAATCAAGAACACTTTAGCTTTTACTCTTAACAAAAGCATGTGTGCTCCATGTGTTTGATCTGATTTCAAATGAACTGAAGAACAGTTGTTGTTGGTTATGGATTGGAAGTGTTGGCTTAGACTGAGGTTGGATTTGCTACGAGGAGTTGGAGCATGCAACTAGTACATCATTGACTCTGGATCAAATTATTGCAGCAGAGTAATGCAGTTGAAGCTTGAGGTGGCAGTAGCACAGATCTGATAACACAACATGAGGTGGAAAAGAAAATCTGAACATAAATAAAGAACAGAGTGTGCCGCAACAAATCAGAGTAACTGAAACTTTGAAGTTCTCTTAGGAGTATGAGCTGAAGATCAGGGGATCTTCAATCGGTGGAACGTGAATTAGTAGAATCAGTGTGAAGCAGGAGGTGGCATTGAAGACCAAAGTTTCTAATGAAGAAGGAGGTGGCAATGAAGACAAGAGTTGCTAAGAAGATCATACTAGAGCTGTTACCAAGTAGGATTTACTTCCAGAATCTGATGAGATCAGATGCTTGATGATGTTACTAATGCTTGGCACCGAGAGAAATCTTCACGAGCTATGATGAATTGGTGATTTGTTAGGATGATGATGGAAATGAGGAGTTGAATTTGTAATTTATTTGATGAAGCGCAACAAAACTTAGCAAGAGATGTTCTAGTGTATCAAATAGAAATTCGGCAAACATAACTGAGATTGCAAGCAGATAACCCAAGGATGGACTAGCTCTGATACCATGTTAGGAAATTATAGAGAGTGGGGGGGGGGGGGGGGATTGCGATTTCAAAGCAATGATCAAGGAGAATATCATATTTTCATTGATTGAACTCAAATATTACAATGACAAGCTACTCTATTTATATGAGTAACTAAAGAGTACGTGGACTAATATGATAGTAATGTAGAACAATCTAGCTTATACTCCTAACACTTTCTACTAGCAAGTTGTTCCACTAGTATAAAGCAAAACACAATCTATTCCCACCAAAACATCAAAGTTTGACCCGTGTGGTATTAAATTGTACAAGCAAAATTCTCTATTATCTCATTTCCCATTCAAAGCATATTTGGGCCGATTCTGGACTAAACTGGCCTAAACCAAAAAAAATGGTCTCGCCCTTTGGGCCACGTCCAACAATCCCCCCCCACATGAACGGAGAAATGAGAGAGTTATTAAACGCTATAGACTCATAATAAGAGTTCAACAGTCGACACCTGCATAGGATAGATAGATGTTACCCTTTGAATCTTCCCATGTGAAATTACATCGATTTTACTGGCTAGCCAGTAGACGTGATGTCTTTGAATTGTTTGCCGTTGGTGTAAATGATGACATAAACCACACATATATCTTCCTAGTAATGTTTAGTTCACGCATTCATGCGCGTTCTGGCCATGGGAATTGCCTGGTTCTGCAAGCGTTTTTAAGAATTGTGCCCTCAAGAATTCCTTTCGAAGTGGCCCCTCTTCTCACTTGCATAGGTGATTCCTTATCTGAAGTGTTACTTCAGCACTTTAACTAGATATCTACATTTATGAATCATTAAAAGCACTTTCTTAACCTCATCCTCTATCGTCACTGTTTCTCATCATAGGAATGGGCTCGGGGTTTAAATTCCCCCACAGTTTGATGGGATCTCCAGTCAACTAGGTTGGGTTTTTCCTTATGTCTACGACAAATATGTCTAGACTCACCATTATACATATGACTTTGTGCCCTAGAAATCGTAGATTGTCTATCGCAATGTATGTTGATTACAAGCACTGGTTTTGGCCACCTAGGAATATCCTCAAGAAAATGATGTAGCCATTCAACTTCTTCAGCACATTTATCTACTACTATTCTATAAACTCAGATTCCATAGAGGATTTGGCTATGACTGTTTGCTTTGAGGATTTCCATTATATGGCTGCAACCCCTAAGGTAAACACGAATCCACTTGTGGAGTTTGAGTCTCTTGATGTCGATATCCAATTAGCATCACTATATCCTTCTATAACTGTTGGATATCTTGTATAATGCAGTCCATAACTACGAGTATATCTCAAGTAACAGAGTAATCTTTATAATTCATCCCAATGATCAGTATTTGGATTACTCGTATATCTACAAAGCACACAAACAACGCGGGCTATATGAGGTCTAGTACAAGTCATCAAGTACATGAAACTACCAATAACCCTAGTGTACTCAACTTGAGAGACGATTTCTCATGTATTTCTAGAGAAATACTTGTTTGGATTTATTGGAGTGCATACCTCCTTTTTGTCATCCTTGTTGAATTTCTCTAATATCTTATCGATATAATGAGATTGACTAAGAGCAATTCCTTCTAATGTTCGATAAATTTTAATTCCAAGAATTACATCAACAAGGTCCATGTCTTTCATGTCAAATCTTGAATTCAACATACCTTCGTGGATTTAATCATCTTATCATTACTTCAAACGATAAGCATGTCATCAACATAAAGACACAATATGACATAACCTTTATTTACGTAGATGCACTTGTCACATTCATTTATTTTAAATTCATTTTCCAAAATGACATTGCCAATATTTTGATGTCACTGTTTCGACGCCTGTTTTAGACCGTACAATGATTTCACTAGTTTACAGACTTTCCTTTCTTGCCCCGGTGCAAGAAAACTCTTAGATTGTTCCATGTAGATTTCTTCCTCTAAGTATCCGTTTAAAAAAGTTTTTTTAACATCCATTTGATGTCCAAATTTCGCAACGCAACTATTGCGAGTATCATCCTTATGGATGTTATTCTCGTGACCAGAAAATATGTATCAAAGTAATCAAGCTCTTCTATCTGCTTGTAACCCTTTATTACAAGTCTAGCCGTATACTTGTCAATTGATCCATCTGTTTTCAATTTTCTTTTGAAAATCCATTTGTAACCTAGTGGATTAGATCCATGAGGAAGATCCACTGGTTCCCAAGTATGATTTTGCAAGATGGACTCAATTTCACTATTGAATGTCTCTTTCCATATAGGTCATTCTAAAGAATTTATGGCTTCTTGAAATGTTTGAGGGTCAGCTTTAAGCATGTAGGTTAAAAAAATCCGGACCAAAATATTTATTCACCCGAGCTCGATTACTTTTCCTCGGTTATACCTCAGGTTCTACGTTAATATTTTCTTCATTTTCTAGGTCTAGACCATTATCATCAATAACCATTAATATTTTGAGCATATCCAATGAAAATGCAATCAACATTTTTTGGTCAAATCCTACCCTTTTTAAGAGGAGGCACCATCACTTTAGCAAGACACCCCTACACTCAGAGGTGATTGCAAGAAGATTTTGTACCTTTTCATAATTTGAAAGGAGATTTATTTTATTTCTTTCGAGGTACCTTATGTAAAAGGTAATTGCTACTTAAAATAGCTTCACCTCACATGTTCTGAGATAACCCTGAACTTATCAACATTGAATTCATCATCTCTTTCAATGTTCAATTTTACCTCTCTGCCACCCCATTTGATTGGGGTGAATACGACGCAGTGATCTCATGTATGATTTCGTGTTGAACACAAAAATCACCAAATGGAGCATCATACTCGCCACCTCTATCATTATGCAACATCTTGATTTTCTTGTTAAGTTAATTTTTAACTTCTTGTTTATAAAGCATGAACTTTTGTATAACTTCATCTTTACTTTTTAACAAGTATACATAGCAATATTTTGTACTATCAGCCACAAAAGTGATAAAGTAGTTATTTCCATTTCTTTTTTGGACAAACTTTAAGGCACAAACATCGCTATGTATTAAATCAAGAGGTTATGTTTTCAACTGAATGAAAGGATGACCTGTTTAATTTATCCTCATCACATATTTCACACTTATGTTTGAGATCAATTTGAAATATGGGGATGTTATTGATGTTAATTAACATTCACAAGGTATCATAATTAACAAATCCTAATCTACCATGCCAAAGATTAGAAGACTGAATCAAGTAAGCGGAAGAAACAATTTTATTATTGTCAATTTTAGGCTTAAAAGCCATTACATTCACCTTGAACATCCCCCACATGCGTACCCATTACCTACCTACATTCCATTCTTTGAGTACAAATTTATCTGACTCAAATACAAGATTGAAGCCATGCTTATTGAGGAGAGATATTGACACCAGGTTCCTGTGAATGTCTAATACATACACCATATTCTTCAATGTCATGTCTTTCCAAGAAGTCATCTTTAGAATGACGCTTCCTTTGCCCTTGACCTCGGATGAGGCGGAGTTGCCCATGTACAAGCTCTCCCTAAAATCAATTTATTCAAAATTGAAGAATATTCCTGTATCCGAACAGACATGCTTGGTGGCACCTGTGTCAACCCACCACTCACGGGGGTTCGAATCAGCCATGCTCACCTCATACACCGTTGCAGACAAGTTGATGTCGTCAAGATCTTCAGTGATTCCCTGGACCATGTTGATCTCCTTTCTCTTAGGAAACTCGCATGAATTAGATTTATGGACAGTCTTACCACAGTTATAACAAGTTCCAATAAATCCTTGTGGTTTGGATCCTAACTTCTTCGAATCTACACTCTTAGGATCCAAATTGAATCTTTTTTGCTTCTTTTGCTTGCCTTTGGTAGCATTACTATTCTGCCCATGCTCCACTACATTTGCCTTGGTAGAGACTATTGTGTTCATGGGGCAGATTGGAATTCCTTTTGAAACATTCATGTATCGCTCTTGCACGTTGATCCTTTCGAGCAACTCGACCGTGGATGGTCATCTCCTTCCACTTGTGTTTCAAGTAAACCTTGAAGATATTCCACGTCGGGGGTAACTTCACAATTATGACGGCTACTTGAAACGACTCCGCGAGTTCTATCTTTTCGGAATGGATACTTTGGAGGAGGAGCTATAAATCTATTACATGTTTCATACATGCTTTGTTATCTACCATCTTATAGTCAAACATGCGACTAACTAGGAATTTGTTTTTCATGGCATCCTCATACTTTTGTTCCAAAGTATATCACAATTCCCTAGTGGACTTTGTTTAACTATATACATCATATAATGAATCATTCAAACACTTCATTACATAATGTCTACATAAATAATCTGAGTGATTCCATGCTACTAAAGCTAATAAGAACCCTTGATCATCATCCTCGCCTTGAGTTGGTGGTTTTTCAGTTAAGAATCGGGTCAAGCTCAGAGTGGTCAGATAGAAATTCATCTTCTCTTGCCACCCCTCGTAGTTGGATTCGCCAAATCGCTCGGGCTTTCAGCATGCACAAGTCCAACCAAATGAGTTATGGTTATTCCCCCCGTTCGACGCAACGATAAATACGTTAAACGACACATTAGGGATTTCAGTCTGAGCCAATGCTCTAGCACTGATATCAATACCATTGTTGTTTCCAACCATTTTCTGAAACAGACAATGCTGAATTATTTTACCGAAAATCAATATTACATAGTACAAAAAATATTAAACTAAATCGGTTCTTTAATCTCCTGAATTACTAAAACACAAAGAAATTGCCTTACGATTGTTAGTAATATAAGATAATTGAATTTGTATTTTAATAATTGTTTTGGATGAAAAAGTGCCTAAAATGTATAATAACATGCAACTTGACAAAATGACGAAATTGACAAAACAGTGTCGTTAAGGCAAAACAAACTTGGTGTTTCCCTTAACTGAACTCAACAATACATGGAATCAGAATTCGACGGAAATTCATATGTAAAAACGAAATCAATAAATTTCTGACCGAACTTTTAAAGCAACCTAGAGAGGATTTTCATATTTTTCAAGTGTAGGAAATGTGAAGAATTCACCCTCTATTTATAGGATTTTTCATCCTTGGTGCACTAATTACCCTAAATTAATTTTATAAAAACCAAATGATTAAATTATTGAAACTGAATTTTTACAACCGTAAAATTCAACACTCATTTTATTAAATATATTCCAATAGTCTAAAATTAATTAGTCCAATAGTCAGGGAAAAAAACAAGTAGGGTCGAATAAAACATGCGGGTTTTAGCAAAGTCCAATTTGCGCAAGGCAGGTTTTTCGGAGCGACAATCATGGCTGCATGATGCAGGCGCATATGTGGTTCAAACTGAACCGGGAGTGCTTTTTAGATCGATCTGCACCCCCTTTGGGCTCGCGAGAAATCCTTTCTACTAGCAGATTATTACACAAGTATAAAGTAAAACTCAATATATGCCCACCAAAACATCAAGGTATGGCTGATGTGGTACTAAATGGTACAAGAAAAATTGCTTCATATCTCATTTTCCATTTAAAGCTAATTTGGGTCGGTTTAGTCCAAAACTGGGAAAAACTGGTCAAGCCCTTTCAGCCACGTCCAACATGAATAACCTAATATGTTGTCATTTAACACAAACTTTTAATTGCAGCGGTTTAGTAATCCATCATTGAAAACATGATAATGTCAATTAATGACACTATTAACCACAAATTTTATGTGACAACATTTGTTACTCAATGCTAAATACAAAGTTTATAAAATATCATGTTACTGTCTTTAAGATCTGAACTTGCCAATACATTAATGAAAGAATGTATTAATCGTAACATCATCTAGTAAATCTTAATTCAAACACATCCAAATCAAATATTTTTAAAAATTATTAAAAGTAAATACAAAATGTTATTTGGCATAAAAAAATACATAATGTTCAAAGTCAAATCAAGGCTTAAAATTGATTTGTTTTTATACTCAGGATGGTTACGAATTTGGAATACTCGAACTCCAAACTTAATTTCCATCTTTTGGTTCATGATACCTTTTTTAAAACATCTAACAACATCACGTACTCACACAGAAAAGAAACAGAAATATTGAGATAAACATTAAATGAAGGGCCCTCAAGATCAAGCAAGAACAACAGAATTGTGTAACATATTATTGTGAGGAAATTTTCATGTTCATGTGTTCCCGAGAAACCAATCCACCAAAATTCCCAAGATATACTATTGAAGGACAAGTTGAACATGAGAAGTTGAAGGACTAATTTTACACTATGTCATATCATGAAGTGTATTGTTGTCTTATTGTTCCTTTGTTGTTGTTTTTTGAGTTTATTTGTTGAGGACTTAATTGTTAGGATTTTATTCTTTTGGACCAGTTGTGTAAAACTCTCAGTTAGATTTTTCTATTTAAGGTGATGGTGCCCAACGGAAAGGCTCAGCGAAATGATTTGAAAGTTCATCTGTGCAATCTTTTACGTTTCTCTTGTTATTTCTCTCTTGGGTATATAGTATCAAAGCTATGAAGTTTTGAATCACTTCACTCCGAACGATTTTGGTTATTGACGTTTCACTCTCTTCTGTGATTTCTTGTTGATTATGTTTGCATCATTTCATGCTGCTCAGTCCTTTCTTTTGGCTGAATCCCTAGTCCTTCTTGCACTCTTGCTTTCAGTGATTACCTTCTTTCCGTTGTAAAGATCTATTGCTTCTTGTTGGCCGAAGTGATTCCTTGAGCATTTACGAATTTGTTCTTTGCTGATTTGTTCACTTGTTTTGCTGGAAACCCTTTTGTTGGTTTGGTTAAGAACATATACAGACCTTTTCTTGGCCGATTTGCTCACTTGTTTTGCTGGAAACCCTTTTGCTAGTTTGGTTAAGAACAGATACAAACCTTTTATTGGCTGAGATGCTTACTTGTTTTGCTGGAAACCCTCTTGCTGGTTCAGATAAGAACATATACGAACAAACACTTTGATTTTCTGCTGAAAAGATTCATTCAAGAACAGATTCATCCTTTTTTCGGTTAAAAAACATATACATACGTTGATTTTCTGCATGGTAGTCTCGGTTCAAGAACAATAAGTGTTTTCATCTTTAAGATCTATTACATTTCGGTTCAGTTGTTCATCTTCATCCTTCATGGAATCTTCCGGGGACTCTGATTTTACTGATACAACTACAAATGTTGTCGCTACGGATCATATAGTTCATGTGACGTTTGAACCGCAGGTTATAGACCACAACCATCATGTGTTCCTCCATCCGTCCGATACGCATGGTCCATCTCTTATCAGTGAGAAACTTACCAGACCGGAAAATTTATGGATTTTGGAGTAGAGCTATGCATATTTCATTATGGGCCAAGAACACATTAGGTTTTATTGATGGAACCTGCATAAGGGAGGATTATGATCCCAGTCTTCATCATATATGGGGCATGTGCAATGCACTAGTGTTCGTCTGGATCATGAACTCGATTTCGAGGGAATTAATGACTGGAATCATATACTCTACTAATGCTCAGTTTGTTTGGAAGGATTTAAGAGAAAGATTTAACAAGGTTAATGGTTCTCGTATTTGTCAGTTGCATTGTGATATTTGCATGGCCCAACAGGAAACCGATACCATCTCAGTATATTTCACAAGAATTCGAACCATGTGGGATGAGGTCGATGCGAATTGTGAACTTCCTTCATGTGGATGTGAATCATTTCAGAAACACATCTAGCATCTAGATAATTTAAAACTATTTCAATTCGTTAATGGTTTAAATGATTTTTAGTCTCAAGTTCGTACTAATCTGGTTATGCGTGAACCTCTTCCTACAGTTAACCAATGTATGCAGTCTTGATTCAAAAGGAGAATCAAAGGGGGTATCTGGTAACATTTCAGCCAACTCGGTTGAAGGAAATAGGTTTTCTACTCTTGGAAATCAAAAAACAGTAAAGAAAACATCTAACCTTTTCTATGAATATTGTGAGAATAGGGGTCATGACTTTGATCATTGTTTCAAGAGAAGGAGTTATCTGCCTGGCTGGATGTTTAGATCCGTCCAAATCCAGGGAAAGCCACCTCAAGTCAAGAAGAGTAGTGAGTTCAACAATGATGGAAAGAAGAGTTATACTGTTTGCTCTACACCTGAGTTTGTACCATCTGAATGTTCAACCCCCTTAGATTCTGATTCCACTCGTACTAATACCTTTTGTTTATGAGCAGCTTGAACAGATTGCTCGTTTGCTTAAAAAACTGCAGCAATTTGATACTCCAGTAAAGGCAAACACCTCATGTATATGTCTGTATTCATTTCATTTAAATAGAAGTAAATACTAGATATCAGACACTGGTGCAACAAATCACATGAGCTATAATTCTGAGTGGTTATCTGATTTTAAAAAGGTAATCTCTAAAGTCCAATTGCGTGATGGTTCTAGTTCGATTGTACATGGTGTTAGAAATTTCAGAGTGTTTCAGAATAGGTGTTTGCAGGATGTTCAGTTTTTACCAGATTTTAAGTAAAATCTGCTTTCAATCTATAAATTGATAAAATATTTATCATGCTCAGTTTCATTTTACTGCAAATTGGTAATTATGCAGGATCTTTACAGTGGAGCGATGTTGGGGATTGGTAGAGAGGCTGGAGGGTTATATTTTTTTTAATCCTGATTTTAAGCCTTCTATAGCTCTTCGATCCTGCATTCTGCCATATCCTCATCCCGTGCTTTGGCATAAAAGATTAGGGCACACATCAGTCGAGGCTCTTAGTTAAATTGATTCCCTTAAGTCAATTGCGTTTCAGAATGAGAATGTTGTTCATTGTGATATATGCCCCATGGCTAAACAACATAGGTTACCAATTTTTCTAGTGATTCCAAGTCTGTTGCAACATTTTATTTGATTCATACATATATTTGGGGACCATACAATATGTCTACTCATGATAATAGAAGGTTCTTTTTTACTATTGTGGATGATTTTACTCGTAATACTTGGATATATCTTTTGAGTTTTAAATTGGATGCTATTGTTGTGATTAGACATTTTCTTGCATTGATTGAAAATCAGTTTGACAGAAATGTTAAAGTGATTAGAGGTGATAATGGAGGTGAGTTTTTTAATAATCAATGCAATGATCTTTTTAAAACAAAAGGCATTATTCATCAAAGTTATTGTGCTTATACTCCTCAACAAAATGTAGTAGTTGAACGAAAACACAGACATCTTTTAGAAGTAGCAAGAACTTTGAAATTAGAAAGTAATTTGCCATCAAAAGTTTGGGGAGAATGCATTATGACAGCATCCTATCTTATAAATCTGATGGCTGCCACTGTTTTACTTGGTGTGTCTCCTTATGAAACACTGATGAAAAGGAAACCTAAAATAGATCATCTAAAAGTTTTTGGATATGTCTCTTATTCTAAAGTGCTTCCCAGTGCTGATGAATTTCAATATTGGTTTATTCCTTCAGTTATGATGGGTTATTCTCTAACACAAAAAGGGTATAGATTGTTGAAATTGGAGAATCACACCTTTTTGTTAGTCGGGATGTCCTATTTGTTGAAAATGTGTTTCCCTTCAAACATCTTGATCATGATGATGGAAACCTATTTATTGATGCGAGAATTAATCCGTTTGATGATGATAAGTTCATAGATATGATTAGATCCTCTAACTCAGCTGATCCTGATGAGAACAATGCAAAAAATGATGACACTTCTGCTAATTCAGGTAACTCTGATTCTGCCACTACTTTGATGTGAATAATCAGATCGCAGTCCCAAAAATAAAATATGGGTGAGTTGATAGAACTCCGGTTTGGCATAAAGATTACGTTTTGTAGAATAATTGTGGTGTCAAATACCCGATCGATAATTTCATTTCTTACCAAGGGTTATCTCCATCTTTCAAATGTTTTACCATTTCTATTGACAAAATGTTTGAACTGTAATGAAATAAGAGATCAATGCCTTGGAATCTAATAAAACTTGAACTATAGTTTCTTTTCCTAAGGGCAAACATGCCTTCAAACATGTCTCTCACCCGAGGCCGGTGTAGAACCGTCCCTGATTAACAGGGGAGCGTTGGCATTTTTCGGAGGCACCTTTGGGGCCGAAGAAGAAGACCTGTTGTCCGTCATCTTGGTCTTGCCGGTCAATTGACTGCGAGTGGCCATAGATGTTTTAGGTTTGAAGGTTTTGAAAATTGATAGGAAGGAGAAGAAGATTGAAGGAACTGAATTAGGAAAACAGAAGGAACTCTCTAGAATCTGAGGGAATAAGAAGCGTAAAAGACGAAAAAGTGGAACTGCTGTCCCTTATAGAGACAAAAAAGGAGTAACTGCCACACACATAATCGAAACGACACAGAGAATGATTGTACCTTTTGGGTAAAAATCGAAGCAATGTCAGAATTTTAAGAGACACCTCGGGGAGACAAACGGTCGGCCAGTACAGAAAACTGTCAAACTACCCTTGGGTTACAGAATAATAAATGACAGGCGTGCTTCAAATGACCGTTCGACTTCTGGATGACTGTGCAGTTATTAAATGCTAAAGTCCATTAGGCAGATAAAGTGGTCGTCGGGGCACTAATAGACCTTTTTGGGAAATCCCTTTCAGAGGCAGTGATCGCCCAATAGAATAGGCTAAACCTCCATAAGCCTAGACTGCCTCGAGTGATCGCCAAGAAGGAATAAAAGATCAAATATTCCTTCAGACATGGACAACCGAGCGACTGATCGCCAAACAAGCATAAAATGTTCATAGAGGTATAAACAACAGAAAAAGACAAAGAAGACCAAATCCAAGTGTCATTATCTCAAACCCTACCAAGGAATCAAGCTCGACTGAAGAAACTTCGCTCAAGCTTCGGGGGCAAATGTTGGGTATTGATAGTGACAGCCCAATAAGGAAATGGCCTCGAAGGCCCAATGACCATGGAGGGGGTGAACCCAGGTTATTCGAACTGGACCGGCCTATGATAAAGTCGATCTGGCCCGCAATAGAGTGGCCCATGGTCGAGCACAAGCTAATATGAATGCCAAAGGTTCCATCGCTGGTCTCCATTCATCACCAAGTCGCGAACTCCTACTGCTCTCCATAGGAGTGCTCGCCCTGAAGAGAGGATTGTCTCTCTCCTCTGGTCCCACCAACCGTTACTAAAGATATGGCCACGATATCCCGCATATCTCGGGCACATATTCACTAAAGATTAGATATGGTAACTACAATATCACGCCATAACCATAATATCTACTATCCTAATCTTCAACAGCACGATATTTACAAAGATATACAGTTACCTTCTACTGTTTGGTCTCTCCTACTATATAAATATCTTTGCTTTACATACATTCATTACGTTTTGAGCTATCAACAGACAAATACTCATTTAAGCATCGGAGAGGGACCCAAAGACACCCCCTCTGTTATGATCTCCTTCCTACAGGTTCACTGGAGCTAAGGCGAGAGCATTCTGCAACCATCTTTTGGCATTGAATTCACTGCCAGATCAGCATTCAGGAAATCAAGATCCAACACACTGGTAATAATTGCGACCTTACTCTTGATCAAGGGTCTCCGGATGGATAGATGCTCTCACGGTCATAACTAGAGCAAATTAATAGGATTTATGATTATAGAAAATTGTTACAATACAATTATGAATGTATAATAGATTAATAAGTTGGTTGATTATGTCCATATAGTAAGACAACGCATCCAGTGGGATTGGTTCTCCTAGAGGTCATGCCTTTGCACAAACCAGAATATAAATAACACAATACAACTGATGCCCAACTGTATATAGTATTTTGGTGTAAATCCTACATTAAACGTAGATAGTCTAGAGCAACTTTATTCTCACTTGTGTTAGGGAATAAAAATGCATAGAGGAAATGTAAAATATAACCTCGGGCTCTCATGATAGCTTCCTCTTCTGTTGCAGGGATCAAATCTGTGTCACTTGCTTTCTTCTAAAGAATCCTTTTCAACCAGGATAAGGATACACTGTTCTTGGTCGTGGACATAAATCTAACAGGTCGATAATTTCTTCTTGAACCAACCGGTATTGATCGGATATGGGTGGACTGTGGACTGGTAGACCCAGCAAAATTTATACGACCCTCACGGTTACAATCATTTTAAACCTGCGGAGTTGAAATGTATGGGTTTCTGGTTACCACCTCTTTGTAAGAGCATGCAGTAACCCCACATCGACCTTGATATGAGATATGTTTGCAGCCCATCCAAACTCAACTATATCTACCTGATTTAGTATCATCATATTTAAAACCTATCATTTACCCACTCGCCAATACCTATCATCTCTACTGGGAGTACTAGCATTAACCTACAATTTCTTTTGGATAAATAAATATTTAAAAATAGTTAATAGTTAACAATGTTACAATAACAGTTAATCAGATGTAAACTTAGGATTAACGTATTGTGAGTGTTATGCTATGACATATGTTGCTATGGACCCTACAAAAGGGAAGCACCAGTCCCTTCTAGGAATAGAAGGACGGTCGTGAGGAATTACCCTAACCACAATGCATTATTTGTCCACTAAAATGGAAAAATAGTGATTTCAGGGTTTTACAATTCAATTACACTCCCAATTTTTATTTCCCCCCCAAAAATTAGGGGTTTATAATTATTCAAAAATACATTACAAATCAACCATAACACATGACAATTCATCAATTACAAACAATTATGCATTCTAAATAGTAGTTACAACAAACTACACTTCAATTAATAATGTTTTCCCCAAATTGAAAATTAGGGTTTTAGAATTATTAAAAAAAATACATTACAAATCAACTAAAACACATAAAAATCATCAGTTATAAATACTTAGGCATTCTAGATAGCAATTACAATTAATTACAAAACAATAAATTAAAAATAGATTCAAACCGAACATAAGCTTGGAGCCTGGAAAGTGAAGTCAGGGGAAACTCGCGGGAGGAAGGCATGATAGGGTACCGTAACAAAAGAAGGCACAACGACGACACAATGGTCGCACGGGCGGGCGGAGGAGAGGCGCAACAATAGACCAGCAGGGGAAAGGCATGGCTAACTAAGGGGATTTGTTGTGGTCTTAGCAACCCTCAGCCGCGAATGGCATTCGTGGGTAGGGTTCCTATCAAAGAATGACATTTGCAGGTAGGTATATATTTGTAAACATTTTTAAAAAATTGATATTTCAGTATTTTCTTTTTATTTAAGGCATATTTTTTAAAGAAAACAAATCCCTTATTGTTTGTGGGGATTTTATCTTACTGTTTTATAGGGAGTTAATGGCCTAGTCGATTAACCGTACAAATCACTCCTTTGATAAGGCGAGAACCTTATTTCTTACCACCAAAATTGTCTATCACGCTGACGTTAGTTTCATTATGTTTTTCCATCGCAAGTAGTTCACGTAACATATCTTGGAGGTGATTTTGTTACCCCGAACTTTTCCTACGATATGGACGGTGTAGACTTTGATGTTGTAAGAGTTGATACTAGTCTGACGAATAATGGCGTTGTAGGTCGAAGGGGCACACATTATTATGAAGGGAACATCTATCTTGATACTATTCCCCCCGCTAGGACCACTAGAAGGTTGACCACCTACAAGTGAATGTTGTGCGTACGACAAATCTGACGAGAGGAAAATTAACTCTCTTTAGGTCATTTTTAGTTTTTTTAACCTCTCGAATGTCGCGAAGAAATCACAACCCCTCTTCAATGACTGCATAGTAGTACAAAGAAATTAGAGTTAAAAAAAACACTACTTTTTTCGACGTACACTAATCGACCATATCTTCGAAATTAACACAAGGAATTGTCATCATTACATGGTATCTCGGACATGAAAAGAACAGATGACCGAAATTTTTCATGGTCCAAGCTGTTCTCGCACGGGTTTGTAGATCGCAGTAGTACAATGGTTCCTCATACGTCATATTCGGGTTAGATGCCAAATGGAAAGAAAAATGAGAAGAACATTCATAGTACTTACCACCCATCAATTATGTACTGTCACGTCATTTTCTGTTCATATTTAACAGAAAATTTAACTGATAAAATAATTTGCTTTAAGTGTCAAAGTTTAGGTACCACATTTAAAAAAAGTAAAGTTTATACAACAATTTATAAAATGCTAAGATAACATTTTAATTATTAACCATTCTTTAATTGGCTAACTGATAAATTTTACTCCTTCAGACGTATACTGATTTGTAGTATAAATGCGTCTTTTCTTTTATAAGTCAACGAAAGAGTTTTGACAGAACGATATCGTCTGCTAGCTAATTCCAACATTATTCCTGATCATATTATCAACGCTCCCGTTGTCCCGTGTGTGTTGTTTTCTTTTAGGCGTAATATGGGGTGATTGATTTTTTTGACTTTGAGCCATAACCCATAAGGACATAAGATTAGAAGGAATGGAGCCCACCCCAGTCAATCCCGCCCTTTGCGAATTAGTTAAGTAATATAAATAGATTAATTATTGATGTTAATAATGTAACTGAAGGAAGGAAGAAAAATATATTAGGACAGTCAATGGCATTATTGAATGACTCTAGAGAGAGAAAGTCTTCTTTTTTTGTTCTGGAGAAACAAGGTCTGTCTGGTTAGCTTTATTATTATAGAGTGCGAAAGGAGGATTCGTTTTTCTTTGGTGGAGTTTGAATCGATTACTGCGATCTGACACCTACTTGGTGGAGTTTAGCATCTCTGGACTTTTTCTCATCAGGATTTCTCCAGCCGACAGCTAAACAAGCCGAAACTGTACGAAGAAGAAGCTAAATACTTTACCTGGACAAGGAACATCTTCTTCTTTTCAGTCTGTATTGTCCCCCCTCCATTTTCGCTCTCATGTCCAGACTCTGTGGCTCTAGTCTGGGTTTAAGATCTTGTTTTATCTCTCGTGTTATCATTACTGTGTTTTGTTTTCAGCTTTGCCCACTATTCAGTTATCAGGACTTTGAATTGTTGGGTTAATTCGTCAATGTAAAGAACAATTCTTATTCGGTGTATTTTCACCTGATTGACTTGCTGCTAAAGTCTTCAATTCAAGTTCTCCTCATCCTCCTTCAAGCCTTTTTGCCGCACATGTTTGACCTAGGGTTCCGCTTTCATGTAAAATACGGGGGGAGAGTTTCGTTGTTGTGAGATGGGATAAATCAAGTAACTATTGAGGTTTTGATTCAGAATTCTGTCTCTTAGAAAGGGCGCACACACACACACACACTCCCTACAGAACAATCTTTGATGCCTTGGTCTCTATGGAAGCCCTTAGCACAGTGTGCAGCTCTGATTTTTGAAAGGAAGAGTAGGAGCGGCGATGGGCTAAACTCTTCACCTATTGAAAAGAACTTTTCTAATTCACGAGAAAAAACATTGAGGGATGCGATTTATCAGGCATCTGAAAAAGGGTTACTTTCTGAAGCACTGCATATTTTATTTGATTCCCTAGAGGCTGAAGGTGAGACGACCCCTGTTGGGCGGTCTCGTACCCTTGCTCGGTTAGAATGTCAGGGTCTGTTCCTACGAGCTACTGCTCAAGCTGCAGACAGCACTTTCAATTCTGAGGAAAGAATCCCGAGCCTCGATGAAGCTATTTCCAGGTTCGTCGAGATGTATCCAGCTTACACATCGTCGCAGAAGATTGATCAGTTGAGGCATATGGAATACTCCCATTTGCATCCCAAGGTATGCCTTGATTACTGTGGATTCGGTCTCTTCTCTTATCAGCAAAGTGTTCATTATTGGGAATCTTCTACGTTTAGCCTGTCCGAAATAACTGCCAACTTGAGTAATCATGCACTGTATGGTGGGGGTGAGAAAGGCACGGTGGAGTACGACATTAAGATGAGAATCATGGATTTCTTGAATATCCCTGAGAGTGAATACAGCCTTGTTTTTACCGTGAGCAGAGGTTCTGCATTTAAATTATTGGGTGATGCATACCCTTTCCACACGAATAGAAGATTGCTGACAATGTTTGATCACGAGAGTCAGTCTATCAACTGGATGGCTCAAAATGCACGGGAAAAGGGTGCTAAAGTAAACAGCGCTTGGTTTAAATGGCCAACCCTCCAACCCTGTTCCACTGACCTGAGAAAGCAAATAACAAGAAGGAAGAAGAGGAAGAAGGGTTCGGCAGTTGGGTTATTTGTTTTCCCGGTCCAGTCTAGGGTTTCTGGTGCCAAATATTCATACCAGTGGATGGCCCTTGCACATCAGAACAATTGGCATGTGTTGCTTGATGCAGGGTCACTGGGGCCCAAGGACATGGACTCTCTAGGACTGTCCCTGTTTCGACCTGATTTCATCATTACATCGTTTTATAGGGTGTTTGGTTATGACCCCAGTGGTTTTGGCTGCCTCTTGATCAAGAAATCGGTGATGGGAACCCTCCACAACCGATCGGGCTGTACAGGACCTGGAATGGTGAAGATATCCCCCGAGTTTCCTCTTTATATGGGTGATTCAGTGGATGGTTTGGATGGGTTAGCCTATGTGGGTATTCATAATGAGAACGAAATCATTGGCCACAATGGTGATCACAATATTGCTCCTGAGGTCCGGCCTGAGCCCGTGCAGCAGCTTCCGGCCTTTTCCGGACTGTATACATCTGCGCAAGTGAAGGATGTTTTTGACAGGGAGATGATGAATAATGAGGGGGACATATCTGATAGAGATGGAGCAAGCACATGTTTTGAAGAAAGTGAAAGTGTATCTATTGGGGAAATGATGAAGAGCCCTGTGTTTAGTGAGAATGGATCATCATCGGATTTCAACTACTGGATTGATTTGGGTCAGTCCCCAGCAGCAGCCAGGGGGAGTAATGATAATCCTCCTCCTCCACACCTTACCCCTACGTGGTTGAATGGAAGGAAAAGGCCGAAGCAAACTCAGTATAAGAGGCCGTCCTCAAGAATACATGGAAGTCCCATTGTATTTAACAACAATAATAACGAGGTAACCAACGTTCGGACTGGTAGTCCATTCATCATATCAGCAGCATTTTATGCTGCTGTTCTTTCTGCCAACCCTAACCCTCTTAAACTTCTACAGGACGAAGAAGACTCTGATCTTGAGGAGATCAAGGAAGAAGATGAAGGACCTCCTCTAGCCAATAACGCCTCCTTAGAGAAGGAGAGCGCGGATATCAAGCGGGAAACTGAAGTCGGTTTCAGGATGTTAAGGGACACGAGAGGTTATAATAGATATGGCGATGGCAGGTTTCTCGGCGTGGAGGAGAATAATCATCAGCTAACCAATAAGGGAAGAGGAGCCTCCTCCTTGGAAGAAAACGACAATCACAGAGACCAACAACATGCTGCTTCTCCAACTCAGGTATCTGAAACCCCCCAGCATGCTCTTCAGCGTAATGATGATGAAGAAGAAGAGTATTTTAGTGATGGAGAATATGGAAACGAACAAGAGTGGGATAGAAAGGAGCCAGAGATATCATGTCGCCATCTCGATCACATCAATGAGTTGGGTCTTAACAAGACTAGCAGTAGACTCCGGTTCTTGATTAATTGGCTGGTAGCATCTCTGCTGCAGCTGAGGCTCCCTGTCAGTGCGGATGAAGAAGGTGGTGGTGGTGGTGGCACTGGTGAGAATCTAGTGTGCATTTATGGCCCCAAAATCAAGTACGAGAGAGGTGCGGCCGTTGCATTCAATGTCAGGGATCAGATTAAGAAGTCACTCGTGAGTCCTGAGAATGTTCAAAAACTTGCCGAAAAGGAAGGAATTTCTCTTGGGATTGGTTTCCTCAGCCGCATACAAGCTGTGGAAAGCTCTCGGCAGCCTCAGAATCTTAATCAGGAGACCAACAACTTGTGCAGAACGATGATGGAAAATGGTGGTGGAGGGAAGAGTGGGTTTATGCGGATCGAGGTTGTCACAGCATCACTTGGGTTCTTGACAAACTTTGAGGATGTCTATAGGCTGTGGGCTTTTGTTGCAAAGTTTCTTGACCCGGGATTTGCATGTGCAAACGAGCTTTCTGCCGTTGCTGAAGAAGAAGCGGATTCAGAGACATGAAGGAGAAAGGAGTATCCATTGAGTAAGCATTATTGTTGAGTTAGAGAAGAAGAAACTGAAGAAAGCTGCATTTACTCTTTACCAGGAAACCAAAGTTTGTGGGTTTGATTTTCCAGGGACCATTTGAAGAAGCTGCATTTACTCTTTTTACAGGAAACCAAAGTTTGTGGGTTTGATTTTGATGATAATTCATATGTTCTTTCTTTTGTGTATGTTTTGTTGTACTAATTTTCTGCTTCATCTTGTCCACCCTTGGGTGTTATTGTTCATATTTACATAAGTGTTGTTTTCTGGAGGTTTGTGTTTGGACTTACATCATAGAAGTCATCTAGAAATTATTTGAGAATGCTGATATATTGGATTGGTGAAACAAGTCTCTGTATATTTGGCCTGACTCATATATATATATATATATATATATATATATGTATAAGAAGCAGAAGAGGTAGGTATTTTTGGTTGGGTAGGCCGGAATTTTCCTGCTTGAATTGCACATGACATATTTCTCAAGCAGCTTAACTCTGGATTTTAAGACTATCCCCTGTTCGAGCCTTTCCCATCCTATCCTATCTACTATCTTTTAATCAAAATTTTAAATGACAAGAGTGCCCCGCATGTTTTCCTCGAATGAAATTTGGTCAAACATATTTTATGGTCGATTAATGAATCAACGTGTTTTTATATTTTATCAATTGCACCGTCAATTACAAGTTTGTCTATTTGTATCGTTAAATGTCACATTTATCTAAATTGATGAATTTACCCTTCCGATCTTCAAGATTAATTCTTTAAAAACTAAATTCATATCCCTTCCGATCTGTATAACAGAGAATGACGACCTAAGTTTCAACAACTATTGACCTCTCTAACTGTAGGGTGCCTAAGGTTTCTATCTAACTGTAGTGTGGCTAAGATTTCTATGCTATAAAGCAAGTATATCTATATAACAGAGGGAATAATTCTGGGGCAGTGTCACAATACAGATCTTATTGGAGTAGACTCCCACGTATGGGTGACCCAATAACCAAAACTAACATCTCTCACTCGCAGAAAGTGGTGGGTGCTTATTCATAAAGCCAACACCAATAGAACACATTCACCTTATACAATAAAATTCACGTGCGAGTGAATTGTCGAACGACCGACATACATTACGAGCAAGGTGTTGCATCTCAGTTAAGAGTTGCAGTGACTCACAGAGCTCACACCAACATTGGAAATATGTCATGCACTCTTGACCATGTAATATTTTTTAGGTCTAACCACACGATGATATTTTCGACCTCTATATGCATTGCGTCCACAACCGCAACCGATACCGCGGTTGATGGGCATCTAATGGGCACAATTTCGAGAAGATCTCACAATGGTCATCCTTTTCCCACAAAACTAATAACACAATCCAACTCAATTTTCTAGAATCCGGGTCCGAGCTCTTATAATGTTACCATCCGAGCACGGATTAAGATAGCAAAAATTGAGCCAAATCTCAAGCATATGTTTAGAGTAATGACAGTATGTTCGTGGCTCTGACATAGACGTCTAGGTGTCACAGAATTCTGAGTAAAGATCACATCTCGGGTCATACCTATGGTTGAATTGGGTAAGCACGGTACGAAATGCGCATTACAACATCTCTCTTTTCCTAAAGAGCATATGTCCAAACATTGTGCAGATGTCCATTAGACACACAAAGTACCTGGAAGAAGAGTCCACATCCATGCGACCTCTAAGGGGATCGACAAAACATAATCTTTCGTAGTACGAAATTAGAATGTTCCGGACACTTAGCCCTTCTGGTCATCTATACGGACTTCCATAAACTGAAACCATCACTTGCCCCACATAGTCACTTCGTAGACAAGTACTCCAAACTTATCGCATTATGCTTGACCATGTCTCTAAAATGGTTGTACTTAATATTTTTGTACTTTAACTTGTTATGATACTTGGGGTTCTTTACTGGGGAGATTGTGACTCCTATAACTTAGCAATCGATCCAGAAGCTTATTCATTCACAATCTATCGAGTAGCCCATACAAGAGACACAAATTCAGTCTCCATGGTGGTCAATGCGATGCATGATTGTTTCTTGCTCATCCATGATATGGTTCCATCAAAGAATAAGAACACAAAGTATGAGGTGGATTTTGTCTTGTCAAAGTCACCACCTTAGTCTGCATTGTACCCAAACATCCGAAGATCCTCAAACCTCCGCAAATCTTTTTGGTAGCACGATGGCATAGTTCATGGTGCCTTTAAGCTATCGCATGATCTTTTTCATTATCTGCCAGCTCTGCAATCCGGGTCCAGCTTAGTACCAACATACGATGCTAATTGCGTGAGAGATCTATGGTCGAGTACACACCGTTGCCTACATCATGATTTTGAATGTGCTCAGATACATAATTTGTTTCATCTGGTCCCTATAATCTGAAGTCTCAAGACACAAATCGATGTTGAGAGGTTGAACAATAAAAGTTTGAGTTTCTAATGATTTGCAGTCACTCATGTTGAACTTTTACAACATTTTATTTATTTAGTTCTCCTTTAAAAGCCAGAGTTGACTACCTCAATGATCTCTCGAGATCTAAATCCCAAGGTTGTACGCCACCTCACCTATGTCCTATATCTCAAACAGTGAGGACAACCAAATGAACTCAAAATTATTTCCAGTTTTGAGTTTGTCAACCACATCCAGAGTTATAAACACAAAGTTTGGTTTAGACATTTTGGTATTCACACAATGGTTCTCATCTAACATGAGAAATCCATTTTCCATAACAAAGCCATGAAATCTATGGTACCACTGCCTAAAGGACTATTTTAGACCATGGAGTTTGCATACTAAGTGCTCACGGGACTTCTGCCCAAAGTATTTAGGTTGATCCATATATATATGTGTGTTCTTATAACTCACCATTGAGGTAGGCGATCTTAACGTATAAGGTTAATAACCAAATTGCTACCCCAACTTTGGATACTTTACAAATCACTACCCGAATTTTAATTTTTCAAAAAGTGCTACCTAAACTTTGACACATGGGACCAATTTCTACGTTCATTAAGTTTTTCGTTAAATATGGAAAGAAAATATCGTGGCAGTACATAATTGATCCATAATTTTAAAAAGAAATTTATTTTTTAAAAATAATAATAAAATCAGAAACAATTTTAAAAAACAGGAAAATAAAAGCTTTAAATATAATGTTTTTTTATTAAAAATACGAAATAAAACTAAATACAAATGATTATTTTTTTTTTAAAATATTTACAATACAAAAATTATTTTAAAAGTTTTATTTTTCCTATTATTTTTCCAATTGTTTTTAGTGTCTTAAGAACACATTTAGCTCCTATAGCTCTGCATCCTTTGGGAGTTTGACCAGTGTCCAAACACCGTTCTTCCAATAGATTTCATCTCGTACTCCATTGATTTCATCCATTCTTCCTGGAAGGTTCCATCAAGAGATTCTCTAAAATCTTTTGGTTCAACAACCGTCTCGTCAGATATTAGGGGTGTAGTTTTCCATCACCTTTAATTGTATATTGTTAGGACGGGAACTTTTGAGTCAACCCACAGCCTAACAACACACTCCCACTAGGTAGGGCTGGCAATGGTTAGGGTATGGTCAGGGTATGTCAAATACCATAACCATACCATATTTTTAAACCACATACCATAACCATAACCATAACCATTATGGGTACAATTTTCAATACCATAACCATCAAAATAACCGTGGTTATTAACCATGGTTTTAACCGTATAACCATATTTATTCCACACGTAATATAATAAAAGACTGAAAATTTAATTTAAAAAAATACATCTATCTATATTACCAACAATAAAAGTATATAGCACTAACATCATTCAACATTCATATGATTCAACATTAACATTCACACCACTAAATTAACATTAAAATTCAACAAACACTCATAACGAGTAATGATTCAACACCCATAACCATTTCACACTTGTCGTGTTTGTTTCTATCAATCATCATCTTCCTCAATATCATCAATTGATTTCACTTTTATGCTGTAATTTATATTTAGTATAATATATATATATTAGTTTATTAATAATAAATAATTATTATATTTATAAAATAACCATGGTTATAACCATGGGTATAACTCAAATACCATAACCATAACCATAACCATTATGGGTAGAGAATTCATTACCATAACCGCACCGCACCATAATGGTACGGTTAACCATATTAAACAGTAATGGTTATAACCGTGGTTATGGGTTTTTCACCGCACCATTTCCAGCCCTACCACTAGGGGCATGACCACGGTCACTCTCACTGGGAATGAGATCCCTAATTCTCCTACTATTAAGAGGATCATCAAGAGCGAAATCTAGTACATTCACCTCAACAAAAGTTGAATTCGACGAACGACAAACCAATTGATCATCTGCGACATCTTCTCTCCTACTCGAATGAAGAATTGTTATTTCAACATGATATTTTATCTCACTTAGAGATTGGTCTGAACCAATCTCGTCTTTCTTTGGAAATTTGCTATCTAATAATATTCAATAACAATCTCACTATCCTGCTCAACTAGAAACACATACACATTTGAGGCTTAAAAGTTACCAACAAAGATGTTCTTCGATCCTTTAGGTCTAATCTTGCTAAATTTATTCGAGGAATCATGGGTGTAAGCGGTGCACCCCCAAGGGCGCATATGGCAAATGTACGGACCTCTGACAATCCAAAGCTAATATGAAGTGGAGTTAAAAGTATTTGTTAGCACTTAAGTTCAGGATGTAAGTGCTAGTCTTCAAAGCGTCTCTCATAAAAGAAATCAAATATTGAGTCTGCGTCATGATCGACTGCACCATTCTAGGAGCATTCTATTATACCTCCCTACAACCCCATTTTGATAAGGGTGTAGGGAACCGTCATTTGATGAATGACCCCATTTTCATTACATAAACCATTAAATTCCACTGATACGTACACTCTTTAGTTTAAGGTTCTCAACCAATCTCAAAAAAGTTGGGAGCAATTTATTTCTTATGATTTAGGGGTTATCAAGTAGCCAAATCCACAAGGTGTGTAATTATTTGTAAATGTAATGAAGCATCGTGTTCCATGTCGAGCCCTAACACTGAGAGGGCCATAAACGTTAGAATGAACTAATTGCAAGGGAAATTTCTAGGTGTCTTATCAAAAGGCTTTCAGGTGGATTTTCGTACTAGACAACCAAAACAAGTAGACAACTCCACATGTAAAATGTTAGGCAGCAAGCCTCGTTGGGCCAACTGTTACATTCTATGCTGACCTATGTGACCTAATCTAGTGTGTCGTCCATTCACATCGCAAACACACTCACGAGAATAAAAAAATATTAAATTATTAGTGCATTAATCCAAATTCAAAGCAACACCAGAAATAATGCCAAAGTCGAATAGAATTGATCATAATGACAACTGGATGAAAAGTTCATGAAAATATAATCTAAAACATGGTTTCATTAATCCCAAGATTGAAATAATATTCCGACGAATCTGCGCCTCAACATCTTTAACCTCTTACTCATCATGGAAAGCCTCATGCTAATTCGTTAATCAAGAGCCATATCTGTTCATGATATTTTTGATGTGGTCGAGTGGCTTCTTAGTGGTAACCATATTTTTCTAACTAAAGAAAATTCTATTAGGATTATGTAGACATAAGGAACAATGGTCTACTACATTTATACAATAAGTCTTAGATTATTGACGACAGACTTTAGAGCATAGATAAATCTAGAGGAGAACCCTAGCTACGCTGAAAAGCAAGCCTCATTTCTAAGCATGCCCTACAACCACTATTGTCAATAAAAACATACTCCAGAGAACTCTTATAGGAATAGAATCAAACAAATCGGACGCGTTTGATTCTCACATAAAATAATCGTCATAGGATTTAAGAATATTGGAAAACATCGCGAACTAACCAACCACTTCGCTCATAGGTACATATTCCTAGACGCAGTTTGAACTTATTCAAATTTTTGAAGGGTCATTTTGTACAATTCCAAAATGTTGGCTACCTAGGTTACAGAGAATCTAATACAAGCAAGGAATGTAACAAACAATACAATTCAATACACATATGTATATATATATTAACGCCTTTAAAAAATAGTTTAGTGCTAATTTGTAATTATTTAAAAAAAATGAGAGACCAAAGTACCGTAGTTAAAATTTTGGAGACTATAATCACCATGAACAAGCATTTGGGGACCAAAATCATCACTGGTGAAAGTTTGAAGAATAAATTTTTAACGAATAAAATTTTGAGGACTAAAGTCTCAACAAACACATTTCATGGATTAAAGTCTCAACGAACAAAATTCAAGGACTAAAGTCTAACCAAACTAATTAACATGGATGACCTATTTACACCGCATGTTGGGATTTCAATGAGGAATAACATAGTCATGTCTAACAACCGTGTTGTGAAGAGTTAATCATTTAAAGTAAGTCAGTACTATCTACCCTGCAAAAAGCACTAAGTAATATAGGGATCTTAGGGTACTCGGACACAACGATTAATATATATCTAATCATGTTATATAAATCAAAACAAGTCTCTCCCAACATTTAATTTGGTCTAGTAGTTAAATTAATTAGCCCAAAAACTATTCACAAAAGGGTCCAAGCACAATTATCTGATAATAACAAACCATTAAAACTCACATAGTCCAGGTGGAGCCAGCCAGTCAACCTCAATCTTATTAATTAACTCAGACTACTTCAAATAACCTTACCCATCGAAACTGGACTGATTCTTTCACGAAACCAAATAAGAAAATCACACAAGCCTTTGATAGGATCATTTAGTGGATTATATTCACTTGTCCACTATCCCTTATCAATCTTAGGGCTAAATATATGAGGTTTAGATATTACAAAATACCTTAATGCAAAGAATAAGAACAATCAAAATAAGTCCCTGAAATAAAACAATAACCAAAAAATGACCTAAACAATACAACTAATCAGCTTGCACTCTTAATACTCCCCTTCAAGCTGATGGTTGTTTGATAAACACATTCTTCAATCCAAGCAAGCCTTTTAAAACTTCATGTTGGTAACTCCCAAGTGCCTTTGTAAAAAGATATGCTAACTGGTGTGTAGTTCTGATATACTGTCTACATTACCCCTTCCTAAATCATTTCTCGAATGTAGTGATAGTCTATCTCAATGTATTTCGTTCTTTCATGAAACGCAAGATTTGAGGCAATTTGAAAGGCAACTTGGTTATCACAATATAACATAACATGCTCGGTTTGAGTAACTCCTAACTCGGTTAATAATCCGCGAAGCCAAATAATTTCAGACAAAGTTGTTCCCATGCTCCTATATTCAGCTTTGGCTGAGGAACGAGAAACAGTGCTTTGTCTATTAACTTTCCTAGAAATCAAGGAGTTTCCCAATTTAATACAGTATCAGTCACTGATTCCTACTCTCAACACATCTGACCTAGTCTGAATCACAATAAGCAGTCAAAACAGTCTTACTTTCAGAATCAAGAAGAATACATGTACATGGATCATGTTTAAAATATCTATCAATCCGAAGAATAACATCCAAATGGGATTTTTTAGGATCCTACATGTATGGACTTAAGTGTTGAACAACAAAGGCAATATCTGGACGAGCTGTAGTTAAATATAAAAGTTTTCCAACTAACTTCCTATAAATATTCGGGTTTCCAAGAAGTAAATCATCTTGATTAACGCCTAAGTGTTTATCATAAGACTTACTAGTGAACTTGACACTGAGTTCCATAGGAGTCTTTAGAGGTTTGCATGCATTAAACCATAATTTAGAAATCAATTCTAAAGCATATTTACGCTGGGAAAGAATTAAACCATTGTTGGACCGAGCAATTTCAATCCCTAAGAAATACTTAAGATCACCAAGATCCTTTATCTTAAAAGAGGTTTTAAGCACATATTTCAACTGATCAATAAGGACACTAGTATTTCCACAAATAACAAGATCATCAACATATACAAGCAATACAACAATCTGATTTCCAACCTTTTTGGTAAAAAGAGAATAATCGAGTTTGGATTGAGAATATCCATTATCAATAAGATCTTCACTCAATTTCAAATTCCATTGTCTAGAAGCTTGTTTAAGACCACAAAGGGACTTTCGTAATCTGCAAACCAAATTCTTCCCTTCAATACGAAAGCCCGCTGACAAATTCATATAACCATCTTCATGAAAATCACCTTGAAGAAAAGCATTGTGAACATCCATTTGAAATAACTGCCATTTATTAATTGAAGGTAGGGCCAAAACAGTTCTCACAGTATTAATTTTAGCCACGGGGGAAAATGTTTCAAAATAATCGATCCCCGGTTTTTGAGTAAAACCTTGAGCCACTAACCTAGTCTTATTCCTTTCTATAGACCCATCTGAATTCAGCTTAACCTTGTATACCCATATACATCCTATGGGATTTTTACCTGGGGGAAGAGTACTCAATTCCCAAGTTCTGTTTTCCTCAAGCGCTGTTATTTCTCCCTTCATGGCTTCCACCCATTCTGTAACCTTTTCAGCTTTTGCAAAAGACTTAAGTTCTACAATCCTGGACAGAGACGTCAAAAAACACTGAAAAGGTGGTGATAAATAATCATACGAAATACAGTTATTGATGGAATTATCAATATTGGAACTTCCAACCTAGTAATCTTTATGCCAAACGGGGGGTCGAGTTGCCCTGCCTGATCGACAAGGAGTATAAGCAGGTTCCTCATGCAGAGATCTGGATTCAGACAAGGCGTCATCATCATCTCGGTCCGAAGTGGATTAAGGTGGAATATCATCCACCTTAGTCTCAAAAGACGTAACATGAATAGGTGGTGGTTTATAGGTAACATCATGATGATCAAATTGTTTATTAGAGAAAACATGTTGTTCTTCATGATGCTTAGCGAAAGGAAACACATCTTCATGAAACTGAACATCTATACTGATAAAGAAGGTTGTAGCGTGGATATTATACAACTTATAACCTTTTTGAACTTCTGAATAGCCCATAAACACCGAAGCAATGCCACACGAAGCAAACTTATAATGTAAGGCTAGATTTTTCGCAAAACATAAGCAGGCAAAAGTTCTCAAATGATCAATGTTCGGTCTTTTGTTCAGCATAATTTCAATCGGATACTTGCCCTCAAACAATGAAGACAGAGTTCTATTAATCAAATAACATGCAGTCAACACACAATCACCCCAAAACATATCAAGAATGCAAGCTTGTATTTTGAATGACCTAGCAACATTCAATATGTGTCGATGTTTCCTTTCAACCCTAATATTATGCTGAGGGGTCTACAGACAACTACTCTCATGGACTATTCCCCTTTCTTTAAAGAAAACAGTTAAGTGGTCACTAAAATATTCACTACCATTATCCGATATAAGCCTCTTAACATGATCATCAATCTGAGTATGAATCATGGCAAAGAACTCCCTAATAGAAACAACAACATTAGATTTTGTAACAATCAGATAAAGCCAAGTCATTCTTGAATAATCATCGACAAGAGTTAAAAAATACTTGTTACCATCGTATGTTGATTTTTGGTATGAACCCCACACATCGGCATGAATTAATTCAAATAAAGAACATACTTTTGAATGAGAAACGGAAAAAAGGAGACGAGTTATCTTGGCCGAAGGGCAAACAATGCCTTTTCTAACAATCGAATTGTTATTCTTGAAAAAATTCAATCCATGTACATGTTGCAAAGCTTGCGAAGAAGCATGACCAATTCTTCTATGCCATAATAACAAATTCGAATTCTCAATAGAAGACAAGGCAAGATTCCTATTTACATTCATCATTCTAGGGACATATGAAGGTTTAAAGACAAACAATCTAGATTCCTCCATACCATTCCCCAAGACCCTCCCACTCGAGGGGTTCTGCATCACAACAGTCTTAGGATAAAAGGTAATTGAACAATTCAGTTCAACAGTCAACTTCGACACAGACATGAGGTTATACTTAAAATTAGCCATATAAATAACATTATTCAAAACCTTATGTGTTCCTAATCTGTAATAACCTATGCTCTCAACAGAAACATGCAATCCATTTGGCAGTTGGACCCTAGATTTACTAACTAACTTTTCATCCTCAAGCCAATCAGATCGTCTAGACATATGATTAGTAGCACCTGTATCTAAAATACACATGTCATCATTTTGGTAATGAAAATGTAAGTTAGTTATACCTTCCATGTTAAGGTGAGCACCAAAAGCAGTGGGGAGTTGCACAACTGAGGCTCCAACACAGTTAACATGTTGTAGGAACTAACTGAGCTGCTCAGCAGTGAAGTTCACTACTCTCTGCAGCTTGTCATTTCCAATGGAACTAATAACAACAGAATTAAATGGAGCATGATCTACAGAGACAAAATTCAAATATGAGATCGAATTTACTTGAACATTTCCCCCTTTTTGAAATCTCTAAAATTGAAGCAGTTATCTTTTACATGCCCCTTTTTGTGACAGAAATCACAACCCTTAGCATAGCATATGTCCTTATTGGGACCCATCTTGTGACATAACTCGTATTCCATGTTATAAAAGGTCTAGTTTTTATTATCAAAGAATGAGGCAACATTAATAGAAATTATACCAGTCAAACCCCTTTGAGTTTCTTCCTGAATGATCATACTATATGCTTGATTCATACTAAGCAAGGGAACCCAAAGAAGCATACTACTTCTAACATTCAGACCAAACAGAAACTGCCAAAGACGCTGATTATCATAGTGTGTGATGTGTTTTTTGAATTTCTCACACTCACAAAATTCCAAGGCACATGCAGCATCATATTCAGACCATATAAGTTTCAACTTAGTAAAACATGTAGAAACATTATCCAGCCCTTGTTGAGCCATACAGATTTCCCTATGGAATTGGTAAATACGAGGTTCGTTCACCTTTTCATAGCGCTCTTTGAGATATTTCCAAGTAAGATAAGCGGAGCTTGAATGCATGATGCTATTGGAAAGGTCCCCAGAGAATGAGTTCAAAATCCAACCGAAAACGACTGCATTACACCTCTCCCACAAAGCATGTAATGAAGGTTTAAAAAGATCCTTAGAAAAAAACATATATAAAACCAATTTTATTCTTTCCTCGCAAGGTCACAATCATGGCACGAGTCCATATAGCATAGTTTTCGGGTCCTGTTAATTTTTTAGAGATTGGAATCATACCTGGGTTGTCCGATGGGTGAAGATATAGCGGGTGGTTCAGATTAACCTCAATGTCACAATCTGTCCATGCAATGTCTGCCTTCGCATCTGCGAGTGGAACAACGATATCTGGGACTTTCGGAGGGACCACCGCCCCCACGTTTGCAGCGTTCTCATCCAACGGGAAGAATATTCAACAAAGGGACTTTCTGAATCAAAAAGAATATCAGCAAATCGAGGGAACCACAACCGTCTCAAGAAGAAGACGACCCAAAAGAACACTGAAAGGTGTGCGGAAGTGGATCAAGAGCAAAACCCTAACAAGGTATTGGAAGAGGATGTAGAAAATGAGAAGGATTCTTTCCAAGAATCAAAAGCCACCAAGAAGATCTGACGTAAAAAAGCGTCACAATGAAGCCAAAGAAAATCGCAGATAGAAAATGAAGAGACGACTAATGGAGAGAAATCAAGAGGCTCCAGACGTGGCAGAGGAAATAATGGATGAGCAGAGACTAAAGGGTCGAGATTCAATGGAAATCTCGAGAATATCCAAACGTGTCAAAGGAAAGGACGGGTGAGCAGTAACCAGAGTATGAGCAAAAATCGAATGGTGGACATTCACCGAAGAAAATCAGTGAAAATCTCAGGGCCGATAACGAAGCCTGTAGTTCTAATACCATTCCACAAAACCAAATCAGAAAATAATACAAGCATTTGATAGGATCATTTAGAGGATCCTATTCACTTGTCCACCAGTCCCTATCAATCCTAGGGCTAAATATATAAGGTTCAAAAATTACAAAATACCTTAGTGCAAAGAAAAGAAATAATCAAAAGAAGTCCATAAAATAAAACAATAACCAAAAACGGACCTAAACAATACAACTAATCAGCTTGCACTCTTAATAGATTTGACCTGGTCACTCTCAGCAAACTGGGTTGGAGCCAACCGTCCTATTTGACACAGGCCAACCAGATCAGATTAAACCGCTTTAGTCCGCCTTGCCATACAAAACCGATCCAGAAGGTCATTTTCTTTGCAAAATATGTGGGGAGCTAAGTTTCTAGAAAACCCTAGCCGTCCCTCCACTATGGTTGGACACTAAGGCCAACTACCACGGAGCCCCAACGTTAGCTGAACCCTTTTCCTAAGGGTTGACCACGTTTAGCTGACCCCTTTGGGCCGCCGTGTTTGGAGTCGTAGATGTTAAGGCTGTGGCAACTAGATAGATGCCAATTCACAACCACGATGTTTGTGGCTCACTGCGTGTATGATCTCATTCACTAAGGTTGCATTTTTCCTTCCATCCCGTTTCCATAATCTTACGCCCCATTTTCCTTGGAAAATGGAGCCACAACTACGAAAGTTGCGACAATCAGTTAAAGAGTCATAGCCCTCGTGGCTGCGATCCTATGTGTGCGTGTCCGCAACATCCCCTAGTCTTGTTCCTGGGTCGTCGTAACCAAAATTTCTACAGCCGCCAGGGGTCAGGCTATAGCCATGAAGGTTGCAACTACCCCTGGTTTAGCGTTGGGGTCACCGTAGCCACAAAGGCCACAACCGCGGGATTGTTGTCGTCTATCGTAGGCAGGCGGTTGCTCGTTGTGTTCACGATCGATCGCGGGGTGATTTTAGTGACTTTGACAATTCAGAAATCAACGTACGAAGACTCTGCTACTGATGTTGGAATACGTGTATGAAATATGCACTCATTTAAGGCACAAAATAAATACCTATATTTAAGTTACATCATCTGATAACTGACTTAGTGAAAGCAGACCCCCTCAAGCCGAGTTTACGATATATTTCTAGGTCAGTATCACAATACTGATCATATTAGATTGAAGTCCCACTTATGGACAATTCAATAACCAAAACTAACAAAATATAACCCCATGACTATAATTCTGTTTTCAATAGCTTTAGTTGTGATTAAAACAAAAAAAAAATGTTCTAAGTATGAATCAAGCAAAAAATGTTAAGAATAAAGAAAACAAATTATAAGTCAATTTCGAAGTGTATCATCATTTTCGTCTTCCTGATTTTTGTTCTTATTCATTTGATAGTTGCATGTAAAACTTTTTTTTTCAGAATATTTTTTCCCCATACTACTTGTAATAATAATAGTTTAATATTTGAAGATAGAGTTTAGGGATATTATTGTTTGAAATTATCAATAACTTGGTGTCATATTTTCCCCCAATCTTATTAATATCCCCAATTAAGTTAATTGAACCTAAAAAGTATGACTTATTAAGTGTTGACCTGAATAAGAGATCATAATCATCATACAACTGTTTAAAATCATACTTATCACAATCGAATCGGGTATCAAACCGGTAAAGGTGACGGTTCCCGGTTCATACTGTTCGACCGTCGGTCCACTCTTCTAATCTTCTTCGTTTACCTAGTTGCTAGCCTTTCAGTCTTCACCTTTTGCAAAACCCCTTTTCACTATAATGTCTTCAACTTTAACCTTCCAACTCCCACCTCCTCCTCCTCCCCCTACACCAAACCCATCACTCCCGCCGCTTCCCGTCCGCCGCCACCCGCTCGCCGCTCTCACCCGCTCGCCATCGTCACCCGCTCGCCTTCGTCACCCGCTCGCCTTCGTCACCCAGACTTGGACGCGAAGTGAGCACTGCAAGATGAGCCGAAAAATAAACCTAGACTTGGAAGCTAGAAAAGAAGCCTCCAGCCACGCCGCCTCACTGGCGTAAGCGCAGTAGCTAAGTGGCGGAAGAGACGCCACCACGGATGGAATTGGAAGAGCGGCTAAGTGGCAGATGGAAGAGAAACTAAGTGTATGACGTGGAGATTACGTCTGACTGCAACAAGTACCCGCCACACCATGTCGTCGACGCGTGGATGAGCTGGATGGACGGAAAAATCTAGAGCAAGAGAGAGACAGGCACGAAAGTGTGAGCATGAGGAAGTGGATGGAATCAGTGCTTGTAGGGGTGAGCAAAACTGTCTGGATGGACCGAAATCCCGAAAAAATCGGCTCGACCGGATGGACTAAGACCAAGACCGAACGGTCGCGCTTTTTCCTCTAAAGTCAAGCTCGAGCTCGGGCTTTTTCCCGAAAAGCCCGATTAGTATCGTCCTAGAACGAGTTGTATTAAAACCTAATAGTACTTACGTTAGGTCTCTTCTTTAGTTCTTCTCGAGTCTTCAGTCTGTTCTATGTTGTTTCACTTCTCTTCTCCTTGGTAGCTCTTCTCGTTCGTTGCCCTCGCCTCCGCCTCCAGCAGCCGTCTCGCCTCTCGCCGTCTCCCCGTAATTATTCTTCATTTGCCTAGCGATTTGCTTCCGAAGTTGCTCAAATTATTATGAAATTTTTTTGATTTGCTTCGTGATTGTTCCGATTGTCACGATTTAGATGATGACCCGATTCCGATTTGCCTTCGATTTATGATTGTTGGTGTCAATTGGTATTGGTTGGTGACTTGGTGTCAATTGTTATTGGTTGGTGACTTGGTGTCGATTGGTACAACATTTGATAAATTTGAATATATGTGCAAAGGCACCGAACCCTAACTATACGACTGATAATTTGGTACAACAATTGATACATCAATTGGTGTCAATTGGTACATCAATTGATAAATTCTTTTAATTTAGATTTTATACGTCTGATATAAAACTGTTCTTAGTGAAAAATAAGTGCTCCTAACAGTCAAGAATGCAGAGCATTTGTTTCATGTCTCCTATTGACAACAATTCTATTTGAACTTCTATGTGGCAGGTTTAATGGAATTACAAAGTTAACACATCAATTAATGTATTTTATGTTTATGTGTAGATGACTTTGGTGACAAATTTAGAATTCGATACTCCAAGTTCGCTTACTCCAAGTGATGCTGGGTCAACTCCACCTCCACCTCCAATAGGAGATGCACCAGCGAGCACTAAAACTGAAAGGGTACCACCTACTAGAGCTGCAACTATTAAGGGTAATAAAACTTGGTTTTCTGTGTGGAAACATTTTGTGAGAAACATTGCAACTAGTAGAGCTACTTGCAATTCAACTAGTTCAACACTTGACATTGACCCCAAAGAAGAGCAAGTACTTTTCTTCAAATTATAGTTTAATAGGGGTGATATTTACTTACTCAATTGTATTATACTATTATTTTTAATTGCAGAATCTGTTGAGGTGATAGATGAGTTTGCACAAACGTTTCCATTGTCTAATCTTGATTACGATGACTAGGTAAACATGTAAGTCATAACTCGCTTTTGTTTAATATTCTGTTTAATGACTGGAATATTGTTTAATAGTGTAAATATTCTGTTAATATTCGATCACAACCTTACATGATTGGAATTTGGAAGTAATGAATGGATGGAAAGTGGCTTTAGCTGTGGATTGAATTCATACTTTGGCTTTGGGAAGTGACTTTCACTTTGAATATTTGATTGTTTAATATTCGGTTTGTACTGATGTAGACTTGTAGTGATGTTTGGATTTGTACTGATGTTTTGACTTGAATCGATGATTGTAGTGATTTAGAAAGTTTTTTATTTTATTTTACCGTAAATTTTAGTATTTTTTTTTGTTTAATGAAAATTTCGGTCCAAGACCGAGACAGGACCGAGTTCAGCAAGACCGACTCAAGCGAGTTTTTTAGACAAAAGTCGATCTCGGTCCTCCACAGGTGATGACCGAAATTTTGGTGTCAGACTCGATCTTGCCAAAAAGACTGGCCCGCCCCGCCCCGCCCCGCCCAAACTCACCCCTATGTGCTTGTGCTTGTCAGGAAGCAGTTGAAGACTTTTTGGCAGGACAAAAATCAAGAAACGGAAACAATTCGGTTTACACCAGTTGAACTAGATTCACTATACATTTCGATATTTTGTGCAAAGCAGACCGTCCGTCCAGCCGGTTCACGGTCGGACCTAATCCGACCGGCGGTCCAGTTCTTAAGTATGTTTAAAAGTACACCCTGATTCGCGAATCAATGAAACAGTCAATGATTATATAAAATGGGAAAGTAGTCGGAAGTGCATGGAATGATTGCTGAGTCCTTCAGTGTGTGGGACCACCAGAAGAAAGGAGTTTTATAAAAGGAAAGGCAGGCAGTCGCTGCTTTTCTGTGTGTTTACGTTTTCTTTTTCAAAAGAAGAAGCACAAAACGTGAACTTTCAAGATAGAGTATTAAATTCATGTGATTGATATTGACAGTGAAGTCTAACTACTACTTATTACGCAATGACTAAACTTTGTGATTCATTGAAGTGTTTCTACTATATTCAACATATCAACTCCATCCTATTTAAATTACCATAGGGAAGAGGACTATGATTAAGCTAGACCTGACCATAGATAGCAGCTATAAATAACTTACAACTAACTATACACAATTGAAACATATCAATAATGAGTGTGTTACATATTTATTTATAGCATTCACTGCAAAAATGCACTATTTACATCCATTTGATAGAGTTTGAATTCATTTAAGCAAACATAGGCAAACATGTATATAGCTTATAATCTATGAACTTAAGTATCTGTTTCATCTTGGCCAAAAAAAAAAAAGTATCTGTTTCATCATAGTTTATTCTCTTCTCATGGGCGTACCCTTGTACAAGTACAAATTTAATTTGTAGAAATTACTCCGATTTCATTTGATTTGTTTGTAAGGACTCATTTAGGTTTATATATTTATATGTAATTTAGGTGTTGGCTTCGGAATTAAGTTCCAAACTTGATTTCTTTCAAATTGATTTAATTCCTTTGCAATACAATGATCCAAACATCCTCTTATTTCGCATTCTTAGGTTCAACTTGAGAAAAAAATGATTAAACCCCTAAAAGTTTCTAAACCTGAATCATGTACTTCCACCCTTGATCAAATCTGTGGTAACCAACGCATGTGGATCACTTAATTTGCATCTCAATTCTTGGAACGATATTCCGTGTCTATTATCCACAGACTTCTCTTATTGTTGATTATGTTGAGGTGTGGTATATTCATATTCATCCACACTTGGTTCTCTATCTGTTGAATTGACACTTAATAATCTCATTGGGAGATTTCCCAAGATGTGGTATAATTAGTACGTAGTGATGAGTCATAAATATTGGACTGGGCTATGTTTAAACATTTGGCCCAATAAGTACTTCAGACTGTATTTACCAAATGCCCAATTATATATGGGCGTCGCCCATGGATATAGGTGCATAAAGGCGTCGCCCTTTAGGGCGACGCCATAAGAGGATTTGTTCAGTTTTAGTGCGTGACACCGCATCCACTAACCACCTTTGATGGTGCACCTATATTCCTACGAATTAGGTCGGTTGCTTTTAGCACGCCTAGGATTAAACAAATACAAATGATAGTCTACAGTGGAGTAGCCACTAAAAGAGAATATTTTTTAAAGTAACTATGGTTACAGGTATAAAATGTTATAAATAGTTCAATATCACCTTGATTAGAGGGTAAGTACTCTGAGACCAGAGCATTCTACACACACATACATTTTACAAACGAACCTCCGACTTACTTTGTCATCGGAGGGGAAACAATGGGACATCCCGGGCTTTCCTTTGTGCAGGTCAACGGAGCAAACACATGGAAGGAGAATACAGTTTATGTGATCCAATACATTGGTGCCGTCTGTGGGAAGCGTTGAACAAAAGTAAACCATGGTTCCACCTGCAACACGAGCAAAGACTATTCGGGAAGTGAACGAGGAAGATTCGCTCCCAAACTTGCAACAACACTTGGGACAGACATCATACATTGCGGTTCAAATTGTGCCGTCCCAATCTGCTCAAATGGTTCCTAGGAAGGCGCCGCCTAAGAATGTTCAAGTTGGAGCTGGACCGAGCAGACAAGAGGACCTGAATATGATACGCGGAGGTTTCACCTCAGGAGGAGAAACATGTGTTGCGAGGGAGGTATATTCCTCTCAAATGTAAGGAATCTCCAAGATGGGAAAACGCCTGAGAGAGGAAGAGGAAGTGATCATTTCCTTTTCAGAAAAAGAAATGGGACATATCACTTCCCTGCATGATGACGCCTTAGTGATTACAATGGGCGTCGATAGGCTCAACATGAAGAGAGTATTGGTGGACTGAGGGAGTTCAACTGATATTCTATTCCTGGATGCTATAAAAGAATGGGAAGAAAAAAAAAGGATTTGAAAAGGGTAAATTTTCTGTTGATGGGATTTTCCTCGCATACCACCTACTTAGTAGGGGCTGTGACTTTGCCAGTTACCTTGGGAGAAGGATGGAAGACATTGAACTTAGAGGTTACCTTTATCATTGTGGATGCGCCTGCATCTTACAACGCCATTTTAGGGCGCTCGACATTGAACCCGAACAAAATGGTACATTCCATGTATCATCAATTGTTGAAATTTCTGACGCCACATGGTGTAGGAATTGTTAAAGGGGATCAACCAACAACATGAAGTTGTTATGTCCAGGTAACGCGTCAGCATGTCAAGAAGAAGGAATCTTTGACGATTCAAACTGAGGAGGATCCTAGGGAAGAGAGAAGTCGTCCTCAGCCACTCGAAGGACTGAAGAAGGTGGAAGTTGATGGCATAGGGAAGGAAGTGCAAATTGGAGCGACGCTTAAATAAGAAGAGGCTACCGCTCTTTCGATGCTCCTGATAGAGTTCAAGGAGTTATTCGTTTGGAAACCTAGCGATATGCCATGTATTAACAAGGATGTTAACCCATGATTTCCCATGATCTCAACCTGGATTTGAAGGTTAGACCTACTGCTTAAAAGCGTCGCCCCATTGGTGAAGAAAAGGCGACTGCAATTATGCAAGAGGTGGGAAAGCTGATAGATGTGAAGTTTGTGAAGGAAATTAGGTTTTAAACCTGGTTGGCCAACCCGGTGTTGGTCAAGAATAATAATGGGAAGTGGAGGATGTGCATTGACTATCGTGACTTAAACAAGCCGTGTCCAAAAAATTCCCATCCTTTGCTAAGGATAGATTAATTGGTCGACACCACTTCGGGTCATGAGCTGCTTAGCTTTATGGATGTGTATACTAGTTACAACCAGATACAAATGGCTGATGGTGACGCCCAACATACAGGTTTTTATGCAGATAGTGATATATATCATTACAAGGTGATGCCCTTTGGTTTATTAAATGTAGGAGCTATTTATCAAAGGATGATCAACAAGGTTTTTGCTGGAATGGTAGGCGTCACCATGGAAGCCTACGTGGATGACATGTTGGTAAAATCCGTAAAGAGTGAGGATCATATCGAAGACCTGAGGAAAACATTTGAGAGGATGTGCCTCCCAGCAAAATGTGCTTTTGGAGTTCAGTCAGGCAAGTTTCTGGGATACATGGTGAGTCAAAGAGGAATAGAGTTCAATCCTGAAAAGTTGGAAGCCATTGAGGCTATGAGAAGCCCAACTTTCCACAAAGAAGTGAAAATCTTGAATGGAAGGCTAGCGGCGCTAAGCCTCTTTCTAGCAAAAGCAGGAGACAAGTCACTCATTTTTCCAGGTGTTGAGGGCCAATAAGAAATTCGAGTAGACTTTCGAATGAGAGCAGGCTTTTGAGGATTTAAAGAAGCATCTCAAGACTCTTCCACCATTGGCGAAGCCTTCCAAAGGCGATGCACTTTCTTTATATTTAAGTATTACACCGGTTGCTGTAAGTTCGGTGTTTATCAAATAAGTAGGAAAATGCCAAGTGCTTGTGTATTATGTATCCAAAGTGCTCGCCAAATCTGAAATGAATTATCTGGAGGTTGAGAAGTATCTTTATGCGTTGGTAGTGTCTGTAAGGAAGCTATACCCTTATTTTCATGAACATGAAATTACAGTTTTAACAAATCAACCGTTAAAACATTTCCTGCAAAAACCAGATGCTTCAGGGAGAATGGTAAAATGGGCCATTGAATTAAGCGAATTTCGAATCAAATTTGCTCCTAGAAACGCCATCAAAGGCTAAGCAATTGGCGGATTTCATTGTATACCACATGTCCTCAACCAGCGACGCCTAGAGAAAAAGAGAAAGAAGAAAATCCTTGGATACTTCATACGGATGGATCCTCATCAGTCGAAGGCTCGGGAGTAGGACAAGTGTTAACGCCACTAGATGGTGGAATACCATTAAGATATGCTCCGGTTCTCACCTTTAAGGCTACAAACAATGAGGCAGAGTATGAGGCCCTGGTTACTGGATTGAGGCTGGCTAAGGGGTTCGGCGTTACTTCTCTACATGTATAATGTGACTCGCAATTGGTGGTAAACCAAATTGAAGGGGAGTATATGGCAAAAGATGAAAAAATGAAGTTGTATTGGAAAGAGGCTATGGCGTTAGTAGCAGGATTCAAACAATTTCACATAGAAGCTATTCCCCGTGAAGCGAATCAAGAAGCTGATGTCTTAAGTAAATATGCTTGGCAGGCGACGCCCATACAGACGCATTTCATAGAAACCAATCATGGTAGTTCCAATATCCATTGCGCAAATATAAATGTGACTGTGGATTGGGCGACGCCTATTAGGTCATACTTGGAATCAGGAGAACTCCCTATGGATGAAGCTAATTCCAAAAAGATTATTCGATTAGCTCCTAGTTTTCGAATAATTGATGGTTTACTTTATAAGAAGGGATTTTCAATGCCCTATCTTAGATGGGTCGCTTATCCATAAACAACTACCATTATAAGGGAGGTACATGAGGGATATGCAGCTTGTCATGAAGGAGCGAGGTCAATCGTGAGGAAAATCCTAAACCAAGGATATTATTGGCCTACGATGATTTAGGAGGCGGCTGCTTTGGTTATGAAATGTGAATCATGCTAAATGTATAGTCCAAAAATAGTTTGTCCACCAGCAAACCTTACTAGTGTGTATGCAACATGACCATTTGCACAGTGGGGAATCGACTTAGTGGGACCTTTACCGAGATTCAAGCAACGTACCTATATAATAGTGGCGGTTGATTATTTCTCAAAAAGGATTGAAGCAAAGGCGTTGTCGTCAACTACTGAGTTTCAAGTTATCAAGTTCATTAAGTCGAGAATTGTTTCTCGATATGGAATGCCAAGCGTGTTGGAGAAAAAAAGGCAGTCGAATAAAAAAGGCGACTGGAGAAACACCTTTTGGATTAGTCTATGGGTCTGAGGAGGTTGCTCCAACAGAAATAGCAGTCGAATCTCACAGGGTAAAGCATTATGAGACCTTGAATAATGAGGACCAAAGGCGTTTGGAATTGGATATGGTGGATGAAAAGCGAAGGGGTTCAGAAGAGTTTCATCTCGCCAATTTTTTGTGGGGGAGAGGGTATGCCGAAGACATGAATTCTCACATCAAGATAAAGTAAATAAGTTGTCACCAAAATGGGAAGGACCTTACAACGTCATTGCCATTCCTCACCCAAACGCATATGTGCTAGAAGACCAAGAAAGAAAAGTATTGAAGAATACTTTTAATGCAGAGCATTTGAAAAACTTTTATGCTTAAATAAGTGGCGTAGATTGTATGAATGATTATTAATGTCGAAGTAATTCTATTCTTATTGGCGATTGCTTAAGTTTGAATTAATGGCGATGACTTATGTTTGAATTCATGGCGATTGCTTAAGAAGAACTCGCTCCTAAGGAACAAACAGTTCATGAGGAGCAAAGATATGATCATTATGTGCTCCGGAGAAGACCCACGCAGTCTCGAATGGATTCGTTTGTGGTAAGGGCGCCAACTCGTCGGGTAGAAGTAGCTCCAGAGATTATACTGACACCAGCGTTCATATTGGCTCTATACGAGCTTTTGGACAGAAAGGATCAAAGGGCAGTTGCTCGAGCAGCTCAGAGAGCAAACTCTCATGCAGCACATGAAGCTATATCTAGACCACGAGATGTACCAGGAAACCCACCGGGAGATCCTCTTCTTACAAGTGCCGCCACGGGAGGCACTGGTGTGACAATAACTCTTGCTCTGGGTACGTTAACCAATGAGGATGTCAAAGAGCTCATTGCTCAAACATTGAAGGAGCAAAAGGGTCGATGCATCCATTTACTCTAGAAATATTGTCAGCTTCATTTCCGACTCATGTGCAACTGACTTTTCGGATAGATACATATAATGGTGACAGCGATCCTGTTTTCCATATACAAAGACATAAAAATTCTTTGTTAGGGAGGACAAGTGACGAGACGCATCCTGCATTGCTCTTTCCTGCATTGCTCTTTGAAGTTTCAAGCTACCTTGTCCCATTTTAGTTATTTTACCATAGGCAAATCTCATAACTGGAGAAGATATGGTTTAAATCTCAATACAAAAGAAATTTTTATGTCTTTTGTCAATGCGTACTTTTGTACTAATTTAGGATCAAAGATTATGCTTAAGAATAATTTAAAGATGACATGTACTAACAATACATTTATGTAGTGAAAGAGGAAGATATATTGATTGTGTTGAGGATGAAAAAATATAAGGTTGATTTACATCATAATCATGTACTAACTTTTAATTTGTGGATATATTCATGTACTAACTTTTTGAAGTTTATTCACATCATATAAGGTTGTTTCTGAAATATACATATCAATATTCATGGATTATATCTTTCATTCCACTACGAGTTCCTATACTAAAAGAAATGTGACTTCTACTTTTTCCGACTTTCGTCATATATCCATTTTGTGACTATATTCCTATTTATCTAAGATAGTTATTTCGAATTAATTACGGATCTTATAATAAAAGTTATTCAACATAATCCTCGTATTACTATTATCTCCAAGCCTTAACAATCTTCCATATGGTAAAAAATGGATGTGAATCTCTTATGATCTCCTTTATGGTATTTGAAGTATCAACTATTGATCAATTATTTGCTGTTTTCTTTCCATTTAAAAATTTCGAACATATCTACAAAAAAACATTATCGTATGGTACCTTTAAGTTGTGATCCTCTTGGTTACTATGACAACAATCCTCCTCCAAATAAACAAAATTATTATATCCTTTTATGTCTTTATTTTAGTATCATTAATCATGCTAGGGTAAGTAGTTAATCTTCCATATTTTGTGTGTGACCATCTTCCATAGCTTCGCATGCTTGTTTTCTAAGACAAGATGTGGCCATCATCTTAGGAGAGGACAATAACACACTTGTAAAACAAATCTATTAAACATCAAGGGTTTCGCCACAAGTTTGGTAGGAGATCATCACTAGACATTGCATTGTTCATGCTTGAACTTCCCTTAGAAATAGACTTATAAAATCACAACCTGTTCACAATCACTAACGTTTCTCGACTAAATAGGAGTTGATCTATCTTCTTATTTCACTTATCAAATTTCATGAGACTACTTTTTGTTTATAACTAAACTACCATATTTTTGTTATGATCCGTGCATGATCAATGAACGGGCTTATCATTTTCAGATTTATGTTCCTTATTATATGCATATGCGAGTCCACGATGGCATTATTAAAAATAGACTCAATCCTATGTGATACCATGTCCATTTTCGGAAAAGATCAAATGATTTGAAACTCATATATGTAGGAGACGTACTACACAAGTCCAACGTGAATTCCTATTTTTGGGGTGACTATGTGTTGACAATGGGCTCAATCAATCTAGGTTACGCTAGTGGTATCAGAGCGAACCCTAAATCCATATATGTAACATCCAAAATAATTTTTAAACCACAAAACTTTTCATTTGAGGAAATCCATAGTCTAATGACAACTAATAGTAAATAAAATCAGAGGAAACAAACCTTTCCATAGAAAAACATTTTTTTTTCACGTGGAAAATCTTCACCAACTGCAAATCATCAAACACCACGATTTGGAAGAGATATACCATTTTATTGCCGCTACCGAGGGTTAGGTAATTTTATTTTCGCAGCCCTATTGGTTCCTATAGAGTTTGTAACAAACAAAAAAGGTTTAGAAAGGGAAATAAACAAAAATTCGGAGTCCAACAAAACCACCATGGATGAATAGATATTTGTTAGTTGAATGGATTGTTGAAAAGCAGCCACCCAAGGACAAGAAGAGCAACCCACGTTTCTTCATTGTCAAGCCATCCACTTTCTCCACCCGCTTTCTCCAAAGTAGCAGCCCCCTTTCATGCAAGGAGCAGCCCACGTTTTGCATGATGTTGAAGATAACTCCTCCTATAAAAGGAGAGTTCTGATATGCATATGGGAGGTGTGCAAGGTGGAGAGTACAAGAGTGAGAGATTGAGTGAATTTGTAAGGTTTTGGAAATCTTGCAACAAATTCTATCAAAGAAGCTCCAGTGGACGTAGGAAATTTTCCGAACCACTTTAAAATCGTTTTGTGTGATTTCCGGTGAGGTGAGTGAAGTATAACAAGTGGTATCAGAGCTTCGGTTCGAAGTTGTCCGAAAATTCAAGTTGCTAAATTTCAATTTTATACAATACCAGGGTGTTCCTCTCGTCAAGAAGAATCCGTTTCTGCAAACGGAATTGAAATCGGACGTCGGAGTAGGCCACATTTGCTCCTGCAAGTTTCTGAAGTTTTTCACCCGCCCGACGCGCACCGGAGGTTGAAGACGACTGAAATTCGCGCCCCTACGTGCCCCCTAACTGTTTGGAAAGTGATTCCATGCGCGCACACGCGCCTCCATGCGCCCTCACGCTCCTCCACGCGCCTCCAAGCGCCCTCACGCGCCCCTACGCGCCTGGCAGATCTGAACTGTCCATTTTCAAGATCTATTCTGGTCTTGAACAAAGCCATCCGGAGTCCGATTTCAACGATCAAATAGTGCTTTCCAACTATTTGGATCATTCCGGAGTCATCCGTATGGTTAGAATTTTGAAATTTTGTGTCTAAAATTTCTAAATTTCGAATGGAAATATCGGGAGGAGATGGGAGCTCCGGTAATGTCAGTAGCTCCAGGCGACAGTCCAATGTTTCAAATGCCAAGTTTCAAGTTGAGAAGTTCGATGGGACAAGCAACTTCGGCATGTGGCAATGTGAAGTCATGGACGTCTTGATCCAACAAGAATTGGATATTGCATTGGGAGAACAGCCTGATGATGTGACCGATCGGGATTGGAAGAAGTTCGACACTCAAGCGTGTAGTACAATCCGATTGTGACTAACCAAGTCCATCAGGTCCTGGAATATGTTGTAGAACTGTTACATTTCCATACAAATGGTCTTCAAGATTATAACTGCGAACAGATAGCAGTAACTATTGTCTCCATGTTTGAAGGTTTTCTTCACCAACAAGTTGCGATACTTTCTTGTTGAAGAATGTCGGTAAGATTTATTACATCAATTCAAATGATTTGTTGAATACGATTGAATTAGTAGCAGATATTACTGTAATTGAGCATAATTGAGCAAGGTCTGATACCATGTTAGAAACTTAGAGAGATAGAGAGAAAAGAAGAAGATGACTTAGCTTGAGATTGAAAACACTTCTGTTTTTCAGATTTCTATTCCAAGGTAGTTAAATCTGCTACATGATTGTTTTATTTATCCTAACATGAAAACTAAGTAATTATAGAAAGGTACTCAAACTACATATGTAATTATACATATATCCTAACAGACAAGTTCGAAAGCTATCACACTAGTTCATGCGTGATTATCTGACTACGATTCAATCTGCGTTTGATAGGTTAAGTAGTTGTGGTTATCCAATTGAAGTATGCAACAAATATCAAGTGTTCTTAATGGTGTTAAAGGATAATATGATAATGTAATTGTTGTTATACATGCTAGTAAAAATCCGTATGACATTGCATCTGTGAGCTTGACATTGCTTGATGTTGAAGCTAGGTAGAGTGACCTATTGTTTGGTGCTAACGTTACAACTAAAGTTGTTGTGAATCATAATTATGTTACAAAACCGAATGGATTAGGATCTTATACTCATATTGTTTCTCAAAATTATGGTCATCAGAACAATGATATATCTACTTTTGATGGAATCCTGCATACTCCTATTTCTAATCAGCTTCAGAATTTCAGTCCTGGTGAAGAACGTGGTCATGGCCGTGGATATGGAAACAATAGGCCACAATGTTAGTTGTGTGGAAAGTTTGGACACCTAGTTCATCAATGAATTTATCGCTTCAATGTTCATTATACTGGTGTTCAGATCCAGGTAGTACAGTTGGCTCTGCTACTTCTCCAACTTTTAATGTGTATTCTATACAGTGGGAAGATGCTTTGAACTGTCCTCTACACAACCTTCACCACATTCATCATCTCCTGTTTCTATGATGTACAATCCTACATATCACCAACAACAATTATACCAGTATACTCTTGAGTATATTCTCCTAAACTTTCTCACACATATGCTACTCCCATGCCGCATCATCATCCTGTGACATATGTTTGTCCTCCTTTTACGCCTCCTTCCAATGATTCATGGTTTGTCAATGGATCTGTGGATCATCATTCTGCTTGTCCTCAAGCAAACATTGCATCTTTTACTCCAATTGTCGAGAATGATGCAAGTTGGTTCCCTGATTCAGGTGCTACAAATCATCTTACGAATGCTTATCCTTCTCCACATCACACCTGTGTACCCTGTACTGGTCAAGCAAAACTTGTAGTGGTAATGGATGGATCTTCTCTTAATATTTATGTGATTGGTTCAACTATAATTCAATTTGTATCTAGATATTTGCACTTACATAATATGATATATACATCATGTGTGATTAAAATTTACATTTGTGTCTCAATTCGCCAAGGATAACAATGTATATTTTGAGTTTCGTGTTTCTCATTGTGTGGTTAGAGACTCATTATCTGACAGAGTGCTTCGTAGAGACTCATTAGCAGTACAGATTCTATAAGTACTTCCAAGTGTGTTGAATGCCTTAACTATGATTATCATCTGAATAAACTCAACAATGATTCTTTTGTTGCTGAAGATGATCAAAATGCTGAAGTTGTTTATGAATATTGTGTTACTACTCATATTTCATGTCATTTTCCCCTCAATGATTCTGATTTAGGTTGTTTTCTTTCCACATTAGAATCTAAGTAACCATCGTCACTTTGGCATATGAGACTCGATCATCCTTCGTCCAAGCTCCTTAATACTTTTCCGAGACTTCATAATTTACCTGTGAAACATATTTCATATCAATGTATAACATGTGCTGTAGGCAAGAGCAAGAAACAACCTTTTTCAGCTCTACTACCACCTACAGTCATCCATTGGAACTTGTTCAAGTTGATTTGTGGGGCCTTGCTGCTTGTTCATCTAATAATCGTTGTTACTATCTAAGCATAGTAGATGCATACAAAAAGTATACTTAGATATATTTCTTGCTTAAAAAGAGTGATACTGCTCAGTTGTTTTTGGAATTTTACAGGTTAGCAGTAAAGCAACCTGGCCATTCTTTAAAGGTTGTCCAATTTGATGGTGGTAGGGAGTTTCCATTTCTCTCTATTTACCTTCCTCAATTTGGCATTTCACATCGTATTACTTGTCCTTATTCTTCTGACCAAAATGAAATAGTTGAGAGAAAACCTATGCACATTGTAGAACTTGGTCTTACTCTTTTAGCTCAAGCTGCTTTTCCTCGTCATTATTGGTCGGATGCCTTTTTCACTGTTGTTTTTCTTATCAACAGATTACCTTCATACAGTTTATCCAAGCTCCCTCCTCATGAGAAACTATTCGTTTCTTCTCCTGATTATTATTTTCTCTGTGTTTTTGGTTGTCTATGCTTTCCTCACCTTCGTCTATATCACAATACTAAACTGTCCTTCATGTCTGAACCGTGTGTTTTCCTTGGGTATTGTTCTAACTATAATGGTTACAAATGCTTGTCAACTTTTGGTCACGTATATATAGTAGGAATTTTATATTTCATGAGCTTACATTTCCAGTTGCAGATTCAAAGAGTGGTGTTTTGCTTTCAACAATACCTAAACAAAATTACATATCATTGCATTTCTTTCTTCCTTATGACTCTCAATTTCTTTCTTCTCCTACTTCTTCCTCTGTTGTTGAAAATACTTTTCCTCTTAAATTAAATCATACCTCTATTCTTGCTTTTACTTCTCCTTCTGTGCACAAAGATTCTTATTCTCATATATGTCTTGATGGGTTTACTTCTAGTTACAAAGCAAGGTTACTTGCTAAAGGTTATTCTCAGAAATCTGGCTTTGATTTTCAAGAAACCTTCAGTCTCGTGGTCAAGTTTGCTACTATTCAGATTGTCTTATGTCTTGCTTTATCTCATAAGTGGAGTTTGAGACAAATTGACATTAATAATGCTTTTATTCATGGTGATCTCATTGAGGAGGTCTATATGATTCAACCTCCAGACTTTGAGCAAACTTCTTCTACTGACATTCCTTTTGTGTGCAAACTACAACGGTATAGACTCAAACAAGCACCTCGTGCTTTGTTTTAAAAGTAAAAATTCTTCATTCTCAATTCATGCAGTGTTATGCTTTTGTTGCTGATAGTTGTTTGTTCATCAAATAGTCTCACAATTTCTATATGGTTTTGTTAGTCTATGTTGATGATATTGTTGTTACTGGAACTTCATCATCCGTTATTGATAAAGCCATTCAATCCATTAACAAGGAATTCAATATCAAAGAATTGGGGAGTTTAAACTACTTTCTTGTTATGAAAGTAACTGCAACTGAAAATTACCTTTTGTTACACCAGAAGAAATACATTCATGATCTATTTAAAAAGGTTGGACTCACTGATGTGTCTAGCTTTCCAACACCAATGACATGTACGTGTTTGACAAAATTAGGTATGGCTATTTGTTCTGAACCGTTGATTGGTGATACTCTATATAGAAGTACAATGTGTGCCCTGCAACATGGTTGTATCACTTGGCCAAACATTATTTTTATGTTAATACGCTAAGTCAGTTGAAGCAAACACCAAGTACTTGTCATTGGAAAGTTGTTATGCACATTGTCAGGTATTTGAAGGGCACCATTGATCATGGTATAATCTTTAGAACAACCTCATTTACAGTAAATTACATATCCTTACTATCATATTCATATGCTGACTGGGGTGGTGATATTTCAGACAGGAAGTCCGTTTATGGACACTACTTGCTTCTCAATGGTAATCCAATTATGTGGAATTCCACGAAGCAATCAGTTCTGGCTAGGTCTAGTGCTGAAACTGAATATCGAGCAATTGCAAATGCAGTGTGTAAAATTATGTGGGTTAAGTCACTGCTCATTATAATGGACTGATAATACTATGGACTGATAGTACTAGTGTTGTTGCCTTAATTAAACATTCCATTCATCAATCAAAACTGAAACATGTTGAAATTGATTTGTTTGTATAAGAGAAAAGGTAAACTCTAGTCATGTATTAATAAAATTTGTTCCATCAATAGAACAGGTGCCTAATATACACCAATCCTTTAACTGAAAAATTGTTTGTTCCTTGCAGAACACAATTGGGGATATTCTTTGTCTCAAAACTAAGTGAATATATTGAGTCTTCAGCAAATGAGCCTTTATGCATTGAGAATTGAATGATTGCCTCGCTGTGACCTTTCTATTTCCTACACAAAAGGAATTAAAGGCTTGTCACTCAGTGCACATAAATTAGTAGAATATCTTAGCAGAATGATATGCCTTCTCAACATTGACATTTATAGTGTGAGTGCTTCATATGTTATATACCCTTAAAACCTGGTTTTGGGAATCATCAATTTCACTCAATGAGAGATCATATGAATGACCTAACTCTCTCTTCATTCAAACCAAGATTTCCCATTACACATGCCTTATGTTTCGTAGTGTCTATGATACGTACTCAACTCAAGATCTAGGAAATGCTATTTACACAAATAACTCATATAAGGGTCAGATTATCTGTAACGCATTCGAATTATCCCCCAATGACTATTTTTGTTATTAGTCATGGTTACCCTATATTTTCATCCCTAGTCTTTTTTCTTCTAAAAGGTTAACTTGGTTGCCTTAGTTCAATTGTATTTTTTTAGCCTAACACAAATGGAGTTATTAAACCACAATCCAAAATATCTAAATTCACTAAATTTTTATATGGGGTACCTAAAATAGTATGCAATATGAATAAATAATCAATGTCAGCACATCCCATTTTATTTGTTGTGGCACCCTGAGTACTGTATTTTGTAACTAATTAATAAAGCTAGGATTAAAAAATAAATGTGAATGCCACGTGAAGGACATAAGCCAAATGAAGAAAATTATTTCTAGACTTAACTTTTAAGTTTATTTAAATCTTGTCCTTTAACAATGTTTGTACATTCCTTAGTGTCATGGTTGTCTTATAATTATAGTTTAAGTCTTAAAACTTTAACATGACTTAATAGGTCATCAAGAAATTTATATTTGAAGGGGAACAATTGCAACATGAACTATTCATGAGAAAACTAATATGGAAACCACTATTTTGTTTTGTAACAAGCGGTCGTAATTATATCAAATATTAATGTATTGGGATTGAAGATTATCAATGAACATAATATTAAAAATGGTCAAATGTCACATTGCCCCTATTGTTTGGCCAGATTTCGAGTTTCCCCTAAAGGTTAAATTGTAAAATTTCCTTCCCTCATGTAGGACCAAAGTGAAAGTTTGCCCAAGTCGTCAACATTTCCATACAAATTTAACATAATAATTTTAAAATTGCAAATATAACAGAATCTTTAAAATATGTCACAATTGAATCCTTTCAAACTTTTTCAAATGCTACAATTGAGTCCCAATTCAATTGGGACTCGGGTTTGGGTCTTGACCCAGAGTTAGTCACCCACCCATGTGGGGTCGGTCTGGGTCAAGACCCATACCCGAGCCCCCTCAATTAGGGATCAATCATTCCAACTCCTAACTTGATTGGGGGTCGAATGAGTCCCAGTTGGGGGGGGGGGGGGGTTGGGGTCTTATGTGTGGGTCTTGAATGAGGCTTGGTCGCCTACCCATAGGGGTTGGTCTTGGTCAAGACCTAGCCCCGCCACCCCTCGATTGAGGGGTGGTTCAACCCTAATTTGATTGAGGCTTGATTGAGCCCTATTCGGGGGTATCAGGTCACAGTCTTGACCTAGACCTGGTCCCCCACACATGGGGTTGTCCGTGTGAGTCAAGACCCGACCTAAGCCCCATCAATTAGGGTTCAATCAAGAACCGATCAAATCAGGACTCAATTGTAACGTTTGAAATGATTGGGATGGTTACATTACACCATTTTTGAAAGTTTTCTATTATTTAGCAATTTTCATAACTTATTGTGCTAATCTTGGATGGAAAATATGACAGAAGAAGCAAACTTGCACTTTCCCAAGCATGACGGGAAAAAACTTTACGATTTAAACTTTAGGGGGATACTCGATATTTGGCCAAACATTAGGGGCAATGTCATATTTTACCCTTTTGAAAAACCAGTAACAATTGTGTGTATTATGCGAAAAACAAGGAAAAAATAAGAGCGATAACATTATAAGTTCAATGGATCAATTGAGAAATGTATTTGTGGAGTTAAATAGTAAATTAGAGAATTCAATAGGGAAAACCTTGTGAAAAGCAAGAATTTTTAAATAACAAGGAATTCCATATCTATTTAAGAATTACTAGGGACTAGTTTGAAAAGTAATAAAACTGGACTTTGATATGTAAGAACACAACTTCCAATCTTATATAAATTGATTGTTCAACATCCATTACTTAATGAACTAGATGATGAATTGTTAAGAGTAATACCATCAGTCCTCCTCATCTTATGGATTATTGTCAATTTCGCATTTGCATAGTCCTCCATATTAGTGAATTGCATTGACAGAAATCATCTAAGGTCTAACCACCCACCCACACTTAACATATGAAATGTATTACATCAAGCTCATGGTTACACATCCAAAAGTTTTTCTTCTTTTCCCTCAAGATCCTTAACTTCATCATTCATGAGCTCATACAATACTTTGTTATGATGCCCGATTGGTGTTATACTAGTATGAGCTAGTTGTTTTTTGTTTGGTCAACAACTTCAATACTTGTTATTCAAAGAAAGGAACTACAACCAAAACGATCACGGTGGGTCATTATTACAAGGGTTAATTACTTAATTGGTTACACATGTTTTACCATTGTGCATAATGGTTACACATGTTTCAAAATGTGATTAATTGGTTTTGTTATGTGACTAATTGGTTACACATGATTTTCCCAATGTGATTAATTGATTATTACGTTAGTAAACCGTTAATTTTACCGTTAATTAATATTTTTAACATATTTTTGAATTATCAAATAACTATTATGCCCTTAACTGTTGACTATTATGCCCAAAATACAAAGTGACTGTAAGAAGGACTATTATGTAACCATGTATACTATTACAGTTTCACCCAACTCGATTCCAATCATGTAACCATGTATGCTTATTCCTAGATCAACTACCTTTGAAGGGTCGGTGACAAACTGCAAAAGCGGAGCTTTGCCCTCCTTGCAACCTCACAGAACCACTGTATAACAGGAGAGGCAAGAACACATCAAGAAAAAAAGATTGAACCACAACACAGATTGAACAACAAAATTGCACCCAATTCCAGCCTAATGAACCCATAGCATAAACAAACACATCACGGTTCTGGGTTAGTGAAAAACCCACAACTGTATTTCTAGGTTCTTGATGAACCCATAATTGCATGTCTGGGTTCATCACGAACTTCTAATAAAGTTTATTGCATGATTTATTCGTCTCTCTATATTATATGCTACACCTTATAATATATTTGGTATGATGCTACTACAACAGTCAGAGGTTCACACGATTTGTTATATATCGTAAATTTCATGAATCGAACTACGTTTATCTCGCATAGTTGGTATGATATTATTACAACAACGAGACGTTCACGCAACCTGTTATATCTCGTCAACTTATTGAATCGAAATTTGTTTAACTTGCAATAAAACTTTGTTAAACTAGTGCTGTAAATATACTAATGTTTGAAGTTTTATAAATACTATTACAACTTATAATTAATTTGGTATGATACTTGTACACTTATGAGAGCATCTCATGATTTGTTATATCTCGTAAGTTTTGTTCGGTCGAACTTTGTTTATCTTATATTAAAACTCTATTAAATTTGCACTATAAATATACCAATATTTGAAATTTTATAAATACTTTTAACGGTACTCCTAATAAATATTATTGCGTGATGTTTCGTGTCAGTATTTGATCTATTACAACTTATAATTTATTTTGCATCATGCTACTACACCAATGAGAAGCTTACACGAATTTTTATACTTCGTAAGTTTCTTAAATCGAGCTCTGTTTATCTTGTAATAAAACTCTGTTAAATCAGCGCTCTAAATATGCTAAGTTTGAAGTTTTATAAATATTTTTAAAGAAACTCTAATAAACTTTCTTGCACGTTTTTTTGTGTGGATATTTAATAGTCTACAACTAATTATTTATTTGGTCTGATGCTAGTACTCCTATGAGGGGTTCAAACGATATGTTATATGTAAGAATTTTCTTCAATCATAGTCAGTTTATCTTGTAACAAAATTATGTTAAATTTGTGCTCTAAATATACTAACGTTTGAAGGTTTAAAAATACTTTTAACGACACTCCTAATAATCTTTCTTGCATATTTTTTACTATCAGTATTTAATTTGTTACAACTTATAATTTATCTGAATGATGCGACTACACTTATGAGAGGTTCACACGATTTCTTATATCTCGTAAGCTTAATCAATCGTTTGGAGTTTTATGTTGTAATAAAACTCGATGGATTTTGTAAACTACATATACTAACGTTTGAAGTTTTATAAATACTTTTAATAGTAATTCTAATCAAATTTATAACATTATTGATTATTCTCGTTCCGTGATCTGTTACAACTTATAAATTATTCTATATGATGCCACTACACCTATGACAGGTTCACACGATTTCTTCTATCTCATAAGTTTCTCTGATCGAGCTCCTCTTAACTTGTAACAAAACTCTGTTAAATTTGTGCTCTAAACATACAAACGTTTGAAGGTTTATAAATACTTTTAACGACACTCATAATAATCTATCTTGCATATTTTTTACTATCAGTATTTAATTTGTTACAACTTATAATTTATCTGAATGATGCGACTACACTTATGAGAGGTTCACACGATTTCTTATATCTCGTAAGCTTAATCAATCGTTTGGAGTTTTATGTTGTAATAAAACTCGATGGATTTTGTAAACTACATATACTAACGTTTGAAGTTTTATAAATACTTTTAATAGTACTTCTAATCAAATTTATAAAATGATTTATTATTCTCGTTCTGTGATCTGTTACAACTTATAATTAATTTTGTATGGTGCCACTGCACCTATGACATGTTCACACTATTTCTTCTATCTCATAAGTTACTTTGATCGAGCTCCTCTTAACTTGTAGTAAAACTCTTAAATTTGTGATCTAAATATACTAACGTTTGAAGTTTTAAAAATACTTTTGGTACTCCTGATAAAGTTTCTTGCATGATTTATTAGGCTTTGTATATTATATGCCACACCTTATAATATATTTGGTATGATGGTACTACAACAATCAGATGTTCACACGATTTGTTATATCTCGTAAATTTCATGAATCGAACTCCGTTTATCTCGCATACTTGGTATGATACTACTACAATAACGAGACGTTCACGCAATCTGTTATATCTCGTCAATTTATTGAATCGAAATTTGTTTATCTTGCAATAAAACTTTGTTAAATTAGTGCTGTAAATATACTAATGTTTGAAGTTTTATAAATACTATTAACGACACTCCTAATTAACTTTCTTGCATGATGTTTAGTCTCGGTATCTAATCTATTACAACTTATAATTAATTTGGTATGATACTAGTACACTTATGAGAGTATCTCATGATTTGTTATATCTCGTAAGTTTTTTTCGATAGAACTTTGTTAATCTTATAATAAAACTCTTTTAAATTTGCACTATAAATATACTAATATTTGAAATTTTATAAATTCTTTTTACGGTACTCCTGATAAATTTTTTTGCGTGATATTTCGTGTCAGTTTTTGATCTATTACAACTTATAATTTATTTTGCATGATGCTACTACACCTAGGAGAAGCTTACACGACTTTTTATACTTCGTAAGTTTCTTTAATCGGGCTCAGTTTATCTTGTAATAAAACTCTGTTAAATCAGGGCTCTAAATATTCTAGGTTTGAAGTTTTATAAATACTCTTAAAGGAACTCTAATAAACGTTCTTGCACGTTTTCTAGTCTGGATATTTAATAGTCTACAACTTATTATTTATTCGGTCTGATGCTAGTAGTACACCTATGAGGGGATTAAATGATTTGTTATATGTAAGAAGTTTCTTCAATCATAGTCAATTTATCTTGTAATAGAACTCTGTTAAATTTGTGCTCAAAATATACTAACGTTTGAAGGTTTATAAATACCTTTTATTTAATTTACTTAAAAAAGAAAAGATTCAGGAATCCCCCCCTTCATAGGTAACGACACTCCTAATAATCGTTATTGCATGTTTTTAACTATCAGTATTTAATTTGTTACAACTTATAATTTAGCTGAATGATGCGACTACACTTGTGAGAGGTTCACACGATTTTGAAGTTTTATAAATACTTTTAATAGTACTTCTAATCAAATTTATTAAATGATTTATTATTCTCGTTCCGTGATCTGTTACAACTTATAATTTATTTTATATGATGCCACTGCACCTATGACAGGTTCACACGATTTCTTCTATCTCATAAGTTACTCTGATCGAGCTCCTCTTAACTTGTAAAAAAACTCTGTTAAATTTGTGCTCTAAACATACTAATGTTTGAAGGTTTATAAATACTTTTAACGACACTCCTAATAATCTTTCTTGCATGATTTTAACTATCAGTATTTAATTTGTTACAACTTATAATTTATCTGAATGATGCGACTACACTTATGAGAGGTTCACACGATTTCTTATATCTCGTAAGCTTAATCAATCGTTTGAAGTTTTATGTAGTAATAAAACTCGATGGATTTTGTAAACTACATATACTAACGTTTGAAGTTTTATAAATACTTTTAATAGTACTTCTAATCAAATTTATAAAATGATTTATTATTCTCGTTCCGTGATTTGTTACAACTTATTTATTTATTTTGTATGATGCCACTGCACCTATGACAGGTTCACACGATTTCTTCTATCTCATAAGTTACTCTGAACGAGCTCCTCTTAACTTCTAACAAAACTCTGTTAAATTTGTGCTCTCAACATACTAATGTGTGAAGGTTTATAAATACTTTTAACGACACTCCTAATAATCTTTCTTGCATGATTTTAACTATCAGTATTTAATTTGTTACAACTTATAACTTATCTAAATGATGCGATTACACTTATGAGAGGTTCACACGATTTCTTATATCTCGTAAGCTTAATCAATCATTTGAATTTTTATGGTGTAATAAAACTCGATGGATTTTGTAAAATACATATACTAACGTTTGAAGTTTTATAAATACTTTTAATAGTACTTCTAATCAAATAAATAAAATGATTTATTATTCTCGTTCCGTGATCTGTTACAACTTATAATTTATTTTGTATGATGCTACTTCACCTATGACAGGTTCACACGATTTCTTCTATCTCATAAGTTACTCTGATCGAGCTCCTCTTAACTTGTAGTAAAACTCTGTTAAATTTGTGATGTAACTATACTAACATTTGAAGTTTTATAAATACTTTTGGTACTCCTGATAAAGTTTCTTGCATGATTTATTCATCTCTCTATATTATATGCCACACCTTATAATATATTTGGTATGATGCTACTACAACAATTAGAGGTTCACACGATTTGTTATATCTCGTAAATTTCATGAATCGAACTCCGTTATCTCGCATAGTTGGTATGATACTATTCCCAAAACGAGACGTTCACGCAATCTGTTATATCTCGTCACTTTATTGAATCGAAATTTGTTTATCTTGCAATAAAACTTTGTTAAATTAGTGCTGTAAATATACTAATGTTTGAAGTTTTATAAATACTATTAACGACACTCCTAATGAACTTTCTTGCATGTTTTTAACTATCAGTATAATTTGTTACAACTTATAATTTATCTAAATGATGGGACTACATTTATGAGAGGTTCACACGATTTCTTATATCTCGTCAGCTTAATCAATCGTTTAAAGTTTTATGTTGTAATAAAACTCGATGGATTTTGTAAACTATATATACTAACGTTTGAAGTTTTAAAAATACTTTTAATAGTACTTCTAATCAAATTTATAAAATGATTTATTATTATCGTTCCGTGATCTGTTACAACTTATAATTTATTTTGTATGATGCCATTGCACCTATGTTAGGTTCACACGATTTCTTCTATCTCATAAGTTATCTGATCGTGCTCCTCTTAACTTGTAGTAAAACTCTGTTAAAATTGTGATCTAACTATACTAACGTTTGAAGTTTTATAAATACTTTTGGTACTCCTGATAAAGTTTCTTGCATGATTTATTCGTCTCTCTATATTATATGCCACGCCTTATAATATATTTGGTATGATGCTACTACAACAATCAGAGGTTCACACGATTTGTTATATCCCGTAAATTTCATGAATCGAACTCCGTTTATCTCGCAGAGTTGGTATGATACTATTACAACAACGAGACGTTCACGCAATCTGTTATATCTCGTCAATTTATTGAATCGATATTTGTTTATCTTGAAATAAATCTTTGTTAAATTAGTGCTGTAAATATACTAATGTTTGAAGTTTTATAAATACTATTAACGACACTCCTAATTAACTTTCTTGCATGATGTTTAGTCTCGGTATCTAATCTATTACAACTTATAATTAATTTGGTATGATACTAGTACAGTTATGAGAGTATCTCATGATTTGTTATATCTCGTAAGTTTTGTTCGATAGAACTTTGTTAATCTTATAATAAAACTCTATTAAATTTGCACTATAAATATACTAATATTTGAAATTTTATAAATTCTTTTTACGGTACTCCTAAGAGATTTTATTTCCTGATGTTTCGTGTCAGTATTTGATCTATTACAACTTATAATTTATTTTGCATGATGCTACTACACCTATGAGAAGCTTACACGACGTTTTATACTTCGTAAGTTTCTTTAATCGGGCTCCGTTTATCTTGTAATAAAACTTTGTTAAATCAACGGTCTAAATATGCTAATGTTTGAAGTTTTATAAATACTTTTAATGGAACTCTAAGAAACTTTCTTGCACATTTTTTAGATTGGATATTTAATAGTCTACAACTTATTATTTATTTAGTCTCATGCTAGTTCACCTATGAGGGGTTCAAACGATTTGTTATATATCATAAGTTTCTTCAATCATAGTCCGTTTATCTTGTAACATAACTCTGTTAAATTTGTGCTGTAATTATACTAATGTTTGAAGGTTTATAAATACTTTTAACGACACTCCTAATAACCTTTCTTGCATGATTTTAACTATTTGTATTTAATTTGTTACATCTTAGAAGTTAATTGTATGATGCTACTACACCTATGAGAGGTTCACACGATTTCTTATATCTCGTAAGCTTTATCAATCGTTTAAAGTTTTATGTTGTAATAAAACTTGATGGAATTTGTAAACTAAATATATTAATGTTTGAAGTATTATAAATACTTTTAATAGTACTTCTAATTAAATTTATAACATGATTTAATATTCTCGTTTAGTGATCTGTTCCAACTTATAATTTATTTTGTATGATGCCACTCCCCTTCACGTGTAGTAAAACTCTGTTAAATTTGTAATCTAACTATACTAACGTTTAAAGTTTTAGAAATACTTTTGGAACTTCTAATAAATGTTCTTGCATGATTTACTTGTCTCTGTATATTACATGCTACAACTTATAATTTATTTGGTATGATGCTAATACAATAATGAAAGCTTCACGCAATTTGTTAGATCTCGTAAATTTCATGCATCGAACTCCGTTTATGTCTCATAGTGGGTATGATAATATTACAACAACGAGGCGTTCACACAATCTGTTATATCGCGTAAATATACTAATTTTTGAAGTATTATAAATACTATTAACGACACTCGTAATTAACTTTCTTGCATTATGTTTAGTCTCGGTATCTGATCTATTACAACTTATAATTAATTTTGTATGATACTAGTACACTTATTAGAGCATCTCATGAATTGTTATATCTCGTAAGTTTGTTCGATTGAAATTTTTTTATCTTATAATAAAATTGTGTTAAATTTGCATTATAAATTTACTAATATTTAAATTTTATAAATACTTTTAACGGTACTCCAAAGAGATTTTATTGCGTGATGTTTCGTGTAAGTATTTGATATTACAGCTTATAATTTATTTTGCATGATGCTACTAGACCTATGAGAAGCTTACACGACGTTTTATACTTCGTAAGTTTCTTTAATCGGGCTCCGTTTATCTTGTAATAAAACTTTGTTAAATCAAAGCTCTAAATATGCTAACGTTTGAAGTTTTATAAATACTTTTAATGGAACTCTAAGAAACTTTCTTGCACGTTTTTTATTTTGGATATTTAATAGTCTACAACTTATTATTTATTTAGTCTCATGCTAGTTCACCTATGAGGTGTTGGATCGTGATTTCCTGAATGCTGATCTGGCAGTGAATTGAATACCAAATGATGATTGGTGAATGCTACCGCCTTAGCTCCGATGAACCTGCATGAAGGGGATCACAACAGAGGGGGTGTCTTTGGGTCCCTCTCCGATGCTTAAAATGTAATGAATGTATGTATAGAAAAGGTATTTATAGAGTAGGAGAGACCAAACCGTAGAAGGTAACTGTATATCTTCGTGAATATTGTGCTGTTGGAGATTTGGATAGTAGATATTGCGGTTACGGCGAGATATTGCAGTTACCGTATCTAATCTTTAGTGAATATGGGACCGAGATATGCGGGATATCGTGGCCATATCCTCATTAATGGTTGGTGGGGCCAGAGGAGAGAGGCAAGGCTCTCTTCGGGGCGAGAACTCCTATGGCGAGCAGTAGGAGTTCGCGACTTGGTGATGAATGGAGACCATCTATGTAGACTGTGGCGTCCATATCAATTTGGGCTCGATCTTCGGCCACTCTATTGCGGGCCAGATTGAGTTTAACATAGGCTGGTCCAGTCTGAATAACCTGGGTTTACCCCTCCATGGTTATTGGGCCTCCGATGCCTTTTCCTTATTGGGTTGTCACTATCAATACCCAACATTTGCCCCTGAATCTTGACTGAAGTTTCTTCAGTCAAGCTTGATTCCTTGGTAGGGTTTGAGATAGTGACACTTAGATTTGGTTTTCTTTGTCTTTTTCTGTGGTTCATACCTTTATGGACTCTTCAGACTCGTTCGGCGATCAGTCGTTCCATTGTTCAGGGCTGAAGGAATATTCAATATTTTATTCCTTCTTGCGATCACTCTAGGCAGTCTAGGTTTATGAGGGTTTACCCTTTGCTATTAGGCGATCATTGCCTTTGAAAAGGATTTCCCAAAAAACCCTATTTAGTGCGCTGGCGATCACTTTGTCTGCCTAATGGACTTAAGCATTTAATAATTGCACAGTCATCCAGAAGTCGAACGGTCGTTTGAAGCATGCCTGCCATTTAATATTCCGTAACCTAAGGGTAGTCTGACAGTTTTCTGCATTGGCCGACCGTTTGTCTCCCCGAGGTGTCTCTGCGTCGTTTCGATTCTGTCTGTGGAGGTTACTCCTTTTTGGTCTATATAAGGGACAACAGTTCCATTCTTTTGTCTTTTACGCTTCCATTCCCTCATATTCTAGAGCATTCTCTCTGTTTTCCGATTTCAAATTCTGCAACCTTCTTCTTCCTTTTGTCAATCTTCCAACTTAGAAACATCCATGGCCAACCGCAGTCAGTCTACAAGCAAGACCAAGATGACGACCAACATGCCTTCTTCTTCGGCCCCTAAGGTGCCAAAAATACAAATGCCTTCGTCAATCAAGGACAGTTCTACACCAGCCTCGGCTGAGAGGCACCCTGATGTTGGGAGGTCCGCAGACACGCTTGTGGTGGTGGATGGGCCGGAAACCGACGCGCCCATCTTTTCTCCAAAATGTAAATATTTTGTTTTGTTGTTTTGTTCTGAGAGTATCCCCTGCTTTTCTTGTTTTTATATTGTTCTTGCCATATATGAATTTGTAAGTAGATATCAAGCCTAACGAACTGAAGCTAGCTTATTTTAAGACGGTAGTCTCCATCGGTGGTATTAGTGAAGTGGATCCCCCAGGTACCCGGGCCTGGGACTGCATTACCCTCGCGGCGAAGAGGTTTACCTTTATGCGGCCCAGGTCGATGCTGAGTTGCGTTTTCCTCTCTACGAGGACTTGCAGGAGCTGTGCCGGTATTATGGGATACATCATACTCAGCTAGTACCCAAAACCATTAGGATGTGGGTCGGATTCAAGTTCCTGTGTATACGTCAAGAATGGGCGTATTCACTGGCCTTGTTTCGATGCTTCTTCCGATTGGCCATCGGAGCGAATCATCTCCACCACTTCTAGTCTCGTTGACCAAAGTTTGATGAATGGAGAGTCCAGGCGTGGGGCTGGAATGTCCATATCCGGTTGGTCGACGACTTTCGTGCCACCAACTCCAACTACAAGAAGTTTTACTTCTTCTACAAAGGGGGGGGGGGTGTCTTGGCAGTTGTCTCATCCGGATAGGAATATTCCCCTGCCTTTGGGGAGCTGTCGGGGAGTGACAGGAACGCCATTGACGACTTGTTCCGGTTGCATAGGTCCTCCAGTTTTCACCCCATCCACTCGGTGAAAGAGACTACTGAGAATATGCTCGAGATGGCGGGCATTCATTAGGCCACGCCACTTCTTGTTGATTGGGTAATTTTTCTAACATTTTTTCTTTTTATAGGTTGTAGGCAACCGGGGCCGAAAACTCAAACTCATGGGTCTCTTTGATGACCACGGTAAGGCGGGGCTGTCCTTGGACCAGGCGTCGCTGAACCCTCTTCATCCTCCTCCTTCTAGACGTTCCTCCAAGAGGAAACCTGAGGAGGAACGTCCCTCGGCCACTGTTGGCTGTCGCCAACCAGGTACATTGCTATCTTACTCGTACCTTCTTTATTTCCACGCCTTATGTTTTTTGATTTTTATGTATTCGCTTACTTTTTGGAGAGAAGCCTGCTGCTGACGTGGCTCGGGACCCCCCTCCTCCCTTGCCAAGAAGGTCAGGGGTTCACGCGAGGAGCGCCCTGCTCTTCCCAGAGTCCTTTGTCTCCAAAGGGTCCTGCTTTTCAGCAATCTCGCCCAATTCTAGATGTGTTGATAGAAAGAAAAGGAAAAAGATGAAGGAATAACAGAAATAACAGAAATACAGAATTACTTGCATCACAAGTTTCATTAGCTATCAAAGTTAAGTTTACAAGAGACTAGTGATCCTATTTATATAGAATTGCACGACACATTCAATCTGATTCTAGACTCTTCTATACTATTCTATAGTACCTTGACACATACGGCACTTATCTTAGATGCTAAGAAACCTATACAACTGACATAATCATACATCCTAACATTCCCTCAAGAAGTTTGATTCTGAAATTTGATTTTCCAGCTTCACCTAACATACCATCTTTGTCTTCCTTCTGTCAATCCAATGAATTTGAATAACATTGTCTCTTTGTCTTTTAATCTCTGCATCTGCATTCAGTATACCATACCATACACATAAAAGCCATTAACAACACCTGTTACATAGCAAAAACAAAAGCTGCCGAACCACCAATTCAGCATACTGATCATCTGATTATTACCAAGATCAACCTTCACCAGATCAACCATACCAATATACATGATTACCAATCTAGAAATATCAACTACATGTCAGTCTAACCATTCAAGACACGTATCAATCAGTTGACTGGTAAAGACAGACAACACTTCTTCTTTTGATTATACACTGCATCTCACTTTTCTTTGTTTATTTGATTTCTTGGAGCCTTCTTGAACTTGCCTCCTTCGATTTTTGAATTTATATCTGACAGAGAGGTTTCCATTTGCCTCTATCTTACCAATGGAGTTGGGAGGTGTCCATTTTCCTCCATCTTTTCATCCTCAAACATCATCTCAAAGTTGCTTGAATGTTTTCTTTGAGAAGTGTTATTTTTGGATTCAAACTCCACCTTATGCCAGAATGAGAAGTCTGTCAATCTCATTCAAACCGAGATCCAGACATAGAATAGAAGACAGCAATGTACCGATATTACCAAATAAGCAAACACAAAATATTGCAAAGGAAGAGTGACAAAAATTCTATCTGAAATAATCAAACAATCAACAAGCTGAATCAGTAACCAACAAACTTCTGAATCACAAACCAACAGGCATCATCAAAGCTCAACAAGTGTATAAGCAGTATACACAAATGAAGAACAGCAAAAAGAGAAAGACCCAGCGCTAAATAAACTCATGAGACGCAGAATGAGAGAATGCAGCATATCAGGTGAAAACAGAGCCTCAAATTAAAAAAAAAAAAACTTGAAATCATCCTAATCAACCTTAATAGTATCAAAACATCTTAACCTAACACTCTAAATCAGAATCATCAGACACTGACCCAACAACACACTTGGTACTTACAGAACAAGGCATTAGTTCTTCAAATGACATCACGCCCAGCTTCTGTCGAAAAGAAACAAATTGTTTTTCCGTGATTGGCTTTGTCAGAATATCAGCAACCTGTTCTGTAGCAGGAACATAGTTCACCAAAACCTGTCCGCTTTGAACTTTTTCTCTGACAAAGCATAGATCTATCTCGACATGCTTCATTTTCGAATGATGAATTGGATTTTCAGAGAGAGCCACTACACCTGTATTATCACACCAAACAATAGGTACAACAGTTAGTTTTACATCCAGCTCAGATAGCAAAGACACCACCCACATTATTTCACAAACCGCATTCGCAATAGACCTATGTTCAGCTTCAGCTGATGAACGTGATATCACAGGTTGCTTTTTAGAACTCCAAACCACAGGATTACCGTTAAGAAGCAGATAGTGTCCTGAAACAGATTTTCGATCGACTAGATCACTGCCCCAATCAGCATCAGCATAAGAGATCAGAACTACATCAGAAGAGGCAACTGGATTAGCACGAAATAACATGCCATGATCAAGTGTTCCTTTAAGATATCGAAGTACATGAAGAACAGCTTTCCAGTGACACATCAAGGGATGCTGCATATACTGACTCAATTTGTTCACAACAAAATGTATGTCTGGTCTTCTAACACAAACATGTTGTAGAGCACCCATGATACTCCTATATAGAGATTCATCAGCCGGAGGAGACCTTTGCTAGAAAATTTCCAGACATAGGTGTTGGTAAAGCTGCAGCATTCGACACACCAGTTTTGGATAACAAATCCAAAATGTACTTTCGCTGTCCTAGCAACAAACAGTCATCCATAACCTGCACATTCATCCCCCAAAAGTAGTTAAGAGTCCCTAAGTCTTTCATTTTGAACTCACTGTTAATCCTGCTAATAACAGATTCTATAGCATCCACATCACTTCCCGTAATTACAATATCATCAACATAAACGAGAAGAAAGACAGTTCCAGCAGTAGATTTTCGAACAAACATACAGTTATCAACTAACGAAATAGAGAATTCTAAGTTGTTCAACAAGAAACACTTAAGCCTCTCAAACCAAGCTCTCGGAGCTTGTTTGAGACCATATAAGGCTTTATTAAGCTTGCAAACTAACACATTCCCATGTTCATCACACTTTTCAAACCTAGGTGGTTGAATCATGTAAACATCTTCCGCAAGTTCACCATGTAAAAAGGCATTATTGACATCCACTTGTCTAAGTTGCCACTTGTGAGTCATAGCCAATGTGAGTATGATTCGAACAGTTGGTGCTTTAACCACAGGGCTAAATGTGTCTTGGAAATCAAATCCAGGTTAATGAGAAAACCCTTTAGCAACAAGACGAGCCTTGTGCCGAGCAATAGACCCATCAGAGTTGCGTTTAATCTTAAAAAGCCACTTACACCCTATTGGTATCCTACCACCAGGTAAACTAACCAATTTCCACGTATCATTAGCAATTAAAGCATTCAGTTCATCATGCACAGCAGACGACCACACACCAGACTGCATAGCAACATGAATATCTGACGGTTCATGCAGATCGACATCACTGATATCAACCTTAGACACAGTAAGAGCACCAAGAGACTTTTCTTAGACCTAGATTGCATCGAATGATTATTGACTCTAGCTGAAGAACTAGAAATAATCACATTCGGATCAGATAGACCTGCAGAACTAGGTAAGGACACATTGATTGCACTCTGTAAACCATCAGTATTTACAGGTGCTGGAATAAGAGTAGAGTCAGAATCTTGAAAAACATACCTCACCGTGGGTTGTGTCTCAGTTTCTAAAGATATAACAGGTGAGGATGAGTTACCATTTTCTTGTCTTCGAGACATATCCTCCTCAGAAGACTGTAGAGCCGTAGTATCACCATGAACAACATTGGATGGGTCAGATTCAGATTGACGAACATACCCGGATGGATAAGGAATTTTGTCAGCTGAAATGTTGTCCTGGGCTGCAAAGTCATTATTATGAACAAGATCATCATCTAAAGCATTGCATAGAGCAGAATTAAATGGAAGGAAAAAAGGAAGAGAAGTTGCTGTATTTTTAACATCTCCAGACTGCATAAACGAACCTGCTTTATCTGCAAAAGGAAAGACATTTTCGTTAAACTTCACATGTCTAGATATATATATACGTCCTGAGTCATCTAAACACTTGTAGCCATGTTGATTTGAGCAATATCCAATGAACACACACTGCGTCGATCTGTAATCCATTTTATGTTTGTTAAATGGCCTAATTAACGGGAAACAAAGACATCCAAACACTCTTAAGAAGTCATAGTCAGGAGTTTTAAAAAACAGATTTTCATGCGGTGACATGTTCTTCAATGCTTTTGTAGGTAATCTGTTAATAAGAAACACAGAGGTAAAGAATGCATCAGTCCAGTATTGGAATGCCAAAGCTGCTTGTTTCATCAACGTCAAACCCATCTCAACTATATGCCTATGTTTTCTTTCCACTATACCGTTCTGTTCTAAGGTGTAAGGACAAGTGAACCTATGATTAATACCGAATTGATTCAGGTATGGAGCCAAAGCTTTGAACTCTCCACCAGCATCTGTTTGTACTAACTTGATCTTATGTCCCAACTGATTTTCCACAGCCCTATGAAACTGCGGGAAAACAACAGAAACATCACTCTTCTTTCTAAGAAAATAGATCCATGTATAACGCGTACATACATCAATGATGCTGAGATAATAAATGTTGCCATTTGAAGCAACAGGGGCTGGTCCCCATAGATCCATTTCAAGAAGATCAAGTGGGTTATCATACTCAGTAACTGAATCATAAAATGGTAACTTGCAGCTTTTTCCTACAGCACATGCCATACAATGAGGTAATTGAGCACTTATATTCCTATTAGCATGCTTTATTATAAGAGACAACACTTGTTGCGAAGGGTGCCCAAGCCTTTGGTGTAAAATCTCAGGAGAAACTTTTATTCGATTCATATTACAGCTCAAACCAGAGTTCGGTAAATCAACATTACACTTTATTGACGAAAAACACTCATGTCTTTTATCTAAAGATCTCCTATTATTATTATCAAAAGAGCTGAAATCAAGTTTATAAAGGCCTTGGTGTTCTTGTCCACGAAGTAGCACAATATGAGTATCAGAATCTCGAACCAAGCAGTGAGTGTTATGGAACTCAAAGTAAACCCGATTATCCTTGGTAAACTGTGAAACAGAAACCAAGTATTTAGTAATTTGAGGAATATATAAAAGATTATTCAACATAAGAGGTTTAGTAGCAGTATTGATTACGGATGTTCCAATACTCGTTATATCAAGATAACTACCGTTCGCAACCTGTACTTTACCTGAACCTGCATACGAATGAGAAGTGTTTGCTGGTGAAGCTGTATTGGAAAGATGATTCGTGGCACCAGAGTCTGGATACCATGCTTTGTCCACCATTTGAGCTCCTGCAGTTGAAGTGGTAGATGCTAAATGAGCTTGACTTGTGTTGTCCATAGCCACGGATGCTGAGGATACACTCGGAGCTGCTGAAAATCCTGCAGAATAACCAGTATTATGATATTGCTGAATTGGATGAGCAGAAGAATTGATCGCATTCATTGGAGCCATAGAAGGAATGATCGTCATGGGAGGATACATTGGAGGTGAAGGTGACATGAAGGGGATGAACACAGGAGTAGAAAACATCTGTTGAGAGTAAGCAGACTGAGCAGGCTGATTGAAAACAGGAGGCGGATTGAAAACAGGATGCTGAATTTGAGATTGTGTCATATATCCAGAACCAGGCAAATTGAAGTTGCTAGGACTCTTTGCTGCTCCAGAGGATGTATACGATGATGTATCATCATTATGCCAGTTGTTAGAGACAAGATTTGCACTCATACTCTCATTAGCCGCAGCTGTGACCCCTTGATAGTGTATATTAAACCTTTGATGACATCTGTTTACCAAATGACCAAATTTACCACAGAGATGGCATTGCGGCTTGTTGTTTCCGTAGCCACGTCCTCTGCCTCTACCTCTTCCATAGGAGGTGTTGGCCGGTTGATAATCTGGTAGTTGCTGCGTGAAACTGGACTGATTCTGTGTCTGTTCAGAGTCGAAGTTATTTGCCCCTTCACTCCATTTAATATGATAGAGATTTGTTGCATCTCCCTCTATTGGATGGCCACAACTTGAAAGGCTGTCACATGTCAACTGAATTTCTGTCAAATAATCTCTCATTGATTGATTCAAAAGTTTACGAACCTTGAGTCTGTCATAAAGACTCATGATCCTTGTTGTCGAAGAGGATGAAAAGTTTTGGTGCAGTTTGTTCCATACCGCAGATGCTGTCATGCAACCGACAAATCCTTTGCTGATTGGAGAAGCGATAGATGCCAGCAGCCAAGAAGCTAAGGAGATATCCTGTTGAGCAAACTTCGAAAATTCAGGATTCGGTATCCTGTTGCCTTCTTCATCTTCAAGCAACCTAGGAACAACCAGTGTACCGAACAAATATCCTTCCAGATTCAATCCTCTAACAGCAAGTAAAACTTGCTGTTTCCAGGACTGAAAGTTGTCCTCCCCTGTTAATTGACATACTCTCTTATTGAAAAAAGCAGGTATCAATTCATCCATGGCAGCAATCAGCAGTAGCAGATAACAGTTCTTCAATTAGTCAATTGAAAATCGCAGCACAGAGTTTTGAGAATAGCAGAGTACCTTTGACAGAATACAGAACCTTTCGAATCTTCACTAATTTCAGCAGAGAATGGAGTAACAAACCTCTAGAATCTTCAACGATTTCAGTAGTACGATACTTCTCGAGAGTCGTCGTCTTCAGCAGATCAGTTGCAGCGGCAATGCTTGGCGAAATCAGTGTGGCTCTGATACCATTTCATTAATCTCACCCAATGCTAGATGTGTTTGATAGAGAGGAAAGGAAGAAGATGAAGGAATAACAAAAATAACAAAAAAAACAGAATTACTTGCATCACAAGTTTCATTAGCTATCAAAGTTAGGTTTACAAGAGACTAGTGATCCTATTTATATAGAATTGCAAGACACATTCAATCTGATTCTATACTCTTCTATACTATTCTATAGTACCTTGACACATACGGCACTTATCTTAGATGCTAAGCAACCTATACAACTCACATAATCATACATCGTAACATTGCTGCCCCTAAGGAGAAGGCTCCGGTCGTGATCCTGGCGATCCCTACTCCTCCTGAGCCCTCAGCCTCCATTCCTCCTAAGGAATCCGAGGCCCAGAAGAAGGGCCCGGATGCCCCCGGTTCTTCGAAGACTCCCCCTGAGGAGTAGTGTCCCTTGGTGGGCATATTCCTGGCGCCCAAAGCAGCATATTCACGGGGTTATTTGAGACCATATAAGGCTTTATTAAGCTTGCAAACTAACACATTCCCATGTTCATCACACTTTTCAAACCTAGGTGGTTGAATCATGTAAACATCTTCCGCAAGTTCACCATGTAAAAAGGCATTATTGACATCCATTTGTCTAAGTTGCCACTTGTGAGTCATAGCCAATGTGAGTATGATTCGAACAGTTGGTGCTTTAACCACAGGGCTAAATGTGTCTTGGAAATCAAATCCAGGTTAATGAGAAAACCCTTTAGCAACAAGACGAGCCTTGTGCCGAGCAATAGACCCATCAGAGTTGCGTTTAATCTTAAAAAGCCACTTACACCCTATTGGTATCCTACCACCAGGTAAACTAACCAATTTCCACGTATCATTAGCAATTAAAGCATTCAGTTCATCATGCACAGCAGACGACCACACACCAGACTGCATAGCAACATGAATATCTGACGGTTCATGCAGATCGATATCACTGATATCAACCTTAGACACAGTAAGAGCACCAAGAGACTTTTCTTAGACCTAGTTTGCATCGAATGATTATTGACTCTAGCTGAAGAACTAGAAATAATCACATTCGGATCAGATAGACCAGCAGAACTAGGTAAGGACACATTGATTGCACTCTGTAAACCATCAGTATTTGCAGGTGCTGGAATAAGAGTAGAGTCAGAATCTTGAATAACATACCTCACCGTGGGTTGTGTCTCAGTTTCTAAAGATATAACAGGTGAGGATGAGTTACCATTTTCTTGTCTTCGAGACATATCCTCCTCAGAAGACTGTAGAGCCGTAGTATCACCATGAACAACATTGGATGGGTCAGATTCAGATTGACGAACATACCCGGATGGATAAGGAATTTTGTCAGCTGAAATGTTGTCCTGGGCTGCAAAGTCATTATTATGAACAAGATCATCATCTAAAGCATTGCATAGAGCAGAATTAAATGGAAGGAAAAAAGGAAGAGAAGTTGCTGTATTTTTAACATCTCCAGACTGCATAAACGAACCTGCTTTATCTGCAAAAGGAAAGACATTTTCGTTAAACTTCACATGTCTATATATATATATACGTCCTGAGTCATCTAAACACTTGTAGCCATGTTGATTTGAGCAATATCCAATGAACACACACTGCGTCGATCTGTAATCCATTTTATGTTTGTTAAATGGCCTAATTAACGGGAAACAAAGACATCCAAACACTCTTAAGAAGTCATAGTCAGGAGTTTTTAAAAACAGCTTTTTATGCGGTGACATGTTCTTCAATGCTTTTGTAGGTAATCTGTTAATAAGAAACACAGACGTAAAGAATGCATCAGTCCAGTATTGGAATGCCAAAGCTGGTTGTTTCATCAACGTCAAACCCATCTCAACTATATGCCTATGTTTTCTTTCCACTATACCGTTCTGTTCTGAGGTGTAAGGACAAGTGAACCCGTGATTAATACCGAATTGATTCAGGTATGAAGCCAAAGCTTTGAACTCTGCACCAGCATCTGTTTGTACTGACTTGATCTTATGTCCCAACTGATTTTCCACAGCCCTATGAAACTGCGGGAAAACAACAAAAACATCACTCTTCTTTCTAAGAAAATAGATCCATGTATAACGCGTACATACATCAATGATGCTGAGATAATAAATGTTGCCATTTGAAGCAACAGAGGCTGGTCTCCATAGTTCCATTTCAAGAAGATCAACTGGGTTATCATACTCAGTAACTGAATCATAAAATGGTAACTTGCAGCTTTTTCCTACAGCACATGCCATACAACGAGGTAATTGAGCACTTATATTCCAATTAGCATGCTTTATTATAAGAGACAACACTTGTTGCGAAGGGTGCCCAAGCCTTTGGTGTAAAATCTCAGGAGAAACTTTTATTCGATTCATATTACAGCTCAAACCAGAGTTCGGTAAATCAGCATTACACTTTATTGACGAAAAACACTCAGGTCTTCTACCTAAAGATCTCCTATTATTATTATCAAAAGAGCTGAAATCAAGTTTATAAAGGCCTTGGTGTTCTTGTCCACGAAGTAGCACAATATGAGTATCAGAATCTCGAACCAAGCAGTGAGTGTTATGGAACTCAAAGTAAACCCGATTATCCTTGGTAAACTGCGAAACAGAAACCAAGTATTTAGTAATTTGAGTAATATACAAAAGATTATTCAACATAAGAGGTTTAGTAGCAGTATTGATTACGGATGTTCCAATACTCGTTATATCAAGATAACTACCGTTCGCAACCTGTACTTTACCTGAACCTGCATACGAATGAGAAGTGTTTGCTGGTGAAGCTGTATTGGAAAGATGATTCGTGGCACCAGAGTCTGGATACCATGCTTTGTCCACCATTTGAGCTCCTGCAGTTGAAGTAGTAGATGCTAAATGAGCTTGACTTGTGTTGTCCATAGCCACGGATGCTGAGGATACACTCGGAGCTGCTGAAAATCCTGCAGAATAACCAGTATTATGATATTGCTGAATTGGATGAGCAGAAGCATTGATCGCATTCATTGGAGCCATAGAAGGAATGATCGTCATGGGAGGATACATTGGAGGTGAAGGTGACATGAAGGGGCTGAACACAGGAGTAGAAAACATCTGTTGAGAGTAAGCAGACTGAGCAGGCTGATTGAAAACAGGAGGCGGATTGAAAACAGGATGCTGAATTTGAGATTGTGTCATATATCCATAACCAGGCAAATTGAAGTTGCTAGGACTCTTTTCTTCCCCAGAGGATGTATATGATGATGTATCATCATCATGCCAGTTGTTAGAGACACGATTTACACTCATACTCTCATTAGCCGCAGCTGTGACACCTTGATAGTGTTTATTAAACCTTTGATGACATCTGTTTACCAAATGACCAAATTTACCACAGAGATGGCATTGCGGCTTGTTGTTTCCGTAGCCACGTCCTCTGCCTCTGCCTCTTCCATAGGAGGTGTTGGCCGGTTGATAATCTGGTAGTTGCTGCGTGAAACTGGACTGATTCTGTGTCTGTTCAGAGTCGAAGTTATTTGCCCCTTCACTCCATTTAATATGATAGAGATTTGTTGCATCTCCCTCTATTGGATGGCCACAACTTGAAAGGCTGTCACATGTCAACCGAATTTCTGTCAAATAATCTCTCATTGATTGATTCAAAAGTTTACGAACCTTGAGTCTGTCATAAAGACTCATGATCCTTGTTGTCGAAGAGGATGAAAAGTTTTGGTGTAGTTTGTTCCATATCGCAGATGCTGTCATGCAACCGACAAATCCTTTGCTGATTGGAGAAGCGATAGATGCCAGCAGCCAAGAAGCTAAGGAGATATCCTGTTGAGCAAACTTCGAAAATTCAGGATTCGGTATCCTGTTGCCTTCTTCATCTTCAAGCAACCTAGGAACAACCAGTGTACGAACAAATATCCTTCCAGATTCAATCCTCTAACAGCAAGTAAAACTTGCTGTTTCCAGGACTGAAAGTTGTCCTCCCCTGTTAATTGACATACTCTCTTATTGAAAAAAGCAGGTATCAATTCATCCATGGCAGCAATCAGCAGTAGCAGATAACAGTTCTTCAATTAGTCAATTGAAAATCGCAGCACAGAGTTTTGAGAATAGCAGAGTACCTTTGACAGAATACAGAACCTTTCGAATCTTCACTATTTTCAGCAGAGAATGGAGTAACAAACCTCTAGAATCTTCAACGATTTCAGTAGTACGATACTTCTCGAGAGTCGTCGTCTTCAGCATATCAGTTGCAGCGGCAATGCTTGGCGAAATCAGTGTGGCTCTGATACCATTTCATTAATCTCACCCAATGCTAGATGTGTTTGATAGAGAGAAAAGGAAGAAGATGAAGGAATAACAGAAATAACAGAAAAACAGAATTACTTGCATCACAAGTTTCATTAGCTATCAAAGTTAGGTTTACAAGAGACTAGTGATCCTATTTATATAGAATTGAAAGACACATTCAATCTGATTCTATACTCTTCTATACTATTCTATAGTACCTTGACACATACGACACTTATCTTAGATGCTAAGCAACCTATACAACTCACATAATCATACATCGTAACATTGCTGCCCCTAAGGAGAAGGCTCCGGTCGTGATCCTGGCGATCCCTACTCCTCCTGAGCCCTCAGCCTCCATTCCTCCTAAGGAATCCGAGGCCCAGAAGAAGGGCCCGGATGCCCCCGGTTCTTCGAAGACTCCCCCTGAGGAGTAGTGTCCCTTGGTGGGCATATTCCTGGCGCCCAAAGCAGCATATTCACGGGGTTATTTGAGACCATATAAGGCTTTATTAAGCTTGCAAACTAACACATTCCCATGTTCATCACACTTTTCAAACCTAGGTGGTTGAATCATGTAAACATCTTCCGCAAGTTCACCATGTAAAAAGGCATTATTGACATCCACTTGTCTAAGTTGCCACTTGTGAGTCATAGCCAATGTGAGTATGATTCGAACAGTTGGTGCTTTAACCACAGGGCTAAATGTGTCTTGGAAATCAAATCCAGGTTAATGAGAAAACCCTTTAGCAACAAGACGAGCCTTGTGCCGAGCAATAGACCCATCAGAGTTGCGTTTAATCTTAAAAAGCCACTTACACCCTATTGGTATCCTACCACCAGGTAAACTAACCAATTTCCACGTATCATTAGCAATTAAAGCATTCAGTTCATCATGCACAGCAGACGACCACACACCAGACTGCATAGCAACATGAATATCTGACGGTTCATGCAGATCGATATCACTGATATCAACCTTAGACACAGTAAGAGCACCAAGAGACTTTTCTTAGACCTAGTTTGCATCGAATGATTATTGACTCTAGCTGAAGAACTAGAAATAATCACATTCGGATCAGATAGACCAGCAGAACTAGGTAAGGACACATTGATTGCACTCTGTAAACCATCAGTATTTGCAGGTGCTGGAATAAGAGTAGAGTCAGAATCTTGAATAACATACCTCACCGTGGGTTGTGTCTCAGTTTCTAAAGATATAACAGGTGAGGATGAGTTACCATTTTCTTGTCTTCGAGACATATCCTCCTCAGAAGACTGTAGAGCCGTAGTATCACCATGAACAACATTGGATGGGTCAGATTCAGATTGACGAACATACCCGGATGGATAAGGAATTTTGTCAGCTGAAATGTTGTCCTGGGCTGCAAAATCATTATTATGAACAAGATCATCATCTAAAGCATTGCATAGAGCAGAATTAAATGGAAGGAAAAAAGGAAGAGAAGTTGCTGTATTTTTAACATCTCCAGACTGCATAAACGAACCTGCTTTATCTGCAAAAGGAAAGACATTTTCGTTAAACTTCACATGTCTATATATATATATACGTCCTGAGTCATCTAAACACTTGTAGCCATGTTGATTTGAGCAATATCCAATGAACACACACTGCGTCGATCTGTAATCCATTTTATGTTTGTTAAATGGCCTAATTAACGGGAAACAAAGACATCCAAACACTCTTAAGAAGTCATAGTCAGGAGTTTTTAAAAACAGCTTTTTATGCGGTGACATGTTCTTCAATGCTTTTGTAGGTAATCTGTTAATAAGAAACACAGACGTAAAGAATGCATCAGTCCAGTATTGGAATGCCAAAGCTGGTTGTTTCATCAACGTCAAACCCATCTCAACTATATGCCTATGTTTTCTTTCCACTATACTGTTCTGTTCTGAGGTGTAAGGACAAGTGAACCCGTGATTAATACCGAATTGATTCAGGTATGAAGCCAAAGCTTTGAACTCTGCACCAGCATCTGTTTGTACTGACTTGATCTTATGTCCCAACTGATTTTCCACAGCCCTATGAAACTGCGGGAAAACAACAAAAACATCACTCTTCTTTCTAAGAAAATAGATCCATGTATAACGCGTACATACATCAATGATGCTGAGATAATAAATGTTGCCATTTGAAACAACAGGGGCTGGTCTCCATAGTTCCATTTCAAGAAGATCAACTGGGTTATCATACTCAGTAACTGAATCATAAAATGGTAACTTGCAGCTTTTTCCTACAGCACATGCCATACAACGAGGTAATTGAGCACTTATATTCCAATTAGCATGCTTTATTATAAGAGACAACACTTGTTGCGAAGGGTGCCCAAGCCTTTGGTGTAAAATCTCAGGAGAAACTTTTATTCGATTCATATTACAGCTCAAACCAGAGTTCGGTAAATCAGCATTACACTTTATTGACGAAAAACACTCAGGTCTTCTACCTAAAGATCTCCTATTATTATTATCAAAAGAGCTGAAATCAAGTTTATAAAGGCCTTGGTGTTCTTGTCCACGAAGTAGCACAATATGAGTATCAGAATCTCGAACCAAGCAGTGAGTGTTATGGAACTCAAAGTAAACCCGATTATCCTTGGTAAACTGCGAAACAGAAACCAAGTATTTAGTAATTTGAGTAATATACAAAAGATTATTCAACATAAGAGGTTTAGTAGCAGTATTGATTACGGATGTTCCAATACTCGTTATATCAAGATAACTACCGTTCGCAACCTGTACTTTACCTGAACCTGCATACGAATGAGAAGTGTTTGCTGGTGAAGCTGTATTGGAAAGATGATTCGTGGCACCAGAGTCTGGATACCATGCTTTGTCCACCATTTGAGCTCCTGCAGTTGAAGTAGTAGATGCTAAATGAGCTTGACTTGTGTTGTCCATAGCCACGGATGCTGAGGATACACTCGGAGTTGCTGAAAATCCTGCAGAATAACCAGTATTATGATATTGCTGAATTGGATGAGCAGAAGCATTGATCGCATTCATTGGAGCCATAGAAGGAATGATCGTCATGGGAGGATACATTGGAGGTGAAGGTGACATGAAGGGGCTGAACACAGGAGTAGAAAACATCTGTTGAGAGTAAGCAGACTGAGCAGGCTGATTGAAAACAGGAGGCGGATTGAAAACAGGATGCTTAATTTGAGATTGTGTCATATATCCATAACCAGGCAAATTGAAGTTGCTAGGACTCTTTTCTTCCCCAGAGGATGTATATGATGATGTATCATCATCATGCCAGTTGTTAGAGACACGATTTACACTCATACTCTCATTAGCCGCAGCTGTGACACCTTGATAGTGTTTATTAAACCTTTGATGACATCTGTTTACCAAATGACCAAATTTACCACAGAGATGGCATTGCGGCTTGTTGTTTCCGTAGCCACGTCCTCTGCCTCTGCCTCTTCCATAGGAGGTGTTGGCCGGTTGATAATCTGGTAGTTGCTGCGTGAAACTGGACTGATTCTGTGTCTGTTCAGAGTCGAAGTTATTTGCCCCTTCACTCCATTTAATATGATAGAGATTTGTTGCATCTCCCTCTATTGGATGGCCACAACTTGAAAGGCTGTCACATGTCAACCGAATTTCTGTCAAATAATCTCTCATTGATTGATTCAAAAGTTTACGAACCTTGAGTCTGTCATAAAGACTCATGATCCTTGTTGTCGAAGAGGATGAAAAGTTTTGGTGCAGTTTGTTCCATATCGCAGATGCTGTCATGCAACCGACAAATCCTTTGCTGATTGGAGAAGCGATAGATGCCAGCAGCCAAGAAGCTAAGGAGATATCCTGTTGAGCAAACTTCGAAAATTCAGGATTCGGTATCCTGTTGCCTTCTTCATCTTCAAGCAACCTAGGAACAACCAGTGTACCGAACAAATATCCTTCCAGATTCAATCCTCTAACAGCAAGTAAAACTTGCTGTTTCCAGGACTGAAAGTTGTCCTCCCCTGTTAATTGACATACTCTCTTATTGAAAAAAGCAGGTATCAATTCATCCATGGCAGCAATCAGCAGTAGCAGATAACAGTTCTTCAATTAGTCAATTGAAAATCGCAGCACAGAGTTTTGAGAATAGCAGAGTACCTTTGACAGAATACAGAACCTTTCGAATCTTCACTATTTTCAGCAGAGAATGGAGTAACAAACCTCTAGAATCTTCAACGATTTCAGTAGTACGATACTTCTCGAGAGTCGTCGTCTTCAGCATATCAGTTGCAGCGGCAATGCTTGGCGAAATCAGTGTGGCTCTGATACCATTTCATTAATCTCACCCAATGCTAGATGTGTTTGATAGAGAGAAAAGGAAGAAGATGAAGGAATAACAGAAATAACAGAAAAACAGAATTACTTGCATCACAAGTTTCATTAGCTATCAAAGTTAGGTTTACAAGAGACTAGTGATCCTATTTATATAGAATTGAAAGACACATTCAATCTGATTCTATACTCTTCTATACTATTCTATAGTACCTTGACACATACGGCACTTATCTTAGATGCTAAGCAACCTATACAACTCACATAATCATACATCGTAACATTGCTGCCCCTAAGGAGAAGGCTCCGGTCGTGATCCTGGCGATCCCTACTCCTCCTGAGCCCTCAGCCTCCATTCCTCCTAAGGAATCCGAGGCCCAGAAGAAGGGCCCGGATGCCCCCGGTTCTTCGAAGACTCCCCCTGAGGAGTAGTGTCCCTTGGTGGGCATATTCCTGGCGCCCAAAGCAGCATATTCACGGGGTTATTTGAGACCATATAAGGCTTTATTAAGCTTGCAAACTAACACATTCCCATGTTCATCACACTTTTCAAACCTAGGTGGTTGAATCATGTAAACATCTTCCGCAAGTTCACCATGTAAAAAGGCATTATTGACATCCACTTGTCTAAGTTGCCACTTGTGAGTCATAGCCAATGTGAGTATGATTCGAACAGTTGGTGCTTTAACCACAGGGCTAAATGTGTCTTGGAAATCAAATCCAGGTTAATGAGAAAACCCTTTAGCAACAAGACGAGCCTTGTGCCGAGCAATAGACCCATCAGAGTTGCGTTTAATCTTAAAAAGCCACTTACACCCTATTGGTATCCTACCACCAGGTAAACTAACCAATTTCCACGTATCATTAGCAATTAAAGCATTCAGTTCATCATGCACAGCAGACGACCACACACCAGACTGCATAGCAACATGAATATCTGACGGTTCATGCAGATCGATATCACTGATATCAACATTAGACACAGTAAGAGCACCAAGAGACTTTTCTTAGACCTAGTTTGCATCGAATGATTATTGACTCTAGCTGAAGAACTAGAAATAATCACATTCGGATCAGATAGACCAGCAGAACTAGGTAAGGACACATTGATTGCACTCTGTAAACCATCAGTATTTGCAGGTGCTGGAATAAGAGTAGAGTCAGAATCTTGAATAACATACCTCACCGTGGGTTGTGTCTCAGTTTCTAAAGATATAACAGGTGAGGATGAGTTACCATTTTCTTGTCTTCGAGACATATCCTCCTCAGAAGACTGTAGAGCCGTAGTATCACCATGAACAACATTGGATGGGTCAGATTCAGATTGACGAACATACCCGGATGGATAAGGAATTTTGTCAGCTGAAATGTTGTCCTGGGCTGCAAAGTCATTATTATGAACAAGATCATCATCTAAAGCATTGCATAGAGCAGAATTAAATGGAAGGAAAAAAGGAAGAGAAGTTGTTGTATTTTTAACATCTCCAGACTGCATAAACGGACCTGCTTTATCTGCAAAAGGAAAGACATTTTCGTTAAACTTCACATGTCTAGATATATATATACATCCTGAGTCATCTAAACACTTGTAGCCATGTTGATTTGAGCAATATCCAATGAACACACACTGCGTCGATCTGTAATCCATTTTATGTTTGTTAAATGGCCTAATTAACGGGAAACAAAGACATCCAAACACTCTTAAGAAGTCATAGTCAGGAGTTTTTAAAAACAGCTTTTTATGCGGTGACATGTTCTTCAATGCTTTTGTAGGTAATCTGTTAATAAGAAACACAGACGTAAAGAATGCATCAGTCCAGTATTGGAATGCCAAAGCTGGTTATTTCATCAACGTCAAACCCATCTCAACTATATGCCTATGTTTTCTTTCCACTATACCGTTCTGTTCTGAGGTGTAAGGACAAGTGAACCCGTGATTAATACCGAATTGATTCAGGTATGAAGCCAAAGCTTTGAACTCTGCACCAGCATCTGTTTGTACTGACTTGATCTTATGTCCCAACTGATTTTCCACAGCCCTATGAAACTGCGGGAAAACAACAAAAACATCACTCTTCTTTCTAAGAAAATAGATCCATGTATAACGCGTACATACATCAATGATGCTGAGATAATAAATGTTGCCATTTGAAGCAACAGGGGCTGGTCTCCATAGTTCCATTTCAAGAAGATCAACTGGGTTATCATACTCAGTAACTGAATCATAAAATGGTAACTTGCAGCTTTTTCCTACAGCACATGCAATACAACGAGGTAATTGAGCACTTATATTCCAATTAGCATGCTTTATTATAAGAGACAACACTTGTTGCGAAGGGTGCCCAAGCCTTTGGTGTAAAATCTCAGGAGAAACTTTTATTCGATTCATATTACAGCTCAAACCAGAGTTCGGTAAATCAGCATTACACTTTATTGACGAAAAACACTCAGGTCTTCTACCTAAAGATCTCCTATTATTATTATCAAAAGAGCTGAAATCAAGTTTATAAAGGCCTTGGTGTTCTTGTCCACGAAGTAGCACAATATGAGTATCAGAATCTCGAACCAAGCAGTGAGTGTTATGGAACTCAAAGTAAACCCGATTATCCTTGGTAAACTGCGAAACAGAAACCAAGTATTTAGTAATTTGAGGAATATACAAAAGATTATTCAACATAAGAGGTTTAGTAGCAGTATTGATTACGGATGTTCCAATACTCGTTATATCAAGATAACTACCGTTCGCAACCTGTACTTTACCTGAACCTGCATACGAATGAGAAGTGTTTGCTGGTGAAGCTGTATTGGAAAGATGATTCGTGGCACCAGAGTCTGGATACCATGCTTTGTCCACCATTTGAGCTCCTGCAGTTGAAGTAGTAGATGCTAAATGAGCTTGACTTGTGTTGTCCATAGCCACGGATGCTGAGGATACACTCGGAGCTGCTGAAAATCCTGCAGAATAACCAGTATTATGATATTGCTGAATTGGATGAGCAGAAGCATTGATCGCATTCATTGGAGCCATAGAAGGAATGATCGTCATGGGAGGATACATTGGAGGTGAAGGTGACATGAAGGGGCTGAACACAGGAGTAGAAAACATCTGTTGAGAGTAAGCAGACTGAGCAGGCTGATTGAAAACAGGAGGCGGATTGAAAACAGGATGCTGAATTTGAGATTGTGTCATATATCCATAACCAGGCAAATTGAAGTTGCTAGGACTCTTTTCTTCCCCAGAGGATGTATATGATGATGTATCATCATCATGCCAGTTGTTAGAGACACGATTTACACTCATACTCTCATTAGCCGCAGCTGTGACACCTTGATAGTGTTTATTAAACCTTTGATGACATCTGTTTACCAAATGACCAAATTTACCACAGAGATGGCATTGCGGCTTGTTGTTTCCGTAGCCACGTCCTCTGCCTCTGCCTCTTCCATAGGAGGTGTTGGCCGGTTGATAATCTGGTAGTTGCTGCGTGAAACTGGACTGATTCTGTGTCTGTTCAGAGTCGAAGTTATTTGCCCCTTCACTCCATTTAATATGATAGAGATTTGTTGCATCTCCCTCTATTGGATGGCCACAACTTGAAAGGCTGTCACATGTCAACCGAATTTCTGTCAAATAATCTCTCATTGATTGATTCAAAAGTTTACGAACCTTGAGTCTGTCATAAAGACTCATGATCCTTGTTGTCGAAGAGGATGAAAAGTTTTGGTGCAGTTTGTTCCATATCGCAGATGCTGTCATGCAACCGACAAATCCTTTGCTGATTGGAGAAGCGATAGATGCCAGCAGCCAAGAAGCTAAGGAGATATCCTGTTGAGCAAACTTCGAAAATTCAGGATTCGGTATCCTGTTGCCTTCTTCATCTTCAAGCAACCTAGGAACAACCAGTGTACCGAACAAATATCCTTCCAGATTCAATCCTCTAACAGCAAGTAAAACTTGCTGTTTCCAGGACTGAAAGTTGTCCTCCCCTGTTAATTGACATACTCTCTTATTGAAAAAAGCAGGTATCAATTCATCCATGGCAGCAATCAGCAGTAGCAGATAACAGTTCTTCAATTAGTCAATTGAAAATCGCAGCACAGAGTTTTGAGAATAGCAGAGTACCTTTGACAGAATACAGAACCTTTCGAATCTTCACTATTTTCAGCAGAGAATGGAGTAACAAACCTCTAGAATCTTCAACGATTTCAGTAGTACGATACTTCTCGAGAGTCGTCGTCTTCAGCATATCAGTTGCAGTGGCAATGCTTGGCGAAATCAGTGTGGCTCTGATACCATTTCATTAATCTCACCCAATGCTAGATGTGTTTGATAGAGAGAAAAGGAAGAAGATGAAGGAATAACATAAATAACAGAAAAACAGAATTACTTGCATCACAAGTTTCATTAGCTATCAAAGTTAGGTTTACAAGAGACTAGTGATCCTATTTATATAGAATTGCAAGACACATTCAATCTGATTCTATACTCTTCTATACTATTCTATAGTACCTTGACACATACGGCACTTATCTTAGATGCTAAGCAACCTATACAACTCACATAATCATACATCGTAACATTGCTGCCCCTAAGGAGAAGGCTCCGGTCGTGATCCTGGCGATCCCTACTCCTCCTGAGCCCTCAGCCTCCATTCCTCCTAAGGAATCCGAGGCCCAGAAGAAGGGCCCGGATGCCCCCGGTTCTTCGAAGACTCCCCCTGAGGAGTAGTGTCCCTTGGTGGGCATATTCCTGGCGCCCAAAGCAGCATATTCACGGGGTTATTTGAGACCATATAAGGCTTTATTAAGCTTGCAAACTAACACATTCCCATGTTCATCACACTTTTCAAACCTAGGTGGTTGAATCATGTAAACATCTTCCGCAAGTTCACCATGTAAAAAGGCATTATTGACATCCACTTGTCTAAGTTGCCACTTGTGAGTCATAGCCAATGTGAGTATGATTCGAACAGTTGGTGCTTTAACCACAGGGCTAAATGTGTCTTGGAAATCAAATCCAGGTTAATGAGAAAACCCTTTAGCAACAAGACGAGCCTTGTGCCGAGCAATAGACCCATCAGAGTTGCGTTTAATCTTAAAAAGCCACTTACACCCTATTGGTATCCTACCACCAGGTAAACTAACCAATTTCCACGTATCATTAGCAATTAAAGCATTCAGTTCATCATGCACAGCAGACGACCACACACCAGACTGCATAGCAACATGAATATCTGACGGTTCATGCAGATCGATATCACTGATATCAACCTTAGACACAGTAAGAGCACCAAGAGACTTTTCTTAGACCTAGTTTGCATCGAATGATTATTGACTCTAGCTGAAGAACTAGAAATAATCACATTCGGATCAGATAGACCAGCAGAACTAGGTAAGGACACATTGATTGCACTCTGTAAACCATCAGTATTTGCAGGTGCTGGAATAAGAGTAGAGTCAGAATCTTGAATAACATACCTCACCGTGGGTTGTGTCTCAGTTTCTAAAGATATAACAGGTGAGGATGAGTTACCATTTTCTTGTCTTCGAGACATATCCTCCTCAGAAGACTGTAGAGCCGTAGTATCACCATGAACAACATTGGATGGGTCAGATTCAGATTGACGAACATACCCGGATGGATAAGGAATTTTGTTAGCTGAAATGTTGTCCTGGGCTGCAAAGTCATTATTATGAACAAGATCATCATCTAAAGCATTGCATAGAGCAGAATTAAATGGAAGGAAAAAAGGAAGAGAAGTTGCTGTATTTTTAACATCTCCAGACTGCATAAACGAACCTGCTTTATCTGCAAAAGGAAAGACATTTTCGTTAAACTTCACATGTCTAGATATATATATACGTCCTGAGTCATCTAAACACTTGTAGCCATGTTGATTTGAGCAATATCCAATGAACACACACTGCGTCGATCTGTAATCCATTTTATGTTTGTTAAATGGCCTAATTAACGGGAAACAAAGACATCCAAACACTCTTAAGAAGTCATAGTCAGGAGTTTTTAAAAACAGCTTTTTATGCGGTGACATGTTCTTCAATGCTTTTGTAGGTAATCTGTTAATAAGAAACACAGACGTAAAGAATGCATCAGTCCAGTATTGGAATGCCAAAGCTGGTTGTTTCATCAACGTCAAACCCATCTCAACTATATGCCTATGTTTTCTTTCCACTATACCGTTCTGTTCTGAGGTGTAAGGACAAGTGAACCCGTGATTAATACCGAATTGATTCAGGTATGAAGCCAAAGCTTTGAACTCTGCACCAGCATCTGTTTGTACTGACTTGATCTTATGTCCCAACTGATTTTCCACAGCCCTATGAAACTGCGGGAAAACAACAAAAACATCACTCTTCTTTCTAAGAAAATAGATCCATGTATAACGCGTACATACATCAATGATGCTGAGATAATAAATGTTGCCATTTGAAGCAACAGGGGCTGGTCTCCATAGTTCCATTTCAAGAAGATCAACTGGGTTATCATACTCAGTAACTGAATCATAAAATAGTAACTTGCAGCTTTTTCCTACAGCACATGCCATACAACGAGGTAATTGAGCACTTATATTCCAATTAGCATGCTTTATTATAAGAGACAACACTTGTTGCGAAGGGTGCCCAAGCCTTTGGTGTAAAATCTCAGGAGAAACTTTTATTCGATTCATATTACAGCTCAAACCAGAGTTCGGTAAATCAGCATTACACTTTATTGACGAAAAACACTCAGGTCTTATACCTAAAGATCTCCTATTATTATTATCAAAAGAGCTGAAATCAAGTTTATAAAGGCCTTGGTGTTCTTGTCCACGAAGTAGCACAATATGAGTATCAGAATCTCGAACCAAGCAGTGAGTGTTATGGAACTCAAAGTAAACCCGATTATCCTTGGTAAACTGCGAAACAGAAACCAAGTATTTAGTAATTTGAGGAATATACAAAAGATTATTCAACATAAGAGGTTTAGTAGCAGTATTGATTACGGATGTTCCAATACTCGTTATATCAAGATAACTACCGTTCGCAACCTGTACTTTACCTGAACCTGCATACGAATGAGAAGTGTTTGCTGGTGAAGCTGTATTGGAAAGATGATTCGTGGCACCAGAGTCTGGATACCATGCTTTGTCCACCATTTGAGCTCCTGCAGTTGAAGTAGTAGATGCTAAATGAGCTTGACTTGTGTTGTCCATAGCCACGGATGCTGAGGATACACTCGGAGCTGCTGAAAATCCTGCAGAATAACCAGTATTATGATATTGCTGAATTGGATGAGCAGAAGCATTGATCGCATTCATTGGAGCCATAGAAGGAATGATCGTCATGGGAGGATACATTGGAGGTGAAGGTGACATGAAGGGGCTGAACACAGGAGTAGAAAACATCTGTTGAGAGTAAGCAGACTGAGCAGGCTGATTGAAAACAGGAGGCGGATTGAAAACAGGATGCTGAATTTGAGATTGTGTCATATATCCATAACCAGGCAAATTGAAGTTGCTAGGACTCTTTTCTTCCCCAGAGGATGTATATGATGATGTATCATCATCATGCCAGTTGTTAGAGACACGATTTACACTCATACTCTCATTAGCCGCAGCTGTGACACCTTGATAGTGTTTATTAAACCTTTGATGACATCTGTTTACCAAATGACCAAATTTACCACAGAGATGGCATTGCGGCTTGTTGTTTCCGTAGCCACGTCCTCTGCCTCTGCCTCTTCCATAGGAGGTGTTGGCCGGTTGATAATCTGGTAGTTGCTGCGTGAAACTGGACTGATTCTGTGTCTGTTCAGAGTCGAAGTTATTTGCCCCTTCACTCCATTTAATATGATAGAGATTTGTTGCATCTCCCTCTATTGGATGGCCACAACTTGAAAGGCTGTCACATGTCAACTGAATTTCTATCAAATAATCTCTCATTGATTGATTCAAAAGTTTACGAACCTTGAGTCTGTCATAAAGACTCATGATCCTTGTTGTCGAAGAGGATGAAAAGTTTTGGTGCAGTTTGTTCCATATCGCAGATGCTGTCATGCAACCGACAAATCCTTTGCTGATTGGAGAAGCGATAGATGCCAGCAGCCAAGAAGCTAAGGAGATATCCTGTTGAGCAAACTTCGAAAATTCAGGATTCGGTATCCTGTTGCCTTCTTCATCTTCAAGCAACCTAGGAACAACCAGTGTACCGAACAAATATCCTTCCAGATTCAATCCTCTAACAGCAAGTAAAACTTGCTGTTTCCAGGACTGAAAGTTGTCCTCCCCTGTTAATTGACATACTCTCTTATTGAAAAAAGCAGGTATCAATTCATCCATGGCAGCAATCAGCAGTAGCAGATAACAGTTCTTCAATTAGTCAATTGAAAATCGCAGCACAGAGTTTTGAGAATAGCAGAGTACCTTTGACAGAATACAGAACCTTTCGAATCTTCACTAATTTCAGCAGAGAATGGAGTAACAAACCTCTAGAATCTTCAACGATTTCAGTAGTACGATACTTCTCGAGAGTCGTCGTCTTCAGCAGATCAGTTGCAGCGGCAATGCTTGGCGAAATCAGTGTGGCTCTGATACCATTTCATTAATCTCACCCAATGCTAGATGTGTTTGATAGAGAGGAAAGGAAGAAGATGAAGGAATAACAGAAATAACAAAAAAAACAGAATTACTTGCATCACAAGTTTCATTAGCTATCAAAGTTAGGTTTACAAGAGACTAGTGATCCTATTTATATAGAATTGCAAGACACATTCAATCTGATTCTATACTCTTCTATACTATTCTATAGTACCTTGACACATACGGCACTTATCTTAGATGCTAAGCAACCTATACAACTCACATAATCATACATCGTAACATTGCTGCCCCTAAGGAGAAGGCTCCGGTCGTGATCCTGGCGATCCCTACTCCTCCTGAGCCCTCAGCCTCCATTCCTCCTAAGGAATCCGAGGCCCAGAAGAAGGGCCCCGATGCCCCCGGTTCTTCGAAGACTCCCCCTGGGGAGTACTGTGGGCATATTCCTGGCTCCCAAAGCAGCAAATTCACGAGGCTTCTGGATCCCCAACGGAGATTTCTCGAAGACGGGGGTCTCTGATAAGAAGTCCCTCCGGGGGAACCCGCATTTATGCATGCGACTCCTGGAGGGAATAATTCCTCCCAGGGATCGTTCCGAGGTTCCCTCGGAGCTGCCCATCGTCGAGAGGATGATGAGGATGCATTTCGAACGAGTCGCCCTGGTAAGACTTTAAACCTTTGTTGTGGTTTTGCATGACTTGTATTTTTCATAGACCAAGAACATCATTGACCCTTGTTCTATAACTCGCTTCATAAAGCAATTGTTATCCTTAGTAGATAACTTCTCCAACTTATGTCCAACTTATAAGGGGATAGCTTCCTTGATGGATTGATTATCTTCGTCATTAGGACTCCTGCCTGATTTTGGTAATAGGTCTTTTGATTTGCCTAACCTTGTTGCTAGGTCTTTTGCTTGACTTTGGCGTCATGTCTTTTGTTTTGCCTAACCTTGTTGCTAGCTCTTTGGCCTCACTTTGGCGCCAGGGATTTTGTTTTGCCTAATTTTGGCGTTTGGTCTTTGGCCTGACTTTGGCGTCAGGGCTTTCGTTTTGCCTAACTTTGGCGTTAGGTCTCTGGCCTGACTTTGGCGTCAGGGCTTTCGCCCAATTTTGATATCGGGTCTTTTTTGCTGCCTAACTTTGTCGTTAGGTCTTTGGCCTGACTTTGGCATCAGGGCTTTCGTTTTGCCTAACTTTGGCGTTAGGTCTTTGGCCTGACTTTGGCGTCAGGGCTTTGACCCAATTTTGATATCAGGTCTTTTTTTGTTGCCTAACTTTGTCGTTAGGTCTTTGGCCTGACTTTGGCGTCAGGGCTTTCATTTTGCCTAACTTTGGTGTTAGTTCTTTGGCCTGACTTTGGCGTCGGGGCTTTCGCCCAATTTTGATATCGGGTCTTTTTTTTCTTTAGTGCTTGATTAGGTCACCAGGTCTTTCGCCTGACTTTTGGCGTCAGGTCTTCCTTTTCGGGTTGTCATGATTTATGAAGGAATGACTTGTTTTTATTGACATAAAACTTTGATTACAATCTATGTATGAAGTCTCCTTAAATGTTCATAATTAAATGGATGGGGTAACCTTTCGCCTTCGGTGGTTTCCAAATAGTAAGATCCTGGGGCGACGATCTCTACTACCTTGTATGGTCCTTCCCATTTAGCTGAAATTTTAATTTGGTAGTCGATTCTTGTAAATTCATTCCTTCTCATAACCATCTCCCCCACGAAAAATTGGCAAGCACTAACTTTTCTGTTGAAATATCGAGCGGTCGCTAGTCGCATCTTGGCTTGTGTTCTTTCTGATTGCCGCCTCTTTTCTTCTGCCAAGTCGAGGTTAGTCCTGCGCTCAATTTCGTTTGCCTCGGTGTCAAAGTGTAGGATTCTGTAGGTAGGCACCGCTATTTCGGTGGGTGCTACTGCTTCTGGTCCGTATACTAAACTGAAGTGTCTTTCTCCAGTTGCTGCCTTAGGCGTTGTTCGGATAGCCCATAAAACGATTTCCAGCTCCTCTGCTCAATTTCCTTTGAATGCTCGAACCCTTTTATTAAGTCCTGCTAAAACAACTCTGTTGGCTGCTTCAACTTGCCCATTCGTTTGAGGAAGATGCACTGACCTAAAACGATGGTCGACATGGTATTCTTCGCAGAGCCATTTGAGTTCTTTTCCTACGAATTTCGGACCATTATCACTGATAAGTATTTTAGGAATGCCAAACCTAGAAAATATGTTGATCTTCAGGAACTTGATGACTTGAAATTCCGTTGTAGAAGTCAAAGCTTTCGCCTCTATCCACTTGGTGAAGTAGTCGATCGCCACTATGATGTGAGTGCGCTGACCAGTACTAATAGGAAAAGGACCCGATATATCCATCCCCCGTTGAGAAAAAAGCCAGGCACCTGCCATTAGGGATAATAGTGTTGGCGGTCGACCTGATCGTGGTGCAAATTGTTGGCAAGTCTCGTACCTTTGCGTTAATTCAGCCACATCTTTTCCCAAGGTTGGCCAGTAGTATCCCAGCTTGAAGATCTTTCTTGTTAATGATCGTGCACCTTCGTGGCATGCTGCCACCCCTTCACGAGCTTCTCGAAGAACTCTCTCTGTTTCTGGATGAGCAACACACCTTAGGTAAGGAGTCGAGTAGCCTCGCCTGTAGAGTTCTCCGTCTATAATCAAGTAACTGGCTGAAAGTCATTTTATCCTTGTCGATTTGCCTTCGTCTTCTGTGAGAGTTCCCTATTTTAAGAAATTCTGGAACAGAGTCATCCAAGTGACCTGCCCTTGAATATTGAAGACTTCTGCTCTATTGTCGAGAACTGAACATTGTGCTTTTTCAAGGAACTGCACGTCTTGAATTCTGGTTCCTCCGAACGCTAGCTTACTTAAAGAGTCTGTCATCTGGTTCTCTTGGTGAGGAATAGACTCGATCGCAAAGTTTGGAATTTCTGCAACGAGTTTCTTGGCGATGTCGAGGTACTTCTTCATATTTTCCCCCTTGCCTCGTAAGTGCCATTGACCTGATTAACAATAAGCTCAGAGTCGCTTTTTACCTTGAGCTCCGATATACCCATTCCCTTTGCCAGGCTAAGTCAAGTAATAAGAGCCTCATAATCTGCTTCATTATTGGTCGCCTGAAACGTTAGAGCGATCGCGTAATTCAAAGGCTCGCCCTTGGGAGGAATGAGAATTAAACCTGCCCCCGAGCCTTCTCGTGATGAAGATCCATCCGTATAAACCTCCCATATTTGACTGTTGTCTGCTGATGAACTTGGCCTGTTATCTTCATCTGTTAGACCATTTCTTGTGCTTTCTATAATGAAATCAGCTAGTGCTTGACCTTTGATGGCCGTTTTTGGCGCAAATTTGATGTTGAACTCACTGAGCTCGATCGCCCACTTGAGCATTCTTCCTGAAGAATCTGGTTTCATCAGGAAGGCTTTGAGAGGCTGATTGGTGAGGACTATGATGTCGTGCGCATGAAAATAAGGTCTCAGCTTTTGAGCAGCAATAACTAAGGCGTAGAGATACTTCTCAATTTGGACATATTTTATTTCTGCAGAATTAAACATCCTGCTAACAAAATACACTGGACTTTGGAAATTATTCTCTTCCCTTATTAAAACGGCACTGTCTGCCACATCACTGATGCTCAGGTAAAGGAAGAGCTGCTCGCCTGGAATGGGTTTTTTCAGAGCTGGGAGTGTTTGGATGTGCTGCTTCAAGGATTGGAACGCCTCCTCGCAGGCTGGCTTCCACTCGAACTTGCGGTTGGCCCTTAGAGTTTTGAAGAACGGGAGGGACCTGTCGCTCGCCCTGGAGAGTAAGCGATTGTGAGCAGCTAGGCGACCATTCAGTCATTAGACCTCCTTATGGAATGTCGGCAACTTCATCTCTTCTATAGCCTTGAGCTTTTCCGGGTTCCCCTCGATACCTCGTTCACTGACCATGATTCCCAGGAATTTACCAGATTTGACTCCAAAGGCTCACTTTGCAGGGTTCAGGCGAACGTTGTGCCTCTTCATGCACTCCAAAGCTTCGTGAAGGTCTGTTGTGTGAGGACTGCCTTTGATGGTTTTGACGAGCATGTCGTCCACATAAGCCTCCATGTTTCTCCCCAGCATGTCTTGGAACAGGCGGTTCACCATCCACTGATAAGTCGCCCCGTCATTGATTAGACCGAAGGGCATCACTTTGTAACAAAGAATGTCCCCGTCTACATAGAAAGTGGTATGGGCCTCATCATCTGGATGCATCCGGATCTGGTTGTAGCCCGAATAGGCGTCCATAAAGCTTAACATTTCATGACCAGAGGTTGCATCGACCAACTGATCAATCCTTGGAAGAGGATAGGAATCCTTGGGGCAGGCTTTGTTCAGGTCGCGGAAGTCAACGCACATCCTCCACTTGCCGTTTGATTTCTTGACCAAAACTGGGTTGGCTACCCAGCTCTGGAACCTCACCTCTCTGACAAAATCAGCTTCAATAAGCCTACCAACTTCCTGCCTGATCGTTAGGCGCTTGTCTGTCCCGAACGATCTTCTTTTCTGAGCGATCGACTTGTACAAACATCATTTATCCTGAGATCATGAGAGATGATGTCTGTACTGATACCTGGAATTTCGCTCGACTTCCAGGCAAAGAGCTCCTTGAATTCCCTGAGGAGGGCAGTCATGGCCTGCTTCTGGTCATCATTCAAGGTGGTCCCAATACGCGCGCACCTTCTTATCCAGGTCATCGACCTCGACTTCTTCCAACTCTTCCATAGGCGCTGGTCGAGTCAAATCCTCACGAGGGTCAGCCTCTGTCTCGATGGCGAGGGCTTCTCTTTGGTTCTTCCTGCGCAAGCAGTTCACATAGCATTGTCGCGAGGAAGGCAGATCTCCGAGTACTTCTTCAATCCTGTTGGGTGTGGGGAACTTCATCTTCTGATGGACTGTGGAGGCCACAATCTTGTTGGGGTTGATTGTGGTCCTCCCCAGGATGGCGTTGTATGATGTAGGTGAGTCGACCACCAGGAAGGTTACCGATACCTTGATGCTCTTCCACCCTTCGCCCAAAATCACTGGCATGGTTATTGCCCCCAATGGATAAGTCGTTCTTCCAGCAAACCCGATCAATGGAAAATCGACCCTCTTCAGGTCGCGCTTGGACTTGCCCTTCTTCTCAAAGGCGTCCAGAATCAAAATATCTGTCGAGCTCCCTCCGCCGATCAGAATCCTCATCACGTCACAGCCGTCGAGATCAGCCGTGATAACCAGAGCATCATTGTGGGGAGTGGTGACATGTGCCAGATCATATTCGGAGAACGAAATGACAATGCCCTCTTCAGGTCGAGGCCGCTTTCCCAGCTGGACCGCTGTATAAATACGAGTCGTATAGATCTTCCTTGCATGCGATCCCTCGCCTCCTGCGCCGAATCCTCCAGCAATCAGATTAACCCTCCTCTTGCTCTGGGATGGACCAGTTTGCTCAGTGGGAGCTGGCGAACAATTTCTCCTCGGTGGCGTTCGAATCCTATCATGCCCCGCCACAAATTCCTTCACCATTCCCCCTGAATCAGTTTCTCGATATCCCGCTTCAAAATTCAGCAATCATCAGTCTTGTGGTCCTTGCACTTGTGGTATCTGCAATAGCTCTCTGTATCCTTCCCCATGGGCATTGGTAGCCTCGACAGATATCTTCTTTCCATCTCGATTAGTACCGCCAAGCTCTGCCTGTTTAGAGGCGTAAAATACTCAGAGACTTCTGGATTTCTGGGCCCTAGGTTCGAATATGTTCGGGGCCTGTTGTCTCATCCCTTCTTCTCCTTCTTATCCTCGTTATTACCATCGCGTCGGGGCTCAGGAACTATCCTTAGCGAGGTCGTCAGGAAGTTAGCCTCGGCGTTCGCCCTTTCAAAGTCTATGAAACCTTTCGCCCTGGCCGCCAATTCCTCCAACGTCTAAATTTTCTGCACATGATAACTGTTGCGCAGCTTTCTCGAGGCCTTGTTGGCCACGTCCAGTCCTCGATAGAAGGCTCGGATGATCTCCCCATCTGAGACGCAACAATCTATCTCTGTGACGTTTTGATGGAAACGTCCATAGAAATCAGCCAGTGACTCTCCAGGTTGCTGCTTGACCGCATCCAGGGCGACCACCCTCTTCATCAGCTGGCGTTCGCCCATATACCTCTCCACGAACTTGCTTCTCAACTCTGCCCAAGTCCCTATAGATCCTGCAGGGAGGCCGAAGAACCAGGACGATGCCGAACCCGATAGGGTCGACGGAAACAATAAAGCCAAGTGATTTGGATCATTTGAATTACCCAAAAGAGAGGCCTCATGCTTTTTGACATGTATAGTGGGATCTCCTCCACCACTATATTCAGGTATAGCCCGGGCGACGATGTCTTTCGGGATTTTGATGGCGACAAGATCGTCGGCGAAGGGATGAACAGATCGTTCCCTGAAGGGAGTTGTGACTGTCGGTCGCCTTTCCAGTAGCCTCTTGTTGATAAGCTCATCCACCTGGTCCAAGGCGCATTGGTTCGGCGAAGCTCCATTCGGCACGGGACCAGCTGGATGGGTGGAATAGGTGGTTGCCGGCGGCACAGTGGATGTGGGAGGTAGGGACTGGTGTCCCGATGTCATCTCCTGATCGTCTTGTGGGACTGTGGTGCTAGGATTCACAGTTTCGGTCGGTAGGGGCCCATGGCAGCAGGGCGAGTGTTTTCTTGAGGAGCAGGGGCTTGTCGGCGAGCCTGTGCAATGATATCATCTCTGGAGTTAACTGGATGTTTTCCCCGACGATGTGCACGGTTTGCGGTGCTGGAGTCTCAGTATGAGTGGGAGTCGGTCTGGAATTGCCGACATGTTTTCGGTCCGCCCTCGGGGGGCGGCATTAGGTGCTGACTGGCTGGCAGATTCCTGGTGGAGCGGCGAAGCGGCGACGGAATCAGAGCTATCAGAGGGCTGCTCATGGGTCTGGTTCCGGCGATTGCTGTGGGAATCGAGTTCTCATGGCTGTATTATTCGATTCCCACAGACGGCGCCAAATGTTGGATCGTGATTTCCTGAATGCTGATCTGGCAGTGAATTCAATACCAAAGGATGTTTGAAGAATGCTCTCGCCTTAGCTCCGATGAACCTGTAGGAAGGGGATCGCAACAGAGGGGGTGTCTCTGGGTCCCTCTCCGATGCTTAAATGAGTATATGTGTGTGTATAGCTCAAAACGTAATGAATTTATGTAAACCAAAGGTATTTATAGAGTAGGAGAGACCAAACCGTAGAAGGTAACTGTATATCTTCGTGAATATTGTGGTGTTGGAGATTTGGATAGTAGATATTGCGGTTACGGCGAGATATTGCAGTTACCGTATCTAATCTTTAGTGAATACGTGCCTGAGATATGAGGGATATCATGGCCATATCCTCATTAACGGTTGGTGGGACCAGAGGAGAGAGGCAAAGCTCTCTTCGGGGCGAGCACTCCTATGGAGAGCAGTAGGAGTTCGTGACTTGGTGACGAATGGCGACCAGCTATGGAGACTGTGGCGTCCATATCAATTTGGGCTCGATCTTGGGCCACTCTATTGCAGGACAGATTGACTTTAATATAGGCTGGTTCAGTCCGAATAACCTAGGTTTACCCCCTCCATGGTTATTGGGCCTCTAAGGCCTTTTCCTTATTGGGATGTCACTATCAATACCCAAAATGAGGGGTTCAAACGATTTGCTATATATCATAAGTTTCTTCAATCATAGTCCGTTTATCTTGTAACATAACTCTGTTAAATTTGTGCTCAAAATATACTAATGTTTGAAGGTTTATAAATAATTTTAACGACACTCCTAATAACCTTTCTTCCATGATTTTAACTATTGGTATTTAATTTGTTACATCTTAGAAGTTAATTGTATGATGCTACTACACCTATGAGAGGTTCACACGATTTCTTATATCTCGTAAGCTTTATCAATCGTTTAAAGTTTTATGTTGTAATAAAACTCAATGGAATTTGTAAACTAAATATACTAACATTTGAAGTTTTAGAAATACTTTTAATAGTACTTCTAATCAAATTTATAACATGATTTATTATTCTCGTTCAGTGATCTTTTATAACTTATAATTATTTTGTATGACGCCACTCCACCTATGAGAGGTTCACACGATTTCTTCTATCTATTAACGACACTCTTAATTAACTTTCTTGCATGATGTTTAGTCTCAGTATCTGATCTATTACAACTTATAATTAATTTTGTATGATACAAGTACACGTATGAGAGCATCTCATGATTTGTTTATCTTATAAAAAAACTCTATTAAATTTGCACTATATATATACTAATATATGAAAATTTATAAATACTTTTAACGGTACTCCTAACAAATTTTATTGCATGATGTTTCGTGCCAGTATTTGATCTATTACAACTTATAATTTATTTTGCATGATGCTACTACACCTATGAGAAGCCTACACGACTTTATACTTCGTAAGTTTCTTTAATCGGGCTCCGTTTATGTTGTAATAAAACTTTGTTAAATGAGCGCTCTATATATGCTAACGTTTGAAGTTTTATAAATACTTTTAATGGAAGTCTAACAAACTTTCTTGCACGTTTTTTAGTCTGGGTATTTAATAGTCTACAGCTTATTATTTATTTGGTTTGATGCTAGTTCACCTTTGAGGGGTTCGAACGATTTGTTATATATCATACGTTTCTTCAATCATAGTCCGTTTATCTTGTAATAGAACTATGTTAAATTTGTGCTCTAAATATACTAATGTTTGAATGTTTATAAATACTTTTAACGACACTCCTAATAATCTTTATTGCATGATTTTAACTATCCGTACTTGATTTGTTACAGCTTATAAGTTAATTGTATGATGCTACTACACCTATGAGAGGTTCACACAATTTCTTATATCTCGTAAGCTTGATCAACCGTTTGAAGTTTTATGATGTAATAAAACTCAATGGAATTTGTAAATTAAATCTAGTAACGTTTGAAGTTTTATAAATACTTTTAATAGTACTTCTAATAAAATTTATAATATGATTTATTATTCTCTTTTCGTGATCTGTTACAACGTAAAATTTATTTTGTATGATCCCACTACACCAATGAGAGGTTCACGCGATTTCTTCTATCTCATCAGTTTCTCTAATAGAGCTCCCCTTTACGTGTAGTAATACTCTGTTAAATTTGTTATCTAACTATACAAATGTTTGAAGTTTTATAAATACTTTTGGAACCTCTAATAAATGGACTTGCATGATTTACTTGTCTATGTATATTACATGCTACAACTTATAATTTATTTGGTATGATGGTAATACAATAATGAAAGCTTCACAGAATTTGTTATATCTCGTAAATTTCATGAATCGAACTCCGTTTATCTCACATAGTTGGTATGATAGTACAACAACGAGACGTTCACACAATCTGTTATATCTCGAAAATTTATTGAATCAAATTTTCTTTATCTTGCAATAAAACTTTGTTAAATTAGTGCTGTAAATATACTAATGTTTGAAGTTTTATAAATACTATCAACGACACTCGTAATTAACTTTCTTGCATGATGTTTAGTCTCGGTATCTGATCTATTACAACTTATATTTAATTTTGTGTGATACTAGTACACTTATGAGAGCATCTCATGATTTGTTATATCTCGTAAGTTTTGTTCGATCGAACTTTTTTATATTATAATAAAATTGTGTTAAATTTGCACTATAAATTTACTAATATTTGAAATTTTATAAATACTTTTAACAGTACTCCTAGTAGATTTTATTGCGTGATGTTTCGTGTCAGTACTTGATCTATTACAACTTATAATTTATTTTGCATGATGCTACTACACATTTGAGAAACTTACACGACGTTTAATATTTCGTAAGTTTTTTTAATCGGACTCCGTTTATCATGTAATAAATCTTTGTTAGATCAGCGCTCTAAATAAGCTAACGTTTGAAGTGTTATAAATACTTTTAATGGAACTTTAAGAAACTCTCTTGCACGTTTTTTAGTTTGTATATTTAATAGTCTACAACTTATTATTTATTTAGTCTGATGCTAGTTTACCTATGAGGGGTTCAACGATTTGTTATATTTCATAAGTTTCTTCAATCATAGTTCGTTTATCTTGTAACATAACTCTGTTAAATTTGTGCTCTAAATATACTAATGTTTGAAGGTTTATAAATACTTTTAATGACACTCCTAATAATCTTTCTTGCATTATTTTAACTATTGGTATTTAATTTGTTACATCTTAGAAGTTAATTGTCTAATGCTACTACACCTATGAGAGGTTCACACGATTTCTTATATCTCGTAAGCTTTATCAATCGTTTGAAGGTTTATGTTGTAATAAAACTCGATGGAATTTGTAAACTAAATATATTAACTTTTGAAGTTTTATAAATACCTTTAATAGTACTTCTATTCAAATTTATAACATGATTTATTCTTCTCTTTCAGTGATCTGTTACAACTTATAATTTATTTTGTATGATGCCACTCCACCTATGAGAGGTTCACACGATATCTTCTATCTCATCAGTTTCTCTGATCGTGCTCCCCTTTACTTGTATTAAAACTCTGTTAAATTTGTAATCTAACTATACTAACGTTTGAAGTTTTAGAAATACTTTTGGAACCTCTAATAAATGTTCTTGCATGATTTACCTGTCTCTGTATATTACATGCTACAACTTATAATTTATTTGGTATGATGCTATTACAATAATGAAAGCTTCACAGAATTTGTTATATCTCGTAAATTTCATGCATCGAACTCTGTTATGTCGCATACTGGGTATGGTACTATTACAACAACGAGACATTCACACAATGTGTTATATCTCATAAATTTATTGAATTGATATTTGTTTATCTTGAAATAAAACTTTGTTAAATTAGTGCTGTAAATATACTAATGTTTGAAGTATTATAAATACTATTAACAATACTCCTAATTAACTTTCCTGCATGATGTTTAGTATCGTTATCTGATCTATTACAACTTATAAAATTAATTTTGTATAATAGTAGTACACGTATGAGAGCATCTCATGATTTGTTATACCTCGTAAGTTTTGTTCGATCAAACTTTGTTATCTTATAGTAAAACTGTGTTAAATTAGCACTATAAATTTACTAATATTTGGAAATTTTATAAATACTTTTAACGGTACTCCTAGGAGATTTTATTGCGTGATGTTTCGTGTCAGTATTTGATCTATTACAACTTATAGTTTAATTTGCATGATGCTACAACACCTATTAGAAGCTTACATGATGTTTTATACTTTGTAAGTTTCTTTAATCGGCCTCCGTTTATCTTGTAATAAAACTTTGTTAAATCAGCGCTCTAAATAAGCTAACGTTTGAAGTTTTACAAATACTTTTAATGGAACTCTAAGAAACTCTCTTGCACGTTTTTAGTTTGGATATGTAATAGTCTATAACTTATTATTTAGTTAGTATGATGCTAGTTCGACTATGAGGTGTACAAACGATTTGTTATATATCATAAGTTTCTTCAATCATAGTCCGTTTATCTTGTAACATAACTTTGTTAAATTTGTGCTCTAAATATAGTAATGTTTGAACGTTTATAAATACTTTTAATGACACTCGTAATAATCTTTCTTCCATGATTTTAACTATTGTTATTTAATTTGTTACATCTTAGAAGTTAATTGTATGATGCTACTACACCTATGAGAGGTTCACACGATTTCTTATATCTCGTAAGCTTTATTAATCGTTTAAAGTTTTATGTTGTAATAAAACTCAATGGAATTTGTAAACTAAATATACTAACATTTGAAGTTTTAGAAATACTTTTAATAGTACTTCTAATCAAATTTATAACATGATTTATTATTCTCGTTCAGTGATCTTTTATAACTTATAATTTTTTTGTATGATGCCACTCCACCTATGAGAGGTTCACACGATTTCTTCTATCTATTAACGACACTCTTAATTAACTTTCTTGCGTGATGTTTAGTCTCAGTATCTGATCTATTACAACTTATAATTAATTTTGTATGATACAAGTACACGTATGAGAGCATCTCATGATTTGTTTATCTTATAAAAAAACTCTATTAAATTTGCACTATATATATACTAATATATGAAAATTTATAAATACTTTTAACGGTACTCCTAACAAATTTTATTGCATGATGTTTCGTGCCAGTATTTGATCTATTACAACTTATAATTTATTTTGCATGATGCTACTACACCTATGAGAAGCCTACACGACTTTATACTTCGTAAGTTTCTTTAATCGGGCTCCGTTTATGTTGTAATAAAACTTTGTTAAATGAGCGCTCTATATATGGTAACGTTTGAAGTTTTATAAATACTTTTAATGGAAGTCTAACAAACTTTCTTGCACGTTTTTTAGTCTGGATATTTAATAGTCTATAGCTTATTATTTATTTGGTTTGATGCTAGTTCACCTTTGAGGGGTTCGAACGATTTGTTATATATCATACGTTTCTTCAATCATAGTCCGTTTATCTTGTAATAGAACTATGTTAAATTTGTGCTCTAAATATACTAATGTTTGAATGTTTATAAATACTTTTAACGACACTCCTAATAATCTTTATTGCATGATTTTAACTATCCGTACTTGATTTGTTACAGCTTATAAGTTAATTGTATGATGCTACTACACCTATGAGAGGTTCACACAATTTCTTATATCTCGTAAGCTTGATCAACCGTTTGAAGTTTTATGATGTAATAAAACTCAATGGAATTTGTAAATTAAATCTAGTAACGTTTGAAGTTTTATAAATACTTTTAATAGTACTTCTAATAAAATTTATAATATGATTTATTATTCTCTTTTCGTGATCTGTTACAACGTAAAATTTATTTTGTATGATCCCACTACACCAATGAGAGGTTCACGCGATTTCTTCTATCTCATCAGTTTCTCTAATAGAGCTCCCCTTTACGTGTAGTAATACTCTGTTAAATTTGTTATCTAACTATACAAATGTTTGAAGTTTTAGAAATACTTTTGGAACCTCTAATAAATGTACTTGCATGATTTACTTGTCTCTGTATATTACATGCTACAACTTATAATTTATTTGGTATGATGGTAATACAATAATGAAAGCTTCACAGAATTTGTTATATCTCGTAAATTTCATGAATCGAACTCCGTTTATCTCGCATAGTTGGTATGATAGTACAACAACGAGACGTTCACACAATCTGTTATATCTCGTAAATTTATTGAATCAAATTTTTTTTATCTTGCAATAAAACTTTGTTAAATTAGTGCTGTAAATATACTAATGTTTGAAGTTTTATAAATACTATCAACGACACTCGTAATTAACTTTCTTGCATGATGTTTAGTCTCGGTATCTGATCTATTACAACTTATATTTAATTTTGTGTGATACTAGTACACTTATGAGAGCATCTCATGATTTGTTATATCTCGTAAGTTTTGTTCGATCGAACTTTTTTATATTATAATAAAATTGTGTTAAATTTTCACTATAAATTTACTAATATTTGAAATTTTATAAATACTTTTAACAGTACTCCTAGTAGATTTTATTGCGTGATGTTTCGTGTCAGTACTTGATCTATTACAACTTATAATTTATTTTGCATGATGCTACTACACCTTTGAGAAACTTACACGACGTTTAATATTTCGTAAGTTTCTTTAATCGGACTCCGTTTATCATGTAATAAATCTTTGTTAGATCAGCGCTCTAAATAAGCTAACGTTTGAAGTGTTATAAATACTTTTAATGGAACTTTAAGAAACTCTCTTGCACGTTTTTTAGTTTGTATATTTAATAGTCTACAACTTATTATTTATTTAGTCTGATGCTAGTTTACCTATGAGGGGTTCAAACGATTTGTTATATTTCATAAGTTTCTTCAATCATAGTTCGTTTATCTTGTAACATAACTCTGTTAAATTTGTGCTCTAAATATACTAATGTTTGAAGGTTTATAAATACTTTTAATGACACTCCTAATAATCTTTCTTGCATTATTTTAACTATTGGTATTTAATTTGTTACATCTTAGAAGTTAATTGTCTAATGCTACTACACCTATGAGAGGTTCACACGATTTCTTATATCTCGTAAGCTTTATCAATCGTTTGAAGGTTTATGTTGTAATAAAACTCGATGGAATTTGTAAACTAAATATATTAACTTTTGAAGTTTTATAAATACCTTTAATAGTACTTCTATTCAAATTTATAACATGATTTAATCTTCTCTTTCAGTGATCTGTTACAACTTATAATTTATTTTGTATGATGCCACTCCACCTATGAGAGGTTCACACGATATCTTCTATCTCATCAGTTTCTCTGATCGTGCTCCCCTTTACTTGTATTAAAACTCTGTTAAATTTGTAATCTAACTATACTAACGTTTGAAGTTTTAGAAATACTTTTGGAACCTCTAATAAATGTTCTTGCATGATTTACCTGTCTCTGTATATTACATGCTACAACTTATAATTTATTTGGTATGATGCTATTACAATAATGAAAGCTTCACAGAATTTGTTATATCTCGTAAATTTCATGCATCGAACTCTGTTATGTCGCATACTGGGTATGGTACTATTACAACAACGAGACATTCACACAATGTGTTATATCTCATAAATTTATTGAATTGATATTTGTTTATCTTGAAATAAAACTTTGTTAAATTAGTGCTGTAAATATACTAATGTTTGAAGTATTATAAATACTATTAACAATACTCCTAATTAACTTTCCTGCATGATGTTTAGTATCGTTATCTGATCTATTACAACTTATAAAATTAATTTTGTATAATAGTAGTACACGTATGAGAGCATCTCATGATTTGTTATACCTCGTAAGTTTTGTTCGATCAAACTTTGTTATCTTATAGTAAAATTGTGTTAAATTAGCACTATAAATTTACTAATATTTGGAAATTTTATAAATACTTTTAACGGTACTCCTAGGAGATTTTATTGCGTGATGTTTCGTGTCAGTATTTGATCTATTACAACTTATAATTTAATTTGCATGATGCTACAACACCTATTAGAAGCTTACACGATGTTTTATACTTTGTAAGTTTCTTTAATCGGCCTCCGTTTATCTTGTAATAAAACTTTGTTAAATCAGCGCTCTAAATAAGCTAACGTTTGAAGTTTTACAAATACTTTTAATGGAACTCTAAGAAACTCTCTTGCACGTTTTTAGTTTGGATATGTAATAGTCTATAACTTATTATTTAGTTAGTATGATGCTAGTTCGACTATGAGGTGTACAAACGATTTGTTATATATCATAAGTTTCTTCAATCATAGTCCGTTTATCTTGTAACATAACTTTGTTAAATTTGTGCTCTAAATATAGTAATGTTTGAACGTTTATAAATACTTTTAATGACACTCGTAATAATCTTTCTTCCATGATTTTAACTATTGTTATTTAATTTGTTACATCTTAGAAGTTAATTGTATGATGCTACTACACCTATGAGAGGTTCACACGATTTCTTATATCTCGTAAGCTTTATCAATCGTTTAAAGTTTTATGTTGTAATAAAACTCAATGGAATTTGTAAACTAAATATACTAACATTTGAAGTTTTAGAAATACTTTTAATAGTACTTCTAATCAAATTTATAACATGATTTATTATTCTCGTTCAGTGATCTTTTATAACTTATAATTTTTTTGTATGATGCCACTCCACCTATGAGAGGTTCACACGATTTCTTCTATCTATTAACGACACTCTTAATTAACTTTCTTGCGTGATGTTTAGTCTCAGTATCTGATCTATTACAACTTATAATTAATTTTGTATGATACAAGTACACGTATGAGAGCATCTCATGATTTGTTTATCTTATAAAAAAACTCTATTAAATTTGCACTATATATATACTAATATATGAAAATTTATAAATACTTTTAACGGTACTCCTAACAAATTTTATTGCATGATGTTTCGTGCCAGTATTTGATCTATTACAACTTATAATTTATTTTGCATGATGCTACTACACCTATGAGAAGCCTACACGACTTTATACTTCGTAAGTTTCTTTAATCGGGCTCCGTTTATGTTGTAATAAAACTTTGTTAAATGAGCGCTCTATATATGGTAACGTTTGAAGTTTTATAAATACTTTTAATGGAAGTCTAACAAACTTTCTTGCACGTTTTTTAGTCTGGATATTTAATAGTCTATAGCTTATTATTTATTTGGTTTGATGCTAGTTCACCTTTGAGGGGTTCGAACGATTTGTTATATATCATACGTTTCTTCAATCATAGTCCGTTTATCTTGTAATAGAACTATGTTAAATTTGTGCTCTAAATATACTAATGTTTGAATGTTTATAAATACTTTTAACGACACTCCTAATAATCTTTATTGCATGATTTTAACTATCCGTACTTGATTTGTTACAGCTTATAAGTTAATTGTATGATGCTACTACACCTATGAGAGGTTCACACAATTTCTTATATCTCGTAAGCTTGATCAACCGTTTGAAGTTTTATGATGTAATAAAACTCAATGGAATTTGTAAATTAAATCTAGTAACGTTTGAAGTTTTATAAATACTTTTAATAGTACTTCTAATAAAATTTATAATATGATTTATTATTCTCTTTTCGTGATCTGTTACAACGTAAAATTTATTTTGTATGATCCCACTACACCAATGAGAGGTTCACGCGATTTCTTCTATCTCATCAGTTTCTCTAATAGAGCTCCCCTTTACGTGTAGTAATACTCTGTTAAATTTGTTATCTAACTATACAAATGTTTGAAGTTTTAGAAATACTTTTGGAACCTCTAATAAATGTACTTGCATGATTTACTTGTCTCTGTATATTACATGCTACAACTTATAATTTATTTGGTATGATGGTAATACAATAATGAAAGCTTCACAGAATTTGTTATATCTCGTAAATTTCATGAATCGAACTCCGTTTATCTCGCATAGTTGGTATGATAGTACAACAACGAGACGTTCACACAATCTGTTATATCTCGTAAATTTATTGAATCAAATTTTTTTTATCTTGCAATAAAACTTTGTTAAATTAGTGCTGTAAATATACTAATGTTTGAAGTTTTATAAATACTATCAACGACACTCGTAATTAACTTTCTTGCATGATGTTTAGTCTCGGTATCTGATCTATTACAACTTATATTTAATTTTGTGTGATACTAGTACACTTATGAGAGCATCTCATGATTTGTTATATCTCGTAAGTTTTGTTCGATCGAACTTTTTTATATTATAATAAAATTGTGTTAAATTTGCACTATAAATTTACTAATATTTGAAATTTTATAAATACTTTTAACAGTACTCCTAGTAGATTTTATTGCGTGATGTTTCGTGTCAGTACTTGATCTATTACAACTTATAATTTATTTTGCATGATGCTACTACACCTTTGAGAAACTTACACGACGTTTAATATTTCGTAAGTTTCTTTAATCGGACTCCGTTTATCATGTAATAAATCTTTGTTAGATCAGCGCTCTAAATAAGCTAACGTTTGAAGTGTTATAAATACTTTTAATGGAACTTTAAGAAACTCTCTTGCACGTTTTTTAGTTTGTATATTTAATAGTCTACAACTTATTATTTATTTAGTCTGATGCTAGTTTACCTATGAGGGGTTCAAACGATTTGTTATATTTCATAAGTTTCTTCAATCATAGTTCGTTTATCTTGTAACATAACTCTGTTAAATTTGTGCTCTAAATATACTAATGTTTGAAGGTTTATAAATACTTTTAATGACACTCCTAATAATCTTTCTTGCATTATTTTAACTATTGGTATTTAATTTGTTACATCTTAGAAGTTAATTGTCTAATGCTACTACACCTATGAGAGGTTCACACGATTTCTTATATTTCGTAAGCTTTATCAATCGTTTGAAGGTTTATGTTGTAATAAAACTCGATGGAATTTGTAAACTAAATATATTAACTTTTGAAGTTTTATAAATACCTTTAATAGTACTTCTATTCAAATTTATAACATGATTTATTCTTCTCTTTCAGTGATCTGTTACAACTTATAATTTATTTTGTATGATGCCACTCCACCTATGAGAGGTTCACACGATATCTTCTATCTCATCAGTTTCTCTGATCGTGCTCCCCTTTACTTGTATTAAAACTCTGTTAAATTTGTAATCTAACTATACTAACGTTTGAAGTTTTAGAAATACTTTTGGAACCTCTAATAAATGTTCTTGCATGATTTACCTGTCTCTGTATATTACATGCTACAACTTATAATTTATTTGGTATGATGCTATTACAATAATGAAAGCTTCACAGAATTTGTTATATCTCGTAAATTTCATGCATCGAACTCTGTTATGTCGCATACTGGGTATGGTACTATTACAACAACGAGACATTCACACAATGTGTTATATCTCATAAATTTATTGAATTGATATTTGTTTATCTTGAAATAAAACTTTGTTAAATTAGTGCTGTAAATATACTAATGTTTGAAGTATTATAAATACTATTAACAATACTCCTAATTAACTTTCCTGCATGATGTTTAGTATCGTTATCTGATCTATTACAACTTATAAAATTAATTTTGTATAATAGTAGTACACGTATGAGAGCATCTCATGATTTGTTATACCTCGTAAGTTTTGTTCGATCAAACTTTGTTATCTTATAGTAAAATTGTGTTAAATTAGCACTATAAATTTACTAATATTTGGAAATTTTATAAATACTTTTAACGGTACTCCTAGGAGATTTTATTGCGTGATGTTTCGTGTCAGTATTTGATCTATTACAACTTATAATTTAATTTGCATGATGCTACAACACCTATTAGAAGCTTACACGATGTTTTATACTTTGTAAGTTTCTTTAATCGGCCTCCGTTTATCTTGTAATAAAACTTTGTTAAATCAGCGCTCTAAATAAGCTAACGTTTGAAGTTTTACAAATACTTTTAATGGAACTCTAAGAAACTCTCTTGCACGTTTTTAGTTTGGATATGTAATAGTCTATAACTTATTATTTAGTTAGTATGATGCTAGTTCGACTATGAGGTGTACAAACGATTTGTTATATATCATAAGTTTCTTCAATCATAGTCCGTTTATCTTGTAACATAACTTTGTTAAATTTGTGCTCTAAATATAGTAATGTTTGAACGTTTATAAATACTTTTAATGACACTCGTAATAATCTTTCTTCCATGATTTTAACTATTGTTATTTAATTTGTTACATCTTAGAAGTTAATTGTATGATGCTACTACACCTATGAGAGGTTCACACGATTTCTTATATCTCGTAAGCTTTATCAATCGTTTAAAGTTTTATGTTGTAATAAAACTCAATGGAATTTGTAAACTAAATATACTAACATTTGAAGTTTTAGAAATACTTTTAATAGTACTTCTAATCAAATTTATAACATGATTTATTATTCTCGTTCAGTGATCTTTTATAACTTATAATTTTTTTGTATGATGCCACTCCACCTATGAGAGGTTCACACGATTTCTTCTATCTATTAACGACACTCTTAATTAACTTTCTTGCGTGATGTTTAGTCTCAATATCTGATCTATTACAACTTATAATTAATTTTGTATGATACAAGTACACGTATGAGAGCATCTCATGATTTGTTTATCTTATAAAAAAACTCTATTAAATTTGCACTATATATATACTAATATATGAAAATTTATAAATACTTTTAACGGTACTCCTAACAAATTTTATTGCATGATGTTTCGTGCCAGTATTTGATCTATTACAACTTATAATTTATTTTGCATGATGCTACTACACCTATGAGAAGCCTACACGACTTTATACTTCTTAAGTTTCTTTAATCGGGCTCCGTTTATGTTGTAATAAAACTTTGTTAAATGAGCGCTCTATATATGGTAACGTTTGAAGTTTTATAAATACTTTTAATGGAAGTCTAACAAACTTTCTTGCACGTTTTTTAGTCTGGATATTTAATAGTCTATAGCTTATTATTTATTTGGTTTGATGCTAGTTCACCTTTGAGGGGTTCGAACGATTTGTTATATATCATACGTTTCTTCAATCATAGTCCGTTTATCTTGTAATAGAACTATGTTAAATTTGTGCTCTAAATATACTAATGTTTGAATGTTTATAAATACTTTTAACGACACTCCTAATAATCTTTATTGCATGATTTTAACTATCCGTACTTGATTTGTTACAGCTTATAAGTTAATTGTATGATGCTACTACACCTATGAGAGGTTCACACAATTTCTTATATCTCGTAAGCTTGATCAACCGTTTGAAGTTTTATGATGTAATAAAACTCAATGGAATTTGTAAATTAAATCTAGTAACGTTTGAAGTTTTATAAATACTTTTAATAGTACTTCTAATAAAATTTATAATATGATTTATTATTCTCTTTTCGTGATCTGTTACAACGTAAAATTTATTTTGTATGATCCCACTACACCAATGAGAGGTTCACGCGATTTCTTCTATCTCATCAGTTTCTCTAATAGAGCTCCCCTTTACGTGTAGTAATACTCTGTTAAATTTGTTATCTAACTATACAAATGTTTGAAGTTTTAGAAATACTTTTGGAACCTCTAATAAATGTACTTGCATGATTTACTTGTCTCTGTATATTACATGCTACAACTTATAATTTATTTGGTATGATGGTAATACAATAATGAAAGCTTCACAGAATTTGTTATATCTCGTAAATTTCATGAATCGAACTCCGTTTATCTCGCATAGTTGGTATGATAGTACAATAACGAGACGTTCACACAATCTGTTATATCTCGTAAATTTATTGAATCAAATTTTTTTTATCTTGCAATAAAACTTTGTTAAATTAGTGCTGTAAATATACTAATGTTTGAAGTTTTATAAATACTATCAACGACACTCGTAATTAACTTTCTTGCATGATGTTTAGTCTCGGTATCTGATCTATTACAACTTATATTTAATTTTGTGTGATACTAGTACACTTATGAGAGCATCTCATGATTTGTTATATCTCGTAAGTTTTGTTCGATCGAACTTTTTTATATTATAATAAAATTGTGTTAAATTTGCACTATAAATTTACTAATATTTGAAATTTTATAAATACTTTTAACAGTACTCCTAGTAGATTTTATTGCGTGATGTTTCGTGTCAGTACTTGATCTATTACAACTTATAATTTATTTTGCATGATGCTACTACACCTTTGAGAAACTTACACGACGTTTAATATTTCGTAAGTTTCTTTAATCGGACTCCGTTTATCATGTAATAAATCTTTGTTAGATCAGCGCTCTAAATAAGCTAACGTTTGAAGTGTTATAAATACTTTTAATGGAACTTTAAGAAACTCTCTTGCACGTTTTTTAGTTTGTATATTTAATAGTCTACAACTTATTATTTATTTAGTCTGATGCTAGTTTACCTATGAGGGGTTCAAACGATTTGTTATATTTCATAAGTTTCTTCAATCATAGTTCGTTTATCTTGTAACATAACTCTGTTAAATTTGTGCTCTAAATATACTAATGTTTGAAGGTTTATAAATACTTTTAATGACACTCCTAATAATCTTTCTTGCATTATTTTAACTATTGGTATTTAATTTGTTACATCTTAGAAGTTAATTGTCTAATGCTACTACACCTATGAGAGGTTCACACGATTTCTTATATCTCGTAAGCTTTATCAATCGTTTGAAGGTTTATGTTGTAATAAAACTCGATGGAATTTGTAAACTAAATATATTAACTTTTGAAGTTTTATAAATACCTTTAATAGTACTTCTATTCAAATTTATAACATGATTTATTCTTCTCTTTCAGTGATCTGTTACAACTTATAATTTATTTTGTATGATGCCACTCCACCTATGAGAGGTTCACACGATATCTTCTATCTCATCAGTTTCTCTGATCGTGCTCCCCTTTACTTGTATTAAAACTCTGTTAAATTTGTAATCTAACTATACTAACGTTTGAAGTTTTAGAAATACTTTTGGAACCTCTAATAAATGTTCTTGCATGATTTACCTGTCTCTGTATATTACATGATACAACTTATAATTTATTTGGTATGATGCTATTACAATAATGAAAGCTTCACAGAATTTGTTATATCTCGTAAATTTCATGCATCGAACTCTGTTATGTCGCATACTGGGTATGGTACTATTACAACAACGAGACATTCACACAATGTGTTATATCTCATAAATTTATTGAATTGATATTTGTTTATCTTGAAATAAAACTTTGTTAAATTAGTGCTGTAAATATACTAATGTTTGAAGTATTATAAATACTATTAACAATACTCCTAATTAACTTTCCTGCATGATGTTTAGTATCGTTATCTGATCTATTACAACTTATAAAATTAATTTTGTATAAGAGTAGTACACGTATGAGAGCATCTCATGATTTGTTATACCTCGTAAGTTTTGTTCGATCAAACTTTGTTATCTTATAGTAAAATTGTGTTAAATTAGCACTATAAATTTACTAATATTTGAAATTTTATAATATCATAAGTTTCTTCAATCATAGTCTGTTTATCTTGTAACATAACTTTGTTAAATTTGTGCTCTAAATATACTAATGTTTGAAGGTTTATAAATACTTTTAATGACACTCCTAATAATCTTTCTTGCATGATTTTAACTATTGGTATTTAATTTGTTAAAACTTAGAAGTTAATTGTATGATGCTACTACACCTATGAGAGGTTCACACGATTTCTTATATCTCGTAAGCATTATCAATCGTTTGAAGTTTTATGTTGTAATAAAACTCGATGGAATTTGTAACCCAAATATATTAACGTTTGAAGTTTTATAAATACTTTTAATAATAGTTCTAATCAAATTTATAACATGATTTATTCTTCTCGTTCAGTGATCTGTTACAACTTATAATTTATTTTGTATGATGTCACTCCACCTATGAGAGGTTCACACGATTTCTTCTATCTCATAAGTTTCTCTGATCGAGCTCCCCTTTACTTGTAGTAAAACTCTGTTAAATTTGTAATCTAACTATACTAACGTTTGAAGTTTTAGAAATACTTTTGGAACCTCTAATAAATGTTCCTGCATGATTTACTTGTGTCTGTGTATTACATGATACAACTTATAATTTATTTGATATGATGCTAATACAATAATGAAAGCTTCACAGAATTTGTTATATCTCGTAAGTTTCATGCATCGAACTCCGTTTATCTCGCATAGTGGGTATGATACTATTACAACAACAATATGTTATATCTCGTAAATTTATTGAATAAAAATTTGTTTATCTTAAAATAAAACTTTGTTAAATTAGTGTTGTAAATATACTAATATTTGAAGTATTATAAATACTATTAACGACACTCCTAATTAACTTTATTGCATGATGTTTAGTCTCGGTATCTGATCTATTACAACTTATATTTAATTTTGTATGATACTAGTACACATATGAGAGCATCTCATGATTTGTTATGTCTTGTAAGTTTTGTTCGATCGAACCTTTTTTATCTTATAATAAAACTCTGTTAAGTTTGCACTATAAATATACTAATATTTGAAATTTTATAAATACTTTTAATGATACTACTAATAAATTTTATTGTGTGATGTTTCGTGTCAGTATTTGATCTATTACAACTTATAATTTAATTTGGATGATGCTACTACACGTATGAAAAGCTTACACGACTTTTTATACTTCGTAAGTTTCTTTAATCCGGCTCCGTTTATCGTGTAATAAAACTCTGTTAAATCAGTGCTCTAATTATGCTAACGTTTGAAGTTTTATAAATACTTTTAATGGAACTCTAATAAACTTTCTTGCACGTTTTTTAGTCTGGATATTTAATAGTCTACAACTTATTATTTATTTGGTCTGATACTAGTTCACCTATGAGGGGTTCAAATAATTTTTTATATCTCATAAGTTTCTTCACCAATAGTCTGTTTATCTTCTAACATAACTCTGTTAAATTTGTGCTCTAAATATACTAATGATTGAAGGTTTATAAATACTTTTAACGACACTCCTAATAATCTTTATTGCGTGATTTTAACTAACGGTGTTTAATCTGTTACAACTTATAAGTTAATTGTATGATGCTACTACACCTATGAGAGGTTTACACGATTTGTTATATCTCGTAAGCGTTACCAATCGTTTGAAGTTTTATGTTGTAACAAAACTCGATGGAATTTGTAAACTAAATATATTAACGTTTGAGATTTTATAAATACTTTTAATAGTTCTTCTAATCAAATTTATAACATGATTTATTATTCTCGTTCAGTGATCTGTTACAACTTATAATTTATTTTGTATGATGTCGCTCCACTTATGAGAGGTTCACACGATTTCTTCTATCTCATACGTTTCTCTTATCGAGCTCCCCATTACGTGTAGTAAAACTCTGTTAAATTTGTTATCTAACTATACTAGCGTTTGAAGTTTTAGAAATACTTTTGGAACTTCTAATAAATGTTCTTGCATGATTTACTTGTCTCTGTATATTACATGCTAGAACTTATAATTTATTTGATATGATGCTAATACAATAATGAAAGCTTCACAGAATTTGTTATATCTCGTAAGTTTCATGCATCGAACTCCGTTTATCTCGCATAGTGGGTACGATACTATTACAACAACAATATGTTATATCTCGTAAATTTATTGAATCAAAATTTGTTTATCCTGAAATAAACCTTTGTTAAATTAGTGTTGTAAATATACTAATGTTTGAAGTATTATAAATTCTATTAACGACACTCCTAATTAACTTTATTGCATGATGTTTAGTCTCGGTATCTGATCTATTACAACTTATATTTAATTTTGTATGATACTAGCACACATATGAGAGCATCTCATGATTTGTTATGTCTTGTAAGTTTTGTTCGATCGAACTTTTTTTATCTTATAATAAAACTCTGTTAAATTTGCACTATAAATATACTAATATTTGAAATTTTATAAATACTTTTAACGATACTACTAATAAATTTTATTGCGTGATGTTTCGTGTCAGTATTTGATCTATTACAACTTATAATTTAAGTTGGATGATGCTACTACACGTATGAAAAGCTTATACGACTTTTTATACTTCGTAAGTTTCTTTAATCCGGCTCCGTTTATCGTGTCATAAAACTCTGTTAAATCAGTGCTCTAATTATGCTAACGTTTGAAGTTTTATAAATACTTTTAATGGAACTCTAATCAACTTTCTTTCACGTTTTTTAGTCTGGATATTTAATAGTCTACAACTTATTATTTATTTGGTCTGATACTAGTTCACCTATGAGGGGTTCAAATAATTTTTTATATCTCATAAGTTTCTTCACCAATAGTCTGTTTCTCTTCTAACATAACTCTGTTAAATTTGTGCTCTAAATATACTAATGATTGAAGGTTTATAAATACTTTTAACGACACTCCTAATAATCTTTATAGCGTGATTTTAACTAACGGTGTTTAATTTGTTACAACTTATAAGTTAATTGTATGATGCTACTACACCTATGAGAGGTTTACACGATTTGTTATATCTCGTAAGCGTTACCAATCGTTTGAAGTTTTATGTTGTAACAAAACTCGATGGAATTTGTAAACTAAATATATTAACGTTTGAGATTTTATAAATACTTTTAATAGTTCTTCTAATCAAATTTATAACATGATTTATTATTCTCGTTCAGTGATATGTTACAACTTATAATTTATTTTGTATGATGCCGCTCCACTTATGAGAGGTTCACACGATTTCTTCTATCTCAGACGTTTCTCTAATCGAGCTCCCCATTACGTGTAGTAAAACTCTGTTAAATTTGTTATCTAACTATACTAACGTTTCAAGTTTTAGAAATACTTTTGGAACCTCTAATAAATGTTCCTGCATGATTTACTTGTGTCTGTGTATTACATGATACAACTTATAATTTATTTGATATGATGCTAATACAATAATGAAAGCTTCACAGAATTTGTTATATCTCGTAAGTTTCATGCATCGAACTCCGTTTATCTCGCATAGTGGGTATGATACTATTACAACAACAATATGTTATATCTCGTAAATTTATTGAATAAAAATTTGTTTATCTTAAAATAAAACTTTGTTAAATTAGTGTTGTAAATATACTAATATTTGAAGTATTATAAATACTATTAACGACACTCCTAATTAACTTTATTGCATGATGTTTAGTCTCGGTATCTGATCTATTACAACTTATATTTAATTTTGTATGATACTAGTACACATATGAGAGCATCTCATGATTTGTTATGTCTTGTAAGTTTTGTTCGATCGAACCTTTTTTATCTTATAATAAAACTCTGTTAAGTTTGCACTATAAATATACTAATATTTGAAATTTTATAAATACTTTTAATGATACTACTAATAAATTTTATTGTGTGATGTTTCGTGTCAGTATTTGATCTATTACAACTTATAATTTAATTTGGATGATGCTACTACACGTATGAAAAGCTTACACGACTTTTTATACTTCGTAAGTTTCTTTAATCCGGCTCCGTTTATCGTGTAATAAAACTCTGTTAAATCAGTGCTCTAATTATGCTAACGTTTGAAGTTTTATAAATACTTTTAATGGAACTCTAATAAACTTTCTTGCACGTTTTTTAGTCTGGATATTTAATAGTCTACAACTTATTATTTATTTGGTCTGATACTAGTTCACCTATGAGGGGTTCCAATAATTTTTTATATCTCATAAGTTTCTTCACCAATAGTCTGTTTATCTTCTAACATAACTCTGTTAAATTTGGGCTCTAAATATACTAATGATTGAAGGTTTATAAATACTTTTAACGACACTCCTAATAATCTTTATTGCGTGATTTTAACTAACGGTGTTTAATCTGTTACAACTTATAAGTTAATTGTATGATGCTACTACACCTATGAGAGGTTTACACGATTTGTTATATCTCGTAAGCGTTACCAATCGTTTGAAGTTTTATGTTGTAACAAAACTCGATGGAATTTGTAAACTAAATATATTAACGTTTGAGATTTTATAAATACTTTTAATAGTTCTTCTAATCAAATTTATAACATGATTTATTATTCTCGTTCAGTGATCTGTTACAACTTATAATTTATTTTGTATGATGTCGCTCCACTTATGAGAGGTTCACACGATTTCTTCTATCTCATACGTTTCTCTTATCGAGCTCCCCATTACGTGTAGTAAAACTCTGTTAAATTTGTTATCTAACTATACTAGCGTTTGAAGTTTTAGAAATACTTTTGGAACTTCTAATAAATGTTCTTGCATGATTTACTTGTCTCTGTATATTACATGCTACAACTTATAATTTATTTGATATGATGCTAATACAATAATGAAAGCTTCACAGAATTTGTTATATCTCGTAAGTTTCATGCATCGAACTCCGTTTATCTCGCATAGTGGGTACGATACTATTACAACAACAATATGTTATATCTCGTAAATTTATTGAATCAAAATTTGTTTATCCTGAAATAAACCTTTGTTAAATTAGTGTTGTAAATATACTAATGTTTGAAGTATTATAAATTCTATTAACGACACTCCTAATTAACTTTATTGCATGATGTTTAGTCTCGGTATCTGATCTATTACAACTTATATTTAATTTTGTATGATACTAGCACACATATGAGAGCATCTCATGATTTGTTATGTCTTGTAAGTTTTGTTCGATCGAACTTTTTTTATCTTATAATAAAACTCTGTTAAATTTGCACTATAAATATACTAATATTTGAAATTTTATAAATACTTTTAACGATACTACTAATAAATTTTATTGCGTGATGTTTCGTGTCAGTATTTGATCTATTACAACTTATAATTTAAGTTGGATGATGCTACTACACGTATGAAAAGCTTATACGACTTTTTATACTTCGTAAGTTTCTTTAATCCGGCTCCGTTTATCGTGTCATAAAACTCTGTTAAATCAGTGCTCTAATTATGCTAACGTTTGAAGTTTTATAAATACTTTTAATGGAACTCTAATAAACTTTCTTTCACGTTTTTTAGTCTGGATATTTAATAGTCTACAACTTATTATTTATTTGGTCTGATACTAGTTCACCTATGAGGGGTTCAAATAATTTTTTATATCTCATAAGTTTCTTCACCAATAGTCTGTTTATCTTCTAACATAACTCTGTTAAATTTGTGCTCTAAATATACTAATGATTGAAGGTTTATAAATACTTTTAACGACACTCCTAATAATCTTTATAGCGTGATTTTAACTAACGGTGTTTAATTTGTTACAACTTATAAGTTAATTGTATGATGCTACTACACCTATGAGAGGTTTACACGATTTGTTATATCTCGTAAGCGTTACCAATCGTTTGAAGTTTTATGTTGTAACAAAACTCGATGGAATTTGTAAACTAAATATATTAACGTTTGAGATTTTATAAATACTTTTAATAGTTCTTCTAATCAAATTTATAACATGATTTATTATTCTCGTTCAGTGATATGTTACAACTTATAATTTATTTTGTATGATGCCGCTCCACTTATGAGAGGTTCACACGATTTCTTCTATCTCAGACGTTTCTCTAATCGAGCTCCCCATTACGTGTAGTAAAACTCTGTTAAATTTGTTATCTAACTATACTAACGTTTCAAGTTTTAGAAATACTTTTGGAACTTCTAATAAATGTTCTTGCATGATTTACTTGTCTCTGTATATTACATGCTACAACTTATAATTTATTTGATATGATGCTAATACAATAATGAAAGCTTCACAGAATTTGTTATATCTCGTAAGTTTCATGCATCGAACTCCGTTTATCTCGCATAGTGGGTATGATACTATTACAACAACAATATGTTATATCTCGTAAATTTATTGAATCAAAATTTATTTATCTTGAAATAAAACTTTGTTAAATTAGTGTTGTAAATATACTAATGTTTGAAGTATTATAAATACTATTAACGACACTCCTAATTAACTTTATTGCATGATGTTTAGTCTCGGTATCTGATCTATTACAACTTATATTTAATTTTGTATGATAGTACACTTATGAGAGCATCTCATGATTTATTATATCTCGTAAGTTTTGTTCGATTAAACTTTTTTATATTATAATAAAATTGTGTTAAATTTACACTATAAATTTACTAGTATTTGAAATTTTATAAATACTTTTAACGATACTACTAATAAATTATATTGCGTGATGTTTCGTGTCAGTATTTGATCTATTACAACTTATAATTTATTTTGCATGATGCTACAAAACCTATGAGAAGCCTACACGACTTTTTATACTTCGTAAGTTTCTTTAATCGGGCACCGTTTATCTTGTAATAAAACTTTATTAAACCAACGCTCTAAATATGCTAACGTTTGAAGTTTTATAAATACTATTAATGACACTCGTAATTAACTTTCTTGCATGATGTTTAGTCTCGGTATCTGATCTATTACAAATTATAATTAATTTTGTATGACACTAGTAGACATGTGAGAGCATCTCATGATTTGTTATATCTTGTAAGTTTTGTTCGATCGAACTTTTTTTATCTTATAATAAAACTCTGTTAAATTTGCACTATAAATATACTAATATTTGAAATTTTATAAATAATTTTAACGATACTACTAATAAATTTTATTGCGTAATGTTTCGTGTCAGTATTTGATCTATTACAACTTATAATTTATTTTGCATTATGCTACTACACCTATGAAAAGCTTACACGACTTTTTATACTTCGTAAGTTTCTTTAATCCGGCTCTGTTTATCTCGTAATAAAACTCTGTTAAATCAGTGGTCTAATTATGCTAACGTTTGAAGTTTTATAAGTACTTTTAATGATACTCTAATAAACATTCTTCCACGTTTGTTAGTGTGGATATTTAATAGTCTATAACTTATTATTTATTTGGTCTGATGCTAGTTCACCAATGAGGGGTTCAAATAATTTTTTATATCTCATAAGTTTCTTCACCAATAGTCTGTTTATCTTCTAACAGAACTCTATTAAATTTGTGCTCTAAATATACTAATGATTGAAGGTATATAAATACTTTTAACGACACTCCTAATAATCTTTATTGCATGATTTTAACTAACGGTGTTTAATTTGTTACAACTTATAAGTTAATTGTATGATGCTACTACACCTATGAGAGGTTTACACGATTTCTTATATCTCGTAAGCATTATCAATCGTTTGAAGTTTTATGTTGTAACAAAACTCGATGGAATTTGTAAACTAAATATATTAACGTTTGAGATTTTATAAATACTTTTAATAGTTCTTATAATAAAATTTATAACATGATTTATTATGCTCGTTCTGTGATCTGTTACAACTTATAATTTATTTTGTATGATGCCGCTCCATTTATGAGAAGTTCACACGATTTCTTCTATCTCATACGTTTCTCTGATCGAGCTCCCCTTCACGTGTAGTAAAACTCTGTTAAATTTGTTATCTAACTATACTAACGTTTGAAGTTTTAGAAATACTTTTGGAACTTCTAATAAATGTTCTTGCATGATTTACTTGTCTCTTTATATTACATGCTACAACTTATAATTTATTTGATATGATGCTAATACAATAATGAAAGCTTCACAGAATTTGTTATATCTCGTAAGTTTCATGCATCGAACTCCGTTTATCTCGCATAGTGGGTATGATACTATTATAACAACAATATGTTATATCTCGTAAATTTTTTCAATAAAAATTTGTTTATCTTGAAATAAAACTTTGTTAAATTAGTGTTGTAAACATACTAATGTTTGAAGTATTATAAATACTATTAACGACACTCCTAATTAACTTTATTGCATGATGTTTAGTCTCGGTATCTGATCTATTACAACTTATATTTAATTTTGTATGATACTAGCACACATATGAAAGCATCTCATGATTTGTTATGTCTTGTAAGTTTTGTTCGATCGAACTTTTTTTATCTTATAATAAAACTCTGTTAAATTTGCACTATAAATATACTAATATTTGAAATTTTATAAATACTTTTCACGATATTACTAATAAATTTTATTGCGTGATGTTTCGTGTCAGTATTTGATCTATTACAACTTATAATTTAATTTGGATGATGCTACTACACGTATGAAAAGCTTACGCGACTTCTTATACTTCGTAAGTTTCTTTAATCCGGCTCCGTTTATCGTGTAATAAAACTCTGTTAAATCTGTGCTCTAATTATGCTAACGTTTGAAGTTTTATAAATACATTTAATGAAACTCTAATAAACATTCTTGCACGTTTTTTAGTCTGGATATTTAATAGTCTACAACTTATAATTTATTTAGTCTGATGCTAGTTCACCTATGAGGGGTTCAAATAATTTTTTATATCTCATAAGTTTCTTCACCAATAGTCTGTTTATCTTCTAACATAACTCTGTTAAATTTGTGCTTTAAATATACTAATGATTGAAGGTATATAAATACTTTTAACGACACTCCTAATAATCTTTATTGCATGATTTTAACCAACGGTGTTTAATTTGTTACAACTTATAAGTTAATTGTATGATGCTACTACACCTATGAGAGGTTTACACGATTTCTTATATCTCGTAAGCATTATCAATCGTTTGAAGTTTTATGTTGTAACAAAACTCGATGGAATTTGTAAACTAAATATATTAACGTTTGAGATTTTATAAATACTTTTAATAGTTCTTATAATAAAATTTATAACATGATTTATTATGCTCGTTCAGTGATCTGTTACAACTTATAATTTATTTTGTATGATGCCGCTCCATTTATGAGTGGTTCACACGATTTCTTCTATCTCATACGTTTCTCTGATCGAGCTCCCCTTCACGTGTAGTAAAACTCTGTTAAATTTGTTATCTAACTATACTAACGTTTGAAGTTTTAGAAATACTTTTGGAACTTCTAATAAATATTCTTGCATGATTTACTTGTCTCTTTATATTACATGCTACAACTTATAATTTATTTGATATGATGCTAATACAATAATGAAAGCTTCACAGAATTTGTTATATCTCGTAAGTTTCATGCATCGAACTCCGTTTATCTCGCATAGTGGTTATGATACTATTACAACAACAATATGTTATATCTCGTAAATTTATTGAATCAAAATTTGTTTATCTTGAAATAAAACTTTGTTAAATTAGTGTTGTAAATATACTAATGTTTGAAGTATTATAAATACTATTAACGACACTCTTAATTAACTTTATTGCATGATGTTTAGTCTCGGTATCTGATCTATTACAAATTGTATTTAATTTTGTATGATACTAGTACACATATGAGAGCATCTCATGATTTGTTATGTCTTGTAAGTTTTGTTCGATCGAACTTTTTTTTATCTTATAATAAAACTCTGTTAAATTTGCACTATAAATATACTAATATTTGAAATTTTATAAATACTTTTAACGATACTACTAATAAATTTTATTGCGTGATGTTTCGTGTCAGTATTTGATCTATTACAACTTATAATTTAAGTTGGATGATGCTACTACACGTATGAAAAGCTTACACAACTTTTTATACTTCGTAAGTTTCTTTAATCCGGCTCCGTTTATCGTGTAATAAAACTCTGTTAAATCAGTGCTCTAATTATGCTAACGTTTGAAGTTTTATAAATACTTTTAATGGAACTCTAATAAACTTTCTTTCACGTTTTTTAGTCTGGATATTTAATAGTCTACAACTTATTATTTATTTGGTCTGATGCTAGTACACCTATGAGGGGTTCAAATAATTGTTTATATCTCATAAGTTTCTTCACCAATAGTCTGTTTATCTTCTAACATAACTCTGTTAAATTTGTGCTCTAAATATACTAATGATTGAAGGTTTATAAATACTTTTAACGACACTCCTAATAATCTTTATAGCGTGATTTTAACTAACGGTGTTTAATTTGTTACAACTTATAAGTTAATTGTATGATGCTACTACACCTATGAGAGGTTTACACGATTTGTTATATCTCGTAAGCGTTACCAATCGTTTGAAGTTTTATGTTGTAACAAAACTCGATGGAATTTGTAAACTAAATATATTAACGTTTGAGATTTTATAAATACTTTTAATAGTTCTTCTAATCAAATTTATAACATGATTTATTATTCTCGTTCAGTGATCTGTTACAACTTATAATTTATTTTGTATGATGCCGCTCCACTTATGAGAGGTTCACACGATTTCTTCTATCTCAGACGTTTCTCTAATCGAGCTCCCCATTACGTGTAGTAAAACTCTGTTAAATTTGTTATCTAACTATACTAACGTTTGAAGTTTTAGAAATACTTTTGGAACTTCTAATAAATGTTCTTGCATGATTTACTTGTCTCTGTATATTACATGCTACAACTTATAATTTATTTGATATGATGCTAATACAATAATGAAAGTTTACAAAATTTGTTATATCTCGTAAGTTTCATGCATCGAACTCCGTTTATCTCGCATAGTGGTTATGATACTATTACAACAACAATATGTTATATCTCGTAAATTTATTGAATCAAAATTTGTTTATCTTGAAATAAAACTTTGTTAAATTAGTGTTGTAAATATACTAATGTTTGAAGTATTATAAATACTATTAACGACACTCTTAATTAACTTTATTGCATGATGTTTAGTCTCGGTATCTGATCTATTACAAATTGTATTTAATTTTGTATGATACTAGTACACATATGAGAGCATCTCATGATTTGTTATGTCTTGTAAGTTTTGTTCGATCGAACTTTTTTTTATCTTATAATAAAACTCTGTTAAATTTGCACTATAAATATACTAATATTTGAAATTTTATAAATACTTTTAACGATACTACTAATAAATTTTATTGCGTGATGTTTCGTGTCAGTATTTGATATATTACAACTTATAATTTAAGTTGGATGATGCTACTACACGTATGAAAAGCTTACACGACTTTTTATACTTCGTAAGTTTCTTTAATCCGGCTCCGTTTATCGTGTAATAAAACTCTGATAAATCAGTGCTCTAATTATGCTAACGTTTGAAGTTTTATAAATACTTTTAATGGAACTCTAATAAACTTTCTTTCACGTTTTTTAGTCTGGATATTTAATAGTCTACAACTTATTATTTATTTGGTCTGATGCTAGTACACCTATGAGGGGTTCAAATAATTTTTTATATCTCATAAGTTTCTTCACCAATAGTCTGTTTATCTTCTAACATAACTCTGTTAAATTTGTGCTCTAAATATACTAATGATTGAAGGTTTATAAATACTTTTAACGACACTCCTAATAATCTTTATAGCGTGATTTTAACTAACGGTGTTTAATTTGTTACAACTTATAAGTTAATTGTATGATGCTACTACACCTATGAGAGGTTTACACGATTTGTTATATCTCGTAAGCGTTACCAATCGTTTGAAGTTTTATGTTGTAACAAAACTCGATGGAATTTGTAAACTAAATATATTAACGTTTGAGATTTTATAAATACTTTTAATAGTTCTTCTAATCAAATTTATAACATGATTTATTATTCTCGTTCAGTGATCTGTTACAACTTATAATTTATTTTGTATGATGCCGCTCCACTTATGAGAGGTTCACACGATTTCTTCTATCTCAGACGTTTCTCTAATCGAGCTCCCCATTACGTGTAGTAAAACTCTGTTAAATTTGTTATCTAACTATACTAACGTTTGAAGTTTTAGAAATACTTTTGGAACTTCTAATAAATGTTCTTGCATGATTTACTTGTCTCTGTATATTACATGCTACAACTTATAATTTATTTGATATGATGCTAATACTATCAGCATTCTAGGCACAAATGAGGGGAAAATTGAGAGTTTAGAGCAATTACTAAGGAAAAGATCATCTTAGTATTATCATTGCCTAAACTTAACTTTACAAGAGATATGAAACCCTATTTATAGAGTTTCAAGGGGATATGTCTACACATTATATATCCTAACATTCCCCTTTCAAGATAAACCTTCTAAACTCTTCAAAAAAACCAACAAACCAGAACTTTAACTTCTAAAACTTGCTGAATCACTAAGACTGATCTGCACTAGGTGGACACTGCTGCTGCACTGAAGATGCACTGCACTGGCACTGCTGAGACACGACAGATGCACGCCTGGAACACTGGAGATGCACACGCCTGGAACACTGAAGTGCACTACACTGACACGTCTGAGGCACCACAGATGCACGGCTGGAGCACTAGAAATGCACTGAAGCTCCCCTGGAGCTGAAATCAACCAAGCACAGGTCTGCTTGTCTTCCAAGGAGAACCGAGCACAGGTCTGCTCGTATTTCAAGTGGAACCGAGCACAGGTCTGCTCGTTCTTCAATGTACACCGAGCACAGGTCTGCTCGGAAGATGATCCAGTTGCTGTGAAGTCGGTTTTGAAACTACGAACTTGGAGACTCTATTGACTTACTCTTCTGGAGGTCTCAAGACTCAATTCTCGCAGCTCTCACGACCTAGCATAGGCACAACTTGAATCACTGAATCAGCATGAATCAGCAGTCACTCCATTCGAAGATGTCGAATGAAAGGATGAACAAGAGAAGATACAACTCCAGCATTTCATCGTGAATGTCAACGTGGATGAACAAATACAACTCCAGCATTTCAGCTTCTAATGCAGCATATGTATCGGTTCGATGCTTATGCAGCAATCGTCAATCACATCAGTCGAAGATGTTGAATGAAAGGATGAACAAGAGAAGATACAACTCCAGCATTTCATTGTGGATGTCAACGTCGATGAACAAAATTAACTCCAACATTTCAGCTTCTAATGCAGCATATGTATCAGTCAGATGCTTATGCAGCAATCGTCAATCACATTCATCATAGACAGTGAAAATTGAGGCACACGATTGCAGCATAGAACACTAGAAGAGGTGCAGCAACTAGCCAAGCAACAGAACAAAACAATCCAGCATTTTAGCGTGAGAAGAAACTCCAGCGTTGCAGCGTTTATAATACAGAAGCTATCTGATAGTCAAGCCTCTAATGCAGCATCTGAATCAGATGCCTATGTAGCAAATGTCAATCATAGTCGCTGAAGATCACAGCCAGTGAAAATTGAGATACACAACAGCCAGTCACAGAGCAGACATGCGGCAGAGTAGAACAGAGCTCCAGCAGCAATAGAATCACAACACCAGTAGACCGAAATGATTCATAGCAAAACAACACCAAATGATTCGTAGCATTGCAGCAGAAGCATAGCATATCAGAACAAAATCAGATCGCAACAGAACAACGGAATGACCTGAGCGCACCAGAGCAATCACAGCAGACCGAATCAACACCGAGCGCAACAGAGCAATCACAGCAGACCGAATCAACACCGAGCGCAACAGAGCAATCACAAAGAATCGCAGCAAACCAATGATATAACAGCAAAGAATCGCAGCAAAGAATTGCAGCAAAGAAACGTAGCAAATCAGTGATACCGTTCCAGTTCAAAGAACAGAATTGCAGAACCAAAACTCGATCGAGCACGAAAAGAATCGTGCGATTATGTGCTATTCTTCTACTGAATGTCATCTGGAACGAAGTGTAATATCTTGAAGACAATTATTGCTGCAAGAAGACGATGAACACTTGAACGGATTGTTGAAGATGACAGCATGGTTCTTCTGTAGAATTTCGGTTTGGATCTCTTTGCTGAATTGAAGAAAGAACCGATCGATCAAACAGATCGCTTTGCTGAATTGAAGAATATTGTGAAATCAACGACATAATGGTTCGTTCTATCCGATTGCTTGATGAACTCCATTTGAATTCCAATGAGAAGTCTTCTGCAGATGCTGCTAGCAACGAGAATCAACGACCGCCAGTCAGGATCTTTGTGAGGAACTTACGCAATTTTCAACTTCAGAAGATATTTTCAACTGAATCAGCATTTGGTCCCTGAACTTCCAGCTCTGATACCATATCAGCATTCTAGGCACAAATGAGGGGAAAATTGAGAGTTTAGAGCAATTACTAAGGAAAAGATCATCTTAGTATTATCATTGCCTAAACTTAACTTTACAAGAGATATGAAACCCTATTTATAGAGTTTCAAGGGGATATGTCTACACATCATATATCCTAACAAATACAATAATGAAAGCTTCACAAAATTTGTTATATCTCGTAAGTTTCATGCATCGAACTCCGTTTATCTCGCATAGTGGTTATGATACTATTACAACAACAATATGTTATATCTCGTAAATTTATTGAATCAAAATTTGTTTATCTTGAAATAAAACTTTGTTAAATTAGTGTTGTAAATATACTAATGTTTGAAGTATTATAAATACTATTAACGACACTCTTAATTAACTTTATTGCATGATGTTTAGTCTCGGTATCTGATCTATTACAAATTGTATTTAATTTTGTATGATACTAGTACACATATGAGAGCATCTCATGATTTGTTATGTCTTGTAAGTTTTGTTCGATCGAACTTTTTTTTATCTTATAATAAAACTCTGTTAAATTTGCACTATAAATATACTAATATTTGAAATTTTATAAATACTTTTAACGATACTACTAATAAATTTTATTGCGTGATGTTTTGTGTCAGTATTTGATCTATTACAACTTATAATTTAAGTTGGATGATGCTACTACACGTATGAAAAGCTTACACGACTTTTTATACTTCGTAAGTTTCTTTAATCCGGCTCCGTTTATCGTGTAATAAAACTCTGTTAAATCAGTGCTCTAATTATGCTAACGTTTGAAGTTTTATAAATACTTTTAATGGAACTCTAATAAACTTTCTTTCACGTTTTTTAGTCTGGATATTTAATAGTCTACAACTTATTATTTATTTGGTCTGATGCTAGTACACCTATGAGGGGTTCAAATAATTTTTTATATCTCATAAGTTTCTTCACCAATAGTCTGTTTATCTTCTAACATAACTCTGTTAAATTTGTGCTCTAAATATACTAATGATTGAAGGTTTATAAATACTTTTAACGACACTCCTAATAATCTTTATAGCGTGATTTTAACTAACGGTGTTTAATTTGTTACAACTTATAAGTTAATTGTATGATGCTACTACACCTATGAGAGGTTTACACGATTTGTTATATCTCGTAAGCGTTACCAATCGTTTGAAGTTTTATGTTGTAACAAAACTCGATGGAATTTGTAAACTAAATATATTAACGTTTGAGATTTTATAAATACTTTTAATAGTTCTTCTAATCAAATTTATAACATGATTTATTATTCTCGTTCAGTGATCTGTTACAACTTATAATTTATTTTGTATGATGCCGCTCCACTTATGAGAGGTTCACACGATTTCTTCTATCTCAGACGTTTCTCTAATCGAGCTCCCCATTACGTGTAGTAAAACTCTGTTAAATTTGTTATCTAACTATACTAACGTTTGAAGTTTTAGAAATACTTTTGGAACTTCTAATAAATGTTCTTGCATGATTTACTTGTCTCTGTATATTACATGCTACAACTTATAATTTATTTGATATGATGCTAATACAATAATGAAAGTTTACAAAATTTGTTATATCTCGTAAGTTTCATGCATCGAACTCCGTTTATCTCGCATAGTGGTTATGATACTATTACAACAACAATATGTTATATCTCGTAAATTTATTGAATCAAAATTTGTTTATCTTGAAATAAAACTTTGTTAAATTAGTGTTGTAAATATACTAATCTTTGAAGTATTATAAATACTATTAACGACACTCTTAATTAACTTTATTGCATGATGTTTAGTCTCGGTATCTGATCTATTACAAATTGTATTTAATTTTGTATGATACTAGTACACATATGAGAGCATCTCATGATTTGTTATGTCTTGTAAGTTTTGTTCGATCGAACTTTTTTTTATCTTATAATAAAACTCTGTTAAATTTGCACTATAAATATACTAATATTTGAAATTTTATAAATACTTTTAACGATACTACTAATAAATTTTATTGCGTGATGTTTCGTGTCAGTATTTGATCTATTACAACTTATAATTTAAGTTGGATGATGCTACTACACGTATGAAAAGCTTATACGACTTTTTATACTTCGTAAGTTTCTTTAATCCGGCTCCGTTTATCGTGTCATAAAACTCTGTTAAATCAGTGCTCTAATTATGCTAACGTTTGAAGTTTTATAAATACTTTTAATGGAACTCTAATAAACTTTCTTTCACGTTTTTTAGTCTGGATATTTAATAGTCTACAACTTATTATTTATTTGGTCTGATGCTAGTACACCTATGAGGGGTTCAAATAATTTTTTATATCTCATAAGTTTCTTCACCAATAGTCTGTTTATCTTCTAACATAACTCTGTTAAATTTGTGCTCTAAATATACTAATGATTGAAGGTTTATAAATACTTTTAACGACACTCCTAATAATCTTTATAGCGTGATTTTAACTAACGGTGTTTAATTTGTTACAACTTATAAGTTAATTGTATGATGCTACTACACCTATGAGAGGTTTACACGATTTGTTATATCTCGTAAGCGTTACCAATCGTTTGAAGTTTTATGTTGTAACAAAACTCGATGGAATTTGTAAACTAAATATATTAACGTTTGAGATTTTATAAATAATTTTAATAGTTCTTCTAATCAAATTTATAACATGATTTATTATTCTCGTTCAGTGATCTGTTACAACTTATAATTTATTTTGTATGATGCCGCTCCACTTATGAGAGGTTCACACGATTTCTTCTATCTCAGACGTTTCTCTAATCGAGCTCCCCATTACGTGTAGTAAAACTCTGTTAAATTTGTTATCTAACTATACTAACGTTTGAAGTTTTAGAAATACTTTTGGAACTTCTAATAAATGTTCTTGCATGATTTACTTATCTCTGTATATTACATGCTACAACTTATAATTTATTTGATATGATGCTAATACAATAATGAAAGCTTCACAGAATTTGTTATATCTCGTAAGTTTCATGCATCGAACTCCGTTTATCTCGCATAGTGGGTATGATACTATTACAACAACAATATGTTATATCTCGTAAATCTTTTCAATAAAAATTTGTTTATCTTGAAATAAAACTTTGTTAAATTAGTGTTGTAAATATACTAATGTTTGAAGTATTATAAATACTATTAACGACACTCCTAATTAACTTTATTGCATGATGTTTAGTCTCGGTATCTGATCTATTACAACTTATATTTAATTTTGTATGATACTAGCACACATATGAGAGCATCTCATGATTTGTTATGTCTTGTAAGTTTTGTTCGATCGAACTTTTTTTATCTTATAATAAAACTCTGTTAAATTTGCACTATAAATATACTAATATTTGAAATTTTATAAATACTTTTCACGATACTACTAATAAATTTTATTGCGTGATGTTTCGTGTCAGTATTTGATCTATTACAACTTATAATTTAATTTGGATGATGCTACTACACGTATGAAAAGCTTACACGACTTCTTATACTTCGTAAGTTTCTTTAATCCGGCTCCGTTTATCGTGTAATAAAACTCTGTTAAATCAGTGCTCTAATTATGCTAACGTTTGAAGTTTTATAAATACATTTAATGAAACTCTAATAAACATTCTTGCACGTTTTTTAGTCTGGATATTTAATAGTCTACAACTTATAATTTATTTAGTCTGATGCTAGTACACCTATGAGGGGTTCAAATAATTTTTTATATCTCATAAGTTTCTTCACCAATAGTCTGTTTATCTTCTAACATAACTCTGTTAAATTTGTGCTCTAAATATACTAATGATTGAAGGTTTATAAATACTTTTAACGACACTCCTAATAATCTTTAATGCGTGATTTTAACTAACGGTGTTTAATTTGTTACAACTTATAAGTTAATTGTATGATGGTACTACACCTATGAGAGGTTTACACGATTTGTTATATCTCGTAAGCGTTAACAATCGTTTGAAGTTTTATGTTGTAACAAAACTCGATGGAATTTGTAAACTAAATATATTAACGTTTGAGATTTTATAAATAATTTTAATAGTTCTTCTAATCAAATTTATAACATGATTTATTATTCTCGTTCAGTGATCTGTTACAACTTATAATTTATTTTGTATGATGCCGCTCCACTTATGAGAGGTTCACACGATTTCTTCTATCTCAGACGTTTCTCTAATCGAGCTCCCCATTACGTGTAGTAAAACTCTGTTAAATTTGTTATCTAACTATACTAACGTTTGAAGTTTTAGAAATACTTTTGGAACTTCTAATAAATGTTCTTGCATGATTTACTTGTCTCTGTATATTACATGCTACAACTTATAATTTATTTGATATGATGCTAATACAATAATGAAAGCTTCACAGAATTTGTTATATCTCGTAAGTTTCATGCATCGAACTCCGTTTATCTCGCATAGTGGGTATGATACTATTACAACAACAATATGTTATATCTCGTAAATTTATTGAATCAAAATTTGTTTATCTTGAAATAAAACTTTGTTAAATTAGTGTTGTAAATATACTAATGTTTGAAGTATTATAAATACTATTAACGACACTCCTAATTAACTTTATTTCATGATGTTTAGTCTCGGTATCTGATCTATTACAACTTATATTTAATTTTTTATGATAGTACACTTATGAGAGCATCTCATGATTTATTATATCTCGTAAGTTTTGTTCGATTAAACTTTTTTATATTATAATAAAATTGTGTTAAATTTACACTATAAATTTACTAGTATTTGAAATTTTATAAATACTTTTAACGATACTACTAATAAATTATATTGCGTGATGTTTCGTGTCAGTATTTGATCTATTACAACTTATAATTTATTTTGCATTATGCTACAAAACCTATGAGAAGCCTACACGACTTTTTATACTTCGTAAGTTTCTTTAATCGGGCACCGTTTATCTTGTAATAAAACTTTATTAAACCAGCGCTCTAAATATGCTAACGTTTGAAGTTTTATAAATACTATTAATGACACTCGTAATTAACTTTCTTGCATGATGTTTAGTCTCGGTATCTGATCTATTACAAATTATAATTAATTTTGTATGATACTAGTAGACATGTGAGAGCATCTCATGATTTGTTATATCTTGTAAGTTTTGTTCGATCAAACTTTTTTTATCTTATAATAAAACTCTGTTAAATTTGCACTATAAATATACTAATATTTGAAATTTTATAAATACTTTTAACGATACTACTAATAAATTTTATTGCGTAATGTTTCGTGTCAGTATTTGATCTATTACAACTTATAATTTATTTTGCATTATGCTACTACACCTATGAAAAGCTTACACGACTTTTTATACTTCGTAAGTTTCTTTAATCCGGCTCTGTTTATCTCGTAATAAAACTCTGTTAAATCAGTGGTCTAATTATGCTAACGTTTGAACTTTTATAAATACTTTTAATGATACTCTAATAAACATTCTTCCACGTTTGTTAGTCTGGATATTTAATAGTCTATAACTTATTATTTATTTGGTCTGATGCTAGTTCACCAATGAGGGGTTCAAATAATTTTTTATATCTCATAAGTTTCTTCACCAATAGTCTGTTTATCTTCTAACAGAACTCTATTAAATTTGTGCTCTAAATATACTAATGATTGACGGTATATAAATACTTTTAACGGAACTCCTAATAATCTTTATTGCATGATTTTAACTAACGGTGTTTAATTTTTACAACTTATAAGTTAATTGTATGATGCTACTACACCTATGAGAGGTTTACACGATTTCTTATATCTCGTAAGAATTATCAATCGTTTGAAGTTTTATGTTGTAACAAAACTCGATGGAATTTGTAAACTAAATATATTAACGTTTGAGATTTTATAAATACTTTTAATAGTTCTTCTAATCAAATTTATAACATGATTTATTATTCTCGTTCAGTGATCTGTTACAACTTATAATTTATTTTGTATGATGCCGCTCCACTTATGAGAGGTTCACACGATTTCTTCTATCTCATACGTTTCTCTAATCGAGCTCCCCATTACATGTAGTAAAACTCTGTTAAATTTGTTATCTAACTATACTAACGTTTGAAGTTTTAGAAATACTTTTGGAACTTCTAATAAATGTTCTTGCATGATTTACTTGTCTCTGTATATTACATGCTACAACTTATAATTTATTTGATATGATGCTAATACAATAATGAAAGCTTCACATAATTTGTTATATCTCGTAAGTTTCATGCATCGAACTCCGTTTATCTCGCATAGTGGTTATGATACTATTACAACAACAATATGTTATATCTCGTAAATTTATTGAATCAAAATTTGTTTATCTTGAAATAAAACTTTGTTAAATTAGTGTTGTAAATATACTAATGTTTGAAGTATTATAAATACTATTAACGACACTCCTAATTAACTTTATTGCGTGATGTTTAGTCTCGGTATCTGATCTATTACAAATTGTATTTAATTTTGTATGATACTAGTACACATATGAGAGCATCTCATGATTTGTTATGTCTTGTAAGTTTTGTTTGATCGAACTTTTTTTTATCTTATAATAAAACTCTGTTAAATTTGCACTATAAATATACTAATATTTGAAATTTTATAAATACTTTTAACGATACTACTAATAAATTTTATTGCGTGATGTTTCGTGTCAGTATTTGATCTATTACAACTTATAATTTAATTTGGATGATGCTACTACACGTATGAAAAGCTTACACGACTTTTTATACTTCGTAAGTTTCTTTAATCCGGCTCCGTTTATCGTGTAATAAAACTCTGTTAAATCAGTGCTCTAATTATGCTAACGTTTGAAGTTTTATAAATACTTTTAATGGAACTCTAATAAACTTTCTTTCACGTTTTTTAGTCTGGATATTTAATAGTCTACAACTTATTATTTATTTGGTCTGATGCTAGTACACCTATGAGGGGTTCAAATAATTTTTTATATCTCATAAGTTTCTTCACCAATAGTCTGTTTATCTTCTAACATAACTCTGTTAAATTTGTTCTCTAAATATACTAATGATTGAAGGTTTATAAATACTTTTAACGACACTCCTAATAATCTTTATTGCGTGATTTTAACTAACGGTGTTTAATTTGTTACAACTTATAAGTTAATTGTATGATGGTACTACACCTATGAGAGGTTTACACGATTTGTTATATCTCGTAAGCGTTAACAATCGTTTGAAGTTTTATGTTGTAACAAAACTCGATGGAATTTGTAAACTAAATATAGTAACGTTTGAGATTTTATAAATACTTTTAATAGTTCTTCTAATCAAATTTATAACATGATTTATTATTCTCGTTCAGTGATCTGTTACAACTTATAATTTATTTTGTATGATGCCGCTCCACTTATGAGAGGTTCACACGATTTCTTCTATTTCATACGTTTCTCTAATCGAGCTCCCCATTACGTGTAGTAAAACTCTGTTAAATTTGTTATCTAACTATACTAACGTTTGAAGTTTTAGAAATACTTTTAGAACTTCTAATAAATGTTCTTGCATGATTTACTTGTCTCTGTATATTACATGCTACAACTTATAATTTATTTGATATGATGCTAATACAATAATGAAAGCTTCACATAATTTGTTATATCTCGTAAGTTTCATGCATCGAACTCCGTTTATCTCGCATAGTGGTTATGATACTATTACAACAACAATATGTTATATCTCGTAAATTTATTGAATCAAAATTTGTTTATCTTGAAATAAAACTTTGTTAAATTAGTGTTGTAAATATACTAATGGTTGAAGTATTATAAATACTATTAACGACACTCCTAATTAACTTTATTGTATGATGTTTAGTCTCGGTATCTGATCTATTACAAATTGTATTTAATTTTGTATGATACTAGTACACATATGAGAGCATCTCATGATTTGTTATGTCTTGTAAGTTTTGTTCGATCGAACTTTTTTTTATCTTATAATAAAACTCTGTTAAATTTGCACTATAAATATACTAATATTTGAAATTTTATAAATACTTTTAACGATACTACTAATAAATTTTATTGCGTGATGTTTCGTGTCAGTATTTGATCTATTACAACTTATAATTTAATTTGGATGATGCTACTACACGTATGAAAAGCTTACACGACTTTTTATACTTCGTAAGTTTCTTTAATCCGGCTCCGTTTATCGTGTAATAAAACTTTGTTAAATCAGTGCTCTAATTATGCTAACGTTTGAAGTTTTATAAATACTTTTAATGGAACTCTAATAAACTTTCTTTCACGTTTTTTAGTCTGGATATTTAATAGTCTACAACTTATTATTTATTTGGTCTGATGCTAGTACACCTATGAGGGGTTCAAATAATTTTTTATATCTCATAAGTTTCTTCACCAATAGTCTGTTTATCTTCTAACATAACTCTGTTAAATTTGTACTCTAAATATACTAATGATTGAAGGTTTATAAATACTTTTAACGACACTCCTAATAATCTTTATTGCGTGATTTTAACTAACGGTGTTTAATTTGTTACAACTTATAAGTTAATTGTATGATGCTACTACACCTATGAGAGGTTTACACGATTTGTTATATCTCGTAAGCGTTACCAATCGTTTGAAGTTTTATGTTGTAACAAAACTCGATGGAATTTGTAAACTAAATATATTAACGTTTGAGATTTTATAAATAATTTTAATAGTTCTTCTAATCAAATTTATAACATGATTTATTATTCTCGTTCAGTGATCTGTTACAACTTATAATTTATTTTGTATGATGCCTCTCCACTTATGAGAGGTTCACACGATTTCTTCTATCTCAGACGTTTCTCTAATCGAGCTCCCCATTACGTGTAGTAAAACTCTGTTAAATTTGTTATCTAACTATACTAACGTTTGAAGTTTTAGAAATACTTTTGGAACTTCTAATAAATGTTCTTGCATGATTTACTTGTCTCTGTATATTACATGCTACAACTTATAATTTATTTGATATGATGCTAATACAATAATGAAAGCTTCACATAATTTGTTATATCTCGTAAGTTTCATGCATCGAACTCCGTTTATGTCGCATAGTGGTTATGATACTATTACAACAACAATATGTTATATCTTGTAAATTTATTGAATCAAAATTTGTTTATCTTGAAATAAAACTTTGTTAAATTAGTGTTGTAAATATACTAATGTTTGAAGTATTATAAATACTATTAACGACACTCCTAATTAACTTTATTGCGTGATGTTTAGTCTCGGTATCTGATCTATTACAAATTGTATTTAATTTTGTATGATACTAGTACACATATGAGAGCATCTCATGATTTGTTATGTCTTGTAAGTTTTGTTCGATCGAACTTTTTTTTATCTTATAATAAAACTCTGTTAAATTTGCACTATAAATATACTAATATTTGAAATTTTATAAATACTTTTAACGATACTACTAATAAATTTTATTGCGTGATGTTTCGTGTCAGTATTTGATCTATTACAACTTATAATTTAATTTGGATGATTCTACTACACGTATGAAAAGCTTACACGACTTTTTATACTTCGTAAGTTTCTTTAATCCGGCTCCGTTTATCGTGTAATAAAACTCTGTTAAATCAGTGCTCTAATTATGCTAACGTTTGAAGTTTTATAAATACTTTTAATGGAACTCTAATAAACTTTCTTTCACGTTTTTTAGTCTGTATATTTAATAGTCTACAACTTATTATTTATTTGGTCTGATGCTAGTACACCTATGAGGGGTTCAAATAATTTTTTATATCTCATAAGTTTCTTCACCAATAGTCTGTTTATCTTCTAACATAACTCTGTTAAATTTGTGCTCTAAATATACTAATGATTGAAGGTTTATAAATACTTTTAACGACACTCCTAATAATCTTTATTGCGTGATTTTAACTAACGGTGTTTAATTTGTTACAACTTATAAGTTAATTGTATGATGGTACTACACCTATGAGAGGTTTACACGATTTGTTATATCTCGTAAGCGTTAACAATCGTTTGAAGTTTTATGTTGTAACAAAACTCTATGGAATTTGTAAACTAAATATATTAACGTTTGAGATTTTATAAATACTTTTAATAGTTCTTCTAATCAAATTTATAACATGATTTATTATTCTCGTTCAGTGATCTGTTACAACTTATAATTTATTTTGTATGATGCCGCTCCACTTATGAGAGGTTCACACGATTTCTTCTATCTCATACGTTTCTCTAATCGAGCTCCCCATTACGTGTAGTAAAACTCTGTTAAATTTGTTATCTAACTATACTAACGTTTGAAGTTTTAGAAATACTTTTGGAACTTCTAATAAATGTTCTTGCATGATTTACTTGTCTGTGTATATTACATGCTACAACTTATAATTTATTTGATATGATGCTAATACAATAATGAAAGCTTCACATAATTTGTTATATCTCGTAAGTTTCATGCATCGAACTCCGTTTATGTCGCATAGTGGTTATGATACTATTACAACAACAATATGTTATATCTCGTAAATTTATTGAATCAAAATTTGTTTATCTTGAAATAAAACTTTGTTAAATTAGTGTTGTAAATATACTAATGTTTGAAGTATTATAAATACTATTAACGACACTCCTAATTAACTTTATTGCGTGATGTTTAGTCTCGGTATCTGATCTATTACAAATTGTATTTAATTTTGTATGATACTAGTACACATATGAGAGCATCTCATGATTTGTTATGTCTTGTAAGTTTTGTTCGATCGAACTTTTTTTTATCTTATAATAAAACTCTGTTAAATTTGCACTATAAATATACTAATATTTGAAATTTTATAAATACTTTTAACGATACTACTAATAAATTTTATTGCGTGATGTTTCGTGTCAGTATTTGATCTATTACAACTTATAATTTAATTTGGATGATGCTACTACACGTATGAAAAGCTTACACGACTTTTTATACTTCGTAAGTTTCTTTAATCTGACTCCGTTTATCGTGTAATAAAACTCTGTTAAATCAGTGCTCTAATTATGCTAACGTTTGAAGTTTTATAAATACTTTTAATGGAACTCTAATAAACTTTCTTTCACGTTTTTTAGTCTGGATATTTAATAGTCTACAACTTATTATTTATTTGGTCTGATGCTAGTACACCTATGAGGGGTTCAAATAATTTTTTATATCTCATAAGTTTCTTCACCAATAGTCTGTTTATCTTCTAACATAACTCTGTTAAATTTGTGCTCTAACTATACTAATGATTGAAGGTTTATAAATACTTTTAACGACACTCCTAATAATCTTTATTGCGTGATTTTAACTAACGGTGTTTAATTTGTTACAACTTATAAGTTAATTGTATGATGGTACTACACCTATGAGAGGTTTACACGATTTGTTATATCTCGTAAGCGTTAACAATCGTTTGAAGTTTTATGTTGTAACAAAACTCGATGGAATTTGTAAACTAAATATATTAACGTTTGAGATTTTATAAATACTTTTAATAGTTCTTCTAATCAAATTTATAACATGATTTATTATTCTCGTTCAGTGATCTGTTACAACTTATAATTTATTTTGTATGATGCCGCTCCACTTATGAGAGGTTCACACGATTTCTTCTATCTCATACGTTTCTCTAATCGAGCTCCCCATTACGTGTAGTAAAACTCTGTTAAATTTGTTATCTAACTATACTAACGTTTGAAGTTTTAGAAATACTTTTGGAACTTCTAATAAATGTTCTTGCATGATTTACTTGTCTGTGTATATTACATGCTACAACTTATAATTTATTTGATATGATGCTAATACAATAATGAAAGCTTCACATAATTTGTTATATCTCGTAAGTTTCATGCATCGAACTCCGTTTATCTCGCATAGTGGTTATGATACTATTACAACAACAATATGTTATATCTCGTAAATTTATTGAATCAAAATTTGTTTATCTTGAAATAAAACTTTGTTAAATTAGTGTTGTAAATATACTAATGTTTGAAGTATTATAAATACTATTAACGACACTCCTAATTAACTTTATTGCGTGATGTTTAGTCTCGGTATCTGATCTATTACAAATTGTATTTAATTTTGTATGATACTAGTACACATATGAGAGCATCTCATGATTTGTTATGTCTTGTAAGTTTTGTTCGATCGAACTTTTTTTTATCTTATAATAAAACTCTGTTAAATTTGCACTATAAATATACTAATATTTGAAATTTTATAAATACTTTTAACGATACTACTAATAAATTTTATTGCGTGATGTTTCGTGTCAGTATTTGATCTATTACAACTTATAATTTAATTTGGATGATGCTACTACACGTATGAAAAGCTTACACGACTTTTTATACTTCGTAAGTTTCTTTAATCCGGCTCCGTTTATCGTGTAATAAAACTCTGTTAAATCAGTGCTCTAATTATGCTAACGTTTGAAGTTTTATAAATACTTTTAATGGAACTCTAATAAACTTTCTTTCACGTTTTTTAGTCTGGATATTTAATAGTCTACAACTTATTATTTATTTGGTCTGATGCTAGTACACCTATGAGCGGTTCAAATAATTTTTTATATCTCATAAGTTTCTTCACCAATAGTCTGTTTATCTTCTAACATAACTCTGTTAAATGTGTGCTCTAAATATACTAATGATTGAAGGTTTATAAATACTTTTAACGACACTCCTAATAATCTTTATTGCGTGATTTTAACTAACGGTGTTTAATTTGTTACAACTTATAAGTTAATTGTATGATGCTACTACACCTATGAGAGGTTTACACGATTTGTTATATCTCGTAAGCGTTACCAATCGTTTGAAGTTTTATGTTGTAACAAAACTCGATGGAATTTGTAAACTAAATATATTAACGTTTGAGATTTTATAAATACTTTTAATAGTTCTTCTAATCAAATTTATAACATGATTTATTATTCTCGTTCAGTGATCTGTTACAACTTATAATTTATTTTGTATGATGCCGCTCCACTTATGAGAGGTTCACACGATTTCTTCTATCTCATACGTTTCTCTAATCGAGCTCCCCATTACGTGTAGTAAAACTCTGTTAAATTTGTTATCTAACTATACTAACGTTTGAAATTTTAGAAATACTTTTGGAACTTCTAATAAATGTTCTTGCATGATTTACTTGTCTCTGTATATTACATGCTACAACTTATAATTTATTTGATATGATGCTAATACAATAATGAAAGCTTCACAGAATTTGTTATATCTCGTAAGTTTCATGCATCGAACTCCGTTTATCTCGCATAGTGGTTATGATACTATTACAACAACAATATGTTATATCTCGTAAATTTATTGAATCAAAATTTGTTTATCTTGAAATAAAACTTTGTTAAATTAGTGTTGTAAATATACTAATGTTTGAAGTATTATAAATACTATTAACGACACTCCTAATTAACTTTATTGCGTGATGTTTAGTCTCGGTATCTGATCTATTACAAATTGTATTTAATTTTGTATGATACTAGTACACATATGAGAGCATCTCATGATTTGTTATGTCTTGTAAGTTTTGTTCGATCGAACTTTTTTTTTATCTTATAATAAAACTCTGTTAAATTTGCACTATAAATATACTAATATTTGAAATTTTATAAATACTTTTAACGATACTACTAATAAATTTTATTGCGTGATGTTTCGTGTCAGTATTTGATCTATTACAACTTATAATTTAATTTGGATGATGCTACTACACGTATGAAAAGCTTACACGACTTTTTATACTTCGTAAGTTTCTTTAATCCGGCTCCGTTTATCGTGTAATAAAACTCTGTTAAATCAGTGCTCTAATTATGCTAACGTTTGAAGTTTTATAAATACTTTTAATGGAACTCTAATAAACTTTCTTTCACGTTTTTTAGTCTGGATATTTAATAGTCTACAACTTATTATTTATTTGGTCTGATGCTAGTACACCTATGAGCGGTTCAAATAATTTTTTATATCTCATAAGTTTCTTCACCAATAGTCTGTTTATCTTCTAACATAACTCTGTTAAATTTGTGCTCTAAATATACTAATGATTGAAGGTTTATAAATACTTTTAACGACACTCCTAATAATCTTTATTGCGTGATTTTAACTAACGGTGTTTAATTTGTTACAACTTATAAGTTAATTGTATGATGCTACTACACCTATGAGAGGTTTACACGATTTGTTATATCTCGTAAGCGTTACCAATCGTTTGAAGTTTTATGTTGTAACAAAACTCGATGGAATTTGTAAACTAAATATATTAACGTTTGAGATTTTATAAATACTTTTAATAGTTCTTCTAATCAAATTTATAACATGATTTATTATTCTCGTTCAGTGATCTGTTACAACTTATAATTTATTTTGTATGATGCCGCTCCACTTATGAGAGGTTCACACGATTTCTTCTATCTCATACGTTTCTCTAATCGAGCTCCCCATTACGTGTAGTAAAACTCTGTTAAATTTGTTATCTAACTATACTAACGTTTGAAATTTTAGAAATACTTTTGGAACTTCTAATAAATGTTCTTGCATGATTTACTTGTCTCTGTATATTACATGCTACAACTTATAATTTATTTGATATGATGCTAATACAATAATGAAAGCTTCACAGAATTTGTTATATCTCGTAAGTTTCATGCATCGAACTCCGTTTATCTCGCATAGTGGTTATGATACTATTACAACAACAATATGTTATATCTCGTAAATTTATTGAATCAAAATTTGTTTATCTTAAAATAAAACTTTGTTAAATTAGTGTTGTAAATATACTAATGTTTGAAGTATTATAAATACTATTAACGACACTCCTAATTAACTTTATTCCATGATGTTTAGTCTCGGTATCTGATCTATTACAAATTGTATTTAATTTTGTATGATACTAGTACACATAAGAGAGCATCTCATGATTTGTTATGTCTTGTAAGTTTTGTTCGATCGAACTTTTTTTTATCTTATAATAAAACTCTGTTAAATTTGCACTATAAATATACTAATATTTGAAATTTTATAAATACTTTTAACGATACTACTAATAAATTTTATTGCGTGATGTTTCGTGTCAGTATTTGATCTATTACAACTTATAATTTAAGTTGGATGATGCTACTACACTTATGAAAAGCTTACACGACATTTTATACTTCGTAAGTTTCTTTAATCCGGCTCCGTTTATCGTGTAATAAAACTCTGTTAAATCAGTGCTCTAATTATGCTAACGTTTGAAGTTTTATAAATACTTTTAATGGAACTCTAATAAACTTTCTTTCACATTTTTTAGTCTGGATATTTAATAGTCTACAACTTATTATTTATTTGGTCTGATGCTAGTACACCTATGAGGGGTTCAAATAATTATTTATATCTCATAAGTTTCTTCACCAATAGTCTGTTTATCTTCTAACATAACTCTGTTAAATTTGTGCTCTAAATATACTAATGATTGAAGGTTTATAAATACTTTTAACGACACTCCTAATAATCTTTATTGCGTGATTTTAACTAACGGTGTTTAATTTGTTACAACTTATAAGTTAATTGTATGATGCTACTACACCTATGAGAGGTTTACACGATTTGTTATATCTCGTAAGCGTTACCAATCGTTTGAAGTTTTATGTTGTAACAAAACTCGATGGAATTTGTAAACTAAATATATTAACGTTTGAGATTTTATAAATACTTTTAATAGTTCTTCTAATCAAATTTATAACATGATTTATTATTCTCGTTCAGTGATCTGTTACAACTTATAATTTATTTTGTATGATGCCGCTCCACTTATGAGAGGTTCACACGATTTCTTCTATCTCATACGTTTCTCTAATCGAGCTCCCCATTACGTGTAGTAAAACTCTGTTAAATTTTTTATATAACTATACTAACGTTTGAAATTTTAGAAATACTTTTGGAACTTCTAATAAATGTTCTTGCATGATTTACTTGTCTCTGTATATTACATGCTACAACTTATAATTTATTTGATATGATGCTAATACAATAATGAAAGCTTCACAGAATTTGTTATATCTCGTAAGTTTCATGCATCGAACTCCGTTTATCTCGCATAGTGGTTATGATACTATTACAACAACAATATGTTATATCTCGTAAATTTATTGAATCAAAATTTGTTTATCTTGAAATAAAACTTTGTTAAATTAGTGTTGTAAATATACTAATGTTTGAAGTATTATAAATACTATTAACGACACTCCTAATTAACTTTATTGCGTGATGTTTAGTCTCGGTATCTGATCTATTACAAATTGTATTTAATTTTGTATGATACTAGTACACATATGAGAGCATCTCATGATTTGTTATGTCTTGTAAGTTTTGTTCGATCGAACTTTTTTTTATCTTATAATAAAACTCTGTTAAATTTGCACTATAAATATACTAATATTTGAAATTTTATAAATACTTTTAACGATACTACTAATAAATTGTATTGCGTGATGTTTCGTGTCAGTATTTGATCTATTACAACTTATAATTTAATTTGGATGATGCTACTACACGTATGAAAAGCTTACACGACTTTTTATACTTCGTAAGTTTCTTTAATCCGGCTCCGTTTATCGTGTAATAAAACTCTGTTAAATCAGTGCTCTAATTATGCTAACGTTTGAAGTTTTATAAATACTTTTAATGGAACTCTAATAAACTTTCTTTCACGTTTTTTAGTCTGGATATTTAATAGTCTACAACTTATTATTTATTTGGTCTGATGCTAGTACACCTATGAGCGGTTCAAATAATTTTTTATATCTCATAAGTTTCTTCACCAATAGTCTGTTTATCTTCTAACATAACTCTGTTAAATTTGTGCTCTAAATATACTAATGATTGAAGGTTTATAAATACTTTTAACGACACTCCTAATAATCTTTATTGCGTGATTTTAACTAACGGTGTTTAATTTGTTACAACTTATAAGTTAATTGTATGATGCTACTACACCTATGAGAGGTTTACACGATTTGTTATATCTCGTAAGCATTACCAATCGTTTGAAGTTTTATGTTGTAACAAAACTCGATGGAATTTGTAAACTAAATATATTAACGTTTGAGATTTTATAAATACTTTTAATAGTTCTTCTAATCAAATTTATAACATGATTTATTATTTTCGTTCAGTGATCTGTTACAACTTATAATTTATTTTGTATGATGCCGCTCCACTTATGAGAGGTTCACACGATTTCTTCTATCTCATACGTTTCTCTAATCGAGCTCCCCATTACGTGTAGTAAAACTCTGTTAAATTTGTTATCTAACTATACTAACGTTTGAAATTTTAGAAATACTTTTGGAACTTCTAATAAATGTTCTTGCATGATTTACTTGTCTCTGTATATTACATGCTACAACTTATAATTTATTTGATATGATGCTAATACAATAATGAAAGCTTCACAGAATTTGTTATATCTCGTAAGTTTCATGCATCGAACTCCGTTTATCTCGCATAGTGGTTATGATACTATTACAACAACAATATGTTATATCTCGTAAATTTATTGAATCAAAATTTGTTTATCTTGAAATAAAACTTTGTTAAATTAGTGTTGTAAATATACTAATGTTTGAAGTATTATAAATACTATTAACGACACTCCTAATTAACTTTATTGCGTGATGTTTAGTCTCGGTATCTGATCTATTACAAATTGTATTTAATTTTGTATGATACTAGTACACATATGAGAGCATCTCATGATTTGTTATGTCTTGTAAGTTTTGTTCGATCGAACTTTTTTTTATCTTATAATAAAACTCTGTTAAATTTGCACTATAAATATACTAATATTTGAAATTTTATAAATACTTTTAACGATACTACTAATAAATTTTATTGCGTGATGTTTCGTGTCAGTATTTGATCTATTACAACTTATAATTTAATTTGGATGATGCTACTACACGTATGAAAAGCTTACACGACTTTTTATACTTCGTAAGTTTCTTTAATCCGGCTCCGTTTATCGTGTAATAAAACTCTGTTAAATCAGTGCTCTAATTATGCTAACGTTTGAAGTTTTATAAATACTTTTAATGGAACTCTAATAAACTTTCTTTCACGTTTTTTAGTCTGGATATTTAATAGTCTACAACTTATTATTTATTTGGTCTGATGCTAGTACACCTATGAGCGGTTCAAATAATTTTTTATATCTCATAAGTTTCTTCACCAATAGTCTGTTTATCTTCTAACATAACTCTGTTAAATTTGTGCTCTAAATATACTAATGATTGAAGGTTTATAAATACTTTTAACGACACTCCTAATAATCTTTATTGCGTGATTTTAACTAACGGTGTTTAATTTGTTACAACTTATAAGTTAATTGTATGATGCTACTACACCTATGAGAGGTTTACACGATTTGTTATATCTCGTAAGCGTTACCAATCGTTTGAAGTTTTATGTTGTAACAAAACTCGATGGAATTTGTAAACTAAATATATTAACGTTTGAGATTTTATAAATACTTTTAATAGTTCTTCTAATCAAATTTATAACATGATTTATTATTCTCGTTCAGTGATCTGTTACAACTTATAATTTATTTTGTATGATGCCGCTCCACTTATGAGAGGTTCACACGATTTCTTCTATCTCATACGTTTCTCTAATCGAGCTCCCCATTACGTGTAGTAAAACTCTGTTAAATTTGTTATCTAACTATACTAACGTTTGAAATTTTAGAAATACTTTTGGAACTTCTAATAAATGTTCTTGCATGATTTACTTGTCTCTGTATATTACATGCTACAACTTATAATTTATTTGATATGATGCTAATACAATAATGAAAGCTTCACAGAATTTGTTATATCTCGTAAGTTTCATGCATCGAACTCCGTTTATCTCGCATAGTGGTTATGATACTATTACAACAACAATATGTTATATCTCGTAAATTTATTGAATCAAAATTTGTTTATCTTGAAATAAAACTTTGTTAAATTAGTGTTGTAAATATACTAATGTTTGAAGTATTATAAATACTATTAACGACACTCCTAATTAACTTTATTGCGTGATGTTTAGTCTCGGTATCTGATCTATTACAAATTGTATTTAATTTTGTATGATACTAGTACACATATGAGAGCATCTCATGATTTGTTATGTCTTGTAAGTTTTGTTCGATCGAACTTTTTTTTTATCTTATAATAAAACTCTGTTAAATTTGCACTATAAATATACTAATATTTGAAATTTTATAAATACTTTTAACGATACTACTAATAAATTTTATTGCGTGATGTTTCGTGTCAGTATTTGATCTATTACAACTTATAATTTAATTTGGATGATGCTACTACACGTATGAAAAGCTTACACGACTTTTTATACTTCGTAAGTTTCTTTAATCCGGCTCCGTTTATCGTGTAATAAAACTCTGTTAAATCAGTGCTCTAATTATGCTAACGTTTGAAGTTTTATAAATACTTTTAATGGAACTCTAATAAACTTTCTTTCACGTTTTTTAGTCTGGATATTTAATAGTCTACAACTTATTATTTATTTGGTCTGATGCTAGTACACCTATGAGCGGTTCAAATAATTTTTTATATCTCATAAGTTTCTTCACCAATAGTCTGTTTATCTTCTAACATAACTCTGTTAAATTTGTGCTCTAAATATACTAATGATTGAAGGTTTATAAATACTTTTAACGACACTCCTAATAATCTTTATTGCGTGATTTTAACTAACGGTGTTTAATTTGTTACAACTTATAAGTTAATTGTATGATGCTACTACACCTATGAGAGGTTTACACGATTTGTTATATCTCGTAAGCGTTACCAATCGTTTGAAGTTTTATGTTGTAACAAAACTCGATGGAATTTGTAAACTAAATATATTAACGTTTGAGATTTTATAAATACTTTTAATAGTTCTTCTAATCAAATTTATAACATGATTTATTATTCTCGTTCAGTGATCTGTTACAACTTATAATTTATTTTGTATGATGCCGCTCCACTTATGAGAGGTTCACACGATTTCTTCTATCTCATACGTTTCTCTAATCGAGCTCCCCATTACGTGTAGTAAAACTCTGTTAAATTTGTTATCTAACTATACTAACGTTTGAAATTTTAGAAATACTTTTGGAACTTCTAATAAATGTTCTTGCATGATTTACTTGTCTCTGTATATTACATGCTACAACTTATAATTTATTTGATATGATGCTAATACAATAATGAAAGCTTCACAGAATTTGTTATATCTCGTAAGTTTCATGCATCGAACTCCGTTTATCTCGCATAGTGGTTATGATACTATTACAACAACAATATGTTATATCTCGTAAATTTATTGAATCAAAATTTGTTTATCTTAAAATAAAACTTTGTTAAATTAGTGTTGTAAATATACTAATGTTTGAAGTATTATAAATACTATTAACGACACTCCTAATTAACTTTATTCCATGATGTTTAGTCTCGGTATCTGATCTATTACAAATTGTATTTAATTTTGTATGATACTAGTACACATAAGAGAGCATCTCATGATTTGTTATGTCTTGTAAGTTTTGTTCGATCGAACTTTTTTTTATCTTATAATAAAACTCTGTTAAATTTGCACTATAAATATACTAATATTTGAAATTTTATAAATACTTTTAACGATACTACTAATAAATTTTATTGCGTGATGTTTCGTGTCAGTATTTGATCTATTACAACTTATAATTTAAGTTGGATGATGCTACTACACTTATGAAAAGCTTACACGACATTTTATACTTCGTAAGTTTCTTTAATCCGGCTCCGTTTATCGTGTAATAAAACTCTGTTAAATCAGTGCTCTAATTATGCTAACGTTTGAAGTTTTATAAATACTTTTAATGGAACTCTAATAAACTTTCTTTCACATTTTTTAGTCTGGATATTTAATAGTCTACAACTTATTATTTATTTGGTCTGATGCTAGTACACCTATGAGGGGTTCAAATAATTATTTATATCTCATAAGTTTCTTCACCAATAGTCTGTTTATCTTCTAACATAACTCTGTTAAATTTGTGCTCTAAATATACTAATGATTGAAGGTTTATAAATACTTTTAACGACACTCCTAATAATCTTTATTGCGTGATTTTAACTAACGGTGTTTAATTTGTTACAACTTATAAGTTAATTGTATGATGCTACTACACCTATGAGAGGTTTACACGATTTGTTATATCTCGTAAGCGTTACCAATCGTTTGAAGTTTTATGTTGTAACAAAACTCGATGGAATTTGTAAACTAAATATATTAACGTTTGAGATTTTATAAATACTTTTAATAGTTCTTCTAATCAAATTTATAACATGATTTATTATTCTCGTTCAGTGATCTGTTACAACTTATAATTTATTTTGTATGATGCCGCTCCACTTATGAGAGGTTCACACGATTTCTTCTATCTCATACGTTTCTCTAATCGAGCTCCCCATTACGTGTAGTAAAACTCTGTTAAATTTTTTATATAACTATACTAACGTTTGAAATTTTAGAAATACTTTTGGAACTTCTAATAAATGTTCTTGCATGATTTACTTGTCTCTGTATATTACATGCTACAACTTATAATTTATTTGATATGATGCTAATACAATAATGAAAGCTTCACAGAATTTGTTATATCTCGTAAGTTTCATGCATCGAACTCCGTTTATCTCGCATAGTGGTTATGATACTATTACAACAACAATATGTTATATCTCGTAAATTTATTGAATCAAAATTTGTTTATCTTGAAATAAAACTTTGTTAAATTAGTGTTGTAAATATACTAATGTTTGAAGTATTATAAATACTATTAACGACACTCCTAATTAACTTTATTGCGTGATGTTTAGTCTCGGTATCTGATCTATTACAAATTGTATTTAATTTTGTATGATACTAGTACACATATGAGAGCATCTCATGATTTGTTATGTCTTGTAAGTTTTGTTCGATCGAACTTTTTTTTATCTTATAATAAAACTCTGTTAAATTTGCACTATAAATATACTAATATTTGAAATTTTATAAATACTTTTAACGATACTACTAATAAATTTTATTGCGTGATGTTTCGTGTCAGTATTTGATCTATTACAACTTATAATTTAATTTGGATGATGCTACTACACGTATGAAAAGCTTACACGACTTTTTATACTTCGTAAGTTTCTTTAATCCGGCTCCGTTTATCGTGTAATAAAACTCTGTTAAATCAGTGCTCTAATTATGCTAACGTTTGAAGTTTTATAAATACTTTTAATGGAACTCTAATAAACTTTCTTTCACGTTTTTTAGTCTGGATATTTAATAGTCTACAACTTATTATTTATTTGGTCTGATGCTAGTACACCTATGAGCGGTTCAAATAATTTTTTATATCTCATAAGTTTCTTCACCAATAGTCTGTTTATCTTCTAACATAACTCTGTTAAATTTGTGCTCTAAATATACTAATGATTGAAGGTTTATAAATACTTTTAACGACACTCCTAATAATCTTTATTGCGTGATTTTAACTAACGGTGTTTAATTTGTTACAACTTATAAGTTAATTGTATGATGCTACTACACCTATGAGAGGTTTACACGATTTGTTATATCTCGTAAGCATTACCAATCGTTTGAAGTTTTATGTTGTAACAAAACTCGATGGAATTTGTAAACTAAATATATTAACGTTTGAGATTTTATAAATACTTTTAATAGTTCTTCTAATCAAATTTATAACATGATTTATTATTCTCGTTCAGTGATCTGTTACAACTTATAATTTATTTTGTATGATGCCGCTCCACTTATGAGAGGTTCACACGATTTCTTCTATCTCATACGTTTCTCTAATCGAGCTCCCCATTACGTGTAGTAAAACTCTGTTAAATTTGTTATCTAACTATACTAACGTTTGAAATTTTAGAAATACTTTTGGAACTTCTAATAAATGTTCTTGCATGATTTACTTGTCTCTGTATATTACATGCTACAACTTATAATTTATTTGATATGATGCTAATACAATAATGAAAGCTTCACAGAATTTGTTATATCTCGTAAGTTTCATGCATCGAACTCCGTTTATCTCGCATAGTGGTTATGATACTATTACAACAACAATATGTTATATCTCGTAAATTTATTGAATCAAAATTTGTTTATCTTGAAATAAAACTTTGTTAAATTAGTGTTGTAAATATACTAATGTTTGAAGTATTATAAATACTATTAACGACACTCCTAATTAACTTTATTGCGTGATGTTTAGTCTCGGTATCTGATCTATTACAAATTGTATTTAATTTTGTATGATACTAGTACACATATGAGAGCATCTCATGATTTGTTATGTCTTGTAAGTTTTGTTCGATCGAACTTTTTTTTATCTTATAATAAAACTCTGTTAAATTTGCACTATAAATATACTAATATTTGAAATTTTATAAATACTTTTAACGATACTACTAATAAATTTTATTGCGTGATGTTTCGTGTCAGTATTTGATCTATTACAACTTATAATTTAATTTGGATGATGCTACTACACGTATGAAAAGCTTACACGACTTTTTATACTTCGTAAGTTTCTTTAATCCGGCTCCGTTTATCGTGTAATAAAACTCTGTTAAATCAGTGCTCTAATTATGCTAACGTTTGAAGTTTTATAAATACTTTTAATGGAACTCTAATAAACTTTCTTTCACGTTTTTTAGTCTGGATATTTAATAGTCTACAACTTATTATTTATTTGGTCTGATGCTAGTACACCTATGAGCGGTTCAAATAATTTTTTATATCTCATAAGTTTCTTCACCAATAGTCTGTTTATCTTCTAACATAACTCTGTTAAATTTGTGCTCTAAATATACTAATGATTGAAGGTTTATAAATACTTTTAACGACACTCCTAATAATCTTTATTGCGTGATTTTAACTAACGGTGTTTAATTTGTTACAACTTATAAGTTAATTGTATGATGCTACTACACCTATGAGAGGTTTACACGATTTGTTATATCTCGTAAGCGTTACCAATCGTTTGAAGTTTTATGTTGTAACAAAACTCGATGGAATTTGTAAACTAAATATATTAACGTTTGAGATTTTATAAATACTTTTAATAGTTCTTCTAATCAAATTTATAACATGATTTATTATTCTCGTTCAGTGATCTGTTACAACTTATAATTTATTTTGTATGATGCCGCTCCACTTATGAGAGGTTCACACGATTTCTTCTATCTCATACGTTTCTCTAATCGAGCTCCCCATTACGTGTAGTAAAACTCTGTTAAATTTGTTATCTAACTATACTAACGTTTGAAATTTTAGAAATACTTTTGGAACTTCTAATAAATGTTCTTGCATGATTTACTTGTCTCTGTATATTACATGCTACAACTTATAATTTATTTGATATGATGCTAATACAATAATGAAAGCTTCACAGAATTTGTTATATCTCGTAAGTTTCATGCATCGAACTCCGTTTATCTCGCATAGTGGTTATGATACTATTACAACAACAATATGTTATATCTCGTAAATTTATTGAATCAAAATTTGTTTATCTTAAAATAAAACTTTGTTAAATTAGTGTTGTAAATATACTAATGTTTGAAGTATTATAAATACTATTAACGACACTCCTAATTAACTTTATTCCATGATGTTTAGTCTCGGTATCTGATCTATTACAAATTGTATTTAATTTTGTATGATACTAGTACACATAAGAGAGCATCTCATGATTTGTTATGTCTTGTAAGTTTTGTTCGATCGAACTTTTTTTTATCTTATAATAAAACTCTGTTAAATTTGCACTATAAATATACTAATATTTGAAATTTTATAAATACTTTTAACGATACTACTAATAAATTTTATTGCGTGATGTTTCGTGTCAGTATTTGATCTATTACAACTTATAATTTAAGTTGGATGATGCTACTACACTTATGAAAAGCTTACACGACATTTTATACTTCGTAAGTTTCTTTAATCCGGCTCCGTTTATCGTGTAATAAAACTCTGTTAAATCAGTGCTCTAATTATGCTAACGTTTGAAGTTTTATAAATACTTTTAATGGAACTCTAATAAACTTTCTTTCACATTTTTTAGTCTGGATATTTAATAGTCTACAACTTATTATTTATTTGGTCTGATGCTAGTACACCTATGAGGGGTTCAAATAATTTTTTATATCTCATAAGTTTCTTCACCAATAGTCTGTTTATCTTCTAACATAACTCTGTTAAATTTGTGCTCTAAATATACTAATGATTGAAGGTTTATAAATACTTTTAACGACACTCCTAATAATCTTTATTGCGTGATTTTAACTAACGGTGTTTAATTTGTTACAACTTATAAGTTAATTGTATGATGCTACTACACCTATGAGAGGTTTACACGATTTGTTATATCTCGTAAGCGTTACCAATCGTTTGAAGTTTTATGTTGTAACAAAACTCGATGGAATTTGTAAACTAAATATATTAACGTTTGAGATTTTATAAATACTTTTAATAGTTCTTCTAATCAAATTTATAACATGATTTATTATTCTCGTTCAGTGATCTGTTACAACTTATAATTTATTTTGTATGATGCCGCTCCACTTATGAGAGGTTCACACGATTTCTTCTATCTCATACGTTTCTCTAATCGAGCTCCCTATTACGTGTAGTAAAACTCTGTTAAATTTTTTATCTAACTATACTAACGTTTGAAATTTTAGAAATACTTTTGGAACTTCTAATAAATGTTCTTGCATGATTTACTTGTCTCTGTATATTACATGCTACAACTTATAATTTATTTGATATGATGCTAATACAATAATGAAAGCTTCACAGAATTTGTTATATCTCGTAAGTTTCATGCATCGAACTCCGTTTATCTCGCATAGTGGTTATGATACTATTACAACAACAATATGTTATATCTCGTAAATTTATTGAATCAAATTTTTTTTATCTTGAAATAAAACTTTGTTAAATTAGTGTTGTAAATATACTAATGTTTGAAGTATTATAAATACTATTAACGACACTCCTAATTAACTTTATTGCATGATGTTTAGTCTCGGTATCTGATCTATTACAAATTGTATTTAATTTTGTATGATACTAGTACACATATGAGAGCATCTCATGATTTGTTATGTCTTGTAAGTTTGGTTCGATCGAACTTTTTTTTATCTTATTATAAAACTCTATTAAATTTGCACTATAAATATACTAATATTTGAAATTTTATTAATACTTTTAACGATACTACTAATAAATTTTATTGCGTGATGTTTCGTGTCAGTATTTGATCTATTACAACTTATAATTTAATTTGGATGATGCTACTACACGTATGAAAAGCTTACACGACTTTTTATACTTCGTAAGTTTCTTTAATCCGGCTCCGTTTATCGTGTAATAAAACTCTGTTAAATCAGTGCTCTAATTATGCTAACGTTTGAAGTTTTATAAATACTTTTAATGGAACTCTAATAAACTTTCTTTCACGTTTTTTAGTCTGGATATTTAATAGTCTACAACTTATTATTTATTTGGTCTGATGCTAGTACACCTATGAGGGGTTCAAATAATTTTTTATATCTCATCAGTTTCTTCACCAATAGTCTGTTTATCTTCTAACATAACTCTGTTAAATTTGTGCTCTAAATATACTAATGATTGAAGGTTTATAAATACTTTTAACAACACTCCTAATAATCTTTATTGCGTGATTTTAACTAACGGTGTTTAATTTGTTACAACTTATAAGTTAATTGTATGATGCTACTACACCTATGAGAGGTTTACACGATTTGTTATATCTCGTAAGCGTTACCAATCGTTTGAAGTTTTATGTTGTAACAAAACTCGATGGAATTTGTAAACTAAATATATTAACGTTTGAGATTTTATAAATACTTTTAATAGTTCTTCTAATCAAATTTATAACATGATTTATTATTCTCGTTCAGTGATCTGTTACAACTTATAATTTATTTTGTATGATGCCGCTCCACTTATGAGAGGTTCACACGATTTCTTCTATCTCATACGTTTCTCTAATCGAGCTCCCCATTACGTGTAGTAAAACTCTGTTAAATTTGTTATCTAACTATACTAACGTTTGAAGTTTTAGAAATACTTTTGGAACTTCTAATAAATGTTCTTGCATGATTTACTTGTCTCTGTATATTACATGCTACAACTTATAATTTATTTGATATGATGCTAATACAATAATGAAAGCTTCACGGAATTTGTTATATCTCGTAAGTTTCATGCATCGAACTCCGTTTATCTCGCATAGTGGGTATGATACTATTACAACAACAATATGTTATATCTCGTAAATTTATTGAATCAAAATTTGTTTATCTTAAAATAAAACTTTGTTAAATTAGTGTTGTAAATATACTAATGTTTGAAGTATTATAAATACTATTAACGACACTCCTAATTAACTTTATTCCATGATGTTTAGTCTCGGTATCTGATCTATTACAAATTGTATTTAATTTTGTATGATACTAGTACACATAAGAGAGCATCTCATGATTTGTTATGTCTTGTAAGTTTTGTTCGATCGAACTTTTTTTTATCTTATAATAAAACTCTGTTAAATTTGCACTATAAATATACTAATATTTGAAATTTTATAAATACTTTTAACGATACTACTAATAAATTTTATTGCGTGATGTTTCGTGTCAGTATTTGATCTATTACAACTTATAATTTAAGTTGGATGATGCTACTACACTTATGAAAAGCTTACACGACATTTTATACTTCGTAAGTTTCTTTAATCCGGCTCCGTTTATCGTGTAATAAAACTCTGTTAAATCAGTGCTCTAATTATGCTAACGTTTGAAGTTTTATAAATACTTTTAATGGAACTCTAATAAACTTTCTTTCACATTTTTTAGTCTGGATATTTAATAGTCTACAACTTATTATTTATTTGGTCTGATGCTAGTACACCTATGATGGGTTCAAATAATTTTTTATATCTCATAAGTTTCTTCACCAATAGTCTGTTTATCTTCTAACATAACTCTGTTAAATTTGTGCTCTAAATATACTAATGATTGAAGGTTTATAAATACTTTTAACGACACTCCTAATAATCTTTATTGCGTGATTTTAACTAACGGTGTTTAATTTGTTACAACTTATAAGTTAATTGTATGATGCTACTACACCTATGAGAGGTTTACACGATTTGTTATATCTCGTAAGCGTTACCAATCGTTTGAAGTTTTATGTTGTAACAAAACTCGATGGAATTTGTAAACTAAATATATTAACGTTTGAGATTTTATAAATACTTTTAATAGTTCTTCTAATCAAATTTATAACATGATTTATTATTCTCGTTCAGTGATCTGTTACAACTTATAATTTATTTTGTATGATGCCGCTCCACTTATGAGAGGTTCACACGATTTCTTCTATCTCATACGTTTCTCTAATCGAGCTCCCCATTACGTGTAGTAAAACTCTGTTAAATTTTTTATCTAACTATACTAACGTTTGAAATTTTAGAAATACTTTTGGAACTTCTAATAAATGTTCTTGCATGATTTACTTGTCTCTGTATATTACATGCTACAACTTATAATTTATTTGATATGATGCTAATACAATAATGAAAGCTTCACAGAATTTGTTATATCTCGTAAGTTTCATGCATCGAACTCCGTTTATCTCGCATAGTGGTTATGATACTATTACAACAACAATATGTTATATCTCGTAAATTTATTGAATCAAAATTTTTTTATCTTGAAATAAAACTTTGTTAAATTAGTGTTGTAAATATACTAATGTTTGAAGTATTATAAATACTATTAACGACACTCCTAATTAACTTTATTGCATGATGTTTAGTCTCGGTATCTGATCTATTACAAATTGTATTTAATTTTGTATGATACTAGTACACATATGAGAGCATCTCATGATTTGCTATGTCTTGTAAGTTTGGTTCGATCGAACTTTTTTTTATCTTATTATAAAACTCTGTTAAATTTGCACTATAAATATACTAATATTTGAAATTTTATTAATACTTTTAACGATACTACTAATAAATTTTATTGCGTGATGTTTCGTGTCAGTATTTGATCTATTACAACTTATAATTTAATTTGGATGATGCTACTACACGTATGAAAAGCTTACACGACTTTTTATACTTCGTAAGTTTCTTTAATCCGGCTCCGTTTATCGTGTAATAAAACTCTGTTAAATCAGTGCTCTAATTATGCTAACGTTTGAAGTTTTATAAATACTTTTAATGGAACTCTAATAAACTTTCTTTCACGTTTTTTAGTCTGGATATTTAATAGTCTACAACTTATTATTTATTTGGTCTGATGCTAGTACACCTATGAGGGGTTCAAATAATTTTTTATATCTCATCAGTTTCTTCACCAATAGTCTGTTTATCTTCTAACATAACTCTGTTAAATTTGTGCTCTAAATATACTAATGATTGAAGGTTTATAAATACTTTTAACAACACTCCTAATAATCTTTATTGCGTGATTTTAACTAACGGTGTTTAATTTGTTACAACTTATAAGTTAATTGTATGATGCTACTACACCTATGAGAGGTTTACACGATTTGTTATATCTCGTAAGCGTTACCAATCGTTTGAAGTTTTATGTTGTAACAAAACTCGATGGAATTTGTAAACTAAATATATTAACGTTTGAGATTTTATAAATACTTTTAATAGTTCTTCTAATCAAATTTATAACATGATTTATTATTCTCGTTCAGTGATCTGTTACAACTTATAATTTATTTTGTATGATGCCGCTCCACTTATGAGAGGTTCACACGATTTCTTCTATCTCATACGTTTCTCTAATCGAGCTCCCCATTACGTGTAGTAAAACTCTGTTAAATTTGTTATCTAACTATACTAACGTTTGAAGTTTTAGAAATACTTTTGGAACTTCTAATAAATGTTCTTGCATGATTTACTTGTCTCTGTATATTACATGCTACAACTTATAATTTATTTGATATGATGCTAATACAATAATGAAAGCTTCACGGAATTTGTTATATCTCGTAAGTTTCATGCATCGAACTCCGTTTATCTCGCATAGTGGTTATGATACTATTACAACAACAATATGTTATATCTCGTAAATTTATTGAATCAAAATTTGTTTATCTTAAAATAAAACTTTGTTAAATTAGTGTTGTAAATATACTAATGTTTGAAGTATTATAAATACTATTAACGACACTCCTAATTAACTTTATTCCATGATGTTTAGTCTCGGTATCTGATCTATTACAAATTGTATTTAATTTTGTATGATACTAGTACACATAAGAGAGCATCTCATGATTTGTTATGTCTTGTAAGTTTTGTTCGATCGAACTTTTTTTTATCTTATAATAAAACTCTGTTAAATTTGCACTATAAATATACTAATATTTGAAATTTTATAAATACTTTTAACGATACTACTAATAAATTTTATTGCGTGATGTTTCGTGTCAGTATTTGATCTATTACAACTTATAATTTAAGTTGGATGATGCTACTACACTTATGAAAAGCTTACACGACATTTTATACTTCGTAAGTTTCTTTAATCCGGCTCCGTTTATCGTGTAATAAAACTCTGTTAAATCAGTGCTCTAATTATGCTAACGTTTGAAGTTTTATAAATACTTTTAATGGAACTCTAATAAACTTTCTTTCACATTTTTTAGTCTGGATATTTAATAGTCTACAACTTATTATTTATTTGGTCTGATGCTAGTACACCTATGATGGGTTCAAATAATTTTTTATATCTCATAAGTTTCTTCACCAATAGTCTGTTTATCTTCTAACATAACTCTGTTAAATTTGTGCTCTAAATATACTAATGATTGAAGGTTTATAAATACTTTTAACGACACTCCTAATAATCTTTATTGCGTGATTTTAACTAACGGTGTTTAATTTGTTACAACTTATAAGTTAATTGTATGATGCTACTACACCTATGAGAGGTTTACACGATTTGTTATATCTCGTAAGCGTTACCAATCGTTTGAAGTTTTATGTTGTAACAAAACTCGATGGAATTTGTAAACTAAATATATTAACGTTTGAGATTTTATAAATACTTTTAATAGTTCTTCTAATCAAATTTATAACATGATTTATTATTCTCGTTCAGTGATCTGTTACAACTTATAATTTATTTTGTATGATGCCGCTCCACTTATGAGAGGTTCACACGATTTCTTCTATCTCATACGTTTCTCTAATCGAGCTCCCCATTACGTGTAGTAAAACTCTGTTAAATTTTTTATCTAACTATACTAACGTTTGAAATTTTAGAAATACTTTTGGAACTTCTAATAAATGTTCTTGCATGATTTACTTGTCTCTGTATATTACATGCTACAACTTATAATTTATTTGATATGATGCTAATACAATAATGAAAGCTTCACAGAATTTGTTATATCTCGTAAGTTTCATGCATCGAACTCCGTTTATCTCGCATAGTGGTTATGATACTATTACAACAACAATATGTTATATCTCGTAAATTTATTGAATCAAAATTTTTTTATCTTGAAATAAAACTTTGTTAAATTAGTGTTGTAAATATACTAATGTTTGAAGTATTATAAATACTATTAACGACACTCCTAATTAACTTTATTGCATGATGTTTAGTCTCGGTATCTGATCTATTACAAATTGTATTTAATTTTGTATGATACTAGTACACATATGAGAGCATCTCATGATTTGTTATGTCTTGTAAGTTTGGTTCGATCGAACTTTTTTTTATCTTATTATAAAACTCTGTTAAATTTGCACTATAAATATACTAATATTTGAAATTTTATTAATACTTTTAACGATACTACTAATAAATTTTATTGCGTGATGTTTCGTGTCAGTATTTGATCTATTACAACTTATAATTTAATTTGGATGATGCTACTACACGTATGAAAAGCTTACACGACTTTTTATACTTCGTAAGTTTCTTTAATCCGGCTCCGTTTATCGTGTAATAAAACTCTGTTAAATCAGTGCTCTAATTATGCTAACGTTTGAAGTTTTATAAATACTTTTAATGGAACTCTAATAAACTTTCTTTCACGTTTTTTAGTCTGGATATTTAATAGTCTACAACTTATTATTTATTTGGTCTGATGCTAGTACACCTATGAGGGGTTCAAATAATTTTTTATATCTCATAAGTTTCTTCACCAATAGTCTGTTTATCTTCTAACATAACTCTGTTAAATTTGTGCTCTAAATATACTAATGATTGAAGGTTTATAAATACTTTTAACAACACTCCTAATAATCTTTATTGCGTGATTTTAACTAACGGTGTTTAATTTGTTACAACTTATAAGTTAATTGTATGATGCTACTACACCTATGAGAGGTTTACACGATTTGTTATATCTCGTAAGCGTTACCAATCGTTTGAAGTTTTATGTTGTAACAAAACTCGATGGAATTTGTAAACTAAATATATTAACGTTTGAGATTTTATAAATACTTTTAATAGTTCTTCTAATCAAATTTATAACATGATTTATTATTCTCGTTCAGTGATCTGTTACAACTTATAATTTATTTTGTATGATGCCGCTCCACTTATGAGAGGTTCACACGATTTCTTCTATCTCATACGTTTCTCTAATCGAGCTCCCCATTACGTGTAGTAAAACTCTGTTAAATTTGTTATCTAACTATACTAACGTTTGAAGTTTTAGAAATACTTTTGGAACTTCTAATAAATGTTATTGCATGATTTACTTGTCTCTGTATATTACATGCTACAACTTATAATTTATTTGATATGATGCTAATACAATAATGAAAGCTTCACGGAATTTGTTATATCTCGTAAGTTTCATGCATCGAACTCCGTTTATCTCGCATAGTGGTTATGATACTATTACAACAACAATATGTTATATCTCGTAAATTTATTGAATCAAAATTTGTTTATCTTAAAATAAAACTTTGTTAAATTAGTGTTGTAAATATACTAATGTTTGAAGTATTATAAATACTATTAACGACACTCCTAATTAACTTTATTCCATGATGTTTAGTCTCGGTATCTGATCTATTACAAATTGTATTTAATTTTGTATGATACTAGTACACATAAGAGAGCATCTCATGATTTGTTATGTCTTGTAAGTTTTGTTCGATCGAACTTTTTTTTATCTTATAATAAAACTCTGTTAAATTTGCACTATAAATATACTAATATTTGAAATTTTATAAATACTTTTAACGATACTACTAATAAATTTTATTGCGTGATGTTTCGTGTCAGTATTTGATCTATTACAACTTATAATTTAAGTTGGATGATGCTACTACACTTATGAAAAGCTTACACGACATTTTATACTTCGTAAGTTTCTTTAATCCGGCTCCGTTTATCGTGTAATAAAACTCTGTTAAATCAGTGCTCTAATTATGCTAACGTTTGAAGTTTTATAAATACTTTTAATGGAACTCTAATAAACTTTCTTTCACATTTTTTAGTCTGGATATTTAATAGTCTACAACTTATTATTTATTTGGTCTGATGCTAGTACACCTATGATGGGTTCAAATAATTTTTTATATCTCATAAGTTTCTTCACCAATAGTCTGTTTATCTTCTAACATAACTCTGTTAAATTTGTGCTCTAAATATACTAATGATTGAAGGTTTATAAATACTTTTAACGACACTCCTAATAATCTTTATTGCGTGATTTTAACTAACGGTGTTTAATTTGTTACAACTTATAAGTTAATTGTATGATGCTACTACACCTATGAGAGGTTTACACGATTTGTTATATCTCGTAAGCGTTACCAATCGTTTGAAGTTTTATGTTGTAACAAAACTCGATGGAATTTGTAAACTAAATATATTAACGTTTGAGATTTTATAAATACTTTTAATAGTTCTTCTAATCAAATTTATAACATGATTTATTATTCTCGTTCAGTGATCTGTTACAACTTATAATTTATTTTGTATGATGCCGCTCCACTTATGAGAGGTTCACACGATTTCTTCTATCTCATACGTTTCTCTAATCGAGCTCCCCATTACGTGTAGTAAAACTCTGTTAAATTTTTTATCTAACTATACTAACGTTTGAAATTTTAGAAATACTTTTGGAACTTCTAATAAATGTTCTTGCATGATTTACTTGTCTCTGTATATTACATGCTACAACTTATAATTTATTTGATATGATGCTAATACAATAATGAAAGCTTCACAGAATTTGTTATATCTCGTAAGTTTCATGCATCGAACTCCGTTTATCTCGCATAGTGGTTATGATACTATTACAACAACAATATGTTATATCTCGTAAATTTATTGAATCAAAATTTTTTTATCTTGAAATAAAACTTTGTTAAATTAGTGTTGTAAATATACTAATGTTTGAAGTATTATAAATACTATTAACGACACTCCTAATTAACTTTATTGCATGATGTTTAGTCTCGGTATCTGATCTATTACAAATTGTATTTAATTTTGTATGATACTAGTACACATATGAGAGCATCTCATGATTTGTTATGTCTTGTAAGTTTGGTTCGATCGAACTTTTTTTTATCTTATTATAAAACTCTGTTAAATTTGCACTATAAATATACTAATATTTGAAATTTTATTAATACTTTTAACGATACTACTAATAAATTTTATTGCGTGATGTTTCGTGTCAGTATTTGATCTATTACAACTTATAATTTAATTTGGATGATGCTACTACACGTATGAAAAGCTTACACGACTTTTTATACTTCGTAAGTTTCTTTAATCCGGCTCCGTTTATCGTGTAATAAAACTCTGTTAAATCAGTGCTCTAATTATGCTAACGTTTGAAGTTTTATAAATACTTTTAATGGAACTCTAATAAACTTTCTTTCACGTTTTTTAGTCTGGATATTTAATAGTCTACAACTTATTATTTATTTGGTCTGATGCTAGTACACCTATGAGGGGTTCAAATAATTTTTTATATCTCATAAGTTTCTTCACCAATAGTCTGTTTATCTTCTAACATAACTCTGTTAAATTTGTGCTCTAAATATACTAATGATTGAAGGTTTATAAATACTTTTAACAACACTCCTAATAATCTTTATTGCGTGATTTTAACTAACGGTGTTTAATTTGTTACAACTTATAAGTTAATTGTATGATGCTACTACACCTATGAGAGGTTTACACGATTTGTTATATCTCGTAAGCGTTACCAATCGTTTGAAGTTTTATGTTGTAACAAAACTCGATGGAATTTGTAAACTAAATATATTAACGTTTGAGATTTTATAAATACTTTTAATAGTTCTTCTAATCAAATTTATAACATGATTTATTATTCTCGTTCAGTGATCTGTTACAACTTATAATTTATTTTGTATGATGCCGCTCCACTTATGAGAGGTTCACACGATTTCTTCTATCTCATACGTTTCTCTAATCGAGCTCCCCATTACGTGTAGTAAAACTCTGTTAAATTTGTTATCTAACTATACTAACGTTTGAAGTTTTAGAAATACTTTTGGAACTTCTAATAAATGTTATTGCATGATTTACTTGTCTCTGTATATTACATGCTACAACTTATAATTTATTTGATATGATGCTAATACAATAATGAAAGCTTCACGGAATTTGTTATATCTCGTAAGTTTCATGCATCGAACTCCGTTTATCTCGCATAGTGGTTATGATACTATTACAACAACAATATGTTATATCTCGTAAATTTATTGAATCAAAATTTGTTTATCTTAAAATAAAACTTTGTTAAATTAGTGTTGTAAATATACTAATGTTTGAAGTATTATAAATACTATTAACGACACTCCTAATTAACTTTATTCCATGATGTTTAGTCTCGGTATCTGATCTATTACAAATTGTATTTAATTTTGTATGATACTAGTACACATAAGAGAGCATCTCATGATTTGTTATGTCTTGTAAGTTTTGTTCGATCGAACTTTTTTTTATCTTATAATAAAACTCTGTTAAATTTGCACTATAAATATACTAATATTTGAAATTTTATAAATACTTTTAACGATACTACTAATAAATTTTATTGCGTGATGTTTCGTGTCAGTATTTGATCTATTACAACTTATAATTTAAGTTGGATGATGCTACTACACTTATGAAAAGCTTACACGACATTTTATACTTCGTAAGTTTCTTTAATCCGGCTCCGTTTATCGTGTAATAAAACTCTGTTAAATCAGTGCTCTAATTATGCTAACGTTTGAAGTTTTATAAATACTTTTAATGGAACTCTAATAAACTTTCTTTCACATTTTTTAGTCTGGATATTTAATAGTCTACAACTTATTATTTATTTGGTCTGATGCTAGTACACCTATGAGGGGTTCAAATAATTTTTTATATCTCATAAGTTTCTTCACCAATAGTCTGTTTATCTTCTAACATAACTCTGTTAAATTTGTGCTCTAAATATACTAATGATTGAAGGTTTATAAATACTTTTAACGACACTCCTAATAATCTTTATTGCGTGATTTTAACTAACGGTGTTTAATTTGTTACAACTTATAAGTTAATTGTATGATGCTACTACACCTATGAGAGGTTTACACGATTTGTTATATCTCGTAAGCGTTACCAATCGTTTGAAGTTTTATGTTGTAACAAAACTCGATGGAATTTGTAAACTAAATATATTAACGTTTGAGATTTTATAAATACTTTTAATAGTTCTTCTAATCAAATTTATAACATGATTTATTATTCTCGTTCAGTGATCTGTTACAACTTATAATTTATTTTGTATGATGCCGCTCCACTTATGAGAGGTTCACACGATTTCTTCTATCTCATACGTTTCTCTAATCGAGCTCCCCATTACGTGTAGTAAAACTCTGTTAAATTTGTTATCTAACTATACTAACGTTTGAAGTTTTAGAAATACTTTTGGAACTTCTAATAAATGTTCTTGCATGATTTACTTGTCTCTGTATATTACATGCTACAACTTATAATTTATTTGATATGATGCTAATACAATAATGAAAGCTTCACGGAATTTGTTATATCTCGTAAGTTTCATGCATCGAACTCCGTTTATCTCGCATAGTGGTTATGATACTATTACAACAACAATATGTTATATCTCGTAAATTTATTGAATCAAAATTTGTTTATCTTAAAATAAAACTTTGTTAAATTAGTGTTGTAAATATACTAATGTTTGAAGTATTATAAATACTATTAACGACACTCCTAATTAACTGTATTCCATGATGTTTAGTCTCGGTATCTGATCTATTACAAATTGTATTTAATTTTGTATGATACTAGTACACATAAGAGAGCATCTCATGATTTGTTATGTCTTGTAAGTTTTGTTCGATCGAACTTTTTTTTATCTTATAATAAAACTCTGTTAAATTTGCACTATAAATATACTAATATTTGAAATTTTATAAATACTTTTAACGATACTACTAATAAATTTTATTGCGTGATGTTTCGTGTCAGTATTTGATCTATTACAACTTATAATTTAAGTTGGATGATGCTACTACACTTATGAAAAGCTTACACGACATTTTATACTTCGTAAGTTTCTTTAATCCGGCTCCGTTTATCGTGTAATAAAACTCTGTTAAATCAGTGCTCTAATTATGCTAACGTTTGAAGTTTTATAAATACTTTTAATGGAACTCTAATAAACTTTCTTTCACATTTTTTAGTCTGGATATTTAATAGTCTACAACTTATTATTTATTTGGTCTGATGCTAGTACACCTATGAGGGGTTCAAATAATTTTTTATATCTCATAAGTTTCTTCACCAATAGTCTGTTTATCTTCTAACATAACTCTGTTAAATTTGTGCTCTAAATATACTAATGATTGAAGGTTTATAAATACTTTTAACGACACTCCTAATAATCTTTATTGCGTGATTTTAACTAACGGTGTTTAATTTGTTACAACTTATAAGTTAATTGTATGATGCTACTACACCTATGAGAGGTTTACACGATTTGTTATATCTCGTAAGCGTTACCAATCGTTTGAAGTTTTATGTTGTAACAAAACTCGATGGAATTTGTAAACTAAATATATTAACGTTTGAGATTTTATAAATACTTTTAATAGTTCTTCTAATCAAATTTATAACATGATTTATTATTCTCGTTCAGTGATCTGTTACAACTTATAATTTATTTTGTATGATGCCGCTCCACTTATGAGAGGTTCACACGATTTCTTCTATCTCATACGTTTCTCTAATCGAGCTCCCCATTACGTGTAGTAAAACTCTGTTAAATTTGTTATCTAACTATACTAACGTTTGAAGTTTTAGAAATACTTTTGGAACTTCTAATAAATGTTCTTGCATGATTTACTTGTCTCTGTATATTACATGCTACAACTTATAATTTATTTGATATGATGCTAATACAATAATGAAAGCTTCACGGAATTTGTTATATCTCGTAAGTTTCATGCATCGAACTCCGTTTATCTCGCATAGTGGTTATGATACTATTACAACAACAATATGTTATATCTCGTAAATTTATTGAATCAAAATTTGTTTATCTTAAAATAAAACTTTGTTAAATTAGTGTTGTAAATATACTAATGTTTGAAGTATTATAAATACTATTAACGACACTCCTAATTAACTTTATTCCATGATGTTTAGTCTCGGTATCTGATCTATTACAAATTGTATTTAATTTTGTATGATACTAGTACACATAAGAGAGCATCTCATGATTTGTTATGTCTTGTAAGTTTTGTTCGATCGAACTTTTTTTTATCTTATAATAAAACTCTGTTAAATTTGCACTATAAATATACTAATATTTGAAATTTTATAAATACTTTTAACGATACTACTAATAAATTTTATTGCGTGATGTTTCGTGTCAGTATTTGATCTATTACAACTTATAATTTAAGTTGGATGATGCTACTACACTTATGAAAAGCTTACACGACATTTTATACTTCGTAAGTTTCTTTAATCCGGCTCCGTTTATCGTGTAATAAAACTCTGTTAAATCAGTGCTCTAATTATGCTAACGTTTGAAGTTTTATAAATACTTTTAATGGAACTCTAATAAACTTTCTTTCACATTTTTTAGTCTGGATATTTAATAGTCTACAACTTATTATTTATTTGGTCTGATGCTAGTACACCTATGAGGGGTTCAAATAATTTTTTATATCTCATAAGTTTCTTCACCAATAGTCTGTTTATCTTCTAACATAACTCTGTTAAATTTGTGCTCTAAATATACTAATGATTGAAGGTTTATAAATACTTTTAACGACACTCCTAATAATCTTTATTGCGTGATTTTAACTAACGGTGTTTAATTTGTTACAACTTATAAGTTAATTGTATGATGCTACTACACCTATGAGAGGTTTACACGATTTGTTATATCTCGTAAGCGTTACCAATCGTTTGAAGTTTTATGTTGTAACAAAACTCGATGGAATTTGTAAACTAAATATATTAACGTTTGAGATTTTATAAATACTTTTAATAGTTCTTCTAATCAAATTTATAACATGATTTATTATTCTCGTTCAGTGATCTGTTACAACTTATAATTTATTTTGTATGATGCCGCTCCACTTATGAGAGGTTCACACGATTTCTTCTATCTCATACGTTTCTCTAATCGAGCTCCCCATTACGTGTAGTAAAACTCTGTTAAATTTGTTATCTAACTATACTAACGTTTGAAGTTTTAGAAATACTTTTGGAACTTCTAATAAATGTTCTTGCATGATTTACTTGTCTCTGTATATTACATGCTACAACTTATAATTTATTTGATATGATGCTAATACAATAATGAAAGCTTCACGGAATTTGTTATATCTCGTAAGTTTCATGCATCGAACTCCGTTTATCTCGCATAGTGGTTATGATACTATTACAACAACAATATGTTATATCTCGTAAATTTATTGAATCAAAATTTGTTTATCTTAAAATAAAACTTTGTTAAATTAGTGTTGTAAATATACTAATGTTTGAAGTATTATAAATACTATTAACGACACTCCTAATTAACTGTATTCCATGATGTTTAGTCTCGGTATCTGATCTATTACAAATTGTATTTAATTTTGTATGATACTAGTACACATAAGAGAGCATCTCATGATTTGTTATGTCTTGTAAGTTTTGTTCGATCGAACTTTTTTTTATCTTATAATAAAACTCTGTTAAATTTGCACTATAAATATACTAATATTTGAAATTTTATAAATACTTTTAACGATACTACTAATAAATTTTATTGCGTGATGTTTCGTGTCAGTATTTGATCTATTACAACTTATAATTTAAGTTGGATGATGCTACTACACTTATGAAAAGCTTACACGACATTTTATACTTCGTAAGTTTCTTTAATCCGGCTCCGTTTATCGTGTAATAAAACTCTGTTAAATCAGTGCTCTAATTATGCTAACGTTTGAAGTTTTATAAATACTTTTAATGGAACTCTAATAAACTTTCTTTCACATTTTTTAGTCTGGATATTTAATAGTCTACAACTTATTATTTATTTGGTCTGATGCTAGTACACCTATGAGGGGTTCAAATAATTTTTTATATCTCATAAGTTTCTTCACCAATAGTCTGTTTATCTTCTAACATAACTCTGTTAAATTTGTGCTCTAAATATACTAATGATTGAAGGTTTATAAATACTTTTAACGACACTCCTAATAATCTTTATTGCGTGATTTTAACTAACGGTGTTTAATTTGTTACAACTTATAAGTTAATTGTATGATGCTACTACACCTATGAGAGGTTTACACGATTTGTTATATCTCGTAAGCGTTACCAATCGTTTGAAGTTTTATGTTGTAACAAAACTCGATGGAATTTGTAAACTAAATATATTAACGTTTGAGATTTTATAAATACTTTTAATAGTTCTTCTAATCAAATTTATAACATGATTTATTATTCTCGTTCAGTGATCTGTTACAACTTATAATTTATTTTGTATGATGCCGCTCCACTTATGAGAGGTTCACACGATTTCTTCTATCTCATACGTTTCTCTAATCGAGCTCCCCATTACGTGTAGTAAAACTCTGTTAAATTTGTTATCTAACTATACTAACGTTTGAAGTTTTAGAAATACTTTTGGAACTTCTAATAAATGTTCTTGCATGATTTACTTGTCTCTGTATATTACATGCTACAACTTATAATTTATTTGATATGATGCTAATACAATAATGAAAGCTTCACGGAATTTGTTATATCTCGTAAGTTTCATGCATCGAACTCCGTTTATCTCGCATAGTGGTTATGATACTATTACAACAACAATATGTTATATCTCGTAAATTTATTGAATCAAAATTTGTTTATCTTAAAATAAAACTTTGTTAAATTAGTGTTGTAAATATACTAATGTTTGAAGTATTATAAATACTATTAACGACACTCCTAATTAACTTTATTCCATGATGTTTAGTCTCGGTATCTGATCTATTACAAATTGTATTTAATTTTGTATGATACTAGTACACATAAGAGAGCATCTCATGATTTGTTATGTCTTGTAAGTTTTGTTCGATCGAACTTTTTTTTATCTTATAATAAAACTCTGTTAAATTTGCACTATAAATATACTAATATTTGAAATTTTATAAATACTTTTAACGATACTACTAATAAATTTTATTGCGTGATGTTTCGTGTCAGTATTTGATCTATTACAACTTATAATTTAAGTTGGATGATGCTACTACACTTATGAAAAGCTTACACGACATTTTATACTTCGTAAGTTTCTTTAATCCGGCTCCGTTTATCGTGTAATAAAACTCTGTTAAATCAGTGCTCTAATTATGCTAACGTTTGAAGTTTTATAAATACTTTTAATGGAACTCTAATAAACTTTCTTTCACATTTTTTAGTCTGGATATTTAATAGTCTACAACTTATTATTTATTTGGTCTGATGCTAGTACACCTATGAGGGGTTCAAATAATTTTTTATATCTCATAAGTTTCTTCACCAATAGTCTGTTTATCTTCTAACATAACTCTGTTAAATTTGTGCTCTAAATATACTAATGATTGAAGGTTTATAAATACTTTTAACGACACTCCTAATAATCTTTATTGCGTGATTTTAACTAACGGTGTTTAATTTGTTACAACTTATAAGTTAATTGTATGATGCTACTACACCTATGAGAGGTTTACACGATTTGTTATATCTCGTAAGCGTTACCAATCGTTTGAAGTTTTATGTTGTAACAAAACTCGATGGAATTTGTAAACTAAATATATTAACGTTTGAGATTTTATAAATACTTTTAATAGTTCTTCTAATCAAATTTATAACATGATTTATTATTCTCGTTCAGTGATCTGTTACAACTTATAATTTATTTTGTATGATGCCGCTCCACTTATGAGAGGTTCACACGATTTCTTCTATCTCATACGTTTCTCTAATCGAGCTCCCCATTACGTGTAGTAAAACTCTGTTAAATTTGTTATCTAACTATACTAACGTTTGAAGTTTTAGAAATACTTTTGGAACTTCTAATAAATGTTCTTGCATGATTTACTTGTCTCTGTATATTACATGCTACAACTTATAATTTATTTGATATGATGCTAATACAATAATGAAAGCTTCACGGAATTTGTTATATCTCGTAAGTTTCATGCATCGAACTCCGTTTATCTCGCATAGTGGTTATGATACTATTACAACAACAATATGTTATATCTCGTAAATTTATTGAATCAAAATTTGTTTATCTTAAAATAAAACTTTGTTAAATTAGTGTTGTAAATATACTAATGTTTGAAGTATTATAAATACTATTAACGACACTCCTAATTAACTTTATTCCATGATGTTTAGTCTCGGTATCTGATCTATTACAAATTGTATTTAATTTTGTATGATACTAGTACACATAAGAGAGCATCTCATGATTTGTTATGTCTTGTAAGTTTTGTTCGATCGAACTTTTTTTTATCTTATAATAAAACTCTGTTAAATTTGCACTATAAATATACTAATATTTGAAATTTTATAAATACTTTTAACGATACTACTAATAAATTTTATTGCGTGATGTTTCGTGTCAGTATTTGATCTATTACAACTTATAATTTAAGTTGGATGATGCTACTACACTTATGAAAAGCTTACACGACATTTTATACTTCGTAAGTTTCTTTAATCCGGCTCCGTTTATCGTGTAATAAAACTCTGTTAAATCAGTGCTCTAATTATGCTAACGTTTGAAGTTTTATAAATACTTTTAATGGAACTCTAATAAACTTTCTTTCACATTTTTTAGTCTGGATATTTAATAGTCTACAACTTATTATTTATTTGGTCTGATGCTAGTACACCTATGAGGGGTTCAAATAATTTTTTATATCTCATAAGTTTCTTCACCAATAGTCTGTTTATCTTCTAACATAACTCTGTTAAATTTGTGCTCTAAATATACTAATGATAGAAGGTTTATAAATACTTTTAACGACACTCCTAATAATCTTTATTGCGTGATTTTAACTAACGGTGTTTAATTTGTTACAACTTATAAGTTAATTGTATGATGCTACTACACCTATGAGAGGTTTACACGATTTGTTATATCTCGTAAGCGTTACCAATCGTTTGAAGTTTTATGTTGTAACAAAACTCGATGGAATTTGTAAACTAAATATATTAACGTTTGAGATTTTATAAATACTTTTAATAGTTCTTCTAATCAAATTTATAACATGATTTATTATTCTCGTTCAGTGATCTGTTACAACTTATAATTTATTTTGTATGATGCCGCTCCACTTATGAGAGGTTCACACGATTTCTTCTATCTCATACGTTTCTCTAATCGAGCTCCCCATTACGTGTAGTAAAACTCTGTTAAATTTGTTATCTAACTATACTAACGTTTGAAGTTTTAGAAATACTTTTGGAACTTCTAATAAATGTTCTTGCATGATTTACTTGTCTCTGTATATTACATGCTACAACTTATAATTTATTTGATATGATGCTAATACAATAATGAAAGCTTCACGGAATTTGTTATATCTCGTAAGTTTCATGCATCGAACTCCGTTTATCTCGCATAGTGGTTATGATACTATTACAACAACAATATGTTATATCTCGTAAATTTATTGAATCAAAATTTGTTTATCTTAAAATAAAACTTTGTTAAATTAGTGTTGTAAATATACTAATGTTTGAAGTATTATAAATACTATTAACGACACTCCTAATTAACTTTATTCCATGATGTTTAGTCTCGGTATCTGATCTATTACAAATTGTATTTAATTTTGTATGATACTAGTACACATAAGAGAGCATCTCATGATTTGTTATGTCTTGTAAGTTTTGTTCGATCGAACTTTTTTTTATCTTATAATAAAACTCTGTTAAATTTGCACTATAAATATACTAATATTTGAAATTTTATAAATACTTTTAACGATACTACTAATAAATTTTATTGCGTGATGTTTCGTGTCAGTATTTGATCTATTACAACTTATAATTTAAGTTGGATGATGCTACTACACTTATGAAAAGCTTACACGACATTTTATACTTCGTAAGTTTCTTTAATCCGGCTCCGTTTATCGTGTAATAAAACTCTGTTAAATCAGTGCTCTAATTATGCTAACGTTTGAAGTTTTATAAATACTTTTAATGGAACTCTAATAAACTTTCTTTCACATTTTTTAGTCTGGATATTTAATAGTCTACAACTTATTATTTATTTGGTCTGATGCTAGTACACCTATGAGGGGTTCAAATAATTTTTTATATCTCATAAGTTTCTTCACCAATAGTCTGTTTATCTTCTAACATAACTCTGTTAAATTTGTGCTCTAAATATACTAATGATAGAAGGTTTATAAATACTTTTAACGACACTCCTAATAATCTTTATTGCGTGATTTTAACTAACGGTGTTTAATTTGTTACAACTTATAAGTTAATTGTATGATGCTACTACACCTATGAGAGGTTTACACGATTTGTTATATCTCGTAAGCGTTACCAATCGTTTGAAGTTTTATGTTGTAACAAAACTCGATGGAATTTGTAAACTAAATATATTAACGTTTGAGATTTTATAAATACTTTTAATAGTTCTTCTAATCAAATTTATAACATGATTTATTATTCTCGTTCAGTGATCTGTTACAACTTATAATTTATTTTGTATGATGCCGCTCCACTTATGAGAGGTTCACACGATTTCTTCTATCTCATACGTTTCTCTAATCGAGCTCCCCATTACGTGTAGTAAAACTCTGTTAAATTTTTTATCTAACTATACTAACGTTTGAAATTTTAGAAATACTTTTGGAACTTCTAATAAATGTTCTTGCATGATTTACTTGTCTCTGTATATTACATGCTACAACTTATAATTTATTTGATATGATGCTAATACAATAATGAAAGCTTCACAGAATTTGTTATATCTCGTAAGTTTCATGCATCGAACTCCGTTTATCTCGCATAGTGGTTATGATACTATTACAACAACAATATGTTATATCTCGTAAATTTATTGAATAAAAATTTGTTTATCTTGAAATAAAACTTTGTTAAATTAGTGTTGTAAATATACTAATGTTTGAAGTATTATAAATACTATTAACGACACTCCTAATTAACTTTATTGCATGATGTTTAGTCTCGGTATCTGATCTATTACAAATTGTATTTAATTTTGTATGATACTAGTACACATATGAGAGCATCTCATGATTTGTTATGTCTTGTAAGTTTGGTTCGATCGAACTTTTTTTTATCTTATTATAAAACTCTGTTAAATTTGCACTATAAATATACTAATATTTGAAATTTTATTAATACTTTTAACGATACTACTAATAAATTTTATTGCGTGATGTTTCGTGTCAGTATTTGATCTATTACAACTTATAATTTAATTTGGATGATGCTACTACACGTATGAAAAGCTTACACGACTTTTTATACTTCGTAAGTTTCTTTAATCCGGCTCCGTTTATCGTGTAATAAAACTCTGTTAAATCAGTGCTCTAATTATGCTAACGTTTGAAGTTTTATAAATACTTTTAATGGAACTCTAATAAACTTTCTTTCACGTTTTTTAGTCTGGATATTTAATAGTCTACAACTTATTATTTATTTGGTCTGATGCTAGTACACCTATGAGGGGTTCAAATAATTTTTTATATCTCATAAGTTTCTTCACCAATAGTCTGTTTATCTTCTAACATAACTCTGTTAAATTTGTGCTCTAAATATACTAATGATTGAAGGTTTATAAATACTTTTAACGACACTCCTAATAATCTTTATTGCGTGATTTTAACTAACGGTGTTTAATTTGTTACAACTTATAAGTTAATTGTATGATGCTACTACACCTATGAGAGGTTTACACGATTTGTTATATCTCGTAAGCGTTACCAATCGTTTGAAGTTTTATGTTGTAACAAAACTCGATGGAATTTGTAAACTAAATATATTAACGTTTGAGATTTTATAAATACTTTTAATAGTTCTTCTAATCAAATTTATAACATGATTTATTATTCTCGTTCAGTGATCTGTTACAACTTATAATTTATTTTGTATGATGCCGCTCCACTTATGAGAGGTTCACACGATTTCTTCTATCTCATACGTTTCTCTAATCGAGCTCCCCATTACGTGTAGTAAAACTCTGTTAAATTTGTTATCTAACTATACTAACGTTTGAAGTTTTAGAAATACTTTTGGAACTTCTAATAAATGTTCTTGCATGATTTACTTGTCTCTGTATATTACATGCTACAACTTATAATTTATTTGATATGATGCTAATACAATAATGAAAGCTTCACAGAATTTGTTATATCTCGTAAGTTTCATGCATCGAACTCCGTTTATCTCGCATAGTGGTTATGATACTATTACAACAACAATATGTTATATCTCGTAAATTTATTGAATCAAAATTTGTTTATCTTGAAATAAAACTTTGTTAAATTAGTGTTGTAAATATACTAATGTTTGAAGTATTATAAATACTATTAACGACACTCCTAATTAACTTTATTGCATGATGTTTAGTCTCGGTATCTGATCTATTACAAATTGTATTTAATTTTGTATGATACTAGTACACATATGAGAGCATCTCATGATTTGTTATGTCTTGTAAGTTTGGTTCGATCGAACTTTTTTTTATCTTATTATAAAACTCTGTTAAATTTGCACTATAAATATACTAATATTTGAAATTTTATTAATACTTTTAACGATACTACTAATAAATTTTATTGCGTGATGTTTCGTGTCAGTATTTGATCTATTACAACTTATAATTTAATTTGGATGATGCTACTACACGTATGAAAAGCTTACACGACTTTTTATACTTCGTAAGTTTCTTTAATCCGGCTCCGTTTATCGTGTAATAAAACTCTGTTAAATCAGTGCTCTAATTATGCTAACGTTTGAAGTTTTATAAATACTTTTAATGGAACTCTAATAAACTTTCTTTCACGTTTTTTAGTCTGGATATTTAATAGTCTACAACTTATTATTTATTTGGTCTGATGCTAGTACACCTATGAGGGGTTCAAATAATTTTTTATATCTCATAAGTTTCTTCACCAATAGTCTGTTTATCTTCTAACATAACTCTGTTAAATTTGTGCTCTAAATATACTAATGATTGAAGGTTTATAAATACTTTTAACAACACTCCTAATAATCTTTATTGCGTGATTTTAACTAACGGTGTTTAATTTGTTACAACTTATAAGTTAATTGTATGATGCTACTACACCTATGAGAGGTTTACACGATTTGTTATATCTCGTAAGCGTTACCAATCGTTTGAAGTTTTATGTTGTAACAAAACTCGATGGAATTTGTAAACTAAATATATTAACGTTTGAGATTTTATAAATACTTTTAATAGTTCTTCTAATCAAATTTATAACATGATTTATTATTCTCGTTCAGTGATCTGTTACAACTTATAATTTATTTTGTATGATGCCGCTCCACTTATGAGAGGTTCACACGATTTCTTCTATCTCATACGTTTCTCTAATCGAGCTCCCCATTACGTGTAGTAAAACTCTGTTAAATTTGTTATCTAACTATACTAACGTTTGAAGTTTTAGAAATACTTTTGGAACTTCTAATAAATGTTCTTGCATGATTTACTTGTCTCTGTATATTACATGCTACAACTTATAATTTATTTGATATGATGCTAATACAATAATGAAAGCTTCACGGAATTTGTTATATCTCGTAAGTTTCATGCATCGAACTCCGTTTATCTCGCATAGTGGTTATGATACTATTACAACAACAATATGTTATATCTCGTAAATTTATTGAATCAAAATTTGTTTATCTTAAAATAAAACTTTGTTAAATTAGTGTTGTAAATATACTAATGTTTGAAGTATTATAAATACTATTAACGACACTCCTAATTAACTTTATTCCATGATGTTTAGTCTCGGTATCTGATCTATTACAAATTGTATTTAATTTTGTATGATACTAGTACACATAAGAGAGCATCTCATGATTTGTTATGTCTTGTAAGTTTTGTTCGATCGAACTTTTTTTTATCTTATAATAAAACTCGGTTAAATTTGCACTATAAATATACTAATATTTGAAATTTTATAAATACTTTTAACGATACTACTAATAAATTTTATTGCGTGATGTTTCGTGTCAGTATTTGATCTATTACAACTTATAATTTAAGTTGGATGATGCTACTACACTTATGAAAAGCTTACACGACATTTTATACTTCGTAAGTTTCTTTAATCCGGCTCCGTTTATCGTGTAATAAAACTCTGTTAAATCAGTGCTCTAATTATGCTAACGTTTGAAGTTTTATAAATACTTTTAATGGAACTCTAATAAACTTTCTTTCACATTTTTTAGTCTGGATATTTAATAGTCTACAACTTATTATTTATTTGGTCTGATGCTAGTACACCTATGAGGGGTTCAAATAATTTTTTATATCTCATAAGTTTCTTCACCAATAGTCTATTTATCTTCTAACATAACTCTGTTAAATTTGTGCTCTAAATATACTAATGATTGAAGGTTTATAAATACTTTTAACGACACTCCTAATAATCTTTATTGCGTGATTTTAACTAACGGTGTTTAATTTGTTACAACTTATAAGTTAATTGTATGATGCTACTACACCTATGAGAGGTTTACACGATTTGTTATATCTCGTAAGCGTTACCAATCGTTTGAAGTTTTATGTTGTAACAAAACTCGATGGAATTTGTAAACTAAATATATTAACGTTTGAGATTTTATAAATACTTTTAATAGTTCTTCTAATCAAATTTATAACATGATTTATTATTCTCGTTCAGTGATCTGTTACAACTTATAATTTATTTTGTATGATGCCGCTCCACTTATGAGAGGTTCACACGATTTCTTCTATCTCATACGTTTCTCTAATCGAGCTCCCCATTACGTGTAGTAAAACTCTGTTAAATTTTTTATCTAACTATACTAACGTTTGAAATTTTAGAAATACTTTTGGAACTTCTAATAAATGTTCTTGCATGATTTACTTGTCTCTGTATATTACATGCTACAACTTATAATTTATTTGATATGATGCTAATACAATAATGAAAGCTTCACAGAATTTGTTATATCTCGTAAGTTTCATGCATCGAACTCCGTTTATCTCGCATAGTGGTTATGATACTATTACAACAACAATATGTTATATCTCGTAAATTTATTGAATCAAAATTTGTTTATCTTAAAATAAAACTTTGTTAAATTAGTGTTGTAAATATACTAATGTTTGAAGTATTATAAATACTATTAACGACACTCCTAATTAACTTTATTCCATGATGTTTAGTCTCGGTATCTGATCTATTACAAATTGTATTTAATTTTGTATGATACTAGTACACATAAGAGAGCATCTCATGATTTGTTATGTCTTGTAAGTTTTGTTCGATCAAACTTTTTTTTATCTTATAATAAAACTCGGTTAAATTTGCACTATAAATATACTAATATTTGAAATTTTATAAATACTTTTAACGATACTGCTAATAAATTTTATTGCGTGATGTTTCGTGTCAGTATTTGATCTATTACAACTTATAATTTAAGTTGGATGATGCTACTACACTTATGAAAAGCTTACACGACATTTTATACTTCGTAAGTTTCTTTAATCCGGCTCCGTTTATCGTGTAATAAAACTCTGTTAAATCAGTGCTCTAATTATGCTAACGTTTGAAGTTTTATAAATACTTTTAATGGAACTCTAATAAACTTTCTTTCACATTTTTTAGTCTGGATATTTAATAGTCTACAACTTATTATTTATTTGGTCTGATGCTAGTACACCTATGAGGGGTTCAAATAATTTTTTATATCTCATAAGTTTCTTCACCAATAGTCTATTTATCTTCTAACATAACTCTGTTAAATTTGTGCTCTAAATATACTAATGATTGAAGGTTTATAAATACTTTTAACGACACTCCTAATAATCTTTATTGCGTGATTTTAACTAACGGTGTTTAATTTGTTACAACTTATAAGTTAATTGTATGATGCTACTACACCTATGAGAGGTTTACACGATTTGTTATATCTCGTAAGCGTTACCAATCGTTTGAAGTTTTATGTTGTAACAAAACTCGATGGAATTTGTAAACTAAATATATTAACGTTTGAGATTTTATAAATACTTTTAATAGTTCTTCTAATCAAATTTATAACATGATTTATTATTCTCGTTCAGTGATCTGTTACAACTTATAATTTATTTTGTATGATGCCGCTCCACTTATGAGAGGTTCACACGATTTCTTCTATCTCATACGTTTCTCTAATCGAGCTCCCCATTACGTGTAGTAAAACTCTGTTAAATTTTTTATCTAACTATACTAACGTTTGAAATTTTAGAAATACTTTTGGAACTTCTAATAAATGTTCTTGCATGATTTACTTGTCTCTGTATATTACATGCTACAACTTATAATTTATTTGATATGATGCTAATACAATAATGAAAGCTTCACAGAATTTGTTATATCTCGTAAGTTTCATGCATCGAACTCCGTTTATCTCGCATAGTGGTTATGATACTATTACAACAACAATATGTTATATCTCGTAAATTTATTGAATCAAAATTTGTTTATCTTGAAATAAAACTTTGTTAAATTAGTGTTGTAAATATACTAATGTTTGAAGTATTATAAATACTATTAACGACACTCCTAATTAACTTTATTGCATGATGTTTAGTCTCGGTATCTGATCTATTACAAATTGTATTTAATTTTGTATGATACTAGTACACATATGAGAGCATCTCATGATTTGTTATGTCTTGTAAGTTTGGTTCGATCGAACTTTATTTTATCTTATTATAAAACTCTGTTAAATTTGCACTATAAATATACTAATATTTGAAATTTTATTAATACTTTTAACGATACTACTAATAAATTTTATTGCGTGATGTTTCGTGTCAGTATTTGATCTATTACAACTTATAATTTAATTTGGATGATGCTACTACACGTATGAAAAGCTTACACGACTTTTTATACTTCGTAAGTTTCTTTAATCCGGCTCCGTTTATCGTGTAATAAAACTCTGTTAAATCAGTGCTCTAATTATGCTAACGTTTGAAGTTTTATAAATACTTTTAATGGAACTCTAATAAACTTTCTTTCACGTTTTTTAGTCTGGATATTTAATAGTCTACAACTTATTATTTATTTGGTCTGATGCTAGTACACCTATGAGGGGTTCAAATAATTTTTTATATCTCATAAGTTTCTTCACCAATAGTCTGTTTATCTTCTAACATAATTCTGTTAATTTTGTGCTCTAAATATACTAATGATTGAAGGTTTATAAATACTTTTAACAACACTCCTAATAATCTTTATTGCGTGATTTTAACTAACGGTGTTTAATTTGTTACAACTTATAAGTTAATTGTATGATGCTACTACACCTATGAGAGGTTTACACGATTTGTTATATCTCGTAAGCGTTACCAATCGTTTGAAGTTTTATGTTGTAACAAAACTCGATGGAATTTGTAAACTAAATATATTAACGTTTGAGATTTTATAAATACTTTTAATAGTTCTTCTAATCAAATTTATAACATGATTTATTATTCTCGTTCAGTGATCTGTTACAACTTATAATTTATTTTGTATGATGCCGCTCCACTTATGAGAGGTTCACACGATTTCTTCTATCTCATACGTTTCTCTAATCGAGCTCCCCATTACGTGTAGTAAAACTCTGTTAAATTTGTTATCTAACTATACTAACGTTTGAAGTTTTAGAAATACTTTTGGAACTTCTAATAAATGTTCTTGCATGATTTACTTGTCTCTGTATATTACATGCTACAACTTATAATTTATTTGATATGATGCTAATACAATAATGAAAGCTTCACGGAATTTGTTATATCTCGTAAGTTTCATGCATCGAACTCCGTTTATCTCGCATAGTGGTTATGATACTATTACAACAACAATATGTTATATCTCGTATATTTATTGAATCAAAATTTGTTTATCTTAAAATAAAACTTTGTTAAATTAGTGTTGTAAATATACTAATGTTTGAAGTATTATAAATACTATTAACGACACTCCTAATTACCTTTATTGCATGATGTTTAGTCTCGGTATCTGATCTATTACAAATTGTATTTAATTTTGTATGATACTAGTACACATATGAGAGCATCTCATGATTTGTTATGTCTTGTAAGTTTTGTTCGATCGAACTTTTTTTATCTTATAATAAAACTCTGTTAAATTTGCACTATAAATATACTAAAATTTGAAATTTTATAAATACTTTTAACGATACTACTAATAAATTTTATTGCGTGATGTTTCGTGTCAGTATTTGATCTATTACAACTTATAATTTAATTTGGATGATGCTACTACACGTATGAAAAGCTTACACGACTTTTTATACTTCGTAAGTTTCTTTAATCCGGCTCCGTTTATCGTGTAATAAAACTCTGTTAAATCAGTGCTCTAATTATGCTAACGTTTGAAGTTTTATAAATACTTTTAATGGAACTCTAATAAACTTTCTTGCACGTTTTTTAGTCTGGATATCTAATAGTCTACAACTTATTATTTATTTGGTCTGATGCTAGTACACCTATGAGGGGTTCAAATAATTTTTTATATCTCATAAGTTTCTTCACCAATAGTCTGTTTATCTTCTAACATAACTCTGTTAAATTTGTGCTCTAAATATACTAATGATTGAAGGTTTATAAATACTTTTAACGACACTCCTAACAATCTTTATTGCGTGATTTTAACTAACGGTGTTTAATTTGTTACAACTTATAAGTTAATTGTATGATGCTACTACACCTATGAGAGGTTTACACGATTTGTTATATCTCGTAAGCGTTACCAATCGTTTGAAGTTTTATGTTGTAACAAAACTCGATGGAATTTGTAAACTAAATATATTAACGTTTGAGATTTTATAAATACTTTTAATAGTTCTTCTAATCAAATTTATAACATGATTTATTATTCTCGTTCAGTGATCTGTTACAACTTATAATTTATTTTGTATGATGCCGCTCCACTTATGAGAGGTTCACACGATTTCTTCTATCTCATACGTTTCTCTAATCGAGCTCCCCATTACGTGTAGTAAAACTCTGTTAAATTTGTTATCTAACTATACTAGCGTTTGAAGTTTTAGAAATACTTTTGGAACTTCGAATAAATGTTCTTGCATGATTTACTTGTCTCTGTATATTACATGCTACAACTTATAATTTATTTGATATGATGCTAATACAATAATGAAAGCTTCACAGAATTTGTTATATCTCGTAAGTTTCATGCATCGAACTCCGTTTATCTCGCATAGTGGGTATGATACTATTACAACAACAATATGTTATATCTCGTAAATTTATTGAATCAAAATTTGTTTATCTTAAAATAAAACTTTGTTAAATTAGTGTTGTAAATATACTAATGTTTGAAGTATTATAAATACTATTAACGACACTCCTAATTAACTTTATTGCATGATGTTTAGTCTCGCTATCTGATCTATTACAAGTTATATTTAATTTTGTATGATACTAGTACACATATGAGAGCATCTCATGATTTGTTATGTCTTGTAAGTTTTGTTCGATCGAACCTTTTTTATCTTATAATAAAACTCTGTTAAATTTGCACTATAAATATACTAATATTTGAAATTTTATAAATACTTTTAATGATACTACTAATAAATTTTATTGTGTGATGTTTCGTGTCAGTATTTGATCTATTACAACTTATAATTTAATTTGGATGATGCTACTACACGTATGAAAAGCTTACACGACTTTTTATACTTCGTAAGTTTCTTTAATCCGGCTCCGTTTATCGTGTAATAAAACTCTGTTAAATCAGTGCTCTAATTATGCTAACGTTTGAAGTTTTATAAATACTTTTAATGGAACTCTAATAAACTTTCTTGCACGTTTTTTAGTCTGGATATTTAATAGTCTACAACTTATTATTTATTTGGTCTGATGCTAGTACACCTATGAGGGGTTCAAATAATTTTTTATATCTCATAAGTTTCTTCACCAATAGTCTGTTTATCTTCTAACATAACTCTGTTAAATTTGGGCTCTAAATATACTAATGATTGAAGGTATATAAATACTTTTAACGACACTCCTAATAATCTTTATTGCGTGATTTTAACTAACGGTGTTTAATTTGTTACAACTTATAAGTTAATTGTATGATGCTACTACACCTATGAGAGGTTTACACGATTTGTTATATCTCGTAAGCGTTACCAATCGTTTGAAGTTTTATGTTGTAACAAAACTCGATGGAATTTGTAAACTAAATATATTAACGTTTGAGATTTTATAAATACTTTTAATAGTTCTTCTAATCAAATTTATAACATGATTTATTATTCTCGTTCAGTGATCTGTTACAACTTATAATTTATTTTGTATGATGCCGCTCCACTTATGAGAGGTTCACACGATTTCTTCTATCTCATACGTTTCTCTAATCGAGCTCCCCATTACGTGTAGTAAAACTCTGTTAAATTTGTTATCTAACTATACCAGCGTTTGAAGTTTTAGAAATACTTTTGGAACTTCTAATAAATGTTCTTGCATGATTTACTTGTCTCTGTATATTACATGCTACAACTTATAATTTATTTGATATGATGCTAATACAATAATGAAAGCTTCACAGAATTTGTTATATCTCGTAAGTTTCATGCATCGAACTCCGTTTATCTCGCATAGTGGGTATGATACTATTACAACAACAATATGTTATATCTCGTAAATTTATTGAATAAAAATTTGTTTATCTTAAAATAAAACTTTGTTAAATTAGTGTTGTAAATATACTAATATTTGAAGTATTATAAATACTATTAACGACACTCCTAATTAACTTTATTGCATGATGTTTAGTCTCGGTATCTGATCTATTACAACTTATATTTAATTTTGTATGATACTAGTACACATATGAGAGCATCTCATGATTTGTTATGTCTTGTAAGTTTTGTTCGATCGAACCTTTTTTATCTTATAATAAAACTCTGTTAAATTTGCACTATAAATATACTAATATTTGAAATTTTATAAATACTTTTAATGATACTACTAATAAATTTTATTGTGTGATGTTTCGTGTCAGTATTTGGTCTATTACAACTTATAATTTAATTTGGATGATGCTACTACACGTATGAAAAGCTTACACGACTTTTTATACTTCGTAAGTTTCTTTAATCCGGCTACGTTTATCGTGTAATAAAACTCTGTTAACTCAGTGCTCTAATTATGCTAACGTTTGAAGTTTTATAAATACTTTTAATGGAACTCTAATAAACTTTCTTGCACGTTTTTTAGTCTGGATATTTAATAGTCTACAACTTATTATTTATTTGGTCTGATACTAGTTCACCTATGAGGGGTTCAAATAATTTTTTATATCTCATAAGTTTCTTCACCAATAGTCTGTTTATCTTCTAACATAACTCTGTTAAATTTGGGCTCTAAATATACTAATGATTGAAGGTTTATAAATACTTTTAACGACACTCCTAATAATCTTTATTGCGTGATTTTAACTAACGGTGTTTAATCTGTTACAACTTATAAGTTAATTGTATGATGCTACTACACCTATGAGAGGTTTACACGATTTGTTATATCTCGTAAGCGTTACCAATCGTTTGAAGTTTTATGTTGTAACAAAACTCGATGGAATTTGTAAACTAAATATATTAACGTTTGAGATTTTATAAATACTTTTAATAGTTCTTCTAATCAAATTTATAACATGATTTATTATTCTCGTTCAGTGATCTGTTACAACTTATAATTTATTTTGTATGATGTCGCTCCACTTATGAGAGGTTCACACGATTTCTTCTATCTCATACGTTTCTCTAATCGAGCTCCCCATTACGTGTAGTAAAACTCTGTTAAATTTGTTATCTAACTATACTAGCGTTTGAAGTTTTAGAAATACTTTTGGAACTTCGAATAAATGTTCTTGCATGATTTACTTGTCTCTGTATGTTACATGCTACAACTTATAATTTATTTGATATGATGCTAATACAATAATGAAAGCTTCACAGAATTTGTTATATCTCGTAAGTTTCATGCATCGAACTCCGTTTATCTCGCATAGTGGGTATGATACTATTACAACAACAATATGTTATATCTCGTAAATTTATTGAATAAAAATTTGTTTATCTTAAAATAAAACTTTGTTAAATTAGTGTTGTAAATATACTAATATTTGAAGTATTATAAATACTATTAACGACACTCCTAATTAACTTTATTGCATGATGTTTAGTCTCGGTATCTGATCTATTACAACTTATATTTAATTTTGTATGATACTAGTACACATATGAGAGCATCTCATGATTTGTTATGTCTTGTAATTTTTGTTCGATCGAACCTTTTTTATCTTATAATAAAACTCTGTTAAATTTGCACTATAAATATACTAATATTTGAAATTTTATAAATACTTTTAACGATACTACTAATAAATTTTATTGCGTGATGTTTCGTGTCAGTATTTGATCTATTACAACTTATAATTTAATTTGGATGATGCTACTACACGTATGAAAAGCTTACACGACTTTTTATACTTCGTAAGTTTCTTTAATCCGGCTCCGTTTATCGTGTAATAAAACTCTGTTAAATCAGTGCTCTAATTATGCTAACGTTTGAAGTTTTATAAATACTTTTAATGGAACTCTAATAAACTTTCTTGCACGTTTTTTAGTCTGGATATTTAATAGTCTACAACTTATTATTTATTTGGTCTGATGCTAGTACACCTATGAGGGGTTCAAATAATTTTTTATATCTCATAAGTGTCTTCACCAATAGTCTGTTTATCTTCTAACATAACTCTGTTAAATTTGGGCTCTAAATATACTAATGATTGAAGGTATATAAATACTTTTAACGACACTCCTAATAATCTTTATTGCGTGATTTTAACTAACGGTGTTTAATCTGTTACAACTTATAAGTTAATTGTATGATGCTACTACACATATGAGAGGTTTACACGATTTGTTATATCTCGTAAGCGTTACCAATCGTTTGAAGTTTTATGTTGTAACAAAACTCGATGGAATTTGTAAACTAAATATATTAACGTTTGAGATTTTATAAATACTTTTAATAGTTCTTCTAATCAAATTTATAACATGATTTATTATTCTCGTTCAGTGATCTGTTACAACTTATAATTTATTTTGTATGATGCCGCTCCACTTATGAGAGGTTCACACGATTTCTTCTATCTCATACGTTTCTCTAATCGAGCTCCCCATTACGTGTAGTAAAACTCTGTTAAATTTGTTATCTAACTATACTAGCGTTTGAAGTTTTAGAAATACTTTTGGAACTTCTAATAAATGTTCTTGCATGATTTACTTGTCTCTGTATATTACATGCTACAACTTATAATTTATTTGATATGATGCTAATACAATAATGAAAGCTTCACAGAATTTGTTATATCTCGTAAGTTTCATGCATCGAACTCTGTTTATCTCGCATAGTGGGTATGATACTATTACAACAACAATATGTTATATCTCGTAAATTTATTGAATCAAAATTTGTTTATATTAAAATAAAACTTTGTTAAATTAGTGTTGTAAATATACTAATGTTTGAAGTATTATAAATACTATTAACGACACTCCTAATTAACTTTATTGCATGATGTTTAGTCTCGGTATCTGATCTATTACAACTTATATTTAATTTTGTATGATACTAGTACACATATGAGAGCATCTCATGATTTGTTATGTCTTGTAAGTTTTGTTCGATCGAACCTTTTTTATCTTATAATAAAACTCTGTTAAATTTGCACTATAAATATACTAATATTTGAAATTTTATAAATACTTTTAATGATACTACTAATAAATTTTATTGTGTGATGTTTCGTGTCAGTATTTGATCTATTACAACTTGTAATTTAATTTGGATGATGCTACTACACGTATGAAAAGCTTACACGACTTTTTATACTTCGTAAGTTTCTTTAATCCGGCTCCGTTTATCGTGTAATAAAACTCTGTTAAATCAGTGCTCTAATTATGCTAACGTTTGAAGTTTTATAAATACTTTTAATGGAACTCTAATAAACTTTCTTGCACATTTTTTAGTCTGGATATTTAATAGTCTACAACTTATTATTTATTTGGTCTGATGCTAGTACACCTATGAGGGGTTCAAATAATTTTTTATATCTCATAAGTTTCTTCACCAATAGTCTGTTTATCTTCTAACATAACTCTGTTAAATTTGGGCTCTAAATATACTAATGATTGAAGGTTTATAAATACTTTTAACGACACTCCTAATAATCTTTATTGCGTGATTTTAACTAACGGTGTTTAATTTGTTACAACTTATAAGTTAATTGTATGATCCTACTACACCTATGAGAGGTTTACACGATTTGTTATATCTCGTAAGCGTTACCAATCGTTTGAAGTTTTATGTTGTAACAAAACTCGATGGAATTTGTAAACTAAATATATTAACGTTTGAGATTTTATAAATACTTTTAATAGTTCTTCTAATCAAATTTATAACATGATTTATTATTCTCATTCAGTGATCTGTTACAACTTATAATTTATTTTGTATGATGCCGCTCCACTTATGAGAGGTTCACACGATATCTTCTATCTCATACGTTTCTCTAATCGAGCTCTCCATTACGTGTAGTAAAACTCTGTTAAATTTGTTATCTAACTATACTAGCGTTTGAAGTTTTAGAAATACTTTTGGAACTTCTAATAAATGTTCTTGCATGATTTACTTGTCTCTGTATATTACATGCTACAACTTATAATTTATTTGATATGATGCTAATACAATAATGAAAGCTTCACAGAATTTGTTATATCTCGTAAGTTTCATGCATCGAACTCCGTTTATCTCGCATAGTGGGTATGATACTATTACAACAACAATATGTTATATCTCGTAAATTTATTGAATAAAAATTTGTTTATCTTAAAATAAAACTTTGTTAAATTAGTGTTGTAAATATACTAATATTTGAAGTATTATAAATACTATTAACGACACTCCTAATTAACTTTATTGCATGATGTTTAGTCTCGGTATCTGATCTATTACAACTTATATTTAATTTTGTATGATACTAGTACACATATGAGAGCATCTCATGATTTGTTATGTCTTGTAAGTTTTGTTCGATCGAACCTTTTTTATCTTATAATAAAACTCTGTTAAATTTGCACTATAAATATACTAATATTTGAAATTTTATAAATACTTTTAATGATACTACTAATAAATTTTATTGTATGATGTTTCGTGTCAGTATTTGATCTATTACAACTTATAATTTAATTTGGATGATGCTACTACACGTATGAAAAGCTTACACGACTTTTTATACTTCGTAAGTTTCTTTAATCCGGCTCCGTTTATCGTGTAATAAAACTCTGTTAAATCAGTGCTCTAATTATGCTAACGTTTGAAGTTTTATAAATACTTTTAATGGAACTCTAATAAACTTTCTTGCACGTTTTTTAGTCTGGATATTTAATAGTCTACAACTTATTATTTATTTGGTCTGATACTAGTTCACCTATGAGGGGTTCAAATAATTTTTTATATCTCATAAGTTTCTTCACCAATAGTCTGTTTATCTTCTAACATAACTCTGTTAAATTTGGGCTCTAAATATACTAATGATTGAAGGTTTATAAATACTTTTAACGACACTCCTAATAATCTTTATTGCGTGAGTTTAACTAACGGTGTTTAATCTGTTACAACTTATAAGTTAATTGTATGATGCTACTACACCTATGAGAGGTTTACACGATTTGTTATATCTCGTAAGCGTTACCAATCGTTTGAAGTTTTATGTTGTAACAAAACTCGATGGAATTTGTAAACTAAATATATTAACGTTTGAGATTTTATAAATACTTTTAATAGTTCTTCTAATCAAATTTATAACATGATTTATTATTCTCGTTCAGTGATCTGTTACAACTTATAATTTATTTTGTATGATGCCGCTCCACTTATGAGAGGTTCACACGATTTCTTCTATCTCATACGTTTCTCTAATCGAGCTCCCCATTACGTGTAGTAAAACTCTGTTAAATTTGTTATCTAACTATACTACCGTTTGAAGTTTTAGAAATACTTTTGGAACTTCTAATAAATGTTCTTGCATGATTTACTTGTCTCTGTATATTACATGCTACAACTTATAATTTATTTGATATGATGCTAATACAATAATGAAAGCTTCACAGAATTTGTTATATCTCGTAAGTTTCATGCATCGAACTCCGTTTATCTCGCATAGTGGGTATGATACTATTACAACAACAATATGTTATATCTCGTAAATTTATTGAATAAAAATTTGTTTATCTTAAAATAAAACTTTGTTAAATTAGTGTTGTAAATATACTAATGTTTGAAGTATTATAAATACTATTAACGACACTCCTAATTAACTTTATTGCATGATGATTAGTCTCGGTATCTGATCTATTACAACTTATATTTAATTTTGTATGATACTAGTACACATATGAGAGCATCTCATGATTTGTTATGTCTTGTAAGTTTTGTTCGATCGAACCTTTTTTATCTTATAATAAAACTCTGTTAAATTTGCACTATAAATATACTAATATTTGAAATTTTATAAATACTTTTAACGATACTACTAATAAATTTTATTGCGTGATGTTTCGTGTCAGTATTTGATCTATTACAACTTATAATTTAATTTGGATGATGCTACTACACGTATGAAAAGCTTACACGACTTTTTATACTTCGTAAGTTTCTTTAATCCGGCTCCGTTTATCGTGTAATAAAACTCTGTTAAATCAGTGCTCTAATTATGCTAACGTTTGAAGTTTTATAAATACTTTTAATGGAACTCTAATAAACTTTCTTGCACGTTTTTTAGTCTGGATATTTAATAGTCTACAACTTATTATTTATTTGGTCTGATACTAGTTCACCTATGAGGGGTTCAAATAATTTTTTATATCTCATAAGTTTCTTCACCAATAGTCTGTTTATCTTCTAACATAACTCTGTTAAATTTGGGCTCTAAATATACTAATGATTGAAGGTTTATAAATACTTTTAACGACACTCCTAATAATCTTTATTGCGTGAGTTTAACTAACGGTGTTTAATCTGTTACAACTTATAAGTTAATTGTATGATGCTACTACACCTATGAGAGGTTTACACGATTTGTTATATCTCGTAAGCGTTACCAATCGTTTGAAGTTTTATGTTGTAACAAAACTCGATGGAATTTGTAAACTAAATATATTAACGTTTGAGATTTTATAAATACTTTTAATAGTTCTTCTAATCAAATTTATAACATGATTTATTATTCTCGTTCAGTGATCTGTTACAACTTATAATTTATTTTGTATGATGCCGCTCCACTTATGAGAGGTTCACACGATTTCTTCTATCTCATACGTTTCTCTAATCGAGCTCCCCATTACGTGTAGTAAAACTCTGTTAAATTTGTTATCTAACTATACTAGCGTTTGAAGTTTTAGAAATACTTTTGGAACTTCGAATAAATGTTCTTGCATGATTTACTTGTCTCTGTATATTACATGCTACAACTTATAATTTATTTGATATGATGCTAATACAATAATGAAAGCTTCACAGAATTTGTTATATCTCGTAAGTTTCATGCATCGAACTCCGTTTATCTCGCATAGTGGGTATGATACTATTACAACAACAATATGTTATATCTCGTAAATTTATTGAAAAAAAATTTGTTTATCTTAAAATAAAACTTTGTTAAATCAGTGCTGTAAATATGCTAACGTTTGAAGTATTATAAATACTATTAACGACACTCCTAATTAACTTTATTGCATGATGTTTAGTCTCGGTATCTGATCTATTACAACTTATATTTAATTTTGTATGATACTAGTACACATATGAGAGCATCTCATGATTTGTTATGTCTTGTAAGTTTTGTTCGATCGAACCTTGTTTATCTTCTAACATAACTCTGTTAAATTTGGGCTCTAAATATACTAATGATTGAAGGTTTATAAATACTTTTAACGATACTACTAATAAATTTTATTGCGTGAGTTTAACTAACGGTGTTTAATCTGTTACAACTTATAAGTTAATTGTATGATGCTACTACACCTATGAGAGGTTTACACGATTTGTTATATCTCGTAAGCGTTACCAATCGTTTGAAGTTTTATGTTGTAACAAAACTCGATGGAATTTGTAAACTAAATATATTAACGTTTGAGATTTTATAAATACTTTTAATCGTTCTTCTAATCAAATTTATAACATGATTTATTATTCTCGTTCAGTGATCTGTTACAACTTATAATTTATTTTGTATGATGCCGCTCCACTTATGAGAGGTTCACACGATTTCTTCTATCTCATACGTTTCTCTAATCGAGCTCCCCATTACGTGTAGTAAAACTCTGTTAAATTTGTTATCTAACTATACTAGCGTTTGAAGTTTTAGAAATACTTTTGGAACTTCGAATAAATGTTCTTGCATGATTTACTTGTCTCTGTATATTACATGCTACAACTTATAATTTATTTGATATGATGCTAATACAATAATGAAAGCTTCACAGAATTTGTTATATCTCGTAAGTTTCATGCATCGAACTCCGTTTATCTCGCATAGTGGGTATGATACTATTACAACAACAATATGTTATATCTCGTAAATTTATTGAATAAAAATTTGTTTATCTTCAAATAAAACTTTGTTAAATTAGTGTTGTAAATATACTAATGTTTGAAGTATTATAAATACTATTAACGACACTCCTAATTAACTTTATTGCATGATGTTTAGTCTCGGTATCTGATCTATTACAACTTATATTTAATTTTGTATGATACTAGTACACATATGAGAGCATCTCATGATTTGTTATGTCTTGTAAGTTTTGTTCGATCGAACCTTTTTTATCTTATAATAAAACTCTGTTAAATTTGCACTATAAATATACTAATATTTGAAATTTTATAAATACTTTTAACGATACTACTAATAAATTTTATTGCGTGATGTTTCGTGTCAGTATTTGATCTATTACAACTTATAATTTAATTTGGATGATGCTACTACACGTATGAAAAGCTTACACGACTTTTTATACTTCGTAAGTTTCTTTAATCCGGCTTCGTTTATCGTGTAATAAAACTCTGTTAAATCAGTGCTCTAATTATGCTAACGTTTGAAGTTTTATAAATACTTTTAATGGAACTCTAATAAACTTTCTTGCACGTTTTTTAGTCTGGATATTTAATAGTCTACAACTTATTATTTATTTGGTCTGATGCTAGTACACCTATGAGGGGTTCAAATAATTTTTTATATCTCATAAGTTTCTTCACCAATAGTCTGTTTATCTTCTAACATAACTCTGTTAAATTTGGGCTCTAAATATACTAATGATTGAAGGTATATAAATACTTTTAACGACACTCCTAATAATCTTTATTGCGTGATTTTAACTAACGGTGTTTAATCTGTTACAACTTATAAGTTAATTGTATGATGCTACTACACCTACGAGAGGTTTACACGATTTGTTATATCTCGTAAGCGTTACCAATCGTTTGAAGTTTTATGTTGTAACAAAACTCGATGGAATTTGTAAACTAAATATATTAACGTTTGAGATTTTATAAATACTTTTAATAGTTCTTCTAATCAAATTTATAACATGATTTATTATTCTCGTTCAGTGATCTGTTACAACTTATAATTTATTTTGTATGATGCCGCTCCACTTATGAGAGGTTCACACGATTTCTTCTATCTCATACGTTTCTCTAATCGAGCTCCCCATTACGTGTAGTAAAACTCTGTTAAATTTGTTATCTAACTATACTAGCGTTTGAAGTTTTAGAAATACTTTTGGAACTTCGAATAAATGTTCTTGCATGATTTACTTGTCTCTGTATATTACATGCTACAACTTATAATTTATTTGATATGATGCTAATACAATAATGAAAGCTTCACAGAATTTGTTATATCTCGTAAGTTTCATGCATCGAACTCCGTTTATCTCGCATAGTGGGTATGATACTATTACAACAACAATATGTTATATCTCGTAAATTTATTGAATAAAAATTTGTTTATCTTAAAATAAAACTTTGTTAAATTAGTGTTGTAAATATACTAATGTTTGAAGTATTATAAATACTATTAACGACACTCCTAATTAACTTTATTGCATGATGTTTAGTCTCGGTATCTGATCTATTACAACTTATATTTAATTTTGTATGATACTAGTACACATATGAGAGCATCTCATGATTTGTTATGTCTTGTAAGTTTTGTTCGATCGAACCTTTTTTATCTTATAATAAAACTCTGTTAAATTTGCACTATAAATATACTAATATTTGAAATTTTATAAATACTTTTAACGATACTACTAATAAATTTTATTGCGTGATGTTTCGTGTCAGTATTTGATCTATTACAACTTATAATTTAATTTTGATGATGCTACTACACGTATGAAAAGCTTACACGACTTTTTATACTTCGTAAGTTTCTTTAATCCGGCTTCGTTTATCGTGTAATAAAACTCTGTTAAATCAGTGCTCTAATTATGCTAACGTTTGAAGTTTTATAAATACTTTTAATGGAACTCTAATAAACTTTCTTGCACGTTTTTTAGTCTGGATATTTAATAGTCTACAACTTATTATTTATTTGGTCTGATGCTAGTACACCTATGAGGGGTTCAAATAATTTTTTATATCTCATAAGTTTCTTCACCAATAGTCTGTTTATCTTCTAACATAACTCTGTTAAATTTGGGCTCTAAATATACTAATGATTGAAGGTATATAAATACTTTTAACGACACTCCTAATAATCTTTATTGCGTGATTTTAACTAACGGTGTTTAATTTGTTACAACTTATAAGTTAATTGTATGATGCTACTACACCTATGAGAGGTTTACACGATTTGTTATATCTCGTAAGCGTTACCAATCGTTTGAAGTTTTATGTTGTAACAAAACTCGATGGAATTTGTAAACTAAATATATTAACGTTTGAGATTTTATAAATACTTTTAATAGTTCTTCTAATCAAATTTATAACATGATTTATTATTCTCATTCAGTGATCTGTTACAACTTATAATTTATTTTGTATGATGCCGCTCCACTTATGAGAGGTTCACACGATATCTTCTATCTCATACGTTTCTCTAATCGAGCTCTCCATTACGTGTAGTAAAACTCTGTTAAATTTGTTATCTAACTATACTAGCGTTTGAAGTTTTAGAAATACTTTTGGAACTTCTAATAAATGTTCTTGCATGATTTACTTGTCTCTGTATATTACATGCTACAACTTATAATTTATTTGATATGATGCTAATACAATAATGAAAGCTTCACAGAATTTGTTATATCTCGTAAGTTTCATGCATCGAACTCCGTTTATCTCGCATAGTGGGTATGATACTATTACAACAACAATATGTTATATCTCGTAAATTTATTGAATAAAAATTTGTTTATCTTAAAATAAAACTTTGTTAAATTAGTGTTGTAAATATACTAATATTTGAAGTATTATAAATACTATTAACGACACTCCTAATTAACTTTATTGCATGATGTTTAGTCTCGGTATCTGATCTATTACAACTTATATTTAATTTTGTATGATACTAGTACACATATGAGAGCATCTCATGATTTGTTATGTCTTGTAAGTTTTGTTCGATCGAACCTTTTTTATCTTATAATAAAACTCTGTTAAATTTGCACTATAAATATACTAATATTTGAAATTTTATAAATACTTTTAATGATACTACTAATAAATTTTATTGTATGATGTTTCGTGTCAGTATTTGATCTATTACAACTTATAATTTAATTTGGATGATGCTACTACACGTATGAAAAGCTTACACGACTTTTTATACTTCGTAAGTTTCTTTAATCCGGCTCCGTTTATCGTGTAATAAAACTCTGTTAAATCAGTGCTCTAATTATGCTAACGTTTGAAGTTTTATAAATACTTTTAATGGAACTCTAATAAACTTTCTTGCACGTTTTTTAATCTGGATATTTAATAGTCTACAACTTATTATTTATTTGGTCTGATGCTAGTACACCTATGAGGGGTTCAAATAATTTTTTATATCTCATAAGTTTCTTCACCAATAGTCTGTTTATCTTCTAACATAACTCTGTTAAATTTGGGCTCTAAATATACTAATGATTGAAGGTTTATAAATACTTTTAACGACACTCCTAATAATCTTTATTGCGTGATTTTAACTAACGGTGTTTAATCTGTTACAAATTATAAGTTAATTGTATGATGCTACTACACCTATGAGAGGTTTACACGATTTGTTATATCTCGTAAGCGTTACCAATCGTTTTGAAGTTTTATGTTGTAACAAAACTCGATGGAATTTGTAAACTAAATATATTAACGTTTGAGATTTTATAAATACTTTTAATAGTTCTTCTAATCAAATTTATAACATGATTTATTATTCTCGTTCAGTGATCTGTTACAACTTATAATTTATTTTGTATGATGCCGCTCCACTTATGAGAGGTTCACACGATTTCTTCTATCTCATACGTTTCTCTAATCGAGCTCCCCATTACGTGTAGTAAAACTCTGTTAAATTTGTTATCTAACTATACTAGCGTTTGAAGTTTTAGAAATACTTTTGGAACTTCGAATAAATGTTCTTGCATGATTTACTTGTCTCTGTATATTACATGCTACAACTTATAATTTATTTGATATGATGCTAATACAATAATGAAAGCTTCACAGAATTTGTTATATCTCGTAAGTTTCATGCATCGAACTCCGTTTATCTCGCATAGTGGGTATGATACTATTACAACAACAATATGTTATATCTCGTAAATTTATTGAATAAAAATTTGTTTATCTTAAAATAAAACTTTGTTAAATTAGTGTTGTAAATATACTAATGTTTGAAGTATTATAAATACTATTAACGACACTCCTAATTAACTTTATTGCATGATGTTTAGTCTCGGTATCTGATCTATTACAACTTATATTTAATTTTGTATGATACTAGTACACATATGAGAGCATCTCATGATTTGTTATGTCTTGTAAGTTTTGTTCGATCGAACCTTTTTTATCTTATAATAAAACTCTGTTAAATTTGCACTATAAATATACTAATATTTGAAATTTTATAAATACTTTTAACGATACTACTAATAAATTTTATTGCGTGATGTTTCGTGTCAGTATTTGATCTATTACAACTTATAATTTAATTTGGATGATGCTACTACACGTATGAAAAGCTTACACGACTTTTTATACTTCGTAAGTTTCTTTAATCCGGCTCCGTTTATCGTGTAATAAAACTCTGTTAAATCAGTGCTCTAATTATGCTAACGTTTGAAGTTTTATAAATACTTTTAATGGAACTCTAATAAACTTTCTTGCACGTTTTTTAGTCTGGATATTTAATAGTCTACAACTTATTATTTATTTGGTCTGATACTAGTTCACCTATGAGGGGTTCAAATAATTTTTTATATCTCATAAGTTTCTTCACCAATAGTCTGTTTATCTTCTAACATAACTCTGTTAAATTTGGGCTCTAAATATACTAATGATTGAAGGTTTATAAATACTTTTAACGACACTCCTAATAATCTTTATTGCGTGAGTTTAACTAACGGTGTTTAATCTGTTACAACTTATAAGTTAATTGTATGATGCTACTACACCTATGAGAGGTTTACACGATTTGTTATATCTCGTAAGCGTTACCAATCGTTTGAAGTTTTATGTTGTAACAAAACTCGATGGAATTTGTAAACTAAATATATTAACGTTTGAGATTTTATAAATACTTTTAATAGTTCTTCTAATCAAATTTATAACATGATTTATTATTCTCGTTCAGTGATCTGTTACAACTTATAATTTATTTTGTATGATGCCGCTCCACTTATGAGAGGTTCACACGATTTCTTCTATGTCATACGTTTCTCTAATCGAGCTCCCCATTACGTGTAGTAAAACTCTGTTAAATTTGTTATCTAACTATACTAGCGTTTGAAGTTTTAGAAATACTTTTGGAACTTCGAATAAATGTTCTTGCATGATTTACTTGTCTCTGTATATTACATGCTACAACTTATAATTTATTTGATATGATGCTAATACAATAATGAAAGCTTCACAGAATTTGTTATATCTCGTAAGTTTCATGCATCGAACTCCGTTTATCTCGCATAGTGGGTATGATACTATTACAACAACAATATGTTATATCTCGTAAATTTATTGAATAAAAATTTGTTTATCTTAAAATAAAACTTTGTTAAATTAGTGTTGTAAATATACTAATATTTGAAGTATTATAAATACTATTAACGACACTCCTAATTAACTTTATTGCATGATGTTTAGTCTCGGTATCTGATCTATTACAACTTATATTTAATTTTGTATGATACTAGTACACATATGAGAGCATCTCATGATTTGTTATGTCTTGTAAGTTTTGTTCGATCGAACCTTTTTTATCTTATAATAAAACTCTGTTAAATTTGCACTATAAATATACTAATATTTGAAATTTTATAAATACTTTTAACGATACTACTAATAAATTTTATTGCGTGATGTTTCGTGTCAGTATTTGATCTATTACAACTTATAATTTAATTTGGATGATGCTACTACACGTATGAAAAGCTTACACGACTTTTTATACTTCGTAAGTTTCTTTAATCCGGCTCCGTTTATCGTGTAATAAAACTCTGTTAAATCAGTGCTCTAATTATGCTAACGTTTGAAGTTTTATAAATACTTTTAATGGAACTCTAATAAACTTTCTTGCACGTTTTTTAGTCTGGATATTTAATAGTCTACAACTTATTATTTATTTGGTCTGATACTAGTTCACCTATGAGGGGTTCAAATAATTTTTTATATCTCATAAGTTTCTTCACCAATAGTCTGTTTATCTTCTAACATAACTCTGTTAAATTTGGGCTCTAAATATACTAATGATTGAAGGTTTATAAATACTTTTAACGACACTCCTAATAATCTTTATTGCGTGAGTTTAACTAACGGTGTTTAATCTGTTACAACTTATAAGTTAATTGTATGATGCTACTACACCTATGAGAGGTTTACACGATTTGTTATATCTCGTAAGCGTTACCAATCGTTTGAAGTTTTATGTTGTAACAAAACTCGATGGAATTTGTAAACTAAATATATTAACGTTTGAGATTTTATAAATACTTTTAATAGTTCTTCTAATCAAATTTATAACATGATTTATTATTCTCGTTCAGTGATCTGTTACAACTTATAATTTATTTTGTATGATGCCGCTCCACTTATGAGAGGTTCACACGATTTCTTCTATGTCATACGTTTCTCTAATCGAGCTCCCCATTACGTGTAGTAAAACTCTGTTAAATTTGTTATCTAACTATACTAGCGTTTGAAGTTTTAGAAATACTTTTGGAACTTCGAATAAATGTTCTTGCATGATTTACTTGTCTCTGTATATTACATGCTACAACTTATAATTTATTTGATATGATGCTAATACAATAATGAAAGCTTCACAGAATTTGTTATATCTCGTAAGTTTCATGCATCGAACTCCGTTTATCTCGCATAGTGGGTATGATACTATTACAACAACAATATGTTATATCTCGTAAATTTATTGAATAAAAATTTGTTTATCTTAAAATAAAACTTTGTTAAATTAGTGTTGTAAATATACTAATATTTGAAGTATTATAAATACTATTAACGACACTCCTAATTAACTTTATTGCATGATGTTTAGTCTCGGTATCTGATCTATTACAACTTATATTTAATTTTGTATGATACTAGTACACATATGAGAGCATCTCATGATTTGTTATGTCTTGTAAGTTTTGTTCGATCGAACCTTTTTTATCTTATAATAAAACTCTGTTAAATTTGCACTATAAATATACTAATATTTGAAATTTTATAAATACTTTTAACGATACTACTAATAAATTTTATTGCGTGATGTTTCGTGTCAGTATTTGATCTATTACAACTTATAATTTAATTTGGATGATGCTACTACACGTATGAAAAGCTTACACGACTTTTTATACTTCGTAAGTTTCTTTAATCCGGCTCCGTTTATCGTGTAATAAAACTCTGTTAAATCAGTGCTCTAATTATGCTAACGTTTGAAGTTTTATAAATACTTTTAATGGAACTCTAATAAACTTTCTTGCACGTTTTTTAGTCTGGATATTTAATAGTCTACAACTTATTATTTATTTGGTCTGATGCTAGTACACCTATGAGGGGTTCAAATAATTTTTTATATCTCATAAGTTTCTTCACCAATAGTCTGTTTATCTTCTAACATAACTCTGTTAAATTTGGGCTCTAAATATACTAATGATTGAAGGTTTATAAATACTTTTAACGACACTCCTAATAATCTTTATTGCGTGATTTTAACTAACGGTGTTTAATCTGTTACAACTTATAAGTTAATTGTATGATGCTACTACACCTATGAGAGGTTTACACGATTTGTTATATCTCGTAAGCGTTACCAATCGTTTGAAGTTTTATGTTGTAACAAAACTCGATGGAATTTGTAAACTAAATATATTAACGTTTGAGATTTTATAAATACTTTTAATAGTTCTTCTAATCAAATTTATAACATGATTTATTATTCTCGTTCAGTGATCTGTTACAACTTATAATTTATTTTGTATGATGCCGCTCCACTTATGAGAGGTTCACACGATTTCTTCTATCTCATACGTTTCTCTAATCGAGCTCCCCATTACGTGTAGTAAAACTCTGTTAAATTTGTTATCTAACTATACTAGCGTTTGAAGTTTTAGAAATACTTTTGGAACTTCGAATAAATGTTCTTGCATGATTTACTTGTCTCTGTATATTACATGCTACAACTTATAATTTATTTGATATGATGCTAATACAATAATGAAAGCTTCACAGAATTTGTTATATCTCGTAAGTTTCATGCATCGAACTCCGTTTATCTCGCATAGTGGGTATGATACTATTACAACAACAATATGTTATATCTCGTAAATTTATTGAATAAAAATTTGTTTATCTTAAAATAAAACTTTGTTAAATTAGTGTTGTAAATATACTAATATTTGAAGTATTATAAATACTATTAACGACACTCCTAATTAACTTTATTGCATGATGTTTAGTCTCGGTATCTGATCTATTACAACTTATATTTAATTTTGTATGATACTAGTACACATATGAGAGCATCTCATGATTTGTTATGTCTTGTAAGTTTTGTTCGATCGAACCTTTTTTATCTTATAATAAAACTCTGTTAAATTTGCACTATAAATATACTAATATTTGAAATTTTATAAATACTTTTAACGATACTACTAATAAATTTTATTGCGTGATGTTTCGTGTCAGTATTTGATCTATTACAACTTATAATTTAATTTGGATGATGCTACTACACGTATGAAAAGCTTACACGACTTTTTATACTTCGTAAGTTTCTTTAATCCAGCTCCGTTTATCGTGTAATAAAACTCTGTTAAATCAGTGCTCTAATTATGCTAACGTTTGAAGTTTTATAAATACTTTTAATGGAACTCTAATAAACTTTCTTGCACGTTTTTTAGTCTGGATATTTAATAGTCTACAACTTATTATTTATTTGGTCTGATACTAGTTCACCTATGAGGGGTTCAAATAATTTTTTATATCTCATAAGTTTCTTCACCAATAGTCTGTTTATCTTCTAACATAACTCTGTTAAATTTGGGCTCTAAATATACTAATGATTGAAGGTTTATAAATACTTTTAACGACACTCCTAATAATCTTTATTGCGTGATTTTAACTAACGGTGTTTAATCTGTTACAACTTATAAGTTAATTGTATGATGCTACTACACCTATGAGAGGTTTACATGATTTGTTATATCTCGTAAGCGTTACCAATCGTTTGAAGTTTTATGTTGTAACAAAACTCGATGGAATTTGTAAACTAAATATATTAACGTTTGAGATTTTATAAATACTTTTAATAGTTCTTCTAATCAAATTTATAACATGATTTATTATTCTCGTTCAGTGATCTGTTACAACTTATAATTTATTTTGTATGATGCCGCTCCACTTATGAGAGGTTCACACGATTTCTTCTATCTCATACGTTTCTCTAATCGAGCTCCCCATTACGTGTAGTAAATCTCTGTTAAATTTGTTATCTAACTATACTAGCGTTTGAAGTTTTAGAAATACTTTTGGAACTTCGAATAAATGTTCTTGCATGATTTACTTGTCTCTGTATATTACATGCTACAACTTATAATTTATTTGATATGATGCTAATACAATAATGAAAGCTTCACAGAATTTGTTATATCTCGTAAGTTTCATGCATCGAACTCCGTTTATCTCGCATAGTGGGTATGATACTATTACAACAACAATATGTTATATCTCGTAAATTTATTGAATCAAAATTTGTTTATCTTAAAATAAAACTTTGTTAAATTAGTGTTGTAAATATACTAATATTTGAAGTATTATAAATACTATTAACGACACTCCTAATTAACTTTATTGCATGATGTTTAGTCTCGGTATCTGATCTATTACAACTTATATTTAATTTTGTATGATACTAGTACACATGTGAGAGCATCTCATGATTTGTTATGTCTTGTAAGTTTTGTTCGATCGAACCTTTTTTATCTTATAATAAAACTCTGTTAAATTTGCACTATAAATATACTAATATTTGAAATTTTATAAATACTTTTAACGATACTACTAATAAATTTTATTGCGTGATGTTTCGTGTCAGTATTTGATCTATTACAACTTATAATTTAATTTGGATGATGCTACTACACGTATGAAAAGCTTACACGACTTTTTATACTTCGTAAGTTTCTTTAATCCGGCTCCGTTTATCGTGTAATAAAACTCTGTTAAATCAGTGCTCTAATTATGCTAACGTTTGAAGTTTTATAAATACTTTTAATGGAACTCTAATAAACTTTCTTGCACGTTTTTTAGTCTGGATATTTAATAGTCTACAACTTATTATTTATTTGGTCTGATGCTAGTACACCTATGAGGGGTTCAAATAATTTTTTATATCTCATAAGTTTCTTCACCAATAGTCTGTTTATCTTCTAACATAACTCTGTTAAATTTGGGCTCTAAATATACTAATGATTGAAGGTTTATAAATACTTTTAACGACACTCCTAATAATCTTTATTGCGTGATTTTAACTAACGGTGTTTAATCTGTTACAACTTATAAGTTAATTGTATGATGCTACTACACCTATGAGAGGTTTACACGATTTGTTATATCTCGTAAGCGTTACCAATCGTTTGAAGTTTTATGTTGTAACAAAACTCGATGGAATTTGTAAACTAAATATATTAACGTTTGAGATTTTATAAATACTTTTAATAGTTCTTCTAATCAAATTTATAACATGATTTATTATTCTCGTTCAGTGATCTGTTACAACTTATAATTTATTTTGTATGATGCCGCTCCACTTATGAGAGGTTCACACGATTTCTTCTATCTCATACGTTTCTCTAATCGAGCTCCCCATTACGTGTAGTAAAACTCTGTTAAATTTGTTATCTAACTATACTAGCGTTTGAAGTTTTAGAAATACTTTTGGAACTTCGAATAAATGTTCTTGCATGATTTACTTGTCTCTGTATATTACATGCTACAACTTATAATTTATTTGATATGATGCTAATACAATAATGAAAGCTTCACAGAATTTGTTATATCTCGTAAGTTTCATGCATCGAACTCCGTTTATCTCGCATAGTGGGTATGATACTATTACAACAACAATATGTTATATCTCGTAAATTTATTGAATAAAAATTTGTTTATCTTAAAATAAAACTTTGTTAAATTAGTGTTGTAAATATACTAATATTTGAAGTATTATAAATACTATTAACGACACTCCTAATTAACTTTATTGCATGATGTTTAGTCTCGGTATCTGATCTATTACAACTTATATTTAATTTTGTATGATACTAGTACACATATGAGAGCATCTCATGATTTGTTATGTCTTGTAAGTTTTGTTCGATCGAACCTTTTTTATCTTATAATAAAACTCTGTTAAATTTGCACTATAAATATACTAATATTTGAAATTTTATAAATACTTTTAACGATACTACTAATAAATTTTATTGCGTGATGTTTCGTGTCAGTATTTGATCTATTACAACTTATAATTTAATTTGGATGATGCTACTACACGTATGAAAAGCTTACACGACTTTTTATACTTCGTAAGTTTCTTTAATCCAGCTCCGTTTATCGTGTAATAAAACTCTGTTAAATCAGTGCTCTAATTATGCTAACGTTTGAAGTTTTATAAATACTTTTAATGGAACTCTAATAAACTTTCTTGCACGTTTTTTAGTCTGGATATTTAATAGTCTACAACTTATTATTTATTTGGTCTGATACTAGTTCACCTATGAGGGGTTCAAATAATTTTTTATATCTCATAAGTTTCTTCACCAATAGTCTGTTTATCTTCTAACATAACTCTGTTAAATTTGGGCTCTAAATATACTAATGATTGAAGGTTTATAAATACTTTTAACGACACTCCTAATAATCTTTATTGCGTGATTTTAACTAACGGTGTTTAATCTGTTACAACTTATAAGTTAATTGTATGATGCTACTACACCTATGAGAGGTTTACACGATTTGTTATATCTCGTAAGCGTTACCAATCGTTTGAAGTTTTATGTTGTAACAAAACTCGATGGAATTTGTAAACTAAATATATTAACGTTTGAGATTTTATAAATACTTTTAATAGTTCTTCTAATCAAATTTATAACATGATTTATTATTCTCGTTCAGTGATCTGTTACAACTTATAATTTATTTTGTATGATGCCGCTCCACTTATGAGAGGTTCACACGATTTCTTCTATCTCATACGTTTCTCTAATCGAGCTCCCCATTACGTGTAGTAAATCTCTGTTAAATTTGTTATCTAACTATACTAGCGTTTGAAGTTTTAGAAATACTTTTGGAACTTCGAATAAATGTTCTTGCATGATTTACTTGTCTCTGTATATTACATGCTACAACTTATAATTTATTTGATATGATGCTAATACAATAATGAAAGCTTCACAGAATTTGTTATATCTCGTAAGTTTCATGCATCGAACTCCGTTTATCTCGCATAGTGGGTATGATACTATTACAACAACAATATGTTATATCTCGTAAATTTATTGAATCAAAATTTGTTTATCTTAAAATAAAACTTTGTTAAATTAGTGTTGTAAATATACTAATATTTGAAGTATTATAAATACTATTAACGACACTCCTAATTAACTTTATTGCATGATGTTTAGTCTCGGTATCTGATCTATTACAACTTATATTTAATTTTGTATGATACTAGTACACATGTGAGAGCATCTCATGATTTGTTATGTCTTGTAAGTTTTGTTCGATCGAACCTTTTTTATCTTATAATAAAACTCTGTTAAATTTGCACTATAAATATACTAATATTTGAAATTTTATAAATACTTTTAACGATACTACTAATAAATTTTATTGCGTGATGTTTCGTGTCAGTATTTGATCTATTACAACTTATAATTTAATTTGGATGATGCTACTACACGTATGAAAAGCTTACACGACTTTTTATACTTCGTAAGTTTCTTTAATCCGGCTCCGTTTATCGTGTAATAAAACTCTGTTAAATCAGTGCTCTAATTATGCTAACGTTTGAAGTTTTATAAATACTTTTAATGGAACTCTAATAAACTTTCTTGCACATTTTTTAGTCTGGATATTTAATAGTCTACAACTTATTATTTATTTGGTCTGATGCTAGTACACCTATGAGGGGTTCAAATAATTTTTTATATCTCATAAGTTTCTTCACCAATAGTCTGTTTATCTTCTAACATAACTCTGTTAAATTTGGGCTCTAAATATACTAATGATTGAAGGTTTATAAATACTTTTAACGACACTCCTAATAATCTTTATTGCGTGATTTTAACTAACGGTGTTTAATTTGTTACAACTTATAAGTTAATTGTATGATGCTACTACACCTATGAGAGGTTTACACGATTTGTTATATCTCGTAAGCGTTACCAATCGTTTGAAGTTTTATGTTGTAACAAAACTCGATGGAATTTGTAAACTAAATATATTAACGTTTGAGATTTTATAAATACTTTTAATAGTTCTTCTAATCAAATTTATAACATGATTTATTATTCTCGTTCAGTGATCTGTTACAACTTATAATTTATTTTGTATGATGCCGCTCCACTTATGAGAGGTTCACACGATTTCTTCTATCTCATACGTTTCTCTAATCGAGCTCCCCATTACATGTAGTAAAACTCTGTTAAATTTGTTATCTAACTATACTAGCGTTTGAAGTTTTAGAAATACTTTTGGAACTTCGAATAAATGTTCTTGCATGATTTACTTGTCTCTGTATGTTACATGCTACAACTTATAATTTATTTGATATGATGCTAATACAATAATGAAAGCTTCACAGAATTTGTTATATCTCGTAAGTTTCATGCATCGAACTCCGTTTATCTCGCATAGTGGGTATGATACTATTACAACAACAATATGTTATATCTCGTAAATTTATTGAATAAAAATTTGTTTATCTTAAAATAAAACTTTGTTAAATTAGTGTTGTAAATATACTAATATTTGAAGTATTATAAATACTATTAACGACACTCCTAATTAACTTTATTGCATGATGTTTAGTCTCGGTATCTGATCTATTACAACTTATATTTAATTTTGTATGATACTAGTACACATGTGAGAGCATCTCATGATTTGTTATGTCTTGTAAGTTTTGTTCGATCGAACCTTTTTTATCTTATAATAAAACTCTGTTAAATTTGCACTATAAATATACTAATATTTGAAATTTTATAAATACTTTTAACGATACTACTAATAAATTTTATTGCGTGATGTTTCGTGTCAGTATTTGATCTATTACAACTTATAATTTAATTTGGATGATGCTACTACACGTATGAAAAGCTTACACGACTTTTTATACTTCGTAAGTTTCTTTAATCCGGCTCCGTTTATCGTGTAATAAAACTCTGTTAAATCAGTGCTCTAATTATGCTAACGTTTGAAGTTTTATAAATACTTTTAATGGAACTCTAATAAACTTTCTTGCACATTTTTTAGTCTGGATATTTAATAGTCTACAACTTATTATTTATTTGGTCTGATGCTAGTACACCTATGAGGGGTTCAAATAATTTTTTATATCTCATAAGTTTCTTCACCAATAGTCTGTTTATCTTCTAACATAACTCTGTTAAATTTGGGCTTTAAATATACTAATGATTGAAGGTTTATAAATACTTTTAACGACACTCCTAATAATCTTTATTGCGTGATTTTAACTAACGGTGTTTAATTTGTTACAACTTATAAGTTAATTGTATGATGCTACTACACCTATGAGAGGTTTACACGATTTGTTATATCTCGTAAGCGTTACCAATCGTTTGAAGTTTTATGTTGTAACAAAACTCGATGGAATTTGTAAACTAAATATATTAACGTTTGAGATTTTATAAATACTTTTAATAGTTCTTCTAATCAAATTTATAACATGATTTATTATTCTCGTTCAGTGATCTGTTACAACTTATAATTTATTTTGTATGATGCCGCTCCACTTATGAGAGGTTCACACGATTTCTTCTATCTCATACGTTTCTCTAATCGAGCTCCCCATTACGTGTAGTAAAACTCTGTTAAATTTGTTATCTAACTATACTAGCGTTTGAAGTTTTAGAAATACTTTTGGAACTTCGAATAAATGTTCTTGCATGATTTACTTGTCTCTGTATATTACATGCTACAACTTATAATTTATTTGATATGATGCTAATACAATAATGAAAGCTTCACAGAATTTGTTATATCTCGTAAGTTTCATGCATCGAACTCCGTTTATCTCGCATAGTGGGTATGATACTATTACAACAACAATATGTTATATCTCGTAAATTTATTGAATAAAAATTTGTTTATCTTAAAATAAAACTTTGTTAAATTAGTGTTGTAAATATACTAATATTTGAAGTATTATAAATACTATTAACGACACTCCTAATTAACTTTATTGCATGATGTTTAGTCTCGGTATCTGATCTATTACAACTTATATTTAATTTTGTATGATACTAGTACACATGTGAGAGCATCTCATGATTTGTTATGTCTTGTAAGTTTTGTTCGATCGAACCTTTTTTATCTTATAATAAAACTCTGTTAAATTTGCACTATAAATATACTAATATTTGAAATTTTATAAATACTTTTAACGATACTACTAATAAATTTTATTGCGTGATGTTTCGTGTCAGTATTTGATCTATTACAACTTATAATTTAATTTGGATGATGCTACTACACGTATGAAAAGCTTACACGACTTTTTATACTTCGTAAGTTTCTTTAATCCGGCTCCGTTTATCGTGTAATAAAACTCTGTTAAATCAGTGCTCTAATTATGCTAACGTTTGAAGTTTTATAAATACTTTTAATGGAACTCTAATAAACTTTCTTGCACATTTTTTAGTCTGGATATTTAATAGTCTACAACTTATTATTTATTTGGTCTGATGCTAGTACACCTATGAGGGGTTCAAATAATTTTTTATATCTCATAAGTTTCTTCACCAATAGTCTGTTTATCTTCTAACATAACTCTGTTAAATTTGGGCTCTAAATATACTAATGATTGAAGGTTTATAAATACTTTTAACGACACTCCTAATAATCTTTATTGCGTGATTTTAACTAACGGTGTTTAATCTGTTACAACTTATAAGTTAATTGTATGATGCTACTACACCTATGAGAGGTTTACACGATTTGTTATATCTCGTAAGCGTTACCAATCGTTTGAAGTTTTATGTTGTAACAAAACTCGATGGAATTTGTAAACTAAATATATTAACGTTTGAGATTTTATAAATACTTTTAATAGTTCTTCTAATCAAATTTATAACATGATTTATTATTCTCGTTCAGTGATCTGTTACAACTTATAATTTATTTTGTATGATGCCGCTCCACTTATGAGAGGTTCACACGATTTCTTCTATCTCATACGTTTCTCTAATCGAGCTCCCCATTACGTGTAGTAAAACTCTGTTAAATTTGTTATCTAACTATACTAGCGTTTGAAGTTTTAGAAATACTTTTGGAACTTCGAATAAATGTTCTTGCATGATTTACTTGTCTCTGTATATTACATGCTACAACTTATAATTTATTTGATATGATGCTAATACAATAATGAAAGCTTCACAGAATTTGTTATATCTCGTAAGTTTCATGCATCGAACTCCGTTTATCTCGCATAGTGGGTATGATACTATTACAACAACAATATGTTATATCTCGTAAATTTATTGAATCAAAATTTGTTTATCTTAAAATAAAACTTTGTTAAATTAGTGTTGTAAATATACTAATATTTGAAGTATTATAAATACTATTAACGACACTCCTAATTAACTTTATTGCATGATGTTTAGTCTCGGTATCTGATCTATTACAACTTATATTTAATTTTGTATGATACTAGTACACATATGAGAGCATCTCATGATTTGTTATGTCTTGTAAGTTTTGTTCGATCGAACCTTTTTTATCTTATAATAAAACTCTGTTAAATTTGCACTATAAATATACTAATATTTGAAATTTTATAAATACTTTTAACGATACTACTAATAAATTTTATTGCGTGATGTTTCGTGTCAGTATTTGATCTATTACAACTTATAATTTAATTTGGATGATGCTACTACACGTATGAAAAGCTTACACGACTTTTTATACTTCGTAAGTTTCTTTAATCCGGCTCCGTTTATCGTGTAATAAAACTCTGTTAAATCAGTGCTCTAATTATGCTAACGTTTGAAGTTTTATAAATACTTTTAATGGAACTCTAATAAACTTTCTTGCACGTTTTTTAGTCTGGATATTTAATAGTCTACAACTTATTATTTATTTGGTCTGATGCTAGTACACCTATGAGGGGTTCAAATAATTTTTTATATCTCATAAGTTTCTTCACCAATAGTCTGTTTATCTTCTAACATAACTCTGTTAAATTTGGGCTCTAAATATACTAATGATTGAAGGTTTATAAATACTTTTAACGACACTCCTAATAATCTTTATTGCGTGATTTTAACTAACGGTGTTTAATCTGTTACAACTTATAAGTTAATTGTATGATGCTACTACACCTATGAGAGGTTTACACGATTTGTTATATCTCGTAAGCGTTACCAATCGTTTGAAGTTTTATGTTGTAACAAAACTCGATGGAATTTGTAAACTAAATATATTAACGTTTGAGATTTTATAAATACTTTTAATAGTTCTTCTAATCAAATTTATAACATGATTTATTATTCTCGTTCAGTGATCTGTTACAACTTATAATTTATTTTGTATGATGCCGCTCCACTTATGAGAGGTTCACACGATTTCTTCTATCTCATACGTTTCTCTAATCGAGCTCCCCATTACGTGTAGTAAAACTCTGTTAAATTTGTTATCTAACTATACTAGCGTTTGAAGTTTTAGAAATACTTTTGGAACTTCGAATAAATGTTCTTGCATGATTTACTTGTCTCTGTATATTACATGCTACAACTTATAATTTATTTGATATGATGCTAATACAATAATGAAAGCTTCACAGAATTTGTTATATCTCGTAAGTTTCATGCATCGAACTCCGTTTATCTCGCATAGTGGGTATGATACTATTACAACAACAATATGTTATATCTCGTAAATTTATTGAATCAAAATTTGTTTATCTTAAAATAAAACTTTGTTAAATTAGTGTTGTAAATATACTAATATTTGAAGTATTATAAATACTATTAACGACACTCCTAATTAACTTTATTGCATGATGTTTAGTCTCGGTATCTGATCTATTACAACTTATATTTAATTTTGTATGATACTAGTACACATATGAGAGCATCTCATGATTTGTTATGTCTTGTAAGTTTTGTTCGATCGAACCTTTTTTATCTTATAATAAAACTCTGTTAAATTTGCACTATAAATATACTAATATTTGAAATTTTATAAATACTTTTAACGATACTACTAATAAATTTTATTGCGTGATGTTTCGTGTCAGTATTTGATCTATTACAACTTATAATTTAATTTGGATGATGCTACTACACGTATGAAAAGCTTACACGACTTTTTATACTTCGTAAGTTTCTTTAATCCGGCTCCGTTTATCGTGTAATAAAACTCTGTTAAATCAGTGCTCTAATTATGCTAACGTTTGAAGTTTTATAAATACTTTTAATGGAACTCTAATAAACTTTCTTGCACGTTTTTTAGTCTGGATAATTAATAGTCTACAACTTATTATTTATTTGGTCTGATGCTAGTACACCTATGAGGGGTTCAAATAATTTTTTATATCTCATAAGTTTCTTCACCAATAGTCTGTTTATCTTCTAACATAACTCTGTTAAATTTGGGCTCTAAATATACTAATGATTGAAGGTTTATAAATACTTTTAACGACACTCCTAATAATCTTTATTGCGTGATTTTAACTAACGGTGTTTAATCTGTTACAACTTATAAGTTAATTGTCTGATGCTACTACACCTATGAGAGGTTTACACGATTTGTTATATCTCGTAAGCGTTACCAATCGTTTGAAGTTTTATGTTGTAACAAAACTCGATGGAATTTGTAAACTAAATATATTAACGTTTGAGATTTTATAAATACTTTTAATAGTTCTTCTAATCAAATTTATAACATGATTTATTATTCTCGTTCAGTGATCTGTTACAACTTATAATTTATTTTGTATGATGCCGCTCCACTTATGAGAGGTTCACACGATTTCTTCTATCTCATACGTTTCTCTAATCGAGCTCCCCATTACGTGTAGTAAAACTCTGTTAAATTTGTTATCTAACTATACTAGCGTTTGAAGTTTTAGAAATACTTTTGGAACTTCGAATAAATGTTCTTGCATGATTTACTTGTCTCTGTATATTACATGCTACAACTTATAATTTATTTGATATGATGCTAATACAATAATGAAAGCTTCACAGAATTTGTTATATCTCGTAAGTTTCATGCATCGAACTCCGTTTATCTCGCATAGTGGGTATGATACTATTACAACAACAATATGTTATATCTCGTAAATTTATTGAATCAAAATTTGTTTATCTTAAAATAAAACTTTGTTAAATTAGTGTTGTAAATATACTAATATTTGAAGTATTATAAATACTATTAACGACACTCCTAATTAACTTTATTGCATGATGTTTAGTCTCGGTATCTGATCTATTACAACTTATATTTAATTTTGTATGATACTAGTACACATATGAGAGCATCTCATGATTTGTTATGTCTTGTAAGTTTTGTTCGATCGAACCTTTTTTATCTTATAATAAAACTCTGTTAAATTTGCACTATAAATATACTAATATTTGAAATTTTATAAATACTTTTAACGATACTACTAATAAATTTTATTGCGTGATGTTTCGTGTCAGTATTTGATCTATTACAACTTATAATTTAATTTGGATGATGCTACTACACGTATGAAAAGCTTACACGACTTTTTATACTTCGTAAGTTTCTTTAATCCGGCTCCGTTTATCGTGTAATAAAACTCTGTTAAATCAGTGCTCTAATTATGCTAACGTTTGAAGTTTTATAAATACTTTTAATGGAACTCTAATAAACTTTCTTGCACGTTTTTTAGTCTGGATAATTAATAGTCTACAACTTATTATTTATTTGGTCTGATGCTAGTACACCTATGAGGGGTTCAAATAATTTTTTATATCTCATAAGTTTCTTCACCAATAGTCTGTTTATCTTCTAACATAACTCTGTTAAATTTGGGCTCTAAATATACTAATGATTGAAGGTTTATAAATACTTTTAACGACACTCCTAATAATCTTTATTGCGTGATTTTAACTAACGGTGTTTAATCTGTTACAACTTATAAGTTAATTGTCTGATGCTACTACACCTATGAGAGGTTTACACGATTTGTTATATCTCGTAAGCGTTACCAATCGTTTGAAGTTTTATGTTGTAACAAAACTCGATGGAATTTGTAAACTAAATATATTAACGTTTGAGATTTTATAAATACTTTTAATAGTTCTTCTAATCAAATTTATAACATGATTTATTATTCTCGTTCAGTGATCTGTTACAACTTATAATTTATTTTGTATGATGCCGCTCCACTTATGAGAGGTTCACACGATTTCTTCTATCTCATACGTTTCTCTAATCGAGCTCCCCATTACGTGTAGTAAAACTCTGTTAAATTTGTTATCTAACTATACTAGCGTTTGAAGTTTTAGAAATACTTTTGGAACTTCGAATAAATGTTCTTGCATGATTTACTTGTCTCTGTATATTACATGCTACAACTTATAATTTATTTGATATGATGCTAATACAATAATGAAAGCTTCACAGAATTTGTTATATCTCGTAAGTTTCATGCATCGAACTCCGTTTATCTCGCATAGTGGGTATGATACTATTACAACAACAATATGTTATATCTCGTAAATTTATTGAATCAAAATTTGTTTATCTTAAAATAAAACTTTGTTAAATTAGTGTTGTAAATATACTAATATTTGAAGTATTATAAATACTATTAACGACACTCCTAATTAACTTTATTGCATGATGTTTAGTCTCGGTATCTGATCTATTACAACTTATATTTAATTTTGTATGATACTAGTACACATATGAGAGCATCTCATGATTTGTTATGTCTTGTAAGTTTTGTTCGATCGAACCTTTTTTATCTTATAATAAAACTCTGTTAAATTTGCACTATAAATATACTAATATTTGAAATTTTATAAATACTTTTAACGATACTACTAATAAATTTTATTGCGTGATGTTTCGTGTCAGTATTTGATCTATTACAACTTATAATTTAATTTGGATGATGCTACTACACGTATGAAAAGCTTACACGACTTTTTATACTTCGTAAGTTTCTTTAATCCGGCTCCGTTTATCGTGTAATAAAACTCTGTTAAATCAGTGCTCTAATTATGCTAACGTTTGAAGTTTTATAAATACTTTTAATGGAACTCTAATAAACTTTCTTGCACGTTTTTTAGTCTGGATATTTAATAGTCTACAACTTATTATTTATTTGGTCTGATGCTAGTACACCTATGAGGGGTTCAAATAATTTTTTATATCTCATAAGTTTCTTCACCAATAGTCTGTTTATCTTCTAACATAACTCTGTTAAATTTGGGCTCTAAATATAGTAATGATTGAAGGTTTATAAATACTTTTAACGACACTCCTAATAATCTTTATTGCGTGATTTTAACTAACGGTGTTTAATCTGTTACAACTTATAAGTTAATTGTCTGATGCTACTACACCTATGAGAGGTTTACACGATTTGTTATATCTCGTAAGCGTTACCAATCGTTTGAAGTTTTATGTTGTAACAAAACTCGATGGAATTTGTAAACTAAATATATTAACGTTTGAGATTTTATAAATACTTTTAATAGTTCTTCTAATCAAATTTATAACATGATTTATTATTCTCGTTCAGTGATCTGTTACAACTTATAATTTATTTTGTATGATGCCGCTCCACTTATGAGAGGTTCACACGATTTCTTCTATCTCATACGTTTCTCTAATCGAGCTCCCCATTACGTGTAGTAAAACTCTGTTAAATTTGTTATCTAACTATACTAGCGTTTGAAGTTTTAGAAATACTTTTGGAACTTCGAATAAATGTTCTTGCATGATTTACTTGTCTCTGTATATTACATGCTACAACTTATAATTTATTTGATATGATGCTAATACAATAATGAAAGCTTCACAGAATTTGTTATATCTCGTAAGTTTCATGCATCGAACTCCGTTTATCTCGCATAGTGGGTATGATACTATTACAACAACAATATGTTATATCTCGTAAATTTATTGAATAAAAATTTGTTTATCTTAAAATAAAACTTTGTTAAATTAGTGTTGTAAATATCCTAATATTTGAAGTATTATAAATACTATTAACGACACTCCTAATTAACTTTATTGCATGATGTTTAGTCTCGGTATCTGATCTATTACAACTTATATTTAATTTTGTATGATACTAGTACACATATGAGAGCATCTCATGATTTGTTATGTCTTGTAAGTTTTGTTCGATCGAACCTTTTTTATCTTATAATAAAACTCTGTTAAATTTGCACTATAAATATACTAATATTTGAAATTTTATAAATACTTTTAACGATACTACTAATAAATTTTATTGCGTGATGTTTCGTGTCAGTATTTGATCTATTACAACTTATAATTTAATTTGGATGATGCTACTACACGTATGAAAAGCTTACACGACTTTTTATACTTCGTAAGTTTCTTTAATCCGGCTCCGTTTATCGTGTAATAAAACTCTGTTAAATCAGTGCTCTAATTATGCTAACGTTTGAAGTTTTATAAATACTTTTAATGGAACTCTAATAAACTTTCTTGCACGTTTTTTAGTCTGGATATTTAATAGTCTACAACTTATTATTTATTTGGTCTGATGCTAGTACACCTATGAGGGGTTCAAATAATTTTTTATATCTCATAAGTTTCTTCACCAATAGTCTGTTTATCTTCTAACATAACTCTGTTAAATTTGGGCTCTAAATATACTAATGATTGAAGGTTTATAAATACTTTTAACGACACTCCTAATAATCTTTATTGCGTGATTTTAACTAACGGTGTTTAATCTGTTACAACTTATAAGTTAATTGTATGATGCTACTACACCTATGAGAGGTTTACACGATTTGTTATATCTCGTAAGCGTTACCAATCGTTTGAAGTTTTATGTTGTAACAAAACTCGATGGAATTTGTAAACTAAATATATTAACGTTTGAGATTTTATAAATACTTTTAATAGTTCTTCTAATCAAATTTATAACATGATTTATTATTCTCGTTCAGTGATCTGTTACAACTTATAATTTATTTTGTATGATGCCGCTCCACTTATGAGAGGTTCACACGATTTCTTCTATCTCATACGTTTCTCTAATCGAGCTCCCCATTACGTGTAGTAAAACTCTGTTAAATTTGTTATCTAACTATACTAGCGTTTGAAGTTTTAGAAATACTTTTGGAACTTCGAATAAATGTTCTTGCATGATTTACTTGTCTCTGTATATTACATGCTACAACTTATAATTTATTTGATATGATGCTAATACAATAATGAAAGCTTCACAGAATTTGTTATATCTCGTAAGTTTCATGCATCGAACTCCGTTTATCTCGCATAGTGGGTATGATACTATTACAACAACAATATGTTATATCTCGTAAATTTATTGAATAAAAATTTGTTTATCTTAAAATAAAACTTTGTTAAATTAGTGTTGTAAATATACTAATATTTGAAGTATTATAAATACTATTAACGACACTCCTAATTAACTTTATTGCATGATGTTTAGTCTCGGTATCTGATCTATTACAACTTATATTTAATTTTGTATGATACTAGTACACATATGAGAGCATCTCATGATTTGTTATGTCTTGTAAGTTTTGTTCGATCGAACCTTTTTTATCTTATAATAAAACTCTGTTAAATTTGCACTATAAATATACTAATATTTGAAATTTTATAAATACTTTTAACGATACTACTAATAAATTTTATTGCGTGATGTTTCGTGTCAGTATTTGATCTATTACAACTTATAATTTAATTTGGATGATGCTACTACACGTATGAAAAGCTTACACGACTTTTTATACTTCGTAAGTTTCTTTAATCCGGCTCCGTTTATCGTGTAATAAAACTCTGTTAAATCAGTGCTCTAATTATGCTAACGTTTGAAGTTTTATAAATACTTTTAATGGAACTCTAATAAACTTTCTTGCACGTTTTTTAGTCTGGATATTTAATAGTCTACAACTTATTATTTATTTGGTCTGATGCTAGTACACCTATGAGGGGTTCAAATAATTTTTTATATCTCATAAGTTTCTTCACCAATAGTCTGTTTATCTTCTAACATAACTCTGTTAAATTTGGGCTCTAAATATACTAATGATTGAAGGTTTATAAATACTTTTAACGACACTCCTAATAATCTTTATTGCGTGATTTTAACTAACGGTGTTTAATCTGTTACAACTTATAAGTTAATTGTATGATGCTACTACACCTACGAGAGGTTTACACGATTTGTTATATCTCGTAAGCGTTACCAATCGTTTGAAGTTTTATGTTGTAACAAAACTCGATGGAATTTGTAAACTAAATATATTAACGTTTGAGATTTTATAAATACTTTTAATAGTTCTTCTAATCAAATTTATAACATGATTTATTATTCTCGTTCAGTGATCTGTTACAACTTATAATTTATTTTGTATGATGCCGCTCCACTTATGAGAGGTTCACACGATTTCTTCTATCTCATACGTTTCTCTAATCGAGCTCCCCATTACGTGTAGTAAAACTCTGTTAAATTTGTTATCTAACTATACTAGCGTTTGAAGTTTTAGAAATACTTTTGGAACTTCGAATAAATGTTCTTGCATGATTTACTTGTCTCTGTATATTACATGCTACAACTTATAATTTATTTGATATGATGCTAATACAATAATGAAAGCTTCACAGAATTTGTTATATCTCGTAAGTTTCATGCATCGAACTCCGTTTATCTCGCATAGTGGGTATGATACTATTACAACAACAATATGTTATATCTCGTAAATTTATTGAATAAAAATTTGTTTATCTTAAAATAAAACTTTGTTAAATTAGTGTTGTAAATATACTAATATTTGAAGTATTATAAATACTATTAACGACACTCCTAATTAACTTTATTGCATGATGTTTAGTCTCGGTATCTGATCTATTACAACTTATATTTAATTTTGTATGATACTAGTACACATATGAGAGCATCTCATGATTTGTTATGTCTTGTAAGTTTTGTTCGATCGAACCTTTTTTATCTTATAATAAAACTCTGTTAAATTTGCACTATAAATATACTAATATTTGAAATTTTATAAATACTTTTAACGATACTACTAATAAATTTTATTGCGTGATGTTTCGTGTCAGTATTTGATCTATTACAACTTATAATTTAATTTGGATGATGCTACTACACGTATGAAAAGCTTACACGACTTTTTATACTTCGTAAGTTTCTTTAATCCGGCTCCGTTTATCGTGTAATAAAACTCTGTTAAATCAGTGCTCTAATTATGCTAACGTTTGAAGTTTTATAAATACTTTTAATGGAACTCTAATAAACTTTCTTGCACGTTTTTTAGTCTGGATATTTAATAGTCTACAACTTATTATTTATTTGGTCTGATGCTAGTACACCTATGAGGGGTTCAAATAATTTTTTATATCTCATAAGTTTCTTCACCAATAGTCTGTTTATCTTCTAACATAACTCTGTTAAATTTGGGCTCTAAATATACTAATGATTGAAGGTTTATAAATACTTTTAACGACACTCCTAATAATCTTTATTGCGTGATTTTAACTAACGGTGTTTAATCTGTTACAACTTATAAGTTAATTGTATGATGCTACTACACCTACGAGAGGTTTACACGATTTGTTATATCTCGTAAGCGTTACCAATCGTTTGAAGTTTTATGTTGTAACAAAACTCGATGGAATTTGTAAACTAAATATATTAACGTTTGAGATTTTATAAATACTTTTAATAGTTCTTCTAATCAAATTTATAACATGATTTATTATTCTCGTTCAGTGATCTGTTACAACTTATAATTTATTTTGTATGATGCCGCTCCACTTATGAGAGGTTCACACGATTTCTTCTATCTCATACGTTTCTCTAATCGAGCTCCCCATTACGTGTAGTAAAACTCTGTTAAATTTGTTATCTAACTATACTAGCGTTTGAAGTTTTAGAAATACTTTTGGAACTTCGAATAAATGTTCTTGCATGATTTACTTGTCTCTGTATATTACATGCTACAACTTATAATTTATTTGATATGATGCTAATACAATAATGAAAGCTTCACAGAATTTGTTATATCTCGTAAGTTTCATGCATCGAACTCCGTTTATCTCGCATAGTGGGTATGATACTATTACAACAACAATATGTTATATCTCGTAAATTTATTGAATAAAAATTTGTTTATCTTAAAATAAAACTTTGTTAAATTAGTGTTGTAAATATACTAATATTTGAAGTATTATAAATACTATTAACGACACTCCTAATTAACTTTATTGCATGATGTTTAGTCTCGGTATCTGATCTATTACAACTTATATTTAATTTTGTATGATACTAGTACACATATGAGAGCATCTCATGATTTGTTATGTCTTGTAAGTTTTGTTCGATCGAACCTTTTTTATCTTATAATAAAACTCTGTTAAATTTGCACTATAAATATACTAATATTTGAAATTTTATAAATACTTTTAACGATACTACTAATAAATTTTATTGCGTGATGTTTCGTGTCAGTATTTGATCTATTACAACTTATAATTTAATTTGGATGATGCTACTACACGTATGAAAAGCTTACACGACTTTTTATACTTCGTAAGTTTCTTTAATCCGGCTCCGTTTATCGTGTAATAAAACTCTGTTAAATCAGTGCTCTAATTATGCTAACGTTTGAAGTTTTATAAATACTTTTAATGGAACTCTAATAAACTTTCTTGCACGTTTTTTAGTCTGGATATTTAATAGTCTACAACTTATTATTTATTTGGTCTGATGCTAGTACACCTATGAGGGGTTCAAATAATTTTTTATATCTCATAAGTTTCTTCACCAATAGTCTGTTTATCTTCTAACATAACTCTGTTAAATTTGGGCTCTAAATATACTAATGATTGAAGGTTTATAAATACTTTTAACGACACTCCTAATAATCTTTATTGCGTGATTTTAACTAACGGTGTTTAATCTGTTACAACTTATAAGTTAATTGTATGATGCTACTACACCTACGAGAGGTTTACACGATTTGTTATATCTCGTAAGCGTTACCAATCGTTTGAAGTTTTATGTTGTAACAAAACTCGATGGAATTTGTAAACTAAATATATTAACGTTTGAGATTTTATAAATACTTTTAATAGTTCTTCTAATCAAATTTATAACATGATTTATTATTCTCGTTCAGTGATCTGTTACAACTTATAATTTATTTTGTATGATGCCGCTCCACTTATGAGAGGTTCACACGATTTCTTCTATCTCATACGTTTCTCTAATCGAGCTCCCCATTACGTGTAGTAAAACTCTGTTAAATTTGTTATCTAACTATACTAGCGTTTGAAGTTTTAGAAATACTTTTGGAACTTCGAATAAATGTTCTTGCATGATTTACTTGTCTCTGTATATTACATGCTACAACTTATAATTTATTTGATATGATGCTAATACAATAATGAAAGCTTCACAGAATTTGTTATATCTCGTAAGTTTCATGCATCGAACTCCGTTTATCTCGCATAGTGGGTATGATACTATTACAACAACAATATGTTATATCTCGTAAATTTATTGAATCAAAATTTGTTTATCTTAAAATAAAACTTTGTTAAATTAGTGTTGTAAATATACTAATATTTGAAGTATTATAAATACTATTAACGACACTCCTAATTAACTTTATTGCATGATGTTTAGTCTCGGTATCTGATCTATTACAACTTATATTTAATTTTGTATGATACTAGTACACATATGAGAGCATCTCATGATTTGTTATGTCTTGTAAGTTTTGTTCGATCGAACCTTTTTTATCTTATAATAAAACTCTGTTAAATTTGCACTATAAATATACTAATATTTGAAATTTTATAAATACTTTTAACGATACTACTAATAAATTTTATTGCGTGATGTTTCGTGTCAGTATTTGATCTATTACAACTTATAATTTAATTTGGATGATGCTACTACACGTATGAAAAGCTTACACGACTTTTTATACTTCGTAAGTTTCTTTAATCCGGCTCCGTTTATCGTGTAATAAAACTCTGTTAAATCAGTGCTCTAATTATGCTAACGTTTGAAGTTTTATAAATACTTTTAATGGAACTCTAATAAACTTTCTTGCACGTTTTTTAGTCTGGATATTTAATAGTCTACAACTTATTATTTATTTGGTCTGATGCTAGTACACCTATGAGGGGTTCAAATAATTTTTTATATCTCATAAGTTTCTTCACCAATAGTCTGTTTATCTTCTAACATAACTCTGTTAAATTTGGGCTCTAAATATACTAATGATTAAAGGTTTATAAATACTTTTAACGACACTCCTAATAATCTTTATTGCGTGATTTTAACTAACGGTGTTTAATCTGTTACAACTTATAAGTTAATTGTATGATGCTACTACACCTATGAGACGTTTACACGATTTGTTATATCTCGTAAGCGTTACCAATCGTTTGAAGTTTTATGTTGTAACAAAACTCGATGGAATTTGTAAACTAAATATATTAACGTTTGAGATTTTATAAATACTTTTAATAGTTCTTCTAATCAAATTTATAACATGATTTATTATTCTCGTTCAGTGATCTGTTACAACTTATAATTTATTTTGTATGATGTCGCTCCACTTATGAGAGGTTCACACGATTTCTTCTATCTCATACGTTTCTCTAATCGAGCTCCCCATTACGTGTAGTAAAACTCTGTTAAATTTGTTATCTAACTATACTAGCGTTTGAAGTTTTAGAAATACTTTTGGAACTTCGAATAAATGTTCTTGCATGATTTACTTGTCTCTGTATATTACATGCTACAACTTATAATTTATTTGATATGATGCTAATACAATAATAAAAGCTTCACAGAATTTGTTATATCTCGTAAGTTTCATGCATCGAACTCCGTTTATCTCGCATAGTGGGTATGATACTATTACAACAACAATATGTTATATCTCGTAAATTTATTGAATCAAAATTTGTTTATCTTAAAATAAAACTTTGTTAAATTAGTGTTGTAAATATACTAATATTTGAAGTATTATAAATACTATTAACGACACTCCTAATTAACTTTATTGCATGATGTTTAGTCTCGGTATCTGATCTATTACAACTTATATTTAATTTTGTATGATACTAGTACACATATGAGAGCATCTCATGATTTGTTATGTCTTGTAAGTTTTGTTCGATCGAACCTTTTTTATCTTATAATAAAACTCTGTTAAATTTGCACTATAAATATACTAATATTTGAAATTTTATAAATACTTTTAACGATACTACTAATAAATTTTATTGCGTGATGTTTCGTGTCAGTATTTGATCTATTACAACTTATAATTTAATTTGGATGATGCTACTACACGTATGAAAAGCTTACACGACTTTTTATACTTCGTAAGTTTCTTTAATCCGGCTCCGTTTATCGTGTAATAAAACTCTGTTAAATCAGTGCTCTAATTATGCTAACGTTTGAAGTTTTATAAATACTTTTAATGGAACTCTAATAAACTTTCTTGCACGTTTTTTAGTCTGGATATTTAATAGTCTACAACTTATTATTTATTTGGTCTGATGCTAGTACACCTATGAGGGGTTCAAATAATTTTTTATATCTCATAAGTTTCTTCACCAATAGTCTGTTTATCTTCTAACATAACTCTGTTAAATTTGGGCTCTAAATATACTAATGATTGAAGGTTTATAAATACTTTTAACGACACTCCTAATAATCTTTATTGCGTGATTTTAACTAACGGTGTTTAATCTGTTACAACTTATAAGTTAATTGTATGATGCTACTACACCTATGAGAGGTTTACACGATTTGTTATATCTCGTAAGCGTTACCAATCGTTTGAAGTTTTATGTTGTAACAAAACTCGATGGAATTTGTAAACTAAATATATTAACGTTTGAGATTTTATAAATACTTTTAATAGTTCTTCTAATCAAATTTATAACATGATTTATTATTCTCGTTCAGTGATCTGTTACAACTTATAATTTATTTTGTATGATGTCGCTCCACTTATGAGAGGTTCACACGATTTCTTCTATCTCATACGTTTCTCTAATCGAGCTCCCCATTACGTGTAGTAAAACTCTGTTAAATTTGTTATCTAACTATACTAGCGTTTGAAGTTTTAGAAATACTTTTGGAACTTCGAATAAATGTTCTTGCATGATTTACTTGTCTCTGTATATTACATGCTACAACTTATAATTTATTTGATATGATGCTAATACAATAATGAAAGCTTCACAGAATTTGTTATATCTCGTAAGTTTCATGCATCGAACTCCGTTTATCTCGCATAGTGGGTATGATACTATTACAACAACAATATGTTATATCTCGTAAATTTATTGAATCAAAATTTGTTTATCTTAAAATAAAACTTTGTTAAATTAGTGTTGTAAATATACTAATATTTGAAGTATTATAAATACTATTAACGACACTCCTAATTAACTTTATTGCATGATGTTTAGTCTCGGTATCTGATCTATTACAACTTATATTTAATTTTGTATGATACTAGTACACATATGAGAGCATCTCATGATTTGTTATGTCTTGTAAGTTTTGTTCGATCGAACCTTTTTTATCTTATAATAAAACTCTGTTAAATTTGCACTATAAATATACTAATATTTGAAATTTTATAAATACTTTTAACGATACTACTAATAAATTTTATTGCGTGATGTTTCGTGTCAGTATTTGATCTATTACAACTTATAATTTAATTTGGATGATGCTACTACACGTATGAAAAGCTTACACGACTTTTTATACTTCGTAAGTTTCTTTAATCCGGCTCCGTTTATCGTGTAATAAAACTCTGTTAAATCAGTGCTCTAATTATGCTAACGTTTGAAGTTTTATAAATACTTTTAATGGAACTCTAATAAACTTTCTTGCACGTTTTTTAGTCTGGATATTTAATAGTCTACAACTTATTATTTATTTGGTATGATGCTAGTACACCTATGAGGGGTTCAAATAATTTTTTACAACTTATAAGTTAATTGTCTGATGCTACTACACCTATGAGACGTTTACACGATTTGTTATATCTCGTAAGCGTTACCAATCGTTTGAAGTTTTATGTTGTAACAAAACTCGATGGAATTTGTAAACTAAATATATTAACGTTTGAGATTTTATAAATACTTTTAATAGTTCTTCTAATCAAATTTATAACATGATTTATTATTCTCGTTCAGTGATCTGTTACAACTTATAATTTATTTTGTATGATGCCGCTCCACTTATGAGAGGTTCACACGATTTCTTCTATCTCATACGTTTCTCTAATCGAGCTCCCCATTACGTGTAGTAAAACTCTGTTAAATTTGTTATCTAACTATACTAGCGTTTGAAGTTTTAGAAATACTTTTGGAACTTCGAATAAATGTTCTTGCATGATTTACTTGTCTCTGTATATTACATGCTACAACTTATAATTTATTTGATATGATGCTAATACAATAATAAAAGCTTCACAGAATTTGTTATATCTCGTAAGTTTCATGCATCGAACTCCGTTTATCTCGCATAGTGGGTATGATACTATTACAACAACAATATGTTATATCTCGTAAATTTATTGAATCAAAATTTGTTTATCTTAAAATAAAACTTTGTTAAATTAGTGTTGTAAATATACTAATATTTGAAGTATTATAAATACTATTAACGACACTCCTAATTAACTTTATTGCATGATGTTTAGTCTCGGTATCTGATCTATTACAACTTATATTTAATTTTGTATGATACTAGTACACATATGAGAGCATCTCATGATTTGTTATGTCTTGTAAGTTTTGTTCGATCGAACCTTTTTTATCTTATAATAAAACTCTGTTAAATTTGCACTATAAATATACTAATATTTGAAATTTTATAAATACTTTTAACGATACTACTAATAAATTTTATTGCGTGATGTTTCGTGTCAGTATTTGATCTATTACAACTTATAATTTAATTTGGATGATGCTACTACACGTATGAAAAGCTTACACGACTTTTTATACTTCGTAAGTTTCTTTAATCCGGCTCCGTTTATCGTGTAATAAAACTCTGTTAAATCAGTGCTCTAATTATGCTAACGTTTGAAGTTTTATAAATACTTTTAATGGAACTCTAATAAACTTTCTTGCACGTTTTTTAGTCTGGATATTTAATAGTCTACAACTTATTATTTATTTGGTCTGATGCTAGTACACCTATGAGGGGTTCAAATAATTTTTTATATCTCATAAGTTTCTTCACCAATAGTCTGTTTATCTTCTAACATAACTCTGTTAAATTTGGGCTCTAAATATACTAATGATTGAAGGTTTATAAATACTTTTAACGACACTCCTAATAATCTTTATTGCGTGATTTTAACTAACGGTGTTTAATCTGTTACAACTTATAAGTTAATTGTATGATGCTACTACACCTATGAGAGGTTTACACGATTTGTTATATCTCGTAAGCGTTACCAATCGTTTGAAGTTTTATGTTGTAACAAAACTCGATGGAATTTGTAAACTAAATATATTAACGTTTGAGATTTTATAAATACTTTTAATAGTTCTTCTAATCAAATTTATAACATGATTTATTATTCTCGTTCAGTGATCTGTTACAACTTATAATTTATTTTGTATGATGCCGCTCCACTTATGAGAGGTTCACACGATTTCTTCTATCTCATACGTTTCTCTAATCGAGCTCCCCATTACGTGTAGTAAAACTCTGTTAAATTTGTTATCTAACTATACTAGCGTTTGAAGTTTTAGAAATACTTTTGGAACTTCGAATAAATGTTCTTGCATGATTTACTTGTCTCTGTATATTACATGCTACAACTTATAATTTATTTGATATGATGCTAATACAATAATGAAAGCTTCACAGAATTTGTTATATCTCGTAAGTTTCATGCATCGAACTCCGTTTATCTCGCATAGTGGGTATGATACTATTACAACAACAATATGTTATATCTCGTAAATTTATTGAATAAAAATTTGTTTATCTTAAAATAAAACTTTGTTAAATTAGTGTTGTAAATATACTAATATTTGAAGTATTATAAATACTATTAACGACACTCCTAATTAACTTTATTGCATGATGTTTAGTCTCGGTATCTGATCTATTACAACTTATATTTAATTTTGTATGATACTAGTACACATATGAGAGCATCTCATGATTTGTTATGTCTTGTAAGTTTTGTTCGATCGAACCTTTTTTATCTTATAATAAAACTCTGTTAAATTTGCACTATAAATATACTAATATTTGAAATTTTATAAATACTTTTAACGATACTACTAATAAATTTTATTGCGTGATGTTTCGTGTCAGTATTTGATCTATTACAACTTATAATTTAATTTGGATGATGCTACTACACGTATGAAAAGCTTACACGACTTTTTATACTTCGTAAGTTTCTTTAATCCGGCTCCGTTTATCGTGTAATAAAACTCTGTTAAATCAGTGCTCTAATTATGCTAACGTTTGAAGTTTTATAAATACTTTTAATGGAACTCTAATAAACTTTCTTGCACGTTTTTTAGTCTGGATATTTAATAGTCTACAACTTATTATTTATTTGGTATGATGCTAGTACACCTATGAGGGGTTCAAATAATTTTTTATATCTCATAAGTTTCTTCACCAATAGTCTGTTTATCTTCTAACATAACTCTGTTAAATTTGGGCTCTAAATATACTAATGATTGAAGGTTTATAAATACTTTTAACGACACTCCTAATAATCTTTATTGCGTGATTTTAACTAACGGTATTTAATCTGTTACAACTTATAAGTTAATTGTATGATGCTACTACACCTATGAGAGGTTTACACGATTTGTTATATCTCGTAAGCGTTACCAATCGTTTGAAGTTTTATGTTGTAACAAAACTCGATGGAATTTGTAAACTAAATATATTAACGTTTGAGATTTTATAAATACTTTTAATAGTTCTTCTAATCAAATTTATAACATGATTTATTATTCTCGTTCAGTGATCTGTTACAACTTATAATTTATTTTGTATGATGCCGCTCCACTTATGAGAGGTTCACACGATTTCTTCTATCTCATACGTTTCTCTAATCGAGCTCCCCATTACGTGTAGTAAATCTCTGTTAAATTTGTTATCTAACTATACTAGCGTTTGAAGTTTTAGAAATACTTTTGGAACTTCGAATAAATGTTCTTGCATGATTTACTTGTCTCTGTATATTACATGCTACAACTTATAATTTATTTGATATGATGCTAATACAATAATGAAAGCTTCACAGAATTTGTTATATCTCGTAAGTTTCATGCATCGAACTCCGTTTATCTCGCATAGTGGGTATGATACTATTACAACAACAATATGTTATATCTCGTAAATTTATTGAATAAAAATTTGTTTATCTTAAAATAAAACTTTGTTAAATTAGTGTTGTAAATATACTAATATTTGAAGTATTATAAATACTATTAACGACACTCCTAATTAACTTTATTGCATGATGTTTAGTCTCGGTATCTGATCTATTACAACTTATATTTAATTTTGTATGATACTAGTACACATATGAGAGCATCTCATGATTTGTTATGTCTTGTAAGTTTTGTTCGATCGAACCTTTTTTATCTTATAATAAAACTCTGTTAAATTTGCACTATAAATATACTAATATTTGAAATTTTATAAATACTTTTAACGATACTACTAATAAATTTTATTGCGTGATGTTTCGTGTCAGTATTTGATCTATTACAACTTATAATTTAATTTGGATGATGCTACTACACGTATGAAAAGCTTACACGACTTTTTATACTTCGTAAGTTTCTTTAATCCGGCTCCGTTTATCGTGTAATAAAACTCTGTTAAATCAGTGCTCTAATTATGCTAACGTTTGAAGTTTTATAAATACTTTTAATGGAACTCTAATAAACTTTCTTGCACGTTTATTAGTCTGGATATTTAATAGTCTACAACTTATTATTTATTTGGTCTGATGCTAGTACACCTATGAGGGGTTCAAATAATTTTGTATATCTCATAAGTTTCTTCACCAATAGTCTGTTTATCTTCTAACATAACTCTGTTAAATTTGGGCTCTAAATATACTAATGATTGAAGGTTTATAAATACTTTTAACGACACTCCTAATAATCTTTATTGCGTGATTTTAACTAACGGTGTTTAATCTGTTACAACTTATAAGTTAATTGTATGATGCTACTACACCTACGAGAGGTTTACACGATTTGTTATATCTCGTAAGCGTTACCAATCGTTTGAAGTTTTATGTTGTAACAAAACTCGATGGAATTTGTAAACTAAATATATTAACGTTTGAGATTTTATAAATACTTTTAATAGTTCTTCTAATCAAATTTATAACATGATTTATTATTCTCGTTCAGTGATCTGTTACAACTTATAATTTATTTTGTATGATGCCGCTCCACTTATGAGAGGTTCACACGATTTCTTCTATCTCATACGTTTCTCTAATCGAGCTCCCCATTACGTGTAGTAAAACTCTGTTAAATTTGTTATCTAACTATACTAGCGTTTGAAGTTTTAGAAATACTTTTGGAACTTCGAATAAATGTTCTTGCATGATTTACTTGTCTCTGTATATTACATGCTACAACTTATAATTTATTTGATATGATGCTAATACAATAATGAAAGCTTCACAGAATTTGTTATATCTCGTAAGTTTCATGCATCGAACTCCGTTTATCTCGCATAGTGGGTATGATACTATTACAACAACAATATGTTATATCTCGTAAATTTATTGAATAAAAATTTGTTTATCTTAAAATAAAACTTTGTTAAATTAGTGTTGTAAATATACTAATATTTGAAGTATTATAAATACTATTAACGACACTCCTAATTAACTTTATTGCATGATGTTTAGTCTCGGTATCTGATCTATTACAACTTATATTTAATTTTGTATGATACTAGTACACATATGAGAGCATCTCATGATTTGTTATGTCTTGTAAGTTTTGTTCGATCGAACCTTTTTTATCTTATAATAAAACTCTGTTAAATTTGCACTATAAATATACTAATATTTGAAATTTTATAAATACTTTTAACGATACTACTAATAAATTTTATTGCGTGATGTTTCGTGTCAGTATTTGATCTATTACAACTTATAATTTAATTTGGATGATGCTACTACACGTATGAAAAGCTTACACGACTTTTTATACTTCGTAAGTTTCTTTAATCCGGCTCCGTTTATCGTGTAATAAAACTCTGTTAAATCAGTGCTCTAATTATGCTAACGTTTGAAATTTTATAAATACTTTTAATGGAACTCTAATAAACTTTCTTGCACGTTTATTAGTCTGGATATTTAATAGTCTACAACTTATTATTTATTTGGTCTGATGCTAGTACACCTATGAGGGTTCAAATAATTTTGTATATCTCATAAGTTTCTTCACCAATAGTCTGTTTATCTTCTAACATAACTCTGTTAAATTTGGGCTCTAAATATACTAATGATTGAAGGTTTATAAATACTTTTAACGACACTCCTAATAATCTTTATTGCGTGATTTTAACTAACGGTGTTTAATCTGTTACAACTTATAAGTTAATTGTATGATGCTACTACACCTACGAGAGGTTTACACGATTTGTTATATCTCGTAAGCGTTACCAATCGTTTGAAGTTTTATGTTGTAACAAAACTCGATGGAATTTGTAAACTAAATATATTAACGTTTGAGATTTTATAAATACTTTTAATAGTTCTTCTAATCAAATTTATAACATGATTTATTATTCTCGTTCAGTGATCTGTTACAACTTATAATTTATTTTGTATGATGCCGCTCCACTTATGAGAGGTTCACACGATTTCTTCTATCTCATACGTTTCTCTAATCGAGCTCCCCATTACGTGTAGTAAAACTCTGTTAAATTTGTTATCTAACTATACTAGCGTTTGAAGTTTTAGAAATACTTTTGGAACTTCGAATAAATGTTCTTGCATGATTTACTTGTCTCTGTATATTACATGCTACAACTTATAATTTATTTGATATGATGCTAATACAATAATGAAAGCTTCACATAATTTGTTATATCTCGTAAGTTTCATGCATCGAACTCCGTTTATCTCGCATAGTGGGTATGATACTATTACAACAACAATATGTTATATCTCGTAAATTTATTGAATCAAAATTTGTTTATCTTAAAATAAAACTTTGTTAAATTAGTGTTGTAAATATACTAATATTTGAAGTATTATAAATACTATTAACGACACTCCTAATTAACTTTATTGCATGATGTTTAGTCTCGGTATCTGATCTATTACAACTTATATTTAATTTTGTATGATACTAGTACACATATGAGAGCATCTCATGATTTGTTATGTCTTGTAAGTTTTGTTCGATCGAACCTTTTTTATCTTATAATAAAACTCTGTTAAATTTGCACTATAAATATACTAATATTTGAAATTTTATAAATACTTTTAACGATACTACTAATAAATTTTATTGCGTGATGTTTCGTGTCAGTATTTGATCTATTACAACTTATAATTTAATTTGGATGATGCTACTACACGTATGAAAAGCTTACACGACTTTTTATACTTCGTAAGTTTCTTTAATCCGGCTCCGTTTATCGTGTAATAAAACTCTGTTAAATCAGTGCTCTAATTATGCTAACGTTTGAAGTTTTATAAATACTTTTAATGGAACTCTAATAAACTTTCTTGCACGTTTTTTAGTCTGGATATTTAATAGTCTACAACTTATTATTTATTTGGTCTGATGCTAGTACACCTATGAGGGGTTCAAATAATTTTTTATATCTCATAAGTTTCTTCACCAATAGTCTGTTTATCTTCTAACATAACTCTGTTAAATTTGGGCTCTAAATATACTAATGATTGAAGGTTTATAAATACTTTTAACGACACTCCTAATAATCTTTATTGCGTGATTTTAACTAACGGTGTTTAATCTGTTACAACTTATAAGTTAATTGTATGATGCTACTACACCTACGAGAGGTTTACACGATTTGTTATATCTCGTAAGCGTTACCAATCGTTTGAAGTTTTATGTTGTAACAAAACTCGATGGAATTTGTAAACTAAATATATTAACGTTTGAGATTTTATAAATACTTTTAATAGTTCTTCTAATCAAATTTATAACATGATTTATTATTCTCGTTCAGTGATCTGTTACAACTTATAATTTATTTTGTATGATGCCGCTCCACTTATGAGAGGTTCACACGATTTCTTCTATCTCATACGTTTCTCTAATCGAGCTCCCCATTACGTGTAGTAAAACTCTGTTAAATTTGTTATCTAACTATACTAGCGTTTGAAGTTTTAGAAATACTTTTGGAACTTCGAATAAATGTTCTTGCATGATTTACTTGTCTCTGTATATTACATGCTACAACTTATAATTTATTTGATATGATGCTAATACAATAATGAAAGCTTCACAGAATTTGTTATATCTCGTAAGTTTCATGCATCGAACTCCGTTTATCTCGCATAGTTGGTATGATACTATTACAACAACAATATGTTATATCTCGTAAATTTATTGAATCAAAATTGGTTTATCTTAAAATAAAACTTTGTTAAATTAGTGTTGTAAATATACTAATGTTTGAAGTATTATAAATACTATTAACGACACTCCTAATTAACTTTATTGCATGATGTTTAGTCTCGGTATCTGATCTATTACAACTTATATTTAATTTTGTATGATACTAGTACACATATGAGAGCATCTCATGATTTGTTATGTCTTGTAAGTTTTGTTCGATCGAACCTTTTTTATCTTATAATAAAACTCTGTTAAATTTGCACTATAAATATACTAATATTTGAAATTTTATAAATACTTTTAATGATACTACTAATAAATTTTATTGTGTGATGTTTCGTGTCAGTATTTGATCTATTACAACTTATAATTTAATTTGGAAGATGCTACTACACGTATGAAAAGCTTACACGACTTTTTATACTTCGTAAGTTTCTTTAATCCGGCTCCGTTTATCGTGTAATAAAACTCTGTTAAATCAGTGCTCTAATTATGCTAACGTTTGAAGTTTTATAAATACTTTTAATGGAACTCTATTAAACTTTCTTGCACGTTTTTTAGTCTGGATATTTAATAGTCTACAACTTATTATTTATTTGGTCTGATGCTAGTACACCTATGAGGGGTTCAAATAATTTTTTATATCTCATAAGTTTCTTCACCAATAGTCTGTTTATCTTCTAACATAACTCTGTTAAATTTGGGCTCTAAATATACTAATGATTGAAGGTTTATAAATACTTTTAACGACACTCCTAATAATCTTTATTGCGTGATTTTAACTAACGGTGTTTAATCTGTTACAACTTATAAGTTAATTGTATGATGCTACTACACCTATGAGAGGTTTACACGATTTGTTATATCTCGTAAGCGTTACCAATCGTTTGAAGTTTTATGTTGTAACAAAACTCGATGGAATTTGTAAACTAAATATATTAACGTTTGAGATTTTATAAATACTTTTAATAGTTCTTCTAATCAAATTTATAACATGATTTATTATTCTCGTTCAGTGATCTGTTACAACTTATAATTTATTTTGTATGATGCCGCTCCACTTATGAGAGGTTCACACGATTTCTTCTATCTCATACGTTTCTCTAATCGAGCTCCCCATTACGTGTAGTAAAACTCTGTTAAATTTGTTATCTAACTATACTAGCGTTTGAAGTTTTAGAAATACTTTTGGAACTTCGAATAAATGTTCTTGCATGATTTACTTGTCTCTGTATATTACATGCTACAACTTATAATTTATTTGATATGATGCTAATACAATAATGAAAGCTTCACAGAATTTGTTATATCTCGTAAGTTTCATGCATCGAACTCCGTTTATCTCGCATAGTGGGTATGATACTATTACAACAACAATATGTTATATCTCGTAAATTTATTGAATAAAAATTTGTTTATCTTAAAATAAAACTTTGTTAAATTAGTGTTGTAAATATACTAATGTTTGAAGTATTATAAATACTATTAACGACACTCCTAATTAACTTTATTGCATGATGTTTAGTCTCGGTATCTGATCTATTACAACTTATATTTAATTTTGTATGATACTAGTACACATATGAGAGCATCTCATGATTTGTTATGTCTTGTAAGTTTTGTTCGATCGAACCTTTTTTATCTTATAATAAAACTCTGTTAAATTTGCACTATAAATATACTAATATTTGAAATTTTATAAATACTTTTAACGATACTACTAATAAATTTTATTGCGTGATGTTTCGTGTCAGTATTTGATCTATTACAACTTATAATTTAATTTGGATGATGCTACTACACGTATGAAAAGCTTACACGACTTTTTATACTTCGTAAGTTTCTTTAATCCGGCTCCGTTTATCGTGTAATAAAACTCTGTTAAATCAGTGCTCTAATTATGCTAACGTTTGAAGTTTTATAAATACTTTTAATGGAACTCTAATAAACTTTCTTGCACGTTTTTTAGTCTGGATATTTAATAGTCTACAACTTATTATTTATTTGGTCTGATGCTAGTACACCTATGAGGGGTTCAAATAATTTTTTATATCTCATAAGTTTCTTCACCAATAGTCTGTTTATCTTCTAACATAACTCTGTTAAATTTGGGCTCTAAATATACTAATGATTGAAGGTTTATAAATACTTTTAACGACACTCCTAATAATCTTTATTGCGTGATTTTAACTAACGGTGTTTAATCTGTTACAACTTATAAGTTAATTGTATGATGCTACTACACCTATGAGAGGTTTACACGATTTGTTATATCTCGTAAGCGTTACCAATCGTTTGAAGTTTTATGTTGTAACAAAACTCGATGGAATTTGTAAACTAAATATATTAACGTTTGAGATTTTATAAATACTTTTAATAGTTCTTCTAATCAAATTTATAACATGATTTATTATTCTCGTTCAGTGATCTGTTACAACTTATAATTTATTTTGTATGATGCCGCTCCACTTATGAGAGGTTCACACGATTTCTTCTATCTCATACGTTTCTCTAATCGAGCTCCCCATTACGTGTAGTAAAACTCTGTTAAATTTGTTATCTAACTATACTAGCGTTTGAAGTTTTAGAAATACTTTTGGAACTTCGAATAAATGTTCTTGCATGATTTACTTGTCTCTGTATATTACATGCTACAACTTATAATTTATTTGATATGATGCTAATACAATAATGAAAGCTTCACAGAATTTGTTATATCTCGTAAGTTTCATGCATCGAACTCCGTTTATCTCGCATAGTGGGTATGATACTATTACAACAACAATATGTTATATCTCGTAAATTTATTGAATCAAAATTTGTTTATCTTAAAATAAAACTTTGTTAAATTAGTGTTGTAAATATACTAATGTTTGAAGTATTATAAATACTATTAACGACACTCCTAATTAACTTTATTGCATGATGTTTAGTCTCGGTATCTGATCTATTACAACTTATATTTAATTTTGTATGATACTAGTACACATATGAGAGCATCTCGTGATTTGTTATGTCTTGTAAGTTTTGTTCGATCGAACCTTTTTTATCTTATAATAAAACTCTGTTAAATTTGCACTATAAATATACTAATATTTGAAATTTTATAAATACTTTTAACGATACTACTAATAAATTTTATTGCGTGATGTTTCGTGTTAGTATTTGATCTATTACAACTTATAATTTAATTTGGATGATGCTACTACACGTATGAAAAGCTTACACGACTTTTTATACTTTGTAAGTTTCTTTAATCCGGCTCCGTTTATCGTGTAATAAAACTCTGTTAAATCAGTGCTCTAATTATGCTAACGTTTGAAGTTTTATAAATACTTTTAATGGAACTCTAATAAACTTTCTTGCACGTTTTTTTGTCTGGATATTTAATAGTCTACAACTTATTATTTATTTGGTCTGATACTAGTTCACCTATGAGGGGTTCAAATAATTTTTTATATCTCATAAGTTTCTTCACCAATAGTCTGTTTATCTTCTAACATAACTCTGTTAAATTTGGGCTCTAAATATACTAATGATTGAAGGTTTATAAATACTTTTAACGACACTCCTAATAATCTTTATTGCGTGATTTTAACTAACGGTGTTTAATCTGTTACAACTTATAAGTTAATTGTATGATGCTACTACACCTATGAGAGGTTTACACGATTTGTTATATCTCGTAAGCGTTACCAATCGTTTGAAGTTTTATGTTGTAACAAAACTCGATGGAATTTGTAAACTAAATATATTAACGTTTGAGATTTTATAAATACTTTTAATAGTTCTTCTAATCAAATTTATAACATGATTTATTATTCTCGTTCAGTGATCTGTTACAACTTATAATTTATTTTGTATGATGCCGCTCCACTTATGAGAGGTTCACACGATTTCTTCTATCTCATACGTTTCTCTAATCGAGCTCCCCATTACGTGTAGTAAAACTCTGTTAAATTTGTTATCTAACTATACTAGCGTTTGAAGTTTTAGAAATACTTTTGGAACTTCGAATAAATGTTCTTGCATGATTTACTTGTCTCTGTATATTACATGCTACAACTTATAATTTATTTGATATGATGCTAATACAATAATGAAAGCTTCACAGAATTTGTTATATCTCGTAAGTTTCATGCATCGAACTCCGTTTATCTCGCATAGTGGGTATGATACTATTACAACAACAATATGTTATATCTCGTAAATTTATTGAATCAAAATTGGTTTATCTTAAAATAAAACTTTGTTAAATTAGTGTTGTAAATATACTAATGTTTGAAGTATTATAAATACTATTAACGACACTCCTAATTAACTTTATTGCATGATGTTTAGTCTCGGTATCTGATCTATTACAACTTATATTTAATTTTGTATGATACTAGTACACATATGAGAGCATCTCGTGATTTGTTATGTCTTGTAAGTTTTGTTCGATCGAACCTTTTTTATCTTATAATAAAACTCTGTTAAATTTGCACTATAAATATACTAATATTTGAAATTTTATAAATACTTTTAATGATACTACTAATAAATTTTATTGTGTGATGTTTCGTGTCAGTATTTGATCTATTACAACTTATAATTTAATTTGGATGATGCTACTACACGTATGAAAAGCTTACACGACTTTTTATACTTCGTAAGTTTCTTTAATCCGGCTCTGTTTATCGTGTAATAAAACTCTGTTAAATCAGTGCTCTAATTATGCTAACGTTTGAAGTTTTATAAATACTTTTAATGGAACTCTAATAAACTTTCTTGCACGTTTTTTAGTCTGGATATTTAATAGTCTACAACTTATTATTTATTTGGTCTGATACTAGTTCACCTATGAGGGGTTCAAATAATTTTTTATATCTCATAAGTTTCTTCACCAATAGTCTGTTTATCTTCTAACATAACTCTGTTAAATTTGGGCTCTAAATATACTAATGATTGAAGGTTTATAAATACTTTTAACGACACTCCTAATAATCTTTATTGCGTGATTTTAACTAACGGTGTTTAATCTGTTACAACTTATAAGTTAATTGTATGATGCTACTACACCTATGAGAGGTTTACACGATTTGTTATATCTCGTAAGCGTTACCAATCGTTTGAAGTTTTATGTTGTAACAAAACTCGATGGAATTTGTAAACTAAATATATTAACGTTTGAGATTTTATAAATACTTTTAATAGTTCTTCTAATCAAATTTATAACATGATTTATTATTCTCGTTCAGTGATCTGTTACAACTTATAATTTATTTTGTATGATGCCGCTCCACTTATGAGAGGTTCACACGATTTCTTCTATCTCATACGTTTCTCTAATCGAGCTCCCCATTACGTGTAGTAAAACTCTGTTAAATTTGTTATCTAACTATACTAGCGTTTGAAGTTTTAGAAATACTTTTGGAACTTCGAATAAATGTTCTTGCATGATTTACTTGTCTCTGTATATTACATGCTACAACTTATAATTTATTTGATATGATGCTAATACAATAATGAAAGCTTCACAGAATTTGTTATATCTCGTAAGTTTCATGCATCGAATTCCGTTTATCTCGCATAGTGGGTATGATACTATTACAACAACAATATGTTATATATCGTAAATTTATTGAATAAAAATTTGTTTATCTTAAAATAAAACTTTGTTAAATTAGTGTTGTAAATATACTAATATTTGAAGTATTATAAATACTATTAACGACACTCCTAATTAACTTTATTGCATGATGTTTAGTCTCGGTAACTGATCTATTACAACTTATATTTAATTTTGTATGATACTAGTACACATATGAGAGCATCTCATGATTTGTTATGTCTTGTAAATTTTGTTCGATCGAACCTTTTTTATCTTATAATAAAACTCTGTTAAATTTGCACTATAAATATACTAATATTTGAAATTTTATAAATACTTTTAATGATACTACTAATAAATTTTATTGTGTGATATTTCGTGTCAGTATTTGATCTATTACAACTTATAATTTAATTTGGATGATGCTACTACACGTATGAAAAGCTTACACGACTTTTTATACTTCGTAAGTTTCTTTAATCCGGCTCCGTTTATCGTGTAATAAAACTCTGTTAAATCAGTGCTCTAATTATGCTAACGTTTGAAGTTTTATAAATACTTTTAATGGAACTCTAATAAACTTTCTTGCACGTTTTTTAGTCTGGATATTTAATAGTCTACAACTTATTATTTATTTGGTCTGATACTAGTTCACCTATGAGGGGTTCAAATAATTTTTTATATCTCATAAGTTTCTTCACCAATAGTCTGTTTATCTTCTAACATAACTCTGTTAAATTTGGGCTCTAAATATACTAATGATTGAAGGTTTATAAATACTTTTAACGACACTCCTAATAATCTTTATTGCGTGATTTTAACTAACGGTGTTTAATTTGTTACAACTTATAAGTTAATTGTATGATCCTACTACACCTATGAGAGGTTTACACGATTTGTTATATCTCGTAAGCGTTACCAATCGTTTGAAGTTTTATGTTGTAACAAAACTCGATGGAATTTGTAAACTAAATATATTAACGTTTGAGATTTTATAAATACTTTTAATAGTTCTTCTAATCAAATTTATAACATGATTTATTATTCTCGTTCAGTGATCTGTTACAACTTATAATTTATTTTGTATGATGCCGCTCCACTTATGAGAGGTTCACACGATTTCTTCTATCTCATACGTTTCTCTAATCGAGCTCCCCATTACGTGTAGTAAAACTCTGTTAAATTTGTTATCTAACTATACTAGCGTTTGAAGTTTTAGAAATACTTTTGGAACTTCGAATAAATGTTCTTGCATGATTTACTTGTCTCTGTATATTACATGCTACAACTTATAATTTATTTGATATGATGCTAATACAATAATGAAAGCTTCACAGAATTTGTTATATCTCGTAAGTTTCATGCATCGAACTCCGTTTATCTCGCATAGTGGGTATGATACTATTACAACAACAATATGTTATATCTCGTAAATTTATTGAATAAAAATTTGTTTATCTTAAAATAAAACTTTGTTAAATTAGTGTTGTAAATATACTAATATTTGAAGTATTATAAATACTATTAACGACACTCCTAATTAACTTTATTGCATGATGTTTAGTCTCGGTATCTGATCTATTACAACTTATATTTAATTTTGTATGATACTAGTACACATATGAGAGCATCTCATGATTTGTTATGTCTTGTAAGTTTTGTTCGATCGAACCTTTTTTATCTTATAATAAAACTCTGTTAAATTTGCACTATAAATATACTAATATTTGAAATTTTATAAATACTTTTAATGATACTACTAATAAATTTTATTGTGTGATATTTCGTGTCAGTATTTGATCTATTACAACTTATAATTTAATTTGGATGATGCTACTACACGTATGAAAAGCTTACACGACTTTTTATACTTCGTAAGTTTCTTTAATCCGGCTCCGTTTATCGTGTAATAAAACTCTGTTAAATCAGTGCTCTAATTATGCTAACGTTTGAAGTTTTATAAATACTTTTAATGGAACTCTAATAAACTTTCTTGCACGTTTTTTAGTCTGGATATTTAATAGTCTACAACTTATTATTTATTTGGTCTGATACTAGTTCACCTATGAGGGGTTCAAATAATTTTTTATATCTCATAAGTTTCTTCACCAATAGTCTGTTTATCTTCTAACATAACTCTGTTAAATTTGGGCTCTAAATATACTAATGATTGAAGGTTTATAAATACTTTTAACGACACTCCTAATAATCTTTATTGCGTGATTTTAACTAACGGTGTTTAATCTGTTACAACTTATAAGTTAATTGTATGATGCTACTACACCTATGAGAGGTTTACACGATTTGTTATATCTCGTAAGCGTTACCAATCGTTTGAAGTTTTATGTTGTAACAAAACTCGATGGAATTTGTAAACTAAATATATTAACGTTTGAGATTTTATAAATACTTTTAATAGTTCTTCTAATCAAATTTATAACATGATTTATTATTCTCGTTCAGTGATCTGTTACAACTTATAATTTATTTTGTATGATGCCGCTCCACTTATGAGAGGTTCACACGATTTCTTCTATCTCATACGTTTCTCTAATCGAGCTCCCCATTACGTGTAGTAAAACTCTGTTAAATTTGTTATCTAACTATACTAGCGTTTGAAGTTTTAGAAATACTTTTGGAACTTCGAATAAATGTTCTTGCATGATTTACTTGTCTCTGTATATTACATGCTACAACTTATAATTTATTTGATATGATGCTAATACAATAATGAAAGCTTCACAGAATTTGTTATATCTCGTAAGTTTCATGCATCGAACTCCGTTTATCTCGCATAGTGGGTATGATACTATTACAACAACAATATGTTATATCTCGTAAATTTATTGAATCAAAATTGGTTTATCTTAAAATAAAACTTTGTTAAATTAGTGTTGTAAATATACTAATGTTTGAAGTATTATAAATACTATTAACGACACTCCTAATTAACTTTATTGCATGATGTTTAGTCTCGGTATCTGATCTATTACAACTTATATTTAATTTTGTATGATACTAGTACACATATGAGAGCATCTCATGATTTGTTATGTCTTGTAAGTTTTGTTCGATCGAACCTTTTTTATCTTATAATAAAACTCTGTTAAATTTGCACTATAAATATACTAATATTTGAAATTTTATAAATACTTTTAATGATACTACTAATAAATTTTATTGTGTGATGTTTCGTGTCAGTATTTGATCTATTACAACTTATAATTTAATTTGGATGATGCTACTACACGTATGAAAAGCTTACACGACTTTTTATACTTCGTAAGTTTCTTTAATCCGGCTCTGTTTATCGTGTAATAAAACTCTGTTAAATCAGTGCTCTAATTATGCTAACGTTTGAAGTTTTATAAATACTTTTAATGGAACTCTAATAAACTTTCTTGCACGTTTTTTAGTCTGGATATTTAATAGTCTACAACTTATTATTTATTTGGTCTGATACTAGTTCACCTATGAGGGGTTCAAATAATTTTTTATATCTCATAAGTTTCTTCACCAATAGTCTGTTTATCTTCTAACATAACTCTGTTAAATTTGGGCTCTAAATATACTAATGATTGAAGGTTTATAAATACTTTTAACGACACTCCTAATAATCTTTATTGCGTGATTTTAACTAACGGTGTTTAATCTGTTACAACTTATAAGTTAATTGTATGATGCTACTACACCTATGAGAGGTTTACACGATTTGTTATATCTCGTAAGCGTTACCAATCGTTTGAAGTTTTATGTTGTAACAAAACTCGATGGAATTTGTAAACTAAATATATTAACGTTTGAGATTTTATAAATACTTTTAATAGTTCTTCTAATCAAATTTATAACATGATTTATTATTCTCGTTCAGTGATCTGTTACAACTTATAATTTATTTTGTATGATGCCGCTCCACTTATGAGAGGTTCACACGATTTCTTCTATCTCATACGTTTCTCTAATCGAGCTCCCCATTACGTGTAGTAAAACTCTGTTAAATTTGTTATCTAACTATACTAGCGTTTGAAGTTTTAGAAATACTTTTGGAACTTCGAATAAATGTTCTTGCATGATTTACTTGTCTCTGTATATTACATGCTACAACTTATAATTTATTTGATATGATGCTAATACAATAATGAAAGCTTCACAGAATTTGTTATATCTCGTAAGTTTCATGCATCGAATTCCGTTTATCTCGCATAGTGGGTATGATACTATTACAACAACAATATGTTATATATCGTAAATTTATTGAATAAAAATTTGTTTATCTTAAAATAAAACTTTGTTAAATTAGTGTTGTAAATATACTAATATTTGAAGTATTATAAATACTATTAACGACACTCCTAATTAACTTTATTGCATGATGTTTAGTCTCGGTAACTGATCTATTACAACTTATATTTAATTTTGTATGATACTAGTACACATATGAGAGCATCTCATGATTTGTTATGTCTTGTAAATTTTGTTCGATCGAACCTTTTTTATCTTATAATAAAACTCTGTTAAATTTGCACTATAAATATACTAATATTTGAAATTTTATAAATACTTTTAATGATACTACTAATAAATTTTATTGTGTGATATTTCGTGTCAGTATTTGATCTATTACAACTTATAATTTAATTTGGATGATGCTACTACACGTATGAAAAGCTTACACGACTTTTTATACTTCGTAAGTTTCTTTAATCCGGCTCCGTTTATCGTGTAATAAAACTCTGTTAAATCAGTGCTCTAATTATGCTAACGTTTGAAGTTTTATAAATACTTTTAATGGAACTCTAATAAACTTTCTTGCACGTTTTTTAGTCTGGATATTTAATAGTCTACAACTTATTATTTATTTGGTCTGATACTAGTTCACCTATGAGGGGTTCAAATAATTTTTTATATCTCATAAGTTTCTTCACCAATAGTCTGTTTATCTTCTAACATAACTCTGTTAAATTTGGGCTCTAAATATACTAATGATTGAAGGTTTATAAATACTTTTAACGACACTCCTAATAATCTTTATTGCGTGATTTTAACTAACGGTGTTTAATTTGTTACAACTTATAAGTTAATTGTATGATCCTACTACACCTATGAGAGGTTTACACGATTTGTTATATCTCGTAAGCGTTACCAATCGTTTGAAGTTTTATGTTGTAACAAAACTCGATGGAATTTGTAAACTAAATATATTAACGTTTGAGATTTTATAAATACTTTTAATAGTTCTTCTAATCAAATTTATAACATGATTTATTATTCTCGTTCAGTGATCTGTTACAACTTATAATTTATTTTGTATGATGCCGCTCCACTTATGAGAGGTTCACACGATTTCTTCTATCTCATACGTTTCTCTAATCGAGCTCCCCATTACGTGTAGTAAAACTCTGTTAAATTTGTTATCTAACTATACTAGCGTTTGAAGTTTTAGAAATACTTTTGGAACTTCGAATAAATGTTCTTGCATGATTTACTTGTCTCTGTATATTACATGCTACAACTTATAATTTATTTGATATGATGCTAATACAATAATGAAAGCTTCACAGAATTTGTTATATCTCGTAAGTTTCATGCATCGAACTCCGTTTATCTCGCATAGTGGGTATGATACTATTACAACAACAATATGTTATATCTCGTAAATTTATTGAATAAAAATTTGTTTATCTTAAAATAAAACTTTGTTAAATTAGTGTTGTAAATATACTAATATTTGAAGTATTATAAATACTATTAACGACACTCCTAATTAACTTTATTGCATGATGTTTAGTCTCGGTATCTGATCTATTACAACTTATATTTAATTTTGTATGATACTAGTACACATATGAGAGCATCTCATGATTTGTTATGTCTTGTAAGTTTTGTTCGATCGAACCTTTTTTATCTTATAATAAAACTCTGTTAAATTTGCACTATAAATATACTAATATTTGAAATTTTATAAATACTTTTAATGATACTACTAATAAATTTTATTGTGTGATATTTCGTGTCAGTATTTGATCTATTACAACTTATAATTTAATTTGGATGATGCTACTACACGTATGAAAAGCTTACACGACTTTTTATACTTCGTAAGTTTCTTTAATCCGGCTCCGTTTATCGTGTAATAAAACTCTGTTAAATCAGTGCTCTAATTATGCTAACGTTTGAAGTTTTATAAATACTTTTAATGGAACTCTAATAAACTTTCTTGCACGTTTTTTAGTCTGGATATTTAATAGTCTACAACTTATTATTTATTTGGTCTGATACTAGTTCACCTATGAGGGGTTCAAATAATTTTTTATATCTCATAAGTTTCTTCACCAATAGTCTGTTTATCTTCTAACATAACTCTGTTAAATTTGGGCTCTAAATATACTAATGATTGAAGGTTTATAAATACTTTTAACGACACTCCTAATAATCTTTATTGCGTGCTTTTAACTAACGGTGTTTAATTTGTTACAACTTATAAGTTAATTGTATGATCCTACTACACCTATGAGAGGTTTACACGATTTGTTATATCTCGTAAGCGTTACCAATCGTTTGAAGTTTTATGTTGTAACAAAACTCGATGGAATTTGTAAACTAAATATATTAACGTTTGAGATTTTATAAATACTTTTAATAGTTCTTCTAATCAAATTTATAACATGATTTATTATTCTCGTTCAGTGATCTGTTACAACTTATAATTTATTTTGTATGATGCCGCTCCACTTATGAGAGGTTCACACGATTTCTTCTATCTCATACGTTTCTCTAATCGAGCTCCCCATTACGTGTAGTAAAACTCTGTTAAATTTGTTATCTAACTATACTAGCGTTTGAAGTTTTAGAAATACTTTTGGAACTTCGAATAAATGTTCTTGCATGATTTACTTGTCTCTGTATATTACATGCTACAACTTATAATTTATTTGATATGATGCTAATACAATAATGAAAGCTTCACAGAATTTGTTATATCTCGTAAGTTTCATGCATCGAACTCCGTTTATCTCGCATAGTGGGTATGATACTATTACAACAACAATATGTTATATCTCGTAAATTTATTGAATAAAAATTTGTTTATCTTAAAATAAAAATTTGTTAAATTAGTGTTGTAAATATACTAATATTTGAAGTATTATAAATACTATTAACGACACTCCTAATTAACTTTATTGCATGATGTTTAGTCTCGGTATCTGATCTATTACAACTTATATTTAATTTTGTATGATACTAGTACACATATGAGAGCATCTCATGATTTGTTATGTCTTGTAAGTTTTGTTCGATCGAACCTTTTTTATCTTATAATAAAACTCTGTTAAATTTGCACTATAAATATACTAATATTTGAAATTTTATAAATACTTTTAATGATACTACTAATAAATTTTATTGTGTGATATTTCGTGTCAGTATTTGATCTATTACAACTTATAATTTAATTTGGATGATGCTACTACACGTATGAAAAGCTTACACGACTTTTTATACTTCGTAAGTTTCTTTAATCCGGCTCCGTTTATCGTGTAATAAAACTCTGTTAAATCAGTGCTCTAATTATGCTAACGTTTGAAGTTTTATAAATACTTTTAATGGAACTCTAATAAACTTTCTTGCACGTTTTTTAGTCTGGATATTTAATAGTCTACAACTTATTATTTATTTGGTCTGATACTAGTTCACCTATGAGGGGTTCAAATAATTTTTTATATCTCATAAGTTTCTTCACCAATAGTCTGTTTATCTTCTAACATAACTCTGTTAAATTTGGGCTCTAAATATACTAATGATTGAAGGTTTATAAATACTTTTAACGACACTCCTAATAATCTTTATTGCGTGCTTTTAACTAACGGTGTTTAATTTGTTACAACTTATAAGTTAATTGTATGATCCTACTACACCTATGAGAGGTTTACACGATTTGTTATATCTCGTAAGCGTTACCAATCGTTTGAAGTTTTATGTTGTAACAAAACTCGATGGAATTTGTAAACTAAATATATTAACGTTTGAGATTTTATAAATACTTTTAATAGTTCTTCTAATCAAATTTATAACATGATTTATTATTCTCGTTCAGTGATCTGTTACAACTTATAATTTATTTTGTATGATGCCGCTCCACTTATGAGAGGTTCACACGATTTCTTCTATCTCATACGTTTCTCTAATCGAGCTCCCCATTACGTGTAGTAAAACTCTGTTAAATTTGTTATCTAACTATACTAGCGTTTGAAGTTTTAGAAATACTTTTGGAACTTCTAATAAATGTTCTTGCATGATTTACTTGTCTCTGTATATTACATGCTACAACTTATAATTTATTTGATATGATGCTAATACAATAATGAAAGCTTCACAGAATTTGTTATATCTCGTAAGTTTCATGCATCGAACTCCGTTTATCTCGCATAGTGGGTATGATACTATTACAACAACAATATGTTATATCTCGTAAATTTATTGAATAAAAATTTGTTTATCTTAAAATAAAACTTTGTTAAATTAGTGTTGTAAATATACTAATATTTGAAGTATTATAAATACTATTAACGACACTCCTAATTAACTTTATTGCATGATGTTTAGTCTCGGTATCTGATCTATTACAACTTATATTTAATTTTGTATGATACTAGTACACATATGAGAGCATCTCATGATTTGTTATGTCTTGTAAGTTTTGTTCGATCGAACCTTTTTTATCTTTTAATAAAACTCTGTTAAATTTGCACTATAAATATACTAATATTTGAAATTTTATAAATACTTTTAATGATACTACTAATAAATTTTATTGTGTGATGTTTCGTGTCAGTATTTGATCTATTACAACTTATAATTTAATTTGGATGATGCTACTACACGTATGAAAAGCTTACACGACTTTTTATACTTCGTAAGTTTCTTTAATCCGGCTCCGTTTATCGTGTAATAAAACTCTGTTAAATCAGTGCTCTAATTATGCTAACGTTTGAAGTTTTATAAATACTTTTAATGGAACTCTAATAAACTTTCTTGCACGTTTTTTAGTCTGGATATTTAATAGTCTACAACTTATTATTTATTTGGTCTGATGCTAGTACACCTATGAGGGGTTCAAATAATTTTTTATATCTCATAAGTTTCTTCACCAATAGTCTGTTTATCTTCTAACATAACTCTGTTAAATTTGGGCTCTAAATATACTAATGATTGAAGGTTTATAAATACTTTTAACGACACTCCTAATAATCTTTATTGCGTGATTTTAACTAACGGTGTTTAATCTGTTACAACTTATAAGTTAATTGTATGATGCTACTACACCTATGAGAGGTTTACACGATTTGTTATATCTCGTAAGCGTTACCAATCGTTTGAAGTTTTATGTTGTAACAAAACTCGATGGAATTTGTAAACTAAATATATTAACGTTTGAGATTTTATAAATACTTTTAATAGTTCTTCTAATCAAATTTATAACATGATTTATTATTCTCGTTCAGTGATCTGTTACAACTTATAATTTATTTTGTATGATGCCGCTCCACTTATGAGAGGTTCACACGATTTCTTCTATCTCATACGTTTCTCTAATCGAGCTCCCCATTACGTGTAGTAAAACTCTGTTAAATTTGTTATCTAACTATACTAGCGTTTGAAGTTTTAGAAATACTTTTGGAACTTCGAATAAATGTTCTTGCATGATTTACTTGTCTCTGTATATTACATGCTACAACTTATAATTTATTTGATATGATGCTAATACAATAATGAAAGCTTCACAGAATTTGTTATATCTCGTAAGTTTCATGCATCGAACTCCGTTTATCTCGCATAGTGGGTATGATACTATTACAACAACAATATGTTATATCTCGTAAATTTATTGAATAAAAATTTGTTTATCTTAAAATAAAACTTTGTTAAATTAGTTTGTAAATATACTAATGTTTGAAGTATTATAAATACTATTAACGACACTCCTAATTAACTTTATTGCATGATGTTTAGTCTCGGTATCTGATCTATTACAACTTATATTTAATTTTGTATGATACTAGTACACATATGAGAGCATCTCATGATTTGTTATGTCTTGTAAGTTTTGGTCGATCGAACCTTTTTTATCTTATAATAAAACTCTGTTAAATTTGCACTATAAATATACTAATATTTGAAATTTTATAAATACTTTTAACGATACTACTAATAAATTTTATTGCGTGATGTTTCGTGTCAGTATTTGATCTATTACAACTTATAATTTAATTTGGATGATGCTACTACACGTATGAAAAGCTTACACGACTTTTTATACTTCGTAAGTTTCTTTAATCCGGCTCCGTTTATCGTGTAATAAAACTCTGTTAAATCAGTGCTCTAATTATGCTAACGTTTGAAGTTTTATAAATACTTTTAATGGAACTCTAATAAACTTTCTTGCACGTTTTTTAGTCTGGATATTTAATAGTCTACAACTTATTATTTATTTGGTCTGATGCTAGTACACCTATGAGGGGTTCAAATAATTTTTTATATCTCATAAGTTTCTTCACCAATAGTCTGTTTATCTTCTAACATAACTCTGTTAAATTTGGGCTCTAAATATACTAATGATTGAAGGTTTATAAATACTTTTAACGACACTCCTAATAATCTTTATTGCGTGATTTTAACTAACGGTGTTTAATCTGTTACAACTTATAAGTTAATTGTATGATGCTACTACACCTATGAGAGGTTTACACGATTTGTTATATCTCGTAAGCGTTACCAATCGTTTGAAGTTTTATGTTGTAACAAAACTCGATGGAATTTGTAAACTAAATATATTAACGTTTGAGATTTTATAAATACTTTTAATAGTTCTTCTAATCAAATTTATAACATGATTTATTATTCTCGTTCAGTGATCTGTTACAACTTATAATTTATTTTGTATGATGCCGCTCCACTTATGAGAGGTTCACACGATTTCTTCTATCTCATACGTTTCTCTAATCGAGCTCCCCATTACGTGTAGTAAAACTCTGTTAAATTTGTTATCTAACTATACTAGCGTTTGAAGTTTTAGAAATACTTTTGGAACTTCGAATAAATGTTCTTGCATGATTTACTTGTCTCTGTATATTACATGCTACAACTTATAATTTATTTGATATGATGCTAATACAATAATGAAAGCTTCACAGAATTTGTTATATCTCGTAAGTTTCATGCATCGAACTCCGTTTATCTCGCATAGTGGGTATGATACTATTACAACAACAATATGTTATATCTCGTAAATTTATTGAATAAAAATTTGTTTATCTTAAAATAAAACTTTGTTAAATTAGTGTTGTAAATATACTAATGTTTGAAGTATTATAAATACTATTAACGACACTCCTAATTAACTTTATTGCATGATGTTTAGTCTCGGTATCTGATCTATTACAACTTATATTTAATTTTGTATGATACTAGTACACATATGAGAGCATCTCATGATTTGTTATGTCTTGTAAGTTTTGTTCGATCGAACCTTTTTTATCTTATAATAAAACTCTGTTAAATTTGCACTATAAATATACTAATATTTGAAATTTTATAAATACTTTTAACGATACTACTAATAAATTTTATTGCGTGATGTTTCGTGTCAGTATTTGATCTATTACAACTTATAATTTAATTTGGATGATGCTACTACACGTATGAAAAGCTTACACGACTTTTTATACTTTGTAAGTTTCTTTAATCCGGCTCCGTTTATCGTGTAATAAAACTCTGTTAAATCAGTGCTCTAATTATGCTAACGTTTGAAGTTTTATAAATACTTTTAATGGAACTCTAATAAACTTTCTTGCACGTTTTTTAGTCTGGATATTTAATAGTCTACAACTTATTATTTATTTGGTCTGATGCTAGTACACCTATGAGGGGTTCAAATAATTTTTTATATCTCATAAGTTTCTTCACCAATAGTCTGTTTATCTTCTAACATAACTCTGTTAAATTTGGGCTCTAAATATACTAATGATTGAAGGTTTATAAATACTTTTAACGACACTCCTAATAATCTTTATTGCGTGATTTTAACTAACGGTGTTTAATCTGTTACAACTTATAAGTTAATTGTATGATGCTACTACACCTATGAGAGGTTTACACGATTTGTTATATCTCGTAAGCGTTACCAATCGTTTGAAGTTTTATGTTGTAACAAAACTCGATGGAATTTGTAAACTAAATATATTAACGTTTGAGATTTTATAAATACTTTTAATAGTTCTTCTAATCAAATTTATAACATGATTTATTATTCTCGTTCAGTGATCTGTTACAACTTATAATTTATTTTGTATGATGCCGCTCCACTTATGAGAGGTTCACACGATTTCTTCTATCTCATACGTTTCTCTAATCGAGCTCCCCATTACGTGTAGTAAAACTCTGTTAAATTTGTTATCTAACTATACTAGCGTTTGAAGTTTTAGAAATACTTTTGGAACTTCGAATAAATGTTCTTGCATGATTTACTTGTCTCTGTATATTACATGCTACAACTTATAATTTATTTGATATGATGCTAATACAATAATGAAAGCTTCACAGAATTTGTTATATCTCGTAAGTTTCATGCATCGAACTCCGTTTATCTCGCATAGTGGGTATGATACTATTACAACAACAATATGTTATATCTCGTAAATTTATTGAATAAAAATTTGTTTATCTTAAAATAAAACTTTGTTAAATTAGTGTTGTAAATATACTAATGTTTGAAGTATTATAAATACTATTAACGACACTCCTAATTAACTTTATTGCATGATGTTTAGTCTCGGTATCTGATCTATTACAACTTATATTTAATTTTGTATGATACTAGTACACATATGAGAGCATCTCGTGATTTGTTATGTCTTGTAAGTTTTGTTCGATCGAACCTTTTTTATCTTATAATAAAACTCTGTTAAATTTGCACTATAAATATACTAATATTTGAAATTTTATAAATACTTTTAACGATACTACTAATAAATTTTATTGCGTGATGTTTCGTGTTAGTATTTGATCTATTACAACTTATAATTTAATTTGGATGATGCTACTACACGTATGAAAAGCTTACACGACTTTTTATACTTTGTAAGTTTCTTTAATCCGGCTCCGTTTATCGTGTAATAAAACTCTGTTAAATCAGTGCTCTAATTATGCTAACGTTTGAAGTTTTATAAATACTTTTAATGGAACTCTAATAAACTTTCTTGCACGTTTTTTTGTCTGGATATTTAATAGTCTACAACTTATTATTTATTTGGTCTGATACTAGTTCACCTATGAGGGGTTCAAATAATTTTTTATATCTCATAAGTTTCTTCACCAATAGTCTGTTTATCTTCTAACATAACTCTGTTAAATTTGGGCTCTAAATATACTAATGATTGAAGGTTTATAAATACTTTTAACGACACTCCTAATAATCTTTATTGCGTGATTTTAACTAACGGTGTTTAATTTGTTACAACTTATAAGTTAATTGTATGATGCTACTACACCTATGAGAGGTTTACATGATTTGTTATATCTCGTAAGCGTTACCAATCGTTTGAAGTTTTATGTTGTAACAAAACTCGATGGAATTTGTAAACTAAATATATTAACGTTTGAGATTTTATAAATACTTTTAATAGTTCTTCTAATCAAATTTATAACATGATTTATTATTCTCGTTCAGTGATCTGTTACAACTTATAATTTATTTTGTATGATGCCGCTCCACTTATGAGAGGTTCACACGATTTCTTCTATCTCATACGTTTCTCTAATCGAGCTCCCCATTACGTGTAGTAAAACTCTGTTAAATTTGTTATCTAACTATACTAGCGTTTGAAGTTTTAGAAATACTTTTGGAACTTCGAATAAATGTTCTTGCATGATTTACTTGTCTCTGTATGTTACATGCTACAACTTATAATTTATTTGATATGATGCTAATACAATAATGAAAGCTTCACAGAATTTGTTATATCTCGTAAGTTTCATGCATCGAACTCCGTTTATCTCGCATAGTGGGTATGATACTATTACAACAACAATATGTTATATCTCGTAAATTTATTGAATCAAAATTTGTTTATCTTAAAATAAAACTTTGTTAAATTAGTGTTGTAAATATACTAATGTTTGAAGTATTATAAATACTATTAACGACACTCCTAATTAACTTTATTGCATGATGTTTAGTCTCGGTATCTGATCTATTACAACTTATATTTAATTTTGTATGATACTAGTACACATATGAGAGCATCTCATGATTTGTTATGTCTTGTAAGTTTTGTTCGATCGAACCTTTTTTATCTTATAATAAAACTCTATTAAATTTGCACTATAAATATACTAATATTTGAAATTTTATAAATACTTTTAATGATACTACTAATAAATTTTATTGCGTGATGTTTCGTGTCAGTATTTGATCTATTACAACTTATAATTTAATTTGGATGATGCTACTACACGTATGAAAAGCTTACACGACTTTTTATACTTTGTAAGTTTCTTTAATCCGGCTCCGTTTATCGTGTAATAAAACTCTGTTAAATCAGTGCTCTAATTATGCTAACGTTTGAAGTTTTATAAATACTTTTAATGGAACTCTAATAAACGTTCTTGCACGTTTTTTAGTCTGGATATTTAATAGTCTACAACTTATTATTTATTTGGTCTGATGCTAGTACACCTATGAGGGGTTCAAATAATTTTTTATATCTCATAAGTTTCTTCACCAATAGTCTGTTTATCTTCTAACATAACTCTGTTAAATTTGTGCTCTAAATATACTAATGATTGAAGGTTTATAAATACTTTTAACGACACTCCTAATAATCTTTATTGCGTGATTTTAACTAACGGTGTTTAATTTGTTACAACTTATAAGTTAATTGTATGATGCTACTACACCTATGAGAGGTTTACACGATTTGTTATATCTCGTAAGCGTTACCAATCGTTTGAAGTTTTATGTTGTAACAAAACTCGATGGAATTTGTAAACTAAATATATTAACGTTTGAGATTTTATAAATACTTTTAATAGTTCTTCTAATCAAATTTATAACATGATTTATTATTCTCGTTCAGTGATCTGTTACAACTTATAATTTATTTTGTATGATGCCGCTCCACTTATGAGAGGTTCACACGATTTCTTCTATCTCATACGTTTCTCTAATCGAGCTCCCCATTACGTGTAGTAAAACTCTGTTAAATTTGTTATCTAACTATACTAGCGTTTGAAGTTTTAGAAATACTTTTGGAACTTCGAATAAATGTTCTTGCATGATTTACTTGTCTCTGTATATTACATGCTACAACTTATAATTTATTTGATATGATGCTAATACAATAATGAAAGCTTCACAGAATTTGTTATATCTCGTAAGTTTCATGCATCGAACTCCGTTTATCTCGCATAGTGGGTATGATACTATTACAACAACAATATGTTATATCTCGTAAATTTATTGAATAAAATTTTTTTTATCTTAAAATAAAACTTTGTTAAATTAGTGTTGTAAATATACTAATGTTTGAAGTATTATAAATACTATTAACGACACTCCTAATTAACTTTATTGCATGATGTTTAGTCTCGGTATCTGATCTATTACAACTTATATTTAATTTTGTATGATACTAGTGCACATATGAGAGCATCTCATGATTTGTTATGTCTTGTAAGTTTTGTTCGATCGAACCTTTTTTATCTTATAATAAAACTCTGTTAAATTTGCACTATAAATATACTAATATTTGAAATTTTATAAATACTTTTAACGATACTACTAATAAATTTTATTGCGTGATGTTTCGTGTTAGTATTTGATCTATTACAACTTATAATTTAATTTGGATGATGCTACTACACGTATGAAAAGCTTACACGACTTTTTATACTTTGTAAGTTTCTTTAATCCGGCTCCGTTTATCGTGTAATAAAACTCTGTTAAATCAGTGCTCTAATTATGCTAACGTTTGAAGTTTTATAAATACTTTTAATGGAACTCTAATAAACTTTCTTGCACGTTTTTTTGTCTGGATATTTAATAGTCTACAACTTATTATTTATTTGGTCTGATACTAGTTCACCTATGAGGGGTTCAAATAATTTTTTATATCTCATAAGTTTCTTCACCAATAGTCTGTTTATCTTCTAACATAACTCTGTTAAATTTGGGCTCTAAATATACTAATGATTGAAGGTTTATAAATACTTTTAACGACACTCCTAATAATCTTTATTGCGTGATTTTAACTAACGGTGTTTAATTTGTTACAACTTATAAGTTAATTGTATGATGCTACTACACCTATGAGAGGTTTACATGATTTGTTATATCTCGTAAGCGTTACCAATCGTTTGAAGTTTTATGTTGTAACAAAACTCGATGGAATTTGTAAACTAAATATATTAACGTTTGAGATTTTATAAATACTTTTAATAGTTCTTCTAATCAAATTTATAACATGATTTATTATTCTCGTTCAGTGATCTGTTACAACTTATAATTTATTTTGTATGATGCCGCTCCACTTATGAGAGGTTCACACGATTTCTTCTATCTCATACGTTTCTCTAATCGAGCTCCCCATTACGTGTAGTAAAACTCTGTTAAATTTGTTATCTAACTATACTAGCGTTTCAAGTTTTAGAAATACTTTTGGAACTTCGAATAAATGTTCTTGCATGATTTACTTGTCTCTGTATGTTACATGCTACAACTTATAATTTATTTGATATGATGCTAATACAATAATGAAAGCTTCACAGAATTTGTTATATCTCGTAAGTTTCATGCATCGAACTCCGTTTATCTCGCATAGTGGGTATGATACTATTACAACAACAATATGTTATATCTCGTAAATTTATTGAATCAAAATTTGTTTATCTTAAAATAAAACTTTGTTAAATTAGTGTTGTAAATATACTAATGTTTGAAGTATTATAAATACTATTAACGACACTCCTAATTAACTTTATTGCATGATGTTTAGTCTCGGTATCTGATCTATTACAACTTATATTTAATTTTGTATGATACTAGTGCACATATGAGAGCATCTCATGATTTGTTATGTCTTGTAAGTTTTGTTCGATCGAACCTTTTTTATCTTATAATAAAACTCTGTTAAATTTGCACTATAAATATACTAATATTTGAAATTTTATAAATACTTTTAACGATACTACTAATAAATTTTATTGCGTGATGTTTCGTGTTAGTATTTGATCTATTACAACTTATAATTTAATTTGGATGATGCTACTACACGTATGAAAAGCTTACACGACTTTTTATACTTTGTAAGTTTCTTTAATCCGGCTCCGTTTATCGTGTAATAAAACTCTGTTAAATCAGTGCTCTAATTATGCTAACGTTTGAAGTTTTATAAATACTTTTAATGGAACTCTAATAAACTTTCTTGCACGTTTTTTTGTCTGGATATTTAATAGTCTACAACTTATTATTTATTTGGTCTGATACTAGTTCACCTATGAGGGGTTCAAATAATTTTTTATATCTCATAAGTTTCTTCACCAATAGTCTGTTTATCTTCTAACATAACTCTGTTAAATTTGTGCTCTAAATATACTAATGATTGAAGGTTTATAAATACTTTTAACGACACTCCTAATAATCTTTATTGCGTGATTTTAACTAACGGTGTTTAATTTGTTACAACTTATAAGTTAATTGTATGATGCTACTACACCTATGAGAGGTTTACATGATTTGTTATATCTCGTAAGCGTTACCAATCGTTTGAAGTTTTATGTTGTAACAAAACTCGATGGAATTTGTAAACTAAATATATTAACGTTTGAGATTTTATAAATACTTTTAATAGTTCTTCTAATCAAATTTATAACATGATTTATTATTCTCGTTCAGTGATCTGTTACAACTTATAATTTATTTTGTATGATGCCGCTCCACTTATGAGAGGTTCACACGATTTCTTCTATCTCATACGTTTCTCTAATCGAGCTCCCCATTACGTGTAGTAAAACTCTGTTAAATTTGTTATCTAACTATACTAGCGTTTGAAGTTTTAGAAATACTTTTGGAACTTCGAATAAATGTTCTTGCATGATTTACTTGTCTCTGTATGTTACATGCTACAACTTATAATTTATTTGATATGATGCTAATACAATAATGAAAGCTTCACAGAATTTGTTATATCTCGTAAGTTTCATGCATCGAACTCCGTTTATCTCGCATAGTGGGTATGATACTATTACAACAACAATATGTTATATCTCGTAAATTTATTGAATCAAAATTTGTTTATCTTAAAATAAAACTTTGTTAAATTAGTGTTGTAAATATACTAATGTTTGAAGTATTATAAATACTATTAACGACACTCCTAATTAACTTTATTGCATGATGTTTAGTCTCGGTATCTGATCTATTACAACTTATATTTAATTTTGTATGATACTAGTACACATATGAGAGCATCTCATGATTTGTTATGTCTTGTAAGTTTTGTTCGATCGAACCTTTTTTATCTTATAATAAAACTCTGTTAAATTTGCACTATAAATATACTAATATTTGAAATTTTATAAATACTTTTAATGATACTACTAATAAATTTTATTGCGTGATGTTTCGTGTCAGTATTTGATCTATTACAACTTATAATTTAATTTGGATGATGCTACTACACGTATGAAAAGCTTACACGACTTTTTATACTTTGTAAGTTTCTTTAATCCGGCTCCGTTTATCGTGTAATAAAACTCTGTTAAATCAGTGCTCTAATTATGCTAACGTTTGAAGTTTTATAAATACTTTTAATGGAACTCTAATAAACTTTCTTGCACGTTTTTTAGTCTGGATATTTAATAGTCTACAACTTATTATTTATTTGGTCTGATGCTAGTACACCTATGAGGGGTTCAAATAATTTTTTATATCTCATAAGTTTCTTCACCAATAGTCTGTTTATCTTCTAACATAACTCTGTTAAATTTGTTCTCTAAATATACTAATGATTGAAGGTTTATAAATACTTTTAACGACACTCCTAATAATCTTTATTGCGTGATTTTAACTAACGGTGTTTAATTTGTTACAACTTATAAGTTAATTGTATGATGCTACTACACCTATGAGAGGTTTACACGATTTGTTATATCTCGTAAGCGTTACCAATCGTTTGAAGTTTTATGTTGTAACAAAACTCGATGGAATTTGTAAACTAAATATATTAACGTTTGAGATTTTATAAATACTTTTAATAGTTCTTCTAATCAAATTTATAACATGATTTATTATTCTCGTTCAGTGATCTGTTACAACTTATAATTTATTTTGTATGATGCCGCTCCACTTATGAGAGGTTCACACGATTTCTTCTATCTCATACGTTTCTCTAATCGAGCTCCCCATTACGTGTAGTAAAACTCTGTTAAATTTGTTATCTAACTATACTAGCGTTTGAAGTTTTAGAAATACTTTTGGAACTTCGAATAAATGTCCTTGCATGATTTACTTGTCTCTGTATATTACATGCTACAACTTATAATTTATTTGATATGATGCTAATACAATAATGAAAGCTTCACAGAATTTGTTATATCTCGTAAGTTTCATGCATCGAACTCCGTTTATCTCGCATAGTGGGTATGATACTATTACAACAACAATATGTTATATCTCGTAAATTTATTGAATAAAAATTTGTTTATCTTAAAATAAAACTTTGTTAAATTAGTGTTGTAAATATACTAATGTTTGAAGTATTATAAATACTATTAACGACACTCCTAATTAACTTTATTGCATGATGTTTAGTCTCGGTATCTGATCTATTACAACTTATATTTAATTTTGTATGATACTAGTGCACATATGAGAGCATCTCATGATTTGTTATGTCTTGTAAGTTTTGTTCGATCGAACCTTTTTTATCTTATAATAAAACTCTGTTAAATTTGCACTATAAATATACTAATATTTGAAATTTTATAAATACTTTTAACGATACTACTAATAAATTTTATTGCGTGATGTTTCGTGTCAGTATTTGATCTATTACAACTTATAATTTAATTTGGATGATGCTACTACACGTATGAAAAGCTTACACGACTTTTTATACTTCGTAAGTTTCTTTAATCCGACTCCGTTTATCGTGTAATAAAACTCTGTTAAATCAGTGCTCTAATTATGCTAACGTTTGAAGTTTTATAAATACTTTTAATGGAACTCTAATAAACTTTCTTGCACGTTTTTTAGTCTGGATATTTAATAGTCTACAACTTATTATTTATTTGGTCTGATGCTAGTACACCTATGAGGGGTTCAAATAATTTTTTATATCTCATAAGTTTCTTCACCAATAGTCTGTTTATCTTCTAACATAACTCTGTTAAATTTGTGCTCTAAATATACTAATGATTGAAGGTTTATAAATACTTTTAACGACACTCCTAATAATCTTTATTGCGTGATTTTAACTAACGGTGTTTAATTTGTTACAACTTATAAGTTAATTGTATGATGCTACTACACCTATGAGAGGTTTACACGATTTGTTATATCTCGTAAGCGTTACCAATCGTTTGAAGTTTTATGTTGTAACAAAACTCGATGGAATTTGTAAACTAAATATATTAACGTTTGAGATTTTATAAATACTTTTAATAGTTCTTCTAATCAAATTTATAACATGATTTATTATTCTCGTTCAGTGATCTGTTACAACTTATAATTTATTTTGTATGATGCCGCTCCACTTATGAGAGGTTCACACGATTTCTTCTATCTCATACGTTTCTCTAATCGAGCTCCCCATTACGTGTAGTAAAACTCTGTTAAATTTGTTATCTAACTATACTAGCGTTTGAAGTTTTAGAAATACTTTTGGAACTTCGAATAAATGTTCTTGCATGATTTACTTGTCTCTGTATATTACATGCTACAACTTATAATTTATTTGATATGATGCTAATACAATAATGAAAGCTTCACAGAATTTGTTATATCTCGTAAGTTTCATGCATCGAACTCCGTTTATCTCGCATAGTGGGTATGATACTATTACAACAACAATATGTTATATCTCGTAAATTTATTGAATAAAAATTTGTTTATCTTAAAATAAAACTTTGTTAAATTAGTGTTGTAAATATACTAATGTTTGAAGTATTATAAATACTATTAACGACACTCCTAATTAACTTTATTGCATGATGTTTAGTCTCGGTATCTGATCCATTACAACTTATATTTAATTTTGTATGATACTAGTGCACATATGAGAGCATCTCATGATTTGTTATGTCTTGTAAGTTTTGTTCGATCGAACCTTTTTTATCTTATAATAAAACTCTGTTAAATTTGCACTATAAATATACTAATATTTGAAATTTTATAAATACTTTTAACGATACTACTAATAAATTTTATTGCGTGATGTTTCGTGTCAGTATTTGATCTATTACAACTTATAATTTAATTTGGATGATGCTACTACACGTATGAAAAGCTTACACGACTTTTTATACTTCGTAAGTTTCTTTAATCCGACTCCGTTTATCGTGTAATAAAACTCTGTTAAATCAGTGCTCTAATTATGCTAACGTTTGAAGTTTTATAAATACTTTTAATGGAACTCTAATAAACTTTCTTGCACGTTTTTTAGTCTGGATATTTAATAGTCTACAACTTATTATTTATTTGGTCTGATGCTAGTACACCTATGAGGGGTTCAAATAATTTTTTATATCTCATAAGTTTCTTCACCAATAGTCTGTTTATCTTCTAACATAACTCTGTTAAATTTGTGCTCTAAATATACTAATGATTGAAGGTTTATAAATACTTTTAACGACACTCCTAATAATCTTTATTGCGTGATTTTAACTAACGGTGTTTAATTTGTTACAACTTATAAGTTAATTGTATGATGCTACTACACCTATGAGAGGTTTACACGATTTGTTATATCTCGTAAGCGTTACCAATCGTTTGAAGTTTTATGTTGTAACAAAACTCGATGGAATTTGTAAACTAAATATATTAACGTTTGAGATTTTATAAATACTTTTAATAGTTCTTCTAATCAAATTTATAACATGATTTATTATTCTCGTTCAGTGATCTGTTACAACTTATAATTTATTTTGTATGATGCCGCTCCACTTATGAGAGGTTCACACGATTTCTTCTATCTCATACGTTTCTCTAATCGAGCTCCCCATTACGTGTAGTAAAACTCTGTTAAATTTGTTATCTAACTATACTAGCGTTTGAAGTTTTAGAAATACTTTTGGAACTTCGAATAAATGTTCTTGCATGATTTACTTGTCTCTGTATATTACATGCTACAACTTATAATTTATTTGATATGATGCTAATACAATAATGAAAGCTTCACAGAATTTGTTATATCTCGTAAGTTTCATGCATCGAACTCCGTTTATCTCGCATAGTGGGTATGATACTATTACAACAACAATATGTTATATCTCGTAAATTTATTGAATCAAAATTTGTTTATCTTAAAATAAAACTTTGTTAAATTAGTGTTGTAAATATACTAATGTTTGAAGTATTATAAATACTATTAACGACACTCCTAATTAACTTTATTGCATGATGTTTAGTCTCGGTATCTGATCCATTACAACTTATATTTAATTTTGTATGATACTAGTGCACATATGAGAGCATCTCATGATTTGTTATGTCTTGTAAGTTTTGTTCGATCGAACCTTTTTTATCTTATAATAAAACTCTGTTAAATTTGCACTATAAATATACTAATATTTGAAATTTTATAAATACTTTTAACGATACTACTAATAAATTTTATTGCGTGATGTTTCGTGTCAGTATTTGATCTATTACAACTTATAATTTAATTTGGATGATGCTACTACACGTATGAAAAGCTTACACGACTTTTTATACTTCGTAAGTTTCTTTAATCCGGCTCCGTTTATCGTGTAATAAAACTCTGTTAAATCAGTGCTCTAATTATGCTAACGTTTGAAGTTTTATAAATACTTTTAATGGAACTCTAATAAACTTTCTTGCACGTTTTTTAGTCTGGATATTTAATAGTCTACAACTTATTATTTATTTGGTCTGATGCTAGTACACCTATGAGGGGTTCCAATAATTTTTTATATCTCATAAGTTTCTTCACCAATAGTCTGTTTATCTTCTAACATAACTCTGTTAAATTTGTGCTCTAAATATACTAATGATTGAAGGTTTATAAATACTTTTAACGACACTCCTAATAATCTTTATTGCGTGATTTTAACTAACGGTGTTTAATTTGTTACAACTTATAAGTTAATTGTATGATGCTACTACACCTATGAGAGGTTTACACGATTTGTTATATCTCGTAAGCGTTACCAATCGTTTGAAGTTTTATGTTGTAACAAAACTCGATGGAATTTGTAAACTAAATATATTAACATTTGAGATTTTATAAATACTTTTAATAGTTCTTCTAATCAAATTTATAACATGATTTATTATTCTCGTTCAGTGATCTGTTACAACTTATAATTTATTTTGTATGATGCCGCTCCACTTATGGGAGGTTCACACGATTTCTTCTATCTCATACGTTTCTCTAATCGAGCTCCCCATTACGTGTAGTAAAACTCTGTTAAATTTGTTATCTAACTATACTAGCGTTTGAAGTTTTAGAAATACTTTTGGAACTTCTAATAAATGTTCTTGCATGATTTACTTGTCTCTGTATATTACATGCTACAACTTATAATTTATTTGATATGATGCTAATACAATAATGAAAGCTTCACAGAATTTGTTATATCTCGTAAGTTTCATGCATCGAACTCCGTTTATCTCGCATAGTGGGTATGATACTATTACAACAACAATATGTTATATCTCGTAAATTTATTGAATCAAAATTTGTTTATCTTAAAATAAAACTTTGTTAAATTAGTGTTGTAAATATACTAATGTTTGAAGTATTATAAATACTATTAACGACACTCCTAATTAACTTTATTGCATGATGTTTAGTCTCGGTATCTGATCTATTACAACTTATATTTAATTTTGTATGATACTAGTGCACATATGAGAGCATCTCATGATTTGTTATGTCTTGTAAGTTTTGTTCGATCGAACCTTTTTTATCTTATAATAAAACTCTGTTAAATTTGCACTATAAATATACTAATATTTGAAATTTTATAAATACTTTTAACGATACTACTAATAAATTTTATTGCGTGATGTTTCGTGTCAGTATTTGATCTATTACAACTTATAATTTAATTTGGATGATGCTACTACACGTATGAAAAGCTTACACGACTTTTTATACTTCGTAAGTTTCTTTAATCCGGCTCCGTTTATCGTGTAATAAAACTCTGTTAAATCAGTGCTCTAATTATGCTAACGTTTGAAGTTTTATAAATACTTTTAATGGAACTCTAATAAACTTTCTTGCACGTTTTTTAGTCTGGATATTTAATAGTCTACAACTTATTATTTATTTGGTCTGATGCTAGTACACCTATGAGGGGTTCAAATAATTTTTTATATCTCATAAGTTTCTTCACCAATAGTCTGTTTATCTTCTAACATAACTCTGTTAAATTTGTGCTCTAAATATACTAATGATTGAAGGTTTATAAATACTTTTAACGACACTCCTAATAATCTTTATTGCGTGATTTTAACTAACGGTGTTTAATTTGTTACAACTTATAAGTTAATTGTATGATGCTACTACACCTATGAGAGGTTTACACGATTTGTTATATCTCGTAAGCGTTACCAATCGTTTGAAGTTTTATGTTGTAACAAAACTCGATGGAATTTGTAAACTAAATATATTAACGTTTGAGATTTTATAAATACTTTTAATAGTTCTTCTAATCAAATTTATAACATGATTTATTATTCTGGTTCAATGATCTGTTACAACTTATAATTTATTTTGTATGATGCCGCTCCACTTATGAGAGGTTCACACGATTTCTTCTATCTCATACGTTTCTCTAATCGAGCTCCCCATTACGTGTAGTAAAACTCTGTTAAATTTGTTATCTAACTATACTAGCGTTTGAAGTTTTAGAAATACTTTTGGAACTTCTAATAAATGTTCTTGCATGATTTACTTGTCTCTGTATATTACATGCTACAACTTATAATTTATTTGATATGATGCTAATACAATAATGAAAGCTTCACAGAATTTGTTATATCTCGTAAGTTTCATGCATCGAACTCCGTTTATCTCGCATAGTGGGTATGATACTATTACAACAACAATATATTATATCTCGTAAATTTATTGAATAAAAATTTTTTTATCTTAAAATAAAACTTTGTTAAATTAGTGTTGTAAATATACTAATGTTTGAAGTATTATAAATACTATTAACGACACTCCTAATTAACTTTATTGCATGATGTTTAGTCTCGGTATCTGATGTATTACAACTTATATTTAATTTTGTATGATACTAGTGCACATATGAGAGCATCTCATGATTTGTTATGTCTTGTAAGTTTTGTTCGATCGAACCTTTTTTATCTTATAATAAAACTCTGTTAAATTTGCACTATAAATATACTAATATTTGAAATTTTATAAATACTTTTAACGATACTACTAATAAATTTTATTGCGTGATGTTTCGTGTCAGTATTTGATCTATTACAACTTATAATTTAATTTGGATGATGCTACTACACGTATGAAAAGCTTACACGACTTTTTATACTTCGTAAGTTTCTTTAATCCGGCTCCGTTTATCGTGTAATAAAACTCTGTTAAATCAGTGCTCTAATTATGCTAACGTTTGAAGTTTTATAAATACTTTTAATGGAACTCTAATAAACTTTCTTGCACGTTTTTTAGTCTGGATATTTAATAGTCTACAACTTATTATTTATTTGGTCTGATGCTAGTACACCTATGAGGGGTTCAAATAATTTTTTATATCTCATAAGTTTCTTCACCAATAGTCTGTTTATCTTCTAACATAACTCTGTTAAATTTGTGCTCTAAATATACTAATGATTGAAGGTTTATAAATACTTTTAACGACACTCCTAATAATCTTTATTGCGTGATTTTAACTAACGGTGTTTAATTTGTTACAACTTATAAGTTAATTGTATGATGCTACTACACCTATGAGAGGTTTACACGATTTGTTATATCTCGTAAGCGTTACCAATCGTTTGAAGTTTTATGTTGTAACAAAACTCGATGGAATTTGTAAACTAAATATATTAACGTTTGAGATTTTATAAATACTTTTAATAGTTCTTCTAATCAAATTTATAACATGATTTATTATTCTGGTTCAATGATCTGTTACAACTTATAATTTATTTTGTATGATGCCGCTCCACTTATGAGAGGTTCACACGATTTCTTCTATCTCATACGTTTCTCTAATCGAGCTCCCCATTACGTGTAGTAAAACTCTGTTAAATTTGTTATCTAACTATACTAGCGTTTGAAGTTTTAGAAATACTTTTGGAACTTCTAATAAATGTTCTTGCATGATTTACTTGTCTCTGTATATTACATGCTACAACTTATAATTTATTTGATATGATGCTAATACAATAATGAAAGCTTCACAGAATTTGTTATATCTCGTAAGTTTCATGCATCGAACTCCGTTTATCTCGCATAGTGGGTATGATACTATTACAACAACAATATATTATATCTCGTAAATTTATTGAATAAAAATTTTTTTATCTTAAAATAAAACTTTGTTAAATTAGTGTTGTAAATATACTAATGTTTGAAGTATTATAAATACTATTAACGACACTCCTAATTAACTTTATTGCATGATGTTTAGTCTCGGTATCTGATGTATTACAACTTATATTTAATTTTGTATGATACTAGTGCACATATGAGAGCATCTCATGATTTGTTATGTCTTGTAAGTTTTGTTCGATCGAACCTTTTTTATCTTATAATAAAACTCTGTTAAATTTGCACTATAAATATACTAATATTTGAAATTTTATAAATACTTTTAACGATACTACTAATAAATTTTATTGCGTGATGTTTCGTGTCAGTATTTGATCTATTACAACTTATAATTTAATTTGGATGATGCTACTACACGTATGAAAAGCTTACACGACTTTTTATACTTTGTAAGTTTCTTTAATCCGGCTCCGTTTATCGTGTAATAAAACTCTGTTAAATCAGTGCTCTAATTATGCTAACGTTTGAAGTTTTATAAATACTTTTAATGGAACTCTAATAAACTTTCTTGCACGTTTTTTAGTCTGGATATTTAATAGTCTACAACTTATTATTTATTTGGTCTGATGCTAGTACACCTATGAGGGGTTCAAATAATTTTTTATATCTCATAAGTTTCTTCACCAATAGTCTGTTTATCTTCTAACATAACTCTGTTAAATTTGTGCTCTAAATATACTAATGATTGAAGGTTTATAAATACTTTTAACGACACTCCTAATAATCTTTATTGCGTGATTTTAACTAACGGTGTTTAATTTGTTACAACTTATAAGTTAGTTGTATGATGCTACTACACCTATGAGAGGTTTACACGATTTGTTATATCTCGTAAGCGTTACCAATCGTTTGAAGATTTATGTTGTAACAAAACTCGATGGAATTTGTAAACTAAATATATTAACGTTTGAGATTTTATAAATACTTTTAATAGTTCTTCTAATCAAATTTATAACATGATTTATTATTCTCGTTCAGTGATCTGTTACAACTTATAATTTATTTTGTATGATGCCGCTCCACTTATGAGAGGTTCACACGATTTCTTCTATCTCATACGTTTCTCTAATCGAGCTCCCCATTACGTGTAGTAAAACTCTGTTAAATTTGTTATCTAACTATACTAGCGTTTGAAGTTTTAGAAAAACTTTTGGAACTTCGAATAAATGTTCTTGCATGATTTACTTGTCTCTGTATATTACATGCTACAACTTATAATTTATTTGATATGATGCTAATACAATAATGAAAGCTTCACAGAATTTGTTATATCTCGTAAGTTTCATGCATCGAACTCCGTTTATCTCGCATAGTGGGTATGATACTATTACAACAACAATATGTTATATCTCGTAAATTTATTGAATAAAATTTTTTTTATCTTAAAATAAAACTTTGTTAAATTAGTGTTGTAAATATACTAATGTTTGAAGTATTATAAATACTATTAACGACACTTCTAATTAACTTTATTGCATGATGTTTAGTCTCGGTATCTGATGTATTACAACTTATATTTAATTTTGTATGATACTAGTGCACATATGAGAGCATCTCATGATTTGTTATGTCTTGTAAGTTTTGTTCGATCGAACCTTTTTTATCTTATAATAAAACTCTGTTAAATTTGCACTATAAATATACTAATATTTGAAATTTTATAAATACTTTTAACGATACTACTAATAAATTTTATTGCGTGATGTTTCGTGTCAGTATTTGATCTATTACAACTTATAATTTAATTTGGATGATGCTACTACACGTATGAAAAGCTTACACGACTTTTTATACTTCGTAAGTTTCTTTAATCCGGCTCCGTTTATCGTGTAATAAAACTCTGTTAAATCAGTGCTCTAATTATGCTAACGTTTGAAGTTTTATAAATACTTTTAATGGAACTCTAATAAACTTTCTTGCACGTTTTTTAGTCTGGATATTTAATAGTCTACAACTTATTATTTATTTGGTCTGATGCTAGTACACCTATGAGGGGTTCAAATAATTTTTTATATCTCATAAGTTTCTTCACCAATAGTCTGTTTATCTTCTAACATAACTCTGTTAAATTTGTGCTCTAAATATACTAATGATTGAAGGTTTATAAATACTTTTAACGACACTCCTAATAATCTTTATTGCGTGATTTTAACTAACGGTGTTTAATTTGTTACAACTTATAAGTTAATTGTATGATGCTACTACACCTATGAGAGGTTTACACGATTTGTTATATCTCGTAAGCGTTACCAATCGTTTGAAGTTTTATGTTGTAACAAAACTCGATGGAATTTGTAAACTAAATATATTAACGTTTGAGATTTTATAAATACTTTTAATAGTTCTTCTAATCAAATTTATAACATGATTTATTATTCTCGTTCAGTGATCTGTTACAACTTATAATTTATTTTGTATGATGCCGCTCCACTTATGAGAGGTTCACACGATTTCTTCTATCTCATACGTTTCTCTAATCGAGCTCCCCATTACGTGTAGTAAAACTCTGTTAAATTTGTTATCTAACTATACTAGCGTTTGAAGTTTTAGAAATACTTTTGGAACTTCTAATAAATGTTCTTGCATGATTTACTTGTCTCTGTATATTACATGCTACAACTTATAATTTATTTGATATGATGCTAATACAATAATGAAAGCTTCACAGAATTTGTTATATCTCGTAAGTTTCATGCATCGAACTCCGTTCATCTCGCATAGTGGGTATGATACTATTACAACAACAATATGTTATATCTCGTAAATTTATTGAATCAAAATTTGTTTATCTTAAAATAAAACTTTGTTAAATTAGTGTTGTAAATATACTAATGTTTGAAGTATTATAAATACTATTAACGACACTCCTAATTAACTTTATTGCATGATGTTTAGTCTCGGTATCTGATCTATTACAACTTATATTTAATTTTGTATGATACTAGTACACATATGAGAGCATCTCATGATTTGTTATGTCTTGTAAGTTTTGTTCGATCGAACCTTTTTTATCTTATGATAAAACTCTGTTAAATTTGCACTATAAATATACTAATATTTGAAATTTTATAAATACTTTTAATGATACTACTAATAAATTTTATTGTGTGATGTTTCGTGTCAGTATTTGATCTATTACAACTTATAATTTAATTTGGATGATGCTACTACACGTATGAAAAGCTTACACGACTTTTTATACTTCGTAAGTTTCTTTAATCCGGCTCCGTTTATCGTGTAATAAAACTCTGTTAAATCAGTGCTCTAATTATGCTAACGTTTGAAGTTTTATAAATACTTTTAATGGAACTCTAATAAACTTTCTTGCACATTTTTTAGTCTGGATATTTAATAGTCTACAACTTATTATTTATTTGGTCTGATGCTAGTACACCTATGAGGGGTTCAAATAATTTTTATATCTCATAAGTTTCTTCACCAATAGTCTGTTTATCTTCTAACATAACTCTGTTAAATTTGGGCTCTAAATATACTAATGATTGAAGGTTTATAAATACTTTTAACGACACTCCTAATAATCTTTATTGCGTGATTTTAACTAACGGTGTTTAATTTGTTACAACTTATAAGTTAATTGTATGATCCTATTACACCTATGAGAGGTTTACACGATTTGTTATATCTCGTAAGCGTTACCAATCGTTTGAAGTTTTATGTTGTAACAAAACTCGATGGAATTTGTAAACTAAATATATTAACGTTTGAGATTTTATAAATACTTTTAATAGTTCTTCTAATCAAATTTATAACATGATTTATTATTCTCGTTCAGTGATCTGTTACAACTTATAATTTATTTTGTATGATGCCGCTCCACTTATGAGAGGTTCACACGATTTCTTCTATCTCATACGTTTCTCTAATCGAGCTTCCCATTACGTGTAGTAAAACTCTGTTAAATTTGTTATCTAACTATACTAGCGTTTGAAGTTTTAGAAATACTTTTGGAACTTCTAATAAATGTTCTTGCATGATTTACTTGTCTCTGTATATTACATGCTACAACTTATAATTTATTTGATATGATGCTAATACAATAATGAAAGCTTCACAGAATTTGTTATATCTCATAAGTTTCATGCATCGAACTCCGTTTATCTCGCATAGTGGGTATGATACTATTACACCAACAATATGTTATATCTTGTAAATTTATTGAATCAAAATTTGTTTATCTTAAAATAAAACTTTGTTAAATTAGTGTTGTAAATATACTAATGTTTGAAGTATTATAAATACTATTAACGACACTCCTAATTAACTTTATTGCATGATGTTTAGTCTCGGTATCTGATCTATTACAACTTATATTTAATTTTGTATGATACTAGTACACATATGAGAGCATCTCATGATTTGTTATGTCTTGTAAGTTTTGTTCGATCGAACCTTTTTAATCTTATAATAAAACTCTGTTAAATTTGCACTATAAATATACTAATATTTGAAATTTTATAAATACTTTTAACGATACTACTAATAAATTTTATTGCGTGATGTTTCGTGTCAGTATTTGATCTATTACAACTTATAATTTAATTTGGATGATGCTACTACACGTATGAAAAGCTTACACGACTTTTTATACTTTGTAAGTTTCTTTAATCCGGCTCCGTTTATCGTGTAATAAAACTCTGTTAAATCAGTGCTCTAATTATGCTAACGTTTGAAGTTTTATAAATACTTTTAATGGAACTCTAATAAACTTTCTTGCACGTTTTTTAGTCTGGATATTTAATAGTCTACAACTTATTATTTATTTGGTCTGATGCTAGTACACCTATGAGGGGTTCAAATAATTTTTTATATCTCATAAGTTTCTTCACCAATAGTCTGTTTATCTTCTAACATAACTCTGTTAAATTTGTGCTCTAAATATACTAATGATTGAAGGTTTATAAATACTTTTAACGACACTCCTAATAATCTTTATTGCGTGATTTTAACTAACGGTGTTTAATTTGTTACAACTTATAAGTTAATTGTATGATGCTACTACACCTATGAGAGGTTTACACGATTTGTTATATCTCGTAAGCGTTACCAATCGTTTGAAGTTTTATGTTGTAACAAAACTCGATGGAATTTGTAAACTAAATATATTAACGTTTGAGATTTTATAAATACTTTTAATAGTTCTTCTAATCAAATTTATAACATGATTTATTATTCTCGTTCAGTGATCTGTTACAACTTATAATTTATTTTGTATGATGCCGCTCCACTTATGAGAGGTTCACACGATTTCTTCTATCTCATACGTTTCTCTAATCGAGCTCCCCATTACGTGTAGTAAAACTCTGTTAAATTTGTTATCTAACTATACTAGCGTTTGAAGTTTTAGAAATACTTTTGGAACTTCTAATAAATGTTCTTGCATGATTTACTTGTCTCTGTATATTACATGCTACAACTTATAATTTATTTGATATGATGCTAATACAATAATGAAAGCTTCACAGAATTTGTTATATCTCGTAAGTTTCATGCATCGAACTCCGTTTATCTCGCATAGTGGGTATGATACTATTACAACAACAATATGTTATATCTCGTAAATTTATTGAATCAAAATTTGTTTATCTTAAAATAAAACTTTGTTAAATTAGTGTTGTAAATATACTAATGTTTGAAGTATTATAAATACTATTAACGACACTCCTAATTAACTTTATTGCATGATGTTTAGTCTCGGTATCTGATCTATTACAACTTATATTTAATTTTGTATGATACTAGTACACATATGAGAGCATCTCATGATTTGTTATGTCTTATAAGTTTTGTTCGATCGAACCTTTTTTATCTTATAATAAAACTCTGTTAAATTTGCACTATAAATATACTAATATTTGAAATTTTATAAATACTTTTAACGATACTACTAATAAATTTTATTGCGTGATGTTTCGTGTCAGTATTTGATCTATTACAACTTATAATTTAATTTGGATGATGCTACTACACGTATGAAAAGCTTACACGACTTTTTATACTTCGTAAGTTTCTTTAATCCGGCTCCGTTTATCGTGTAATAAAACTCTGTTAAATCAGTGCTCTAATTATGCTAACGTTTGAAGTTTTATAAATACTTTTAATGGAACTCTAATAAACTTTCTTGCACGTTTTTTAGTCTGGATATTTAATAGTCTACAACTTATTATTTATTTGGTCTGATACTAGTTCACCTATGAGGGTTTCAAATAATTTTTTATATCTCATAAGTTTCTTCACCAATAGTCTGTTTATCTTCTAACATAACTCTGTTAAATTTGTGCTCTAAATATACTAATGATTGAAGGTTTATAAATACTTTTAACGACACTCCTAATAATCTTTATTGCGTGATTTTAACTAACGGTGTTTAATTTGTTACAACTTATAAGTTAATTGTATGATGCTACTACACCTATGAGAGGTTTACACGATTTGTTATATCTCGTAAGCGTTACCAATCGTTTGAAGTTTTATGTTGTAACAAAACTCGATGGAATTTGTAAACTAAATATATTAACGTTTGAGATTTTATAAATACTTTTAATAGTTCTTCTAATAAAATTTATAACATGATTTATTATTCTCGTTCAGTGATCTGTTACAACTTATAATTTATTTTGTATGATGCCGCTCCACTTATGAGAGGTTCACACGATTTCTTCTATCTCATACGTTTCTCTAATCGAGCTCCCCATTACATGTAGTAAAACTCTGTTAAATTTGTTATCTAACTATACTAGCGTTTGAAGTTTTAGAAATACTTTTGGAACTTCGAATAAATGTTCTTGCATGATTTACTTGTCTCTGTATATTACATGCTACAACTTATAATTTATTTGATATGATGGTAATACAATAATGAAAGCTTCACATAATTTGTTATATCTCGTAAGTTTCATGCATCGAACTCCGTTTATCTCGCATAGTGGGTATGATACTATTACAACAACAATATGTTATATCTCGTAAATTTATTGAATCAAAATTTGTTTATCTTAAAATAAAACTTTGTTAAATTAGTGTTGTAAGTATACTAATGTTTGAAGTATTATAAATACTATTAACGACACTCTTAATTAACTTTATTGCATGAAGTTTAGTCTCGGTATCTGATCTATTACAACTTATATTTAATTTTGTATGATACTAGTACACATATGAGAGCATCTCATGATTTGTTATGTCTTGTAAGTTTTGTTCGATCGAACTTTTTTTATCTTATAATAAAACTCTGTTAAATTTGCACTATAAATATACTAATATTTGAAATTTTATAAATACTTTTAACGATACTACTAATAAATTTTATTGCGTGATGTTTCGTGTCAGTATTTGATCTATTACAACTTATAATTTAATTTGGATGATGCTACTACACGTATGAAAAGCTTACACGACTTTTTATACTTCGTAAGTTTCTTTAATCCGGCTCCGTTTATCGTGTAATAAAACTCTGTTAAATCAGTGCTCTAATTATGCTAACGTTTGAAGTTTTATAAATACTTTTAATGGAACTTTAATAAACTTTCTTGCATGTTTTTTAGTCTGGATATTTAATAGTCTACAACTTATTATTTATTTGGTCTGATACTAGTTCACCTATGAGGGGTTCAAATAATTTTTTATATCTCATAAGTTTCTTCACCAATAGTTTGTTTATCTTCTAACATAACTCTGTTAAATTTGGGCTCTAAATATACTAATGATTGAAGGTTTATAAATACTTTTAACGACACTCCTAATAATCTTTATTGCGTGATTTTAACTAACGGTGTTTAATTTGTTACAACTTATAAGTTAATTGTATGATGCTACTACACCTATGAGAGGTTTACACGATTTGTTATATCTCGTAAGCGTTACCAATCGTTTGAAGTTTTATGTTGTAACAAAACTCGATGGAATTTGTAAACTAAATATATTAACGTTTGAGATTTTATAAATACTTTTAATAGTTCTTCTAATCAAATTTATAACATGATTTATTATTCTCGTTCAGTGATCTGTTACAACTTATAATTTATTTTGTATGATGCCGCTCCACTTATGAGAGGTTCACACGATTTCTTCTATCTCATACGTTTCTCTAATCGAGCTCCCCATTACGTGTAGTAAAACTCTGTTAAATTTGTTATCTAACTATACTAGCGTTTGAAGTTTTAGAAATAATTTTGGAACTTCGAATAAATGTTCTTGCATGATTTACTTGTCTCTGTATATTACATGCTACAACTTATAATTTATTTGATATGATGCTAATACAATAATGAAAGCTTCACAGAATTTGTTATATCTCGTAAGTTTCATGCATCGAACTCCGTTTATCTCGCATAGTGGGTATGATACTATTACAACAACAATATGTTATATCTCGTAAATTTATTGAATCAAAATTTGTTTATCTTAAAATAAAACTTTGTTAAATTAGTGTTGTAAATATACTAATGTTTGAAGTATTATAAATACTATTAACGACACTCCTAATTAACTTTATTGCATGATGTTTAGTCTCGGTATCTGATCTATTACAACTTATATTTAATTTTGTATGATACTAGTACACATATGAGAGCATCTCATGATTTGTTATGTCTTGTAAGTTTTGTTCGATCGAACCTTTTTTATCTTATAATAAAATTCTGTTAAAGTTGCACTATAAATATACTAATATTTGAAATTTTATAAATACTTTTAATGATACTACTAATAAATTTTATTGTGTGATGTTTCGTGTCAGTATTTGATCTATTACAACTTATAATTTAATTTGGATGATGCTACTACACGTATGAAAAGCTTACACGACTTTTTATACTTCGTAAGTTTCTTTAATCCGGCTCCGTTTATCGTGTAATAAAACTCTGTTAAATCAGTGCTCTAATTATGCTAACGTTTGAAGTTTTAGAAATACTTTTGGAACTTCTAATAAATGTTCTTGCATGATTTACTTGTCTCTGTATATTACATGCTACAACTTATAATTTATTTGATATGATGCTAATACAATAATGAAAGCTTCACAGAATTTGTTATATCTCGTAAGTTTCATGCATCGAACTCCGTTTATCTCGCATAGTGGGTATGATACTATTACAACAACAATATGTTATATCTCGTAAATTTATTGAATCAAAATTTGTTTATCTTAAAATAAAACTTTGTTAAATTAGTGTTGTAAGTATACTAATGTTTGAAGTATTATAAATACTATTAACGACACTCTTAATTAACTTTATTGCATGATGTTTAGTCTCGGTATCTGATCTATTACAACTTATATTTAATTTTGTATGATACTAGTACACATATGAGAGCATCTCATGATTTGTTATGTCTTGTAAGTTTTGTTCGATCGAACCTTTTTTATCTTATAATAAAATTCTGTTAAATTTGCACTATAAATATACTAATATTTGAAATTTTATAAATACTTTTAATGATACTACTAATAAATTTTATTGTGTGATGTTTCGTGTCAGTATTTGATCTATTACAACTTATAATTTAATTTGGATGATGCTACTACACGTATGAAAAGCTTACACGACTTTTTATACTTCGTAAGTTTCTTTAATCCGGCTCCGTTTATCGTGTAATAAAACTCTGTTAAATCAGTGCTCTAATTATGCTAACGTTTGAAGTTTTAGAAATACTTTTGGAACTTCTAATAAATGTTCTTGCATGATTTACTTGTCTCTGTATATTACATGCTACAACTTATAATTTATTTGATATGATGCTAATACAATAATGAAAGCTTCACAGAATTTGTTATATCTTGTAAGTTTCATGCATCGAACTCCGTTTATCTCGCATAGTGGGTATGATACTATTACAACAACAATATGTTATATCTCGTAAATTTATTGAATCAAAATTTGTTTATCTTAAAATAAAACTTTGTTAAATTAGTGTTGTAAATATACTAATGTTTGAAGTATTATAAATACTATTAACGACACTCCTAATTAACTTTATTGCATGATGTTTAGTCTCGGTATCTGATCTATTACAACTTATATTTAATTTTGTATGATACTAGTACACATATGAGAGCATCTCATGATTTGTTATGTCTTGTAAGTTTTGTTCGATCGAACCTTTTTTATCTTATAATAAAACTCTGTTAAATTTGCACTATAAATATACTAATATTTGAAATTTTATAAATACTTTTAACGATACTACTAATAAATTTTATTGCGTGATGTTTCGTGTCAGTATTTGATCTATTACAACTTATAATTTAATTTGGATGATGCTACTACACGTATGAAAAGCTTACACGACTTTTTATACTTCGTAAGTTTCTTTAATCCGGCTCCGTTTATCGTGTAATAAAACTCTGTTAAATCAGTGCTCTAATTATGCTAACGTTTGAAGTTTTATAAATACTTTTAATGGAACTCTAATAAACTTTCTTGCACGTTTTTTAGTCTGGATATTTAATAGTCTACAACTTATTATTTATTTGGTCTGATGCTAGTACACCTATGAGGGGTTCAAATAATTTTTTATATCTCATAAGTTTCTTCACCAATAGTCTGTTTATCTTCTAACATAACTCTGTTAAATTTGTGCTCTAAATATACTAATGATTGAAGGTTTATAAATACTTTTAACGACACTCCTAATAATCTTTATTGCGTGATTTTAACTAACGGTGTTTAATTTGTTACAACTTATAAGTTAATTGTATGATGCTACTACACCTATGAGAGGTTTACACGATTTGTTATATCTCGTAAGCGTTACCAATCGTTTGAAGTTTTATGTTGTAACAAAACTCGATGGAATTTGTAAACTAAATATATTAACGTTTGAGATTTTATAAATACTTTTAATAGTTCTTCTAATCAAATTTATAACATGATTTATTATTCTCGTTCAGTGATCTGTTACAACTTATAATTTATTTTGTATGATGCCGCTCCACTTATGAGAGGTTCACACGATTTCTTCTATCTCATACGTTTCTCTAATCGAGCTCCCCATTACGTGTAGTAAAACTCTGTTAAATTTGTTATCTAACTATACTAGCGTTTGAAGTTTTAGAAATACTTTTGGAACTTCGAATAAATGTTCTTGCATGATTTACTTGTCTCTGTATATTACATGCTACAACTTATAATTTAATTGATATGATGCTAATACAATAATGAAAGCTTCACAGAATTTGTTATATCTCGTAAGTTTCATGCATCGAACTCCGTTTATCTCGCATAGTGGGTATGATACTATTACAACAACAATATGTTATATCTCGTAAATTTATTGAATCAAAATTTGTTTATCTTAAAATAAAACTTTGTTAAATTAGTGTTGTAAATATACTAATGTTTGAAGTATTATAAATACTATTAACGACACTCCTAATTAACTTTATTGCATGATGTTTAGTCTCGGTATCTGATCTATTACAACTTATATTTAATTTTGTATGATACTAGTACACATATGAGAGCATCTCATGATTTGTTATGTCTTGTAAGTTTTGTTCGATCGAACCTTTTTTATCTTATAATAAAACTCTGTTAAATTTGCACTATAAATATACTAATATTTGAAATTTTATAAATACTTTTAACGATACTACTAATAAATTTTATTGCGTGATGTTTCGTGTCAGTATTTGATCTATTACAACTTATAATTTAATTTGGATGATGCTACTACACGTATGAAAAGCTTACACGACTTTTTATACTTCGTAAGTTTCTTTAATCCGGCTCCGTTTATCGTGTAATAAAACTCTGTTAAATCAGTGCTCTAATTATGCTAACGTTTGAAGTTTTATAAATACTTTTAATGGAACTCTAATAAACTTTCTTGCACGTTTTTTAGTCTGGATATTTAATAGTCTACAACTTATTATTTATTTGGTCTGATGCTAGTACACCTATGAGGGGTTCAAATAATTTTTTATATCTCATAAGTTTCTTCACCAATAGTCTGTTTATCTTCTAACATAACTCTGTTAAATTTGTGCTCTAAATATACTAATGATTGAAGGTTTATAAATACTTTTAACGACACTCCTAATAATCTTTATTGCGTGATTTTAACTAACGGTGTTTAATTTGTTACAACATATAAGTTAATTGTATGATGCTACTACACCTATGAGAGGTTTACACGATTTGTTATATCTCGTAAGCGTTACCAATCGTTTGAAGTTTTATGTTGTAACAAAACTCGATGGAATTTGTAAACTAAATATATTAACGTTTGAGATTTTATAAATACTTTTAATAGTTCTTCTAATCAAATTTATAACATGATTTATTATTCTCGTTCAGTGATCTGTTACAACTTATAATTTATTTTGTATGATGCCGCTCCACTTATGAGAGGTTCACACGATTTCTTCTATCTCATACGTTTCTCTAATCGAGCTCCCCATTACGTGTAGTAAAACTCTGTTAAATTTGTTATCTAACTATACTAGCGTTTGAAGTTTTAGAAATACTTTTGGAACTTCGAATAAATGTTCTTGCATGATTTACTTGTCTCTGTATATTACATGCTACAACTTATAATTTAATTGATATGATGCTAATACAATAATGAAAGCTTCACAGAATTTGTTATATCTCGTAAGTTTCATGCATCGAACTCCGTTTATCTCGCATAGTGGGTATGATACTATTACAACAACAATATGTTATATCTCGTAAATTTATTGAATCAAAATTTGTTTATCTTAAAATAAAACTTTGTTAAATTAGTGTTGTAAATATACTAATGTTTGAAGTATTATAAATACTATTAACGACACTCCTAATTAACTTTATTGCATGATGTTTAGTCTCGGTATCTGATCTATTACAACTTATATTTAATTTTGTATGATACTAGTACACATATGAGAGCATCTCATGATTTGTTATGTCTTGTAAGTTTTGTTCGATCGAACCTTTTTTATCTTATAATAAAACTCTATTAAATTTGCACTATAAATATACTAATATTTGAAATTTTATAAATACTTTTAACGATACTACTAATAAATTTTATTGCGTGATGTTTCGTGTCAGTATTTGATCTATTACAACTTATAATTTAATTTGGATGATGCTACTACACGTATGAAAAGCTTACACGACTTTTTATACTTCGTAAGTTTCTTTAATCCGGCTCCGTTTATCGTGTAATAAAACTCTGTTAAATCAGTGCTCTAATTATGCTAACGTTTGAAGTTTTATAAATACTTTTAATGGAACTCTAATAAACTTTCTTGCACGTTTTTTAGTCTGGATATTTAATAGTCTACAACTTATTATTTATTTGGTCTGATGCTAGTACACCTATGAGGGGTTCAAATAATTTTTTATATCTCATAAGTTTCTTCACCAATAGTCTGTTTATCTTCTAACATAACTCTGTTAAATTTGGGCTCTAAATATACTAATGATTGAAGGTTTATAAATACTTTTAACGACACTCCTAATAATCTTTATTGCGTGATTTTAACTAACGGTGTTTAATTTGTTACAACATATAAGTTAATTGTATGATGCTACTACACCTATGAGAGGTTTACACAATTTGTTATATCTCGTAAGCGTTACCAATCGTTTGAAGTTTTATGTTGTAACAAAACTCGATGGAATTTGTAAACTAAATATATTAACGTTTGAGATTTTATAAATACTTTTAATAGTTCTTCTAATCAAATTTATAACATGATTTATTATTCTCGTTCAGTGATCTGTTACAACTTATAATTTATTTTGTATGATGCCGCTCCACTTATGAGAGGTTCACACGATTTCTTCTATCTCATACGTTTCTCTAATCGAGCTCCCCATTACGTGTAGTAAAACTCTGTTAAATTTGTTATCTAACTATACTAGCGTTTGAAGTTTTAGAAATACTTTTGGAACTTCTAATAAATGTTCTTGCATGATTTACTTGTCTCTGTATATTACATGCTACAACTTATAATTTATTTGATATGATGCTAATACAATAATGAAAGCTTCACAGAATTTGTTATATCTCGTAAGTTTCATGCATCGAACTCCGTTTATCTCGCATAGTGGGTATGATACTATTACAACAACAATATGTTATATCTCGTAAATTTATTGAATAAAAATTTGTTTATCTTGAAATAAAACTTTGTTAAATTAGTGTTGTAAATATACTAATGTTTGAAGTATTATAAATACTATTAACGACACTCCTAATTAACTTTATTGCATGATGTTTAGTCTCGGTATCTGATCTATTACAACTTATATTTAATTTTGTATGATACTAGTACACATATGAGAGCATCTCATGATTTGTTATGTCTTGTAAGTTTTGTTCGATCGAACCTTTTTTATCTTATAATAAAACTCTGTTAAATTTGCACTATAAATATACTAATATTTGAAATTTTATAAATACTTTTAACGATACTACTAATAAATTTTATTGCGTGATGTTTCGTGTCAGTATTTGATCTATTACAACTTATAATTTAATTTGGATGATGCTACTACACGTATGAAAAGCTTACACGACTTTTTATACTTCGTAAGTTTCTTTAATCCGGCTCCGTTTATCGTGTAATAAAACTCTGTTAAATCAGTGCTCTAATTATGCTAACGTTTGAAGTTTTATAAATACTTTTAATGGAACTCTAATAAACTTTCTTGCACGTTTTTTAGTCTGGATATTTAATAGTCTACAACTTATTATTTATTTGGTCTGATGCTAGTACACCTATGAGGGGTTCAAATTATTTTTTATATCTCATAAGTTTCTTCACCAATAGTCTGTTTATCTTCTAACATAACTCTGTTAAATTTGGGCTCTAAATATACTAATGATTGAAGGTTTATAAATACTTTTAACGACACTCCTAATAATCTTTATTGCGTGATTTTAACTAACGGTGTTTAATTTGTTACAACTTATAAGTTAATTGTATGATGCTACTACACCTATGAGAGGTTTACACGATTTGTTATATCTCGTAAGCGTTACCAATCGTTTGAAGTTTTATGTTGTAACAAAACTCGATGGAATTTGTAAACTAAATATATTAACGTTTGAGATTTTATAAATACTTTTAATAGTTCTTCTAATCAAATTTATAACATGATTTATTATTCTCGTTCAGTGATCTGTTACAACTTATAATTTATTTTGTATGATGCCGCTCCACTTATGAGAGGTTCACACGATTTCTTCTATCTCATACGTTTCTCTAATCGAGATCCCCATTACGTGTAGTAAAACTCTGTTAAATTTGTTATCTAACTATACTAGCGTTTGAAGTTTTAGAAATACTTTTGGAACTTCTAATAAATGTTCTTGCATGATTTACTTGTCTCTGTATATTACATGCTACAACTTATAATTTATTTGATATGATGCTAATACAATAATGAAAGCTTCACAGAATTTGTTATATCTCGTAAGTTTCATGCATCGAACTCCGTTTATCTCGCATAGTGGGTATGATACTATTACAACAACAATATGTTATATCTCGTAAATTTATTGAATCAAAATTTGTTTATCTTAAAATAAAACTTTGTTAAATTAGTGTTGTAAATATACTAATGTTTGAAGTATTATAAATACTATTAACGACACTCCTAATTAACTTTATTGCATGATGTTTAGTCTCGGTATCTGATCTATTACAACTTATATTTAATTTTGTATGATACTAGTACACATATGAGAGCATCTCATGATTTGTTATGTCTTGTAAGTTTTGTTCGATCGAACCTTTTTTATCTTATAATAAAACTCTGTTAAATTTGCACTATAAATATACTAATATTTGAAATTTTATAAATACTTTTAACGATACTACTAATAAATTTTATTGCGTGATGTTTCGTGTCAGTATTTGATCTATTACAACTTATAATTTAATTTGGATGATGCTACTACACGTATGAAAAGCTTACACGACTTTTTATACTTCGTAAGTTTCTTTAATCCGGCTCCGTTTATCGTGTATTAAAACTCTGTTAAATCAGTTCTCTAATTATGCTAACGTTTGAAGTTTTATAAATACTTTTAATGGAACTCTAATAAACTTTCTTGCACGTTTTTTAGTCTGGATATTTAATAGTCTACAACTTATTATTTATTTGGTCTGATGCTAGTACACCTATGAGGGGTTCAAATTATTTTTTATATCTCATAAGTTTCTTCACCAATAGTCTGTTTATCTTCTAACATAACTCTGTTAAATTTGGGCTCTAAATATACTAATGATTGAAGGTTTATAAATACTTTTAACGACACTCCTAATAATCTTTATTGCGTGATTTTAACTAACGGTGTTTAATTTGTTACAACTTATAAGTTAATTGTATGATGCTACTACACCTATGAGAGGTTTACACGATTTGTTATATCTCGTAAGCGTTACCAATCGTTTGAAGTTTTATGTTGTAACAAAACTCGATGGAATTTGTAAACTAAATATATTAACGTTTGAGATTTTATAAATACTTTTAATAGTTCTTCTAATAAAATTTATAACATGATTTATTATTCTCGTTCAGTGATCTGTTACAACTTATAATTTATTTTGTATGATGCCGCTCCACTTATGAGAGGTTCACACGATTTCTTCTATCTCATACGTTTCTCTAATCGAGATCCCCATTACGTGTAGTAAAACTCTGTTAAATTTGTTATCTAACTATACTAGCGTTTGAAGTTTTAGAAATACTTTTGGAACTTCTAATAAATGTTCTTGCATGATTTACTTGTCTCTGTATATTACATGCTACAACTTATAATTTATTTGATATGATGCTAATACAATAATGAAAGCTTCACAGAATTTGTTATATCTCGTAAGTTTCATGCATCGAACTCCGTTTATCTCGCATAGTGGGTATGATACTATTACAACAACAATATGTTATATCTCGTAAATTTATTGAATCAAAATTTGTTTATCTTAAAATAAAACTTTGTTAAATTAGTGTTGTAAATATACTAATGTTTGAAGTATTATAAATACTATTAACGACACTCCTAATTAACTTTATTGCATGATGTTTAGTCTCGGTATCTGATCTATTACAACTTATATTTAATTTTGTATGATACTAGTACACATATGAGAGCATCTCATGATTTGTTATGTCTTGTAAGTTTTGTTCGATCGAACCTTTTTTATCTTATAATAAAACTCTGTTAAATTTGCACTATAAATATACTAATATTTGAAATTTTATAAATACTTTTAACGATACTACTAATAAATTTTATTGCGTGATGTTTCGTGTCAGTATTTGATCTATTACAACTTATAATTTAATTTGGATGATGCTACTACACGTATGAAAAGCTTACACGACTTTTTATACTTCGTAAGTTTCTTTAATCCGGCTCCGTTTATCGTGTATTAAAACTCTGTTAAATCAGTTCTCTAATTATGCTAACGTTTGAAGTTTTATAAATCCTTTTAATGGAACTCTAATAAACTTTCTTGCACGTTTTTTTGTCTGGATATTTAATAGTTTACAACTTATTATTTATTTGGTCTGATGCTAGTACACCTATGAGGGGTTCAAATAAATTTTTATATCTCATAAGTTTCTTCACCAATAGTCTGTTTATCTTCTAACATAACTATGTTATATTTGTGCTCTAAATATAATAATGATTGAAGGTTTATAAATACTTTTAACGACACTCCTAATAATCTTTATTGCGTGATTTTAACTAACGGTGTTTAATTTGTTACAACGTATAAGTTAATTGTATGATGCTACTACACCTATGAGAGGTTTACACGATTTGTTATATCTCGTAAGCGTTACCAATCGTTTGAAGTTTTATGTTGTAACAAAACTCGATGGAATTTGTAAACTAAATATATTAACGTTTGAGATTTTATAAATACTTTTAATAGTTCTTCTAATCAAATTTATAACATGATTTATTATTCTCGTTCAGTGATCTGTTACAACTTATAATTTATTTTGTATGATGCCGCTCCACTTATGAGAGGTTCACACGATTTCTTCGATCTCATACGTTTCTCTAATCGAGCTCCCCATTACGTGTAGTAAAACTCTGTTAAATTTGTTATCTAACTATACTAGCGTTTGAAGTTTTAGAAATACTTTTGGAACTTCGAATAAATGTTCTTGCATGATTTACTTGTCTCTGTATATTACATGCTACAACTTATAATTTATTTGATATGATGCTAATACAATAATGAAAGCTTCACAGAATTTGTTATATCTCGTAAGTTTCATGCATCGAACTCCGTTTATCTCGCATAGTGGGTATGATACTATTACAACAACAATATGTTATATCTCGTAAATTTATTGAATCAAAATTTGTTTATCTTAAAATAAAACTTTGTTAAATTAGTGTTGTAAATATACTAATGTTTGAAGTATTATAAATACTATGAACGACACTCCTAATTAACTTTATTGCATGATGTTTAGTCTCGGTATCTGATCTATTACAACTTATATTTAATTTTGTATGATACTAGTACACATATGAGAGCATCTCATGATTTGTTATGTCTTGTAAGTTTTGTTCGATCGAACCTTTTTTATCTTATAATAAAACTCTGTTAAATTTGCACTATAAATATACTAATATTTGAAATTTTATAAATACTTTTAACGATACTACTAATAAATTTTATTGCGTGATGTTTCGTGTCATTATTTGATCTATTACAACTTTAAATTTAATTTGGATGATGCTACTACACGTATGAAAAGCTTACACGACTTTTTATACTTCGTAAGTTTCTTTAATCCGGCTCCGTTTATCGTGTAATAAAACTCTGTTAAATCAGTGCTCTAATTATGCTAACGTTTGAAGTTTTATAAATACTTTTAATGGAACTCTAATAAAATTTCTTGCACATTTTTTAGTCTGGATATTTAATAGTCTACAACTTATTATTTATTTGGTCTGATGCTAGTACACCTATGAGTGGTTCAAATAATTTTTTATATCTCATAAGTTTCTTCACCAATAGTCTGTTTATCTTCTAACATAACTATGTTAAATTTGTGCTCTAAATATACTAATGATTGAAGGTTTATAAATACTTTTAACGACACTCCTAATAATCTTTATTGCATGATTTTAACTAACGGTGTTTAATTTGTTACAACTTATAAGTTAATTGTATGATGATACTACACCTATGAGAGGTTTACACGATTTGTTATATCTCGTAAGCGTTACCAATCGTTTGAAGTTTTATGTTGTAACAAAACTCGATGGAATTTGTAAACTAATATATTAACGTTTGAGATTTTATAAATACTTTTAATAGTTCTTCTAATCAAATTTATAACATGATTTATTATTCTCGTTCAGTGATCTGTTACAACTTATAATTTATTTTGTATGATGCCGCTCCACTTATGAGAGGTACACACGATTTCTTCTATCTCATACGTTTCTCTAATCGAGCTCCCCATTACGTGTAGTAAAACTCTGTTAAATTTGTTATCTAACTATACTAGCGTTTGAAGTTTTAGAAATACTTTTGGAACTTCTAATAAATGTTCCTGCATGGTTTACTTGTCTCTGTATATTACATGCTACAACTTATAATTTATTTGATATGATTCTAATACAATAATGAAAGCTTCACAGAATTTGTTACATCTCGTAAGTTTCATGCATCGAACTCCGTTTATCTCGCATAGTGGGTATGATACTATTACAACAACAATATGTTATATCTCGTAAATTTATTGAATCAAAATTTGTTTATCTTAAAATAAAACTTTGTTAAATTAGTGTTGTAAATATACTAATGTTTGAAGTATTATAAATACTATTAACGACACTCCTAATTAACTTTATTGCATGATGTTTAGTCTCGGTATCTGATCTATTACAACTTATATTTAATTTTGTATGATACTAGTACACATATGAGAGCATCATATGATTTTTTATGTCTTGTAAGTTTTGTTCGATCGAACTTTTTTTATCTTATAATAAAACTCTGTTAAATTTGCACTATAAATATACTAATATTTGAAATTTTATAAATACTTTTAACGATACTACTATTAAATTTTATTGCGTGATGTTTCGTGTCAGTATTTGATCTATTACAACTTATAATTTAATTTGGATGATGCTACTACACGTATGAAAAGCTTACACGACTTTTTATACTTCGTAAGTTTCTTTAATCCGGCTCCGTTTATCGTGTAATAAAACTCTGTTAAATCAGTGCTCTAATTATGCTAACGTTTGAAGTTTTATAAATACTTTTAATGGAACTCTAATAAAATTTCTTGCACGTTTTTTAGTCTGGATATTTAATAGTCTACAACTTATTATTTATTTGGTCTGATGCTAGTACACCTATGAGTGGTTCAAATAATTTTTTATATCTCATAAGTTTCTTCACCAATAGTCTGTTTATCTTCTAACATAACTATGTTAAATTTGTGCTCTAAATATACTAATGATTGAAGGTTTATAAATACTTTTAACGACACTCCTAATAATCTTTATTGCATGATTTTAACTAACGGTGTTTAATTTGTTACAACTTATAAGTTAATTGTATGATGATACTACACCTATGAGAGGTTTACACGATTTGTTATATCTCGTAAGCGTTACCAATCGTTTGAAGTTTTATGTTGTAACAAAACTCGATGGAATTTGTAATCTAATATATTAACGTTTGAGATTTTATAAATACTTTTAATAGTTCTTCTAATCAAATTTATAACATGATTTATTATTCTCGTTCAGTGATCTGTTACAACTTATAATTTATTTTGTATGATGCCGCTCCACTTATGAGAGGTACACACGATTTCTTCTATCTCATACGTTTCTCTAATCGAGCTCCCCATTACGTGTAGTAAAACTCTGTTAAATTTGTTATCTAACTATACTAGCGTTTGAAGTTTTAGAAATACTTTTGGAACTTCTAATAAATGTTCTTGCATGGTTTACTTGTCTCTGTATATTACATGCTACAACTTATAATTTATTTGATATGATTCTAATACAATAATGAAAGCTTCACAGAATTTGTTATATCTCGTAAGTTTCATGCATCGAACTCCGTTTATCTCGCATAGTGGGTATGATACTATTACAACAACAATATGTTATATCTCGTAAATTTATTGAATCAAAATTTGTTTATCTTAAAATAAAACTTTGTTAAATTAGTGTTGTAAATATACTAATGTTTGAAGTATTATAAATACTATTAACGACACTCCTAATTAACTTTATTGCATGATGTTTAGTCTCGGTATCTGATCTATTACAACTTATATTTAATTTTGTATGATACTAGTACACATATGAGAGCATCATATGATTTTTTATGTCTTGTAAGTTTTGTTCGATCGAACTTTTTTTATCTTATAATAAAACTCTGTTAAATTTGCACTATAAATATACTAATATTTGAAATTTTATAAATACTTTTAACGATACTACTAATAAATTTTATTGCGTGATGTTTCGTGTCAGTATTTGATCTATTACAACTTATAATTTAATTTGTATGATGCTACTACACGTATGAAAAGCTTACACGACTTTTTATACTTCGTAAGTTTCTTTAATCCGGCTCCGTTTATCGTGTAATAAAACTCTGTTAAATCAGTGCTCTAATTATGCTAACGTTTGAAGTTTTATAAATACTTTTAATGGAACCCTAATAAACTTTCTTTCCCGTTTTTTAGTCTGGATATTTAATAGTCTACAACTTATTATTTATTTGGTCTGATACTAGTTCACCTATGAGGGGTTCCAATAATTTTTTATATCTCATAAGTTTCTTCACCAATAGTCTGTTTATCTTCTAACATAACTATGTTAAATTTGTGCTCTTAATATACTAATGATTGAAGGTTTATAAATACTTTTAACGACACTCCTAATAATCTTTATTGCGTGATTTTAACTAACGGTGTTTAATTTGTTACAACTTATAAGTTAATTGTATGATGCTACTACACCTATGATAGGTTTACACGATTTCTTATATCTCGTAAGCGTTACCAATCGTTTGAAGTTTTATGTTGTAACAAAACTCGATGGAATTTGTAAACTAAATATATTAACGTTTGAGATTTTATAAATACTTTTAATAGTTCTTCTAATCAAATTTATAACATGATTTATTATTCTCGTTCAGTGATCTGTTACAACTTATAATTTATTTTGTATGATGCCGCTCCACTTATGAGAGGTTCACAAGATTTATTCTATCTCATCAGTTTCTCTAATCGAGCTCCCCATTACGTGTAGTAAAACTCTGTTAAATTTGTTATCTAACTATACTAACGTTTGAAGTTTTAGAAATACTTTTGGAACTTCTAATAAATGGTCTTGTATGATTTACTTGTGTCTTTATATTACATACTACAACTTATAATTTATTTGATATGATTCTAATACAATAATGAAAGCTTCACAGAATTTGTTATATCTCGTAAGTTTCATGCATCGAACTCCGTTTATCTCGCATAGTGGGTATGATACTATTACAACAACAATATGTTATATCTCGTAAATTTATTGAATCAAAATTTGTTTATCTTAAAATAAAACTTTGTTAAATTAGTGTTGTAAATATACTAATGTTTGAAGTATTATAAATACTATTAACGACACTCCTAATTAACTTTATTGCATGATGTTTAGTCTCGGTATCTGATCTATTACAACTTATATTTAATTTTGTATGATACTAGTACACATATGAGAGCATCATATGATTTTTTATGTCTTGTAAGTTTTGTTCGATCGAACTTTTTTTATCTTATAATAAAACTCTGTTAAATTTGCACTATAAATATACTAATATTTGAAATTTTATAAATACTTTTAACGATACTACTAATAAATTTTATTGCGTGATGTTTCGTGTCAGTATTTGATCTATTACAACTTATAATTTAATTTGTATGATGCTACTACACGTATGAAAAGCTTACACGACTTTTTATACTTCGTAAGTTTCTTTAATCCGGCTCCGTTTATCGTGTAATAAAACTCTGTTAAATCAGTGCTCTAATTATGCTAACGTTTGAAGTTTTATAAATACTTTTAATGGAACCCTAATAAACTTTCTTTCCCGTTTTTTAGTCTGGATATTTAATAGTCTACAACTTATTATTTATTTGGTCTGATACTAGTTCACCTATGAGGGGTTCCAATAATTTTTTATATCTCATAAGTTTCTTCACCAATAGTCTGTTTATCTTCTAACATAACTATGTTAAATTTGTGCTCTAAATATACTAATGATTGAAGGTTTATAAATACTTTTAACGACACTCCTAATAATCTTTATTGTGTGATTTTAACTAACGGTGTTTAATTTGTTACAACTTATAAGTTAATTGTATGATGCTACTACACCTATGAGAGGTTTACAAGATTTCTTATATCCCGTAAGCGTTATCAATCGTTTGAAGTTTTATGTTGTAACAAAACTCGATGGAATTTGTAAACTAAATATATTAACGTTTGAGATTTTATAAATACTTTTAATAGTTCTTCTAATCAAATTTATAACATGATTTATTATTCTCGTTCAGTGATCTGTTACAACTTATAATTTATTTTGTATGATGCCGCTCCACTTATGAGAGGTTCACACGATTTCTTCTATCTCATACGTTTCTCTAATCGAGCTCCCCATTACGTGTAGTAAAACTCTGTTAAATTTGCTATCTAACTATACTAGCGTTTGAAGTTTTAGAAATACTTTTGGAACTTCTAATAAATGTTCTTGCATGATTTACTTGTCTCTGTATATTACATGCTACAACTTATAATTTATTTGATATGATGCTAATACAATAATGAAAGCTTCACAGAATTTGTTATATCTCGTAAGTTTCATGCATCGAACTCCGTTTATCTCGCATAGTGGGTATGATACTATTACAACAACAATATGTTATATCTCGTAAATTTATTGAATCAAAATTTGTTTATCTTGAAATAAAACTTTGTTAAATTAGTGTTGTAAATATACTAATGTTTGAAGTATTATAAATACTATTAACGACACTCTTAATTAACTTTATTGCATGATGTTTAGTCTCGGTATCTGATCTATTACAACTTATATTTAATTTTGTATGATACTAGTACACATATGAGAGCATCTCATGATTTGTTATGTCTTGTAAGTTTTGTTCGATCGAACTTTTTTTATCTTATAATAAAACTCTGTTAAATTTGCACTATAAATATACTAATATTTGAAATTTTATAAATACTTTTAACGATACTACTAATAATTTTTATTGCGTGATGTTTCGTGTCAGTATTTGATCTATTACAACTTATAATTTAATTTGGATGATGCTACTACACGTATGAAAAGCTTACACGACTTTTTATACTTCGTAAGTTTCTTTAATCCGGCTCCGTTTATCGTGTAATAAAACTCTGTTAAATCAGTGCTCTAATTATGCTAACGTTTGAAGTTTCATAAATACTTTTAATGGAACTCTAATAAACTTTCTTGCACGTTTTTTAGTCTGGATATTTAATAGTCTACAACTTATTATTTATTTGGTCTGATACTAGTTCACCTATGAGGGGTTCAAATAATTTTTTATATCTCATAAGTTTCTTCACCAATAGTCTGTTTATCTTCTAACATAACTATGTTAAATTTGTGATCTAAATATACTAATGATTGAAGGTTTATAAATACTTTTAACGACACTCCTAATAATCTTTATTGCGTGATTTTAACTAACGGTGTTTAATTTGTTACAACTTATAAGTTAATTGTATGATGCTACTACACCTATGAGAGGTTTACACGATTTGTTATATCCCGTAAGCGTTACCAATCGTTTGAAGTTTTATGTTGTAACAAAACTCGATGGAATTTGTAAACTAAATATATTAACGTTTGAGATTTTATAAATACTTTTAATAGTTCTTCTAATCAAATTTATAACATGATTTATTATTCTCGTTCAGTGATCTGTTACAACTTATAATTTATTTTGTATGATGCCGCTCCACTTATGAGAGGTTCACAAGATTTATTCTATCTCATCAGTTTCTCTAATCGAGCTCCCCATTACGTGTAGTAAAACTCTGTTAAATTTGTTATCTAACTATACTAACGTTTGAAGTTTTAGAAATACTTTTGGAACTTCTAATAAATGTTCTTGCATGATTTACTTGTCTCTGTATATTACATCCTACAACTTATAATTTATTTGATATGATGCTAATACAATAATGAAAGCTTCACAGAATTTGTTATATCTCGTAAGTTTCATGCATCGAACTCCGTTTATCTCGCATAGTGGGTATGATACTATTACAACAACAATATGTTATATCTCGTAAATTTATTGAATCAAAATTTGTTTATCTTGAAATAAAACTTTGTTAAATTAGTGTTGTAAATATACTAATGTTTGAAGTATTATAAATACTATTAACGACACTCCTAATTAACTTTATTGCATGATGTTTAGTCTCGGTATCTAATCTATTACAACTTATATTTAATTTTGTATGATACTAGTACACATATGAGAGCATCTCATGATTTGTTATGTCTTGTAAGTTTTGTTCGATCGAACTTTTTTTATCTTATAATAAAACTCTGTTAAATTTGCACTATAAATATACTAATATTTGAAATTTTATAAATACTTTTAACGATACTACTAATAAGTTTTATTGCGTGATGTTTCGTGTCAGTATTTGATCTATTACAACTTATAATTTAATTTGGATGATGCTACTACACCTATGAAAAGCTTACACGACTTTTTATACTTCGTAACTTTCTTTAATCTGGCTCCGTTTATCGTGTAATAAAACTCTGTTAAATCAGAGCTCTAATTATGCTAACGTTTGAAGTTTTATAAATACTTTTAATGGAACTCTTATAAACTTTCTTGCACGTTTTTTAGTCTGGATATTTAATAGTCTACAACTTATTATTTATTTGGTCTGATACTAGTTCACCTATGAGGGGTTCCAATAATTTTTTATATCTCATAAGTTTCTTCACCAATAGTCTGTTTATCATCTAACATAACTATGTTAAATTTGTGATCTAAATATACTAATGATTGAAGGTTTATAAATACTTTTAACGACACTCCTAATAATCTTTATTGTGTGATTTTAACTAACGGTGTTTAATTTGTTACAACTTATAAGTTAATTGTATGATGCTACTACACCTATGAGAGGTTTACAAGATTTCTTATATCCCGTAAGCGTTATCAATCGTTTGAAGTTTTATGTTGTAACAAAACTCGATGGAATTTGTAAACTAAATATATTAACGTTTGAGATTTTATAAATACTTTTAATAGTTCTTCTAATCAAATTTATAACATGATTTATTATTCTCGTTCAGTGATCTGTTACAACTTATAATTTATTTTGTATGATGCCGCTCCACTTATGAGAGGTTCACACGATTTCTTCTATCTCATACGTTTCTCTAATCGAGCTCCCCATTACGTGTAGTAAAACTCTGTTAAATTTGCTATCTAACTATACTAGCGTTTGAAGTTTTAGAAATACTTTTGGAACTTCTAATAAATGTTCTTGCATGATTTACTTGTCTCTGTATATTACATGCTACAACTTATAATTTATTTGATATGATGCTAATACAATAATGAAAGCTTCACAGAATTTGTTATATCTCGTAAGTTTCATGCATCGAACTCCGTTTATCTCGCATAGTGGGTATGATACTATTACAACAACAATATGTTATATCTCGTAAATTTATTGAATCAAAATTTGTTTATCTTGAAATAAAACTTTGTTAAATTAGTGTTGTAAATATACTAATGTTTGAAGTATTATAAATACTATTAACGACACTCTTAATTAACTTTATTGCATGATGTTTAGTCTCGGTATCTGATCTATTACAACTTATATTTAATTTTGTATGATACTAGTACACATATGAGAGCATCTCATGATTTGTTATGTCTTGTAAGTTTTGTTCGATCGAACTTTTTTTATCTTATAATAAAACTCTGTTAAATTTGCACTATAAATATACTAATATTTGAAATTTTATAAATACTTTTAACGATACTACTAATAATTTTTATTGCGTGATGTTTCGTGTCAGTATTTGATCTATTACAACTTATAATTTAATTTGGATGATGCTACTACACGTATGAAAAGCTTACACGACTTTTTATACTTCGTAAGTTTCTTTAATCCGGCTCCGTTTATCGTGTAATAAAACTCTGTTAAATCAGTGCTCTAATTATGCTAACGTTTGAAGTTTCATAAATACTTTTAATGGAACTCTAATAAACTTTCTTGCACGTTTTTTAGTCTGGATATTTAATAGTCTACAACTTATTATTTATTTGGTCTGATACTAGTTCACCTATGAGGGGTTCCAATAATTTTTTATATCTCATAAGTTTCTTCACCAATAGTCTGTTTATCATCTAACATAACTATGTTAAATTTGTGATCTAAATATACTAATGATTGAAGGTTTATAAATACTTTTAACGACACTCCTAATAATCTTTATTGCGTGATTTTAACTAACGGTGTTTAATTTGTTACAACTTATAAGTTAATTGTATGATGCTACTACACCTATGAGAGGTTTACACGATTTGTTATATCCCGTAAGCGTTACCAATCGTTTGAAGTTTTATGTTGTAACAAAACTCGATGGAATTTGTAAACTAAATATATTAACGTTTGAGATTTTATAAATACTTTTAATAGTTCTTCTAATCAAATTTATAACATGATTTATTATTCTCGTTCAGTGATCTGTTACAACTTATAATTTATTTTGTATGATGCCGCTCCACTTATGAGAGGTTCACAAGATTTATTCTATCTCATCAGTTTCTCTAATCGAGCTCCCCATTACGTGTAGTAAAACTCTGTTAAATTTGTTATCTAACTATACTAACGTTTGAAGTTTTAGAAATACTTTTGGAACTTCTAATAAATGTTCTTGCATGATTTACTTGTCTCTGTATATTACATCCTACAACTTATAATTTATTTGATATGATGCTAATACAATAATGAAAGCTTCACAGAATTTGTTATATCTCGTAAGTTTCATGCATCGAACTCCGTTTATCTCGCATAGTGGGTATGATACTATTACAACAACAATATGTTATATCTCGTAAATTTATTGAATCAAAATTTGTTTATCTTGAAATAAAACTTTGTTAAATTAGTGTTGTAAATATACTAATGTTTGAAGTATTATAAATACTATTAACGACACTCCTAATTAACTTTATTGCATGATGTTTAGTCTCGGTATCTAATCTATTACAACTTATATTTAATTTTGTATGATACTAGTACACATATGAGAGCATCTCATGATTTGTTATGTCTTGTAAGTTTTGTTCGATCGAACTTTTTTTATCTTATAATAAAACTCTGTTAAATTTGCACTATAAATATACTAATATTTGAAATTTTATAAATACTTTTAACGATACTACTAATAAGTTTTATTGCGTGATGTTTCGTGTCAGTATTTGATCTATTACAACTTATAATTTAATTTGGATGATGCTACTACACCTATGAAAAGCTTACACGACTTTTTATACTTCGTAACTTTCTTTAATCTGGCTCCGTTTATCGTGTAATAAAACTCTGTTAAATCAGAGCTCTAATTATGCTAACGTTTGAAGTTTTATAAATACTTTTAATGGAACTCTTATAAACTTTCTTGCACGTTTTTTAGTCTGGATATTTAATAGTCTACAACTTATTATTTATTTGGTCTGGTGCTAGTTCACCTATGAGGGGTTCAAATAATTTTTTATATCTCATAAGTTTCTTCACCAATAGTCTGTTTATCTTCTAACATAACTCTGTTAAATTTGTGCTCTAAATATACTAATGATTGAAGGTTTATAAATACTTTTAACGACACTCCTAATAATCTTTATTGCGTGATTTTAACTAACGGTGTTTAATTTGTTACAACTTATAAGTTAATTGTATGATGCTACTACACGTATGAGAGGTTTACACGATTTGTTATATCCCGTAAGCGTTACCAATCGTTTGAAGTTTTATGTTGTAACAAAACTCGATGGAATTTGTAAACTAAATATATTAACGTTTGAGATTTTATAAATACTTTTAATAGTTCTTCTAATCAAATCTATAACATGATTTATTATTCTCGTTCAGTGATCTGTAACAACTTATAATTTATTTTGTATGATGCCGCTCCACTTATGAGAGGTTCACAAGATTTATTCTATCTCATCAGTTTCTCTAATCGAGCTCCCCATTACGTGTAGTAAAACTCTGTTAAATTTGTTATCTAACTATACTAACGTTTGAAGTTTTAGAAATACTTTTGGAACTTCTAATAAATGTTCTTGCATGATTTACTTGTCTCTGTATATTACATCCTACAACTTATAATTTATTTGATATGATGCTAATACAATAATGAAAGCTTCACAGAATTTGTTATATCTCGTAAGTTTCATGCATCGAACTCCGTTTATCTCGCATAGTGGGTATGATACTATTACAACAACAATATGTTATATCTCGTAAATTTATTGAATCAAAATTTGTTTATCTTGAAATAAAACTTTGTTAAATTAGTGTTGTAAATATACTAATGTTTGAAGTATTATAAATACTATTAACGACACTCCTAATTAACTTTATTGCATGATGTTTAGTCTCGGTATCTGATCTATTACAACTTATATTTAATTTTGTATGATACTAGTACACATATGAGAGCATCTCATGATTTGTTATGTCTTGTAAGTTTTGTTCGATCGAACTTTTTTTATCTTATAATAAAACTCTGTTAAATTTGCACTATAAATATACTAATATTTGAAATTTTATAAATACTTTTAACGATACTACTAATAATTTTTATTGCGTGATGTTTCGTGTCAGTATTTGATCTATTACAACTTATAATTTAATTTGGATGATGCTACTACACGTATGAAAAGCTTACACGACTTTTTATACTTCGTAAGTTTCTTTAATCCGGCTCCGTTTATCGTGTAATAAAACTCTGTTAAATCAGTGCTCTAATTATGCTAACGTTTGAAGTTTCATAAATACTTTTAATGGAACTCTAATAAACTTTCTTGCACGTTTTTTAGTCTGGATATTTAATAGTCTACAACTTATTATTTATTTGGTCTGATACTAGTTCACCTATGAGGGGTTCAAATAATTTTTTATATCTCATAAGTTTCTTCACCAATAGTCTGTTTATCATCTAACATAACTATGTTAAATTTGTGATCTAAATATACTAATGATTGAAGGTTTATAAATACTTTTAACGACACTCCTAATAATCTTTATTGCGTGATTTTAACTAACGGTGTTTAATTTGTTACAACTTATAAGTTAATTGTATGATGCTACTACACCTATGAGAGGTTTACACGATTTGTTATATCCCGTAAGCGTTACCAATCGTTTGAAGTTTTATGTTGTAACAAAACTCGATGGAATTTGTAAACTAAATATATTAACGTTTGAGATTTTATAAATACTTTTAATAGTTCTTCTAATCAAATTTATAACATGATTTATTATTCTCGTTCAGTGATCTGTTACAACTTATAATTTATTTTGTATGATGCCGCTCCACTTATGAGAGGTTCACAAGATTTATTCTATCTCATCAGTTTCTCTAATCGAGCTCCCCATTACGTGTAGTAAAACTCTGTTAAATTTGTTATCTAACTATACTAACGTTTGAAGTTTTAGAAATACTTTTGGAACTTCTAATAAATGTTCTTGCATGATTTACTTGTCTCTGTATATTACATCCTACAACTTATAATTTATTTGATATGATGCTAATACAATAATGAAAGCTTCACAGAATTTGTTATATCTCGTAAGTTTCATGCATCGAACTCCGTTTATCTCGCATAGTGGGTATGATACTATTACAACAACAATATGTTATATCTCGTAAATTTATTGAATCAAAATTTGTTTATCTTGAAATAAAACTTTGTTAAATTAGTGTTGTAAATATACTAATGTTTGAAGTATTATAAATACTATTAACGACACTCCTAATTAACTTTATTGCATGATGTTTAGTCTCGGTATCTAATCTATTACAACTTATATTTAATTTTGTATGATACTAGTACACATATGAGAGCATCTCATGATTTGTTATGTCTTGTAAGTTTTGTTCGATCGAACTTTTTTTATCTTATAATAAAACTCTGTTAAATTTGCACTATAAATATACTAATATTTGAAATTTTATAAATACTTTTAACGATACTACTAATAAGTTTTATTGCGTGATGTTTCGTGTCAGTATTTGATCTATTACAACTTATAATTTAATTTGGATGATGCTACTACACCTATGAAAAGCTTACACGACTTTTTATACTTCGTAACTTTCTTTAATCTGGCTCCGTTTATCGTGTAATAAAACTCTGTTAAATCAGAGCTCTAATTATGCTAACGTTTGAAGTTTTATAAATACTTTTAATGGAACTCTTATAAACTTTCTTGCACGTTTTTTAGTCTGGATATTTAATAGTCTACAACTTATTATTTATTTGGTCTGGTGCTAGTTCACCTATGAGGGGTTCAAATAATTTTTTATATCTCATAAGTTTCTTCACCAATAGTCTGTTTATCTTCTAACATAACTCTGTTAAATTTGTGCTCTAAATATACTAATGATTGAAGGTTTATAAATACTTTTAACGACACTCCTAATAATCTTTATTGCGTGATTTTAACTAACGGTGTTTAATTTGTTACAACTTATAAGTTAATTGTATGATGCTACTACACGTATGAGAGGTTTACACGATTTGTTATATCCCGTAAGCGTTACCAATCGTTTGAAGTTTTATGTTGTAACAAAACTCGATGGAATTTGTAAACTAAATATATTAACGTTTGAGATTTTATAAATACTTTTAATAGTTCTTCTAATCAAATCTATAACATGATTTATTATTCTCGTTCAGTGATCTGTAACAACTTATAATTTATTTTGTATGATGCCGCTCCACTTATGAGAGGTTCACAAGATTTATTCTATCTCATCAGTTTCTCTAATCGAGCTCCCCATTACGTGTAGTAAAACTCTGTTAAATTTGTTATCTAACTATACTAACGTTTGAAGTTTTAGAAATACTTTTGGAACTTCTAATAAATGTTCTTGCATGATTTACTTGTCTCTGTATATTACATCCTACAACTTATAATTTATTTGATATGATGCTAATACAATAATGAAAGCTTCACAGAATTTGTTATATCTCGTAAGTTTCATGCATCGAACTCCGTTTATCTCGCATAGTGGGTATGATACTATTACAACAACAATATGTTATATCTCGTAAATTTATTGAATCAAAATTTGTTTATCTTGAAATAAAACTTTGTTAAATTAGTGTTGTAAATATACTAATGTTTGAAGTATTATAAATACTATTAACGACACTCCTAATTAACTTTATTGCATGATGTTTAGTCTCAGTATCTAATCTATTACAACTTATATTTAATTTTGTATGATACTAGTACACATATGAGAGTATCTCATGATTTGTTATGTCTTGTAAGTTTTGTTCGATCGAACTTTTTTTATCTTATAATAAAACTCTGTTAAATTTGCACTATAAATATACTAATATTTGAAATTTTATAAATACATTTAACGATACTACTAATAAGTTTTATTGCGTGATGTTTCGTGTCAGTATTTGATATATTACAACTTATAATTTAATTTGGATGATGCTACTACACCTATGAAAAGCTTACACGACTTTTTATACTTCGTAACTTTCTTTAATCTGGCTCCGTTTATCGTGTAATAAAACTCTGTTAAATCAGAGCTCTAATTATGCTAACGTTTGAAGTTTTATAAATACTTTTAATGGAACTCTTATAAACTTTCTTGCACGTTTTTTAGTCTGGATATTTAATAGTCTACAACTTATTATTTATTTGGTCTGGTGCTAGTTCACCTATGAGGGGTTCAAATAATTTTTTATATCTCATAAGTTTCTTCACCAATAGTCTGTTTATCTTCTAACATAACTCTGTTAAATTTGGGCTCTAAATATACTAATGATTGAAGGTTTATAAATACTTTTAACGACACTCCTAATAATCTTTATTGCGTGATTTTAACTAACGGTGTTTAATTTGTTACAACTTATAAGTTAATTGTATGATGCTACTACACCTATGAGAGGTTTACACGATTTGTCATATCCCGTAAGCGTTACCAATCGTTTGAAGTTTTATGTTGTAACAAAACTCGATGGAATTTGTAAACTAAATATATTAACGTTTGAGATTTTATAAATACTTTTAATAGTTCTTCTAATCAAATTTATAACATGATTTATTATTCTCGTTCAGTGATCTGTTACAACTTATAATTTATTTTGTATGATGCCGCTCCACTTATGAGAGGTTCACAAGATTTATTCTATCTCATCAGTTTCTCTAATCGAGCTCCCCATTACGTGTAGTAAAACTCTGTTAAATTTGTTATCTAACTATACTAACGTTTGAAGTTTTAGAAATACTTTTGGAACTTCTAATAAATGTTCTTGCATGATTTACTTGTCTCTGTATATTACATCCTACAACTTATAATTTATTTGATATGATGCTAATACAATAATGAAAGCTTCACAGAATTTGTTATATCTCGTAAGTTTCATGCATCGAACTCCGTTTATCTCGCATAGTGGGTATGATACTATTACAACAACAATATGTTATATCTCGTAAATTTATTGAATCAAAATTTGTTTATCTTGAAATAAAACTTTGTTAAATTAGTGTTGTAAATATACTAATGTTTGAAGTATTATAAATACTATTAACGACACTCCTAATTAACTTTATTGCATGATGTTTAGTCTCGGTATCTAATCTATTACAACTTATATTTAATTTTGTATGATACTAGTACACATATGAGAGCATCTCATGATTTGTTATGTCTTGTAAGTTTTGTTCGATCGAACTTTTTTTATCTTATAATAAAACTCTGTTAAATTTGCACTATAAATATACTAATATTTGAAATTTTATAAATACTTTTAACGATACTACTAATAAGTTTTATTGCGTGATGTTTCGTGTCAGTATTTGATATATTACAACTTATAATTTAATTTGGATGATGCTACTACACCTATGAAAAGCTTACACGACTTTTTATACTTCGTAACTTTCTTTAATCTGGCTCCGTTTATCGTGTAATAAAACTCTGTTAAATCAGAGCTCTAATTATGCTAACGTTTGAAGTTTTATAAATACTTTTAATGGAACTCTTATAAACTTTCTTGCACGTTTTTTAGTCTGGATATTTAATAGTCTACAACTTATTATTTATTTGGTCTGGTGCTAGTTCACCTATGAGGGGTTCAAATAATTTTTTATATCTCATAAGTTTCTTCACCAATAGTCTGTTTATCTTCTAACATAACTCTGTTAAATTTGTGCTCTAAATATACTAATGATTGAAGGTTTATAAATACTTTTAACGACACTCCTAATAATCTTTATTGCGTGATTTTAACTAACGGTGTTTAATTTGTTACAACTTATAAGTTAATTGTATGATGCTACTACACGTATGAGAGGTTTACACGATTTGTTATATCCCGTAAGCGTTACCAATCGTTTGAAGTTTTATGTTGTAACAAAACTCGATGGAATTTGTAAACTAAATATATTAACGTTTGAGATTTTATAAATACTTTTAATAGTTCTTCTAATCAAATTTATAACATGATTTATTATTCTCGTTCAGTGATCTGTTACAACTTATAATTTATTTTGTATGATGCCGCTCCACTTATGAGAGGTTCACAAGATTTATTCTATCTCATCAGTTTCTCTAATCGAGCTCCCCATTACGTGTAGTAAAACTCTGTTAAATTTGTTATCTAACTATACTAACGTTTGAAGTTTTAGAAATACTTTTGGAACTTCTAATAAATGTTCTTGCATGATTTACTTGTCTCTGTATATTACATCCTACAACTTATAATTTATTTGATATGATGCTAATACAATAATGAAAGCTTCACAGAATTTGTTATATCTCGTAAGTTTCATGCATCGAACTCCGTTTATCTCGCATAGTGGGTATGATACTATTACAACAACAATATGTTATATCTCGTAAATTTATTGAATCAAAATTTGTTTATCTTGAAATAAAACTTTGTTAAATTAGTGTTGTAAATATACTAATGTTTGAAGTATTATAAATACTATTAACGACACTCCTAATTAACTTTATTGCATGATGTTTAGTCTCGGTATCTAATCTATTACAACTTATATTTAATTTTGTATGATACTAGTACACATATGAGAGTATCTCATGATTTGTTATGTCTTGTAAGTTTTGTTCGATCGAACTTTTTTTATCTTAAAATAAAACTCTGTTAAATTTGCACTATAAATATACTAATATTTGAAATTTTATAAATACTTTTAACGATACTACTAATAAGTTTTATTGCGTGATGTTTCGTGTCAGTATTTGATCTATTACAACTTATAATTTAATTTGGATGATGCTACTACACCTATGAAAAGCTTACACGACTTTTTATACTTCGTAACTTTCTTTAATCTGGCTCCGTTTATCGTGTAATAAAACTCTGTTAAATCAGAGCTCTAATTATGCTAACGTTTGAAGTTTTATAAATACTTTTAATGGAACTCTTATAAACTTTCTTGCACGTTTTTTAGTCTGGATATTTAATAGTCTACAACTTATTATTTATTTGGTCTGGTGCTAGTTCACCTATGAGGGGTTCAAATAATTTTTTATATCTCATAAGTTTCTTCACCAATAGTCTGTTTATCTTCTAACATAACTCTGTTAAATTTGTGCTCTAAATATACTAATGATTGAAGGTTTATAAATACTTTTAACGACACTCCTAATAATCTTTATTGCGTGATTTTAACTAACGGTGTTTAATTTGTTACAACTTATAAGTTAATTGTATGATGCTACTACACCTATGAGAGGTTTACACGATTTGTCATATCCCGTAAGCGTTACCAATCGTTTGAAGTTTTATGTTGTAACAAAACTCGATGGAATTTGTAAACTAAATATATTAACGTTTGAGATTTTATAAATACTTTTAATAGTTCTTCTAATCAAATTTATAACATGATTTATTATTCTCGTTCAGTGATCTGTTACAACTTATAATTTATTTTGTATGATGCCGCTCCACTTATGAGAGGTTCACAAGATTTATTCTATCTCATCAGTTTCTCTAATCGAGCTCCCCATTACGTGTAGTAAAACTCTGTTAAATTTGTTATCTAACTATACTAACGTTTGAAGTTTTAGAAATACTTTTGGAACTTCTAATAAATGTTCTTGCATGATTTACTTGTCTCTGTATATTACATCCTACAACTTATAATTTATTTGATATGATGCTAATACAATAATGAAAGATTCACAGAATTTGTTATATCTCGTAAGTTTCATGCATCGAACTCCGTTTATCTCGCATAGTGGGTATGATACTATTACAACAACAATATGTTATATCTCGTAAATTTATTGAATCAAAATTTGTTTATCTTGAAATAAAACTTTGTTAAATTAGTGTTGTAAATATACTAATGTTTGAAGTATTATAAATACTATTAACGACACTCCTAATTAACTTTATTGCATGATGTTTAGTCTCGGTATCTAATCTATTACAACTTATATTTAATTTTGTATGATACTAGTACACATATGAGAGTATCTCATGATTTGTTATGTCTTGTAAGTTTTGTTCGATCGAACTTTTTTTATCTTATAATAAAACTCTGTTAAATTTGCACTATAAATATACTAATATTTGAAATTTTATAAATACTTTTAACGATACTACTAATAAGTTTTATTGCGTGATGTTTCGTGTCAGTATTTGATATATTACAACTTATAATTTAATTTGGATGATGCTACTACACCTATGAAAAGCTTACACGACTTTTTATACTTCGTAACTTTCTTTAATCTGGCTCCGTTTATCGTGTAATAAAACTCTGTTAAATCAGAGCTCTAATTATGCTAACGTTTGAAGTTTTATAAATACTTTTAATGGAACTCTTATAAACTTTCTTGCACGTTTTTTAGTCTGGATATTTAATAGTCTACAACTTATTATTTATTTGGTCTGGTGCTAGTTCACCTATGAGGGGTTCAAATAATTTTTTATATCTCATAAGTTTCTTCACCAATAGTCTGTTTATCTTCTAACATAACTCTGTTAAATTTGTGCTCTAAATATACTAATGATTGAAGGTTTATAAATACTTTTAACGACACTCCTAATAATCTTTATTGCGTGATTTTAACTAACGGTGTTTAATTTGTTACAACTTATAAGTTAATTGTATGATGCTACTACACCTATGAGAGGTTTACACGATTTGTCATATCCCGTAAGCGTTACCAATCGTTTGAAGTTTTATGTTGTAACAAAACTCGATGGAATTTGTAAACTAAATATATTAACGTTTGAGATTTTATAAATACTTTTAATAGTTCTTCTAATCAAATTTATAACATGATTTATTATTCTCGTTCAGTGATCTGTTACAACTTATAATTTATTTTGTATGATGCCGCTCCACTTATGAGAGGTTCACAAGATTTATTCTATCTCATCAGTTTCTCTAATCGAGCTCCCCATTACGTGTAGTAAAACTCTGTTAAATTTGTTATCTAACTATACTAACGTTTGAAGTTTTAGAAATACTTTTGGAACTTCTAATAAATGTTCTTGCATGATTTACTTGTCTCTGTATATTACATCCTACAACTTATAATTTATTTGATATGATGCTAATACAATAATGAAAGATTCACAGAATTTGTTATATCTCGTAAGTTTCATGCATCGAACTCCGTTTATCTCGCATAGTGGGTATGATACTATTACAACAACAATATGTTATATCTCGTAAATTTATTGAATCAAAATTTGTTTATCTTGAAATAAAACTTTGTTAAATTAGTGTTGTAAATATACTAATGTTTGAAGTATTATAAATACTATTAACGACACTCCTAATTAACTTTATTGCATGATGTTTAGTCTCGGTATCTAATCTATTACAACTTATATTTAATTTTGTATGATACTAGTACACATATGAGAGTATCTCATGATTTGTTATGTCTTGTAAGTTTTGTTCGATCAAACTTTTTTTATCTTATAATAAAACTCTGTTAAATTTGCACTATAAATATACTAATATTTGAAATTTTATAAATACTTTTAACGATACTACTAATAAGTTTTATTGCGTGATGTTTCGTGTCAGTATTTGATCTATTACAACTTATAATTTAATTTGGATGATGCTACTACACCTATGAAAAGCTTACACGACTTTTTATACTTCGTAACTTTCTTTAATCTGGCTCCGTTTATAGTGTAATAAAACTCTGTTAAATCAGAGCTCTAATTATGCTAACGTTTGAAGTTTTATAAATACTTTTAATGGAACTCTTATAAACTTTCTTGCACGTTTTTTAGTCTGGATATTTAATAGTCTACAACTTATTATTTATTTGGTCTGGTGCTAGTTCACCTATGAGGGGTTCAAATAATTTTTTATATCTCATAAGTTTCTTCACCAATAGTCTGTTTATCTTCTAACATAACTCTGTTAAATTTGTGCTCTAAATATACTAATGATTGAAGGTTTATAAATACTTTTAACGACACTCCTAATAATCTTTATTGCGTGATTTTAACTAACGGTGTTTAATTTGTTACAACTTATAAGTTAATTGTATGATGCTACTACACCTATGAGAGGTTTACACGATTTCTTATATCCCGTAAGCGTTACCAATCGTTTGAAGTTTTATGTTGTAACAAAACTCGATGGAATTTGTAAACTAAATATATTAACGTTTGAGATTTTATAAATACTTTTAATAGTTCTTCTAATCAAATTTATAACATGATTTATTATTCTCGTTCAGTGATCTGTTACAACTTATAATTTATTTTGTATGATGCCGCTCCACTTATGAGAGGTTCACAAGATTTATTCTATCTCATCAGTTTCTCTAATCGAGCTCCCCATTACGTGTAGTAAAACTCTGTTAAATTTGTTATCTAACTATACTAACGTTTGAAGTTTTAGAAATACTTTTGGAACTTCTAATAAATGTTCTTGCATGATTTACTTGTCTCTGTATATTACATCCTACAACTTATAATTTATTTGATATGATGCTAATACAATAATGAAAGATTCACAGAATTTGTTATATCTCGTAAGTTTCATGCATCGAACTCCGTTTATCTCGCATAGTGGGTATGATACTATTACAACAACAATATGTTATATCTCGTAAATTTATTGAATCAAAATTTGTTTATCTTGAAATAAAACTTTGTTAAATTAGTGTTGTAAATATACTAATGTTTGAAGTATTATAAATACTATTAACGACACTCCTAATTAACTTTATTGCATGATGTTTAGTCTCGGTATCTAATCTATTACAACTTATATTTAATTTTGTATGATACTAGTACACATATGAGAGTATCTCATGATTTGTTATGTCTTGTAAGTTTTGTTCGATCGAACTTTTTTTATCTTATAATAAAACTCTGTTAAATTTGCACTATAAATATACTAATATTTGAAATTTTATAAATACTTTTAACGATACTACTAATAAGTTTTATTGCGTGATGTTTCGTGTCAGTATTTGATATATTACAACTTATAATTTAATTTGGATGATGCTACTACACCTATGAAAAGCTTACACGACTTTTTATACTTCGTAACTTTCTTTAATCTGGCTCCGTTTATCGTGTAATAAAACTCTGTTAAATCAGAGCTCTAATTATGCTAACGTTTGAAGTTTTATAAATACTTTTAATGGAACTCTTATAAACTTTCTTGCACGTTTTTTAGTCTGGATATTTAATAGTCTACAACTTATTATTTATTTGGTCTGGTGCTAGTTCACCTATGAGGGGTTCAAATAATTTTTTATATCTCATAAGTTTCTTCACCAATAGTCTGTTTATCTTCTAACATAACTCTGTTAAATTTGTGCTCTAAATATACTAATGATTGAAGGTTTATAAATACTTTTAACGACACTCCTAATAATCTTTATTGCGTGATTTTAACTAACGGTGTTTAATTTGTTACAACTTATAAGTTAATTGTATGATGCTACTACACCTATGAGAGGTTTACACGATTTCTTATATCCCGTAAGCGTTACCAATCGTTTGAAGTTTTATGTTGTAACAAAACTCGATGGAATTTGTAAACTAAATATATTAACGTTTGAGATTTTATAAATACTTTTAATAGTTCTTCTAATCAAATTTATAACATGATTTATTATTCTCGTTCAGTGATCTGTTACAACTTATAATTTATTTTGTATGATGCCGCTCCACTTATGAGAGGTTCACAAGATTTATTCTATCTCATCAGTTTCTCTAATCGAGCTCCCCATTACGTGTAGTAAAACTCTGTTAAATTTGTTATCTAACTATACTAACGTTTGAAGTTTTAGAAATACTTTTGGAACTTCTAATAAATGTTCTTGCATGATTTACTTGTCTCTGTATATTACATCCTACAACTTATAATTTATTTGATATGATGCTAATACAATAATGAAAGCTTCACAGAATTTGTTATATCTCGTAAGTTTCATGCATCGAACTCCGTTTATCTCGCATAGTGGGTATGATACTATTACAACAACAATATGTTATATCTCGTAAATTTATTGAATCAAAATTTGTTTATCTTAAAATAAAACTTTGTTAAATTAGTGTTGTAAATATACTAATGTTTGAAGTAATATAAATACTATTAACGACACTTCTAATTAACTTTATTGCATGATTTTTAGTCTCGGTATCTGATCTATTACAACTTATATTTAATTTTGTATGATACTAGTACACATATGAGAGCATCTCATGATTTGTTATGTCTTGTAAGTTTTGTTCGATCGAACTTTTTTTATCTTATAATAAAACTCTGTTAAAGTTGCACTATAAATATACTAATATTTGAAATTTTATAAATACTTTTAACGAAACTACTAATAAATTTTATTGCGTGATGTTTCGTGTCAGTATTTGATCTATTACAACTTATAATTTAATTTGGATGATGCTACTACACCTATGAAAAGCTTACACGACTTTTTATACTTCGTAACTTTCTTTAATCCGGCTCCGTTTATCGTGTAATAAAACTCTGTTAAATCAGTGCTCTAATTATGCTAACGTTTGAAGTTTTATAAATACTTTTAATGGAACTCTAATAAACTTTCTTGCACGTTTTTTAGTCTGGATATTTAATAGTCTACAACTTATTATTTATTTGGTCTAATACTAGTTCACCTATGAGGGGTTCCAATAATTTTTTATATCTCATAAGTTTCTTCACCAATAGTCTGTTTATCTTCTAACATAACTCTGTTAAATTTGTGCTCTAAATATACTAATGATTGAAGGTTTATAAATACTTTTAACGACACTCCTAATAATCTTTATTGCATGATTTTAACTAACGGTTTTAATTTGTTACAACTTATAAGTTAATTGTATGATGCTACTACACCTATGAGAGGTTTACACGATTTCTTATATCACGTAAGCGTTATCAATCGTTTGAAGTTTTATGTTGTAACAAAACTCGATGGAATTAGTAAACTAAATATATTAACGTTTGAGATTTTATAAATACTTTTAATAGTTCTTCTAATCAAATTTATAACATGATTTATTATTCTCGTTCAGTGATCTGTTACAACTTATAATTTATTTTGTATGATGCCGCTCCACTTATGAGAGGTTCACAAGATTTATTCTATCTCATACGTTTCTCTAATCGAGCTCCCCATTACGTGTAGTAAAACTCTGTTAAATTTGTTATCTAACTATACTAGCGTTTGAAGTTTTAGAAATACTTTTGGAACTTCTAATAAATGTTCTTGCATGATTTACTTGTCTCTGTATATTACATCCTACAACTTATAATTTATTTGATATGATGCTAATACAATAATAAAAGATTCACAGAATTTGTTATATCTCGTAAGTTTCATGCATCGAACTTCGTTTATCTCGCATAGTGGGTATGATACTATTACAACAACAATATGTTATATCTCGTAAATTTATTGAATCAAAATTTGTTTATCTTGAAATAAAACTTTGTTAAATTAGTGTTGTAAATATACTAATGTTTGAAGTATTATAAATACTATTAACGACACTCCTAATTAACTTTATTGCATGATGTTTAGTCTCGGTATCTAATCTATTACAACTTATATTTAATTTTGTATGATACTAGTACACATATGAGAGTATCTCATGATTTGTTATGTCTTGTAAGTTTTGTTCGATCGAACTTTTTTTATCTTATAATAAAACTCTGTTAAATTTGCACTATAAATATACTAATATTTGAAATTTTATAAATACTTTTAACGATACTACTAATAAGTTTTATTGCGTGATGTTTCGTGTCAGTATTTGATCTATTACAACTTATAATTTAATTTGGATGATGCTACTACACCTATGAAAAGCTTACACGACTTTTTATACTTCGTAACTTTCTTTAATCTGGCTCCGTTTATCGTGTAATAAAACTCTGTTAAATCAGAGCTCTAATTATGCTAACGTTTGAAGTTTTATAAATACTTTTAATGGAACTCTTATAAACTTTCTTGCACGATTTTTAGTCTGGATATTTAATAGTCTACAACTTATTATTTATTTGGTCTGGTGCTAGTTCACCTATGAGGGGTTCAAATAATTTTTTATATCTCATAAGTTTCTTCACCAATAGTCTGTTTATCTTCTAACATAACTCTGTTAAATTTGTGCTCTAAATATACTAATGATTGAAGGTTTATAAATACTTTTAACGACACTCCTAATAATCTTTATTACGTGATTTTAACTAACGGTGTTTAATTTGTTACAACTTATAAGTTAATTGTATGATGCTACTACACCTATGAGAGGTTTACACGATTTCTTATATCCCGTAAGCGTTACCAATCGTTTGAAGTTTTATGTTGTAACAAAACTCGATGGAATTTGTAAACTAAATATATTAACGTTTGAGATTTTATTAATACTTTTAATAGTTCTTCTAATCAAATTTATAACATGATTTATTATTCTCGTTCAGTGATCTGTTACAACTTATAATTTATTTTGTATGATGCCGCTCCACTTATGAGAGGTTCACAAGATTTATTCTATCTCATCAGTTTCTCTAATCGAGCTCCCCATTACGTGTAGTAAAACTCTGTTAAATTTGTTATCTAACTATACTAACGTTTGAAGTTTTAGAAATACTTTTGGAACTTCTAATAAATGTTCTTGCATGATTTACTTGTCTCTGTATATTACATCCTACAAGTTATAATTTATTTGATATGATGCTAATACAATAATGAAAGCTTCACAGAATTTGTTATATCTCGTAAGTTTCATGCATCGAACTCCGTTTATCTCGCATAGTGGGTATGATACTATTACAACAACAATATGTTATATCTCGTAAATTTATTGAATCAAAATTTGTTTATCTTAAAATAAAACTTTGTTAAATTAGTGTTGTAAATATACTAATGTTTGAAGTAATATAAATACTATTAACGACACTTCTAATTAACTTTATTGCATGATTTTTAGTCTCGGTATCTGATCTATTACAACTTATATTTAATTTTGTATGATACTAGTACACATATGAGAGTATCTCATGATTTGTTATGTCTTGTAAGTTTTGTTCGATCGAACTTTTTTTATCTTATAATAAAACTCTGTTAAATTTGCACTATAAATATACTAATATTTGAAATTTTATAAATACTTTTAACGATACTACTAATAAGTTTTATTGCGTGATGTTTCGTGTCAGTATTTGATCTATTACAACTTATAATTTAATTTGGATGATGCTACTACACCTATGAAAAGCTTACACGACTTTTTATACTTCGTAACTTTCTTTAATCTGGCTCCGTTTATCGTGTAATAAAACTCTGTTAAATCAGAGCTCTAATTATGCTAACGTTTGAAGTTTTATAAATACTTTTAATGGAACTCTTATAAACTTTCTTGCACGTTTTTTAGTCTGGATATTTAATAGTCTACAACTTATTATTTATTTGGTCTGGTGCTAGTTCACCTATGAGGGGTTCAAATAATTTTTTATATCTCATAAGTTTCTTCACCAATAGTCTGTTTATCTTCTAACATAACTCTGTTAAATTTGTGCTCTAAATATACTAATGATTGAAGGTTTATAAATACTTTTAACGACACTCCTAATAATCTTTATTGCGTGATTTTAACTAACGGTGTTTAATTTGTTACAACTTATAAGTTAATTGTATGATGCTACTACACCTATGAGAGGTTTACACGATTTCTTATATCCCGTAAGCGTTACCAATCGTTTGAAGTTTTATGTTGTAACAAAACTCGATGGAATTTGTAAACTAAATATATTAACGTTTGAGATTTTATAAATACTTTTAATAGTTCTTCTAATCAAATTTATAACATGATTTATTATTCTCGTTCAGTGATCTGTTACAACTTATAATTTATTTTGTATGATGCCGCTCCACTTATGAGAGGTTCACAAGATTTATTCTATCTCATCAGTTTCTCTAATCGAGCTCCCCATTACGTGTAGTAAAACTCTGTTAAATTTGTTATCTAACTATACTAACGTTTGAAGTTTTAGAAATACTTTTGGAACTTCTAATAAATGTTCTTGCATGATTTACTTGTCTCTGTATATTACATCCTACAACTTATAATTTATTTGATATGATGCTAATACAATAATGAAAGCTTCACAGAATTTGTTATATCTCGTAAGTTTCATGCATCGAACTCCGTTTATCTCGCATAGTGGGTATGATACTATTACAACAACAATATGTTATATCTCGTAAATTTATTGAATCAAAATTTGTTTATCTTAAAATAAAATTTTGTTAAATTAGTGTTGTAAATATACTAATGTTTGAAGTAATATAAATACTATTAACGACACTTCTAATTAACTTTATTGCATGATTTTTAGTCTCGGTATCTGATCTATTACAACTTATATTTAATTTTGTATGATACTAGTACACATATGAGAGCATCTCATGATTTGTTATGTCTTGTAAGTTTTGTTCGATCGAATTTTTTTTATCTTATAATAAAACTCTGTTAAAGTTGCACTATAAATATACTAATATTTGAAATTTTATAAATACTTTTAACGAAACTACTAATAAATTTTATTGCGTGATGTTTCGTGTCAGTATTTGATCTATTACAACTTATAATTTAATTTGGATGATGCTACTACACCTATGAAAAGCTTACACGACTTTTTATACTTCGTAACTTTCTTTAATCCGGCTCCGTTTATCGTGTAATAAAACTCTGTTAAATCAGTGCTCTAATTATGCTAACGTTTGAAGTTTTATAAATACTTTTAATGGAACTCTAATAAACTTTCTTGCACGTTTTTTAGTCTGGATATTTAATAGTCTACAACTTATTATTTATTTGGTCTAATACTAGTTCACCTATGAGGGGTTCCAATAATTTTTTATATCTCATATGTTTCTTCACCAATAGTCTGTTTATCTTCTAACATAACTCTGTTAAATTTGTGCTCTAAATATACTAATGATTGAAGGTTTATAAATACCTTTAACGACACTCCTAATAATCTTTATTGCATGATTTTAACTAACGGTTTTAATTTGTTACAACTTATAAGTTAATTGTATGATGCTACTACACCTATGAGAGGTTTACACGATTTCTTATATCCCGTAAGCGTTATCAATCGTTTGAAGTTTTATGTTGTAACAAAACTCGATGGAATTTGTAAACTAAATATATTAACGTTTGAGATTTTATAAATACTTTTAATAGTTCTTCTAATCAAATTTATAACATGATTTATTATTCTCGTTCAGTGATCTGTTACAACTTATTATTTATTTTGTATGATGCCGCTCCACTTATGAGAGGTTCACACGATTTCTTCTATCTCATACGTTTCTCTAATCGAGCTCCCCATTACGTGTAGTAAAACTCTGTTAAATTTGTTATCTAACTATACTAGCGTTTGAAGTTTTAGAAATACTTTTGGAACTTCTAATAAATGTTCTTGCATGATTTACTTGTCTCTGTATATTACATGCTACAACTTATAATTTATTTGATATGATGCTAATACAATAATGAAAGCTTCACAAAATTTGTTATATCTCGTAAGTTTCATGCATCGAACTCCGTTTATCTCGCATAGTGGGTATGATACTATTACAACAACAATATGTTATATCTCGTAAATTTATTGAATCAAAATTTGTTTATCTTAAAATAAAACTTTGTTAAATTAGTGTTGTAAATATACTAATGTTTGAAGTAATATAAATACTATTAACTACACTTCTAATTAACTTTATTGCATGATGTTTAGTCTCGGTATCTGATCTATTACAACTTATATTTAATTTTGTATGATACTAGTACACATATGAGAGCATCTCATGATTTGTTATGTCTTGTAAGTTTTGTTCGATCGAATTTTTTTTATCTTATAATAAAACTCTGTTAAAGTTGCACTATAAATATACTAATATTTGAAATTTTATAAATACTTTTAAAGAAACTACTAATAAATTTTATTGCGTGATGTTTCGTGTCAGTATTTGATCTATTACAACTTATAATTTAATTTGGATGATGCTACTACACCTATGAAAAGCTTACACGACTTTTTATACTTCGTAACTTTCTTTAATCCGGCTCCGTTTATCGTGTAATAAAACTCTGTTAAATCAGTGCTCTAATTATGCTAACGTTTGAAGTTTTATAAATACTTTTAATGGAACTCTAATAAACTTTCTTGCACGTTTTTTAGTCTGGATATTTAATAGTCTACAACTTATTATTTATTTGGTCTAATACTAGTTCACCTATGAGGGGTTCCAATAATTTTTTATATCTCATAAGTTTCTTCACCAATAGTCTGTTTATCTTCTAACATAACTCTGTTAAATTTGTGCTCTAAATATACTAATGATTGAAGGTTTATAAATACTTTTAACGACACTCCTAATAATCTTTATTGCATGATTTTAACTAACGGTTTTAATTTGTTACAACTTATAAGTTAATTGTATGATGCTACTACACCTATGAGAGGTTTACACGATTTCTTATATCACGTAAGCGTTATCAATCGTTTGAAGTTTTATGTTGTAACAAAACTCGATGGAATTAGTAAACTAAATATATTAACGTTTGAGATTTTATAAATACATTTAATAGTTCTTCTAATCAAATTTATAACATGATTTATTATTCTCGTTCAGTGATCTGTTACAACTTATAATTTATTTTGTATGATGCCGCTCCACTTATGAGAGGTTCACACGATTTCTTCTATCTCATACGTTTCTCTAATCGAGCTCCCCATTACGTGTAGTAAAACTCTGTTAAATTTGTTATCTAACTATACTAGCGTTTGAAGTTTTAGAAATACTTTTGGAACTTCTAATAAATGTTCTTGCATGATTTACTTGTCTCTGTATATTACATGCTACAACTTATAATTTATTTGATATGATGCTAATACAATAATGAAAGCTTCACAAAATTTGTTATATCTCGTAAGTTTCATGCATCGAACTCCGTTTATCTCGCATAGTGGGTATGATACTATTACAACAACAATATGTTATATCTCGTAAATTTATTGAATCAAAATTTGTTTATCTTAAAATAAAACTTTGTTAAATTAGTGTTGTAAATATACTAATGTTTGAAGTAATATAAATACTATTAACGACACTTCTAATTAACTTTATTGCATGATGTTTAGTCTCGGTATCTGATCTATTACAACTTATATTTAATTTTGTATGATACTAGTACACATATGAGAGCATCTCATGATTTGTTATGTCTTGTAAGTTTTGTTCGATCGAACCTTTTTTATCTTATAATAAAACTCTGTTAAATTTGCACTATAAATATACTAATATTTGAAATTTTATAAATACTTTGAACGATACTACTAATAAATTTTATTGCGTGATGTTTCGTGTCAGTATTTGATCTATTACAACTTATAATTTAATTTGGATGATGCTACTACACGTATGAAAAGCTTACACAACTTTTTATACTTCGTAACTTTCTTTAATCCGGCTCCGTTTATCGTGTAATAAAACTCTGTTAAATCAGTGCTCTAATTATGCTAACGTTTGAAGTTTTATAAATACCTTTAATGGAACTCTAATAAACTTTCTTGCACGTTTTTTAGTCTGGATATTTAATAGTCTACAACTTATTATTTATTTGGTCTAATACTAGTTCACCTATGAGGGGTTCCAATAATTTTTTATATCTCATAAGTTTCTTCACCAATAGTCTGTTTATCTTCTAACATAACTCTGTTAAATTTGTGCTCTAAATATACTAATGATTGAAGGTTTATAAATACTTTTAACGACACTCCTAATAATCTTTATTGCATGATTTTAACTAACGGTTTTAATTTGTTACAACTTATAAGTTAATTGTATGATGCTACTACACCTATGAGAGGTTTACACGATTTCTTATATCCCGTAAGCGTTATCAATCGTTTGAAGTTTTATGTTGTAACAAAACTCGATGGAATTTGTAAACTAAATATATTAACGTTTGAGATTTTATAAATACTTTTAATAGTTCTTCTAATCAAATTTATAACATGATTTATTATTCTCGTTCAGTGATCTGTTACAACTTATAATTTATTTTGTATGATGCCGCTCCACTTATGAGAGGTTCACACGATTTCTTCTATCTCATACGTTTCTCTAATCGAGCTCCCCATTACGTGTAGTAAAACTCTGTTAAATTTGTTATCTAACTATACTAGCGTTTGAAGTTTTAGAAATACTTTTGGAACTTCTAATAAATGTTCTTGCATGATTTACTTGTCTCTGTATATTACATGCTACAACTTATAATTTATTTGATATGATGCTAATACAATAATGAAAGCTTCACAAAATTTGTTATATCTCGTAAGTTTCATGCATCGAACTCCGTTTATCTCGCATAGTGGGTATGATACTATTACAACAACAATATGTTATATCTCGTAAATTTATTGAATCAAAATTTGTTTATCTTAAAATAAAACTTTGTTAAATTAGTGTTGTAAATATACTAATGTTTGAAGTAATATAAATACTATTAACGACACTTCTAATTAACTTTATTGCATGATGTTTAGTCTCGGTATCTGATCTATTACAACTTATATTTAATTTTGTATGATACTAGTACACATATGAGAGCATCTCATGATTTGTTATGTCTTGTAAGTTTTGTTCGATCGAACTTTTTTTATCTTATAATAAAACTCTGTTAAATTTGCACTATAAATATACTAATATTTGAAATTTTATAAATACTTTGAACGATACTACTAATAAATTTTATTGCGTGATGTTTCGTGTCAGTATTTGATCTATTACAACTTATAATTTAATTTGGATGATGCTACTACACCTATGAAAAGCTTACACGACTTTTTATACTTCGTAACTTTCTTTAATCCGGCTCCGTTTATCGTGTAATAAAACTCTGTTAAATCAGTGCCCTAATTATGCTAACGTTTGAAGTTTTATAAATACCTTTAATGGAACTCTAATAAACTTTCTTGCACGTTTTTTAGTCTGGATATTTAATAGTCTACAACTTATTATTTATTTGGTCTAATACTAGTTCACCTATGAGGGGTTCCAATAATTTTTTATATCTCATAAGTTTCTTCACCAATAGTCTGTTTATCTTCTAACATAACTCTGTTAAATTTGTGCTCTAAATATACTAATGATTGAAGGTTTATAAATACTTTTAACGACACTCCTAATAATCTTTATTGCATGATTTTAACTAACGGTTTTAATTTGTTACAACTTATAAGTTAATTGTATGATGCTACTACACCTATGAGAGGTTTACACGATTTCTTATTTCCCTTAAGCGTTATCAATCGTTTGAAGTTTTATGTTGTAACAAAACTCGATGGAATTAGTAAACTAAATATATTAACGTTTGAGATTTTATAAATACTTTTAATAGTTCTTCTAATCAAATTTATAACATGATTTATTATTCTCGTTCAGTGATCTGTTACAACTTATAATTTATTTTGTATGATGCCGCTCCACTTATGAGAGGTTCACACGATTTCTTCTATCTCATACGTTTCTCTAATCGAGCTCCCCATTACGTGTAGTAAAACTCTGTTAAATTTGTTATCTAACTATACTAGCGTTTGAAGTTTTAGAAATACTTTTGGAACTTCTAATAAATGTTCTTGCATGATTTACTTGTCTCTGTATATTACATGCTACAACTTATAATTTATTTGATATGATGCTAATACAATAATGAAAGCTTCACAAAATTTGTTATATCTCGTAAGTTTCATGCATCGAACTCCGTTTATCTCGCATAGTGGGTATGATACTATTACAACAACAATATGTTATATCTCGTAAATTTATTGAATCAAAATTTGTTTATCTTAAAATAAAACTTTGTTAAATTAGTGTTGTAAATATACTAATGTTTGAAGTAATATAAATACTATTAACGACACTTCTAATTAACTTTATTGCATGATGTTTAGTCTCGGTATCTGATCTATTACAACTTATATTTAATTTTGTATGATACTAGTACACATATGAGAGCATCTCATGATTTGTTATGTCTTGTAAGTTTTGTTCGATCGAACTTTTTTTATCTTATAATAAAACTCTGTTAAATTTGCACTATAAATATACTAATATTTGAAATTTTATAAATACTTTTAACGATACTACTAATAAATTTTATTGCGTGATGTTTCGTGTCAGTATTTGATCTATTACAACTTATAATTTAATTTGGATGATGCTACTACACCTATGAAAAGCTTACACGACTTTTTATACTTCGTAACTTTCTTTAATCCGGCTCCGTTTATCGTGTAATAAAACTCTGTTAAATCAGTGCTCTAATTATGCTAACGTTTGAAGTTTTATAAATACCTTTAATGGAACTCTAATAAACTTTCTTGCACGTTTTTTAGTCTGGATATTTAATAGTCTACAACTTATTATTTATTTGGTCTAATACTAGTTCACCTATGAGGGGTTCCAATAATTTTTTATATCTCATAAGTTTCTTCACCAATAGTCTGTTTATCTTCTAACATAACTCTGTTAAATTTGTGCTCTAAATATACTAATGATTGAAGGTTTATAAATACTTTTAACGACACTCCTAATAATCTTTATTGCATGATTTTAACTAACGGTTTTAATTTGTTACAACTTATAAGTTAATTGTATGATGCTACTACACCTATGAGAGGTTTACACGATTTCTTATATCCCGTAAGCGTTATCAATCGTTTGAAGTTTTATGTTGTAACAAAACTCGATGGAATTTGTAAACTAAATATATTAACGTTTGAGATTTTATAAATACTTTTAATAGTTCTTCTAATCAAATTTATAACATGATTTATTATTCTCGTTCAGTGATCTGTTACAACTTATAATTTATTTTGTATGATGCCGCTCCACTTATGAGAGGTTCACACGATTTCTTCTATCTCATACGTTTCTCTAATCGAGCTCCCCATTACGTGTAGTAAAACTCTGTTAAATTTGTTATCTAACTATACTAGCGTTTGAAGTTTTAGAAATACTTTTGGAACTTCTAATAAATGTTCTTGCATGATTTACTTGTCTCTGTATATTACATGCTACAACTTATAATTTATTTGATATGATGCTAATACAATAATGAAAGCTTCACAAAATTTGTTATATCTCGTAAGTTTCATGCATCGAACTCCGTTTATCTCGCATAGTGGGTATGATACTATTACAACAACAATATGTTATATCTCGTAAATTTATTGAATCAAAATTTGTTTATCTTAAAATAAAACTTTGTTAAATTAGTGTTGTAAATATACTAATGTTTGAAGTAATATAAATACTATTAACGACACTTCTAATTAACTTTATTGCATGATGTTTAGTCTCGGTATCTGATCTATTACAACTTATATTTAATTTTGTATGATACTAGTACACATATGAGAGCATCTCATGATTTGTTATGTCTTGTAAGTTTTGTTCGATCGAACTTTTTATATCTTATAATAAAACTCTGTTAAATTTGCACTATAAATATACTAATATTTGAAATTTTATAAATACTTTGAACGATACTACTAATAAATTTTATTGCGTGATGTTTCGTGTCAGTATTTGATCTATTACAACTTATAATTTAATTTGGATGATGCTACTACACGTATGAAAAGCTTACACAACTTTTTATACTTCGTAACTTTCTTTAATCCGGCTCCGTTTATCGTGTAATAAAACTCTGTTAAATCAGTGCTCTAATTATGCTAACGTTTGAAGTTTTATAAATACCTTTAATGGAACTCTAATAAACTTTCTTGCACGTTTTTTAGTCTGGATATTTAATAGTCTACAACTTATTATTTATTTGGTCTAATACTAGTTCACCTATGAGGGGTTCCAATAATTTTTTATATCTCATAAGTTTCTTCACCAATAGTCTGTTTATCTTCTAACATAACTCTGTTAAATTTGTGCTCTAAATATACTAATGATTGAAGGTTTATAAATACTTTTAACGACACTCCTAATAATCTTTATTGCATGATTTTAACTAACGGTTTTAATTTGTTACAACTTATAAGTTAATTGTATGATGCTACTACACCTATGAGAGGTTTACACGATTTCTTATATCCCGTAAGCGTTATCAATCGTTTGAAGTTTTATGTTGTAACAAAACTCGATGGAATTTGTAAACTAAATATATTAACGTTTGAGATTTTATAAATACTTTTAATAGTTCTTCTAATCAAATTTATAACATGATTTATTATTCTCGTTCAGTGATCTGTTACAACTTATAATTTATTTTGTATGATGCCGCTCCACTTATGAGAGGTTCACACGATTTCTTCTATCTCATACGTTTCTCTAATCGAGCTCCCCATTACGTGTAGTAAAACTCTGTTAAATTTGTTATCTAACTATACTAGCGTTTGAAGTTTTAGAAATACTTTTGGAACTTCTAATAAATGTTCTTGCATGATTTACTTGTCTCTGTATATTACATGCTACAACTTATAATTTATTTGATATGATGCTAATACAATAATGAAAGCTTCACAAAATTTGTTATATCTTGTAAGTTTCATGCATCGAACTCCGTTTATCTCGCATAGTGGGTATGATACTATTACAACAACAATATGTTATATCTCGTAAATTTATTGAATCAAAATTTGTTTATCTTAAAATAAAACTTTGTTAAATTAGTGTTGTAAATATACTAATGTTTGAAGTAATATAAATACTATTAACGACACTTCTAATTAACTTTATTGCATGATGTTTAGTCTCGGTATCTGATCTATTACAACTTATATTTAATTTTGTATGATACTAGTACACATATGAGAGCATCTCATGATTTGTTATGTCTTGTAAGTTTTGTTCGATCGAACTTTTTATATCTTATAATAAAACTCTGTTAAATTTGCACTATAAATATACTAATATTTGAAATTTTATAAATACTTTGAACGATACTACTAATAAATTTTATTGCGTGATGTTTCGTGTCAGTATTTGATCTATTACAACTTATAATTTAATTTGGATGATGCTACTACACGTATGAAAAGCTTACACAACTTTTTATACTTCGTAACTTTCTTTAATCCGGCTCCGTTTATCGTGTAATAAAACTCTGTTAAATCAGTGCTCTAATTATGCTAACGTTTGAAGTTTTATAAATACCTTTAATGGAACTCTAATAAACTTTCTTGCACGTTTTTTAGTCTGCATATTTAATAGTCTACAACTTATTATTTATTTGGTCTAATACTAGTTCACCTATGAGGGGTTTCAATAATTTTTTATATCTCATAAGTATCTTCACCAATAGTCTGTTTATCTTCTAACATAACTCTGTTAAATTTGTGCTCTAAATATACTAATGATTGAAGGTTTATAAATACTTTTAACGACACTCCTAATAATCTTTATTGCATGATTTTAACTAACGGTTTTAATTTGTTACAACTTATAAGTTAATTGTATGATGCTACTACACCTATGAGAGGTTTACACGATTTCTTATATCCCGTAAGCGTTATCAATCGTTTGAAGTTTTATGTTGTAACAAAACTCGATGGAATTTGTAAACTAAATATATTAACGTTTGAGATTTTATAAATACTTTTAATAGTTCTTCTAATCAAATTTATAACATGATTTATTATTCTCGTTCAGTGATCTGTTACAACTTATAATTTATTTTGTATGATTCCGCTCCACTTATGAGAGGTTCACACGATTTCTTCTATCTCATACGTTTCTCTAATCGAGCTCCCCATTACGTGTAGTAAAACTCTGTTAAATTTGTTATCTAACTATACTAGCGTTTGAAGTTTTAGAAATACTTTTGGAACTTCTAATAAATGTTCTTGCATGATTTACTTGTCTCTGTATATTACATGCTACAACTTATAATTTATTTGATATGATGCTAATACAATAATGAAAGCTTCACAAAATTTGTTATATCTCGTAAGTTTCATGCATCGAACTCCGTTTATCTCGCATAGTGGGTATGATACTATTACAACAACAATATGTTATATCTCGTAAATTTATTGAATCAAAATTTGTTTATCTTAAAATAAAACTTTGTTAAATTAGTGTTGTAAATATACTAATGTTTGAAGTAATATAAATACTATTAACGACACTTCTAATTAACTTTATTGCATGATGTTTAGTCTCGGTATCTGATCTATTACAACTTATATTTAATTTTGTATGATACTAGTACACATATGAGAGCATCTCATGATTTGTTATGTCTTGTAAGTTTTGTTCGATCGAACTTTTTTTATCTTATAATAAAACTCTGTTAAATTTGCACTATAAATATACTAATATTTGAAATTTTATAAATACTTTGAACGATACTACTAATAAATTTTATTGCGTGATGTTTCGTGTCAGTATTTGATCTATTACAACTTATAATTTAATTTGGATGATGCTACTACACCTATGAAAAGCTTACACGACTTTTTATACTTCGTAACTTTCTTTAATCCGGCTCCGTTTATCGTGTAATAAAACTCTGTTAAATCAGTGCTCTAATTATGCTAACGTTTGAAGTTTTATAAATACCTTTAATGGAACTCTAATAAACTTTCTTGCACGTTTTTTAGTCTGGATATTTAATAGTCTACAACTTATTATTTATTTGGTCTAATACTAGTTCACCTATGAGGGGTTCCAATAATTTTTTATATCTCATAAGTTTCTTCACCAATAGTCTGTTTATCTTCTAACATAACTCTGTTAAATTTGTGCTCTAAATATACTAATGATTGAAGGTTTATAAATACTTTTAACGACACTCCTAATAATCTTTATTGCATGATTTTAACTAACGGTTTTAATTTGTTACAACTTATAAGTTAATTGTATGATGCTACTACACCTATGAGAGGTTTACACGATTTCTTATATCCCGTAAGCGTTATCAATCGTTTGAAGTTTTATGTTGTAACAAAACTCGATGGAATTTGTAAACTAAATATATTAACGTTTGAGATTTTATAAATACTTTTAATAGTTCTTCTAATCAAATTTATAACATGATTTATTATTCTCGTTCAGTGATCTGTTACAACTTATAATTTATTTTGTATGATGCCGCTCCACTTATGAGAGGTTCACACGATTTCTTCTATCTCATACGTTTCTCTAATCGAGCTCCCCATTACGTGTAGTAAAACTCTGTTAAATTTGTTATCTAACTATACTAGCGTTTGAAGTTTTAGAAATACTTTTGGAACTTCTAATAAATGTTCTTGCATGATTTACTTGTCTCTGTATATTACATGCTACAACTTATAATTTATTTGATATGATGCTAATACAATAATGAAAGCTTCACAAAATTTGTTATATCTCGTAAGTTTCATGCATCGAACTCCGTTTATCTCGCATAGTGGGTATGATACTATTACAACAACAATATGTTATATCTCGTAAATTTATTGAATCAAAATTTGTTTATCTTAAAATAAAACTTTGTTAAATTAGTGTTGTAAATATACTAATGTTTGAAGTAATATAAATACTATTAACGACACTTCTAATTAACTTTATTGCATGATGTTTAGTCTCGGTATCTGATCTATTACAACTTATATTTAATTTTGTATGATACTAGTACACATATGAGAGCATCTCATGATTTGTTATGTCTTGTAAGTTTTGTTCGATCGAACTTTTTATATCTTATAATAAAACTCTGTTAAATTTGCACTATAAATATACTAATATTTGAAATTTTATAAATACTTTGAACGATACTACTAATAAATTTTATTGCGTGATGTTTCGTGTCAGTATTTGATCTATTACAACTTATAATTTAATTTGGATGATGCTACTACACGTATGAAAAGCTTACACAACTTTTTATACTTCGTAACTTTCTTTAATCCGGCTCCGTTTATCGTGTAATAAAACTCTGTTAAATCAGTGCTCTAATTATGCTAACGTTTGAAGTTTTATAAATACCTTTAATGGAACTCTAATAAACTTTCTTGCACGTTTTTTAGTCTGGATATTTAATAGTCTACAACTTATTATTTATTTGGTCTAATACTAGTTCACCTATGAGGGGTTCCAATAATTTTTTATATCTCATAAGTTTCTTCACCAATAGTCTGTTTATCTTCTAACATAACTCTGTTAAATTTGTGCTCTAAATATACTAATGATTGAAGGTTTATAAATACTTTTAACGACACTCCTAATAATCTTTATTGCATGATTTTAACTAACGGTTTTAATTTGTTACAACTTATAAGTTAATTGTATGATGCTACTACACCTATGAGAGGTTTACACGATTTCTTATATCCCGTAAGCGTTATCAATCGTTTGAAGTTTTATGTTGTAACAAAACTCGATGGAATTTGTAAACTAAATATATTAACGTTTGAGATTTTATAAATACTTTTAATAGTTCTTCTAATCAAATTTATAACATGATTTATTATTCTCGTTCAGTGATCTGTTACAACTTATAATTTATTTTGTATGATGCCGCTCCACTTATGAGAGGTTCACACGATTTCTTCTATCTCATACGTTTCTCTAATCGAGCTCCCCATTACGTGTAGTAAAACTCTGTTAAATTTGTTATCTAACTATACTAGCGTTTGAAGTTTTAGAAATACTTTTGGAACTTCTAATAAATGTTCTTGCATGATTTACTTGTCTCTGTATATTACATGCTACAACTTATAATTTATTTGATATGATGCTAATACAATAATGAAAGCTTCACAAAATTTGTTATATCTCGTAAGTTTCATGCATCGAACTCCGTTTATCTCGCATAGTGGGTATGATACTATTACAACAACAATATGTTATATCTCGTAAATTTATTGAATCAAAATTTGTTTATCTTAAAATAAAACTTTGTTAAATTAGTGTTGTAAATATACTAATGTTTGAAGTAATATAAATACTATTAACGACACTTCTAATTAACTTTATTGCATGATGTTTAGTCTCGGTATCTGATCTATTACAACTTATATTTAATTTTGTATGATACTAGTACACATATGAGAGCATCTCATGATTTGTTATGTCTTGTAAGTTTTGTTCGATCGAACTTTTTATATCTTATAATAAAACTCTGTTAAATTTGCACTATAAATATACTAATATTTGAAATTTTATAAATACTTTGAACGATACTACTAATAAATTTTATTGCGTGATGTTTCGTGTCAGTATTTGATCTATTACAACTTATAATTTAATTTGGATGATGCTACTACACGTATGAAAAGCTTACACAACTTTTTATACTTCGTAACTTTCTTTAATCCGGCTCCGTTTATCGTGTAATAAAACTCTGTTAAATCAGTGCTCTAATTATGCTAACGTTTGAAGTTTTATAAATACCTTTAATGGAACTCTAATAAACTTTCTTGCACGTTTTTTAGTCTGCATATTTAATAGTCTACAACTTATTATTTATTTGGTCTAATACTAGTTCACCTATGAGGGGTTTCAATAATTTTTTATATCTCATAAGTATCTTCACCAATAGTCTGTTTATCTTCTAACATAACTCTGTTAAATTTGTGCTCTAAATATACTAATGATTGAAGGTTTATAAATACTTTTAACGACACTCCTAATAATCTTTATTGCATGATTTTAACTAACGGTTTTAATTTGTTACAACTTATAAGTTAATTGTATGATGCTACTACACCTATGAGAGGTTTACACGATTTCTTATATCCCGTAAGCGTTATCAATCGTTTGAAGTTTTATGTTGTAACAAAACTCGATGGAATTTGTAAACTAAATATATTAACGTTTGAGATTTTATAAATACTTTTAATAGTTCTTCTAATCAAATTTATAACATGATTTATTATTCTCGTTCAGTGATCTGTTACAACTTATAATTTATTTTGTATGATTCCGCTCCACTTATGAGAGGTTCACACGATTTCTTCTATCTCATACGTTTCTCTAATCGAGCTCCCCATTACGTGTAGTAAAACTCTGTTAAATTTGTTATCTAACTATACTAGCGTTTGAAGTTTTAGAAATACTTTTGGAACTTCTAATAAATGTTCTTGCATGATTTACTTGTCTCTGTATATTACATGCTACAACTTATAATTTATTTGATATGATGCTAATACAATAATGAAAGCTTCACAAAATTTGTTATATCTCGTAAGTTTCATGCATCGAACTCCGTTTATCTCGCATAGTGGGTATGATACTATTACAACAACAATATGTTATATCTCGTAAATTTATTGAATCAAAATTTGTTTATCTTAAAATAAAACTTTGTTAAATTAGTGTTGTAAATATACTAATGTTTGAAGTAATATAAATACTATTAACGACACTTCTAATTAACTTTATTGCATGATGTTTAGTCTCGGTATCTGATCTATTACAACTTATATTTAATTTTGTATGATACTAGTACACATATGAGAGCATCTCATGATTTGTTATGTCTTGTAAGTTTTGTTCGATCGAACTTTTTTTATCTTATAATAAAACTCTGTTAAATTTGCACTATAAATATACTAATATTTGAAATTTTATAAATACTTTGAACGATACTACTAATAAATTTTATTGCGTGATGTTTCGTGTCAGTATTTGATCTATTACAACTTATAATTTAATTTGGATGATGCTACTACACCTATGAAAAGCTTACACGACTTTTTATACTTCGTAACTTTCTTTAATCCGGCTCCGTTTATCGTGTAATAAAACTCTGTTAAATCAGTGCTCTAATTATGCTAACGTTTGAAGTTTTATAAATACCTTTAATGGAACTCTAATAAACTTTCTTGCACGTTTTTTAGTCTGGATATTTAATAGTCTACAACTTATTATTTATTTGGTCTAATACTAGTTCACCTATGAGGGGTTCCAATAATTTTTTATATCTCATAAGTTTCTTCACCAATAGTCTGTTTATCTTCTAACATAACTCTGTTAAATTTGTGCTCTAAATATACTAATGATTGAAGGTTTATAAATACTTTTAACGACACTCCTAATAATCTTTATTGCATGATTTTAACTAACGGTTTTAATTTGTTACAACTTATAAGTTAATTGTATGATGCTACTACACCTATGAGAGGTTTACACGATTTCTTATATCCCGTAAGCGTTATCAATCGTTTGAAGTTTTATGTTGTAACAAAACTCGATGGAATTTGTAAACTAAATATATTAACGTTTGAGATTTTATAAATACTTTTAATAGTTCTTCTAATCAAATTTATAACATGATTTATTATTCTCGTTCAGTGATCTGTTACAACTTATAATTTATTTTGTATGATGCCGCTCCACTCATGAGAGGTTCACACGATTTCTTCTATCTCATACGTTTCTCTAATCGAGCTCCCCATTACGTGTAGTAAAACTCTGCTAAATTTGTTATCTAACTATACTAGCGTTTGAAGTTTTAGAAATACTTTTGGAACTTCTAATAAATGTTCTTGCATGATTTACTTGTCTCTGTATATTACATGCTACAACTTATAATTTATTTGATATGATGCTAATACAATAATGAAAGCTTCACAAAATTTGTTATATCTCGTAAGTTTCATGCATCGAACTCCGTTTATCTCGCATAGTGGGTATGATACTATTACAACAACAATATGTTATATCTCGTAAATTTATTGAATCAAAATTTGTTTATCTTAAAATAAAACTTTGTTAAATTAGTGTTGTAAATATACTAATGTTTGAAGTAATATAAATACTATTAACGACACTTCTAATTAACTTTATTGCATGATGTTTAGTCTCGGTATCTGATCTATTACAACTTATATTTAATTTTGTATGATACTAGTACACATATGAGAGCATCTCATGATTTGTTATGTCTTGTAAGTTTTGTTCGATCGAACTTTTTTTATCTTATAATAAAACTCTGTTAAATTTGCACTATAAATATACTAATATTTGAAATTTTATAAATACTTTTAACGATACTACTAATAAATTTTATTGCGTGATGTTTCGTGTCAGTATTTGATCTATTACAACTTATAATTTAATTTGGATGATGCTACTACACCTATGAAAAGCTTACACGACTTTTTATACTTCGTAAGTTTCTTTAATCCGGCTCCGTTTATCGTGTAATAAAACTCTGTTAAATCAGTGCTCTAATTATGCTAACGTTTGAAGTTTTATAAATACCTTTAATGGAACTCTAATAAACTTTCTTGCACGTTTTTTAGTCTGGATATTTAATAGTCTACAACTTATTATTTATTTGGTCTAATACTAGTTCACCTATGAGGGGTTCCAATAATTTTTTATATCTCATAAGTTTCTTCACCAATAGTCTGTTTATCTTCTAACATAACTCTGTTAAATTTGTGCTCTAAATATACTAATGATTGAAGGTTTATAAATACTTTTAACGACACTCCTAATAATCTTTATTGCATGATTTTAACTAACGGTTTTAATTTGTTACAACTTATAAGTTAATTGTATGATGCTACTACACCTATGAGAGGTTTACACGATTTCTTATATCCCGTAAGCGTTATCAATCGTTTGAAGTTTTATGTTGTAACAAAACTCGATGGAATTTGTAAACTAAATATATTAACGTTTGAGATTTTATAAATACTTTTAATAGTTCTTCTAATCAAATTTATAACATGATTTATTATTCTCGTTCAGTGATCTGTTACAACTTATAATTTATTTTGTATGATGCCGCTCCACTCATGAGAGGTTCACACGATTTCTTCTATCTCATACGTTTCTCTAATCGAGCTCCCCATTACGTGTAGTAAAACTCTGCTAAATTTGTTATCTAACTATACTAGCGTTTGAAGTTTTAGAAATACTTTTGGAACTTCTAATAAATGTTCTTGCATGATTTACTTGTCTCTGTATATTACATGCTACAACTTATAATTTATTTGATATGATGCTAATACAATAATGAAAGCTTCACAAAATTTGTTATATCTCGTAAGTTTCATGCATCGAACTCCGTTTATCTCGCATAGTGGGTATGATACTATTACAACAACAATATGTTATATCTCGTAAATTTATTGAATCAAAATTTGTTTATCTTAAAATAAAACTTTGTTAAATTAGTGTTGTAAATATACTAATGTTTGAAGTAATATAAATACTATTAACGACACTTCTAATTAACTTTATTGCATGATGTTTAGTCTCGGTATCTGATCTATTACAACTTATATTTAATTTTGTATGATACTAGTACACATATGAGAGCATCTCATGATTTGTTATGTCTTGTAAGTTTTGTTCGATCGAACTTTTTTTATCTTATAATAAAACTCTGTTAAATTTGCACTATAAATATACTAATATTTGAAATTTTATAAATACTTTGAACGATACTACTAATAAATTTTATTGCGTGATGTTTCGTGTCAGTATTTGATCTATTACAACTTATAATTTAATTTGGATGATGCTACTACACCTATGAAAAGCTTACACGACTTTTTATACTTCGTAACTTTCTTTAATCCGGCTCCGTTTATCGTGTAATAAAACTCTGTTAAATCAGTGCTCTAATTATGCTAACGTTTGAAGTTTTATAAATACCTTTAATGGAACTCTAATAAACTTTCTTGCACGTTTTTTAGTCTGGATATTTAATAGTCTACAACTTATTATTTATTTGGTCTAATACTAGTTCACCTATGAGGGGTTCCAATAATTTTTTATATCTCATAAGTTTCTTCACCAATAGTCTGTTTATCTTCTAACATAACTCTGTTAAATTTGTGCTCTAAATATACTAATGATTGAAGGTTTATAAATACTTTTAACGACACTCCTAATAATCTTTATTGCATGATTTTAACTAACGGTTTTAATTTGTTACAACTTATAAGTTAATTGTATGATGCTACTACACCTATGAGAGGTTTACACGATTTCTTATATCCCGTAAGCGTTATCAATCGTTTGAAGTTTTATGTTGTAACAAAACTCGATGGAATTTGTAAACTAAATATATTAACGTTTGAGATTTTATAAATACTTTTAATAGTTCTTCTAATCAAATTTATAACATGATTTATTATTCTCGTTCAGTGATCTGTTACAACTTATAATTTATTTTGTATGATGCCGCTCCACTCATGAGAGGTTCACACGATTTCTTCTATCTCATACGTTTCTCTAATCGAGCTCCCCATTACGTGTAGTAAAACTCTGCTAAATTTGTTATCTAACTATACTAGCGTTTGAAGTTTTAGAAATACTTTTGGAACTTCTAATAAATGTTCTTGCATGATTTACTTGTCTCTGTATATTACATGCTACAACTTATAATTTATTTGATATGATGCTAATACAATAATGAAAGCTTCACAAAATTTGTTATATCTCGTAAGTTTCATGCATCGAACTCCGTTTATCTCGCATAGTGGGTATGATACTATTACAACAACAATATGTTATATCTCGTAAATTTATTGAATCAAAATTTGTTTATCTTAAAATAAAACTTTGTTAAATTAGTGTTGTAAATATACTAATGTTTGAAGTAATATAAATACTATTAACGACACTTCTAATTAACTTTATTGCATGATGTTTAGTCTCGGTATCTGATCTATTACAACTTATATTTAATTTTGTATGATACTAGTACACATATGAGAGCATCTCATGATTTGTTATGTCTTGTAAGTTTTGTTCGATCGAACTTTTTTTATCTTATAATAAAACTCTGTTAAATTTGCACTATAAATATACTAATATTTGAAATTTTATAAATACTTTTAACGATACTACTAATAAATTTTATTGCGTGATGTTTCGTGTCAGTATTTGATCTATTACAACTTATAATTTAATTTGGATGATGCTACTACACCTATGAAAAGCTTACACGACTTTTTATACTTCGTAAGTTTCTTTAATCCGGCTCCGTTTATCGTGTAATAAAACTCTGTTAAATCAGTGCTCTAATTATGCTAACGTTTGAAGTTTTATAAATACCTTTAATGGAACTCTAATAAACTTTCTTGCACGTTTTTTAGTCTGGATATTTAATAGTCTACAACTTATTATTTATTTGGTCTAATACTAGTTCACCTATGAGGGGTTCCAATAATTTTTTATATCTCATAAGTTTCTTCACCAATAGTCTGTTTATCTTCTAACATAACTCTGTTAAATTTGTGCTCTAAATATACTAATGATTGAAGGTTTATAAATACTTTTAACGACACTCCTAATAATCTTTATTGCATGATTTTAACTAACGGTTTTAATTTGTTACAACTTATAAGTTAATTGTATGATGCTACTACACCTATGAGAGGTTTACACGATTTCTTATATCCCGTAAGCGTTATCAATCGTTTGAAGTTTTATGTTGTAACAAAACTCGATGGAATTTGTAAACTAAATATATTAACGTTTGAGATTTTATAAATACTTTTAATAGTTCTTCTAATCAAATTTATAACATGATTTATTATTCTCGTTCAGTGATCTGTTACAACTTATAATTTATTTTGTATGATGCCGCTCCACTCATGAGAGGTTCACACGATTTCTTCTATCTCATACGTTTCTCTAATCGAGCTCCCCATTACGTGTAGTAAAACTCTGTTAAATTTGTTATCTAACTATACTAGCGTTTGAAGTTTTAGAAATACTTTTGGAACTTCTAATAAATGTTCTTGCATGATTTACTTGTCTCTGTATATTACATGCTACAACTTATAATTTATTTGATATGATGCTAATACAATAATGAAAGCTTCACAAAATTTGTTATATCTCGTAAGTTTCATGCATCGAACTCCGTTTATCTCGCATAGTGGGTATGATACTATTACAACAACAATATGTTATATCTCGTAAATTTATTGAATCAAAATTTGTTTATCTTAAAATAAAACTTTGTTAAATTAGTGTTGTAAATATACTAATGTTTGAAGTAATATAAATACTATTAACGACACTTCTAATTAACTTTATTGCATGATGTTTAGTCTCGGTATCTGATCTATTACAACTTATATTTAATTTTGTATGATACTAGTACACATATGAGAGCATCTCATGATTTGTTATGTCTTGTAAGTTTTGTTCGATCGAACTTTTTTTATCTTATAATAAAACTCTGTTAAATTTGCACTATAAATATACTAATATTTGAAATTTTATAAATACTTTTAACGATACTACTAATAAATTTTATTGCGTGATGTTTCGTGTCAGTATTTGATCTATTACAACTTATAATTTAATTTGGATGATGCTACTACACCTATGAAAAGCTTACACGACTTTTTATACTTCGTAAGTTTCTTTAATCCGGCTCCGTTTATCGTGTAATAAAACTCTGTTAAATCAGTGCTCTAATTATGCTAACGTTTGAAGTTTTATAAATACCTTTAATGGAACTCTAATAAACTTTCTTGCACGTTTTTTAGTCTGGATATTTAATAGTCTACAACTTATTATTTATTTGGTCTAATACTAGTTCACCTATGAGGGGTTCCAATAATTTTTTATATCTCATAAGTTTCTTCACCAATAGTCTGTTTATCTTCTAACATAACTCTGTTAAATTTGTGCTCTAAATATACTAATGATTGAAGGTTTATAAATACTTTTAACGACACTCCTAATAATCTTTATTGCATGATTTTAACTAACGGTTTTAATTTGTTACAACTTATAAGTTAATTGTATGATGCTACTACACCTATGAGAGGTTTACACGATTTCTTATATCCCGTAAGCGTTATCAATCGTTTGAAGTTTTATGTTGTAACAAAACTCGATGGAATTTGTAAACTAAATATATTAACGTTTGAGATTTTATAAATACTTTTAATAGTTCTTCTAATCAAATTTATAACATGATTTATTATTCTCGTTCAGTGATCTGTTACAACTTATAATTTATTTTGTATGATGCCGCTCCACTCATGAGAGGTTCACACGATTTCTTCTATCTCATACGTTTCTCTAATCGAGCTCCCCATTACGTGTAGTAAAACTCTGTTAAATTTGTTATCTAACTATACTAGCGTTTGAAGTTTTAGAAATACTTTTGGAACTTCTAATAAATGTTCTTGCATGATTTACTTGTCTCTGTATATTACATGCTACAACTTATAATTTATTTGATATGATGCTAATACAATAATGAAAGCTTCACAAAATTTGTTATATCTCGTAAGTTTCATGCATCGAACTCCGTTTATCTCGCATAGTGGGTATGATACTATTACAACAACAATATGTTATATCTCGTAAATTTATTGAATCAAAATTTGTTTATCTTAAAATAAAACTTTGTTAAATTAGTGTTGTAAATATACTAATGTTTGAAGTAATATAAATACTATTAACGACACTTCTAATTAACTTTATTGCATGATGTTTAGTCTCGGTATCTGATCTATTACAACTTATATTTAATTTTGTATGATACTAGTACACATATGAGAGCATCTCATGATTTGTTATGTCTTGTAAGTTTTGTTCGATCGAACCTTTTTTATCTTATAATAAAACTCTGTTAAATTTGCACTATAAATATACTAATATTTGAAATTTTATAAATACTTTTAACGATACTACTAATAAATTTTATTGCGTGATGTTTCGTGTCAGTATTTGATCTATTACAACTTATAATTTAATTTGGATGATGCTACTACACCTATGAAAAGCTTACACGACTTTTTATACTTCGTAACTTTCTTTAATCCGGCTCCGTTTATCGTGTAATAAAACTCTGTTAAATCAGTGCTCTAATTATGCTAACGTTTGAAGTTTTATAAATACCTTTAATGGAACTCTAATAAACTTTCTTGCACGTTTTTTAGTCTGGATATTTAATAGTCTACAACTTATTATTTATTTGGTCTAATACTAGTTCACCTATGAGGGGTTCCAATAATTTTTTATATCTCATAAGTTTCTTCACCAATAGTCTGTTTATCTTCTAACATAACTCTGTTAAATTTGTGCTCTAAATATACTAATGATTGAAGGTTTATAAATACTTTTAACGACACTCCTAATAATCTTTATTGCATGATTTTAACTAACGGTTTTAATTTGTTACAACTTATAAGTTAATTGTATGATGCTACTACACCTATGAGAGGTTTACACGATTTCTTATATCCCGTAAGCGTTATCAATCGTTTGAAGTTTTATGTTGTAACAAAACTCGATGGAATTTGTAAACTAAATATATTAACGTTTGAGATTTTATAAATACTTTTAATAGTTCTTCTAATCAAATTTATAACATGATTTATTATTCTCGTTCAGTGATCTGTTACAACTTATAATTTATTTTGTATGATGCCGCTCCACTTATGAGAGGTTCACACGATTTCTTCTATCTCATACGTTTCTCTAATCGAGCTCCCCATTACGTGTAGTAAAACTCTGTTAAATTTGTTATCTAACTATACTAGCGTTTGAAGTTTTAGAAATACTTTTGGAACTTCTAATAAATGTTCTTGCATGATTTACTTGTCTCTGTAAATTACATGCTACAACTTATAATTTATTTGATATGATGCTAATACAATAATGAAAGCTTCACAAAATTTGTTATATCTCGTAAGTTTCATGCATCGAACTCCGTTTATCTCGCATAGTGGGTATGATACTATTACAACAACAATATGTTATATCTCGTAAATTTATTGAATCAAAATTTGTTTATCTTAAAATAAAACTTTGTTAAATTAGTGTTGTAAATATACTAATGTTTGAAGTAATATAAATACTATTAACGACACTTCTAATTAACTTTATTGCATGATGTTTAGTCTCGGTATCTGATCTATTACAACTTATATTTAATTTTGTATGATACTAGTACACATATGAGAGCATCTCATGATTTGTTATGTCTTGTAAGTTTTGTTCGATCGAACTTTTTTTATCTTATAATAAAACTCTGTTAAATTTGCACTATAAATATACTAATATTTGAAATTTTATAAATACTTTTAACGATACTACTAATAAATTTTATTGCGTGATGTTTCGTGTCAGTATTTGATCTATTACAACTTATAATTTAATTTGGATGATGCTACTACACCTATGAAAAGCTTACACGACTTTTTATACTTCGTAAGTTTCTTTAATCCGGCTCCGTTTATCGTGTAATAAAACTCTGTTAAATCAGTGCTCTAATTATGCTAACGTTTGAAGTTTTATAAATACCTTTAATGGAACTCTAATAAACTTTCTTGCACGTTTTTTAGTCTGGATATTTAATAGTCTACAACTTATTATTTATTTGGTCTAATACTAGTTCACCTATGAGGGGTTCCAATAATTTTTTATATCTCATAAGTTTCTTCACCAATAGTCTGTTTATCTTCTAACATAACTCTGTTAAATTTGTGCTCTAAATATACTAATGATTGAAGGTTTATAAATACTTTTAACGACACTCCTAATAATCTTTATTGCATGATTTTAACTAACGGTTTTAATTTGTTACAACTTATAAGTTAATTGTATGATGCTACTACACCTATGAGAGGTTTACACGATTTCTTATATCCCGTAAGCGTTATCAATCGTTTGAAGTTTTATGTTGTAACAAAACTCGATGGAATTTGTAAACTAAATATATTAACGTTTGAGATTTTATAAATACTTTTAATAGTTCTTCTAATCAAATTTATAACATGATTTATTATTCTCGTTCAGTGATCTGTTACAACTTATAATTTATTTTGTATGATGCCGCTCCACTTATGAGAGGTTCACACGATTTCTTCTATCTCATACGTTTCTCTAATCGAGCTCCCCATTACGTGTAGTAAAACTCTGTTAAATTTGTTATCTAACTATACTAGCGTTTGAAGTTTTAGAAATACTTTTGGAACTTCTAATAAATGTTCTTGCATGATTTACTTGTCTCTGTATATTACATGCTACAACTTATAATTTATTTGATATGATGCTAATACAATAATGAAAGCTTCACAAAATTTGTTATATCTTGTAAGTTTCATGCATCGAACTCCGTTTATCTCGCATAGTGGGTATGATACTATTACAACAACAATATGTTATATCTCGTAAATTTATTGAATCAAAATTTGTTTATCTTAAAATAAAACTTTGTTAAATTAGTGTTGTAAATATACTAATGTTTGAAGTAATATAAATACTATTAACGACACTTCTAATTAACTTTATTGCATGATGTTTAGTCTCGGTATCTGATCTATTACAACTTATATTTAATTTTGTATGATACTAGTACACATATGAGAGCATCTCATGATTTGTTATGTCTTGTAAGTTTTGTTCGATCGAACTTTTTTTATCTTATAATAAAACTCTGTTAAATTTGCACTATAAATATACTAATATTTGAAATTTTATAAATACTTTTAACGATACTACTAATAAATTTTATTGCGTGATGTTTCGTGTCAGTATTTGATCTATTACAACTTATAATTTAATTTGGATGATGCTACTACACCTATGAAAAGCTTACACGACTTTTTATACTTCGTAACTTTCTTTAATCCGGCTCCGTTTATCGTGTAATAAAACTCTGTTAAATCAGTGCTCTAATTATGCTAACGTTTGAAGTTTTATAAATACCTTTAATGGAACTCTAATAAACTTTCTTGCACGTTTTTTAGTCTGGATATTTAATAGTCTACAACTTATTATTTATTTGGTCTAATACTAGTTCACCTATGAGGGGTTCCAATAATTTTTTATATCTCATAAGTTTCTTCACCAATAGTCTGTTTATCTTCTAACATAACTCTGTTAAATTTGTGCTCTAAATATACTAATGATTGAAGGTTTATAAATACTTTTAACGACACTCCTAATAATCTTTATTGCATGATTTTAACTAACGGTTTTAATTTGTTACAACTTATAAGTTAATTGTATGATGCTACTACACCTATGAGAGGTTTACACGATTTCTTATATCCCGTAAGCGTTATCAATCGTTTGAAGTTTTATGTTGTAACAAAACTCGATGGAATTAGTAAACTAAATATATTAACGTTTGAGATTTTATAAATACTTTTAATAGTTCTTCTAATCAAATTTATAACATGATTTATTATTCTCGTTCAGTGATCTGTTACAACTTATAATTTATTTTGTATGATGCCGCTCCACTCATGAGAGGTTCACACGATTTCTTCTATCTCATACGTTTCTCTAATCGAGCTCCCCATTACGTGTAGTAAAACTCTGTTAAATTTGTTATCTAACTATACTAGCGTTTGAAGTTTTAGAAATACTTTTGGAACTTCTAATAAATGTTCTTGCATGATTTACTTGTCTCTGTATATTACATGCTACAACTTATAATTTATTTGATATGATGCTAATACAATAATGAAAGCTTCACAAAATTTGTTATATCTCGTAAGTTTCATGCATCGAACTCCGTTTATCTCGCATAGTGGGTATGATACTATTACAACAACAATATGTTATATCTCGTAAATTTATTGAATCAAAATTTGTTTATCTTGAAATAAAACTTTGTTAAATTAGTGTTGTAAATATACTAATGTTTGAAGTAATATAAATACTATTAACGACACTTCTAATTAACTTTATTGCATGATGTTTAGTCTCGGTATCTGATCTATTACAACTTATATTTAATTTTGTATGATACTAGTACACATATGAGAGCATCTCATGATTTGTTATGTCTTGTAAGTTTTGTTCGATCGAACTTTTTTTATCTTATAATAAAACTCTGTTAAATTTGCACTATAAATATACTAATATTTGAAATTTTATAAATACTTTTAACGATACTACTAATAAATTTTATTGCGTGATGTTTCGTGTCAGTATTTGATCTATTACAACTTATAATTTAATTTGGATGATGCTACTACACCTATGAAAAGCTTACACGACTTTTATACTTCGTAAGTTTCTTTAATCCGGCTCCGTTTATCGTGTAATAAAACTCTGTTAAATCAGTGCTCTAATTATGCTAACGTTTGAAGTTTTATAAATACCTTTAATGGAACTCTAATAAACTTTCTTGCACGTTTTTTAGTCTGGATATTTAATAGTCTACAACTTATTATTTATTTGGTCTAATACTAGTTCACCTATGAGGGGTTCCAATAATTTTTTATATCTCATAAGTTTCTTCACCAATAGTCTGTTTATCTTCTAACATAACTCTGTTAAATTTGTGCTCTAAATATACTAATGATTGAAGGTTTATAAATACTTTTAACGACACTCCTAATAATCTTTATTGCATGATTTTAACTAACGGTTTTAATTTGTTACAACTTATAAGTTAATTGTATGATGCTACTACACCTATGAGAGGTTTACACGATTTCTTATATCCCGTAAGCGTTATCAATCGTTTGAAGTTTTATGTTGTAACAAAACTCGATGGAATTAGTAAACTAAATATATTAACGTTTGAGATTTTATAAATACTTTTAATAGTTCTTCTAATCAAATTTATAACATGATTTATTATTCTCGTTCAGTGATCTGTTACAACTTATAATTTATTTTGTATGATGCCGCTCCACTCATGAGAGGTTCACACGATTTCTTCTATCTCATACGTTTCTCTAATCGAGCTCCCCATTACGTGTAGTAAAACTCTGTTAAATTTGTTATCTAACTATACTAGCGTTTGAAGTTTTAGAAATACTTTTGGAACTTCTAATAAATGTTCTTGCATGATTTACTTGTCTCTGTATATTACATGCTACAACTTATAATTTATTTGATATGATGCTAATACAATAATGAAAGCTTCACAAAATTTGTTATATCTCGTAAGTTTCATGCATCGAACTCCGTTTATCTCGCATAGTGGGTATGATACTATTACAACAACAATATGTTATATCTCGTAAATTTATTGAATCAAAATTTGTTTATCTTGAAATAAAACTTTGTTAAATTAGTGTTGTAAATATACTAATGTTTGAAGTAATATAAATACTATTAACGACACTTCTAATTAACTTTATTGCATGATGTTTAGTCTCGGTATCTGATCTATTACAACTTATATTTAATTTTGTATGATACTAGTACACATATGAGAGCATCTCATGATTTGTTATGTCTTGTAAGTTTTGTTCGATCGAACTTTTTTTATCTTATAATAAAACTCTGTTAAATTTGCACTATAAATATACTAATATTTGAAATTTTATAAATACTTTTAACGATACTACTAATAAATTTTATTGCGTGATGTTTCGTGTCAGTATTTGATCTATTACAACTTATAATTTAATTTGGATGATGCTACTACACCTATGAAAAGCTTACACGACTTTTATACTTCGTAAGTTTCTTTAATCCGGCTCCGTTTATCGTGTAATAAAACTCTGTTAAATCAGTGCTCTAATTATGCTAACGTTTGAAGTTTTATAAATACCTTTAATGGAACTCTAATAAACTTTCTTGCACGTTTTTTAGTCTGGATATTTAATAGTCTACAACTTATTATTTATTTGGTCTAATACTAGTTCACCTATGAGGGGTTCCAATAATTTTTTATATCTCATAAGTTTCTTCACCAATAGTCTGTTTATCTTCTAACATAACTCTGTTAAATTTGTGCTCTAAATATACTAATGATTGAAGGTTTATAAATACTTTTAACGACACTCCTAATAATCTTTATTGCATGATTTTAACTAACGGTTTTAATTTGTTACAACCTATAAGTTAATTGTATGATGCTACTACACCTATGAGAGGTTTACACGATTTCTTATATCCCGTAAGCGTTATCAATCGTTTGAAGTTTTATGTTGTAACAAAACTCGATGGAATTTGTAAACTAAATATATTAACGTTTGAGATTTTATAAATACTTTTAATAGTTCTTCTAATCAAATTTATAACATGATTTATTATTCTCGTTCAGTGATCTGTTACAACTTATAATTTATTTTGTATGATGCCGCTCCACTTATGAGAGGTTCACACGATTTCTTCTATCTCATACGTTTCTCTAATCGAGCTCCCCATTACGTGTAGTAAAACTCTGTTAAATTTGTTATCTAACTATACTAGCGTTTGAAGTTTTAGAAATACTTTTGGAACTTCTAATAAATGTTCTTGCATGATTTACTTGTCTCTGTATATTACATGCTACAACTTATAATTTATTTGATATGATGCTAATACAATAATGAAAGCTTCACAAAATTTGTTATATCTCGTAAGTTTCATGCATCGAACTCCGTTTATCTCGCATAGTGGGTATGATACTATTACAACAACAATATGTTATATCTCGTAAATTTATTGAATCAAAATTTGTTTATCTTAAAATAAAACTTTGTTAAATTAGTGTTGTAAATATACTAATGTTTGAAGTAATATAAATACTATTAACGACACTCCTAATTAACTTTATTGCATGATGTTTAGTCTCGGTATCTGATCTATTACAACTTATATTTAATTTTGTATGATACTAGTACACATATGAGAGCATCTCATGATTTGTTATGTCTTGTAAGTTTTGTTCGATCGAACTTTTTTTATCTTATAATAAAACTCTGTTAAATTTGCACTATAAATATACTAATATTTGAAATTTTATAAATACTTTTAACGATACTACTAATAAATTTTATTGCGTGATGTTTCGTGTCAGTATTTGATCTATTACAACTTATAATTTAATTTGGATGATGCTACTACACCTATGAAAAGCTTACACGACTTTTTATACTTCGTAAGTTTCTTTAATCCGGCTCCGTTTATCGTGTAATAAAACTCTGTTAAATCAGTGCTCTAATTATGCTAACGTTTGAAGTTTTATAAATACCTTTAATGGAACTCTAATAAACTTTCTTGCACGTTTTTTAGTCTGGATATTTAATAGTCTACAACTTATTATTTATTTGGTCTAATACTAGTTCACCTATGAGGGGTTCCAATAATTTTTTATATCTCATAAGTTTCTTCACCAATAGTCTGTTTATCTTCTAACATAACTCTGTTAAATTTGTGCTCTAAATATACTAATGATTGAAGGTTTATAAATACTTTTAACGACACTCCTAATAATCTTTATTGCATGATTTTAACTAACGGTTTTAATTTGTTACAACTTATAAGTTAATTGTATGATGCTACTACACCTATGAGAGGTTTACACGATTTCTTATATCCCGTAAGCGTTATCAATCGTTTGAAGTTTTATGTTGTAACAAAACTCGATGGAATTAGTAAACTAAATATATTAACGTTTGAGATTTTATAAATACTTTTAATAGTTCTTCTAATCAAATTTATAACATGATTTATTATTCTCGTTCAGTGATCTGTTACAACTTATAATTTATTTTGTATGATGCCGCTCCACTCATGAGAGGTTCACACGATTTCTTCTATCTCATACGTTTCTCTAATCGAGCTCCCCATTACGTGTAGTAAAACTCTGTTAAATTTGTTATCTAACTATACTAGCGTTTGAAGTTTTAGAAATACTTTTGGAACTTCTAATAAATGTTCTTGCATGATTTACTTGTCTCTGTATATTACATGCTACAACTTATAATTTATTTGATATGATGCTAATACAATAATGAAAGCTTCACAAAATTTGTTATATCTCGTAAGTTTCATGCATCGAACTCCGTTTATCTCGCATAGTGGGTATGATACTATTACAACAACAATATGTTATATCTCGTAAATTTATTGAATCAAAATTTGTTTATCTTAAAATAAAACTTTGTTAAATTAGTGTTGTAAATATACTAATGTTTGAAGTAATATAAATACTATTAACGACACTTCTAATTAACTTTATTGCATGATGTTTAGTCTCGGTATCTGATCTATTACAACTTATATTTAATTTTGTATGATACTAGTACACATATGAGAGCATCTCATGATTTGTTATGTCTTGTAAGTTTTGTTCGATCGAACTTTTTTTATCTTATAATAAAACTCTGTTAAATTTGCACTATAAATATACTAATATTTGAAATTTTATAAATACTTTTAACGATACTACTAATAAATTTTATTGCGTGATGTTTCGTGTCAGTATTTGATCTATTACAACTTATAATTTAATTTGGATGATGCTACTACACCTATGAAAAGCTTACACGACTTTTTATACTTCGTAAGTTTCTTTAATCCGGCTCCGTTTATCGTGTAATAAAACTCTGTTAAATCAGTGCTCTAATTATGCTAACGTTTGAAGTTTTATAAATACCTTTAATGGAACTCTAATAAACTTTCTTGCACGTTTTTTAGTCTGGATATTTAATAGTCTACAACTTATTATTTATTTGGTCTAATACTAGTTCACCTATGAGGGGTTCCAATAATTTTTTATATCTCATAAGTTTCTTCACCAATAGTCTGTTTATCTTCTAACATAACTCTGTTAAATTTGTGCTCTAAATATACTAATGATTGAAGGTTTATAAATACTTTTAACGACACTCCTAATAATCTTTATTGCATGATTTTAACTAACGGTTTTAATTTGTTACAACTTATAAGTTAATTGTATGATGCTACTACACCTATGAGAGGTTTACACGATTTCTTATATCCCGTAAGCGTTATCAATCGTTTGAAGTTTTATGTTGTAACAAAACTCGATGGAATTAGTAAACTAAATATATTAACGTTTGAGATTTTATAAATACTTTTAATAGTTCTTCTAATCAAATTTATAACATGATTTATTATTCTCGTTCAGTGATCTGTTACAACTTATAATTTATTTTGTATGATGCCGCTCCACTCATGAGAGGTTCACACGATTTCTTCTATCTCATACGTTTCTCTAATCGAGCTCCCCATTACGTGTAGTAAAACTCTGTTAAATTTGTTATCTAACTATACTAGCGTTTGAAGTTTTAGAAATACTTTTGGAACTTCTAATAAATGTTCTTGCATGATTTACTTGTCTCTGTATATTACATGCTACAACTTATAATTTATTTGATATGATGCTAATACAATAATGAAAGCTTCACAAAATTTGTTATATCTCGTAAGTTTCATGCATCGAACTCCGTTTATCTCGCATAGTGGGTATGATACTATTACAACAACAATATGTTATATCTCGTAAATTTATTGAATCAAAATTTGTTTATCTTAAAATAAAACTTTGTTAAATTAGTGTTGTAAATATACTAATGTTTGAAGTAATATAAATACTATTAACGACACTTCTAATTAACTTTATTGCATGATGTTTAGTCTCGGTATCTGATCTATTACAACTTATATTTAATTTTGTATGATACTAGTACACATATGAGAGCATCTCATGATTTGTTATGTCTTGTAAGTTTTGTTCGATCGAACTTTTTTTATCTTATAATAAAACTCTGTTAAATTTGCACTATAAATATACTAATATTTGAAATTTTATAAATACTTTTAACGATACTACTAATAAATTTTATTGCGTGATGTTTCGTGTCAGTATTTGATCTATTACAACTTATAATATAATTTGGATGATGCTACTACACCTATGAAAAGCTTACACGACTTTTTATACTTCGTAAGTTTCTTTAATCCGGCTCCGTTTATCGTGTAATAAAACTCTGTTAAATCAGTGCTCTAATTATGCTAACGTTTGAAGTTTTATAAATACCTTTAATGGAACTCTAATAAACTTTCTTGCACGTTTTTTAGTCTGGATATTTAATAGTCTACAACTTATTATTTATTTGGTCTAATACTAGTTCACCTATGAGGGGTTCCAATAATTTTTTATATCTCATAAGTTTCTTCACCAATAGTCTGTTTATCTTCTAACATAACTCTGTTAAATTTGTGCTCTAAATATACTAATGATTGAAGGTTTATAAATACTTTTAACGACACTCCTAATAATCTTTATTGCATGATTTTAACTAACGGTTTTAATTTGTTACAACTTATAAGTTAATTGTATGATGCTACTACACCTATGAGAGGTTTACACGATTTCTTATATCCCGTAAGCGTTATCAATCGTTTGAAGTTTTATGTTGTAACAAAACTCGATGGAATTAGTAAACTAAATATATTAACGTTTGAGATTTTATAAATACTTTTAATAGTTCTTCTAATCAAATTTATAACATGATTTATTATTCTCGTTCAGTGATCTGTTACAACTTATAATTTATTTTGTATGATGCCGCTCCACTCATGAGAGGTTCACACGATTTCTTCTATCTCATACGTTTCTCTAATCGAGCTCCCCATTACGTGTAGTAAAACTCTGTTAAATTTGTTATCTAACTATACTAGCGTTTGAAGTTTTAGAAATACTTTTGGAACTTCTAATAAATGTTCTTGCATGATTTACTTGTCTCTGTATATTACATGCTACAACTTATAATTTATTTGATATGATGCTAATACAATAATGAAAGCTTCACAAAATTTGTTATATCTCGTAAGTTTCATGCATCGAACTCCGTTTATCTCGCATAGTGGGTATGATACTATTACAACAACAATATGTTATATCTCGTAAATTTATTGAATCAAAATTTGTTTATCTTAAAATAAAACTTTGTTAAATTAGTGTTGTAAATATACTAATGTTTGAAGTAATATAAATACTATTAACGACACTTCTAATTAACTTTATTGCATGATGTTTAGTCTCGGTATCTGATCTATTACAACTTATATTTAATTTTGTATGATACTAGTACACATATGAGAGCATCTCATGATTTGTTATGTCTTGTAAGTTTTGTTCGATCGAACTTTTTTTATCTTATAATAAAACTCTGTTAAATTTGCACTATAAATATACTAATATTTGAAATTTTATAAATACTTTTAACGATACTACTAATAAATTTTATTGCGTGATGTTTCGTGTCAGTATTTGATCTATTACAACTTATAATTTAATTTGGATGATGCTACTACACCTATGAAAAGCTTACACGACTTTTTATACTTCGTAAGTTTCTTTAATCCGGCTCCGTTTATCGTGTAATAAAACTCTGTTAAATCAGTGCTCTAATTATGCTAACGTTTGAAGTTTTATAAATACCTTTAATGGAACTCTAATAAACTTTCTTGCACGTTTTTTAGTCTGGATATTTAATAGTCTACAACTTATTATTTATTTGGTCTAATACTAGTTCACCTATGAGGGGTTCCAATAATTTTTTATATCTCATAAGTTTCTTCACCAATAGTCTGTTTATCTTCTAACATAACTCTGTTAAATTTGTGCTCTAAATATACTAATGATTGAAGGTTTATAAATACTTTTAACGACACTCCTAATAATCTTTATTGCATGATTTTAACTAACGGTTTTAATTTGTTACAACTTATAAGTTAATTGTATGATGCTACTACACCTATGAGAGGTTTACACGATTTCTTATATCCCGTAAGCGTTATCAATCGTTTGAAGTTTTATGTTGTAACAAAACTCGATGGAATTAGTAAACTAAATATATTAACGTTTGAGATTTTATAAATACTTTTAATAGTTCTTCTAATCAAATTTATAACATGATTTATTATTCTCGTTCAGTGATCTGTTACAACTTATAATTTATTTTGTATGATGCCGCTCCACTCATGAGAGGTTCACACGATTTCTTCTATCTCATACGTTTCTCTAATCGAGCTCCCCATTACGTGTAGTAAAACTCTGTTAAATTTGTTATCTAACTATACTAGCGTTTGAAGTTTTAGAAATACTTTTGGAACTTCTAATAAATGTTCTTGCATGATTTACTTGTCTCTGTATATTACATGCTACAACTTATAATTTATTTGATATGATGCTAATACAATAATGAAAGCTTCACAAAATTTGTTATATCTCGTAAGTTTCATGCATCGAACTCCGTTTATCTCGCATAGTGGGTATGATACTATTACAACAACAATATGTTATATCTCGTAAATTTATTGAATCAAAATTTGTTTATCTTAAAATAAAACTTTGTTAAATTAGTGTTGTAAATATACTAATGTTTGAAGTAATATAAATACTATTAACGACACTTCTAATTAACTTTATTGCATGATGTTTAGTCTCGGTATCTGATCTATTACAACTTATATTTAATTTTGTATGATACTAGTACACATATGAGAGCATCTCATGATTTGTTATGTCTTGTAAGTTTTGTTCGATCGAACTTTTTTTATCTTATAATAAAACTCTGTTAAATTTGCACTATAAATATACTAATATTTGAAATTTTATAAATACTTTTAACGATACTACTAATAAATTTTATTGCGTGATGTTTCGTGTCAGTATTTGATCTATTACAACTTATAATTTAATTTGGATGATGCTACTACACCTATGAAAAGCTTACACGACTTTTTATACTTCGTAAGTTTCTTTAATCCGGCTCCGTTTATCGTGTAATAAAACTCTGTTAAATCAGTGCTCTAATTATGCTAACGTTTGAAGTTTTATAAATACCTTTAATGGAACTCTAATAAACTTTCTTGCACGTTTTTTAGTCTGGATATTTAATAGTCTACAACTTATTATTTATTTGGTCTAATACTAGTTCACCTATGAGGGGTTCCAATAATTTTTTATATCTCATAAGTTTCTTCACCAATAGTCTGTTTATCTTCTAACATAACTCTGTTAAATTTGTGCTCTAAATATACTAATGATTGAAGGTTTATAAATACTTTTAACGACACTCCTAATAATCTTTATTGCATGATTTTAACTAACGGTTTTAATTTGTTACAACTTATAAGTTAATTGTATGATGCTACTACACCTATGAGAGGTTTACACGATTTCTTATATCCCGTAAGCGTTATCAATCGTTTGAAGTTTTATGTTGTAACAAAACTCGATGGAATTAGTAAACTAAATATATTAACGTTTGAGATTTTATAAATACTTTTAATAGTTCTTCTAATCAAATTTATAACATGATTTATTATTCTCGTTCAGTGATCTGTTACAACTTATAATTTATTTTGTATGATGCCGCTCCACTCATGAGAGGTTCACACGATTTCTTCTATCTCATACGTTTCTCTAATCGAGCTCCCCATTACGTGTAGTAAAACTCTGTTAAATTTGTTATCTAACTATACTAGCGTTTGAAGTTTTAGAAATACTTTTGGAACTTCTAATAAATGTTCTTGCATGATTTACTTGTCTCTGTATATTACATGCTACAACTTATAATTTATTTGATATGATGCTAATACAATAATGAAAGCTTCACAAAATTTGTTATATCTCGTAAGTTTCATGCATCGAACTCCGTTTATCTCGCATAGTGGGTATGATACTATTACAACAACAATATGTTATATCTCGTAAATTTATTGAATCAAAATTTGTTTATCTTAAAATAAAACTTTGTTAAATTAGTGTTGTAAATATACTAATGTTTGAAGTAATATAAATACTATTAACGACACTTCTAATTAACTTTATTGCATGATGTTTAGTCTCGGTATCTGATCTATTACAACTTATATTTAATTTTGTATGATACTAGTACACATATGAGAGCATCTCATGATTTGTTATGTCTTGTAAGTTTTGTTCGATCGAACTTTTTTTATCTTATAATAAAACTCTGTTAAATTTGCACTATAAATATACTAATATTTGAAATTTTATAAATACTTTTAACGATACTACTAATAAATTTTATTGCGTGATGTTTCGTGTCAGTATTTGATCTATTACAACTTATAATTTAATTTGGATGATGCTACTACACCTATGAAAAGCTTACACGACTTTTTATACTTCGTAACTTTCTTTAATCCGGCTCCGTTTATCGTGTAATAAAACTCTGTTAAATCAGTGCTCTAATTATGCTAACGTTTGAAGTTTTATAAATACCTTTAATGGAACTCTAATAAACTTTCTTGCACGTTTTTTAGTCTGGATATTTAATAGTCTACAACTTATTATTTATTTGGTCTAATACTAGTTCACCTATGAGGGGTTCCAATAATTTTTTATATCTCATAAGTTTCTTCACCAATAGTCTGTTTATCTTCTAACATAACTCTGTTAAATTTGTGCTCTAAATATACTAATGATTGAAGGTTTATAAATACTTTTAACGACACTCCTAATAATCTTTATTGCATGATTTTAACTAACGGTTTTAATTTGTTACAACTTATAAGTTAATTGTATGATGCTACTACACCTATGAGAGGTTTACACGATTTCTTATATCCCGTAAGCGTTATCAATCGTTTGAAGTTTTATGTTGTAACAAAACTCGATGGAATTAGTAAACTAAATATATTAACGTTTGAGATTTTATAAATACTTTTAATAGTTCTTCTAATCAAATTTATAACATGATTTATTATTCTCGTTCAGTGATCTGTTACAACTTATAATTTATTTTGTATGATGCCGCTCCACTCATGAGAGGTTCACACGATTTCTTCTATCTCATACGTTTCTCTAATCGAGCTCCCCATTACGTGTAGTAAAACTCTGTTAAATTTGTTATCTAACTATACTAGCGTTTGAAGTTTTAGAAATACTTTTGGAACTTCTAATAAATGTTCTTGCATGATTTACTTGTCTCTGTATATTACATGCTACAACTTATAATTTATTTGATATGATGCTAATACAATAATGAAAGCTTCACAAAATTTGTTATATCTCGTAAGTTTCATGCATCGAACTCCGTTTATCTCGCATAGTGGGTATGATACTATTACAACAACAATATGTTATATCTCGTAAATTTATTGAATCAAAATTTGTTTATCTTGAAATAAAACTTTGTTAAATTAGTGTTGTAAATATACTAATGTTTGAAGTATTATAAATAATATTAACGACACTCCTAATTAACTTTATTGCATGATGTTTAGTCTCGGTATCTGATCTATTACAACTTATATTTAATTTTGTATGATACTAGTACACATATGAGAGCATCTCATGATTTGTTATGTCTTGTAAGTTTTGTTCGATCGAACTTTTTTTATCTTATAATAAAACTCTGTTAAATTTGCACTATAAATATACTAATATTTGATATTTTATAAATACTTTTAACGATACTACTAATAAATTTTATTGCGTGATGTTTCGTGTCAGTATTTGATCTATTACAACTTATAATTTAATTTGGATGATGCTACTACACGTATGAAAAGCTTACACGACTTTTTATACTATGTAAGTTTCTTTAATCCGGCTCCGTTTAAAGTGTAATAAAACTCTGTTAAATCAGTGCTCTAATTATGCTAACGTTTGAAGTTTCATAAATACCTTTAATGGAACTCTAATAAACTTTCTTGCACGTTTTTTAGTCTGGATATTTAATAGTCTACAACTTATTATTTATTTGGTCTGATACTAGTTCACCTATGAGGGGTTCAAAATTTTTTTTATATCTCATAAGTTTCTTCACCAATAGTCTGTTTATCTTCTAACATAACTCTGTTAAATTTGTGCTCTAAATATACTAATGATTGAAGGTTTATAAATACTTTTAACGACACTCCTAATAATCTTTATTGCATGATTTTAACTAACGGTGTTTAATTTGTTACAACTTATAAGTTAATTGTATGATGCTACTACACCTATGAGAGGTTTACACGATTTCTTATATCCCGTAAGCGTTATCAATCGTTTGAAGTTTTATGTTGTAACAAAACTCGATGGAATTTGTAAACTAAATATATTAACGTTTGAGATTTTATAAATACTTTTAATAGTTCTTCTAATCAAATTTATAACATGATTTATTATTCTCGTTCAGTGATCTGTTACAACTTATAATTTATTTTGTATGATGCCGCTCCACTTATGAGAGGTTCACACGATTTCTTCTATCTCATACGTTTCTCTAATCGAGCTCCCCATTACGTGTAGTAAAACTCTGTTAAATTTGTTATCTAACTATACTAGCGTTTGAAGTTTTAGAAATACTTTTGGAACTTCTAATAAATGTTCTTGCATGATTTACTTGTCTCTGTATATTACATGCTACAACTTATAATTTATTTGATATGATGCTAATACAATAATGAAAGCTTCACAGAATTTGTTATATCTCGTAAGTTTCATGCATCGAACTCCGTTTATCTCGCATAGTGGGTATGATACTATTACAACAACAATATGTTATATCTCGTAAATTTATTGAATCAAAATTTGTTTATCTTGAAATAAAACTTTGTTAAATTAGTGTTGTAAATATACTAATGTTTGAAGTATTATAAATAATATTAACGACACTCCTAATTAACTTTATTGCATGATGTTTAGTCTCGGTATCTGATCTATTACAACTTATATTTAATTTTGTATGATACTAGTACACATATGAGAGCATCTCATGATTTGTTATGTCTTGTAAGTTTTGTTCGATCGAACCTTTTTTATCTTATAATAAAACTCTGTTAAATTTGCACTATAAATATACTAATATTTGAAATTTTATAAATACTTTTAACGATACTACTAATAAATTTTATTGCGTGATGTTTCGTGTCAGTATTTGATCTATTACAACTTATAATTTAATTTGGATGATGCTACTACACCTATGAAAAGCTTACACGACTTTTTATACTTCGTAAGTTTCTTTAATCCGGCTCCGTTTATCGTGTAATAAAACTCTGTTAAATCAGTGCTCTAATTATGCTAACGTTTGAAGTTTTATAAATACTTTTAATGGAACTCTAATAAACTTTCTTGCACGTTTTTTAGTCTGGATATTTAATAGTCTACAACTTATTATTTATTTGGTCTAATACTAGTTCACCTATGAGGGGTTCCAATAATTTTTTATATCTCATAAGTTTCTTCACCAATAGTCTGTTTATCTTCTAACATAACTCTGTTAAATTTGTGCTCTAAATATACTAATGATTGAAGGTTTATAAATACTTTTAACGACACTCCTAATAATCTTTATTGCGTGATTTTAACTAACGGTTTTAATTTGTTACAACTTATAAGTTAATTGTATGATGCTACTACACCTATGAGAGGTTTACACGATTTCTTATATCCCGTAAGCGTTATCAATCGTTTGAAGTTTTATGTTGTAACAAAACTCGATGGAATTTGTAAACTAAATATATTAACGTTTGAGATTTTATAAATACTTTTAATAGTTCTTCTAATCAAATTTATAACATGATTTATTATTCTCGTTCAGTGATCTGTTACAACTTATAATTTATTTTGTATGATGCCGCTCCACTTATGAGAGGTTCACACGATTTCTTCTATCTCATACGTTTCTCTAATCGAGCTCCCCATTACGTGTAGTAAAACTCTGTTAAATTTGTTATCTAACTATACTAGCGTTTGAAGTTTTAGAAATACTTTTGGAACTTCTAATAAATGTTCTTGCATGATTTACTTGTCTCTGTATATTACATGCTACAACTTATAATTTATTTGATATGATGCTAATACAATAATGAAAGCTTCACAAAATTTGTTATATCTCGTAAGTTTCATGCATCGAACTCCGTTTATCTCGCATAGTGGGTATGATACTATTACAACAACAATATGTTATATCTCGTAAATTTATTGAATCAAAATTTGTTTATCTTGAAATAAAACTTTGTTAAATTAGTGTTGTAAATATACTAATGTTTGAAGTATTATAAATAATATTAACGACACTCCTAATTAGCTTTATTGCATGATGTTTAGTCTCGGTATCTGATCTATTACAACTTATATTTAATTTTGTATGATACTAGTACACATATGAGAGCATCTCATGATTTGTTATGTCTTGTAAGTTTTGTTCGATCGAACTTTTTTTATCTTATAATAAAACTCTGTTAAATTTGCACTATAAATATACTAATATTTGAAATTTTATAAATACTTTTAACGATACTACTAATAAATTTTATTGCGTGATGTTTCGTGTCAGTATTTGATCTATTACAACTTATAATTTAATTTGGATGATGCTACTACACGTATGAAAAGCTTACACGACTTTTTATACTATGTAAGTTTCTTTAATCCGGCTCCGTTTAAAGTGTAATAAAACTCTGTTAAATCAGTGCTCTAATTATGCTAACGTTTGAAGTTTCATAAATACTTTTAATGGAACTCTAATAAACTTTCTTGCACGTTTTTTAGTCTGGATATTTAATAGTCTACAACTTATTATTTATTTGGTCTGATACTAGTTCACCTATGAGGGGTTCAAATAATTTTTTATATCTCATAAGTTTCTTCACCAATAGTCTGTTTATCTTCTAACATAACTCTGTTAAATTTGTGCTCTAAATATACTAATGATTGAAGGTTTATAAATACTTTTAACGACACTCCTAATAATCTTTATTGCGTGATTTTAACTAACGGTGTTTAATTTGTTACAACTTATAAGTTAATTGTATGATGCTACTACACCTATGAGAGGTTTACACGATTTCTTATATCCCGTAAGCGTTATCAATCGTTTGAAGTTTTATGTTGTAACAAAACTCGATGGAATTTGTAAACTAAATATATTAACGTTTGAGATTTTATAAATACTTTTAATAGTTCTTCTAATCAAATTTATAACATGATTTATTATTCTCGTTCAGTGATCTGTTACAACTTATAATTTATTTTGTATGATGCCGCTCCACTTATGAGAGGTTCACACGATTTCTTCTATCTCATACGTTTCTCTAATCGAGCTCCCCATTACGTGTAGTAAAACTCTGTTAAATTTGTTATCTAACTATACTAGCGTTTGAAGTTTTAGAAATACTTTTGGAACTTCTAATAAATGTTCTTGCATGATTTACTTGTCTATGTATATTACATGCTACAACTTATAATTTATTTGATATGATGCTAATACAATAATGAAAGCTTCACAAAATTTGTTATATCTCGTAAGTTTAATGCATCGAACTCCGTTTATCTCGCATAGTGGGTATGATACTATTACAACAACAATATGTTATATCTCGTAAATTTATTGAATCAAAATTTGTTTATCTTGAAATAAAACTTTGTTAAATTAGTGTTGTAAATATACTAATGTTTGAAGTATTATAAATAATATTAACGACACTCCTAATTAACTTTATTGCATGATGTTTAGTCTCGGTATCTGATCTATTACAACTTATATTTAATTTTGTATGATACTAGTACACATATGGGAGCATCTCATGATTTGTTATGTCTTGTAAGTTTTGTTCGATCGAACTTTTTTATCTTATAATAAAACTCTGTTAAATTTGCACTATAAATATACTAATATTTGAAATTTTATAAATACTTTTAACGATACTACTAATAAATTTTATTGCGTGATGTTTCGTGTCAGTATTTGATCTATTACAACTTATAATTTAATTTGGATGATGCTACTACACGTATGAAAAGCTTACACGACTTTTTATACTATGTAAGTTTCTTTAATCCGGCTCCGTTTATCGTGTAATAAAACTCTGTAAAATCAGTGCTCTAATTATGCTAACGTTTGAAGTTTCATAAATACTTTTAATGGAACTCTAATAAACTTTCTTGCACGTTTTTTAGTCTGGATATTTAATAGTCTACAACTTATTATTTATTTGGTCTGATACTAGTTCACCTATGAGGGGTCAAATAATTTTTTATATCTCATAAGTTTCTTCACCAATAGTCTGTTTATCTTCTAACATAACTCTGTTAAATTTGTGCTCTAAATATACTAATGATTGAAGGTTTATAAATACTTTTAACGACACTCCTAATAATCTTTATTGCGTGATTTTAACTAACGGTGTTTAATTTGTTACAACTTATAAGTTAATTGTATGATGCTACTACACCTATGAGAGGTTTACACGATTTCTTATATCCCGTAAGCGTTATCAATCGTTTGAAGTTTTATGTTGTAACAAAACTCGATGGAATTTGTAAACTAAATATATTAACGTTTGAGATTTTATAAATACTTTTAATAGTTCTTCTAATCAAATTTATAACATGATTTATTATTCTCGTTCAGTGATCTGTTACAACTTATAATTTATTTTGTATGATGCCGCTCCACTTATGAGAGGTTCACACGATTTCTTCTATCTCATACGTTTCTCTAATCGAGCTCCCCATTACGTGTAGTAAAACTCTGTTAAATTTGTTATCTAACTATACTAGCGTTTGAAGTTTTAGAAATACTTTTGGAACTTCTAATAAATGTTCTTGCATGATTTACTTGTCTCTGTATATTACATGCTACAACTTATAATTTATTTGATATGATGCTAATACAATAATGAAAGCTTCACAAAATTTGTTATATCTCGTAAGTTTAATGCATCGAACTCCGTTTATCTCGCATAGTGGGTATGATACTATTACAACAACAATATGTTATATCTCGTAAATTTATTGAATCAAAAATTGTTTATCTTGAAATAAAACTTTGTTAAATTAGTGTTGTAAATATACTAATGTTTGAAGTATTATAAATAATATTAACGACACTCCTAATTAACTTTATTGCATGATGTTTAGTCTCGGTATCTGATCTATTACAACTTATATTTAATTTTGTATGATACTAGTACACATATGAGAGCATCTCATGATTTGTTATGTCTTGTAAGTTTTATTCGATCGAACTTTTTTTATCTTATAATAAAACTCTGTTAAATTTGCACTATAAATATACTAATATTTGAAATTTTATAAATACTTTTAACGATACTACTAATAAATTTTATTGCGTGATGTTTCGTGTCAGTATTTGATCTATTACAACTTATAATTTAATTTGGATGATGCTACTACACGTATGAAAAGCTTACACGACTTTTTATACTATGTAAGTTTCTTTAATCCGGCTCCGTTTAAAGTGTAATAAAACTCTGTTAAATCAGTGCTCTAATTATGCTAACGTTTGAAGTTTCATAAATACTTTTAATGGAACTCTAATAAACTTTCTTGCACGTTTTTTAGTCTGGATATTTAATAGTCTACAACTTATTATTTATTTGGTCTGATACTAGTTCACCTATGAGGGGTTCAAATAATTTTTTATATCTCATAAGTTTCTTCACCAATAGTCTGTTTATCTTCTAACATAACTCTGTTAAATTTGTGCTCTAAATATACTAATGATTGAAGGTTTATAAATACTTTTAACGACACTCCTAATAATCTTTATTGCGTGATTTTAACTAACGGTGTTTAATTTGTTACAACTTATAAGTTAATTGTATGATGCTACTACACCTATGAGAGGTTTACACGATTTCTTATATCCCGTAAGCGTTATCAATCGTTTGAAGTTTTATGTTGTAACAAAACTCGATGGAATTTGTAAACTAAATATATTAACGTTTGAGATTTTATAAATACTTTTAATAGTTCTTCTAATCAAATTTATAACATGATTTATTATTCTCGTTCAGTGATCTGTTACAACTTATAATTTATTTTGTATGATGCCGCTCCACTTATGAGAGGTTCACACGATTTCTTCTATCTCATACGTTTCTCTAATCGAGCTCCCCATTACGTGTAGTAAAACTCTGTTAAATTTGTTATCTAACTATACTAGCGTTTGAAGTTTTAGAAATACTTTTGGAACTTCTAATAAATGTTCTTGCATGATTTACTTGTCTCTGTATATTACATGCTACAACTTATAATTTATTTGATATGATGCTAATACAATAATGAAAGCTTCACAAAATTTGTTATATCTCGTAAGTTTCATGCATCGAACTCCGTTTATCTCGCATAGTGGGTATGATACTATTACAACAACAATATGTTATATCTCGTAAATTTATTGAATCAAAATTTGTTTATCTTGAAATAAAACTTTGTTAAATTAGTGTTGTAAATATACTAATGTTTGAAGTATTATAAATAATATTAACGACACTCCTAATTAACTTTATTGCATGATGTTTAGTCTCGGTATCTGATCTATTACAACTTATATTTAATTTTGTATGATACTAGTACACATATGGGAGCATCTCATGATTTGTTATGTCTTGTAAGTTTTGTTCGATCGAACTTTTTTTATCTTATAATAAAACTCTGTTAAATTTGCACTATAAATATACTAATATTTGAAATTTTATAAATACTTTTAACGATACTACTAATAAATTTTATTGCGTGATGTTTCGTGTCAGTATTTGATCTATTACAACTTATAATTTAATTTGGATGATGCTACTACACGTATGAAAAGCTTACACGACTTTTTATACTATGTAAGTTTCTTTAATCCGGCTCCGTTTAAAGTGTAATAAAACTCTGTTAAATCAGTGCTCTAATTATGCTAACGTTTGAAGTTTCATAAATACTTTTAATGGAACTCTAATAAACTTTCTTGCACGTTTTTTAGTCTGGATATTTAATAGTCTACAACTTATTATTTATTTGGTCTGATACTAGTTCACCTATGAGGGGTTCAAATAATTTTTTATATCTCATAAGTTTCTTCACCAATAGTCTGTTTATCTTCTAACATAACTCTGTTAAATTTGTGCTCTAAATATACTAATGATTGAAGGTTTTAAATACTTTTAACGACACTCCTAATAATCTTTATTGCGTGATTTTAACTAACGGTGTTTAATTTGTTACAACTTATAAGTTAATTGTATGATGCTACTACACCTATGAGAGGTTTACACGATTTCTTATATCCCGTAAGCGTTATCAATCGTTTGAAGTTTTATGTTGTAACAAAACTCGATGGAATTTGTAAACTAAATATATTAACGTTTGAGATTTTATAAATACTTTTAATAGTTCTTCTAATCAAATTTATAACATGATTTATTATTCTCGTTCAGTGATCTGTTACAACTTATAATTTATTTTGTATGATGCCGCTCCACTTATGAGAGGTTCACACGATTTCTTCTATCTCATACGTTTCTCTAATCGAGCTCCCCATTACGTGTAGTAAAACTCTGTTAAATTTGTTATCTAACTATACTAGCGTTTGAAGTTTTAGAAATACTTTTGGAACTTCTAATAAATGTTCTTGCATGATTTACTTGTCTCTGTATATTACATGCTACAACTTATAATTTATTTGATATGATGCTAATACAATAATGAAAGCTTCACAAAATTTGTTATATCTCGTAAGTTTCATGCATCGAACTCCGTTTATCTCGCATAGTGGGTATGATACTATTACAACAACAATATGTTATATCTCGTAAATTTATTGAATCAAAATTTGTTTATCTTGAAATAAAACTTTGTTAAATTAGTGTTGTAAATATACTAATGTTTGAAGTATTATAAATAATATTAACGACACTCCTAATTAACTTTATTGCATGATGTTTAGTCTCGGTATCTGATCTATTACAACTTATATTTAATTTTGTATGATACTAGTACACATATGGGAGCATCTCATGATTTGTTATGTCTTGTAAGTTTTGTTCGATCGAACTTTTTTTATCTTATAATAAAACTCTGTTAAATTTGCACTATAAATATACTAATATTTGAAATTTTATAAATACTTTTAACGATACTACTAATAAATTTTATTGCGTGATGTTTCGTGTCAGTATTTGATCTATTACAACTTATAATTTAATTTGGATGATGCTACTACACGTATGAAAAGCTTACACGACTTTTTATACTATGTAAGTTTCTTTAATCCGGCTCCGTTTAAAGTGTAATAAAACTCTGTTAAATCAGTGCTCTAATTATGCTAACGTTTGAAGTTTCATAAATACTTTTAATGGAACTCTAATAAACTTTCTTGCACGTTTTTTAGTCTGGATATTTAATAGTCTACAACTTATTATTTATTTGGTCTGATACTAGTTCACCTATGAGGGGTTCAAATAATTTTTTATATCTCATAAGTTTCTTCACCAATAGTCTGTTTATCTTCTAACATAACTCTGTTAAATTTGTGCTCTAAATATACTAATGATTGAAGGTTTTAAATACTTTTAACGACACTCCTAATAATCTTTATTGCGTGATTTTAACTAACGGTGTTTAATTTGTTACAACTTATAAGTTAATTGTATGATGCTACTACACCTATGAGAGGTTTACACGATTTCTTATATCCCGTAAGCGTTATCAATCGTTTGAAGTTTTATGTTGTAACAAAACTCGATGGAATTTGTAAACTAAATATATTAACGTTTGAGATTTTATAAATACTTTTAATAGTTCTTCTAATCAAATTTATAACATGATTTATTATTCTCGTTCAGTGATCTGTTACAACTTATAATTTATTTTGTATGATGCCGCTCCACTTATGAGAGGTTCACACGATTTCTTCTATCTCATACGTTTCTCTAATCGAGCTCCCCATTACGTGTAGTAAAACTCTGTTAAATTTGTTATCTAACTATACTAGCGTTTGAAGTTTTAGAAATACTTTTGGAACTTCTAATAAATGTTCTTGCATGATTTACTTGTCTCTGTATATTACATGCTACAACTTATAATTTATTTGATATGATGCTAATACAATAATGAAAGCTTCACAAAATTTGTTATATCTCGTAAGTTTCATGCATCGAACTCCGTTTATCTCGCATAGTGGGTATGATACTATTACAACAACAATATGTTATATCTCGTAAATTTATTGAATCAAAATTTGTTTATCTTGAAATAAAACTTTGTTAAATTAGTGTTGTAAATATACTAATGTTTGAAGTATTATAAATAATATTAACGACACTCCTAATTAACTTTATTGCATGATGTTTAGTCTCGGTATCTGATCTATTACAACTTATATTTAATTTTGTATGATACTAGTACACATATGGGAGCATCTCATGATTTGTTATGTCTTGTAAGTTTTGTTCGATCGAACTTTTTTTATCTTATAATAAAACTCTGTTAAATTTGCACTATAAATATACTAATATTTGAAATTTTATAAATACTTTTAACGATACTACTAATAAATTTTATTGCGTGATGTTTCGTGTCAGTATTTGATCTATTACAACTTATAATTTAATTTGGATGATGCTACTACACGTATGAAAAGCTTACACGACTTTTTATACTATGTAAGTTTCTTTAATCCGGCTCCGTTTAAAGTGTAATAAAACTCTGTTAAATCAGTGCTCTAATTATGCTAACGTTTGAAGTTTCATAAATACTTTTAATGGAACTCTAATAAACTTTCTTGCACGTTTTTTAGTCTGGATATTTAATAGTCTACAACTTATTATTTATTTGGTCTGATACTAGTTCACCTATGAGGGGTTCAAATAATTTTTTATATCTCATAAGTTTCTTCACCAATAGTCTGTTTATCTTCTAACATAACTCTGTTAAATTTGTGCTCTAAATATACTAATGATTGAAGGTTTTAAATACTTTTAACGACACTCCTAATAATCTTTATTGCGTGATTTTAACTAACGGTGTTTAATTTGTTACAACTTATAAGTTAATTGTATGATGCTACTACACCTATGAGAGGTTTACACGATTTCTTATATCCCGTAAGCGTTATCAATCGTTTGAAGTTTTATGTTGTAACAAAACTCGATGGAATTTGTAAACTAAATATATTAACGTTTGAGATTTTATAAATACTTTTAATAGTTCTTCTAATCAAATTTATAACATGATTTATTATTCTCGTTCAGTGATCTGTTACAACTTATAATTTATTTTGTATGATGCCGCTCCACTTATGAGAGGTTCACACGATTTCTTCTATCTCATACGTTTCTCTAATCGAGCTCCCCATTACGTGTAGTAAAACTCTGTTAAATTTGTTATCTAACTATACTAGCGTTTGAAGTTTTAGAAATACTTTTGGAACTTCTAATAAATGTTCTTGCATGATTTACTTGTCTCTGTATATTACATGCTACAACTTATAATTTATTTGATATGATGCTAATACAATAATGAAAGCTTCACAAAATTTGTTATATCTCGTAAGTTTCATGCATCGAACTCCGTTTATCTCGCATAGTGGGTATGATACTATTACAACAACAATATGTTATATCTCGTAAATTTATTGAATCAAAATTTGTTTATCTTGAAATAAAACTTTGTTAAATTAGTGTTGTAAATATACTAATGTTTGAAGTATTATAAATAATATTAACGACACTCCTAATTAACTTTATTGCATGATGTTTAGTCTCGGTATCTGATCTATTACAACTTATATTTAATTTTGTATGATACTAGTACACATATGGGAGCATCTCATGATTTGTTATGTCTTGTAAGTTTTGTTCGATCGAACTTTTTTTATCTTATAATAAAACTCTGTTAAATTTGCACTATAAATATACTAATATTTGAAATTTTATAAATACTTTTAACGATACTACTAATAAATTTTATTGCGTGATGTTTCGTGTCAGTATTTGATCTATTACAACTTATAATTTAATTTGGATGATGCTACTACACGTATGAAAAGCTTACACGACTTTTTATACTTCGTAAGTTTCTTTAATCCGGCTCCGTTTATCGTGTAATAAAACTCTGTTAAATCAGTGCTCTAATTATGCTAACGTTTGAAGTTTCATAAATACTTTTAATGGAACTCTAATAAACTTTCTTGCACGTTTTTTAGTCTGGATATTTAATAGTCTACAACTTATTATTTATTTGGTCTGATACTAGTTCACCTATGAGGGGTTCCAATAATTTTTTATATCTCATAAGTTTCTTCACCAATAGTCTGTTTATCTTCTAACATAACTCTGTTAAATTTGTGCTCTAAATATACTAATGATTGAAGGTTTATAAATACTTTTAACGACACTCCTAATAATCTTTATTGCGTGATTTTAACTAACGGTGTTTAATTTGTTACAACTTATAAGTTAATTGTATGATGCTACTACACCTATGAGAGGTTTACACGATTTCTTACATCCCGTAAGCGTTATCAATCGTTTGAAGTTTTATGTTGTAACAAAACTCGATGGAATTTGTAAACTAAATATATTAACGTTTGAGATTTTATAAATACTTTTAATAGTTCTTCTAATCAAATTTATAACATGATTTATTATTCTCGTTCAGTGATCTGTTACAACTTATAATTTATTTTGTATGATGCCGCTCCACTTATGAGAGGTTCACACGATTTCTTCTATCTCATACGTTTCTCTAATCGAGCTCCCCATTACGTGTAGTAAAACTCTGTTAAATTTGTTATCTAACTATACTAGCGTTTGAAGTTTTAGAAATACTTTTGGAACTTCTAATAAATGTTCTTGCATGATTTACTTGTCTCTGTATATTACATGCTACAACTTATAATTTATTTGATATGATGCTAATACAATAATGAAAGCTTCACAAAATTTGTTATATCTCGTAAGTTTCATGCATCGAACTCCGTTTATCTCGCATAGTGGGTATGATACTATTACAACAACAATATGTTATATCTCGTAAATTTATTGAATCAAAATTTGTTTATCTTGAAATAAAACTTTGTTAAATTAGTGTTGTAAATATACTAATGTTTGAAGTATTATAAATAATATTAACGACACTCCTAATTAACTTTATTGCATGATGTTTAGTCTCGGTATCTGATCTATTACAACTTATATTTAATTTTGTATGATACTAGTACACATATGGGAGCATCTCATGATTTGTTATGTCTTGTAAGTTTTGTTCGATCGAACTTTTTTTATCTTATAATAAAACTCTGTTAAATTTGCACTATAAATATACTAATATTTGAAATTTTATAAATACTTTTAACGATACTACTAATAAATTTTATTGCGTGATGTTTCGTGTCAGTATTTGATCTATTACAACTTATAATTTAATTTGGATGATGCTACTACACGTATGAAAAGCTTACACGACTTTTTATACTTCGTAAGTTTCTTTAATCCGGCTCCATTTATCGTGTAATAAAACTCTGTTAAATCAGTGCTCTAATTATGCTAACGTTTGAAGTTTCATAAATACTTTTAATGGAACTCTAATAAACTTTCTTGCACGTTTTTTAGTCTGGATATTTAATAGTCTACAACTTATTATTTATTTGGTCTGATACTAGTTCACCTATGAGGGGTTCCAATAATTTTTTATATCTCATAAGTTTCTTCACCAATAGTCTGTTTATCTTCTAACATAACTCTGTTAAATTTGTGCTCTAAATATACTAATGATTGAAGGTTTATAAATACTTTTAACGACACTCCTAATAATCTTTATTGCGTGATTTTAACTAACGGTGTTTAATTTGTTACAACTTATAAGTTAATTGTATGATGCTACTACACCTATGAGAGGTTTACACGATTTCTTACATCCCGTAAGCGTTATCAATCGTTTGAAGTTTTATGTTGTAACAAAACTCGATGGAATTTGTAAACTAAATATATTAACGTTTGAGATTTTATAAATACTTTTAATAGTTCTTCTAATCAAATTTATAACATGATTTATTATTCTCGTTCAGTGATCTGTTACAACTTATAATTTATTTTGTATGATGCCGCTCCACTTATGAGAGGTTCACACGATTTCTTCTATCTCATACGTTTCTCTAATCGAGCTCCCCATTACGTGTAGTAAAACTCTGTTAAATTTGTTATCTAACTATACTAGCGTTTGAAGTTTTAGAAATACTTTTGGAACTTCTAATAAATGTTCTTGCATGATTTACTTGTCTCTGTATATTACATGCTACAACTTATAATTTATTTGATATGATGCTAATACAATAATGAAAGCTTCACAAAATTTGTTATATCTCGTAAGTTTCATGCATCGAACTCCGTTTATCTCGCATAGTGGGTATGATACTATTACAACAACAATATGTTATATCTCGTAAATTTATTGAATCAAAATTTGTTTATCTTGAAATAAAACTTTGTTAAATTAGTGTTGTAAATATACTAATGTTTGAAGTATTATAAATAATATTAACGACACTCCTAATTAACTTTATTGCATGATGTTTAGTCTCGGTATCTGATCTATTACAACTTATATTTAATTTTGTATGATACTAGTACACATATGGGAGCATCTCATGATTTGTTATGTCTTGTAAGTTTTGTTCGATCGAACTTTTTTTATCTTATAATAAAACTCTGTTAAATTTGCACTATAAATATACTAATATTTGAAATTTTATAAATACTTTTAACGATACTACTAATAAATTTTATTGCGTGATGTTTCGTGTCAGTATTTGATCTATTACAACTTATAATTTAATTTGGATGATGCTACTACACGTATGAAAAGCTTACACGACTTTTTATACTTCGTAAGTTTCTTTAATCCGGCTCCGTTTATCGTGTAATAAAACTCTGTTAAATCAGTGCTCTAATTATGCTAACGTTTGAAGTTTCATAAATACTTTTAATGGAACTCTAATAAACTTTCTTGCACGTTTTTTAGTCTGGATATTTAATAGTCTACAACTTATTATTTATTTGGTCTGATACTAGTTCACCTATGAGGGGTTCCAATAATTTTTTATATCTCATAAGTTTCTTCACCAATAGTCTGTTTATCTTCTAACATAACTCTGTTAAATTTGTGCTCTAAATATACTAATGATTGAAGGTTTATAAATACTTTTAACGACACTCCTAATAATCTTTATTGCGTGATTTTAACTAACGGTGTTTAATTTGTTACAACTTATAAGTTAATTGTATGATGCTACTACACCTATGAGAGGTTTACACGATTTCTTACATCCCGTAAGCGTTATCAATCGTTTGAAGTTTTATGTTGTAACAAAACTCGATGGAATTTGTAAACTAAATATATTAACGTTTGAGATTTTATAAATACTTTTAATAGTTCTTCTAATCAAATTTATAACATGATTTATTATTCTCGTTCAGTGATCTGTTACAACTTATAATTTATTTTGTATGATGCCGCTCCACTTATGAGAGGTTCACACGATTTCTTCTATCTCATACGTTTCTCTAATCGAGCTCCCCATTACGTGTAGTAAAACTCTGTTAAATTTGTTATCTAACTATACTAGCGTTTGAAGTTTTAGAAATACTTTTGGAACTTCTAATAAATGTTCTTGCATGATTTACTTGTCTCTGTATATTACATGCTACAACTTATAATTTATTTGATATGATGATAATACAATAATGGAAGCTTCACAAAATTTGTTATATCTCGTAAGTTTCATGCATCGAACTCCGTTTATCTCGCATAGTGGGTATGATACTATTACAACAACAATATGTTATATCTCGTAAATTTATTGAATCAAAATTTGTTTATCTTGAAATAAAACTTTGTTAAATTAGTGTTGTAAATATACTAATGTTTGAAGTATTATAAATAATATTAACGACACTCCTAATTAACTTTATTGCATGATGTTTAGTCTCGGTATCTGATCTATTACAACTTATATTTAATTTTGTATGATACTAGTACACATATGGGAGCATCTCATGATTTGTTATGTCTTGTAAGTTTTGTTCGATCGAACTTTTTTTATCTTATAATAAAACTCTGTTAAATTTGCACTATAAATATACTAATATTTGAAATTTTATAAATACTTTTAACGATACTACTAATAAATTTTATTGCGTGATTTTCGTGTCAGTATTTGATCTATTACAACTTATAATTTAATTTGGATGATGCTACTACACGTATGAAAAGCTTACACGACTTTTTATACTTCGTAAGTTTCTTTAATCCGGCTCCGTTTATCGTGTAATAAAACTCTGTTAAATCAGTGCTCTAATTATGCTAACGTTTGAAGTTTCATAAATACTTTTAATGGAACTCTAATAAACTTTCTTGCACGTTTTTTAGTCTGGATATTTAATAGTCTACAACTTATTATTTATTTGGTCTGATACTAGTTCACCTATGAGGGGTTCCAATAATTTTTTATATCTCATAAGTTTCTTCACCAATAGTCTGTTTATCTTCTAACATAACTCTGTTAAATTTGTGCTCTAAATATACTAATGATTGAAGGTTTATAAATACTTTTAACGACACTCCTAATAATCTTTATTGCGTGATTTTAACTAACGGTGTTTAATTTGTTACAACTTATAAGTTAATTGTATGATGCTACTACACCTATGAGAGGTTTACACGATTTCTTACATCCCGTAAGCGTTATCAATCGTTTGAAGTTTTATGTTGTAACAAAACTCGATGGAATTTGTAAACTAAATATATTAACGTTTGAGATTTTATAAATACTTTTAATAGTTCTTCTAATCAAATTTATAACATGATTTATTATTCTCGTTCAGTGATCTGTTACAACTTATAATTTATTTTGTATGATGCCGCTCCACTTATGAGAGGTTCACACGATTTCTTCTATCTCATACGTTTCTCTAATCGAGCTCCCCATTACGTGTAGTAAAACTCTGTTAAATTTGTTATCTAACTATACTAGCGTTTGAAGTTTTAGAAATACTTTTGGAACTTCTAATAAATGTTCTTGCATGATTTACTTGTCTCTGTATATTACATGCTACAACTTATAATTTATTTGATATGATGCTAATACAATAATGAAAGCTTCACAAAATTTGTTATATCTCGTAAGTTTCATGCATCGAACTCCGTTTATCTCGCATAGTGGGTATGATACTATTACAACAACAATATGTTATATCTCGTAAATTTATTGAATCAAAATTTGTTTATCTTGAAATAAAACTTTGTTAAATTAGTGTTGTAAATATACTAATGTTTGAAGTATTATAAATAATATTAACGACACTCCTAATTAACTTTATTGCATGATGTTTAGTCTCGGTATCTGATCTATTACAACTTATATTTAATTTTGTATGATACTAGTACACATATGGGAGCATCTCATGATTTGTTATGTCTTGTAAGTTTTGTTCGATCGAACTTTTTTTATCTTATAATAAAACTCTGTTAAATTTGCACTATAAATATACTAATATTTGAAATTTTATAAATACTTTTAACGATACTACTAATAAATTTTATTGCGTGATTTTCGTGTCAGTATTTGATCTATTACAACTTATAATTTAATTTGGATGATGCTACTACACGTATGAAAAGCTTACACGACTTTTTATACTTCGTAAGTTTCTTTAATCCGGCTCCGTTTATCGTGTAATAAAACTCTGTTAAATCAGTGCTCTAATTATGCTAACGTTTGAAGTTTCATAAATACTTTTAATGGAACTCTAATAAACTTTCTTGCACGTTTTTTAGTCTGGATATTTAATAGTCTACAACTTATTATTTATTTGGTCTGATACTAGTTCACCTATGAGGGGTTCCAATAATTTTTTATATCTCATAAGTTTCTTCACCAATAGTCTGTTTATCTTCTAACATAACTCTGTTAAATTTGTGCTCTAAATATACTAATGATTGAAGGTTTATAAATACTTTTAACGACACTCCTAATAATCTTTATTGCGTGATTTTAACTAACGGTGTTTAATTTGTTACAACTTATAAGTTAATTGTATGATGCTACTACACCTATGAGAGGTTTACACGATTTCTTACATCCCGTAAGCGTTATCAATCGTTTGAAGTTTTATGTTGTAACAAAACTCGATGGAATTTGTAAACTAAATATATTAACGTTTGAGATTTTATAAATACTTTTAATAGTTCTTCTAATCAAATTTATAACATGATTTATTATTCTCGTTCAGTGATCTGTTACAACTTATAATTTATTTTGTATGATGCCGCTCCACTTATGAGAGGTTCACACGATTTCTTCTATCTCATACGTTTCTCTAATCGAGCTCCCCATTACGTGTAGTAAAACTCTGTTAAATTTGTTATCTAACTATACTAGCGTTTGAAGTTTTAGAAATACTTTTGGAACTTCTAATAAATGTTCTTGCATGATTTACTTGTCTCTGTATATTACATGCTACAACTTATAATTTATTTGATATGATGCTAATACAATAATGAAAGCTTCACAAAATTTGTTATATCTCGTAAGTTTCATGCATCGAACTCCGTTTATCTCGCATAGTGGGTATGATACTATTACAACAACAATATGTTATATCTCGTAAATTTATTGAATCAAAATTTGTTTATCTTGAAATAAAACTTTGTTAAATTAGTGTTGTAAATATACTAATGTTTGAAGTATTATAAATAATATTAACGACACTCCTAATTAACTTTATTGCATGATGTTTAGTCTCGGTATCTGATCTATTACAACTTATATTTAATTTTGTATGATACTAGTACACATATGGGAGCATCTCATGATTTGTTATGTCTTGTAAGTTTTGTTCGATCGAACTTTTTTTATCTTATAATAAAACTCTGTTAAATTTGCACTATAAATATACTAATATTTGAAATTTTATAAATACTTTTAACGATACTACTAATAAATTTTATTGCGTGATGTTTCGTGTCAGTATTTGATCTATTACAACTTATAATTTAATTTGGATGATGCTACTACACGTATGAAAAGCTTACACGACTTTTTATACTTCGTAAGTTTCTTTAATCCGGCTCCATTTATCGTGTAATAAAACTCTGTTAAATCAGTGCTCTAATTATGCTAACGTTTGAAGTTTCATAAATACTTTTAATGGAACTCTAATAAACTTTCTTGCACGTTTTTTAGTCTGGATATTTAATAGTCTACAACTTATTATTTATTTGGTCTGATACTAGCTCACCTATGAGGGGTTCCAATAATTTTTTATATCTCATAAGTTTCTTCACCAATAGTCTGTTTATCTTCTAACATAACTCTGTTAAATTTGTGCTCTAAATATACTAATGATTGAAGGTTTATAAATACTTTTAACGACACTCCTAATAATCTTTATTGCGTGATTTTAACTAACGGTGTTTAATTTGTTACAACTTATAAGTTAATTGTATGATGCTACTACACCTATGAGAGGTTTACACGATTTCTTACATCCCGTAAGCGTTATCAATCGTTTGAAGTTTTATGTTGTAACAAAACTCGATGGAATTTGTAAACTAAATATATTAACGTTTGAGATTTTATAAATACTTTTAATAGTTCTTCTAATCAAATTTATAACATGATTTATTATTCTCGTTCAGTGATCTGTTACAACTTATAATTTATTTTGTATGATGCCGCTCCACTTATGAGAGGTTCACACGATTTCTTCTATCTCATACGTTTCTCTAATCGAGCTCCCCATTACGTGTAGTAAAACTCTGTTAAATTTGTTATCTAACTATACTAGCGTTTGAAGTTTTAGAAATACTTTTGGAACTTCTAATAAATGTTCTTGCATGATTTACTTGTCTCTGTATATTACATGCTACAACTTATAATTTATTTGATATGATGCTAATACAATAATGAAAGCTTCACAAAATTTGTTATATCTCGTAAGTTTCATGCATCGAACTCCGTTTATCTCGCATAGTGGGTATGATACTATTACAACAACAATATGTTATATCTCGTAAATTTATTGAATCAAAATTTGTTTATCTTGAAATAAAACTTTGTTAAATTAGTGTTGTAAATATACTAATGTTTGAAGTATTATAAATAATATTAACGACACTCCTAATTAACTTTATTGCATGATGTTTAGTCTCGGTATCTGATCTATTACAACTTATATTTAATTTTGTATGATACTAGTACACATATGGGAGCATCTCATGATTTGTTATGTCTTGTAAGTTTTGTTCGATCGAACTTTTTTTATCTTATAATAAAACTCTGTTAAATTTGCACTATAAATATACTAATATTTGAAATTTTATAAATACTTTTAACGATACTACTAATAAATTTTATTGCGTGATGTTTCGTGTCAGTATTTGATCTATTACAACTTATAATTTAATTTGGATGATGCTACTACACGTATGAAAAGCTTACACGACTTTTTATACTTCGTAAGTTTCTTTAATCCGGCTCCGTTTATCGTGTAATAAAACTCTGTTAAATCAGTGCTCTAATTATGCTAACGTTTGAAGTTTCATAAATACTTTTAATGGAACTCTAATAAACTTTCTTGCACGTTTTTTAGTCTGGATATTTAATAGTCTACAACTTATTATTTATTTGGTCTGATACTAGTTCACCTATGAGGGGTTCCAATAATTTTTTATATCTCATAAGTTTCTTCACCAATAGTCTGTTTATCTTCTAACATAACTCTGTTAAATTTGTGCTCTAAATATACTAATGATTGAAGGTTTATAAATACTTTTAACGACACTCCTAATAATCTTTATTGCGTGATTTTAACTAACGGTGTTTAATTTGTTACAACTTATAAGTTAATTGTATGATGCTACTACACCTATGAGAGGTTTACACGATTTCTTACATCCCGTAAGCGTTATCAATCGTTTGAAGTTTTATGTTGTAACAAAACTCGATGGAATTTGTAAACTAAATATATTAACGTTTGAGATTTTATAAATACTTTTAATAGTTCTTCTAATCAAATTTATAACATGATTTATTATTCTCGTTCAGTGATCTGTTACAACTTATAATTTATTTTGTATGATGCCGCTCCACTTATGAGAGGTTCACACGATTTCTTCTATCTCATACGTTTCTCTAATCGAGCTCCCCATTACGTGTAGTAAAACTCTGTTAAATTTGTTATCTAACTATACTAGCGTTTGAAGTTTTAGAAATACTTTTGGAACTTCTAATAAATGTTCTTGCATGATTTACTTGTCTCTGTATATTACATGCTACAACTTATAATTTATTTGATATGATGATAATACAATAATGGAAGCTTCACAAAATTTGTTATATCTCGTAAGTTTCATGCATCGAACTCCGTTTATCTCGCATAGTGGGTATGATACTATTACAACAACAATATGTTATATCTCGTAAATTTATTGAATCAAAATTTGTTTATCTTGAAATAAAACTTTGTTAAATTAGTGTTGTAAATATACTAATGTTTGAAGTATTATAAATAATATTAACGACACTCCTAATTAACTTTATTGCATGATGTTTAGTCTCGGTATCTGATATATTACAACTTATATTTAATTTTGTATGATACTAGTACACATATGGGAGCATCTCATGATTTGTTATGTCTTGTAAGTTTTGTTCGATCGAACTTTTTTTATCTTATAATAAAACTCTGTTAAATTTGCACTATAAATATACTAATATTTGAAATTTTATAAATACTTTTAACGATACTACTAATAAATTTTATTGCGTGATTTTCGTGTCAGTATTTGATCTATTACAACTTATAATTTAATTTGGATGATGCTACTACACGTATGAAAAGCTTACACGACTTTTTATACTTCGTAAGTTTCTTTAATCCGGCTCCGTTTATCGTGTAATAAAACTCTGTTAAATCAGTGCTCTAATTATGCTAACGTTTGAAGTTTCATAAATACTTTTAATGGAACTCTAATAAACTTTCTTGCACGTTTTTTAGTCTGGATATTTAATAGTCTACAACTTATTATTTATTTGGTCTGATACTAGTTCACCTATGAGGGGTTCCAATAATTTTTTATATCTCATAAGTTTCTTCACCAATAGTCTGTTTATCTTCTAACATAACTCTGTTAAATTTGTGCTCTAAATATACTAATGATTGAAGGTTTATAAATACTTTTAACGACACTCCTAATAATCTTTATTGCGTGATTTTAACTAACGGTGTTTAATTTGTTACAACTTATAAGTTAATTGTATGATGCTACTACATCTATGAGAGGTTTACACGATTTCTTACATCCCGTAAGCGTTATCAATCGTTTGAAGTTTTATGTTGTAACAAAACTCGATGGAATTTGTAAACTAAATATATTAACGTTTGAGATTTTATAAATACTTTTAATAGTTCTTCTAATCAAATTTATAACATGATTTATTATTCTCGTTCAGTGATCTGTTACAACTTATAATTTATTTTGTATGATGCCGCTCCACTTATGAGAGGTTCACACGATTTCTTCTATCTCATACGTTTCTCTAATCGAGCTCCCCATTACGTGTAGTAAAACTCTGTTAAATTTGTTATCTAACTATACTAGCGTTTGAAGTTTTAGAAATACTTTTGGAACTTCTAATAAATGTTCTTGCATGATTTACTTGTCTCTGTATATTACATGCTACAACTTATAATTTATTTGATATGATGCTAATACAATAATGAAAGCTTCACAAAATTTGTTATATCTCGTAAGTTTCATGCATCGAACTCCGTTTATCTCGCATAGTGGGTATGATACTATTACAACAACAATATGTTATATCTCGTAAATTTATTGAATCAAAATTTGTTTATCTTGAAATAAAACTTTGTTAAATTAGTGTTGTAAATATACTAATGTTTGAAGTATTATAAATAATATTAACGACACTCCTAATTAACTTTATTGCATGATGTTTAGTCTCGGTATCTGATCTATTACAACTTATATTTAATTTTGTATGATACTAGTACACATATGGGAGCATCTCATGATTTGTTATGTCTTGTAAGTTTTGTTCGATCGAACTTTTTTTATCTTATAATAAAACTCTGTTAAATTTGCACTATAAATATACTAATATTTGAAATTTTATAAATACTTTTAACGATACTACTAATAAATTTTATTGCGTGATGTTTCGTGTCAGTATTTGATCTATTACAACTTATAATTTAATTTGGATGATGCTACTACACGTATGAAAAGCTTACACGACTTTTTATACTTCGTAAGTTTCTTTAATCCGGCTCCGTTTATCGTGTAATAAAACTCTATTAAATCAGTGCTCTAATTATGCTAACGTTTGAAGTTTCATAAATACTTTTAATGGAACTCTAATAAACTTTCTTGCACGTTTTTTAGTCTGGATATTTAATAGTCTACAACTTATTATTTATTTGGTCTGATACTAGTTCACCTATGAGGGGTTCCAATAATTTTTTATATCTCATAAGTTTCTTCACCAATAGTCTGTTTATCTTCTAACATAACTCTGTTAAATTTGGGCTCTAAATATACTAATGATTGAAGGTTTATAAATACTTTTAACGACACTCCTAATAATCTTTATTGCGTGATTTTAACTAACGGTGTTTAATTTGTTACAACTTATAAGTTAATTGTATGATGCTACTACACCTATGAGAGGTTTACACGATTTCTTACATCCCGTAAGCGTTATCAATCGTTTGAAGTTTTATGTTGTAACAAAACTCGATGGAATTTGTAAACTAAATATATTAACGTTTGAGATTTTATAAATACTTTTAATAGTTCTTCTAATCAAATTTATAACATGATTTATTATTCTCGTTCAGTGATCTGTTACAACTTATAATTTATTTTGTATGATGCCGCTCCACTTATGAGAGGTTCACACGATTTCTTCTATCTCATACGTTTCTCTAATCGAGCTCCCCATTACGTGTAGTAAAACTCTGTTAAATTTGTTATCTAACTATACTAGCGTTTGAAGTTTTAGAAATACTTTTGGAACTTCTAATAAATGTTCTTGCATGATTTACTTGTCTCTGTATATTACATGCTACAACTTATAATTTATTTGATATGATGCTAATACAATAATGAAAGCTTCACAAAATTTGTTATATCTCGTAAGTTTCATGCATCGAACTCCGTTTATCTCGCATAGTGGGTATGATACTATTACAACAACAATATGTTATATCTCGTAAATTTATTGAATCAAAATTTGTTTATCTTGAAATAAAACTTTGTTAAATTAGTGTTGTAAATATACTAATGTTTGAAGTATTATAAATAATATTAACGACACTCCTAATTAACTTTATTGCATGATGTTTAGTCTCGGTATCTGATCTATTACAACTTATATTTAATTTTGTATGATACTAGTACACATATGGGAGCATCTCATGATTTGTTATGTCTTGTAAGTTTTGTTCGATCGAACTTTTTTTATCTTATAATAAAACTCTGTTAAATTTGCACTATAAATATACTAATATTTGAAATTTTATAAATACTTTTAACGATACTACTAATAAATTTTATTGCGTGATGTTTCGTGTCAGTATTTGATCTATTACAACTTATAATTTAATTTGGATGATGCTACTACACGTATGAAAAGCTTACACGACTTTTTATACTTCGTAAGTTTCTTTAATCCGGCTCCGTTTATCGTGTAATAAAACTCTGTTAAATCAGTGCTCTAATTATGCTAACGTTTGAAGTTTCATAAATACTTTTAATGGAACTCTAATAAACTTTCTTGCACGTTTTTTAGTCTGGATATTTAATAGTCTACAACTTATTATTTATTTGGTCTGATACTAGTTCACCTATGAGGGGTTCCAATAATTTTTTATATCTCATAAGTTTCTTCACCAATAGTCTGTTTATCTTCTAACATAACTCTGTTAAATTTGTGCTCTAAATATACTAATGATTGAAGGTTTATAAATACTTTTAACGACACTCCTAATAATCTTTATTGCGTGATTTTAACTAACGGTGTTTAATTTGTTACAACTTATAAGTTAATTGTATGATGCTACTACACCTATGAGAGGTTTACACGATTTCTTACATCCCGTAAGCGTTATCAATCGTTTGAAGTTTTATGTTGTAACAAAACTCGATGGAATTTGTAAACTAAATATATTAACGTTTGAGATTTTATAAATACTTTTAATAGTTCTTCTAATCAAATTTATAACATGATTTATTATTCTCGTTCAGTGATCTGTTACAACTTATAATTTATTTTGTATGATGCCGCTCCACTTATGAGAGGTTCACACGATTTCTTCTATCTCATACGTTTCTCTAATCGAGCTCCCCATTACGTGTAGTAAAACTCTGTTAAATTTGTTATCTAACTATACTAGCGTTTGAAGTTTTAGAAATACTTTTGGAACTTCTAATAAATGTTCTTGCATGATTTACTTGTCTCTGTATATTACATGCTACAACTTATAATTTATTTGATATGATGCTAATACAATAATGAAAGCTTCACAAAATTTGTTATATCTCGTAAGTTTCATGCATCGAACTCCGTTTATCTCGCATAGTGGGTATGATACTATTACAACAACAATATGTTATATCTCGTAAATTTATTGAATCAAAATTTGTTTATCTTGAAATAAAACTTTGTTAAATTAGTGTTGTAAATATACTAATGTTTGAAGTATTATAAATAATATTAACGACACTCCTAATTAACTTTATTGCATGATGTTTAGTCTCGGTATCTGATCTATTACAACTTATATTTAATTTTGTATGATACTAGTACACATATGGGAGCATCTCATGATTTGTTATGTCTTGTAAGTTTTGTTCGATCGAACTTTTTTTATCTTATAATAAAACTCTGTTAAATTTGCACTATAAATATACTAATATTTGAAATTTTATAAATACTTTTAACGATACTACTAATAAATTTTATTGCGTGATGTTTCGTGTCAGTATTTGATCTATTACAACTTATAATTTAATTTGGATGATGCTACTACACGTATGAAAAGCTTACACGACTTTTTATACTTCGTAAGTTTCTTTAATCCGGCTCCGTTTATCGTGTAATAAAACTCTGTTAAATCAGTGCTCTAATTATGCTAACGTTTGAAGTTTCATAAATACTTTTAATGGAACTCTAATAAACTTTCTTGCACGTTTTTTAGTCTGGATATTTAATAGTCTACAACTTATTATTTATTTGGTCTGATACTAGTTCACCTATGAGGGGTTCCAATAATTTTTTATATCTCATAAGTTTCTTCACCAATAGTCTGTTTATCTTCTAACATAACTCTGTTAAATTTGGGCTCTAAATATACTAATGATTGAAGGTTTATAAATACTTTTAACGACACTCCTAATAATCTTTATTGCGTGATTTTAACTAACGGTGTTTAATTTGTTACAACTTATAAGTTAATTGTATGATGCTACTACACCTATGAGAGGTTTACACGATTTCTTACATCCCGTAAGCGTTATCAATCGTTTGAAGTTTTATGTTGTAACAAAACTCGATGGAATTTGTAAACTAAATATATTAACGTTTGAGATTTTATAAATACTTTTAATAGTTCTTCTAATCAAATTTATAACATGATTTATTATTCTCGTTCAGTGATCTGTTACAACTTATAATTTATTTTGTATGATGCCGCTCCACTTATGAGAGGTTCACACGATTTCTTCTATCTCATACGTTTCTCTAATCGAGCTCCCCATTACGTGTAGTAAAACTCTGTTAAATTTGTTATCTAACTATACTAGCGTTTGAAGTTTTAGAAATACTTTTGGAACTTCTAATAAATGTTCTTGCATGATTTACTTGTCTCTGTATATTACATGCTACAACTTATAATTTATTTGATATGATGCTAATACAATAATGAAAGCTTCACAAAATTTGTTATATCTCGTAAGTTTCATGCATCGAACTCCGTTTATCTCGCATAGTGGGTATGATACTATTACAACAACAATATGTTATATCTCGTAAATTTATTGAATCAAAATTTGTTTATCTTGAAATAAAACTTTGTTAAATTAGTGTTGTAAATATACTAATGTTTGAAGTATTATAAATAATATTAACGACACTCCTAATTAACTTTATTGCATGATGTTTAGTCTCGGTATCTGATCTATTACAACTTATATTTAATTTTGTATGATACTAGTACACATATGGGAGCATCTCATGATTTGTTATGTCTTGTAAGTTTTGTTCGATCGAACTTTTTTTATCTTATAATAAAACTCTGTTAAATTTGCACTATAAATATACTAATATTTGAAATTTTATAAATACTTTTAACGATACTACTAATAAATTTTATTGCGTGATGTTTCGTGTCAGTATTTGATCTATTACAACTTATAATTTAATTTGGATGATGCTACTACACGTATGAAAAGCTTACACGACTTTTTATACTTCGTAAGTTTCTTTAATCCGGCTCCGTTTATCGTGTAATAAAACTCTGTTAAATCAGTGCTCTAATTATGCTAACGTTTGAAGTTTCATAAATACTTTTAATGGAACTCTAATAAACTTTCTTGCACGTTTTTTAGTCTGGATATTTAATAGTCTACAACTTATTATTTATTTGGTCTGATACTAGTTCACCTATGAGGGGTTCCAATAATTTTTTATATCTCATAAGTTTCTTCACCAATAGTCTGTTTATCTTCTAACATAACTCTGTTAAATTTGTGCTCTAAATATACTAATGATTGAAGGTTTATAAATACTTTTAACGACACTCCTAATAATCTTTATTGCGTGATTTTAACTAACGGTGTTTAATTTGTTACAACTTATAAGTTAATTGTATGATGCTACTACACCTATGAGAGGTTTACACGATTTCTTACATCCCGTAAGCGTTATCAATCGTTTGAAGTTTTATGTTGTAACAAAACTCGATGGAATTTGTAAACTAAATATATTAACGTTTGAGATTTTATAAATACTTTTAATAGTTCTTCTAATCAAATTTATAACATGATTTATTATTCTCGTTCAGTGATCTGTTACAACTTATAATTTATTTTGTATGATGCCGCTCCACTTATGAGAGGTTCACACGATTTCTTCTATCTCATACGTTTCTCTAATCGAGCTCCCCATTACGTGTAGTAAAACTCTGTTAAATTTGTTATCTAACTATACTAGCGTTTGAAGTTTTAGAAATACTTTTGGAACTTCTAATAAATGTTCTTGCATGATTTACTTGTCTCTGTATATTACATGCTACAACTTATAATTTATTTGATATGATGCTAATACAATAATGAAAGCTTCACAAAATTTGTTATATCTCGTAAGTTTCATGCATCGAACTCCGTTTATCTCGCATAGTGGGTATGATACTATTACAACAACAATATGTTATATCTCGTAAATTTATTGAATCAAAATTTGTTTATCTTGAAATAAAACTTTGTTAAATTAGTGTTGTAAATATACTAATGTTTGAAGTATTATAAATAATATTAACGACACTCCTAATTAACTTTATTGCATGATGTTTAGTCTCGGTATCTGATCTATTACAACTTATATTTAATTTTGTATGATACTAGTACACATATGGGAGCATCTCATGATTTGTTATGTCTTGTAAGTTTTGTTCGATCGAACTTTTTTTATCTTATAATAAAACTCTGTTAAATTTGCACTATAAATATACTAATATTTGAAATTTTATAAATACTTTTAACGATACTACTAATAAATTTTATTGTGTGATGTTTCGTGTCAGTATTTGATCTATTACAACTTATAATTTAATTTGGATGATGCTACTACACGTATGAAAAGCTTACACGACTTTTTATACTTCGTAAGTTTCTTTAATCCGGCTCCGTTTATCGTGTAATAAAACTCTGTTAAATCAGTGCTCTAATTATGCTAACGTTTGAAGTTTCATAAATACTTTTAATGGAACTCTAATAAACTTTCTTGCACGTTTTTTAGTCTGGATATTTAATAGTCTACAACTTATTATTTATTTGGTCTGATACTAGTTCACCTATGAGGGGTTCCAATAATTTTTTATATCTCATAAGTTTCTTCACCAATAGTCTGTTTATCTTCTAACATAACTCTGTTAAATTTGTGCTCTAAATATACTAATGATTGAAGGTTTATAAATACTTTTAACGACACTCCTAATAATCTTTATTGCGTGATTTTAACTAACGGTGTTTAATTTGTTACAACTTATAAGTTAATTGTATGATGCTACTACACCTATGAGAGGTTTACACGATTTCTTACATCCCGTAAGCGTTATCAATCGTTTGAAGTTTTATGTTGTAACAAAACTCGATGGAATTTGTAAACTAAATATATTAACGTTTGAGATTTTATAAATACTTTTAATAGTTCTTCTAATCAAATTTATAACATGATTTATTATTCTCGTTCAGTGATCTGTTACAACTTATAATTTATTTTGTATGATGCCGCTCCACTTATGAGAGGTTCACACGATTTCTTCTATCTCATACGTTTCTCTAATCGAGCTCCCCATTACGTGTAGTAAAACTCTGTTAAATTTGTTATCTAACTATACTAGCGTTTGAAGTTTTAGAAATACTTTTGGAACTTCTAATAAATGTTCTTGCATGATTTACTTGTCTCTGTATATTACATGCTACAACTTATAATTTATTTGATATGATGCTAATACAATAATGAAAGCTTCACAAAATTTGTTATATCTCGTAAGTTTCATGCATCGAACTCCGTTTATCTCGCATAGTGGGTATGATACTATTACAACAACAATATGTTATATCTCGTAAATTTATTGAATCAAAATTTGTTTATCTTGAAATAAAACTTTGTTAAATTAGTGTTGTAAATATACTAATGTTTGAAGTATTATAAATAATATTAACGACACTCCTAATTAACTTTATTGCATGATGTTTAGTCTCGGTATCTGATCTATTACAACTTATATTTAATTTTGTATGATACTAGTACACATATGGGAGCATCTCATGATTTGTTATGTCTTGTAAGTTTTGTTCGATCGAACTTTTTTTATCTTATAATAAAACTCTGTTAAATTTGCACTATAAATATACTAATATTTGAAATTTTATAAATACTTTTAACGATACTACTAATAAATTTTATTGCGTGATGTTTCGTGTCAGTATTTGATCTATTACAACTTATAATTTAATTTGGATGATGCTACTACACCTATGAAAAGCTTACACGACTTTTTATACTTCGTAAGTTTCTTTAATCCGGCTCCGTTTATCGTGTAATAAAACTCTGTTAAATCAGTGCTCTAATTATGCTAACGTTTGAAGTTTCATAAATACTTTTAATGGAACTCTAATAAACTTTCTTGCACGTTTTTTAGTCTGGATATTTAATAGTCTACAACTTATTATTTATTTGGTCTGATACTAGTTCACCTATGAGGGGTTCCAATAATTTTTTATATCTCATAAGTTTCTTCACCAATAGTCTGTTTATCTTCTAACATAACTCTGTTAAATTTGGGCTCTAAATATACTAATGATTGAAGGTTTATAAATACTTTTAACGACACTCCTAATAATCTTTATTGCGTGATTTTAACTAACGGTGTTTAATTTGTTACAACTTATAAGTTAATTGTATGATGCTACTACACCTATGAGAGGTTTACACGATTTCTTACATCCCGTAAGCGTTATCAATCGTTTGAAGTTTTATGTTGTAACAAAACTCGATGGAATTTGTAAACTAAATATATTAACGTTTGAGATTTTATAAATACTTTTAATAGTTCTTCTAATCAAATTTATAACATGATTTATTATTCTCGTTCAGTGATCTGTTACAACTTATAATTTATTTTGTATGATGCCGCTCCACTTATGAGAGGTTCACACGATTTCTTCTATCTCATACGTTTCTCTAATCGAGCTCCCCATTACGTGTAGTAAAACTCTGTTAAATTTGTTATCTAACTATACTAGCGTTTGAAGTTTTAGAAATACTTTTGGAACTTCTAATAAATGTTCTTGCATGATTTACTTGTCTCTGTATATTACATGCTACAACTTATAATTTATTTGATATGATGCTAATACAATAATGAAAGCTTCACAAAATTTGTTATATCTCGTAAGTTTCATGCATCGAACTCCGTTTATCTCGCATAGTGGGTATGATACTATTACAACAACAATATGTTATATCTCGTAAATTTATTGAATCAAAATTTGTTTATCTTGAAATAAAACTTTGTTAAATTAGTGTTGTAAATATACTAATGTTTGAAGTATTATAAATAATATTAACGACACTCCTAATTAACTTTATTGCATGATGTTTAGTCTCGGTATCTGATCTATTACAACTTATATTTAATTTTGTATGATACTAGTACACATATGGGAGCATCTCATGATTTGTTATGTCTTGTAAGTTTTGTTCGATCGAACTTTTTTTATCTTATAATAAAACTCTGTTAAATTTGCACTATAAATATACTAATATTTGAAATTTTATAAATACTTTTAACGATACTACTAATAAATTTTATTGCGTGATGTTTCGTGTCAGTATTTGATCTATTACAACTTATAATTTAATTTGGATGATGCTACTACACGTATGAAAAGCTTACACGACTTTTTATACTTCGTAAGTTTCTTTAATCCGGCTCCGTTTATCGTGTAATAAAACTCTGTTAAATCAGTGCTCTAATTATGCTAACGTTTGAAGTTTCATAAATACTTTTAATGGAACTCTAATAAACTTTCTTGCACGTTTTTTAGTCTGGATATTTAATAGTCTACAACTTATTATTTATTTGGTCTGATACTAGTTCACCTATGAGGGGTTCAAATAATTTTTTATATCTCATAAGTTTCTTCACCAATAGTCTGTTTATCTTCTAACATAACTCTGTTAAATTTGTGCTCTAAATATACTAATGATTGAAGGTTTATAAATACTTTTAACGACACTCCTAATAATCTTTATTGCGTGATTTTAACTAACGGTGTTTAATTTGTTACAACTTATAAGTTAATTGTATGATGCTACTACACCTATGAGAGGTTTACACGATTTCTTACATCCCGTAAGCGTTATCAATCGTTTGAAGTTTTATGTTGTAACAAAACTCGATGGAATTTGTAAACTAAATATATTAACGTTTGAGATTTTATAAATACTTTTAATAGTTCTTCTAATCAAATTTATAACATGATTTATTATTCTCGTTCAGTGATCTGTTACAACTTATAATTTATTTTGTATGATGCCGCTCCACTTATGAGAGGTTCACACGATTTCTTCTATCTCATACGTTTCTCTAATCGAGCTCCCCATTACGTGTAGTAAAACTCTGTTAAATTTGTTATCTAACTATACTAGCGTTTGAAGTTTTAGAAATACTTTTGGAACTTCTAATAAATGTTCTTGCATGATTTACTTGTCTCTGTATATTACATGCTACAACTTATAATTTATTTGATATGATGCTAATACAATAATGAAAGCTTCACAAAATTTGTTATATCTCGTAAGTTTCATGCATCGAACTCCGTTTATCTCGCATAGTGGGTATGATACTATTACAACAACAATATGTTATATCTCGTAAATTTATTGAATCAAAATTTGTTTATCTTGAAATAAAACTTTGTTAAATTAGTGTTGTAAATATACTAATGTTTGAAGTATTATAAATAATATTAACGACACTCCTAATTAACTTTATTGCATGATGTTTAGTCTCGGTATCTGATCTATTACAACTTATATTTAATTTTGTATGATACTAGTACACATATGGGAGCATCTCATGATTTGTTATGTCTTGTAAGTTTTGTTCGATCGAACTTTTTTTATCTTATAATAAAACTCTGTTAAATTTGCACTATAAATATACTAATATTTGAAATTTTATAAATACTTTTAACGATACTACTAATAAATTTTATTGCGTGATGTTTCGTGTCAGTATTTCATCTATTACAACTTATAATTTAATTTGGATGATGCTACTACACGTATGAAAAGCTTACACGACTTTTTATACTTCGTAAGTTTCTTTAATCCGGCTCCGTTTATCGTGTAATAAAACTCTGTTAAATCAGTGCTCTAATTATGCTAACGTTTGAAGTTTTATAAATACTTTTAATGGAACTCTAATAAACTTTCTTGCACGTTTTTTAGTCTGGATATTTAATAGTCTACAACTTATTATTTATTTGGTCTAATACTAGTTCACCTATGAGGGGTTCCAATAATTTTTTATATCTCATAAGTTTCTTCACCAATAGTCTGTTTATCTTCTAACATAACTCTGTTAAATTTGTGCTCTAAATATACTAATGATTGAAGGTTTATAAATACTTTTAACGACACTCCTAATAATCTTTATTGCGTGATTTTAACTAACGGTGTTTAATTTGTTACAACTTATAAGTTAATTGTATGATGCTACTACACCTATGAGAGGTTTACACGATTTCTTACATCCCGTAAGCGTTATCAATCGTTTGAAGTTTTATGTTGTAACAAAACTCGATGGAATTTGTAAACTAAATATATTAACGTTTGAGATTTTATAAATACTTGTAATAGTTCTTCTAATCAAATTTATAACATGATTTATTATTCTCGTTCAGTGATCTGTTACAACTTATAATTTATTTTGTATGATGCCGCTCCACTTATGAGAGGTTCACACGATTTCTTCTATCTCATACGTTTCTCTAATCGAGCTCCCCATTACGTGTAGTAAAACTCTGTTAAATTTGTTATCTAACTATACTAGCGTTTGAAGTTTTAGAAATACTTTTGGAACTTCTAATAAATGTTCTTGCATGATTTACTTGTCTCTGTATATTACATGCTACAACTTATAATTTATTTGATATGATGCTAATACAATAATGAAAGCTTCACAAAATTTGTTATATCTCGTAAGTTTCATGCATCGAACTCCGTTTATCTCGCATAGTGGGTATGATACTATTACAACAACAATATGTTATATCTCGTAAATTTATTGAATCAAAATTTGTTTATCTTGAAATAAAACTTTGTTAAATTAGTGTTGTAAATATACTAATGTTTGAAGTATTATAAATAATATTAACGACACTCCTAATTAACTTTATTGCATGATGTTTAGTCTCGGTATCTGATCTATTACAACTTATATTTAATTTTGTATGATACTAGTACACATATGGGAGCATCTCATGATTTGTTATGTCTTGTAAGTTTTGTTCGATCGAACTTTTTTTATCTTATAATAAAACTCTGTTAAATTTGCACTATAAATATACTAATATTTGAAATTTTATAAATACTTTTAACGATACTACTAATAAATTTTATTGCGTGATGTTTCGTGTCAGTATTTGATCTATTACAACTTATAATTTAATTTGGATGATGCTACTACACGTATGAAAAGCTTACACGACTTTTTATACTTCGTAAGTTTCTTTAATCCGGCTCCGTTTATCGTGTAATAAAACTCTGTTAAATCAGTGCTCTAATTATGCTAACGTTTGAAGTTTCATAAATACTTTTAATGGAACTCTAATAAACTTTCTTGCACGTTTTTTAGTCTGGATATTTAATAGTCTACAACTTATTATTTATTTGGTATGATACTAGTTCACCTATGAGGGGTTCCAATAATTTTTTATATCTCATAAGTTTCTTCACCAATAGTCTGTTTATCTTCTAACATAACTCTGTTAAATTTGTGCTCTAAATATACTAATGATTGAAGGTTTATAAATACTTTTAACGACACTCCTAATAATCTTTATTGCGTGATTTTAACTAACGGTTTTAATTTGTTACAACTTATAAGTTAATTGTATGATGCTACTACACCTATGAGAGGTTTACACGATTTCTTATATCCCGTAAGCGTTATCAATCGTTTGAAGTTTTATGTTGTAACAAAACTCGATGGAATTTGTAAACTAAATATATTAACGTTTGAGATTTTATAAATACTTTTAATAGTTCTTCTAATCAAATTTATAACATGATTTATTATTCTCGTTCAGTGATCTGTTACAACTTATAATTTATTTTGTATGATGCCGCTCCACTTATGAGAGGTTCACACGATTTCTTCTATCTCATACGTTTCTCTAATCGAGCTCCCCATTACGTGTAGTAAAACTCTGTTAAATTTGTTATCTAACTATACTAGCGTTTGAAGTTTTAGAAATACTTTTGGAACTTCTAATAAATGTTCTTGCATGATTTACTTGTCTCTGTATATTACATGCTACAACTTATAATTTATTTGATATGATGCTAATACAATAATGAAAGCTTCACAAAATTTGTTATATCTCGTAAGTTTCATGCATCGAACTCCGTTTATCTCGCATAGTGGGTATGATACTATTACAACAACAATATGTTATATCTCGTAAATTTATTGAATCAAACTTTGTTTATCTTGAAATAAAACTTTGTTAAATTAGTGTTGTAAATATACTAATGTTTGAAGTATTATAAATAATATTAACGACACTCCTAATTAACTTTATTGCATGATGTTTAGTCTCGGTATCTGATCTATTACAACTTATATTTAATTTTGTATGATACTAGTACACATATGAGAGCATCTCATGATTTGTTATGTCTTGTAAGTTTTGTTCGATCGAACTTTTTTTATCTTATAATAAAACTCTGTTAAATTTGCACTATAAATATACTAATATTTGAAATTTTATAAATACTTTTAACGATACTACTAATAAATTTTATTGCGTGATGTTTCGTGTCAGTATTTGATCTATTACAACTTATAATTTAATTTGGATGATGCTACTACACGTATGAAAAGCTTACACGACTTTTTATACTTCGTAAGTTTCTTTAATCCGGCTCCGTTTATCGTGTAATAAAACTCTGTTAAATCAGTGCTCTAATTATGCTAACGTTTGAAGTTTCATAAATACTTTTAATGGAACTCTAATAAACTTTCTTGCACGTTTTTTAGTCTGGATATTTAATAGTCTACAACTTATTATTTATTTGGTATGATACTAGTTCACCTATGAGGGGTTCCAATAATTTTTTATATCTCATAAGTTTCTTCACCAATAGTCTGTTTATCTTCTAACATAACTCTGTTAAATTTGTGCTCTAAATATACTAATGATTGAAGGTTTATAAATACTTTTAACGACACTCCTAATAATCTTTATTGCGTGATTTTAACTAACGGTGTTTAATTTGTTACAACTTATAAGTTAATTGTATGATGCTACTACACCTATGAGAGGTTTACACGATTTCTTACATCCCGTAAGCGTTATCAATCGTTTGAAGTTTTATGTTGTAACAAAACTCGATGGAATTTGTAAACTAAATATATTAACGTTTGAGATTTTATAAATACTTTTAATAGTTCTTCTAATCAAATTTATAACATGATTTATTATTCTCGTTCAGTGATCTGTTACAACTTATAATTTATTTTGTATGATGCCGCTCCACTTATGAGAGGTTCACACGATTTCTTCTATCTCATACGTTTCTCTAATCGAGCTCCCCATTACGTGTAGTAAAACTCTGTTAAATTTGTTATCTAACTATACTAGCGTTTGAAGTTTTAGAAATACTTTTGGAACTTCTAATAAATGTTCTTGCATGATTTACTTGTCTCTGTATATTACATGCTACAACTTATAATTTATTTGATATGATGCTAATACAATAATGAAAGCTTCACAAAATTTGTTATATCTCGTAAGTTTCATGCATCGAACTCCGTTTATCTCGCATAGTGGGTATGATACTATTACAACAACAATATGTTATATCTCGTAAATTTATTGAATCAAACTTTGTTTATCTTGAAATAAAACTTTGTTAAATTAGTGTTGTAAATATACTAATGTTTGAAGTATTATAAATAATATTAACGACACTCCTAATTAACTTTATTGCATGATGTTTAGTCTCGGTATCTGATCTATTACAACTTATATTTAATTTTGTATGATACTAGTACACATATGAGAGCATCTCATGATTTGTTATGTCTTGTAAGTTTTGTTCGATCGAACTTTTTTTATCTGATAATAAAACTCTGTTAAATTTGTGCTCTAAATATACTAATGATTGAAGGTTTATAAATACTTTTAACGACACTCCTAATAATCTTTATTGCGTGATTTTAACTAACGGTGTTTAATTTGTTACAACTTATAAGTTAATTGTATGATGCTACTACACCTATGAGAGGTTTACACGATTTCTTATATCCCGTAAGCGTTATCAATCGTTTGAAGTTTTATGTTGTAACAAAACTCGATGGAATTTGTAAACTAAATATATTAACGTTTGAGATTTTATAAATACTTTTAATAGTTCTTCTAATCAAATTTATAACATGATTTATTATTCTCGTTCAGTGATCTGTTACAACTTATAATTTATTTTGTATGATGCCGTTCCACTTATGAGAGGTTCACACGATTTCTTCTATCTCATACGTTTCTCTAATCGAGCTCCCCATTACGTGTAGTAAAACTCTGTTAAATTTGTTATCTAACTATACTAGCGTTTGAAGTTTTAGAAATACTTTTGGAACTTCTAATAAATGTTCTTGCATGATTTACTTGTCTCTGTGTATTACATGCTACAACTTATAATTTATTTGATATGATGCTAATACAATAATGAAAGCTTCACAAAATTTGTTATATCTCGTAAGTTTCATGCATCGAACTCCGTTTATCTCGCATAGTGGGTATGATACTATTACAACAACAATATGTTATATCTCGTAAATTTATTGAATCAAAATTTGTTTATCTTGAAATAAAACTTTGTTAAATTAGTGTTGTAAATATACTAATGTTTGAAGTATTATAAATACTATTAACGACACTCCTAATTAACTTTATTGCATGATGTTTAGTCTCGGTATCTGATCTATTACAACTTATATTTAATTTTGTATGATACTAGTACACATATGAGAGCATCTCATGATTTGTTATGTCTTGTAAGTTTTGTTCGATCGAACTTTTTTTATCTTATAATATAACTCTGTTAAATTTGCACTATAAATATACTAATATTTGAAATTTTATAAATACTTTTAACGATACTACTAATAAATTTTATTGCGTGATGTTTCGTGTCAGTATTTGATCTATTACAACTTATAATTTAATTTGAATGATGCTACTACACGTATGAAAAGCTTACACGACTTTTTATACTTCGTAAGTTTCTTTAATCCGGCTCCGTTTATCGTGTAATAAAACTCTGTTAAATCAGTGCTCTAATTATGCTAACGTTTGAAGTTTTATAAATACTTTTAATGGAACTCTAATAAACTTTCTTGCACGTTTTTTAGACTGGATATTTAATAGTCTACAACTTATTATTTATTTGGTCTAATACTAGTTCACCTATGAGGGGTTCCAATAATTTTTAATATCTCATAAGTTTCTTCACCAATAGTCTGTTTATCTTCTAACATAACTCTGTTAAATTTGTGCTCTAAATATACTAATGATTGAAGGTTTATAAATACTTTTAACGACACTCCTAATAATCTTTATTGCGTGATTTTAACTAACGGTTTTAATTTGTTACAACTTATAAGTTAATTGTATGATGCTACTACACCTATGAGAGGTTTACACGATTTCTTATATCCCGTAAGCGTTATCAATCGTTTGAAGTTTTATGTTGTAACAAAACTCGATGGAATTTGTAAACTAAATATATTAACGTTTGAGATTTTATAAATACTTTTAATAGTTCTTCTAATCAAATTTATAACATGATTTATTATTCTCGTTCAGTGATCTGTTACAACTTATAATTTATTTTGTATGATGCCGCTCCACTTATGAGAGGTTCACACGATTTCTTCTATCTCATACGTTTCTCTAATCGAGCTCCCCATTACGTGTAGTAAAACTCTGTTAAATTTGTTATCTAACTATACTAGCGTTTGAAGTTTTAGAAATACTTTTGGAACTTCTAATAAATGTTCTTGCATGATTTACTTGTCTCTGTATATTACATGCTACAACTTATAATTTATTTGATATGATGCTAATACAATAATGAGAGCTTCACAAAATTTGTTATATCTCGTAAGTTTCATGCATCGAACTCCGTTTATCTCGCATAGTGGGTATGATACTATTACAACAACAATATGTTATATCTCGTAACTTTATTGAATCAAACTTTGTTTATCTTGAAATAAAACTTTGTTAAATTAGTGTTGTAAATATACTAATGTTTGAAGTATTATAAATACTATTAACGACACTCCTAATTAACTTTATTGCATGATGTTTAGTCTCGATATCTGATCTATTACAACTTATATTTAATTTTGTATGATACTAGTACACATATGAGAGCATCTCATGATTTGTTATGTCTTGTAAGTTTTGTTCGATCGAACTTTTTTTATCTTATAATAAAACTCTGTTAAATTTGCACTATAAATATACTAATATTTGAAATTTTATAAATACTTTTAACGATACTACTAATAAATTTTATTGCGTGATGTTTCGTGTCAGTATTTGATCTATTACAACTTATAATTTAATTTGGATGATGCTACTACACGTATGAAAAGCTTACACGACTTTTTATACTTCGTAAGTTTCTTTAATCCGGCTCCGTTTATCGTGTAATAAAACTCTGTTAAATCAGTGCTCTAATTATGCTAACGTTTGAAGTTTTATAAATACTTTTAATGGAACTCTAATCAACTTTCTTGCACGTTTTTTAGTCTGGATATTTAATAGTCTACAACTTATTATTTATTTGGTCTAATACTAGTTCACCTATGAGGGGTTCCAATAATTATTTATATCTCATAAGTTTCTTCACCAATAGTCTGTTTATCTTCTAACATAACTCTGTTAAATTTGTGCTCTAAATATACTAATGATTGAAGGTTTATAAATACTTTTAACGACACTCCTAATAATCTTTATTGCGTGATTTTAACTAACGGTGTTTAATTTGTTACAACTTATAAGTTAATTGTATGATGCTACTACACCTATGAGAGGTTTACACGATTTCTTATATCTCGTAAGCGTTACCAATCGTTTGAAGTTTTATGTTGTAACAAAACTCGATGGAATTTGTAAACTAAATATATTAACGTTTGAGATTTTATAAATACTTTTAATAGTTCTTCTAATCAAATTTATAACATGATTTATTATTCTCGTTCAGTGATCTGTTACAACTTATAATTTATTTTGTATGATGCCGCTCCACTTATGAGAGGTTCACACGATTTCTTCTATCTCATACGTTTCTCTAATCGAGCTCCCCATTACGTGTAGTAAAACTCTGTTAAATTTGTTATCTAACTATACTAGCGTTTGAAGTTTTAGAAATACTTTTGGAACTTCTAATAAATGTTCTTGCATGATTTACTTGTCTCTGTATATTACATGCTACAACTTATAATTTATTTGATATGATGCTAATACAATAATGAAAGCTTCACAGAATTTGTTATATCTCGTAAGTTTCATGCATCGAACTCCGTTTATCTCGCATAGTGGGTATGATACTATTACAGCAACAATATGTTATATCTCGTAAATTTATTGAATCAAAATTTGTTTATCTTGAAATAAAACTTTGTTAAATTAGTGTTGTAAATATACTAATGTTTGAAGTATTATAAATACTATTAACGACACTCCTAATTAACTTTATTGCATGATGTTTAGTCTCGGTATCTGATCTATTACAACTTATAATTAATTTTGTATGATACTAGTACACTTATGAGAGCATCTCATGATTTGTTATATCTCGTAAGTTTTGTTCGATCAAACTTTTTTATCTAATAATAAAATTGTGTTAAATTTGCACTATAAATTTACTAATATTTGAGATTTTATAAATACTTTTAACGGTACTCCTAGGAGATTTTATTGCGTGATGTTTCATGTCAGTATTTGATCTATTACAACTTATAATTTATTTTGGATGGTGCTACTACACCTATGAAAAGCTTACACGAGTTTTTATACTTCCACTACAAGAATCTGTTGCAACAGCAACGAAACTTCTGTGTTGACGCTAACAGTTGTAGTTAAATATATGTATATTGTGTCGACAGTTTTTGTTGTCGTTATTTTTACTCATTAGGCACAATATGTTTACCATTGTCAAAAGGTACATTTAGTGTTAAATTTTGCCGTCACCTTATATTTTACATGGATGAACGTGTAATGTCGACCAACACTTGATGTTAAATAACTCCATGAGTAGCAGGTGAATTTTTCATTGCAAATGTACATATTGAAATGCGAAACGTTCTGTCGTAAATATAGTGATATAAGCAACGGTTGTTTGCCGTAACTAATCAATTTTTTTTGTCGTTAAAATATAAGTACCGGGAAAATGTACGAATAGATTTGCGTTTCAATATATGGTCGATGTTGGATATCGATAGTGACAGCCCAGTAGGGAAAAAGGCTTCGAAGGCCCAATAACTATAGAGGGGGTAAACCCATAACATTCGAACCGGACCGGCCTCCATAGAATGGCCCAGAACCGAGCCCAAAGCCTCTGAGGACACCATGAGTGCTCGCCATTCTTTACCAGGCTGTGACCTCTCACTGCTCGCGATGAGAGTGCTCGCCCCGAAGAGAGACCTGCATCTCTCCTCTGGTCCCACTAAACCGTTAATAATAGAGTGGCCAAGATATCCCGCATATCTCGATCACATATTCACTAAAGATTAGATTTGGTAACTGTAATATCTCGCAGTAACTCCCATATCCCACGATCCGAATCTTCAGCAACTCAATATACATTAAGATATTCAGTTGCCTTTATACAGTTCTATCTCTCTTACCCTATAAATACCCTTGCTTTACAAACGTTCTTTACGTTTTGAGTTTTATACACACACATACTCATTTAAGCATTGGAGAGGGACCCAGAGGCACCCCCTCTGTTGCGCTCCCCTACTTGCAGGTTCACCGGAGTCGGAGCTGAAGCGTCATCCCAACCTTGTCTGGCATTCAATTCACTGCCAGATCAGCATTCAGGATTTCACGATCCAACATTTGGCGCCGTCTGTGGGAAAGAGCAATTTAGCCGTGAGAACTCGATCCCAAAGCAACCGTTGGAATCAGACTAGGGAGCGATCCTCAGATAGCTCTGATTCTGCCGCCGCTTCACCGTTTGAACAAGAACCTGCTAGCCGAGCAGGAGTTAATGTTGTTCCTCTGCGGACAGCTCGAGAACATGTCGGTGATTCAAGACCGACCCCAGCTGCTGATCAAAACGGAGCCCCTGCACCGTAGACAGTCCACATTGGGGGGCATGATATTAATATAACCCCCGAGATGGTCTCCTTGCTGGAAGCCATCCTAGGACAGGCGCGCCGCCAAGCCCCTTCTCCTCAGGAAAACAATCCCTCTGCTCCTAAGGAAAACCACCGCCCTGCTGCCACAGGGCCTTCACTTTCAGAAGCGGCCAATCCTGGTCCTGCTGCGCCTCAGGAGGATCAGGAGATGATGTCAGCTCAGCAGTCCCTACCTCCAGCACACACCAAGGAGCCAGCAGACGCATATACTGCCAATCCTTCCGGTCCGCCTCCACCCGGAGCCTCTCCCATGTACTGCATTGTGGATCAGATGGATGACCTCCTCAACAAAAGGCTCCAGGAAAGACAGTTGACAGTCATAGCTCCCTTCAAGGAGCAGTCCTCTCATCCTTTCACCGACGCGCTCGTCGCTATCAAAATCCCGAAGGATGTGGTTGCTCGGGCCATACCTGAGTATAGCGGTGGAGGAGATCCCACCGTACATGTCAACAAGCATGAGGCCTCCCTTCTGGGTAAGTCAAACGATCCCAATCATTTGGCTTTGCTATTTCCATCTACTCTTTCGGGTTCGGCTTCGTCCTGGTTCTTCGGCCTCCCTGCAGGATCAATCGGAACTTGGGCAGAGTTGAGAAGCAAGTTCCTGGAGAGATATATGGGCGAGCGCCAGTTGCTGAAGAGCGTGGTCGCCCTTGACTCGGTCAAACAGCAGCCTAGATAGTCGCTGTCCAACTTCTACGGGCGTTTTCATCAAAACGTCACAGAATTAGATCGCCGAATCTCGGATGGGGAGATCATTCGAGCATTCTACAGATGTCTGGATGTGGCCAACAAGGCCTCGCGAAAGCTGCGAAACAGCTACCATGTGAAGGAGATAGAGACATTGGAGGAGTTGGCGTCCAGGGCAAAAGGTTTCATAGACCTTGAACGCGCAAACATCGAGGCTAACCTCCTGACGACCTCGCTAAGGATAACCCATGAACCCCGACGCGATGGTAAGAAGGAGGTAAAGAAGGAGAAGAAGGGAAAAGAAAGTAAGCCCCGAGTCGAGTCTCTTCCAGCGCCTCGCCATCCAGAGGTCCCTAAGTGCTTCACGCCTTTAAATAGGCAGATCTCAGCGGTACTAGTCGAGATGGAGAGGAGATCCTTGGCGAGGCCACCGATGCCTCGCCGAGGTGGGTTACCCATGGGCAAGGATGTCGAGAGCTATTGCAGATACCATAAGTGCAAGGGCCATAAGACAGACGATTGCAAGATTCTGAAGTGAGATATAGAGAGGCTGATTCAGGGGGGAATGTTGAAGGAATTTGTGGCAGGGCGAGACCGAAGTCGAACGCCCCCCAGGAGAAATCGTTCACCAGCCCCTGCAGATCAAGCTGAGCCTTCTGGAAGCAAGAGGAGAGTGAATCTGATTGCGGGAGGATTCGGCGCAGGCGGCGAGAGGTCAAACGCTAGAGAGGTCTACGCCACTCAGATCTCTACGGCAGTTCAGTTGGGGAAACGGCCCCGACCTGAAGAAAACATTGTCATCTCATTCTCTGAAGATGATTTGGCACATGTCACCACGCCCCACAACGATGCTCTGGTCATTACGGCATATATTGACGGCTGTGATGTTGCAAGGATTCTGGTCGACGGAGGCAGCTCGACAGACATCTTGTTTCTGGACGCCTTTGAAAAGATGGGCAAATCCAAACGCGACCTGAAGAGGGTCGACTTTCCGCTGATCGGATTTGCGGGAAGAACAACTTACCCACTGGGGGCTATAACCATGCCAGTGATTTTTGGCGAGGGGTGGAAAAGCATCAAGGTGTCGGTCACTTTCCTGGTGGTCGATTCACCTACATCCTACAACGCCATTATAGGGAGGACCACGATCAACCCAAATAAGATTGTGGCCTCCACTGTCCACCAGAAGATGAAGTTCCCCACTCCGAACGGGATTGGAGAAGTGCTAGGAGATCAGCCTTCCTCGCGGCAATGCTATGTGAACTGTTTACGCAGGAAGAACCAAAGGGAGGCGCTCGCCATCGAGACAGAGGCCGATCCCCGCGAGGACTTTGCTCGGCCAGTACCCATGGAGGAATTGGAGGAGGTCGAGATCGATGGTCCAGACAAAAAGGTGCGCATTGGGACCACCTTGAAGGAGGATCAGAAGGAGGCCATGACCGCCCTCCTCGAGTAATTCAAAGAGCTCTTCGCCTGGCAGACGAGCGACATGCCAGGAATCAGCACAGATATTATCTCTCATGAGCTCAGGATAGACCCCTCCATCAAGCCGATCGCCCAAAAGAGAAGATCATTCGGGACTGATAAGCGTTTGGCGATCAGGCAGGAAGTCGGCAGGTTGATTGAAGCTGACTTCGTCAGAGAAGTAAGATTCCAGAGCTGGGTCGCCAACCCAGTTTTGGTCAGGAAATCTAACGGCAAGTGGAGGATGTGCGTCGACTTCCGCGACTTAAACAAGGCTTGCCCCAAAGATTCATATCCCCTTCCGAGAATTGATCAGCTGGTCGATGCTACCTCGGGTCATGAGATGCTGAGCTTCATGGACGCCTATTCAGGCTACAACCAGATCAGAATGCATCCAGAAGACGAGGCCCACACTGCTTTCTATGCTGACGGGGACATTCTATGCTACAAGGTGATGCCCTTTGGTCTCATCAATGTCGGGGCAACTTATCAGCGGATGGTGAACCGACTGTTCCAGGACATGCTGGGAAGAAACATGGAGGCCTACGTAGATGATATGCTCGTCAAATCCATCAAAGGCAATCCTCATACCACCGACCTCCGTGAAGCTTTTGAATGCATGAGGAGACACAGCGTTCGCCTGAACCCGGCAAAATGCGCCTTTGGAGTCAAGTCCGGGAAGTTCCTGGGTTTTATGGTCAGCGAAAGGGGCATTGAAGCAAACCTGGAAAAGCTAAAGGCCATAGAAGAAATGATGTCGCCAACCTGCCATAAGGAAGTCCAATGCCTGAACGGCCGACTAGCTGCTCTTAACCGCTTCCTCTCCAAAGCAAGCGACAGGTCCCTCCCGTTCTTCAAAACCTTGAGGGCCAACCGCAGGTTCGAGTGGACGCCAGACTGCGAGGAAGCATTCCAGTCCTTGAAAAGGGATATCCAAACACTCCCAGCTCTGGCAAAACCCGTTCCAGGCGAGCAGCTTTTCCTCTATTTAGGCATTAGCGATGTGGCAGCCAGTGCTGTCTTAATAAGGGAGGAGAATAATGTTCAGAGTCCAGTGTATTTTATTAGCAAAATGTTCAACTCAGCAGAAATAAAATATGTCCATATTGAGAAGTATCTCTATGCCTTAGTTATTGCTGCTCGGAAGCTGAGACCTTACTTTCATGCACACGACATCACGGTCCTCACCAATCAACCTCTAAAAAACTTCCTGATGAAGCCAGATTCTTCAGGAAGAATGGTCAAATGGGTGATCGAGCTCAGCGAGTTCAGGATCAAATTTGCGCCAAAAACGGCCATCAAAGGTCAAGCACTAGCTGATTTCATAGTGGAAAGCACTAGTAACAGTCAAACAGAAGCAGAGAACAGGCCAAGTCAGTCAGCAGACGACAATCAAATATGGGAACTCTATACGGATGGGTCTTCATCAAAAGAAGGCTCGGGGGCAGGTTTAATTCTTATTCCTCCTGAGGGCGAGCCTCTGAAGTACGCGATCACCTTGACATTTCCAGCGACCAATAATGAAGCAGAATATGAGGCTCTTATCACAAGACTCAGACTGGCAAAAGGAATGGGTATAACCGCGCTTAAGGTAAAAAGTGACTCAGAGTTTATTGTCAATCAGGTTAATGGCGCCTACGAGGCAAAGGGAGAAAAGATGAAGAAATATCTCGGCATTGCCAAAAAGCTGGTCGCGGAAATCCCAAATTTCGCGATTGAGTTTATTCCTCGCCAAGAAAACCAGATGGCAGATTCTTTGAGTAAACTAGCCTTCGGAGGGGCGACAGTCCAGGATGTACAATTTCTGGAGAAAGCTCTATGTTCAGTCCTGGAAAGCAGAGCAGAGGTCTTCAACATCCAAGGACAAGTCACATGGATGACCCCATTCCAGAGTTATTTAAAAGAAGGAATCCTCCCGGAGGACGAAGGAGAATCCACGAGGATTAGAAGGCTCGCAGCAAGCTATCTAATCATCGATGGAGAACTCTACAGAATAGGCTACTCGACGCCTTACTTGAGGTGTGTCGCTCATCCTGAAACGGAAAAGGTTCTTCGAGAATCTCACGAAGGGGCAGCAGCATGCCATGAAGGTGCTCAATCACTAAGTAGGAAAATATTCAGATTGGGATATTACTGGCCGACCTTGGGAAAAGACGCAGCCGAGTTAACACAGAAGTGTGAAATTTGCCAGCAGTTTGCACCACGATCAGGTCGACCATCGACATTATTATCCCCAATGGCGGGTGCCTGGCCTTTCGCTCGATGGGGAATCGATATATTGGGTCCTTTTCCCATTAGCACCGGTTAGCGTACTCACATTATAGTGGCAATCGACTACTTCACTAAGTGGGTAGAGGCGAAAGCTCTACCTTCGACGACAAAATTCCAAGTCATCAAGTTCCTACAGGTCAACATATTCTCCAGGTTTGGCATTCCTAAGGTACTCATCAGTAATAATGGTCCGCAATTTGTTGGAAAGGAGCTGAAATGGCTCTGTGAATAATATCATGTGGACCATCGTTTCAGCTCAGTACATCATCCTCAAACGAATGGGCAAGCTGAAGCAGCCAATAAGGTTGTCTTAGCAGGACTCAAGAAAAGGGTTCGAGCATTCAAAGGGAACTGGGCAGATGAACTGGAAAACGTATTATGGGCAATCAGAGCAACGCCTAAGGCGGCCACAGGAGAAACGCCTTTCAGTTTAGTGTACGGATCAGAAGTAGTAGCACCAGCCGAATTAGCAGTGCCTACCCACAGAGTCTTACACTTTAACGCAGAGGCAAATGAGATCGAGCGCAGAACTGACCTTGACTTAGCAGAGGAAAAGAGATGGCTCTCGGAAAAGACACAGGCAAAGATGCGCTTGGCGACCGCTCGGTATTTCAACAGAAAAGTCAGCGCTCGCCAATTTTTCGTGGGGGAGATGGTTATGAGAAGGAATGAATTCACAAGGCTGGACAGTAAAAACAAACTTTCAGCCAAATGGGAAGGACCGTACAAAGTAGTAGAGATCGCCGCACCAGGATCCTACTATTTGGAAACCATCGAAGGCGAGAGGTTACCCCGTCCATTTAATTCTGAGCATTTAAGAAGATTTTATGCATAGCTTGTAATCGAACTGTTATGTCAATAAAAGAAAGCCATTCCTTCATAAAGTGTGTCTACTCGAAGCAAGCCGAAGCCAAAAGCACTGACGCCAAAGTCAGGCCAAAAGCCCTAGCAACAAAGCTAGGCCAAAAAGCCCTATCGCCAAGGATAGGCCAAAAGCCCTGACGCCAAAGTCAGGCCAAAAAAGCCCTAGCAACAAAGATAGGCCAAAAAAGCCCTAGCAACAAAGCTAGGCCAAAAAAGCCCTAGCAACAAAGCTAGGCCAAAAAGCCCTGACGCCAAAGTCAGGCCAAAAGCCCTGACGCCAAAATCAGGCCAAAAGCCCTAGCAACAAAGCTAGGCCAAAAGCCCTAGTAACAAGGCTAGGCCAAAAGCCCTGACGCTAAAGTCAGGCCAAAAGACCTATCAATAAAGTTAGGCAAAACAAAAAGCCCTGACGCCAAAGTCAGGCCAAAAGACCTAGCAAAACGTTAGGCAAAATAAAAGCCCTGACGCCAAAGTCAGGCCAAAGAAAATTTAGGCGATCACTATGGATGATAAAGCCTGAAAAATTACAAGTTCCCTGTTATTATGCCAAACACCTCAAAGGTTAAAACTTCAAAAAATGTAATATCTCTTTGAACTTAGAAGTTTATGCTTTTAAGTGTCAGAAGTATTATCTTTAGAAAGTTCGACTTATGCTTGGTCTAAGGTTTCAAGGGTCGACGACATTACAAAGCAAGAAAAAGTGGAAAGTAATTATGATTAAGACATTGGATGAATAGCCAAACATGTTCAAAAAGGCTCATGAATATAAAAGGCATTCAATACAAAAACCCAAGTCTTAAGAAAGTAATTACAAACCAAAACGAAAATTACAAAGACATCTATCTAAAAAAGATAAAAATAAATACGGTCGCCAAAGAGTTGGAGGCTTCAAGCTTTGGGATCCTCAGGGGCAAGGGTGCTCTGCTCGACTTCGGGGGCAGGAGTACTGGGCTCGCCTCCAGAAGCAGCCTCTTCAGCAACAGCGGGCCGAGAAGGGCGACCCCGCAACAAGCTCTTCAAGGAGGCAACTTCCCCAAGGGGAAAGTTGGGGTCGACCGCCTGGACCTCTTCCACCAGGTCTTGAAGAAAATCGGCAATCGCCGACTTCATCACCTTCAAGGCCTGGTCCTCAAAGTCTTCGGAGGCCTTGAACTCCTCAATCACGGCTTGGGGTGAAGGAACCGCCTTCAGCTGATCAGCCAGCCGGTTCTTTTCCTCCTCCAGGCCCTGGCTTCAGCAGCATCCCTCTGGGCGTCAGCAACGGCCCTTTGCGCCTCATCTTTGACCAGCTGAGCGCGAACCTCCTTCAACTCAGCCTCTAGGCGATCCCGGACCGCTTCTCCTTCATTAACGCACCAATGAAGGGCTTCAAAATCCTGAAGGGCAGCCGCCACATCGGCCTCCCTCCGCTTGATATCAGCAAGGAGGCGCTGCTCCTTGCTGAAATACTCTGACCGGGCATTGTCTACCAAGGCGATCGCCGCGTCAGCAGTCGTCTTGATAGCCTCCAGCTGCATAGGGAAGATCCCCGAGCTCCGGTATTGCTCCAGCTCGACAAGCAGGTCTGAATGCTTGCCGGCGAGCTCGCCGAAGACACGGCCGATCATCACCTCTTCCCGAACGAGCTGACAACAAAAGAAAAATGAGAATTGTCAGGACACGAACAAAAGGGAACGACTATGGAAAGAGGAAAAAGAAACGAGGCCTTCCCAGAGCAACTCGTTCGTAGTGAGACCGAAGGAACCCCTCGATCTGAGGAAGCTCCGTGGGGACGGACGAACGGTCCTTGGGAGTAATTATCCCATCAAGGAGTCGCATGCACAAGTCTGGGCTACCCCGGAGGCTCTTCTGGGCAGGGCACCCCTTCTTCGAAAGGTCCCCACAAGGGAACCAAGCACCCCGAGAGTTCGCAGCCTTGAGCGGCTGGAACAAGCTCGCCATGGAGCAATACTCCTCCCCAGGAACCCTTGAGGAGCTGGGGGCATCGGAACCCTTCTTATGGGTCCCAGACTCCTTCGGGGGGACCGCGGACGCCGTAGGAGGTGGGGGCGCCAAAGATAAAACCTTCTCCTGGCCAGCCGTAGGCCCCTGGGAGGAAGGAGGGATGACCGCCGAAGCAGGAGCCTTTCCTTTGCCAGTGGAAGGACCCTCAGGAGGAGGAGGATGCTGTCCAACAGCCGGTTGCTCCTCACTCCTGACCTTCTTGGCAGGGGGAGGAGAAGGGTCTCGAACCACGTCAACCGTGGACTCTTCTGCGAAACAAAAAGAAGAAAGTCGCGTCAAACAAACGCAGGGAATTTAGAAACAAGGTGGAATATGGAAATAATGCAATATGAAATAACATACCTCGCTGGCAAGGGCCAGCAGGGGCCGAAGGAAGGGCCTCCTCTGGTTTCCTCTTGGACGATCACCTAGAGGGGGGAGGAGGAGAGCTCAGCAGCACCTGGTCGGAGGAGAACCCCGCCGATTCCTGGTCATCAAAGAGACCTATTAGTTTTCGGCTCTTGCTTACGACCTTGCCTACAAGTGATAAGACAAGATAAGAGTTAGAGAATTACCCAATCATCAAAGATTGGCGTGGCTTGATGAATGCTCTCCATCTCAAGGGCATTCTCAGTAGTCTCTGCCACTGAATGGATAGACTTGAACTGGGATGATCGATGCAGCCGGTACAGGTCGTCGATGGCATTCCGGTCACTCCCTGACAATTCTTCAAAGGAGGGAGGAAAATACTTGTCCGGAGCAAACAATTTCCAGGGTACACCCCCCTTGTACAAGAAGTAAAACTTCTTGTAGTTGGAGTTAGTGGCCCGGAAATCATCGACCAGGCGAACATGGACGTTCCAAACCCATCCCTGAAGGCCTCCCCACTCTGAAAACTTCGGCCAGCGGGATTGGAAGTGGTGGAGGTGGTTTGCCCCTGCTGCCAGTCGGAAGAAACACCGGAACAAGGCCAGTGAATACACCCATTCTTGGCGTAAGCACAGGAACTTGAAACCGACCCACATCCTGAGGGCATTCGGAACAAGCTGCGTGGGGTGAATCCCGTAAAACTGACACAAGGTCTGTAAATCCTCACAGAGAGGAAAACGCAACCCAGCATCGATCTGGGCCGCATAATTGTAAACCTCTCCGTCGTGAGGAAAATGCAGACCTAAGCCATGATACCTAGGAGCATCCTCCACACTGAAGCCACCGAGCGCCACCACGGTCTTAAAATAAGCCGGCTTCAATTCATTAGGCTTGACGTCTACTCGAACAAATTCAAATATTGCAATGATAAACATAAAAAGTAAAGAACAGCAGGGGATATCACCAAAACAGAGCGTCGAAAGAACATGGATTTACCTTTCGGAGAAAAGATGGGCGTTTGAAGCACAGGCCCATCTACCACCACTGGGGTGGCCGCAGACCTTCCCACGTCAGGCTGTTTCCCCGCTGAGGAGGGCACAACTTCATCCCTAATGGTCAAGGGAACACTGACATTCTGAGGGGCGCTGGCTTTGTTAGCACCCTTGATGGCCATGTGTTTGACTCTCTAACTTCTGGGGGCCATGGAAATGGTCGAAAGGAGAACTGAAGAGGATTGAAAGAGAAAGGAGAGGGATTCGCAAAGAGGCTCTGGAAATTTGGAAGAGTGAATAAGCGTAAAGAACAAAACAGAGAAATTGACGTTTCTTATATAAGCCCAAAAACGAGTAACCGCCACGGACGAATCGAAGCGACACGGAGAATAATTGCACCTTTTTGGAAAAAACCAAAGCAATGTCAGAATTCCAAGAGACACCTCAGGGAGACAAACGGTTAGCTGGTGCAGACAGCTGTCAGACTACCCTAGGTTTACGGAAAAGTAAATGTCAGGCGTGCTTCAAGTGACCGTTCGATTTCTGGACAACTGTGCAGTTATTAAATGCTAACAAGTCCACTAAGGAGACAAGAGGGTCGCCAGCGCACTAATAAGCGCTATTAGAAGTACCTCGGGCAGGTAGTGATCGCCTAGCCAAGAAAGATAGACTTTCATAAACCTAGATTACCTCGAGTGATCGCCAAAGGGGAATAAAAGAAAGGATATTTTTTCAGCTTTGAACGAAGAAAAAACTACTCGCCAAACAGGCTCAAAATGCCTCAAAGGTCATGAACCAGTACAAGAAACGAAGAAAACCGAATCTAAGACGTCACTATCTAAAATCCTACCAGGAAATAAAGCTCGACTGAAGAGACTTCAATCAAGCTTCGGGGGCAAATGTTGGATATCGATAGTGACAGCCCAGTAGGGAAAAAGGCTTCAAAGGCCCAATAACTATAGAGGGGGTAAACCCATAACATTCGATCCGGACCGGCCTCCATAGAATGGCCCAGAACCGAGCCCAAAGCCTCTGAGGACACCATGAGTGCTCGCCATTCTTTACCAGGCCGTGACCTCTCACTGCTCGCCATGAGAGTGCTCGCCCCGAAGAGAGCCCTGCATCTCTCCTCTGGTCCCACTAAACCGTTAATAACAGAGTGGCCAAGATATCCCGCATATCTCGATCACATATTCACTAAAGATTAGATTTGGTAACTGCAATATCTCGCAGTAACTGCCATATCCCACAATCCGAATCTTCAGCAACTCAATATACATTAAGATATTCAGTTGCCTTTATACGGTTCTATCTCTCTTACCCTATAAATACCCTTGCTTTACATACGTTCTTTACGTTTTGAGTTTTATACACACACATACTCATTTAAGCATCGGAGAGGGACCCAGAGGCACCCCCTCTGTTGCGCTCCCCTACTTGCAGGTTCACCGGAGTCGGATCTGAAGCGTCATCCCAACCTTGTCTGGCATTCAATTCACTGCCAGATCAGCATTCAGGATTTCACGATCCAACAGTCGACATTAGTATAGTCATTCAACAACAGATTTAATTGTTGTTGTCAAATAGTTTATTTAGTGACGACTATTGATGTTGTTAAAAAATCAAATTTTCAAATTTTGTTCCCGCTCTGATTTGAAAATTCAAATTTTTTTCATTTAACAACTTATTTTTACACGTTTTACAGAAGCTTCTCTTATCTTCCCTTCCTTCCCTTCACCTTCCCTTCATCTTACCTTCCTTCCCTTCATATTCCCTTCATTCTAAACGTTTTCCAAAGGATGAAGTGTCATGGAGCTGCTCGACCGACCTGTCATGGATGAAGTATTGGAGCTGCTCAAAGTTCCATGGATGAAGGCATGCTGGAGCTGGAGCTGGAGAAGGCGACTTGGAGCTAGAGAAGTCGAGTTGGAGCTGAAGAAGTCGAGCTGGACCTGTAGAAGGCGAGCTGGAGCTCGAGAAATGCTGGTTCTCCAATGCCTTCACCAGTGATGAAGTGTCTTGAAACAATCGGCCATGGATGAAGCCATAGATGATGAAATGACGATATATGGATGAAGAATCCATGGATGAAGAAGGAGGAAGAAGCCATGGATGAACACAAATAATTTAAAATCGGACAACAGAATCGCAGAAAAAAAATAGACCAACAACAACCTGAGTCCGCTCTAACATCGGAAAAGTGTTGTCGTCGTTCATCTGTGTTTAGCAACAACCTGATTCCGCTGTAAAGTTGTACATGCTAACAGTGACAATCCTTTTACAACGGCCAATTGTCGACGTATAGACCTTTAACGACGGGGGCTACCGCGACGAAGATTTTGTCGCTGTCCAGACTTAACAACGGTATTTATGCAGTTAGCATCGCATTTTTGCCGATGTGTATCCTCGAGTTTCTTGTAGTGTTCGTAACTTTCTTTAATCCAACTCCGTTTATCTTGTAATAAAACTCGGTTAAATCCGTGCTCTAATTATGCTAACATTTGAAGTTTTACAAATACTTTTAATGGAACTCTAATAAACTTTCTTGCACGTTTTTTAGTCTGGATATTTAATAGTCTACAACTTATTAATTATTTGGTCTGATGCTAGTTCACCTATGAGAGGTTGCTTACACGACCTTTTATACTTCGTAAGTTTCTTTAATCCGACTCCGTTTATCTTGTAATAAAACTCTATTAAATCAGTGCTCTAATTATGCTAACGTTTGAAGTTTTATAAATACTTTTAATGGAACTCTAATAAACTTTCTTGCACGTTTTTAGTCTGGATATTTAATAGTCTACAACTTATTATTTATTTGGTCTGATGCTAGTTCACCTATGAGGGGTTCAAACGATTTGTTATATATCATAAGTTTCTTCAATCATATTCTGTTTATCTTGTAACATAACTCTGTTAAATTTGTGCTCTAAATATACTAATGTTTGAAGGTTTATAAATACTTTTAACAACACTCCTAATAATCTTTCTTGCATGATTTTAACTATTGGTATTTAATTTGTTACATCTTAGAAGTTAATTGTATGATGCTACTACACCTATGAGAGGTTCACACGATTTCTTATATCTCGTAACCTTTATCAATCGTTTGAAGGTTTATGTTGTAATAAAACTCGATGGAATTTGTAAACTAAATATATTAACGTTTGAAGTTTTATAAATACTTTTAATAGTACTTCTAATCAAATTTATAACATGATTTATTATTCTCGTTCAGTGATCTGTTACAACTTATAATTTATTTTGTATGATGTCACTCCACCTATGAGAGGATCACACGATTTCTTCTATGTCATAAGTTTCTCTGATCGAGCTCCCCTTAACTTGTAGTAAAACTCTGTTATATTTGTAATCTAACAATATTAAATTTTGAAGTTTTAGAAATACTTTTAGAACTTCTAATAAATGTTCTTGCATGATTTACTCGTCTCTGTATATTACATGCTACAACTTATAATTTATTTGATATGATGCTAATACAATAATGAGAGCTTCACAAAATTTGTTATATCTCGTAAGTTTCATGCATCGAACTCCGTTTATCTCGCATAGTGGGTATGATACTATTACAACAACAATATGTTATATCTCGTAAATTTATTGAATCAAACTTTGTTTATCTTGAAATAAAACTTTGTTAAATTAGTGTTGTAAATATACTAATGTTTGAAGTATTATAAATACTATTAACGACACTCCTAATTAACTTTATTGCATGATGTTTAGTCTCGGTATCTGATCTATTACAAATTATAATTAATTTTGGTATGATACTAGTACAACTATGCATGTTCACACGATTTGTTATATCACGTTAGTTTCTTCAATCGAACTTTGTTTATCTTGTAATAAAACTCTGCCAAATGTGAACACTAAATATACTAACGTTTGAAGTTTTATAAATGCTTTGCATTGTACTCCTTATAAAGTTTCTTTACATTAGATTCGGTATTTGATCTTTTACAACTTATAATTTATTTGTTATGATGCCAGTATACCTATGAGGAATTAAAACGATATTTTATCTCTCGTAAGTTTCTTTAATCCAAGTCCATTCAACTTGTAATAAAACTCTGTCCAATTTGTAATCTAAATGTACTAAAGTTTACAGTTTTATAATTACATTTAATGGCACTTCTAATAAACATTCTTGCATGATTTATTAATCCTTGTATTTGATATACTTCAACTTATAATTTAGTGGTTATGATGCTAATACAAAAATGGGAAGTTCATACGATTTGTTATATCTCGTAAATTTATTGAATCGAACTCTATTTATCTTGCCATAAAACTTACTTAAATTAATGCTCTAAATATACTAACGTTTGAAGTTTTATAAATAATTTTAATGGCACTCCTAATTAACTTTCTTGCATGATTTATTAGTCTAAGTATTTAATATGTTACAACTTATAATTTATTTGATATGATGCGACTACACTTATGAGAGGTTAAAACAATTTCTTATAACTCGTAAGTTCCTTCAATTCTATTCCGTTTATGTTATAATAAAACTCTGTTAAATTTGTGCTCTAAATCTACTAATGTTCGAAGTTTTATAAATACTTTTAATGACATTCCTAATTAACTTTCTTGCATGATTTTAATCTCGGTATTTGAGCTATTACAACTTATAATTTATTTCGTATGATGATGCTACCAAACCTTTGAGAGGTTCGTCACACGATTTCTTATATCTCGTAAGTTTTTTATTGAGCTTTGTTTATCTTGTTATAAATCTATATTAAATTTATGCTCTAATATACTAACGTTTGAAGTTTTATAAATACCTTAAATGGCAATCCTAATACACTTTCTTGCACGATTGTTAGTCTCGGTATTTAATATATTACAACTTATAATTTATTTTGTAAGACACTAGTACACCTATGAGAGGTTCACATGATTTATTATATCTCGTAAGATTCTTAAATCAAGCTTCGTTTATCTTGTTATAAATCTATGTTAAATTTGTACTCTAAATATACTAACGTTTGAAGTTTTATGAATACTTTTAACCTCCCTCCTAATAAAAGTATTTGCATGATTTTTAGTCTCGATATTTAATTTGTTACAACTTATAATTTATTTGGTATGATTGTACTACGCCTATAAGAGGATCACGCGATTTGTTATATCTCGTAAGTTTCTTCCATCGAATTCAGTTTATCTTGTATTAAATCTCTGTTAAATTTGAACACTAAATATACTAACGTTTCAAGTATTATAAATACATTTCGTTGTACTCCTTTTAAATTTTCTTGCATGATTTATTAGTCTTGGTATTTTATCTGTTATAACTTGTAATCTATTTGGTATGATGTCGCTACACCTATGAGAGGTTAAAACGATTTCTTATATCCCGTTAGTTTCTTTAATCGAGCCCAGTTTAACTTGTAATCTAAATATACTAGCATTTGAAGTTTTATAAATACATTTAACGGTACTCCTAATAAAGTTTATTGCGTGATTTATTAGTCTCTGTATTAGATATGCTACAACGTTTTCTTTATTGGGTACACTACTACTACAACAATGACAGGTCGACACGATTTCTTATAATTTGTAGGTTTCTTCAATCGAACTCTATTAATCTTGTAATAAGACTCTCTCAAATTTGTGCTCTAAACATACTAACGATTCAAGTTTTATAAATACTTGCAATTGAACTCCTAGTAAATTTTCTTGCATGATTTTTAATATAGGAGGTTAATCTGTTACAATTTCAAATTTACTTGGTATAATGCTAGTACACCTATGAGAGGTTCACCTCGATTTGTTATATCTCGTAGGACTCTTGAAAAAAACTCAGTTTGTCTTGTAATAAAACTGTGTTCAATTTCTGCACTAAATATACTAACGTTTGAAGTTTTATAAATACTTTTAACGACACTCTTAACAAACTTTTTTGCATGTTTATTAGTCTTTTTATTTAATCTATTACAACATATAGTTCATTTGGTATGATACTAGTACAACTATGCATGTTCACACGATTTGTTATATCACGATAGTTTCTTCAATCGAACTTTGTTTATCTTGTAATAAAACTCTGCCAAATGTGAACACTAAATATACTGACGTTTGAAGTTTTATAAATGCTTTGCATTGTACTCCTTATAAAGTTTCTTTACATTAGATTCGGTATTTGATCTTTTACAACTTATAATTTATTTGTTATGATGCCAGTATACCTATGAGGAATTAAAACGATATTTTATCTCTCGTAAGTTTCTTTAATCCAAGTCCATTCAACTTGTAATAAAACTCTGTCCAATTTGTAATCTAAATGTACTAAAGTTTACAGTTTTATAATTACATTTAATGGCACTTCTAATAAACATTCTTGCATGATTTATTAATCCTTGTATTTGATATACTTCAACTTATAATTTAGTGGTTATGATGCTAATACAAAAATGGGAAGTTCATACGATTTGTTATATCTCGTAAATTTATTGAATCGAACTCTATTTATCTTGCCATAAAACTTACTTAAATTAATGCTCTAAATATACTAACGTTTGAAGTTTTATAAATAATTTTAATGGCACTCCTAATTAACTTTCTTGCATGATTTATTAGTCTAAGTATTTAATATGTTACAACTTATAATTTATTTGATATGATGCGACTACACTTATGAGAGGTTAAAACAATTTCTTATAACTCGTAAGTTCCTTCAATTCTATTCCGTTTATGTTATAATAAAACTCTGTTAAATTTGTGCTCTAAATCTACTAACGTTCGAAGTTTTATAAATACTTTTAATGACATTCCTAATTAACTTTCTTGCATGATTTTAATCTCGGTATTTGAGCTATTACAACTTATAATTTATTTCGTATGATGATGCTACCAAACCTTTGAGAGGTTCGTCACACGATTTCCTATATCTCGTAAGTTTTTTATTGAGCTTTGTTTATCTTGTTATAAATCTATATTAAATTTATGCTCTAATATACTAACGTTTGAAGTTTTATAAATACCTTAAATGGCAATCCTAATACACTTTCTTGCACGATTGTTAGTCTCGGTATTTAATATATTACAACTTATAATTTATTTTGTAAGACACTAGTACACCTATGAGAGGTTCACATGATTTATTATATCTCGTAAGATTCTTAAATCAAGCTTCGTTTATCTTGTTATAAATCTATGTTAAATTTGTACTCTAAATATACTAACGTTTGAAGTTTTATGAATACTTTTAACCTCCCTCCTAATAAAAGTATTTGCATGATTTTTAGTCTCGATATTTAATTTGTTACAACTTATAATTTATTTGGTATGATTGTACTACGCCTATAAGAGGATCACGCGATTTGTTATATCTCGTAAGTTTCTTCCATCGAATTCAGTTTATCTTGTATTAAATCTCTGTTAAATTTGAACACTAAATATACTAACGTTTCAAGTATTATAAATACATTTCGTTGTACTCCTTTTAAATTTTCTTGCATGATTTATTAGTCTTGGTATTTTATCTGTTATAACTTGTAATCTATTTGGTATGATGTCGCTACACCTATGAGAGGTTAAAACGATTTCTTATATCCCGTTAGTTTCTTTAATCGAGCCCAGTTTAACTTGTAATCTAAATATACTAGCATTTGAAGTTTTATAAATACATTTAACGGTACTCCTAATAAAGTTTATTGCGTGATTTATTAGTCTCTGTATTAGATATGCTACAACGTTTTCTTTATTGGGTACACTACTACTACAACAATGACAGGTCGACACGATTTCTTATAATTTGTAGGTTTCTTCAATCGAACTCTATTAATCTTGTAATAAGACTCTCTCAAATTTGTGCTCTAAACATACTAACGATTCAAGTTTTATAAATACTTGCAATTGAACTCCTAGTAAATTTTCTTGCATGATTTTTAATATAGGAGGTTAATCTGTTACAATTTCAAATTTACTTGGTATAATGCTAGTACACCTATGAGAGGTTCACCTCGATTTGTTATATCTCGTAGGACTCTTGAAAAAAACTCAGTTTGTCTTGTAATAAAACTGTGTTCAATTTCTGCACTAAATATACTAACGTTTGAAGTTTTATAAATACTTTTAACGACACTCTTAACAAACTTTTTTGCATGTTTATTAGTCTTTTTATTTAATCTATTACAACATATAGTTCATTTGGTATGATACTAGTACAACTATGCATGTTCACACGATTTGTTATATCACGATAGTTTCTTCAATCGAACTTTGTTTATCTTGTAATAAAACTCTGCCAAATGTGAACACTAAATATACTGACGTTTGAAGTTTTATAAATGCTTTGCATTGTACTCCTTATAAAGTTTCTTTACATTAGATTCGGTATTTGATCTTTTACAACTTATAATTTATTTGTTATGATGCCAGTATACCTATGAGGAATTAAAACGATATTTTATCTCTCGTAAGTTTCTTTAATCCAAGTCCATTCAACTTGTAATAAAACTCTGTCCAATTTGTAATCTAAATGTACTAAAGTTTACAGTTTTATAATTACATTTAATGGCACTTCTAATAAACATTCTTGCATGATTTATTAATCCTTGTATTTGATATACTTCAACTTATAATTTAGTGGTTATGATGCTAATACAAAAATGGGAAGTTCATACGATTTGTTATATCTCGTAAATTTATTGAATCGAACTCTATTTATCTTGCCATAAAACTTACTTAAATTAATGCTCTAAATATACTAACGTTTGAAGTTTTATAAATAATTTTAATGGCACTCCTAATTAACTTTCTTGCATGATTTATTAGTCTAAGTATTTAATATGTTACAACTTATAATTTATTTGATATGATGCGACTACACTTATGAGAGGTTAAAACAATTTCTTATAACTCGTAAGTTCCTTCAATTCTATTCCGTTTATGTTATAATAAAACTCTGTTAAATTTGTGCTCTAAATCTACTAACGTTCGAAGTTTTATAAATACTTTTAATGACATTCCTAATTAACTTTCTTGCATGATTTTAATCTCGGTATTTGAGCTATTACAACTTATAATTTATTTCGTATGATGATGCTACCAAACCTTTGAGAGGTTCGTCACACGATTTCTTATATCTCGTAAGTTTTTTATTGAGCTTTGTTTATCTTGTTATAAATCTATATTAAATTTATGCTCTAATATACTAACGTTTGAAGTTTTATAAATACCTTAAATGGCAATCCTAATACACTTTCTTGCACGATTGTTAGTCTCGGTATTTAATATATTACAACTTATAATTTATTTTGTAAGACACTAGTACACCTATGAGAGGTTCACATGATTTATTATATCTCGTAAGATTCTTAAATCAAGCTTCGTTTATCTTGTTATAAATCTATGTTAAATTTGTACTCTAAATATACTAACGTTTGAAATTTTATGAATACTTTTAACCTCCCTCCTAATAAAAGTATTTGCATGATTTTTAGACTCGATATTTAATTTGTTACAACTTATAATTTATTTGGTATGATTGTACTACGCCTATAAGAGGATCACGCGATTTGTTATATCTCGTAAGTTTCTTCCATCGAATTCAGTTTATCTTGTATTAAATCTCTGTTAAATTTGAACACTAAATATACTAACGTTTCAAGTATTATAAATACATTTCGTTGTACTCCTTTTAAATTTTCTTGCATGATTTATTAGTCTTGGTATTTTATCTGTTATAACTTGTAATCTATTTGGTATGATGTCGCTACACCTATGAGAGGTTAAAACGATTTCTTATATCCCGTTAGTTTCTTTAATCGAGCCCAGTTTAACTTGTAATCTAAATATACTAGCATTTGAAGTTTTATAAATACATTTAACGGTACTCCTAATAAAGTTTATTGCGTGATTTATTAGTCTCTGTATTAGATATGCTACAACGTTTTCTTTATTGGGTACACTACTACTACAACAATGACAGGTCGACACGATTTCTTATAATTTGTAGGTTTCTTCAATCGAACTCTATTAATCTTGTAATAAGACTCTCTCAAATTTGTGCTCTAAACATACTAACGATTCAAGTTTTATAAATACTTGCAATTGAACTCCTAGTAAATTTTCTTGCATGATTTTTAATATAGGAGGTTAATCTGTTACAATTTCAAATTTACTTGGTATAATGCTAGTACACCTATGAGAGGTTCACCTCGATTTGTTATATCTCGTAGGACTCTTGAAAAAAACTCAGTTTGTCTTGTAATAAAACTGTGTTCAATTTCTGCACTAAATATACTAACGTTTGAAGTTTTATAAATACTTTTAACGACACTCTTAACAAACTTTTTTGCATGTTTATTAGTCTTTTTATTTAATCTATTACAACATATAGTTCATTTGGTATGATACTAGTACAACTATGCATGTTCACACGATTTGTTATATCACGATAGTTTCTTCAATCGAACTTTGTTTATCTTGTAATAAAACTCTGCCAAATGTGAACACTAAATATACTGACGTTTGAAGTTTTATAAATGCTTTGCATTGTACTCCTTATAAAGTTTCTTTACATTAGATTCGGTATTTGATCTTTTACAACTTATAATTTATTTGTTATGATGCCAGTATACCTATGAGGAATTAAAACGATATTTTATCTCTCGTAAGTTTCTTTAATCCAAGTCCATTCAACTTGTAATAAAACTCTGTCCAATTTGTAATCTAAATGTACTAAAGTTTACAGTTTTATAATTACATTTAATGGCACTTCTAATAAACATTCTTGCATGATTTATTAATCCTTGTATTTGATATACTTCAACTTATAATTTAGTGGTTATGATGCTAATACAAAAATGGGAAGTTCATACGATTTGTTATATCTCGTAAATTTATTGAATCGAACTCTATTTATCTTGCCATAAAACTTACTTAAATTAATGCTCTAAATATACTAACGTTTGAAGTTTTATAAATAATTTTAATGGCACTCCTAATTAACTTTCTTGCATGATTTATTAGTCTAAGTATTTAATATGTTACAACTTATAATTTATTTGATATGATGCGACTACACTTATGAGAGGTTAAAACAATTTCTTATAACTCGTAAGTTCCTTCAATTCTATTCCGTTTATGTTATAATAAAACTCTGTTAAATTTGTGCTCTAAATCTACTAACGTTCGAAGTTTTATAAATACTTTTAATGACATTCCTAATTAACTTTCTTGCATGATTTTAATCTCGGTATTTGAGCTATTACAACTTATAATTTATTTCGTATGATGATGCTACCAAACCTTTGAGAGGTTCGTCACATGATTTCTTATATCTCGTAAGTTTTTTATTGAGCTTTGTTTATCTTGTTATAAATCTATATTAAATTTATGCTCTAATATACTAACGTTTGAAGTTTTATAAATACCTTAAATGGCAATCCTAATACACTTTCTTGCACGATTGTTAGTCTCGGTATTTAATATATTACAACTTATAATTTATTTTGTAAGACACTAGTACACCTATGAGAGGTTCACATGATTTATTATATCTCGTAAGATTCTTAAATCAAGCTTCGTTTATCTTGTTATAAATCTATGTTAAATTTGTACTCTAAATATACTAACGTTTGAAGTTTTATGAATACTTTTAACCTCCCTCCTAATAAAAGTATTTGCATGATTTTTAGTCTCGATATTTAATTTGTTACAACTTATAATTTATTTGGTATGATTGTACTATGCCTATAAGAGGATCACGCGATTTGTTATATCTCGTAAGTTTCTTCCATCGAATTCAGTTTATCTTGTATTAAATCTCTGTTAAATTTGAACACTAAATATACTAACGTTTCAAGTATTATAAATACATTTCGTTGTACTCCTTTTAAATTTTCTTGCATGATTTATTAGTCTTGGTATTTTATCTGTTATAACTTGTAATCTATTTGGTATGATGTCGCTACACCTATGAGAGGTTAAAACGATTTCTTATATCCCGTTAGTTTCTTTAATCGAGCCCAGTTTAACTTGTAATCTAAATATACTAGCATTTGAAGTTTTATAAATACATTTAACGGTACTCCTAATAAAGTTTATTGCGTGATTTATTAGTCTCTGTATTAGATATGCTACAACGTTTTCTTTATTGGGTACACTACTACTACAACAATGACAGGTCGACACGATTTCTTATAATTTGTAGGTTTCTTCAATCGAACTCTATTAATCTTGTAATAAGACTCTCTCAAATTTGTGCTCTAAACATACTAACGATTCAAGTTTTATAAATACTTGCAATTGAACTCCTAGTAAATTTTCTTGCATGATTTTTAATATAGGAGTTTAATCTGTTACAATTTCAAATTTACTTGGTATAATGCTAGTACACCTATGAGAGGTTCACCTCGATTTGTTATATCTCGTAGGACTCTTGAAAAAAACTCAGTTTGTCTTGTAATAAAACTGTGTTCAATTTCTGCACTAAATATACTAACGTTTGAAGTTTTATAAATACTTTTAACGACACTCTTAACAAACTTTTTTGCATGTTTATTAGTCTTTTTATTTAATCTATTACAACATATAGTTCATTTGGTATGATACTAGTACAACTATGCATGTTCACACGATTTGTTATATCACGATAGTTTCTTCAATCGAACTTTGTTTATCTTGTAATAAAACTCTGCCAAATGTGAACACTAAATATACTGACGTTTGAAGTTTTATAAATGCTTTGCATTGTACTCCTTATAAAGTTTCTTTACATTAGATTCGGTATTTGATCTTTTACAACTTATAATTTATTTGTTATGATGCCAGTATACCTATGAGGAATTAAAACGATATTTTATCTCTCGTAAGTTTCATTAATCCAAGTCCATTCAACTTGTAATAAAACTCTGTCCAATTTGTAATCTAAATGTACTAAAGTTTACAGTTTTATAATTACATTTAATGGCACTTCTAATAAACATTCTTGCATGATTTATTAATCCTTGTATTTGATATACTTCAACTTATAATTTAGTGGTTATGATGCTAATACAAAAATGGGAAGTTCATACGATTTGTTATATCTCGTAAATTTATTGAATCGAACTCTATTTATCTTGCCATAAAACTTACTTAAATTAATGCTCTAAATATACTAACGTTTGAAGTTTTATAAATAATTTTAATGGCACTCCTAATTAACTTTCTTGCATGATTTATTAGTCTCAGTATTTGATATGTTACGACTTATAATTTATTTGATATGATGCGACTACACTTATGAGAGGTTAAAACAATTTCTTATAACTCGTAAGTTCCTTCAATTCTATTCCGTTTATGTTATAATAAAACTCTGTTAAATTTGTGCTCTAAATCTACTAACGTTCGAAGTTTTATAAATACTTTTAATGACATTCCTAATTAACTTTCTTGCATGATTTTAATCTCGGTATTTGAGCTATTACAACTTATAATTTATTTCGTATGATGATGCTACCAAACCTTTGAGAGGTTCGTCACACGATTTCTTATATCTCGTAAGTTTTTTATTGAGCTCTGTTTATCTTGTTATAAATCTATATTAAATTTATGCTCTAATATACTAACGTTTGAAGTTTTATAAATACCTTAAATGGCAATCCTAATACACTTTCTTGCACGATTGTTAGTCTCGGTATTTAATATATTACAACTTATAATTTATTTTGTAAGACACTAGTACACCTATGAGAGGTTCACATGATTTATTATATCTCGTAAGATTCTTAAATCAAGCTTCGTTTATCTTGTTATAAATCTATGTTAAATTTGTACTCTAAATATACTAACGTTTGAAGTTTTATGAATACTTTTAACCTCCCTCCTAATAAAAGTATTTGCATGATTTTTAGTCTCGATATTTAATTTGTTACAACTTATAATTTATTTGGTATGATTGTACTACGCCTATAAGAGGATCACGCGATTTGTTATATCTCGTAAGTTTCTTCCATCGAATTCAGTTTATCTTGTATTAAATCTCTGTTAAATTTGAACACTAAATATACTAACGTTTCAAGTATTATAAATACATTTCGTTGTACTCCTTTTAAATTTTCTTGCATGATTTATTAGTCTTGGTATTTTATCTGTTATAACTTGTAATCTATTTGGTATGATGTCGCTACACCTATGAGAGGTAAAAACGATTTCTTATATCCCGTTAGTTTCTTTAATCGAGCCCAGTTTAACTTGTAATCTAAATATACTAGCATTTGAAGTTTTATAAATACATTTAACGGTACTCCTAATAAAGTTTATTGCGTGATTTATTAGTCTCTGTATTAGATATGCTACAACGTTTTCTTTATTGGGTACACTACTACTACAACAATGACAGGTCGACACGATTTCTTATAATTTGTAGGTTTCTTCAATCGAACTCTATTAATCTTGTAATAAGAATCTCTCAAATTTGTGCTCTAAACATACTAACGATTCAAGTTTTATAAATACTTGCAATTGAACTCCTAGTAAATTTTCTTGCATGATTTTTAATATAGGAGTTTAATCTGTTACAATTTCAAATTTACTTGGTATAATGCTAGTACACCTATGAGAGGTTCACCTCGATTTGTTATATCTCGTAGGACTCTTGAAAAAAACTCAGTTTGTCTTGTAATAAAACTGTGTTCAATTTCTGCACTAAATATACTAACGTTTGAAGTTTTATAAATACTTTTAACGACACTCTTAACAAACTTTTTTGCATGTTTATTAGTCTTTTTATTTAATCTATTACAACATATAGTTCATTTGGTATGATACTAGTACAACTATGCATGTTCACACGATTTGTTATATCACGATAGTTTCTTCAATCGAACTTTGTTTATCTTGTAATAAAACTCTGCCAAATGTGAACACTAAATATACTGACGTTTGAAGTTTTATAAATGCTTTGCATTGTACTCCTTATAAAGTTTCTTTACATTAGATTCGGTATTTGATCTTTTACAACTTATAATTTATTTGTTATGATGCCAGTATACCTATGAGGAATTAAAACGATATTTTATCTCTCGTAAGTTTCATTAATCCAAGTCCATTCAACTTGTAATAAAACTCTGTCCAATTTGTAATCTAAATGTACTAAAGTTTACAGTTTTATAATTACATTTAATGGCACTTCTAATAAACATTCTTGCATGATTTATTAATCCTTGTATTTGATATACTTCAACTTATAATTTAGTGGTTATGATGCTAATACAAAAATGGGAAGTTCATACGATTTGTTATATCTCGTAAATTTATTGAATCGAACTCTATTTATCTTGCCATAAAACTTACTTAAATTAATGCTCTAAATATACTAACGTTTGAAGTTTTATAAATAATTTTAATGGCACTCCTAATTAACTTTCTTGCATGATTTATTAGTCTCAGTATTTGATATGTTACGACTTATAATTTATTTGATATGATGCGACTACACTTATGAGAGGTTAAAACAATTTCTTATAACTCGTAAGTTCCTTCAATTCTATTCCGTTTATGTTATAATAAAACTCTGTTAAATTTGTGCTCTAAATCTACTAACGTTCGAAGTTTTATAAATACTTTTAATGACATTCCTAATTAACTTTCTTGCATGATTTTAATCTCGGTATTTGAGCTATTACAACTTATAATTTATTTCGTATGATGATGCTACCAAACCTTTGAGAGGTTCGTCACACGATTTCTTATATCTCGTAAGTTTTTTATTGAGCTCTGTTTATCTTGTTATAAATCTATATTAAATTTATGCTCTAATATACTAACGTTTGAAGTTTTATAAATACCTTAAATGGCAATCCTAATACACTTTCTTGCACGATTGTTAGTCTCGGTATTTAATATATTACAACTTATAATTTATTTTGTAAGACACTAGTACACCTATGAGAGGTTCACATGATTTATTATATCTCGTAAGATTCTTAAATCAAGCTTCGTTTATCTTGTTATAAATCTATGTTAAATTTGTACTCTAAATATACTAACGTTTGAAGTTTTATGAATACTTTTAACCTCCCTCCTAATAAAAGTATTTGCATGATTTTTAGTCTCGATATTTAATTTGTTACAACTTATAATTTATTTGGTATGATTGTACTACGCCTATAAGAGGATCACGCGATTTGTTATATCTCGTAAGTTTCTTCCATCGAATTCAGTTTATCTTGTATTAAATCTCTGTTAAATTTGAACACTAAATATACTAACGTTTCAAGTATTATAAATACATTTCGTTGTACTCCTTTTAAATTTTCTTGCATGATTTATTAGTCTTGGTATTTTATCTGTTATAACTTGTAATCTATTTGGTATGATGTCGCTACACCTATGAGAGGTAAAAACGATTTCTTATATCCCGTTAGTTTCTTTAATCGAGCCCAGTTTAACTTGTAATCTAAATATACTAGCATTTGAAGTTTTATAAATACATTTAACGGTACTCCTAATAAAGTTTATTGCGTGATTTATTAGTCTCTGTATTAGATATGCTACAACGTTTTCTTTATTGGGTACACTACTACTACAACAATGACAGGTCGACACGATTTCTTATAATTTGTAGGTTTCTTCAATCGAACTCTATTAATCTTGTAATAAGAATCTCTCAAATTTGTGCTCTAAACATACTAACGATTCAAGTTTTATAAATACTTGCAATTGAACTCCTAGTAAATTTTCTTGCATGATTTTTAATATAGTAGTTTAATCTGTTACAATTTCAAATTTACTTGGTATAATGCTAGTACACCTATGAGAGGTTCACCTCGATTTGTTATATCTCGTAGGACTCTTGAAAAAAACTCAGTTTGTCTTGTAATAAAACTGTGTTCAATTTCTGCACTAAATATACTAACGTTTGAAGTTTTATAAATACTTTTAACGACACTCTTAACAAACTTTCTTGCATGTTTATTAGTCTTTTTATTTAATCTATTACAACATATAGTTCATTTGGTATGATACTAGTACAACTATGCATGTTCACACGATTTGTTATATCACGATAGTTTCTTCAATCGAACTTTGTTTATCTTGTAATAAAACTCTGCCAAATGTGAACACTAAATATACTAACGTTTGAAGTTTTATAAATGCTTTGCATTGTACTCCTTATAAAGTTTCTTTACATTAGATTGGGTATTTGATCTTTTACAACTTATAATTTATTTGTTATGATGCCAGTATACCTATGAGAAATTAAAACGATATTTTATCTCTCGTAAGTTTCTTTAATCCAAGTCCATTCAACTTGTAATAAAACTCTGTCCAATTTGTATTCTAAATGTACTAAAGTTTACAGTTTTATAATTACATTTAATGGCACTCCTAATAAACATTCTTGCATGATTTATTAATCCTTGTATTTGATATACTTCAACTTATAATTTAGTGGTTATGATGCTAATACAAAAATGGGAAGTTCATACGATTTGTTATATCTCGTAAATTTATTGTATCGAACTCTATTTATCTTGCAATAAAACTTAGTTAAATTAATGCTCTAAATATACTAACGTTTGAAGTTTTATAAATAATTTTAATGGCACTCCTAATTAACTTTCTTGCATGATTTATTAGTCTCAGTATTTGATATGTTACGACTTATAATTTATTTGATATGATGCGACTACACTTATGAGAGGTTAAAACAATTTCTTATAACTCGTAAGTTCCTTCAATTCTATTCCGTTTATGTTATAATAAAACTCTGTTAAATTTGTGCTCTAAATATACTAACGTTCGAAGTTTTATAAATACTTTTAATGACATTCCTAATTAACTTTCTTGCATAAATTTTTGTCTCGGTATTTGATCTATTAGAACTTAGAATTTATTAGGTAGGATACTACTCCATCTATGAGAGGTTCACACAATGTTTTATACTTCATAAGTTTGTTCAATCAAACATTGTTTATCTCGTAATAAAACCATGTTAAATTTGTATTCTAAATATACTAACGTTTGAAAATTTATAAATACTTTCAACGGTACTCCTCAGAAAATTCTTGCATGATTTTAATCTCGGTATTTGAGCTATTACAACTTATAATTTATTTCGTATGATGATGCTACCAAACCTTTGAGAGGTTCGTCACACGATTTCTTATATCTCGTAAGTTTTTTATTGAGCTCTGTTTATCTTGTTATAAATCTATATTAAATTTATGCTCTAATATACTAACGTTTGAAGTTTTATAAATACCTTAAATGGCAATCCTAATACACTTTCTTGCACGATTGTTAGTCTCGGTATTTAATATATTACAACTTATAATTTATTTTGTAAGACACTAGTACACCTATGAGAGGTTCACATGATTTATTATATCTCGTAAGATTCTTAAATCAAGCTTCGTTTATCTTGTTATAAATCTATGTTAAATTTGTGCTCTAAATATACTAACGTTTGAAGTTTTATGAATACTTTTAACCTCCCTCCTAATAAAAGTATTTGCATGATTTTTAGTCTCGATATTTAATTTGTTACAACTTATAATTTATTTGGTATGATTGTACTACGCCTATAAGAGGATCACGCGATTTGTTATATCTCGTAAGTTTCTTCCATCGAATTCAGTTTATCTTGTATTAAATCTCTGTTAAATTTGAACACTAAATATACTAACGTTTCAAGTATTATAAATACATTTCGTTGTACTCCTTTTAAATTTTCTTGCATGATTTATTAGTCTTGGTATTTTATCTGTTATAACTTGTAATCTATTTGGTATGATGTCGCTACACCTATGAGAGGTTAAAACGATTTCTTATATCCCGTTAGTTTCTTTAATCGAGCCCAGTTTAACTTGTAATCTAAATATACTAGCATTTGAAGTTTTATAAATACATTTAACAGTACTCCTAATAAAGTTTATTGCGTGATTTATTAGTCTCTGTATTAGATATGCTACAACGTTTTCTTTATTGGGTACACTACTACTACAACAATGACAGGTCGACACGATTTCTTATAATTTGTAGGTTTCTTCAATCGAACTCTATTAATCTTGTAATAAGACTCTCTCAAATTTGTGCTCTAAACATACTAACGATTCAAGTTTTATAAATACTTGCAATTGAACTCCTAGTAAATTTTCTTGCATGATTTTTAATATAGGAGTTTAATCTGTTACAATTTCAAATTTACTTGGTATAATGCTAGTACACCTATGAGAGGTTCACCTCGATTTGTTATATCTCGTAGGACTCTTGAAAAAAACTCAGTTTGTCTTGTAATAAAACTGTGTTCAATTTCTGCACTAAATATACTAACGTTTGAAGTTTTATAAATACTTTTAACGACACTCTTAACAAACTTTCTTGCATGTTTATTAGTCTTTTTATTTAATCTATTACAACATATAGTTCATTTGGTATGATACTAGTACAACTATGCATGTTCACACGATTTGTTATATCACGATAGTTTCTTCAATCGAACTTTGTTTATCTTGTAATAAAACTCTGCCAAATGTGAACACTAAATATACTAACGCTTGAAGTTTTATAAATGCTTTGCATTGTACTCCTTATAAAGTTTCTTTACATTAGATTCGGTATTTGATCTTTTACAACTTATAATTTATTTGTTATGATGCCAGTATACCTATGAGGAATTAAAACGATATTTTATCTCTCGTAAGTTTCTTTAATCCAAGTCCATTCAACTTGTAATAAAACTCTGTCCAATTTGTATTCTAAATGTACTAAAGTTTACAGTTTTATAATTACATTTAATGGCACTCCTAATAAACATTCTTGCATGATTTATTAATCCTTGTATTTGATATACTTCAACTTATAATTTAGTGGTTATGATGCTAATACAAAAATGGGAAGTTCATACTATTTGTTATATCTCGTAAATTTATTGTATCGAACTCTATTTATCTTGCAATAAAACTTAGTTAAATTAATGCTCTAAATATACTAACGTTTGAAGTTTTATAAATAATTTTAATGGCACTCCTAATTAACTTTCTTGCATGATTTATTAGTCACAGTATTTGATATGTTACGACTTATAATTTATTTGATATGATGCGACTACACTTATGAGAGGTTAAAACAATTTCTTATAACTCGTAAGTTCCTTCAATTCTATTCCGTTTATGTTATAATAAAACTCTGTTAAATTTGTGCTCTAAATATACTAACGTTCGAAGTTTTATAAATACTTTTAATGACATTCCTAATTAACTTTCTTGCATGAATTTTTGTCTCGGTATTTGATCTATTAGAACTTAGAATTTATTAGGTAGGATACTACTCCATCTATGAGAGGTTCACACAATGTTTTATACTTCATAAGTTTGTTCAATCAAACATTGTTTATCTCGTAATAAAACCATGTTAAATTTGTATTCTAAATATACTAACGTTTGAAAATTTATAAATACTTTCAACGGTACTCCTCGGAAAATTCTTGCATGATTTTAATCTCGGTATTTGAGCTATTACAACTTATAATTTATTTCGTATGATGATGCTACCAAACCTTTGAGAGGTTCGTCACACGATTTCTTATATCTCGTAAGTTTTTTATTGAGCTCTATTTATCTTGTTATAAATCTATATTAAATTTATGCTCTAATATACTAACGTTTGAAGTTTTATAAATACCTTAAATGGCAATCCTAATACACTTTCTTGCACGATTGTTAGTCTCGGTATTTAATATATTACAACTTATAATTTATTTTGTAAGACACTAGTACACCTATGAGAGGTTCACATGATTTATTATATCTCGTAAGATTCTTAAATCAAGCTTCGTTTATCTTGTTATAAATCTATGTTAAATTTGTACTCTAAATATACTAACGTTTGAAGTTTTATGAATACTTTTAACCTCCCTCCTAATAAAAGTATTTGCATGATTTTTAGTCTCGATATTTAATTTGTTACAACTTATAATTTATTTGGTATGATTGTACTACGCCTATAAGAGGATCACGCGATTTGTTATATCTCGTAAGTTTCTTCCATCGAATTCAGTTTATCTTGTATTAAATCTCTGTTAAATTTGAACACTAAATATACTAACGTTTCAAGTATTATAAATACTTTTCGTTGTACTCCTTTTAAATTTTCTTGCATGATTTATTAGTCTTGGTATTTTATCTGTTATAACTTGTAATCTATTTGGTATGATGTCGCTACACCTATGAGAGGTTAAAACGATTTCTTATATCCCGTTAGTTTCTTTAATCGAGCCCAGTTTAACTTGTAATCTAAATATACTAGCATTTGAAGTTTTATAAATACATTTAACGGTACTCCTAATAAAGTTTATTGCGTGATTTATTAGTCTCTGTATTAGATATGCTACAACGTTTTCTTTATTGGGTACACTACTACTACAACAATGACAGGTCGACACGATTTCTTATAATTTGTAGGTTTCTTCAATCGAAATCTATTAATCTTGTAATAAGACTCTCTCAAATTTGTGCTCTAAACATACTAACGATTCAAGTTTTATAAATACTTGCAATTGAACTCCTAGTAAATTTTCTTGCATGATTTTTAATATAGGAGTTTAATCTGTTACAATTTCAAATTTACTTGGTATAATGCTAGTACACCTATGAGAGGTTCACCTCGATTTGTTATATCTCGTAGGACTCTTGAAAAAAACTCAGTTTGTCTTGTAATAAAACTGTGTTCAATTTCTGCACTAAATATACTAACGTTTGAAGTTTTATAAATACTTTTAACGACACTCTTAACAAACTTTCTTGCATGTTTATTAGTCTTTTTATTTAATCTATTACAACATATAGTTCATTTGGTATGATACTAGTACAACTATGCATGTTCACACGATTTGTTATATCACGATAGTTTCTTCAATCGAACTTTGTTTATCTTGTAATAAAACTCTGCCAAATGTGAACACTAAATATACTAACGCTTGAAGTTTTATAAATGCTTTGCATTGTACTCCTTATAAAGTTTCTTTACATTAGATTCGGTATTTGATCTTTTACAACTTATAATTTATTTGTTATGATGCCAGTATACCTATGAGGAATTAAAACGATATTTTATCTCTCGTAAGTTTCTTTAATCCAAGTCCATTCAACTTGTAATAAAACTCTGTCCAATTTGTATTCTAAATGTACTAAAGTTTACAGTTTTATAATTACATTTAATGGCACTCCTAATAAACATTCTTGCATGATTTATTAATCCTTGTATTTGATATACTTCAACTTATAATTTAGTGGTTATGATGCTAATACAAAAATGGGAAGTTCATACTATTTGTTATATCTCGTAAATTTATTGTATCGAACTCTATTTATCTTGCAATAAAACTTAGTTAAATTAATGCTCTAAATATACTAATGTTTGAAGTTTTATAAATAATTTCAATGGCACTCCTAATTAACTTTCTTGCATGATTTATTAGTCTTAGTATTTGATATGTTACGACTTATAATTTATTTGATATGATGCGACTACACTTATGAGAGGTTAAAACAATTTCTTATAACTCGTAAGTTCCTTCAATTCTATTCCGTTTATGTTATAATAAAACTCTGTTAAATTTGTGCTCTAAATATACTAACGTTCGAAGTTTTATAAATACTTTTAATGACATTCCTAATTAACTTTCTTGCATGAATTTTTGTCTCGGTATTTGATCTATTAGAACTTAGAATTTATTAGGTAGGATACTACTCCATCTATGAGAGGTTCACACAATGTTTTATACTTCATAAGTTTGTTCAATCAAACATTGTTTATCTCGTAATAAAACCATGTTAAATTTGTATTCTAAATATACTAACGTTTGAAAATTTATAAATACTTTCAACGGTACTCCTCAGAAAATTCTTGCATGATTTTAATCTCGGTATTTGAGCTGTTACAACTTATAATTTATTTCGTATGATGATGCTACCAAACCTTTGAGAGGTTCCTCACACGATTTCTTATATCTCGTAAGTTTTTTATTGAGCTCTGTTTATCTTGTTATAAATCTATATTAAATTTATGCTCTAATATACTAACGTTTGAAGTTTTATAAATACCTTAAATGGCAATCCTAATACACTTTCTTGCACGATTGTTAGTCTCGGTATTTAATATATTACAACTTATAATTTATTTTGTAAGACACTAGTACACCTATGAGAGGTTCACATGATTTATTATATCTCGTAAGATTCTTAAATCAAGCTTCGTTTATCTTGTTATAAATCTATGTTAAATTTGTACTCTAAATATACTAACGTTTGAAGTTTTATGAATACTTTTAACCTCCCTCCTAATAAAAGTATTTGCATGATTTTTAGTCTCGATATTTAATTTGTTACAACTTATAATTTATTTGGTATGATTGTACTACGCCTATAAGAGGATCACGCGATTTGTTATATCTCGTAAGTTTCTTCCATCGAATTCAGTTTATCTTGTATTAAATCTCTGTTAAATTTGAACACTAAATATACTAACGTTTCAAGTATTATAAATACTTTTCGTTGTACTCCTTTTAAATTTTCTTGCATGATTTATTAGTCTTGGTATTTTATCTGTTATAACTTGTAATCTATTTGGTATGATGTCGCTACACCTATGAGAGGTTAAAACGATTTCTTATATCCCGTTAGTTTCTTTAATCGAGCCCAGTTTAACTTGTAATCTAAATATACTAGCATTTGAAGTTTTATAAATACATTTAACGGTACTCCTAATAAAGTTTATTGCGTGATTTATTAGTCTCTGTATTAGATATGCTACAACGTTTTCTTTATTGGGTACACTACTACTACAACAATGACAGGTCGACACGATTTCTTATAATTTGTAGGTTTCTTCAATCGAAATCTATTAATCTTGTAATAAGACTCTCTCAAATTTGTGCTCTAAACATACTAACGATTCAAGTTTTATAAATACTTGCAATTGAACTCCTAGTAAATTTTCTTGCATGATTTTTAATATAGGAGTTTAATCTGTTACAATTTCAAATTTACTTGGTATAATGCTAGTACACCTATGAGAGGTTCACCTCGATTTGTTATATCTCGTAGGACTCTTGAAAAAAACTCAGTTTGTCTTGTAATAAAACTGTGTTCAATTTCTGCACTAAATATACTAACGTTTGAAGTTTTATAAATACTTTTAACGACACTCTTAACAAACTTTCTTGCATGTTTATTAGTCTTTTTATTTAATCTATTACAACATATAGTTCATTTGGTATGATACTAGTACAACTATGCATGTTCACACGATTTGTTATATCACGATAGTTTCTTCAATCGAACTTTGTTTATCTTGTAATAAAACTCTGCCAAATGTGAACACTAAATATACTAACGTTTGAAGTTTTATAAATGCTTTGCATTGTACTCCTTATAAAGTTTCTTTACATTAGATCCGGTATTTGATCTTTTACAACTTGTAATTTATTTGTTATGATGCCAGTATACCTATGAGGAATTAAAACGATATTTTATCTCTCGTAAGTTTCTTTCATCCAAGTCCATTCAACTTGTAATAAAACTCTGTCCAATTTGTATTCTAAATGTACTAAAGTTTACAGTTTTATAATTACATTTAATGGCACTCCTAATAAACATTCTTGCATGATTTATTAATCCTTGTATTTGATATACTTCAACTTATAATTTAGTGGTTATGATGCTAATACAAAAATGGGAAGTTCATACGATTTGTTATATCTCGTAAATTTATTGAATCGAACTCTATTTATCTTGCAATAAAACTTAGTTAAATTAATGCTCTAAATATACTAATGTTTGAAGTTTTATAAATAATTTCAATGGCACTCCTAATTAACTTTCTTGCATGATTTATTAGTCTTAGTATTTGATATGTTACGACTTATAATTTATTTGATATGATGCGACTACACTTATGAGAGGTTAAAACAATTTCTTATAACTCGTAAGTTCCTTCAATTCTATTCCGTTTATGTTATAATAAAACTCTGTTAAATTTGTGCTCTAAATATACTAACGTTCGAAGTTTTATAAATACTTTTAATGACATTCCTAATTAACTTTCTTGCATGAATTTTTGTCTCGGTATTTGATCTATTAGAACTTAGAATTTATTAGGTAGGATACTACTCCATCTATGAGAGGTTCACACAATGTTTTATACTTCATAAGTTTGTTCAATCAAACATTGTTTATCTCGTAATAAAACCATGTTAAATTTGTATTCTAAATATACTAACGTTTGAAAATTTATAAATACTTTCAACGGTACTCCTCAGAAAATTCTTGCATGATTTTAATCTCGGTATTTGAGCTATTACAACTTATAATTTATTTCGTATGATGATGCTACCAAACCTTTGAGAGGTTCCTCACACGATTTCTTATATCTCGTAAGTTTTTTATTGAGCTCTGTTTATCTTGTTATAAATCTATATTAAATTTATGCTCTAATATACTAACGTTTGAAGTTTTATAAATACCTTAAATGGCAATCCTAATACACTTTCTTGCACGATTGTTAGTCTCGGTATTTAATATATTACAACTTATAATTTATTTTGTAAGACACTAGTACACCTATGAGAGGTTCACATGATTTATTATATCTCGTAAGATTCTTAAATCAAGCTTCGTTTATCTTGTTATAAATCTATGTTAAATTTGTACTCTAAATATACTAACGTTTGAAGTTTTATGAATACTTTTAACCTCCCTCCTAATAAAAGTATTTGCATGATTTTTAGTCTCGATATTTAATTTGTTACAACTTATAATTTATTTGGTATGATTGTACTACGCCTATAAGAGGATCACGCGATTGTTATATCTCGTAAGTTTCTTCCATCGAATTCAGTTTATCTTGTATTAAATCTCTGTTAAATTTGAACACTAAATATACTAACGTTTCAAGTATTATAAATACATTTTGTTGTACTCCTTTTAAATTTTCTTGCATGATTTATTAGTCTTGGTATTTTATCTGTTATAACTTGTAATCTATTTGGTATGATGTCGCTACACCTATGAGAGGTTAAAACGATTTCTTATATCCCGTTAGTTTCTTTAATCGAGCCCAGTTTAACTTGTAATCTAAATATACTAGCATTTGAAGTTTTATAAATACATTTAACGGTACTCCTAATAAAGTTTATTGCGTGATTTATTAGTCTCTGTATTAGATATGCTACAACGTTTTCTTTATTGGGTACACTACTACTACAACAATGACAGGTCGACACGATTTCTTATAATTTGTAGGTTTCTTCAATCGAAATCTATTAATCTTGTAATAAGACTCTCTCAAATTTGTGCTCTAAACATACTAACGATTCAAGTTTTATAAATACTTGCAATTGAACTCCTAGTAAATTTTATTGAATGATTTTTAATATAGGAGTTTAATCTGTTACAATTTCAAATTTACTTGGTATAATGCTAGTACACCTATGAGAGGTTCACCTCGATTTGTTATATCTCGTAGGACTCTTGAAAAAAACTCAGTTTGTCTTGTAATAAAACTGTGTTCAATTTCTGCACTAAATATACTAACGTTTGAAGTTTTATAAATACTTTTAATGACACTCTTAACAAACTTTCTTGCATGTTTATTAGTCTTTGTATTTAATCTATTACAACATATAGTTCATTTGGTATGATACTAGTACAACTATGCATGTTCACACGATTTGTTATATCACGTTAGTTTCTTCAATCGAACTTTGTTTATCTTGTAATAAAACTCTGCCAAATGTGAACACTAAATATACTAACGCTTGAAGTTTTATAAATGCTTTGCATTGTACTCCTTATAAAGTTTCTTTACATTAGATTCGGTATTTGATCTTTTACAACTTATAATTTATTTGTTATGATGCCAGTATACCTATGAGGAATTAAAACGATATTTTATCTCTCGTAAGTTTCTTTAATCCAAGTCCATTCAACTTGTAATAAAACTCTGTCCAATTTGTATTCTAAATGTACTAAAGTTTACAGTTTTATATTTACATTTAATGGCACTCCTAATAAACATTCTTGCATGATTTATTAATCCTTGTATTTGATATACTTCAACTTATAATTTAGTGGTTATGATGCTAATACAAAAATGGGAAGTTCATACGATTTGTTATATCTCGTAAATTTATTGAATCGAACTCTATTTATCTTGCAATAAAACTTAGTTAAATTAATGCTCTAAGTATACTAACGTTTGAAGTTTTATAAATAATTTTAATAGCACTCCTAATTAACTTTCTTGCATGATTTATTAGTCTCAGTATTTGAAATGTTACGACTTATAATTTATTTGATATGATGCGACTACACTTATGAGAGGTTAAAACAATTTCTTATAACTAGTAAGTTCCTTCAATTCTATTCCGTTTATGTTATAATAAAACTCTGTTAAATTTGTGCTCTAAATATACTAACGTTCGAAGTTTTATAAATACTTTTAATGACATTCCTAATTAACTTTCTTGCATGAATTTTTGTCTCGGTATTTGATCTATTAGAACTTAGAATTTATTAGGTAGGATACTACTCCATCTATGAGAGGTTCACACAATGTTTTATACTTCATAAGTTTGTTCAATCAAACATTGTTTATCTCGTAATAAAACCATGTTAAATTTGTATTCTAAATATACTAACGTTTGAAAATTTATAAATACTTTCAACGGTACTCCTCAGAAAATTCTTGCATGATTTTAATCTCGGTATTTGAGCTATTACAACTTATAATTTATTTCGTATGATGATGCTACCAAACCTTTGAGAGGTTCCTCACACGATTTCTTATATCTCGTAAGTTTTTTATTGAGCTCTGTTTATCTTGTTATAAATCTATATTAAATTTATGCTCTAATATACTAACGTTTGAAGTTTTATAAATACCTTAAATGGCAATCCTAATACACTTTCTTGCACGATTGTTAGTCTCGGTATTTAATATATTACAACTTATAATTTATTTTGTAAGACACTAGTACACCTATGAGAGGTTCACATGATTTATTATATCTCGTAAGATTCTTAAATCAAGCTTCGTTTATCTTGTTATAAATCTATGTTAAATTTGTACTCTAAATATACTAACGTTTGAAGTTTTATGAATACTTTTAACCTCACTCCTAATAAAAGTATTTGCATGATTTTTAGTCTCGATATTTAATTTGTTACAACTTATAATTTATTTGGTATGATTGTACTACGCCTATAAGAGGATCACGCGATTGTTATATCTCGTAAGTTTCTTCCATCGAATTCAGTTTATCTTGTATTAAATCTCTGTTAAATTTGAACACTAAATATACTAACGTTTCAAGTATTATAAATACATTTTGTTGTACTCCTTTTAAATTTTCTTGCATGATTTATTAGTCTTGGTATTTTATCTGTTATAACTTGTAATCTATTTGGTATGATGTCGCTACACCTATGAGAGGTTAAAACGATTTCTTATATCCCGTTAGTTTCTTTAATCGAGCCCAGTTTAACTTGTAATCTAAATATACTAGCATTTGAAGTTTTATAAATGCATTTAACGGTACTCCTAATAAAGTTTATTGCGTGATTTATTAGTCTCTGTATTAGATATGCTACAACGTTTTCTTTATTGGGTACACTACTACTACAACAATGACAGGTCGACACGATTTCTTATAATTTGTAGGTTTCTTCAATCGAAATCTATTAATCTTGTAATAAGACTCTCTCAAATTTGTGCTCTAAACATACTAACGATTCAAGTTTTATAAATACTTGCAATTGAACTCCTAGTAAATTTTCTTGCATGATTTTTAATATAGGAGTTTAATCTGTTACAATTTCAAATTTACTTGGTATAATGCTAGTACACCTATGAGAGGTTCACCTCGATTTGTTATATCTCGTAGGACTCTTGAAAAAAACTCAGTTTGTCTTGTAATAAAACTGTGTTCAATTTCTGCACTAAATATACTAACGTTTGAAGTTTTATAAATACTTTTAACGACACTCTTAACAAACTTTCTTGCATGTTTATTAGTCTTTTTATTTAATCTATTACAACATATAGTTCATTTGGTATGATACTAGTACAACTATGCATGTTCACACGATTTGTTATATCACGATAGTTTCTTCAATCGAACTTTGTTTATCTTGTAATAAAACTCTGCCAAATGTGAACACTAAATATACTAACGCTTGAAGTTTTATAAATGCTTTGCATTGTACTCCTTATAAAGTTTCTTTACATTAGATTCGGTATTTGATCTTTTACAACTTATAATTTATTTGTTATGATGCCAGTATACCTATGAGGAATTAAAACGATATTTTATCTCTCGTAAGTTTCTTTAATCCAAGTCCATTCAACTTGTAATAAAACTCTGTCCAATTTGTATTCTAAATGTACTAAAGTTTACAGTTTTATAATTACATTTAATGGCACTCCTAATAAACATTCTTGCATGATTTATTAATCCTTGTATTTGATATACTTCAACTTATAATTTAGTGGTTATAATGCTAATACAAAAATGGGAAGTTCATACGATTTGTTATATGTTGTAAATTTATTGAATCGAACTCTATTTATCTTGCAATAAAACTTAGTTAAATTAATGCTCTAAATATACTAACGTTTGAAGTTTTATAAATAATTTTAATGGCACTCCTAATTAACTTTCTTGCATGATTTATTAGTCTCAGTATTTGATATGTTACGACTTATAATTTATTTGATATGATGCGATTACACTTATGAGAGGTTAAAACAATTTCTTATAACTCGTAAGTTCCTTCAATTCTATTCCATTTATGTTATAATAAAACTCTGTTAAATTTGTGCTCTAAATATACTAACGTTCGAAGTTTTATAAATACTTTTAATGACATTCCTAATTAACTTTCTTGCATGAATTTTTGTCTCGGTATTTGATCTATTAGAACTTAGAATTTATTAGGTAGGATACTACTCCATCTATGAGAGGTTCACACAATGTTTTATACTTCATAAGTTTGTTCAATCAAACATTGTTTATCTCGTAATAAAACCATGTTAAATTTGTATTCTAAATATACTAACGTTTGAAAATTTATAAATACTTTCAACGGTACTCCTCAGAAAATTCTTGCATGATTTTAATCTCGGTATTTGAGCTATTACAACTTATAATTTATTTCGTATGATGATGCTACCAAACCTTTGAGAGGTTCGTCACACGATTTCTTATATCTCGTAAGTTTTTTATTGAGCTCTGTTTATCTTGTTATAAATCTATATTAAATTTATGCTCTAGTATACTAACGTTTGAAGTTTTATAAATACCTTAAATGGCAATCCTAATACACTTTCTTGCATGATTGTTAGTCTCGGTATTTAATATATTACAACTTATAATTTATTTTCTAAGACACTAGTACACCTATGAGAGGTTCACATGATTTATTATATCTCGTAAGATTCTTAAATCAAGCTTCGTTTATCTTGTTATAAATCTATGTTAAATTTGTACTCTAAATATACTAACGTTTGAAGTTTTATGAATACTTTTAACCTCCCTCCTAATAAAAGTATTTGCATGATTTTTAGTCTAGATATTTAATTTGTTACAACTTATAATTTATTTGGTATGATTGTACTACGCCTATAAGAGGATCACGCGATTTGTTATATCTCGTAAGTTTCTTCCATCGAATTCAGTTTATCCTGTATTAAATCTCTGTTAAATTTGAATACTAAATATACTAACGTTTCAAGTATTATAAATACATTTCGTTGTACTCCTTTTAAATTTTCTTGCATGATTTATTAGTCTTGGTATTTTATATGTTATAACTTGTAATCTATTTGGTATGATGTCGCTACACCTATGAGAGGTTAAAACGATTTCTTATATCCCGTTAGTTTCTTTAATCGAGCCCAGTTTAACTTGTAATCTAAATGTACTAGAATTTGAAGTTTTATAAATACATTTAACGGTACTCCTAATAAAGTTTATTGCGTGATTTATTAGTCTCTGTATTAGATATGCTACAACGTTTTCTTTATTGGGTACACTACTACTACAACAATGACAGGTCGACACGATTTCTTATAATTTGTAGGTTTCTTCAATCGAACTCTATTAATCTTGTAATAAGACTCTCTCAAATTTGTGCTCTAAACATACAAACGATTCAAGTTTTATAAATACTTGCAATTGAACTCCTAGTAAATTTTCTTGCATGATTTTTAATATAGGAGTTTAATCTGTTACAATTTCAAATTTACTTGGTATAATGCTAGTACACCTATGAGAGGTTCACCTCGATTTGTTATATCTCGTAGGACTCTTGAAAAAAACTCAGTTTGTCTTGTAATAAAACTGTGTTCAATTTCTGCACTAAATATACTAACGTTTGAAGTTTTATAAATACTTTTAATGACACTCTTAACAAACTTTCTTGCATGTTTATTAGTCTTTTTATTTAATCTATTACAACATATAGTTCATTTGGTATGATACTAGTACAACTATGCATGTTCACACGATTTGTTATATCACGTTAGTTTCTTCAATCGAACTTTGTTTATCTTGTAATAAAACTCTGCCAAATGTGAACACTAAATATACTAACGCTTGAAGTTTTATAAATGCTTTGCATTGTACTCCTTATAAAGTTTCTTTACATTAGATTCGGTATTTGATCTTTTACAACTTATAATTTATTTGTTATGATGCCAGTATACCTATGAGGAATTAAAACGATATTTTATCTCTCGTAAGTTTCTTTAATCCAAGTCCATTCAACTTGTAATAAAACTCTGTCCAATTTGTATTCTAAATGTACTAAAGTTTACAGTTTTATATTTACATTTAATGGCACTCCTAATAAACATTCTTGCATGATTTATTAATCCTTGTATTTGATATACTTCAACTTATAATTTAGTGGTTATGATGCTAATACAAAAATGGGAAGTTCATACGATTTGTTATATCTCGTAAATTTATTGAATCGAACTCTATTTATCTTGCAATAAAACTTAGTTAAATTAATGCTCTAAGTATACTAACGTTTGAAGTTTTATAAATAATTTTAATAGCACTCCTAATTAACTTTCTTGCATGATTTATTAGTCTCAGTATTTGAAATGTTACGACTTATAATTTATTTGATATGATGCGACTACACTTATGAGAGGTTAAAACAATTTCTTATAACTAGTAAGTTCCTTCAATTCTATTCCGTTTATGTTATAATAAAACTCTGTTAAATTTGTGCTCTAAATATACTAACGTTCGAAGTTTTATAAATACTTTTAATGACATTCCTAATTAACTTTCTTGCATGAATTTTTGTCTCGGTATTTGATCTATTAGAACTTAGAATTTATTAGGTAGGATACTACTCCGTCTATGAGAGGTTCACACAATGTTTTATACTTCATAAGTTTGTTCAATCAAACATTGTTTATATCGTAATAAAACCATGTTAAATTTGTATTCTAAATATACTAACGTTTGAAAATTTATAAATACTTTCAACGGTACTCCTCAGAAAATTCTTGCATGATTTTAATCTCGGTATTTGAGCTAGTACAACTTATAATTTATTTCGTATGATGATGCTACCAAACCTTTGAGAGGTTCGTCACACGATTTCTTATATCTCGTAAGTTTTTTATTGAGCTCTGTTTATCTTGTTATAAATCTATATTAAATTTATGCTCTAGTATACTAACGTTTGAAGTTTTATAAATACCTTAAATGGCAATCCTAATACACTTTCTTGCACGATTGTTAGTCTCGGTATTTAATATATTACAACTTATAATTTATTTTGTAAGACACTAGTACACCTATGAGAGGTTCACATGATTTATTATATCTCGTAAGATTCTTAAATCAAGCTTCGTTTATCTTGTTATAAATCTATGTTAAATTTGTACTCTAAATATACTAACGTTTGAAGTTTTATGAATACTTTTAACCTCCCTCCTAATAAAAGTATTTGCATGATTTTTAGTCTAGATATTTAATTTGTTACAACTTATAATTTATTTGGTATGATTGTACTACGCCTATAAGAGGATCACGCGATTTGTTATATCTCGTAAGTTTCTTCCATCGAATTCAGTTTATCCTGTATTAAATCTCTGTTAAATTTGAATACTAAATATACTAACGTTTCAAGTATTATAAATACATTTCGTTGTACTCCTTTTAAATTTTCTTGCATGATTTATTAGTCTTGGTATTTTATATGTTATAACTTGTAATCTATTTGGTATGATGTCGCTACACCTATGAGAGGTTAAAACGATTTCTTATATCCCGTTAGTTTCTTTAATCGAGCCCAGTTTAACTTGTAATCTAAATGTACTAGAATTTGAAGTTTTATAAATACATTTAACGGTACTCCTGATAAAGTTTATTGCGTGATTTATTAGTCTCTGTATTAGATATGCTACAACGTTTTCTTTATTGGGTACACTACTACTACAACAATGACAGGTCGACACGATTTCTTATAATTTGTAGGTTTCTTCAATCGAACTCTATTAATCTTGTAATAAGACTCTCTCAAATTTGTGCTCTAAACATACAAACGATTCAAGTTTTATAAATACTTGCAATTGAACTCCTAGTAAATTTTCTTGCATGATTTTTAATATAGGAGTTTAATCTGTTACAATTTCAAATTTACTTGGTATAATGCTAGTACACCTATGAGAGGTTCACCTCGATTTGTTATATCTCGTAGGACTCTTGAAAAAAACTCAGTTTGTCTTGTAATAAAACTGTGTTCAATTTCTGCACTAAATATACTAACGTTTGAAGTTTTATAAATACTTTTAATGACACTCTTAACAAACTTTCTTGCATGTTTATTAGTCTTTTTATTTAATCTATTACAACATATAGTTCATTTGGTATGATACTAGTACAACTATGCATGTTCACACGATTTGTTATATCACGTTAGTTTCTTCAATCGAACTTTGTTTATCTTGTAATAAAACTCTGCCAAATGTGAACACTAAATATACTAACGCTTGAAGTTTTATAAATGCTTTGCATTGTACTCCTTATAAAGTTTCTTTACATTAGATTCGGTATTTGATCTTTTACAACTTATAATTTATTTGTTATGATGCCAGTATACCTATGAGGAATTAAAACGATATTTTATCTCTCGTAAGTTTCTTTAATCCAAGTCCATTCAACTTGTAATAAAACTCTGTCCAATTTGTATTCTAAATGTACTAAAGTTTACAGTTTTATATTTACATTTAATGGCACTCCTAATAAACATTCTTGCATGATTTATTAATCCTTGTATTTGATATACTTCAACTTATAATTTAGTGGTTATGATGCTAATACAAAAATGGGAAGTTCATACGATTTGTTATATCTCGTAAATTTATTGAATCGAACTCTATTTATCTTGCAATAAAACTTAGTTAAATTAATGCTCTAAGTATACTAACGTTTGAAGTTTTATAAATAATTTTAATAGCACTCCTAATTAACTTTCTTGCATGATTTATTAGTCTCAGTATTTGAAATGTTACGACTTATAATTTATTTGATATGATGCGACTACACTTATGAGAGGTTAAAACAATTTCTTATAACTAGTAAGTTCCTTCAATTCTATTCCGTTTATGTTATAATAAAACTCTGTTAAATTTGTGCTCTAAATATACTAACGTTCGAAGTTTTATAAATACTTTTAATGACATTCCTAATTAACTTTCTTGCATGAATTTTTGTCTCGGTATTTGATCTATTAGAACTTAGAATTTATTAGGTAGGATACTACTCCGTCTATGAGAGGTTCACACAATGTTTTATACTTCATAAGTTTGTTCAATCAAACATTGTTTATATCGTAATAAAACCATGTTAAATTTGTATTCTAAATATACTAACGTTTGAAAATTTATAAATACTTTCAACGGTACTCCTCAGAAAATTCTTGCATGATTTTAATCTCGGTATTTGAGCTATTACAACTTATAATATATTTCGTATGATGATGCTACCAAACCTTTGAGAGGTTCGTCACACGATTTCTTATATCTCGTAAGTTTTTTATTGAGCTCTGTTTATCTTGTTATAAATCTATATTAAATTTATGCTCTAGTATACTAACGTTTGAAGTTTTATAAATACCTTAAATGGCAATCCTAATACACTTTCTTGCATGATTGTTAGTCTCGGTATTTAATATATTACAACTTATAATTTATTTTGTAAGACACTAGTACACCTATGAGAGGTTCACATGATTTATTATATCTCGTAAGATTCTTAAATCAAGCTTCGTTTATCTTGTTATAAATCTATGTTAAATTTGTACTCTAAATATACTAACGTTTGAAGTTTTATGAATACTTTTAACCTCCCTCCTAATAAAAGTATTTGCATGATTTTTAGTCTAGATATTTAATTTGTTACAACTTATAATTTATTTGGTATGATTGTACTACGCCTATAAGAGGATCACGCGATTTGTTATATCTCGTAAGTTTCTTCCATCGAATTCAGTTTATCCTGTATTAAATCTCTGTTAAATTTGAATACTAAATATACTAACGTTTCAAGTATTATAAATACATTTCGTTGTACTCCTTTTAAATTTTCTTGCATGATTTATTAGTCTTGGTATTTTATATGTTATAACTTGTAATCTATTTGGTATGATGTCGCTACACCTATGAGAGGTTAAAACGATTTCTTATATCCCGTTAGTTTCTTTAATCGAGCCCAGTTTAACTTGTAATCTAAATGTACTAGAATTTGAAGTTTTATAAATACATTTAACGGTACTCCTGATAAAGTTTATTGCGTGATTTATTAGTCTCTGTATTAGATATGCTACAACGTTTTCTTTATTGGGTACACTACTACTACAACAATGACAGGTCGACACGATTTCTTATAATTTGTAGGTTTCTTCAATCGAACTCTATTAATCTTGTAATAAGACTCTCTCAAATTTGTGCTCTAAACATACAAACGATTCAAGTTTTATAAATACTTGCAATTGAACTCCTAGTAAATTTTCTTGCATGATTTTTAATATAGGAGTTTAATCTGTTACAATTTCAAATTTACTTGGTATAATGCTAGTACACCTATGAGAGGTTCACCTCGATTTGTTATATCTCGTAGGACTCTTGAAAAAAACTCAGTTTGTCTTGTAATAAAACTGTGTTCAATTTCTGCACTAAATATACTAACGTTTGAAGTTTTATAAATACTTTTAATGACACTCTTAACAAACTTTCTTGCATGTTTATTAGTCTTTTTATTTAATCTATTACAACATATAGTTCATTTGGTATGATACTAGTACAACTATGCATGTTCACACGATTTGTTATATCACGTTAGTTTCTTCAATCGAACTTTGTTTATCTTGTAATAAAACTCTGCCAAATGTGAACACTAAATATACTAACGCTTGAAGTTTTATAAATGCTTTGCATTGTACTCCTTATAAAGTTTCTTTACATTAGATTCGGTATTTGATCTTTTACAACTTATAATTTATTTGTTATGATGCCAGTATACCTATGAGGAATTAAAACGATATTTTATCTCTCGTAAGTTTCTTTAATCCAAGTCCATTCAACTTGTAATAAAACTCTGTCCAATTTGTATTCTAAATGTACTAAAGTTTACAGTTTTATATTTACATTTAATGGCACTCCTAATAAACATTCTTGCATGATTTATTAATCCTTGTATTTGATATACTTCAACTTATAATTTAGTGGTTATGATGCTAATACAAAAATGGGAAGTTCATACGATTTGTTATATCTCGTAAATTTATTGAATCGAACTCTATTTATCTTGCAATAAAACTTAGTTAAATTAATGCTCTAAGTATACTAACGTTTGAAGTTTTATAAATAATTTTAATAGCACTCCTAATTAACTTTCTTGCATGATTTATTAGTCTCAGTATTTGAAATGTTACGACTTATAATTTATTTGATATGATGCGACTACACTTATGAGAGGTTAAAACAATTTCTTATAACTAGTAAGTTCCTTCAATTCTATTCCGTTTATGTTATAATAAAACTCTGTTAAATTTGTGCTCTAAATATACTAACGTTCGAAGTTTTATAAATACTTTTAATGACATTCCTAATTAACTTTCTTGCATGAATTTTTGTCTCGGTATTTGATCTATTAGAACTTAGAATTTATTAGGTAGGATACTACTCCGTCTATGAGAGGTTCACACAATGTTTTATACTTCATAAGTTTGTTCAATCAAACATTGTTTATATCGTAATAAAACCATGTTAAATTTGTATTCTAAATATACTAACGTTTGAAAATTTATAAATACTTTCAACGGTACTCCTCAGAAAATTCTTGCATGATTTTAATCTCGGTATTTGAGCTATTACAACTTATAATATATTTCGTATGATGATGCTACCAAACCTTTGAGAGGTTCGTCACACGATTTCTTATATCTCGTAAGTTTTTTATTGAGCTCTGTTTATCTTGTTATAAATCTATATTAAATTTATGCTCTAGTATACTAACGTTTGAAGTTTTATAAATACCTTAAATGGCAATCCTAATACACTTTCTTGCATGATTGTTAGTCTCGGTATTTAATATATTACAACTTATAATTTATTTTGTAAGACACTAGTACACCTATGAGAGGTTCACATGATTTATTATATCTCGTAAGATTCTTAAATCAAGCTTCGTTTATCTTGTTATAAATCTATGTTAAATTTGTACTCTAAATATACTAACGTTTGAAGTTTTATGAATACTTTTAACCTCCCTCCTAATAAAAGTATTTGCATGATTTTTAGTCTAGATATTTAATTTGTTACAACTTATAATTTATTTGGTATGATTGTACTACGCCTATAAGAGGATCACGCGATTTGTTATATCTCGTAAGTTTCTTCCATCGAATTCAGTTTATCCTGTATTAAATCTCTGTTAAATTTGAATACTAAATATACTAACGTTTCAAGTATTATAAATACATTTCGTTGTACTCCTTTTAAATTTTCTTGCATGATTTATTAGTCTTGGTATTTTATATGTTATAATTTGTAATCTATTTGGTATGATGTCGCTACACCTATGAGAGGTTAAAACGATTTCTTATATCCCGTTAGTTTCTTTAATCGAGCCCAGTTTAACTTGTAATCTAAATGTACTAGAATTTGAAGTTTTATAAATACATTTAACGGTACTCCTAATAAAGTTTATTGCGTGATTTATTAGTCTCTGTATTAGATATGCTACAACGTTTTCTTTATTGGGTACACTACTACTACAACAATGACAGGTCGACACGATTTCTTATAATTTGTAGGTTTCTTCAATCGAACTCTATTAATCTTGTAATAAGACTCTCTCAAATTTGTGCTCTAAACATACAAACGATTCAAGTTTTATAAATACTTGCAATTGAACTCCTAGTAAATTTTCTTGCATGATTTTTAATATAGGAGTTTAATCTGTTACAATTTCAAATTTACTTGGTATAATGCTAGTACACCTATGAGAGGTTCACCTCGATTTGTTATATCTCGTAGGACTCTTGAAAAAAACTCAGTTTGTCTTGTAATAAAACTGTGTTCAATTTCTGCACTAAATATACTAACGTTTGAAGTTTTATAAATACTTTTAATGACACTCTTAACAAACTTTCTTGCATGTTTATTAGTCTTTTTATTTAATCTATTACAACATATAGTTCATTTGGTATGATACTAGTACAACTATGCATGTTCACACGATTTGTTATATCACGTTAGTTTCTTCAATCGAACTTTGTTTATCTTGTAATAAAACTCTGCCAAATGTGAACACTAAATATACTAACGCTTGAAGTTTTATAAATGCTTTGCATTGTACTCCTTATAAAGTTTCTTTACATTAGATTCGGTATTTGATCTTTTACAACTTATAATTTATTTGTTATGATGCCAGTATACCTATGAGGAATTAAAACGATATTTTATCTCTCGTAAGTTTCTTTAATCCAAGTCCATTCAACTTGTAATAAAACTCTGTCCAATTTGTATTCTAAATGTACTAAAGTTTACAGTTTTATATTTACATTTAATGGCACTCCTAATAAACATTCTTGCATGATTTATTAATCCTTGTATTTGATATACTTCAACTTATAATTTAGTGGTTATGATGCTAATACAAAAATGGGAAGTTCATACGATTTGTTATATCTCGTAAATTTATTGAATCGAACTCTATTTATCTTGCAATAAAACTTAGTTAAATTAATGCTCTAAGTATACTAACGTTTGAAGTTTTATAAATAATTTTAATAGCACTCCTAATTAACTTTCTTGCATGATTTATTAGTCTCAGTATTTGAAATGTTACGACTTATAATTTATTTGATATGATGCGACTACACTTATGAGAGGTTAAAACAATTTCTTATAACTAGTAAGTTCCTTCAATTCTATTCCGTTTATGTTATAATAAAACTCTGTTAAATTTGTGCTCTAAATATACTAACGTTCGAAGTTTTATAAATACTTTTAATGACATTCCTAATTAACTTTCTTGCATGAATTTTTGTCTCGGTATTTGATCTATTAGAACTTAGAATTTATTAGGTAGGATACTACTCCGTCTATGAGAGGTTCACACAATGTTTTATACTTCATAAGTTTGTTCAATCAAACATTGTTTATATCGTAATAAAACCATGTTAAATTTGTATTCTAAATATACTAACGTTTGAAAATTTATAAATACTTTCAACGGTACTCCTCAGAAAATTCTTGCATGATTTTAATCTCGGTATTTGAGCTATTACAACTTATAATTTATTTCGTATGATGATGCTACCAAACCTTTGAGAGGTTCGTCACACGATTTCTTATATCTCGTAAGTTTTTTATTGAGCTCTGTTTATCTTGTTATAAATCTATATTAAATTTATGCTCTAATATACTAACGTTTGAAGTTTTATAAATACCTTAAATGGCAATCCTAATACACTTTCTTGCATGATTGTTAGTCTCGGTATTTAATATATTACAACTTATAATTTATTTTGTAAGACACTAGTACACCTATGAGAGGTTCACATGATTTATTATATCTCGTAAGATTCTTAAATCAAGCTTCGTTTATCTTGTTATAAATCTATGTTAAATTTGTACTCTAAATATACTAACGTTTGAAGTTTTATGAATACTTTTAACCTCCCTCCTAATAAAAGTATTTGCATGATTTTTAGTCTAGATATTTAATTTGTTACAACTTATAATTTATTTGGTATGATTGTACTACGCCTATAAGAGGATCACGCGATTTGTTATATCTCGTAAGTTTCTTCCATCGAATTCAGTTTATCCTGTATTAAATCTCTGTTAAATTTGAATACTAAATATACTAACGTTTCAAGTATTATAAATACATTTCGTTGTACTCCTTTTAAATTTTCTTGCATGATTTATTAGTCTTGGTATTTTATATGTTATAACTTGTAATCTATTTGGTATGATGTCGCTACACCTATGAGAGGTTAAAACGATTTCTTATATCCCGTTAGTTTCTTTAATCGAGCCCAGTTTAACTTGTAATCTAAATGTACTAGAATTTGAAGTTTTATAAATACATTTAACGGTACTCCTAATAAAGTTTATTGCGTGATTTATTAGTCTCTGTATTAGATATGCTACAACGTTTTCTTTATTGGGTACACTACTACTACAACAATGACAGGTCGACACGATTTCTTATAATTTGTAGGTTTCTTCAATCGAACTCTATTAATCTTGTAATAAGACTCTCTCAAATTTGTGCTCTAAACATACAAACGATTCAAGTTTTATAAATACTTGCAATTGAACTCCTAGTAAATTTTCTTGCATGATTTTTAATATAGGAGTTTAATCTGTTACAATTTCAAATTTACTTGGTATAATGCTAGTACACCTATGAGAGGTTCACCTCGATTTGTTATATCTCGTAGGACTCTTGAAAAAAACTCAGTTTGTCTTGTAATAAAACTGTGTTCAATTTCTGCACTAAATATACTAACGTTTGAAGTTTTATAAATACTTTTAATGACACTCTTAACAAACTTTCTTGCATGTTTATTAGTCTTTTTATTTAATCTATTACAACATATAGTTCATTTGGTATGATACTAGTACAACTATGCATGTTCACACGATTTGTTATATCACGTTAGTTTCTTCAATCGAACTTTGTTTATCTTGTAATAAAACTCTGCCAAATGTGAACACTAAATATACTAACGCTTGAAGTTTTATAAATGCTTTGCATTGTACTCCTTATAAAGTTTCTTTACATTAGATTCGGTATTTGATCTTTTACAACTTATAATTTATTTGTTATGATGCCAGTATACCTATGAGGAATTAAAACGATATTTTATCTCTCGTAAGTTTCTTTAATCCAAGTCCATTCAACTTGTAATAAAACTCTGTCCAATTTGTATTCTAAATGTACTAAAGTTTACAGTTTTATATTTACATTTAATGGCACTCCTAATAAACATTCTTGCATGATTTATTAATCCTTGTATTTGATATACTTCAACTTATAATTTAGTGGTTATGATGCTAATACAAAAATGGGAAGTTCATACGATTTGTTATATCTCGTAAATTTATTGAATCGAACTCTATTTATCTTGCAATAAAACTTAGTTAAATTAATGCTCTAAGTATACTAACGTTTGAAGTTTTATAAATAATTTTAATAGCACTCCTAATTAACTTTCTTGCATGATTTATTAGTCTCAGTATTTGAAATGTTACGACTTATAATTTATTTGATATGATGCGACTACACTTATGAGAGGTTAAAACAATTTCTTATAACTAGTAAGTTCCTTCAATTCTATTCCGTTTATGTTATAATAAAACTCTGTTAAATTTGTGCTCTAAATATACTAACGTTCGAAGTTTTATAAATACTTTTAATGACATTCCTAATTAACTTTCTTGCATGAATTTTTGTCTCGGTATTTGATCTATTAGAACTTAGAATTTATTAGGTAGGATACTACTCCGTCTATGAGAGGTTCACACAATGTTTTATACTTCATAAGTTTGTTCAATCAAACATTGTTTATATCGTAATAAAACCATGTTAAATTTGTATTCTAAATATACTAACGTTTGAAAATTTATAAATACTTTCAACGGTACTCCTCAGAAAATTCTTGCATGATTTTAATCTCGGTATTTGAGCTATTACAACTTATAATTTATTTCGTATGATGATGCTACCAAACCTTTGAGAGGTTCGTCACACGATTTCTTATATCTCGTAAGTTTTTTATTGAGCTCTGTTTATCTTGTTATAAATCTATATTAAATTTATGCTCTAATATACTAACGTTTGAAGTTTTATAAATACCTTAAATGGCAATCCTAATACACTTTCTTGCATGATTGTTAGTCTCGGTATTTAATATATTACAACTTATAATTTATTTTGTAAGACACTAGTACACCTATGAGAGGTTCACATGATTTATTATATCTCGTAAGATTCTTAAATCAAGCTTCGTTTATCTTGTTATAAATCTATGTTAAATTTGTACTCTAAATATACTAACGTTTGAAGTTTTATGAATACTTTTAACCTCCCTCCTAATAAAAGTATTTGCATGATTTTTAGTCTAGATATTTAATTTGTTACAACTTATAATTTATTTGGTATGATTGTACTACGCCTATAAGAGGATCACGCGATTTGTTATATCTCGTAAGTTTCTTCCATCGAATTCAGTTTATCCTGTATTAAATCTCTGTTAAATTTGAATACTAAATATACTAACGTTTCAAGTATTATAAATACATTTCGTTGTACTCCTTTTAAATTTTCTTGCATGATTTATTAGTCTTGGTATTTTATATGTTATAACTTGTAATCTATTTGGTATGATGTCGCTACACCTATGAGAGGTTAAAACGATTTCTTATATCCCGTTAGTTTCTTTAATCGAGCCCAGTTTAACTTGTAATCTAAATGTACTAGAATTTGAAGTTTTATAAATACATTTAACGGTACTCCTAATAAAGTTTATTGCGTGATTTATTAGTCTCTGTATTAGATATGCTACAACGTTTTCTTTATTGGGTACACTACTACTACAACAATGACAGGTCGACACGATTTCTTATAATTTGTAGGTTTCTTCAATCGAACTCTATTAATCTTGTAATAAGACTCTCTCAAATTTGTGCTCTAAACATACAAACGATTCAAGTTTTATAAATACTTGCAATTGAACTCCTAGTAAATTTTCTTGCATGATTTTTAATATAGGAGTTTAATCTGTTACAATTTCAAATTTACTTGGTATAATGCTAGTACACCTATGAGAGGTTCACCTCGATTTGTTATATCTCGTAGGACTCTTGAAAAAAACTCAGTTTGTCTTGTAATAAAACTGTGTTCAATTTCTGCACTAAATATACTAACGTTTGAAGTTTTATAAATACTTTTAATGACACTCTTAACAAACTTTCTTGCATGTTTATTAGTCTTTTTATTTAATCTATTACAACATATAGTTCATTTGGTATGATACTAGTACAACTATGCATGTTCACACGATTTGTTATATCACGTTAGTTTCTTCAATCGAACTTTGTTTATCTTGTAATAAAACTCTGCCAAATGTGAACACTAAATATACTAACGCTTGAAGTTTTATAAATGCTTTGCATTGTACTCCTTATAAAGTTTCTTTACATTAGATTCGGTATTTGATCTTTTACAACTTATAATTTATTTGTTATGATGCCAGTATACCTATGAGGAATTAAAACGATATTTTATCTCTCGTAAGTTTCTTTAATCCAAGTCCATTCAACTTGTAATAAAACTCTGTCCAATTTGTATTCTAAATGTACTAAAGTTTACAGTTTTATATTTACATTTAATGGCACTCCTAATAAACATTCTTGCATGATTTATTAATCCTTGTATTTGATATACTTCAACTTATAATTTAGTGGTTATGATGCTAATACAAAAATGGGAAGTTCATACGATTTGTTATATCTCGTAAATTTATTGAATCGAACTCTATTTATCTTGCAATAAAACTTAGTTAAATTAATGCTCTAAGTATACTAACGTTTGAAGTTTTATAAATAATTTTAATAGCACTCCTAATTAACTTTCTTGCATGATTTATTAGTCTCAGTATTTGAAATGTTACGACTTATAATTTATTTGATATGATGCGACTACACTTATGAGAGGTTAAAACAATTTCTTATAACTAGTAAGTTCCTTCAATTCTATTCCGTTTATGTTATAATAAAACTCTGTTAAATTTGTGCTCTAAATATACTAACGTTCGAAGTTTTATAAATACTTTTAATGACATTCCTAATTAACTTTCTTGCATGAATTTTTGTCTCGGTATTTGATCTATTAGAACTTAGAATTTATTAGGTAGGATACTACTCCGTCTATGAGAGGTTCACACAATGTTTTATACTTCATAAGTTTGTTCAATCAAACATTGTTTATATCGTAATAAAACCATGTTAAATTTGTATTCTAAATATACTAACGTTTGAAAATTTATAAATACTTTCAACGGTACTCCTCAGAAAATTCTTGCATGATTTTAATCTCGGTATTTGAGCTATTACAACTTATAATTTATTTCGTATGATGATGCTACCAAACCTTTGAGAGGTTCGTCACACGATTTCTTATATCTCGTAAGTTTTTTATTGAGCTCTGTTTATCTTGTTATAAATCTATATTAAATTTATGCTCTAATATACTAACGTTTGAAGTTTTATAAATACCTTAAATGGCAATCCTAATACACTTTCTTGCATGATTGTTAGTCTCGGTATTTAATATATTACAACTTATAATTTATTTTGTAAGACACTAGTACACCTATGAGAGGTTCACATGATTTATTATATCTCGTAAGATTCTTAAATCAAGCTTCGTTTATCTTGTTATAAATCTATGTTAAATTTGTACTCTAAATATACTAACGTTTGAAGTTTTATGAATACTTTTAACCTCCCTCCTAATAAAAGTATTTGCATGATTTTTAGTCTAGATATTTAATTTGTTACAACTTATAATTTATTTGGTATGATTGTACTACGCCTATAAGAGGATCACGCGATTTGTTATATCTCGTAAGTTTCTTCCATCGAATTCAGTTTATCCTGTATTAAATCTCTGTTAAATTTGAATACTAAATATACTAACGTTTCAAGTATTATAAATACATTTCGTTGTACTCCTTTTAAATTTTCTTGCATGATTTATTAGTCTTGGTATTTTATATGTTATAACTTGTAATCTATTTGGTATGATGTCGCTACACCTATGAGAGGTTAAAACGATTTCTTATATCCCGTTAGTTTCTTTAATCGAGCCCAGTTTAACTTGTAATCTAAATGTACTAGAATTTGAAGTTTTATAAATACATTTAACGGTACTCCTAATAAAGTTTATTGCGTGATTTATTAGTCTCTGTATTAGATATGCTACAACGTTTTCTTTATTGGGTACACTACTACTACAACAATGACAGGTCGACACGATTTCTTATAATTTGTAGGTTTCTTCAATCGAACTCTATTAATCTTGTAATAAGACTCTCTCAAATTTGTGCTCTAAACATACAAACGATTCAAGTTTTATAAATACTTGCAATTGAACTCCTAGTAAATTTTCTTGCATGATTTTTAATATAGGAGTTTAATCTGTTACAATTTCAAATTTACTTGGTATAATGCTAGTACACCTATGAGAGGTTCACCTCGATTTGTTATATCTCGTAGGACTCTTGAAAAAAACTCAGTTTGTCTTGTAATAAAACTGTGTTCAATTTCTGCACTAAATATACTAACGTTTGAAGTTTTATAAATACTTTTAATGACACTCTTAACAAACTTTCTTGCATGTTTATTAGTCTTTTTATTTAATCTATTACAACATATAGTTCATTTGGTATGATACTAGTACAACTATGCATGTTCACACGATTTGTTATATCACGTTAGTTTCTTCAATCGAACTTTGTTTATCTTGTAATAAAACTCTGCCAAATGTGAACACTAAATATACTAACGCTTGAAGTTTTATAAATGCTTTGCATTGTACTCCTTATAAAGTTTCTTTACATTAGATTCGGTATTTGATCTTTTACAACTTATAATTTATTTGTTATGATGCCAGTATACCTATGAGGAATTAAAACGATATTTTATCTCTCGTAAGTTTCTTTAATCCAAGTCCATTCAACTTGTAATAAAACTCTGTCCAATTTGTATTCTAAATGTACTAAAGTTTACAGTTTTATATTTACATTTAATGGCACTCCTAATAAACATTCTTGCATGATTTATTAATCCTTGTATTTGATATACTTCAACTTATAATTTAGTGGTTATGATGCTAATACAAAAATGGGAAGTTCATACGATTTGTTATATCTCGTAAATTTATTGAATCGAACTCTATTTATCTTGCAATAAAACTTAGTTAAATTAATGCTCTAAGTATACTAACGTTTGAAGTTTTATAAATAATTTTAATAGCACTCCTAATTAACTTTCTTGCATGATTTATTAGTCTCAGTATTTGAAATGTTACGACTTATAATTTATTTGATATGATGCGACTACACTTATGAGAGGTTAAAACAATTTCTTATAACTAGTAAGTTCCTTCAATTCTATTCCGTTTATGTTATAATAAAACTCTGTTAAATTTGTGCTCTAAATATACTAACGTTCGAAGTTTTATAAATACTTTTAATGACATTCCTAATTAACTTTCTTGCATGAATTTTTGTCTCGGTATTTGATCTATTAGAACTTAGAATTTATTAGGTAGGATACTACTCCGTCTATGAGAGGTTCACACAATGTTTTATACTTCATAAGTTTGTTCAATCAAACATTGTTTATATCGTAATAAAACCATGTTAAATTTGTATTCTAAATATACTAACGTTTGAAAATTTATAAATACTTTCAACGGTACTCCTCAGAAAATTCTTGCATGATTTTAATCTCGGTATTTGAGCTATTACAACTTATAATTTATTTCGTATGATGATGCTACCAAACCTTTGAGAGGTTCGTCACACGATTTCTTATATCTCGTAAGTTTTTTATTGAGCTCTGTTTATCTTGTTATAAATCTATATTAAATTTATGCTCTAATATACTAACGTTTGAAGTTTTATAAATACCTTAAATGGCAATCCTAATACACTTTCTTGCATGATTGTTAGTCTCGGTATTTAATATATTACAACTTATAATTTATTTTGTAAGACACTAGTACACCTATGAGAGGTTCACATGATTTATTATATCTCGTAAGATTCTTAAATCAAGCTTCGTTTATCTTGTTATAAATCTATGTTAAATTTGTACTCTAAATATACTAACGTTTGAAGTTTTATGAATACTTTTAACCTCCCTCCTAATAAAAGTATTTGCATGATTTTTAGTCTAGATATTTAATTTGTTACAACTTATAATTTATTTGGTATGATTGTACTACGCCTATAAGAGGATCACGCGATTTGTTATATCTCGTAAGTTTCTTCCATCGAATTCAGTTTATCCTGTATTAAATCTCTGTTAAATTTGAATACTAAATATACTAACGTTTCAAGTATTATAAATACATTTCGTTGTACTCCTTTTAAATTTTCTTGCATGATTTATTAGTCTTGGTATTTTATATGTTATAATTTGTAATCTATTTGGTATGATGTCGCTACACCTATGAGAGGTTAAAACGATTTCTTATATCCCGTTAGTTTCTTTAATCGAGCCCAGTTTAACTTGTAATCTAAATGTACTAGAATTTGAAGTTTTATAAATACATTTAACGGTACTCCTAATAAAGTTTATTGCGTGATTTATTAGTCTCTGTATTAGATATGCTACAACGTTTTCTTTATTGGGTACACTACTACTACAACAATGACAGGTCGACACGATTTCTTATAATTTGTAGGTTTCTTCAATCGAACTCTATTAATCTTGTAATAAGACTCTCTCAAATTTGTGCTCTAAACATACAAACGATTCAAGTTTTATAAATACTTGCAATTGAACTCCTAGTAAATTTTCTTGCATGATTTTTAATATAGGAGTTTAATCTGTTACAATTTCAAATTTACTTGGTATAATGCTAGTACACCTATGAGAGGTTCACCTCGATTTGTTATATCTCGTAGGACTCTTGAAAAAAACTCAGTTTGTCTTGTAATAAAACTGTGTTCAATTTCTGCACTAAATATACTAACGTTTGAAGTTTTATAAATACTTTTAATGACACTCTTAACAAACTTTCTTGCATGTTTATTAGTCTTTTTATTTAATCTATTACAACATATAGTTCATTTGGTATGATACTAGTACAACTATGCATGTTCACACGATTTGTTATATCACGTTAGTTTCTTCAATCGAACTTTGTTTATCTTGTAATAAAACTCTGCCAAATGTGAACACTAAATATACTAACGCTTGAAGTTTTATAAATGCTTTGCATTGTACTCCTTATAAAGTTTCTTTACATTAGATTCGGTATTTGATCTTTTACAACTTATAATTTATTTGTTATGATGCCAGTATACCTATGAGGAATTAAAACGATATTTTATCTCTCGTAAGTTTCTTTAATCCAAGTCCATTCAACTTGTAATAAAACTCTGTCCAATTTGTATTCTAAATGTACTAAAGTTTACAGTTTTATATTTACATTTAATGGCACTCCTAATAAACATTCTTGCATGATTTATTAATCCTTGTATTTGATATACTTCAACTTATAATTTAGTGGTTATGATGCTAATACAAAAATGGGAAGTTCATACGATTTGTTATATCTCGTAAATTTATTGAATCGAACTCTATTTATCTTGCAATAAAACTTAGTTAAATTAATGCTCTAAGTATACTAACGTTTGAAGTTTTATAAATAATTTTAATAGCACTCCTAATTAACTTTCTTGCATGATTTATTAGTCTCAGTATTTGAAATGTTACGACTTATAATTTATTTGATATGATGCGACTACACTTATGAGAGGTTAAAACAATTTCTTATAACTAGTAAGTTCCTTCAATTCTATTCCGTTTATGTTATAATAAAACTCTGTTAAATTTGTGCTCTAAATATACTAACGTTCGAAGTTTTATAAATACTTTTAATGACATTCCTAATTAACTTTCTTGCATGAATTTTTGTCTCGGTATTTGATCTATTAGAACTTAGAATTTATTAGGTAGGATACTACTCCGTCTATGAGAGGTTCACACAATGTTTTATACTTCATAAGTTTGTTCAATCAAACATTGTTTATATCGTAATAAAACCATGTTAAATTTGTATTCTAAATATACTAACGTTTGAAAATTTATAAATACTTTCAACGGTACTCCTCAGAAAATTCTTGCATGATTTTAATCTCGGTATTTGAGCTATTACAACTTATAATATATTTCGTATGATGATGCTACCAAACCTTTGAGAGGTTCGTCACACGATTTCTTATATCTCGTAAGTTTTTTATTGAGCTCTGTTTATCTTGTTATAAATCTATATTAAATTTATGCTCTAGTATACTAACGTTTGAAGTTTTATAAATACCTTAAATGGCAATCCTAATACACTTTCTTGCATGATTGTTAGTCTCGGTATTTAATATATTACAACTTATAATTTATTTTGTAAGACACTAGTACACCTATGAGAGGTTCACATGATTTATTATATCTCGTAAGATTCTTAAATCAAGCTTCGTTTATCTTGTTATAAATCTATGTTAAATTTGTACTCTAAATATACTAACGTTTGAAGTTTTATGAATACTTTTAACCTCCCTCCTAATAAAAGTATTTGCATGATTTTTAGTCTAGATATTTAATTTGTTACAACTTATAATTTATTTGGTATGATTGTACTACGCCTATAAGAGGATCACGCGATTTGTTATATCTCGTAAGTTTCTTCCATCGAATTCAGTTTATCCTGTATTAAATCTCTGTTAAATTTGAATACTAAATATACTAACGTTTCAAGTATTATAAATACATTTCGTTGTACTCCTTTTAAATTTTCTTGCATGATTTATTAGTCTTGGTATTTTATATGTTATAATTTGTAATCTATTTGGTATGATGTCGCTACACCTATGAGAGGTTAAAACGATTTCTTATATCCCGTTAGTTTCTTTAATCGAGCCCAGTTTAACTTGTAATCTAAATGTACTAGAATTTGAAGTTTTATAAATACATTTAACGGTACTCCTAATAAAGTTTATTGCGTGATTTATTAGTCTCTGTATTAGATATGCTACAACGTTTTCTTTATTGGGTACACTACTACTACAACAATGACAGGTCGACACGATTTCTTATAATTTGTAGGTTTCTTCAATCGAACTCTATTAATCTTGTAATAAGACTCTCTCAAATTTGTGCTCTAAACATACAAACGATTCAAGTTTTATAAATACTTGCAATTGAACTCCTAGTAAATTTTCTTGCATGATTTTTAATATAGGAGTTTAATCTGTTACAATTTCAAATTTACTTGGTATAATGCTAGTACACCTATGAGAGGTTCACCTCGATTTGTTATATCTCGTAGGACTCTTGAAAAAAACTCAGTTTGTCTTGTAATAAAACTGTGTTCAATTTCTGCACTAAATATACTAACGTTTGAAGTTTTATAAATACTTTTAATGACACTCTTAACAAACTTTCTTGCATGTTTATTAGTCTTTTTATTTAATCTATTACAACATATAGTTCATTTGGTATGATACTAGTACAACTATGCATGTTCACACGATTTGTTATATCACGTTAGTTTCTTCAATCGAACTTTGTTTATCTTGTAATAAAACTCTGCCAAATGTGAACACTAAATATACTAACGCTTGAAGTTTTATAAATGCTTTGCATTGTACTCCTTATAAAGTTTCTTTACATTAGATTCGGTATTTGATCTTTTACAACTTATAATTTATTTGTTATGATGCCAGTATACCTATGAGGAATTAAAACGATATTTTATCTCTCGTAAGTTTCTTTAATCCAAGTCCATTCAACTTGTAATAAAACTCTGTCCAATTTGTATTCTAAATGTACTAAAGTTTACAGTTTTATATTTACATTTAATGGCACTCCTAATAAACATTCTTGCATGATTTATTAATCCTTGTATTTGATATACTTCAACTTATAATTTAGTGGTTATGATGCTAATACAAAAATGGGAAGTTCATACGATTTGTTATATCTCGTAAATTTATTGAATCGAACTCTATTTATCTTGCAATAAAACTTAGTTAAATTAATGCTCTAAGTATACTAACGTTTGAAGTTTTATAAATAATTTTAATAGCACTCCTAATTAACTTTCTTGCATGATTTATTAGTCTCAGTATTTGAAATGTTACGACTTATAATTTATTTGATATGATGCGACTACACTTATGAGAGGTTAAAACAATTTCTTATAACTAGTAAGTTCCTTCAATTCTATTCCGTTTATGTTATAATAAAACTCTGTTAAATTTGTGCTCTAAATATACTAACGTTCGAAGTTTTATAAATACTTTTAATGACATTCCTAATTAACTTTCTTGCATGAATTTTTGTCTCGGTATTTGATCTATTAGAACTTAGAATTTATTAGGTAGGATACTACTCCGTCTATGAGAGGTTCACACAATGTTTTATACTTCATAAGTTTGTTCAATCAAACATTGTTTATATCGTAATAAAACCATGTTAAATTTGTATTCTAAATATACTAACGTTTGAAAATTTATAAATACTTTCAACGGTACTCCTCAGAAAATTCTTGCATGATTTTAATCTCGGTATTTGAGCTATTACAACTTATAATTTATTTCGTATGATGATGCTACCAAACCTTTGAGAGGTTCGTCACACGATTTCTTATATCTCGTAAGTTTTTTATTGAGCTCTGTTTATCTTGTTATAAATCTATATTAAATTTATGCTCTAATATACTAACGTTTGAAGTTTTATAAATACCTTAAATGGCAATCCTAATACACTTTCTTGCATGATTGTTAGTCTCGGTATTTAATATATTACAACTTATAATTTATTTTGTAAGACACTAGTACACCTATGAGAGGTTCACATGATTTATTATATCTCGTAAGATTCTTAAATCAAGCTTCGTTTATCTTGTTATAAATCTATGTTAAATTTGTACTCTAAATATACTAACGTTTGAAGTTTTATGAATACTTTTAACCTCCCTCCTAATAAAAGTATTTGCATGATTTTTAGTCTAGATATTTAATTTGTTACAACTTATAATTTATTTGGTATGATTGTACTACGCCTATAAGAGGATCACGCGATTTGTTATATCTCGTAAGTTTCTTCCATCGAATTCAGTTTATCCTGTATTAAATCTCTGTTAAATTTGAATACTAAATATACTAACGTTTCAAGTATTATAAATACATTTCGTTGTACTCCTTTTAAATTTTCTTGCATGATTTATTAGTCTTGGTATTTTATATGTTATAACTTGTAATCTATTTGGTATGATGTCGCTACACCTATGAGAGGTTAAAACGATTTCTTATATCCCGTTAGTTTCTTTAATCGAGCCCAGTTTAACTTGTAATCTAAATGTACTAGAATTTGAAGTTTTATAAATACATTTAACGGTACTCCTAATAAAGTTTATTGCGTGATTTATTAGTCTCTGTATTAGATATGCTACAACGTTTTCTTTATTGGGTACACTACTACTACAACAATGACAGGTCGACACGATTTCTTATAATTTGTAGGTTTCTTCAATCGAACTCTATTAATCTTGTAATAAGACTCTCTCAAATTTGTGCTCTAAACATACAAACGATTCAAGTTTTATAAATACTTGCAATTGAACTCCTAGTAAATTTTCTTGCATGATTTTTAATATAGGAGTTTAATCTGTTACAATTTCAAATTTACTTGGTATAATGCTAGTACACCTATGAGAGGTTCACCTCGATTTGTTATATCTCGTAGGACTCTTGAAAAAAACTCAGTTTGTCTTGTAATAAAACTGTGTTCAATTTCTGCACTAAATATACTAACGTTTGAAGTTTTATAAATACTTTTAATGACACTCTTAACAAACTTTCTTGCATGTTTATTAGTCTTTTTATTTAATCTATTACAACATATAGTTCATTTGGTATGATACTAGTACAACTATGCATGTTCACACGATTTGTTATATCACGTTAGTTTCTTCAATCGAACTTTGTTTATCTTGTAATAAAACTCTGCCAAATGTGAACACTAAATATACTAACGCTTGAAGTTTTATAAATGCTTTGCATTGTACTCCTTATAAAGTTTCTTTACATTAGATTCGGTATTTGATCTTTTACAACTTATAATTTATTTGTTATGATGCCAGTATACCTATGAGGAATTAAAACGATATTTTATCTCTCGTAAGTTTCTTTAATCCAAGTCCATTCAACTTGTAATAAAACTCTGTCCAATTTGTATTCTAAATGTACTAAAGTTTACAGTTTTATATTTACATTTAATGGCACTCCTAATAAACATTCTTGCATGATTTATTAATCCTTGTATTTGATATACTTCAACTTATAATTTAGTGGTTATGATGCTAATACAAAAATGGGAAGTTCATACGATTTGTTATATCTCGTAAATTTATTGAATCGAACTCTATTTATCTTGCAATAAAACTTAGTTAAATTAATGCTCTAAGTATACTAACGTTTGAAGTTTTATAAATAATTTTAATAGCACTCCTAATTAACTTTCTTGCATGATTTATTAGTCTCAGTATTTGAAATGTTACGACTTATAATTTATTTGATATGATGCGACTACACTTATGAGAGGTTAAAACAATTTCTTATAACTAGTAAGTTCCTTCAATTCTATTCCGTTTATGTTATAATAAAACTCTGTTAAATTTGTGCTCTAAATATACTAACGTTCGAAGTTTTATAAATACTTTTAATGACATTCCTAATTAACTTTCTTGCATGAATTTTTGTCTCGGTATTTGATCTATTAGAACTTAGAATTTATTAGGTAGGATACTACTCCGTCTATGAGAGGTTCACACAATGTTTTATACTTCATAAGTTTGTTCAATCAAACATTGTTTATATCGTAATAAAACCATGTTAAATTTGTATTCTAAATATACTAACGTTTGAAAATTTATAAATACTTTCAACGGTACTCCTCAGAAAATTCTTGCATGATTTTAATCTCGGTATTTGAGCTATTACAACTTATAATTTATTTCGTATGATGATGCTACCAAACCTTTGAGAGGTTCGTCACACGATTTCTTATATCTCGTAAGTTTTTTATTGAGCTCTGTTTATCTTGTTATAAATCTATATTAAATTTATGCTCTAATATACTAACGTTTGAAGTTTTATAAATACCTTAAATGGCAATCCTAATACACTTTCTTGCATGATTGTTAGTCTCGGTATTTAATATATTACAACTTATAATTTATTTTGTAAGACACTAGTACACCTATGAGAGGTTCACATGATTTATTATATCTCGTAAGATTCTTAAATCAAGCTTCGTTTATCTTGTTATAAATCTATGTTAAATTTGTACTCTAAATATACTAACGTTTGAAGTTTTATGAATACTTTTAACCTCCCTCCTAATAAAAGTATTTGCATGATTTTTAGTCTAGATATTTAATTTGTTACAACTTATAATTTATTTGGTATGATTGTACTACGCCTATAAGAGGATCACGCGATTTGTTATATCTCGTAAGTTTCTTCCATCGAATTCAGTTTATCCTGTATTAAATCTCTGTTAAATTTGAATACTAAATATACTAACGTTTCAAGTATTATAAATACATTTCGTTGTACTCCTTTTAAATTTTCTTGCATGATTTATTAGTCTTGGTATTTTATATGTTATAACTTGTAATCTATTTGGTATGATGTCGCTACACCTATGAGAGGTTAAAACGATTTCTTATATCCCGTTAGTTTCTTTAATCGAGCCCAGTTTAACTTGTAATCTAAATGTACTAGAATTTGAAGTTTTATAAATACATTTAACGGTACTCCTGATAAAGTTTATAGCGTGATTTATTAGTCTCTGTATTAGATATGCTACAACGTTTTCTTTATTGGGTACACTACTACTACAACAATGACAGGTCGACACGATTTCTTATAATTTGTAGGTTTCTTCAATCGAACTCTATTAATCTTGTAATAAGACTCTCTCAAATTTGTGCTCTAAACATACAAACGATTCAAGTTTTATAAATACTTGCAATTGAACTCCTAGTAAATTTTCTTGCATGATTTTTAATATAGGAGTTTAATCTGTTACAATTTCAAATTTACTTGGTATAATGCTAGTACACCTATGAGAGGTTCACCTCGATTTGTTATATCTCGTAGGACTCTTGAAAAAAACTCAGTTTGTCTTGTAATAAAACTGTGTTCAATTTCTGCACTAAATATACTAACGTTTGAAGTTTTATAAATACTTTTAATGACACTCTTAACAAACTTTCTTGCATGTTTATTAGTCTTTTTATTTAATCTATTACAACATATAGTTCATTTGGTATGATACTAGTACAACTATGCATGTTCACACGATTTGTTATATCACGTTAGTTTCTTCAATCGAACTTTGTTTATCTTGTAATAAAACTCTGCCAAATGTGAACACTAAATATACTAACGCTTGAAGTTTTATAAATGCTTTGCATTGTACTCCTTATAAAGTTTCTTTACATTAGATTCGGTATTTGATCTTTTACAACTTATAATTTATTTGTTATGATGCCAGTATACCTATGAGGAATTAAAACGATATTTTATCTCTCGTAAGTTTCTTTAATCCAAGTCCATTCAACTTGTAATAAAACTCTGTCCAATTTGTATTCTAAATGTACTAAAGTTTACAGTTTTATATTTACATTTAATGGCACTCCTAATAAACATTCTTGCATGATTTATTAATCCTTGTATTTGATATACTTCAACTTATAATTTAGTGGTTATGATGCTAATACAAAAATGGGAAGTTCATACGATTTGTTATATCTCGTAAATTTATTGAATCGAACTCTATTTATCTTGCAATAAAACTTAGTTAAATTAATGCTCTAAGTATACTAACGTTTGAAGTTTTATAAATAATTTTAATAGCACTCCTAATTAACTTTCTTGCATGATTTATTAGTCTCAGTATTTGAAATGTTACGACTTATAATTTATTTGATATGATGCGACTACACTTATGAGAGGTTAAAACAATTTCTTATAACTAGTAAGTTCCTTCAATTCTATTCCGTTTATGTTATAATAAAACTCTGTTAAATTTGTGCTCTAAATATACTAACGTTCGAAGTTTTATAAATACTTTTAATGACATTCCTAATTAACTTTCTTGCATGAATTTTTGTCTCGGTATTTGATCTATTAGAACTTAGAATTTATTAGGTAGGATACTACTCCGTCTATGAGAGGTTCACACAATGTTTTATACTTCATAAGTTTGTTCAATCAAACATTGTTTATATCGTAATAAAACCATGTTAAATTTGTATTCTAAATATACTAACGTTTGAAAATTTATAAATACTTTCAACGGTACTCCTCAGAAAATTCTTGCATGATTTTAATCTCGGTATTTGAGCTATTACAACTTATAATTTATTTCGTATGATGATGCTACCAAACCTTTGAGAGGTTCGTCACACGATTTCTTATATCTCGTAAGTTTTTTATTGAGCTCTGTTTATCTTGTTATAAATCTATATTAAATTTATGCTCTAATATACTAACGTTTGAAGTTTTATAAATACCTTAAATGGCAATCCTAATACACTTTCTTGCATGATTGTTAGTCTCGGTATTTAATATATTACAACTTATAATTTATTTTGTAAGACACTAGTACACCTATAAGTGGTTCACATGATTTATTATATCTCGTAAGATTCTTAAATCAAGCTTCGTTTATCTTGTTATAAATCTATGTTAAATTTGTACTCTAAATATACTAACGTTTGAAGTTTTATGAATACTTTTAACCTCCCTCCTAATAAAAGTATTTGCATGATTTTTAGTCTAGATATTTAATTTGTTACAACTTATAATTTATTTGGTATGATTGTACTACGCCTATAAGAGGATCACGCGATTTGTTATATCTCGTAAGTTTCTTCCATCGAATTCAGTTTATCCTGTATTAAATCTCTGTTAAATTTGAATACTAAATATACTAACGTTTCAAGTATTATAAATACATTTCGTTGTACTCCTTTTAAATTTTCTTGCATGATTTATTAGTCTTGGTATTTTATATGTTATAACTTGTAATCTATTTGGTATGATGTCGCTACACCTATGAGAGGTTAAAACGATTTCTTATATCCCGTTAGTTTCTTTAATCGAGCCCAGTTTAACTTGTAATCTAAATGTACTAGAATTTGAAGTTTTATAAATACATTTAACGGTACTCCTAATAAAGTTTATTGCGTGATTTATTAGTCTCTGTATTAGATATGCTACAACGTTTTCTTTATTGGGTACACTACTACTACAACAATGACAGGTCGACACGATTTCTTATAATTTGTAGGTTTCTTCAATCGAACTCTATTAATCTTGTAATAAGACTCTCTCAAATTTGTGCTCTAAACATACAAACGATTCAAGTTTTATAAATACTTGCAATTGAACTCCTAGTAAATTTTCTTGCATGATTTTTAATATAGGAGTTTAATCTGTTACAATTTCAAATTTACTTGGTATAATGCTAGTACACCTATGAGAGGTTCACCTCGATTTGTTATATCTCGTAGGACTCTTGAAAAAAACTCAGTTTGTCTTGTAATAAAACTGTGTTCAATTTCTGCACTAAATATACTAACGTTTGAAGTTTTATAAATACTTTTAATGACACTCTTAACAAACTTTCTTGCATGTTTATTAGTCTTTTTATTTAATCTATTACAACATATAGTTCATTTGGTATGATACTAGTACAACTATGCATGTTCACACGATTTGTTATATCACGTTAGTTTCTTCAATCGAACTTTGTTTATCTTGTAATAAAACTCTGCCAAATGTGAACACTAAATATACTAACGCTTGAAGTTTTATAAATGCTTTGCATTGTACTCCTTATAAAGTTTCTTTACATTAGATTCGGTATTTGATCTTTTACAACTTATAATTTATTTGTTATGATGCCAGTATACCTATGAGGAATTAAAACGATATTTTATCTCTCGTAAGTTTCTTTAATCCAAGTCCATTCAACTTGTAATAAAACTCTGTCCAATTTGTATTCTAAATGTACTAAAGTTTACAGTTTTATATTTACATTTAATGGCACTCCTAATAAACATTCTTGCATGATTTATTAATCCTTGTATTTGATATACTTCAACTTATAATTTAGTGGTTATGATGCTAATACAAAAATGGGAAGTTCATACGATTTGTTATATCTCGTAAATTTATTGAATCGAACTCTATTTATCTTGCAATAAAACTTAGTTAAATTAATGCTCTAAGTATACTAACGTTTGAAGTTTTATAAATAATTTTAATAGCACTCCTAATTAACTTTCTTGCATGATTTATTAGTCTCAGTATTTGAAATGTTACGACTTATAATTTATTTGATATGATGCGACTACACTTATGAGAGGTTAAAACAATTTCTTATAACTAGTAAGTTCCTTCAATTCTATTCCGTTTATGTTATAATAAAACTCTGTTAAATTTGTGCTCTAAATATACTAACGTTCGAAGTTTTATAAATACTTTTAATGACATTCCTAATTAACTTTCTTGCATGAATTTTTGTCTCGGTATTTGATCTATTAGAACTTAGAATTTATTAGGTAGGATACTACTCCGTCTATGAGAGGTTCACACAATGTTTTATACTTCATAAGTTTGTTCAATCAAACATTGTTTATATCGTAATAAAACCATGTTAAATTTGTATTCTAAATATACTAACGTTTGAAAATTTATAAATACTTTCAACGGTACTCCTCAGAAAATTCTTGCATGATTTTAATCTCGGTATTTGAGCTATTACAACTTATAATTTATTTCGTATGATGATGCTACCAAACCTTTGAGAGGTTCGTCACACGATTTCTTATATCTCGTAAGTTTTTTATTGAGCTCTGTTTATCTTGTTATAAATCTATATTAAATTTATGCTCTAATATACTAACGTTTGAAGTTTTATAAATACCTTAAATGGCAATCCTAATACACTTTCTTGCATGATTGTTAGTCTCGGTATTTAATATATTACAACTTATAATTTATTTTGTAAGACACTAGTACACCTATGAGAGGTTCACATGATTTATTATATCTCGTAAGATTCTTAAATCAAGCTTCGTTTATCTTGTTATAAATCTATGTTAAATTTGTACTCTAAATATACTAACGTTTGAAGTTTTATGAATACTTTTAACCTCCCTCCTAATAAAAGTATTTGCATGATTTTTAGTCTAGATATTTAATTTGTTACAACTTATAATTTATTTGGTATGATTGTACTACGCCTATAAGAGGATCACGCGATTTGTTATATCTCGTAAGTTTCTTCCATCGAATTCAGTTTATCCTGTATTAAATCTCTGTTAAATTTGAATACTAAATATACTAACGTTTCAAGTATTATAAATACATTTCGTTGTACTCCTTTTAAATTTTCTTGCATGATTTATTAGTCTTGGTATTTTATATGTTATAACTTGTAATCTATTTGGTATGATGTCGCTACACCTATGAGAGGTTAAAACGATTTCTTATATCCCGTTAGTTTCTTTAATCGAGCCCAGTTTAACTTGTAATCTAAATGTACTAGAATTTGAAGTTTTATAAATACATTTAACGGTACTCCTAATAAAGTTTATTGCGTGATTTATTAGTCTCTGTATTAGATATGCTACAACGTTTTCTTTATTGGGTACACTACTACTACAACAATGACAGGTCGACACGATTTCTTATAATTTGTAGGTTTCTTCAATCGAACTCTATTAATCTTGTAATAAGACTCTCTCAAATTTGTGCTCTAAACATACAAACGATTCAAGTTTTATAAATACTTGCAATTGAACTCCTAGTAAATTTTCTTGCATGATTTTTAATATAGGAGTTTAATCTGTTACAATTTCAAATTTACTTGGTATAATGCTAGTACACCTATGAGAGGTTCACCTCGATTTGTTATATCTCGTAGGACTCTTGAAAAAAACTCAGTTTGTCTTGTAATAAAACTGTGTTCAATTTCTGCACTAAATATACTAACGTTTGAAGTTTTATAAATACTTTTAATGACACTCTTAACAAACTTTCTTGCATGTTTATTAGTCTTTTTATTTAATCTATTACAACATATAGTTCATTTGGTATGATACTAGTACAACTATGCATGTTCACACGATTTGTTATATCACGTTAGTTTCTTCAATCGAACTTTGTTTATCTTGTAATAAAACTCTGCCAAATGTGAACACTAAATATACTAACGCTTGAAGTTTTATAAATGCTTTGCATTGTACTCCTTATAAAGTTTCTTTACATTAGATTCGGTATTTGATCTTTTACAACTTATAATTTATTTGTTATGATGCCAGTATACCTATGAGGAATTAAAACGATATTTTATCTCTCGTAAGTTTCTTTAATCCAAGTCCATTCAACTTGTAATAAAACTCTGTCCAATTTGTATTCTAAATGTACTAAAGTTTACAGTTTTATATTTACATTTAATGGCACTCCTAATAAACATTCTTGCATGATTTATTAATCCTTGTATTTGATATACTTCAACTTATAATTTAGTGGTTATGATGCTAATACAAAAATGGGAAGTTCATACGATTTGTTATATCTCGTAAATTTATTGAATCGAACTCTATTTATCTTGCAATAAAACTTAGTTAAATTAATGCTCTAAGTATACTAACGTTTGAAGTTTTATAAATAATTTTAATAGCACTCCTAATTAACTTTCTTGCATGATTTATTAGTCTCAGTATTTGAAATGTTACGACTTATAATTTATTTGATATGATGCGACTACACTTATGAGAGGTTAAAACAATTTCTTATAACTAGTAAGTTCCTTCAATTCTATTCCGTTTATGTTATAATAAAACTCTGTTAAATTTGTGCTCTAAATATACTAACGTTCGAAGTTTTATAAATACTTTTAATGACATTCCTAATTAACTTTCTTGCATGAATTTTTGTCTCGGTATTTGATCTATTAGAACTTAGAATTTATTAGGTAGGATACTACTCCGTCTATGAGAGGTTCACACAATGTTTTATACTTCATAAGTTTGTTCAATCAAACATTGTTTATATCGTAATAAAACCATGTTAAATTTGTATTCTAAATATACTAACGTTTGAAAATTTATAAATACTTTCAACGGTACTCCTCAGAAAATTCTTGCATGATTTTAATCTCGGTATTTGAGCTATTACAACTTATAATTTATTTCGTATGATGATGCTACCAAACCTTTGAGAGGTTCGTCACACGATTTCTTATATCTCGTAAGTTTTTTATTGAGCTCTGTTTATCTTGTTATAAATCTATATTAAATTTATGCTCTAATATACTAACGTTTGAAGTTTTATAAATACCTTAAATGGCAATCCTAATACACTTTCTTGCATGATTGTTAGTCTCGGTATTTAATATATTACAACTTATAATTTATTTTGTAAGACACTAGTACACCTATGAGAGGTTCACATGATTTATTATATCTCGTAAGATTCTTAAATCAAGCTTCGTTTATCTTGTTATAAATCTATGTTAAATTTGTACTCTAAATATACTAACGTTTGAAGTTTTATGAATACTTTTAACCTCCCTCCTAATAAAAGTATTTGCATGATTTTTAGTCTAGATATTTAATTTGTTACAACTTATAATTTATTTGGTATGATTGTACTACGCCTATAAGAGGATCACGCGATTTGTTATATCTCGTAAGTTTCTTCCATCGAATTCAGTTTATCCTGTATTAAATCTCTGTTAAATTTGAATACTAAATATACTAACGTTTCAAGTATTATAAATACATTTCGTTGTACTCCTTTTAAATTTTCTTGCATGATTTATTAGTCTTGGTATTTTATATGTTATAACTTGTAATCTATTTGGTATGATGTCGCTACACCTATGAGAGGTTAAAACGATTTCTTATATCCCGTTAGTTTCTTTAATCGAGCCCAGTTTAACTTGTAATCTAAATGTACTAGAATTTGAAGTTTTATAAATACATTTAACGGTACTCCTAATAAAGTTTATTGCGTGATTTATTAGTCTCTGTATTAGATATGCTACAACGTTTTCTTTATTGGGTACACTACTACTACAACAATGACAGGTCGACACGATTTCTTATAATTTGTAGGTTTCTTCAATCGAACTCTATTAATCTTGTAATAAGACTCTCTCAAATTTGTGCTCTAAACATACAAACGATTCAAGTTTTATAAATACTTGCAATTGAACTCCTAGTAAATTTTCTTGCATGATTTTTAATATAGGAGTTTAATCTGTTACAATTTCAAATTTACTTGGTATAATGCTAGTACACCTATGAGAGGTTCACCTCGATTTGTTATATCTCGTAGGACTCTTGAAAAAAACTCAATTTGTCTTGTAATAAAACTGTGTTCAATTTCTGCACTAAATATACTAACGTTTGAAGTTTTATAAATACTTTTAATGACACTCTTAACAAACTTTCTTGCATGTTTATTAGTCTTTTTATTTAATCTATTACAACATATAGTTCATTTGGTATGATACTAGTACAACTATGCATGTTCACACGATTTGTTATATCACGTTAGTTTCTTCAATCGAACTTTGTTTATCTTGTAATAAAACTCTGCCAAATGTGAACACTAAATATACTAACGCTTGAAGTTTTATAAATGCTTTGCATTGTACTCCTTATAAAGTTTCTTTACATTAGATTCGGTATTTGATCTTTTACAACTTATAATTTATTTGTTATGATGCCAGTATACCTATGAGGAATTAAAACGATATTTTATCTCTCGTAAGTTTCTTTAATCCAAGTCCATTCAACTTGTAATAAAACTCTGTCCAATTTGTATTCTAAATGTACTAAAGTTTACAGTTTTATATTTACATTTAATGGCACTCCTAATAAACATTCTTGCATGATTTATTAATCCTTGTATTTGATATACTTCAACTTATAATTTAGTGGTTATGATGCTAATACAAAAATGGGAAGTTCATACGATTTGTTATATCTCGTAAATTTATTGAATCGAACTCTATTTATCTTGCAATAAAACTTAGTTAAATTAATGCTCTAAGTATACTAACGTTTGAAGTTTTATAAATAATTTTAATAGCACTCCTAATTAACTTTCTTGCATGATTTATTAGTCTCAGTATTTGAAATGTTACGACTTATAATTTATTTGATATGATGCGACTACACTTATGAGAGGTTAAAACAATTTCTTATAACTAGTAAGTTCCTTCAATTCTATTCCGTTTATGTTATAATAAAACTCTGTTAAATTTGTGCTCTAAATATACTAACGTTCGAAGTTTTATAAATACTTTTAATGACATTCCTAATTAACTTTCTTGCATGAATTTTTGTCTCGGTATTTGATCTATTAGAACTTAGAATTTATTAGGTAGGATACTACTCCGTCTATGAGAGGTTCACACAATGTTTTATACTTCATAAGTTTGTTCAATCAAACATTGTTTATATCGTAATAAAACCATGTTAAATTTGTATTCTAAATATACTAACGTTTGAAAATTTATAAATACTTTCAACGGTACTCCTCAGAAAATTCTTGCATGATTTTAATCTCGGTATTTGAGCTATTACAACTTATAATTTATTTCGTATGATGATGCTACCAAACCTTTGAGAGGTTCGTCACACGATTTCTTATATCTCGTAAGTTTTTTATTGAGCTCTGTTTATCTTGTTATAAATCTATATTAAATTTATGCTCTAATATACTAACGTTTGAAGTTTTATAAATACCTTAAATGGCAATCCTAATACACTTTCTTGCATGATTGTTAGTCTCGGTATTTAATATATTACAACTTATAATTTATTTTGTAAGACACTAGTACACCTATAAGTGGTTCACATGATTTATTATATCTCGTAAGATTCTTAAATCAAGCTTCGTTTATCTTGTTATAAATCTATGTTAAATTTGTACTCTAAATATACTAACGTTTGAAGTTTTATGAATACTTTTAACCTCCCTCCTAATAAAAGTATTTGCATGATTTTTAGTCTAGATATTTAATTTGTTACAACTTATAATTTATTTGGTATGATTGTACTACGCCTATAAGAGGATCACGCGATTTGTTATATCTCGTAAGTTTCTTCCATCGAATTCAGTTTATCCTGTATTAAATCTCTGTTAAATTTGAATACTAAATATACTAACGTTTCAAGTATTATAAATACATTTCGTTGTACTCCTTTTAAATTTTCTTGCATGATTTATTAGTCTTGGTATTTTATATGTTATAACTTGTAATCTATTTGGTATGATGTCGCTACACCTATGAGAGGTTAAAACGATTTCTTATATCCCGTTAGTTTCTTTAATCGAGCCCAGTTTAACTTGTAATCTAAATGTACTAGAATTTGAAGTTTTATAAATACATTTAACGGTACTCCTAATAAAGTTTATTGCGTGATTTATTAGTCTCTGTATTAGATATGCTACAACGTTTTCTTTATTGGGTACACTACTACTACAACAATGACAGGTCGACACGATTTCTTATAATTTGTAGGTTTCTTCAATCGAACTCTATTAATCTTGTAATAAGACTCTCTCAAATTTGTGCTCTAAACATACAAACGATTCAAGTTTTATAAATACTTGCAATTGAACTCCTAGTAAATTTTCTTGCATGATTTTTAATATAGGAGTTTAATCTGTTACAATTTCAAATTTACTTGGTATAATGCTAGTACACCTATGAGAGGTTCACCTCGATTTGTTATATCTCGTAGGACTCTTGAAAAAAACTCAGTTTGTCTTGTAATAAAACTGTGTTCAATTTCTGCACTAAATATACTAACGTTTGAAGTTTTATAAATACTTTTAATGACACTCTTAACAAACTTTCTTGCATGTTTATTAGTCTTTTTATTTAATCTATTACAACATATAGTTCATTTGGTATGATACTAGTACAACTATGCATGTTCACACGATTTGTTATATCACGTTAGTTTCTTCAATCGAACTTTGTTTATCTTGTAATAAAACTCTGCCAAATGTGAACACTAAATATACTAACGCTTGAAGTTTTATAAATGCTTTGCATTGTACTCCTTATAAAGTTTCTTTACATTAGATTCGGTATTTGATCTTTTACAACTTATAATTTATTTGTTATGATGCCAGTATACCTATGAGGAATTAAAACGATATTTTATCTCTCGTAAGTTTCTTTAATCCAAGTCCATTCAACTTGTAATAAAACTCTGTCCAATTTGTATTCTAAATGTACTAAAGTTTACAGTTTTATATTTACATTTAATGGCACTCCTAATAAACATTCTTGCATGATTTATTAATCCTTGTATTTGATATACTTCAACTTATAATTTAGTGGTTATGATGCTAATACAAAAATGGGAAGTTCATACGATTTGTTATATCTCGTAAATTTATTGAATCGAACTCTATTTATCTTGCAATAAAACTTAGTTAAATTAATGCTCTAAGTATACTAACGTTTGAAGTTTTATAAATAATTTTAATAGCACTCCTAATTAACTTTCTTGCATGATTTATTAGTCTCAGTATTTGAAATGTTACGACTTATAATTTATTTGATATGATGCGACTACACTTATGAGAGGTTAAAACAATTTCTTATAACTAGTAAGTTCCTTCAATTCTATTCCGTTTATGTTATAATAAAACTCTGTTAAATTTGTGCTCTAAATATACTAACGTTCGAAGTTTTATAAATACTTTTAATGACATTCCTAATTAACTTTCTTGCATGAATTTTTGTCTCGGTATTTGATCTATTAGAACTTAGAATTTATTAGGTAGGATACTACTCCGTCTATGAGAGGTTCACACAATGTTTTATACTTCATAAGTTTGTTCAATCAAACATTGTTTATATCGTAATAAAACCATGTTAAATTTGTATTCTAAATATACTAACGTTTGAAAATTTATAAATACTTTCAACGGTACTCCTCAGAAAATTCTTGCATGATTTTAATCTCGGTATTTGAGCTATTACAACTTATAATTTATTTCGTATGATGATGCTACCAAACCTTTGAGAGGTTCGTCACACGATTTCTTATATCTCGTAAGTTTTTTATTGAGCTCTGTTTATCTTGTTATAAATCTATATTAAATTTATGCTCTAATATACTAACGTTTGAAGTTTTATAAATACCTTAAATGGCAATCCTAATACACTTTCTTGCATGATTGTTAGTCTCGGTATTTAATATATTACAACTTATAATTTATTTTGTAAGACACTAGTACACCTATAAGTGGTTCACATGATTTATTATATCTCGTAAGATTCTTAAATCAAGCTTCGTTTATCTTGTTATAAATCTATGTTAAATTTGTACTCTAAATATACTAACGTTTGAAGTTTTATGAATACTTTTAACCTCCCTCCTAATAAAAGTATTTGCATGATTTTTAGTCTAGATATTTAATTTGTTACAACTTATAATTTATTTGGTATGATTGTACTACGCCTATAAGAGGATCACGCGATTTGTTATATCTCGTAAGTTTCTTCCATCGAATTCAGTTTATCCTGTATTAAATCTCTGTTAAATTTGAATACTAAATATACTAACGTTTCAAGTATTATAAATACATTTCGTTGTACTCCTTTTAAATTTTCTTGCATGATTTATTAGTCTTGGTATTTTATATGTTATAACTTGTAATCTATTTGGTATGATGTCGCTACACCTATGAGAGGTTAAAACGATTTCTTATATCCCGTTAGTTTCTTTAATCGAGCCCAGTTTAACTTGTAATCTAAATGTACTAGAATTTGAAGTTTTATAAATACATTTAACGGTACTCCTAATAAAGTTTATTGCGTGATTTATTAGTCTCTGTATTAGATATGCTACAACGTTTTCTTTATTGGGTACACTACTACTACAACAATGACAGGTCGACACGATTTCTTATAATTTGTAGGTTTCTTCAATCGAACTCTATTAATCTTGTAATAAGACTCTCTCAAATTTGTGCTCTAAACATACAAACGATTCAAGTTTTATAAATACTTGCAATTGAACTCCTAGTAAATTTTCTTGCATGATTTTTAATATAGGAGTTTAATCTGTTACAATTTCAAATTTACTTGGTATAATGCTAGTACACCTATGAGAGGTTCACCTCGATTTGTTATATCTCGTAGGACTCTTGAAAAAAACTCAGTTTGTCTTGTAATAAAACTGTGTTCAATTTCTGCACTAAATATACTAACGTTTGAAGTTTTATAAATACTTTTAATGACACTCTTAACAAACTTTCTTGCATGTTTATTAGTCTTTTTATTTAATCTATTACAACATATAGTTCATTTGGTATGATACTAGTACAACTATGCATGTTCACACGATTTGTTATATCACGTTAGTTTCTTCAATCGAACTTTGTTTATCTTGTAATAAAACTCTGCCAAATGTGAACACTAAATATACTAACGCTTGAAGTTTTATAAATGCTTTGCATTGTACTCCTTATAAAGTTTCTTTACATTAGATTCGGTATTTGATCTTTTACAACTTATAATTTATTTGTTATGATGCCAGTATACCTATGAGGAATTAAAACGATATTTTATCTCTCGTAAGTTTCTTTAATCCAAGTCCATTCAACTTGTAATAAAACTCTGTCCAATTTGTATTCTAAATGTACTAAAGTTTACAGTTTTATATTTACATTTAATGGCACTCCTAATAAACATTCTTGCATGATTTATTAATCCTTGTATTTGATATACTTCAACTTATAATTTAGTGGTTATGATGCTAATACAAAAATGGGAAGTTCATACGATTTGTTATATCTCGTAAATTTATTGAATCGAACTCTATTTATCTTGCAATAAAACTTAGTTAAATTAATGCTCTAAGTATACTAACGTTTGAAGTTTTATAAATAATTTTAATAGCACTCCTAATTAACTTTCTTGCATGATTTATTAGTCTCAGTATTTGAAATGTTACGACTTATAATTTATTTGATATGATGCGACTACACTTATGAGAGGTTAAAACAATTTCTTATAACTAGTAAGTTCCTTCAATTCTATTCCGTTTATGTTATAATAAAACTCTGTTAAATTTGTGCTCTAAATATACTAACGTTCGAAGTTTTATAAATACTTTTAATGACATTCCTAATTAACTTTCTTGCATGAATTTTTGTCTCGGTATTTGATCTATTAGAACTTAGAATTTATTAGGTAGGATACTACTCCGTCTATGAGCGGTTCACACAATGTTTTATACTTCATAAGTTTGTTCAATCAAACATTGTTTATATCGTAATAAAACCATGTTAAATTTGTATTCTAAATATACTAACGTTTGAAAATTTATAAATACTTTCAACGGTACTCCTCAGAAAATTCTTGCATGATTTTAATCTCGGTATTTGAGCTATTACAACTTATAATTTATTTCGTATGATGATGCTACCAAACCTTTGAGAGGTTCGTCACACGATTTCTTATATCTCGTAAGTTTTTTATTGAGCTCTGTTTATCTTGTTATAAATCTATATTAAATTTATGCTCTAATATACTAACGTTTGAAGTTTTATAAATACCTTAAATGGCAATCCTAATACACTTTCTTGCATGATTGTTAGTCTCGGTATTTAATATATTACAACTTATAATTTATTTTGTAAGACACTAGTACACCTATAAGTGGTTCACATGATTTATTATATCTCGTAAGATTCTTAAATCAAGCTTCGTTTATCTTGTTATAAATCTATGTTAAATTTGTACTCTAAATATACTAACGTTTGAAGTTTTATGAATACTTTTAACCTCCCTCCTAATAAAAGTATTTGCATGATTTTTAGTCTAGATATTTAATTTGTTACAACTTATAATTTATTTGGTATGATTGTACTACGCCTATAAGAGGATCACGCGATTTGTTATATCTCGTAAGTTTCTTCCATCGAATTCAGTTTATCCTGTATTAAATCTCTGTTAAATTTGAATACTAAATATACTAACGTTTCAAGTATTATAAATACATTTCGTTGTACTCCTTTTAAATTTTCTTGCATGATTTATTAGTCTTGGTATTTTATATGTTATAACTTGTAATCTATTTGGTATGATGTCGCTACACCTATGAGAGGTTAAAACGATTTCTTATATCCCGTTAGTTTCTTTAATCGAGCCCAGTTTAACTTGTAATCTAAATGTACTAGAATTTGAAGTTTTATAAATACATTTAACGGTACTCCTAATAAAGTTTATTGCGTGATTTATTAGTCTCTGTATTAGATATGCTACAACGTTTTCTTTATTGGGTACACTACTACTACAACAATGACAGGTCGACACGATTTCTTATAATTTGTAGGTTTCTTCAATCGAACTCTATTAATCTTGTAATAAGACTCTCTCAAATTTGTGCTCTAAACATACAAACGATTCAAGTTTTATAAATACTTGCAATTGAACTCCTAGTAAATTTTCTTGCATGATTTTTAATATAGGAGTTTAATCTGTTACAATTTCAAATTTACTTGGTATAATGCTAGTACACCTATGAGAGGTTCACCTCGATTTGTTATATCTCGTAGGACTCTTGAAAAAAACTCAGTTTGTCTTGTAATAAAACTGTGTTCAATTTCTGCACTAAATATACTAACGTTTGAAGTTTTATAAATACTTTTAATGACACTCTTAACAAACTTTCTTGCATGTTTATTAGTCTTTTTATTTAATCTATTACAACATATAGTTCATTTGGTATGATACTAGTACAACTATGCATGTTCACACGATTTGTTATATCACGTTAGTTTCTTCAATCGAACTTTGTTTATCTTGTAATAAAACTCTGCCAAATGTGAACACTAAATATACTAACGCTTGAAGTTTTATAAATGCTTTGCATTGTACTCCTTATAAAGTTTCTTTACATTAGATTCGGTATTTGATCTTTTACAACTTATAATTTATTTGTTATGATGCCAGTATACCTATGAGGAATTAAAACGATATTTTATCTCTCGTAAGTTTCTTTAATCCAAGTCCATTCAACTTGTAATAAAACTCTGTCCAATTTGTATTCTAAATGTACTAAAGTTTACAGTTTTATATTTACATTTAATGGCACTCCTAATAAACATTCTTGCATGATTTATTAATCCTTGTATTTGATATACTTCAACTTATAATTTAGTGGTTATGATGCTAATACAAAAATGGGAAGTTCATACGATTTGTTATATCTCGTAAATTTATTGAATCGAACTCTATTTATCTTGCAATAAAACTTAGTTAAATTAATGCTCTAAGTATACTAACGTTTGAAGTTTTATAAATAATTTTAATAGCACTCCTAATTAACTTTCTTGCATGATTTATTAGTCTCAGTATTTGAAATGTTACGACTTATAATTTATTTGATATGATGCGACTACACTTATGAGAGGTTAAAACAATTTCTTATAACTAGTAAGTTCCTTCAATTCTATTCCGTTTATGTTATAATAAAACTCTGTTAAATTTGTGCTCTAAATATACTAACGTTCGAAGTTTTATAAATACTTTTAATGACATTCCTAATTAACTTTCTTGCATGAATTTTTGTCTCGGTATTTGATCTATTAGAACTTAGAATTTATTAGGTAGGATACTACTCCGTCTATGAGAGGTTCACACAATGTTTTATACTTCATAAGTTTGTTCAATCAAACATTGTTTATATCGTAATAAAACCATGTTAAATTTGTATTCTAAATATACTAACGTTTGAAAATTTATAAATACTTTCAACGGTACTCCTCAGAAAATTCTTGCATGATTTTAATCTCGGTATTTGAGCTATTACAACTTATAATTTATTTCGTATGATGATGCTACCAAACCTTTGAGAGGTTCGTCACACGATTTCTTATATCTCGTAAGTTTTTTATTGAGCTCTGTTTATCTTGTTATAAATCTATATTAAATTTATGCTCTAATATACTAACGTTTGAAGTTTTATAAATACCTTAAATGGCAATCCTAATACACTTTCTTGCATGATTGTTAGTCTCGGTATTTAATATATTACAACTTATAATTTATTTTGTAAGACACTAGTACACCTATGAGAGGTTCACATGATTTATTATATCTCGTAAGATTCTTAAATCAAGCTTCGTTTATCTTGTTATAAATCTATGTTAAATTTGTACTCTAAATATACTAACGTTTGAAGTTTTATGAATACTTTTAACCTCCCTCCTAATAAAAGTATTTGCATGATTTTTAGTCTCGATATTTAATTTGTTACAACTTATAATTTATTTGGTATGATTGTACTACGCCTATAAGAGGATCACGCGATTTGTTATATCTCGTAAGTTTCTTCCATCGAATTCAGTTTATCTTGTATTAAATCTCTGTTAAATTTGAACACTAAATATACTAACGTTTCAAGTATTATAAATACTTTTCGTTGTACTCCTTTTAAATTTTCTTGCATGATTTATTAGTCTTGGTATTTTATATGTTATAACTTGTAATCTATTTGGTATGTTGTCGCTACACCTATGAGAGGTTAAAACGATTTCTTATATCCCGTTAGTTTCTTTAATCGAGCTCAGTTTAACTTGTAATCTAAATATACTAGCATTTGAAGTTTTATAAATACATTTAACGGTACTCCTAATAAAGTTTATTGCGTGATTTATTAGTCTCTGTATTAGATATGCTACAACTTTTTCTTTATTGGGTACACTACTACTACTACAATGACAGGTCGACACGATTTCTTATAATTTGTAGGTTTCTTCAATCGAACTCTATTAATCTTGTAATAAGACTCTCTCAAATTTGTGCTCTAAACATACTAACGATTCAAGTTTTATAAATACTTGCAATTGAACTCCTATTAAATTTTCTTGCATGATTTTTAATATAGGAGTTTAATCTGTTACAATTTCAAATTTACTTTGTATAATGCTAGTACACCTATGAGAGGTTCACCTCGATTTGTTATATCTCGTAGGACTCTTGAAAAATACTCAGTTTGTCTTGTAATAAAACTGTGTTCAATTTCTGCACTAAATATACTAACGTTTGAAGTTTTATAAATACTTTTAATGACACTCTTAACAAACTTTCTTGCATGTTTATTAGTCTTTTTATTTAATCTATTACAACATATAGTTCATTTGGTATGACACTAGTACAACTATGCATGTTCACACGTTTTGTTATATCACGTTAGTTTCTTCAATCGAACTTTGTTTATCTTGTAATAAAACTCTGCCAAATGTGAACACTAATTATACTAACGTTTGAAGTTTTATAAATTCTTTGCATTGTACTCCTTATAAACTTTCTTTACATTAGATTCGGTATCTGATCTTTTACAACTTATAATTTATTTGTTATGATGACAGTATACCTATGAGGAATTAAAACGATATTTTATCTCTCGTAAGTTTCTTTAATCCAAGTCCATTCAACTTGTAATAAAACTCTGTCCAATTTGTATTCTAAACGTACTAAAGTTTACAGTTGTATAATTACATTTAATGGCACTCCTAATAAACATTCTTGCATGATTTATTAATCCTTGTATTTGATATACTTCAACTTATAATTTAGTGGTTATGATGCTAATACAAAAATGGGATGTTCATACGATTTGTTATATCTCGTAAATTTATTGAATCGAACTCTATTTATCTTGCATTAAAACTTAGTTAAATTAATGCTCTAAATATACTAACGTTTGAAGTTTTATAAATAATTTTAATGGCACTCCTAATTAACTTTCTTGCATGATTTATTAGTCTCAGTATTTGATATGTTACGACTTATAATTTATTTGATATGATGCGACTATACTTATGAGAGGTTAAAACAATTTATTATAACTCGTAAGTTCCTTCAATTCTATTCCGTTTATGTTATAATAAAACTCTGTTAAATTTGTGCTCTAAATATACTAACGTTCGAAGTTTTATAAATACTTTTAATGACATTCCTAATTTACTTTCTTGCATGAATTTTTGTCTCGGTATTTGATCTATTAGAACTTAGAATTTATTAGGTAGGATACTACTCCATCTATGAGCGGTTCACACAATGTTTTATACTTCATAAGTTTGTTCAATCAAACATTGTTTATCTCTTAATAAAACCATGTTAAATTTGTATTCTAAATATACTAACGTTTGAAAATTTATAAATACTTTCAACGGTACTCCTCAGAAAATTCTTGCATGATTTTAATCTCGGTATTTGAGCTATTACAACTTATAATTTATTTCGTATGATGATGCTACCAAACCTTTGAGAGGTTCGTCACACGATTTCTTATATCTCGTAAGTTTTTTATTGAGCTCTGTTTATCTTGTTATAAATCTATATTAAATTTATGCTCTAATATACTAACGTTTGAAGTTTTATAAATACCTTAAATGGCAATCCTAATACACTTTCTTGCATGATTGTTAGTCTCGGTATTTAATATATTACAACTTATAATTTATTTTGTAAGACACTAGTACACCTATGAGAGGTTCACATGATTTATTATATCTCGTAAGATTCTTAAATCAAGCTTCGTTTATCTTGTTATAAATCTATGTTAAATTTGTACTCTAAATATACTAACGTTTGAAGTTTTATGAATACTTTTAACCTCCCTCCTAATAAAAGTATTTGCATGATTTTTAGTCTCGATATTTAATTTGTTACAACTTATAATTTATTTGGTATGATTGTACTACGCCTATAAGAGGATCACGCGATTTGTTATATCTCGTAAGTTTCTTCCATCGAATTCAGTTTATCTTGTATTAAATCTCTGTTAAATTTGAACACTAAATATACTAACGTTTCAAGTATTATAAATACTTTTCGTTGTACTCCTTTTAAATTTTCTTGCATGATTTATTAGTCTTGGTATTTTATATGTTATAACTTGTAATCTATTTGGTATGTTGTCGCTACACCTATGAGAGGTTAAAACGATTTCTTATATCCCGTTAGTTTCTTTAATCGAGCTCAGTTTAACTTGTAATCTAAATATACTAGCATTTGAAGTTTTATAAATACATTTAACGGTACTCCTAATAAAGTTTATTGCGTGATTTATTAGTCTCTGTATTAGATATGCTACAACTTTTTCTTTATTGGGTACACTACTACTACAACAATGACAGGTCGACACGATTTCTTATAATTTGTAGGTTTCTTCAATCGAACCCTATTAATCTTGTAATAAGACTCTCTCAAATTTGTTCTATAAACATACTAACGATTCAAGTTTTATAAATACTTGCAATTGAACTCCTATTAAATTTTCTTGCATGATTTTTAATATAGGAGTTTAATCTGTTACAATTTCAAATTTACTTGGTATAATGCTATTACACCTATGAGAGGTTCACCTCGATTTGTTATATCTCGTAGGACTCTTGAAAAAAACTCAGTTTGTCTTGTAATAAAACTGTGTTCAATTTCTGCACTAAATATACTAACGTTTGAAGTTTTATAAATACTTTTAACGACACTCTTAACAAACTTTCTTGCATGTTTATTAGTCTTTTTATTTAATCTATTACAACATATAGTTCATTTGGTATGATACTAGTACAACTATGCATGTTCACACGATTTGTTATATCACGTTAGTTTCTTCAATCGAACTTTGTTTATCTTGTAATAAAACTCTGCCAAATGTGAACACTAAATATACTAACGTTTGAAGATTTATAAATGCTTTGCATTGTACTCCTTATAAAGTTTCTTTACATTAGATTCGGTATTTGATCTTTTACAACTTATAATTTATTTGTTATGATGCCAGTATACCTATGAGGAATTAAAACGATATTTTATCTCTCGTAAGTTTCTTTAATCCAAGTCCATTCAACTTGTAATAAAACTCTGTCCAATTTGTATTCTAAATGTACTAAAGTTTACAGTTTTATAATTACATTTAATGGCACTCCTAATAAACATTCTTGCTTGATTTATTAATCCTTGTATTTGATATACTTCAACTTATAATTTAGTGGGTATGATGCTAATACAAAAATGGGAAGTTCATACGGTTTGTTATATCTCGTAAATTTATCGAATCGAACTCTATTTATATTGCAATAAAACTTAGTTAACTTAGTGCTCTAAATATACTAACGTTTGAAGTTTTATTAATAATTTTAATGGCACTCGTAATTAACTTTCTTGCATGATTTATTAGTCTCAGTATTTGATATGTTACAACCTATAATTTATTGGATATGATGCCACTATACCTATGAGAGGTTAAACTGATTTCTTATATCTCGTAACTTCCTTCAATTATATTCCGTTTAAGTTATAATAAAACTCTGTTCAATTTGTGCTCTAAATATACTAACGTTTGAAGTTTTATAAATACTTTTAATGACATTCCTAATTAACTTTCTTGCATGAATTTTTGTCTCGGTATTTGATCTATTAGAACTTAGAATTTATTTGGTAGGATACTACTCCAGGTATTAGACTTCACACGATTTTTTATATTTCGTAAGTTTTGTTCAATCAAACATTGTTTGTCTAGTAATAAAACCCTTGAGAGGTTGGCACGATTTGTTATATCTCGTAAATTTTTAATCGAGCTCCGTTTATCTTGTTTTAAATCCATGTTAAATTTGTTCTCCAATATACTAAGGTTTGAAGTTTTATAAATACTTTAAATGGAAATCATAGTACACTTTCTTGCATGATGGTTAGTCTCGGTATTTAATATATTACAACTTATAATTTATTTGGTATGATTCTAGTACACCTATAAGAGGATCACATAATTTGTTATATCTCGTAAGTTTCTTCCATCGAACTTCGTTTATCTTGTTATAAATCTCTTTTAAATTTGTACTCTAAATATACTACCATTTGAAGTTTTATGAATACTTTTAACCGCACTCCTTATAAACTTTCTTGCATGATTTTTATTGTAGATATTTAATTTGTTACAACTTATATTTTATTTGGTATGATTCTTGTACACATATAAGAAGATCACATAATTTGTTATATCTCGTAAGTTTCTTCCATCGAACTCCATTTATCTTATATTAAATCTCTGTTAAATTTGAACACTAAATATACTAACGTGTCAAGTTTTATACATACATTTCGTTGTATTCCTTATGGATTTTCTTGCATGATTTATTAGTCTTGGTATTTTATATGTTATAACTTGTAATCTATTTGGTATGATGTCGCTCACCTATGAGAGGTTAAAACAATTTCTTATATACTGTTAGTTTCTTTAATTGAGCTCGGTTTACCATGTAATCTAAATATACTAGCATTTGAAGTTTTATAAATACGTTTAACGGTACTCCTAATAAAGTTTCTTGCATGATTTAATAGTCTCTGTATTAGATATGCTACAACTTTTTATGTATTTGGTACACTACAACTACAACAATGAGAGGTCCGCACCATTTCTTATATTTTGGAGGTTTTTTCAATCGAACTCTATTAATCTTGTAATAAAACTCTGTTAAATTTGTGCTCTAAACATACTAACGATTCATGTTTTATAAATACTTTCAATTGCACTTGTAATAAACTTTCTTGCATGATTTTTATTATAGGTATATAATCTATTACAACTTCTAAATTTATTTGGTATGATGCTAGTACACCTATGAGAGGTTCACACGATTTGTTATATCTCGCTAGTCTCTTGAATTGAACTCAGTTTATCTTGTAATAAAAATGTGTTCAATTTATGCTCTAAATATACTAACATTTGAAGTATTATAAATACATTTAATGAAACTACTAGTAAAGTTTCTTGCATGATGTATTAGCCTCATTATTTTATATGTTCCAACTTATAATTTATATGATACTAGTACACCTATGAATGTTTCACACGATTTATTATATTACGTAAGTTTCTTCAATCGAACTCCGTTTATCTTGTAATAAAACTATGCAAAATGTGAACACTAAATATATTAACGTTTGAAGTTTTATAAATACTTTTCATTGTACTCCTTATAAAGTTTCTTGCATGATTTATTAGACTCGGCATTGATCTTTTACAACTTTTAATTTATTTGTTATGATCCTAGTATACCTATAAGAGATTAAAATTATGTTTTATATCTCGTAAGTTCATTTAATCGAACTCCATTCACATTGTAATAAAACTCTGTCCAATTTGTATTCTAAATGTAGTAAAGTTTATAGATTTATAATTACATTTAACGGTACTCCTAATAAACTTTCTTGCATGATTTATTAGTCTTTGTATTTGATATACTACAACTTATAATTTAGTTGGTTTGATGCTAATACAAAAATGAAAGGTTCAGACGATTTGTTATATCTCGTAAATTTATTGTATCGAACTCTATTTATCTTGCAATAAAACTTAGTTAAATTATTTCTCTAAATATACTAACATTTGAATTTTTATAAATAATTTTAAGGGCACTCCTAATTATCTTCCTTCCATGATTTATTAGTCTCGGTATTTTATCAGTTACAACTTATAATTTATGAGAGGTTAAAACGATTTCTTATATCACGTAAGTTCCTACAATTGTATTTCACTTATCTTGTAAGAAAACTATGTTAAATATGTGCTCTAAATATACTAATGTTCGAAGTTTTATAAATAATTTTAACAAAATTCCTAATTAACTTTCTTGCATGAAGTTTAGTCTCAGTATTTCATCTATTAGAAATTAGAATTTATTTGGTAGGATACTACACCATCTATGAGATGTTCAAACGATTTTTTATACTTCGTAAGTTTTGGTCAATCAAACATTGCTTTTTTCGTAATAAAACCCTCTTAAATTTGTATTCTAAATATACTAACATTTGAAGGTTTATAAATACTTTTAACGGTACTCCTCATAAATTTCTTGCATGATTTTTAATCTTGGTATTTGAGCTACTACAACTAATAATTTATTTCGTATGATGCTACTAAACCTTTGAGAGGTTCGCAAGATTTCTTATATCTCGTAAGTTTATTAATGGAGCTCCATTTATCTTGTTATAAATCTATGTTAAATTGTGCTCTAAATATACTAAGAGTTGAAGTTTTATAAATACTTTTTTAGTGGCAATCCTAATACACTTTCTTCCATGATTTTTAGTTTCGGTAATTAATATATTACATATTATGATTTATTTTGTAAGATACTAGTACACCTATAAGAGGATCACACGATTTGTTATATCTCGTAACTTTGTTCAATAGAACTTAGTTTATCTTGTATTAAATCTCTATTAAATTTCAACACTAAATATACTAACGTTTGAAGTTTTATAAATACATTTCGTTGTACTCCTTATACATTTTCTTGCATGATTTATTAGTCTTGGTATTTTATCTATTATAACTTGTAATCTATTTGGTATGATGTTGCTACACCTATGAGAGCTTAAAACAATTTCTTATATCCCGTTTGTTTCTTTAATCGAGCTCAGTTTAACTTCTAATCTAAATATACTAGCATTTGAAGTTTTATAAATACATATAACGGTACTCCTAATAAAATTTATTGAGTGATTTATTAGCCTCTGTATTAGATATGCTACAAAATTTTATTTATTTGGTACACTACTACTACAACAATGAGAGGTCCGCACCATTTCTTATATTTTGGAGGTTTCTTCAATCGAACTCTGTTAATCTTGTAATAAAACTCTGTTTAATTTGTGCTCTAAAGATACTAACGATTCAAGTTTTATAAATACTTTCAATTGCACTTGTAATAAACTTTCTTGCATGATTTTTAGTATAGGTATATTATCTATTACAACTTCTAAATTTATTTGGTATGATGCTGGTACACATATGAGAGGTTCACACGATTTGTTATATCTCCCTAGTCTCTTGAATTGAACTCCGTTTATCTTGTAATAAAAATGTATTCAATTTCTGCTCTAAATATACTAACATTTGAAGTTTTATAAATACTTTTAACGACACTCCTATTAATCTTTCTTACATGTTTATTAGTCTTTGTATTTAATCTATTACAACTTATAATTCAATTGGTATGATATTACAACTTATTACTCCTTATATCACGTAAGTTTCTTCAATCGAACTCTGTTTATCTTGTAATAAAACTCTGCCAAATGTCAACACTAAATATACTAACGTTTGAAGTTTTATAAATACTTTTCATTGTACTCCTTATAAAGTTTCTTGCATGATTTACTAATCTCGGAATATAATCTTTTACAACTTTTAATTTATTTGTTATGATGCTAGTATACCTATCAAATATTAAAATTATGTTTTATATCTCGTAAGTTTCTTTAATCGAACTCCATTCAAATTGTAATAAAACTCTGTCCAATTTGTATTCTAATTGTAGTAAAGTTTATATTTTTATAATTACATTTAATGGTACTCCTAATAAACTTTCTTGCATGATTTATTAGTCTTTGTATTTTATATGCTACAACTTATAATTTAGTTGGTTTGATGCTAATACAAAAATGAAAGGTTCAAACGATTTGTTATATCTCGTAAATTTATTGTATCGAACTCTATTTATCTTGCAATAAAACTTAGTTAAATTAGTGCTCTAAATATACTAACATTTGAAGTTTATAAATAATTTTAATGGCACTGCTAATTAACTTTCTTGCATGATTTATTAGTCTCTGTATTTTATCAGTTACAATTTATAATTTATTTGATATTATCCCACTATACCTATGAGAGGTTAAAACGATTTCTTATATCTCATAAGTTCCTAGAATTGTATTTCGCTTATCTTGTAATATAACTATGTTAAATATGTTCTCTAAATATACTAACGTTCGAAGTTTTAAAAATAGTTTTAACGACATTCCTAATTAACTTTCTTGCAGGAAGTTTACTCTCGATATTTCATCTATTAGAAATTAGAATTTATTCGGTAGGATTTACTCTCGAAGTTTACTCCATCTGTGAGAGGTTCACACGATTTTGTATACTTCGTAAGTATTGTTCAATCAAACATTGTTTCTCTTGTAATAAAACCCTCTTAAATTTGTATTATAAATATACTAATGTTTGAAGATTTATAAATACTTTTAACTATATTCCTCATAAATTTCTTGCATGATTTTTAATCTCTGTATTTGAGCTATTACAGCTTATAATTTATTTCGTATGATGCTACCAAACCTTTGAGAGGTTCACACGATTTCTTATATCTCGTTAGTTTTCTAATCGAGCTTCGTTTATCTTGTTATAAACTTATGTTGAATTTGTGCTCTATTTATACAAATGTTTGAAGTTTTATAAATACTTTTAATGACAGTCCTAATAAACTTTCTTGAATGATTTTTAGTCTCGGTATTTAATATATTACAACTTATAATTTATTTTCCAAGATACTAGTACACCTATGAGAGGTTCACATGATTTATTATATCTCGTAAGTTGCTTAAATCAAACTCTGTTTATCTTGTTATAAATATCTGTTAAATTTGTCCTCTAAATATACTAAGTTTTGAAGTTTTATAAAATGTTTTAACCGCACTCCTAATAAATTTTCTTGAATGATTTTTAATCTCTGTATCTAATTTGTTACAACTTATAATTTATTTGGTATTATTCTAGTATACCTATAAGAGGATCACACGATTTGTTATATCTCGTAAGTTTTTACAATCGAACTCAGTTTATCTTGTATTAAATCTCTTTTAAATTTGAACACTAAATACACTAACGTTTGAAGTTTTATAAATGCATTTCGATGTAGTCCTTCAAAATTTTCTTGCATGATTTATCAGTGTGGGTATGTTATCTGTTATAACAGGTAATCTATTTGGTATGAGGTCGCTACACCTATGATAGGTTACAACGATATCTTATATCCCGTTGGTTTATTTAATCGAGTTATGTTTAACTTTTAATCTAAATCTACTAGCATTTGAAGTTTTATAAATACATTTAACGGTACTCCTAATAAAGTTTCTTGCGTTATTTATTAGTCTCTGTATTAGATATGCTACAACGTTTTATTTATTTGGTACACTGCTACTACAACAATGAGAGGTCCGCACGATTTCTTATATTTTGTAGTTTTCTTCGATCAATCTCTGTTAATCTTGTAATAATACACAGTTAAATTTGTGATGTAAACATACTAACGATTCAGCTGTTATAGATATTGTCAATTGCACTCCTAATAAACTTTATTGCGTGATTTTTAGTAACGGTATTTAATCTGTACAACTTATAGTTTATTTGGTATGACGCTAGTACACCTATGAGAGGTCACACAATTTGTATTAATTCGTAACTCTCTTGAATTGAAGAAATTATATATAATTAACTATGTTATAAACTTATAATACTATTGTATAAAACTTTACAATTATAATTGCTACACAATAATTTTTCATTCTTATTTTTATAAAATTCCATGAAAAATACTATTCTAACATTACTTTTAAAATTATAAATCTACACATGAAAATGATAACATGTGAATATATAGTTATTTTACTTAAAATGTAATATGACGGTATTATGGATTTTTGGTTAAAAGTTTCTTTAAAAAATATTAAGTACATTTAGAGATGTCAAGAATTTATATAATAACCAAAAACATAAAAATAAAGACATAAATATGAAATAAATACACGCACAACTTTTTATACGAAATTTATTGAGAAATATTTAGTTACTGTTTTTTTGTCAATATATATGAACCAAACAAACTTATATATATTGATTTTATTAACTTAACGATAAGGTTATTACGATTTATATGTTTTGCTTGTATTATTTTCTGTATTTATTAACTTATTATTATTATTATATAAAAGCTCACCTAAAACTTAAGCTTAATATTTGAATTCTTATTTATCTTCCATCTTTTATAAATTTAAAAATCAAACTAATAATTATTCATTTTCAATTTTGCTTAAAAGATATACATATTACAATCTATTTACTTTAGGTTTTCTTATTACCTACTAAGTCTCCGGATGGGAAGTAATCCCTTAAGAATCTGGTCCAGAAGAGACTCTATCTTCGTTAGTGTCCACATCGTTGTAATAAGAAGGGCATGGTTTTGTGTCTCCAACTCCTTGAATCTCATGACCCCTATGAACATCAGAATAGACGCCACCATCTACTTCATGTGAACCTCCGTCCTCGCGTTATTTAGGTGTTTTTACTTCCACCCTTAGAGCTTTTGTCAAGATCCTTCGCCTCTCGTATCCGTATCACAATTCCTATCAAGAATATGTCATAGTATTGTGACATTTTGAGGAGTAGCCCGGGCTAAAAAAATGGAGTCGTCTACGAAGAATAAGTAGTGGAGACTCGAACACACTCTCTTTAAATAAATCCCCTTCAATTGTCTGTCATCTACTGCTTTTGATATCTTACGCAAGAGGTCATGAGCCGTTAAAATGAATAACTAAAGGTATAGGGGGCCTTGCCTCAATCCACTTGATGGTTTGAAGGGAGCTGATTTATTTCAATTTAAGATAATTCTATTTTCAACTGTCGCAACACACGCAGATACCCAATTTACCCATCGTGCACCTCATCCTTGGCATCACTGCTGCATTTTGCATAGAAAGTTTCACTACATAGTCCTTTTGGGTAGAGTTTTGCTTGAGTCGAAGGTAATGAAAGGCCTCATGTGTCAATACAATATTATCTTTTATTTGGTTCCCTCCAATAAATGCGTTGTGAAAAAGAGTGATAATATCAAACAAATGATATTTCAATCCATTAACTATCACCTTCAAAATATTTTTATAGATGAAATTACATAGATTAATTGGCTGAAAGTGATTAGGTGTAGTCGTATTAGGAATTCTGGGGATTAACAGGATGCGTGTTTGTCCTAAACTGGTTGGAATAATACCTCTATGCAAGAAGGATTTAACCAAGGTGATAACGTCCGGACCAAAGACGGTCCAAAACCTTTGATAAAACATGTCGGGAAATTGTATGGACCCGAAGATTTTGATCCCCCAAGTTGATACGCAGCAACTCTGATCTCCTCATCACTGACCCCTTAAGCAAACTTTCAAAGTCGTACTTGTGACCAACCTCGTAACGCAATCCATGAGGCCCTCCCAGCTCGCCTCGATATTTAAAAGTAGCACGCCTAAGAGTATACACGTCTACACTCCTTTATGACATCCTTTTCCTCCTACAACCACGATCCAGTTGCGTCTTTAAGATGGATGATTATGTTCCTCCTTCTATCAATAAAAGAGTAGTTAGATGTACAAATTTAATATTTCAACCTCCATGGTTCAACCATTTAACACTAGCTCGTTTCAGTCCAATACATCTCTTCTCTCTTTCATATGCTATCCAAGCGATTTTTTAGCTCAAATTCTTCTATCTCATCGACATCCACCACTAGTTGTGTACGGTCTTGTATCACTTTAATAGGATCTCGTGCTTCCTGAACCAACCTTTTATTATGCCCAAAATGATTCTTACTCCATCAAATGAGTTTCCGTCAACATTGGCCTAGCTTTGCGAAAATTTGAGTTGCATTACTCCCATGTGTATCGTCCCCCAGCCAAGCCAACTTGATCACCTCTTCGTATCATGGATCTTCGAGCCACATTTACTCAAATGTGAATTCCATTCTGCCACCATCCTTCTTAGACGTGGTTGTAACACATATCCGGAAAGATGTGTGTGGTTTGATCCAAACATTGCCTCATGAAACATGTGTGTGGCAAGGAAAGATAAAATCCATTTTGAATTAGTGAGTCCCCTGTCCAATCTTTCCCGCACTCGGGACAAACCTCATCAGTTTCTTGACCGAGTAAACTGGGAGCCCTTATAGCCCATATCAACCAAATTGAGGTGTTGGATTAACTCATTGAAGGCATCAATCTTGACTTACGCTTTCGGATAGTCCCTTCCTTTTGCACATGAGTGCTTATATAATTGAAATCTCACTCACACATCCATGGTCCTGACTTTCCTCTTCCTGTATGTTTAATCTCCGCCCAAATCATGGGTCTTCGTGTGTCACCATAAAACCATGTAATACTCAGCTTCACTTTGGTCGCCTTCACTTCACTAATCGTGTTTATGTAGTTCAGTACCTGTCATATGATGGTTACCTTCACCTCGCTCTTCCACCAAAGAGTTAATCCTGGAAGAGCTAATCCTCTTGCAACGCCCCGCGATTCTACATACATTCGAAAATCTATTCCCACCAGTCTCCTCTTACGTTCACACACTGCCACCTTATTTTTTGTTTCCATGAGAAAGGTAATATACAATTGGCATCTTCGCATGAGATCCTTTAGACACGAGATTGTCAGGTCGGATTTATTTCCCTGACAATTCCAACTGATGAAATTCGTTGGTCCCGTGTGATTTTTTTAGGACAGCCACCTAAACCGTACTCGTGATTACCAACTTAACCAATTAATTCTCCACAAAGCATTTCTCCTTCGACCTTAACTTGTGACTCTTACCTCTCCTCTGGCTGCCACTCGGTTTCCTCATTGCCACTGGCCTTTTCTCAATCCCCAATCCTACTTTACTTGATTCCTCCTTCCCTCGCTTCCATACTTCTCGGTGGAGTTGCCTCTTCCGATGGGAGCTCAACTGTGTACTTATAGGTTGGAGGTGTGAGAAAGTCAACCCCCACCACTTCGTGGTCATACAAGTTTTCATAAGGGATAATTCAACGGGTGGGTGAGTAGACATCCTTCATCCTGATCTCCATATTCTCACTGGTCGCAGGTGTCAGAGCGTTCATCAGTAGATTTGGATAGGGAGTTACAGAATGGGTGGTATGTTGGTCTATGGTCATATGAATGCTCGGTACGGAGTATCGTGGGGGTGTTTAGTATGAGTTTAAGAACAGGGGATGGGGTAAGCGAAGGTTGTGAGGGTTGTGGTGGAAGTAGGATTGTAGTGGGTTCTGGTGTATTGACATGGGTGGTGGAGCCGAGGCTGGAAGGGAGAACATCATGGGTGACATAATTTTTGGGCTTAGATTTTCGGTTGGTTGTCCCTGTGTGGTTGAGGGGTGGTGTGTGGCTGGTAGGAACATGGGTGGTGATTGTATGTGGATTACCCTATGGGTGCACCTACGAGTTCTTCATATCATGCCATGGCGTCTCTCCATCTACAAACTCTTCCTAACTTAGACGATGAGTTTCCTTTGTCAATTTCGATTGTGGTGTATTTAGTGCCCTGATGCTTCAGTCTTTCCCCAATTACTAATTAGCCATAGGCCATAGAATGGGCACCCCTCCTTGGTATTCTACAGGACAAGCTCACCTCCACATTGGTTCATGGTGTAGCCTAGCTTACCACACCCAAAGCAAAAGACCGAGAATCACTCATATTTTATATCGGCCCATTTCTCCTCCCCACTTAAGATGGTCCACCAAAATCCCACTACTAGCCTCTTACGAGCTTTGATCCTGAGAAAGCCTCTAGGAATACCATCCTCCCCTTCCATCTTCTTAATTTCAATCACTCTACCGATCTTTCCTCCAATGGTTACAGAATTTTCTTCGCTGTATATATCCATTCCAAACCGTGGACCTGAATCCAGAACTCAACCATGTGGAAATTCATATCCATTAACGATTGGCCTCGATTCCATTTTTTCAGACTCATACAATGACCTTGGACTGACCATCCCGAGTTTCATGGCTGCTTCCCTATCCTTTTCATTGGCAAATTCAAACATCAAGATGTTATTAAGTGGCACAGTGATCTTAACTGTCTTAAATCTAGCCCAAGCAGTTTTCAGCACATTAATTAACATTATACTCCATCGCTTTCCTTGCTATAACCTTTCTGACTAGTAACAACACTGCCTTACCTAAGGGTTTACAGCCAGACGCGGACGCATTTCATCCGGTATGTTATCATCGGACCGAGATCCCATGGTGGCAATCAGACCGCCCAATGTCACCCTAGTGAACGAGCGGCAGGCTACATAGGCACAAGGGGTGTCTTGCGGATGGAGAGAGATCTTTTCTTATACAAAATAAGTTTACTATTTACACGCAAACCCAAGGAATATGGATAACTTCATAAGATTACTTATATACACATACTTGATAGTTGATACACTAAGTTAGTGCGCTATGTGAGTGATTCCACTTATTCCGATTGCAAACACATTATACAAACCGAAAATATATTTGAACATGACAACAAACTAATGCCACACAAATTTTGACCATGTGCGTGGAATGAATGAACCATACCATCAACACGCCAAATAGCACCCAAAAGTGAGTTAAAATTTAATGAACCATATAACAAACTAAAATCCATTTAAATATATCTTCTCCTAACACGTCTTCCACTCCCGGAATCAAAGTCCACGATCCTGGACTTGGAGGAAGGATTAGGAAGTGAGGTTGATAGGCCAATAGACTCTGGAATGTCAAGATGATTCAAATTCATGGAAGACTCACCAACCATCATTCCCCCTTCTGCTTCTTCCTGGAATTGGATCTCTTCAACTTTTACTTTGTCAATCTGTTTTTTCAGCTCGCAACAAGACCATTTAAACCATTAATTTTCACCCAAAAAAAAAAACATACTTAAAAGTAATAAAACCAAGGCAATCTATTTACATATCTTACCAATTCAATATGGCATATTGAAGATTGTGCATCTGCAATTCTTCTTTGTAACTCATCTGCTTTTTTTATTTGATATTCAGCATTCTCCATTTCATTTCCCCTTTCCCCAAGTTCTTGATAGAGAGCTGATACATGAACAAAATCAAAGTAGGACAGTTTTGTTAATATATAATCAATATGTTAAGTACAAAATGAATACAAAAAAATATACCTGTCAATATAGAGAGTACCCAAATCTGACTAGGTATATCATATAATTTCTTCGCTAGTGTAAGTGCTGATCTCAAGATTTCTCTAGATTGGACCGTGTCATGTAAGGCAAGTGCCAGACTTCCCAGGATAGTCAGGTACTGAGCAACAAGCTGTAGATTCCCCAAATTAGCATGCGTCATTTGTAAGCCTTTCGCCAAACGGTTTCTGCAATATTTTTTATAAATATAGATTCATGCAAACAATTATTAGTATCTCAATTGGACATTCCAATTTCACAAAACTAGTAATCAGATATCAAACTATGTCATGCGTTATCTATAACCCCATTCGATAAAATATATCAAACTCATTATTTATGAAATTTTACAGTTTCCGATTTTATTGACATATATAAACTTGCTTTTCTTTTCTGAATCATATACAACTCATCAAAGTCTTAACTAAGAAATCATACCTGGATAGCAGATTAGTAAGTATATAAATAATATTATTGTTAAGAGTTTCAAAATTGCTCACTGTACCCCTAAAGTATATTGACGATTTTGCCATTGAGGAAAGCGTTAGAAAAATATCTAGAATTAAGGAGAATTATCTAGGTTAGCAGGATTTATAACTCTTTCGAATTATTTAATTATATATAGACCTAGCAGAGTGGCTAGAAATAAGTGAAATATCATAAACCTAGGAGAGTATACTTAAGGATCTAGAAGCTACAACTCATGTGTATATATACTTCCTCTTCTTGAGAAATATATAAAGGAAATTTCGTTCCTCTAATTACACTCGGCATCATCACTTGTTATAGAGACATGGATCGGGCGCAATGACATTCTTACATAAGGGAGATACATATTTAAGAAACCATTGAATTCTTTTAGTGCTTTCTAAGATTATAATAGTTCTTTGTATTATTAGCATAGTTCCCTCACCCACCTTAGTAACTTCAACCACAGAATTTGAAATAAAGTTTATTTCTTTTTCATTCAATTTACATTTAATTTATTTCTCCCAACAAATAAATTTAATATCTCCACTCCATTAGACGAAAACAAATCAAATTTGTTTAACTTGTTTGACCATGAAAATACTAGTACTAACCAACTTTTTGTTATTTTAATTTGATTTTTTGTTCATTCCCACCTGTAAAATCAGTCGTGCTAAAGAAAGCAAGAACTACTATGGTCTATGGACATGACTCTCTGTAACTAACGGTCATGACATTAAATATATCACATTTTGTATCTCTAATTATAATCAATATTAATATATTGAAAGATAATATTGCATTTGTATCTCTAATAACATTAATTTCAATATATTCAAAGATAAAAATAAGAAATATAATTCAGATTAATATATTTAAAGATAATGTTGAGGATTAACGGCAACTACATTACAAGCAACCTGAACTAGCGGGCATGATTTTGAAGACAGACATTTACGATGCTAGATGCATAAAACCCTTCAAATTAATCACTGAAAGAAGATAAATTATCCTAATCAAACTAAACATACAGGTCAATCAAATATACCTTGCTTCTTGTAGATCATGTTGTTTCATCAATAGAAGGCCATATGCAAAAAGTATACAACTTTTCTCACGAACGCCAACATAAGAATCTATTGTTCGATAAATCGGCCCAATCAAGTCAAGTGCCTGCATTAAAAGAATTGAACCAAATATAATGCAAATAACACCATAGAAGATCATTTATTTGAACATAATAAAATTCATAGCACTTAAGAGATTAAGAAGCATTTCACCAGTGATGAAGACTCAGCATCACCAATACAAATGTAAGAGACGGCTGCGTAAACTTGGCTCATAGCTCGCACAGATTTGCTCTCTGTTAGCTGTACATGCCAAATTTTATCCAACATTCATTGTAAATATACGATATTAGTTCAAATAAATAGTTGTCTATTGTTTTTTTAATCGAAAGATCATTATATTCATGGATGGAATCATAAGATTTCACAAAAGTTGTTAAGACCTCCACGATACTCATTGTATAGAATTACAATGATACTTGAACAACAAACCTTTGCAGCTTCAATGAAATGATAAGTAGCTTCACTGTAACAGCCAACATAATGGGCATATTGACCTCTAAGCATTTCAATAATGCTCTCGCAAGCTTGTAAAATAGTCGGGAAGCGAGTAAACCATTTTCTCATTTGTACTAACGCCTGCAAAAAAAAGTTGAGCTTAGTCTCTCCATTTCACATAGAAATAGACATCATTGCACAAAATGACGAAAACCTCGAGTCCAATCTTTCTTCAAGTAAATTTTATAGAGGAATAAGCCAAGGAGTTGTGGCAAACAGTAAGCTAGGTAGAAAATCTTAAGAATGTGCCTCAACGTTAAAGGATAGAACATTAAAAAATAGCATATGCAAACAACCTCTTGTGCTTCGACAAATCCAGACCGTGTTAACTCCACCGCAACTTTGTTTTCCAGGAACTGCATAAGTAGCATAAGATATACACCAGCCATCCAGATAGCAGAGTGCTGCAAATCCACCTCTGATGGATAAGAAGTACACAGGAGCAGAGTAAATACCACATTATGATAAGGATAAAAGAAAGTGGTTTCAGCAATGATACACAAAGAAAAGATGACCTTTATGGTTCTCAGTTATTCCTAGCTTCAATAGCTCCTCTGCATGATCAAATTTAGAAATTCGTGTATATACACGGGTCAATGGAGAAAACATAGATTCGTTGTCTTTCAAAGCAAGAACCAAGCTAGAGTAAAGATGAGTTTGAAAATAATGGCATAACTCTCCATATGATCAATGCATTTCTATACAATTCACATAAAATCCAGTAGCAGAAAGCAACATATGCGGTTATGCTAGTATGAGTGAGAGGAGATGTCAAATACATTAGGATAGTCTGCCGATCGGGTTGGCGGGCTTCATAGTCCAAAAATAAAATACCAACTTAGTTGGATGGTGATTTTATTACCTGTCCACCATACTAAACCAAAATTGGTGAAAGAATGCAGTTGCTAGAGAGACCGTTTTAGGGTGTTACAATGTTAGTATGATGCTACTGTTGATAATCAAAGAGAAATACTTACAAATTTAGAAATATAAGCTAAACATTGGCATAATCTGATAACTATTTACTTGGATGAAATTAGAAATAAAGTTAGTCCATTGCAATAATTTGAAAACTACATTTCCTTCAGGAAAAGAGTTTATTTAATTTAGACTACGATTTTTTGTTCAAAACAAAGAATAGAATGTGTATAATAAAAAACGAAAATCTGGAAATGTCAAAATTAAGTCCCAAAGGCAGACACTTGAGAATTGACGGATAGAACTGCAAGACTTGTTGAAAATTTACGGATTACGGTAGTTAAAATTAAGAACTAATATATATATATATAATCATGGCCCGGAGCTCCACCCATATCAATACTTGGATAGCATCACATGTGCACCAATACGTAATCAATCGGGTACTCAAATACTGGGATACACACGATTGATACGGTATTACGGTTAGGAGTGGCTCTGGAGTATGATGTATTATAATGTCTTAAAATGCATATACCTTCTATAATCTATGAATATGAAGAAAAAATAGAAACAATAACAACTATCGAAATGTAGGATATCAATTGTTGAAAATGAACAAATTACTCTCCGGAAAAAGACAACTCAAGCTAAAAGAAGAATAAACTGTGTCAGAATAAAGGATGTTCAACAAAAGAGGCACAGAAACAGACCTTGGACAATAAGCATCCCAGATTCAATCCTCTTGCAGCACTCTTTAAAAAGTCCCTTTGGGCGTCCTAATGTGGCAACCATAAGATCAAGGAGTGCATAAACAGCATTTCTAGGGAGCCATTCTCCATTTAAAGGAGGTGGAGCCAGATCAAGCTTATTTTCCGAAATTTGAATGCTACTTCCATTTGCATTTGTGAGTGTCGCGTGTCTGATCTGCTCTTGAAGCTTGACTTGTTTCTCAGATAGCGCTAACTTATCCCTTGGTTGCAAGCCCGAGCGAGAGAGACTTTGGTTCAAAGCATCGAGTTCCTTATACAACTCTCTCATGTGCTGCATTTGCTGCTGCTCAGTTTTCATAGAATTATCCAAATTATTTACATGCTCTGCAGCATTCTTGTAGTCACAAACTCGAAGGCAGTAGAAAGTATGAAGCAACTCATTGTAACTAGATAAACCGTGGCACCGTTGTCTCTGAGAAAGGGAACAAACACAGGGAGTGACATCTTGGATAAAAAGAATCAATACAAATAAACATAAAAGGATTAAAATCACTTACTCTATCAGAATGAATTGAAGCCCAGATAACATCACACTTATCAACCGCTGCTGCAACTGCACTGTCATCCTCCCAGTGCATCAGGTGAACATGAAGACACGAAGTTGCAAAGAACATCTGATATAGAACGAACATGAACATAGTATGAAGCTACTCATACGCAAGTACACGTCCGGAGTATTGAATTGAAGTTGAAGGAAATATCTAAACCTCCATCTCAGAATAGCATAATTCAGCGGCACAAAGTCTCCCATGCTCCAAGGCAGAGATGGAACTCTGATAGTCGGCCTCGTTGATGAGAGCACTTGCAAGCTGCGAGTAGAAGTTGCAAGCCCATAGTTTCACTTGCAGCCTCCAGAAAAATTAGATCATCATCACTAAACACACAAATCCATAAAAGATTGAAGGAAATTGAAGAAATCCGAAGTACAGAGGAGGAGAACAAACTGGTCGTCCCCAGAAGAAGCAGATGCAGCAGAAATGAGGTCGAGGGCACGACTGAGAAGGAGCTTTTGAGAAGAAATGGCGCCGACAAGATGGTAAGACTGACTAAGCAAACTAAAGGCCTTGCACTTGAGGTCGAAGCAAGAGGGAATAGACTTGAGGAGGAGGTGGGAGCGTTCGAGATGGGACTTGGCATGGTTGACGTTGTGGGTGTGGTTGAGAAGTAAGCTCGCTATGCGGAGACGCGTCTTGACCTCCGTGACCGGGAGGAATGAAACTGAGGTTTGGCAGATGGCCTCAAGGCACTTGATCGCCTTACCCACATCTCCCTTTTTCTCTTGGTAATCTGCCAGTGCCCACAGCCCTTCTGCCACCGACTCCATTGCACACTCTCTTCTTCCTTCCCTTCACCTCTACCCTATTCTAGCTCATCTCCCTCCCTTCCACGGAAACCACCAATTTCAACGCAGACAGACAGAGCCCTCCTCTTCCATAGATAGATAGAAGCAGAACTCCAAATCAACTACCTTCCAAGCAAATCCAACTGTCGGCCTTCAACTTCGTCACAAGTTTGTGGGTCAGTTGGAAAAGGATACAAAGATTGATGAGTCCAAATCCGTAAGCTCTTCCAAGCAGAGCTCCTTGAATCAGTGATTTTCTGACCGTAGAATGTGTAGAAAAGTTGAAACTGAATTGAATTGCAGTTTCAGCAGAGAAGACGAAAGGAGAGAAGTGATATAAGGAGAGAAAATTGAGGTGTATCGTCAAGAGACTGAAAAGGTAAGACAAGAGCAACCAGTTCGAATCTCTAATCTCCTCTGAGGAGAGCTCTCCTTGAATCAGTGGATTTCAGACCGTAGGATGTTTAGGGAAGTTGAATTGCAGTTGCAGCGGAGTAGAGAAGACGAGCAATAAAGGAAGAGAAAACTGGGGGAAGTCATTCGATACCGGAAAGGCCAGCCGGTAGAGCTGTCAATTAAGATTGACCCGACACTTCTCACAGCGTCAACACGAATCTGACCGTCGAATCGCACGGGTCAAATTTTAAAACCCCAATACGATCTGGCGGGTTGACCCGTCTGACCCGCCATATGATGAAGTGTTGAGCATATTCAGTCACACTTAATTTTTATGTAGGGATAAGTTAATATATTCCATATTATAGTAGTATGATAAAAAATAACTCTTTTCATTCTCTCTTCAATACAAGTTGTTCTTACAAATCCCTACCTCCTCACGGAACACGGGTCTACGGAGGACAGTGCCCATCTCTTCTTTGCTTTCCAAATGAAAGTGAAATCAATTGATGGAATTCTATGATAAGTACTTACAAATTGAGATTTAATTGTTTAATCTTGAAGATCAAGGTGAGGATGGTGTTACCTTTTGTCTCTTTCCATGAGGGTATCTCTACGTAAAACCCTATAAATCCCCTCTGATTCACTCATTAGGGTTGAGAGCATAGTTATCATAACAAGATCAGTCATTGAACCAGATGAGGCTCTGATTTCCAATTCACACGGTCCAACCGGTGGTTCGGTCGGTCCGCCACTGGTTCTTCAATTGCTTTACCTTTTATCTTCTTCTTTTTTTCAGTCTCTTTTTCCTTTCTTCTTTACCCCTCTTCCACTTTTCTTTTTTACCGACACCTCCTCTAATTTCTCTCTATCCCTTCTCTTTCTCTCGCTTCTTCCCCCTTCTACAATATAGAAGATAATTTTGTCCATATATATACATCGATTGATGCACCAGGAGGGTTTCTTTTCGAATGGTGGTCTATATTTTGGGATATATACATTGCAAGGAATAATTAAAAGTTTGAATGAAAAGGGTGAGAAGTAGAGATAATTAATGATACAAATGAACTTATGATAATATTTTTCATATTGAGACAGAGAAGACAAAAGTGAAGGACCAATAGCAGCAGCATCAACAACAACGAAGACAGAAACCACACAACCAACCGCAGCAACTTCTCCAAGTCTGTCGCTGCTTTCTCTTTTTTATCTGTCGTCACCTCCTCTTTCATGTCTGGCGCCGCCTCTTCCTTTGTCATACGCCTCCTCATCTTCCGCTCCCAACATGTGGGATGTATTGAGGTTTCTTCCTTTTTTCTTTTTAAATTAAATTACCAAACCAGTTTTTTTTAAAACCGATTGATGTTTATTCTTCAAACCCGGTTCAATTTACATTTCGGTTTTTTGAAAGAATCAAACCACCTCTATGATCGTTTCATGGTCAGATCGGATCCGATCAGCAGTCCGGTCTGATTTGGATAACTACGGTTGAGAACATAGTTATCAGAACCGGATCGATAATTGAACCAGATGAGGGGCCGATTTTCGATATGACCGTCAGTTTTTCATTATTTTCCTCTATGTCTATTCATTTCACGACCCCAATCTATTCCTCTTCTTTTCTCATTCGTCTCTTTCCATTTGACCTCTTTCTCTTTCTTTTCTCCCTTCTCCCTCACATTCTCCATCTTTCTGTTCTCCTTCCTTCTCCTTCAAGTCGTCGTCGCCTCCTCCGCCCCCAAGCACCCCGTTATCGTCGTCTCTTCCTCCCCGTTCAAGTCGGTGTCGCCTCCTCCTCCTCCATGTCATCATCCATTTCTCCTCCCATAAAGCGTCGTCACCTACTCCAAATTTGTTGCCGCCACCTCCTCCAAATCTGTCGTCGCTTCCTTCTTCTCTAATTTTAACACCACTGTTTCGTCATCGTACCTCGTCACTCGTGGCCTCCTCCTCCTCCCGTCACACGTCGCTTTCTCCTTCTTCTTCACACACCACCTTCTACCCGTCAAAACGTGTCCTTCCGACGACAGTTGTGAAGTAGGTAGGTTGTGATTAGGATTTCACTTTTTTAATAATTAATTTAGTGAACCGGTGAGTCGACCAGTTTTTACCCTACGGACCCGCTTCAACTTGCATTTCAATCTTTTGAATGGAACGGACCACCTCTGTGATCGGTTCACGGTCCGACCAACGGTCTGATTCAGCTTGATAACTATGTTTGAGAGGAAAAAGGTTTTATCTGAAAAATAGATAAGAATAAAAAAAAATAGGCCGAAAATACATGAACTGATTTACATACAATTTTATCATTTGTTTTTATTTTTGGTCTGACAATAATAAATAATTAAATATATTTAATGTTTATGGTAATTGATGGAAATAGAAAAAAACTCACACTCCATAAAACATGTTTGTTTTCCTAGCTTAATTTCTATTTGTTAATAACCAAATTATTACCCCAACTTTGGACACTTTACAAATCACTAACCGTACTTTAATTTTCCAAAAAGTGCTTCCTAAACTTTAACACATGGAGCGAATTGCTACATCTGTTAAGTTTTCTGTTAAATATGGACGGAAAATGACACGGACGCATATGATTGGTCCATATTTTAAAATCAATATTATATTTTAAAAATACTAGAAAAATAAAACAAAAACTGGAAAATTAAAAAGGAAAATAAGAGTTTTAAATATAATATTTTTATTAAAAATGTGAAATAAAAATAAAAATAAATGATTAGGTTTTCTTTAATTTTGTTTCATATTTTTCAATAAAATTACCTGTACCGTTACTTATGTTGGCACATGTGACTGAACGGTTCAAAGTTGAGCTCAACTTTTACTTATGTTGGCAGATGTGACTGAACAGTTGCATACGTTAATTATCTCCGTTAAATTTGCGCATGTACTATGCACCTGACCTTCTTCAAGCTTATACTTCCTCATATACCCTTATTGTCTATAAAACCCTATAGACTATCTTCTTCTTCACAGCCGCTCGTGGAGTTGGGAACTCAGAGGTCGATCGAACTTAGAGGCCGACGTGGTCGGAATTTCGTTGCTCAGAAACCGATTCCGATTCTGAATTGCGAATCTGATACTTCTAATTCTGGGCAACGACGACATTCTTGAGCCCTAGCTTCACGATTCCGGTGGAGTTGTGGGGGTGCTTCTTCTCCAGTCTGTGCTGAAGTATGGTGATGCCGACAGAGTTGTCGAGTCCAGGGTAGACCATATGGGTGCATATGCAGGGGAGACGAAATTATTATTCATGCACTTGATTATTCTCTTATGTGTCAGTGAATTTCTGATTAAGGTCTTGATTTCACTCAATACCATTCAATTTCTGCAAATTTTATCTACATTGTTTAGCGAATTTCACTCAAATTTATCTGAATTATCTGGATTGAGTTTTTGATTTCACTCAAACTCAAATACATTTCTGCAATTTAATAGATTCTTGTTGGTTGAGTGAAAGAAGAACAACCAATAAGAAGTAAGATGGTGTGTGTGGTCTTGTCCTCTAGTTCTTGAGTAACAGGGAATCAGTAGCACAAACACACTGATATAGCTTTATAACTTCTGTTGCTGTATATTTATGCAGGTTAGATAGCAAATGAAAATTAGCAACACAGCTAAATTGAAAAGATGTATCTGATAGTTTTGATTCTTACGATCTCTAAGAATTTGAAGATGTTCAACCAGAGTTGAGAGTTTCTTTGCCATCCATGCCATCCCTTTATGTCTTATCTTTTCTGTTTCGGGCATGTGAACAAATTCATCAAATTGGAGACCATGTGCTTGACAAGTTGATTCTACAAAATTTTGCAGTTTGGTTATTGGAAAATATATGAAATCCCCTTGACTTATTTCTTCTTTCTTTTTCTGTGTTTTGTGTCTACTGCCACTGTATGCTTGTTGCATTGTGCTATATCAGCTTATGTTTTTGTGGCATGTTATTCAATACCCTCTAGCATATTGTAAGCATACACATTAATGCTAGAGCAGGTTAATTTCTCTATCTCATGATCCTCTGTATTATTGTTCCTACTGTGTCATTGCTATTACACTCATAATAGTTCTTGGTTTTGCAATACCTTTTACTGTAATATTTCTGCTAGACTCTGACAATGTAAACTCAAAGATTGCTTAATCCTATCATGTAACCTAAACTTATTTATGTTTCCGTAATAAGGTTAACTCCTATCACATCTCTTTGTGGAAACAGGGAGAGGCGACATCTTGGTACCAGGAGACACTCGATTGCCCTTGTTATTGACATGGATCGGAAGCTAGTTGAGGAGGGCATGGATAGAAGTGTGATGTTGACTAGGGCTCTAATTTAGAGAATTCATTATTTATTTATTTATTAAATAGTTGTTGCTTGTGAAACTTAGTTTCTACTTGAAATACATTTGCCCAGAATGTCTTTACTCGAAGTTTGTGAACTTTGTATGTAACTGAAGTATGAATATCATTGAATTGTTTGCAAAGGTGGTGACTTATGTTTGTGGAAAAGTTGTTAAATGACGTTTTATCTTCTCTTAAATGTTATCAAACCGTTACTTTAGTTTGGACATTTTGTTACAAAACCATTACTACATCATAATCCATAAACATAAAAGGGGGTAGAGTCGTCTTTAAATTAGGTCACGTGACTTCCTCGTGACAGTCATACAGAAATATGTGACGGAAACTTACTAGAATAACCGTTCAGTCACATCCTCAAACTTAAGTAATAGTTCAGTCACAAAAAAAAAAGATGAGTAACCTTTTAATCACACAGGTCAAAGATAAGTAACTGTTTAGGTAATTAACCAAAAATATTATGTTCAAAATTTTTATTTTCCATTTTTTATTAAAAAAAACTATTTTTTCTGGTATTTTAAAAAATTATTTAGGTTTATAAATTATGAATCAATCATGTGTTGCCACGTCATTTTCCGTCCATATCTAACGAAAAACTTAATGGAGGTAGCAATTTGCCCCAAGTCTGAAAGTACATGTACTAAAATTTGAAAAACAAACTTCAGGTAGCAATTTGTAAAGTGCCAAAGTTGGGGTAGTTATTTTGTTTTTAACCCTATTTTCTATTTCTTTCCCACTTCCTATGTCAAGAGTTCTATTTTTCTCATCTTCCTTATATATCTTCTTCTTGATTATCCCTATTATACTATTTTACTCCAAATTTTCTCATTTATCATTTACGTTCAGATTTTTCATCCTTGTCTCCAGAGTTTCCATCTCCTTCACGACTCAGCTTTAGTCCTTTACACGAAATATTTCATCTACTTAACTCAACCTCAGTCATTCGCGACTCGTATTCTTCATATTCTTCACACTTTCCCTTTAGTCTTCTGCACAAAAATTTTACTCTCAAATTTCTGTTCTCTATTTTTTTCTGAAAAAAAAACAATCGACTAGTAGTAGCGACCAAGGACCACTCCGCTACATAATGTTCAGGAATGTTTTTGTCCTAGCGCCTTTGGGCTTGGGATCCAGCGCTTTGCCCTAGCCCCGTCAACCTAGCCCCACTAGCGGCCTATCATTGAGAGGCCCACCAGTTCTTTGCTCTGTTGAAATTTTGTAGAATCGTCAACTTCCAATAGCCACAACAACGTTTTTTATTTTTAATATATATTTTTAGATTTTTGGGAAAACTATGAATAGATTTAATATGTTTGGCCAAATCATTATTGAATGCACCTTGTTTGGGATCATTGGTTTTTGATAAAAATATGTTTCATTTTTTTTAATATATATAACATATAGGTAATTGATTGAAATAGTAAATAAATCGGTCGGTCCAGGCCTGTTTCACACCTATTGCATTATCAAATTAACTCAACCGATGAGAGGCATTCACAGATATATGTTATTAACTACTTAACATGATTATTACATTATACGCGTAAATGGCATTCGCGGGGAGAAGTAACAGTTTATACCTGTGAGTCACAATCACAGGTTCAGAAATAATATTTATTCGTGTTGGGATAAGAATTCTCGGGTGCTGACTGAATGATGATCAGTCGATGACTTGATGCTTATAAGGCACTCACTAGATGTTGATCTAGGGATGACAGGATGGTGATTGGCTGCCTTGCCTGAGCTTCGATGGACATGGAAGAAGGGGAGCGCAACAGAGGGGGATCATCTAGGTACCACTCTGATGCCTAAATGAATATACTTGTAATGTATGAACTCTCAATTATGTAATTGATGTATGTAAAGCAGGAGTATTTATAAAGGTAGGAGATCAAACTGTTATAGGCAACCAAATCTTTGTGTATATTTGTCGTTGTGGCTTTGAGGATAGCGTATATTACGGTTAATGCGTAATATTGCAGTTACCATGTTTGATCTTTGTAGATTATGTGCCCGAGATATGCGGGGAAATATTGTCGTATATTTGGAGTCGGCTAAAGAACTAGAGGTGAAAGGTTAAGTCCTTTGGCAAACGCTCTCAGGGCGATCGCCTGAGACACATTGACTGAGGTCTCAGTGACCATTGGAGGCCTTGACGACCACTTGGTCTCTAGGTTGATGTTGGACCGCTTTATGGGGTCCAGTTTTCCACAAGTGTAGGCCGTACCAACCTTAAAATGTTTGAACGTAACCCCCTTTAAGATTGTATTGGTCCGAGAAGGCCTTGTGGGCTTGGTGCCGTATTGGTCCGTCACTATCGATACCCAAAATTTGCCCGCGAAGCTCGGGTGGAAAGGCTTCAGTCTAGCTTGACCTATTAGGAAGGTTGAGATAGTGACGGTTAATCGGATGTTTGATGATGCTTCATCTGCGCTTCACCTTATGTTAATATGTACCCTTTAGCGAATGCTCAGAGTGCTTAGGGTTTAAGGACACTAGACTTTACCCGTTGGCGAATGCTTTCGTTGCAAGGGTTTAGGAATACTCGCCTTTCACCCTTTGGTGAACGCTGTGGCTTGTAGGGCTTAGGCATTCGATGGCGTTCTGATCGGGGACATGGAAGTTGAACAAATGTTTATGCATGCGTGTCTCTTCAACTTTTGTACCAGGGTAGTAGCTTGACACCTAAGTTTCTATTTCTTATTCTTTCTCCCCGTTTATCTCCTTGATGCAACTATTTGGCTTCAGACGTCGCTTCGAATTCTTCCCAAAATGGGTAATCATTACCTGAGATTTTATGTAGGCAACCGTTCAACTTTCATATCTTTGGCAATAAAAAGCATTCCTTTTACATATTCCCCATTACGCATTCTGAGTTTTTCTCTCTGGAGTTTTCAAGTGATCATCACTTTTTTCCGACAATCTTCTTTCCTTCAACCTTCCTCGTTCTGACTTTTCCTTCAACACTTTCACCAAAAACATCATCTTTTCTAATAGCCATGGCAGGAAACATGAACCAAGCTTATGGTAAGGCCTCCTATTCAAAGCCTTCCCCTACCCATTCTTCTATTTGGCAAATAGTGGTGGCCATTAAACCTTCTAATGACCCTCAGACCATCAAGGACCGACTCGGGGTTCCAACACCTCAGCATCGGGCCAGAAGGGCCACGGTGCCAGAATTGACTCTTGAGAGCAACACCACCATGATCATTGTGGTGGTTACGACGGAGGCCAACTTTCTGGCCTTCTCCCCCACAGGTAGTTTTCCTCGTTCTTTATTTCTTTGCGATATGGTTTTTTCTCCGCGTCTTTAGTCCTGTTCCCTTTTGCCTTTTCTTATGTTGCTTAGATGTTAAGGCTAATGAACTGAGGATGACTCATTTTAAGGTCATGGTTGTCCAAGCGTGCTTAGGGGAGGTTAATGCTTCTAGATAGCTAGGTGTAGGGCTACATTATCCGAGGGAAGGAGAGGTTTATATTTACACGACCCAGATTGATGAAGGGTTAAGGTTTCGCCTCTGCGAGGATTTGCAGGAGCTTTGGTGCCAGTATAGGATAACTCCTACGCAACTAGTGCCCAATGCCATCAGAATATGGGTAGGGTTCAAAATCATGTGTGTGCATCAAGGCTGGACGTATTCACTCTCTTTGTTCAGGTGTTTTTACTGCTTGGCTGCAGTGGCCAACATCCTTAATCACTTACAGATCGAGTGGCCAAAATTCAGAGAATACAGGTCAAGGCGTGGAACTAAAACGTCCATTTTCGCCTAGTGACGACTTTAGGGCCACCAACTCGAATTATAAGAAGTTTTACTTCTTTTATAAGGGAGGTGTTTCTTGGTATCTTCATCAGCCGGGACGAAACCTGCCCCCGAGCTTGGGCGAGCTGTCTGGGCATGATAGGAACGCCATTGGCGATCTAATCCAGCATAACCGACATTTGGGATTCTGTTAAGTCAAATCAGTGGTGGAGACGTCAGACACCATGCTTCAATTGGTGGGCATTCAACAGTCCTTGCCAGTTTCTATTGACTGGTAATCTTTTGCTTTTCTGCTTTTCAACGTCACAAACCAACGTTTTGTTTTTCTGCTTTTTGTGTTCTAGGCATTCGGGGACCTAAACTTAGCTAAGACAGCGCTGTTGGCGACCCAAGTCACATTAAGTCTTCCTCCTCCTCCAGCAAGGCGCGTGACAAAGCGCAAGCCTAAGGAGTAACATTCTGGAACGTCTCTTACTGTTCTTCTTTTTGGCTTGTCGTTCGCCATAATTGACTGATTTATACTTGTTTTCAAGGAAAGTCCCTGCTACATCTGCCGCTCCAAAGAAGGTGAGGGGTCCAACTGAGGAACGGATCTCTGCTGCTAGGGGCTCGTCCCTCACAAGTAGTGAGGCTGCTTCTCCTTCTCCTCCCAAGTCGGTTGTTGCCCTCGTGGGCGATCGTACTGCCCCCAACTCCTCTAGGGTAGCAGGGTAGCGAAATAAGGTCTCGGCGAGAGCCAATAGTTCAAAGGCTCCCTTCATTGGGGAGTACTATACGCTTCTCTCTCTTATGAAGCCGCCGAAGGGGGCTGATCCGAGGGGTCTTTCGACCTCTTTCCTTTCTCTCTAGGAGATAACGATTTCTAATAAGACGGTGCTGGTGGGTAACCCGTACATATGAATGCACCTGTTAATGCGATCCTCGAACCTTAGGATCGGGGGGATGTCCCAATGAAACTGAAAGACGCCGAGGACGCATTTCGAGCGTCTTTCCCTAGTAAACTTTATTCGTGCTCCTTGTTGATTTATCCCTTTTTGTTCTTCAAGTCTTCTAAATATTTTGCCCTTTTTTCCTTTGTCAGCTCGTCTGTGAGGATACGACGATTGGGTTGATGGTATGACAGCTCACTGATAAGCAGTGTGATATGCTTATCGAGTTGTAGCAGTACAGAAGTTGGGGGGCGACCCTGCTAACCTCAAGGATGTTAGGATATAAGTGTAACAACACCTATAGTTTAGGGTGAACAGTTAATTAGATAGAAATTGTTGTCACAACTATTTCTATAAATAGGTGTTAATTGTAACGAACCAGTACCTAGAATGAAAATCTAATTTCATATCTTATTGATTCTTCTTCAATTACCTTTTCGTTTTCATTTGAGAATCTTTACATGGTATCAGAGCTAGTTATGGCCTAAATTGCTTTTCATCAAACTCGAAATGGATGACAATCTACCTGCGTTTGCTAACAAGAACGTGGCATAACTCATCAACAATAAAAAATTTCAATCGTGGAAACTGTAGGTTCTCCTATCAGTATGTGGATTCAATCTTGAGGATCACCTTCTTAGCATGACTGTTCTGCAGTTCCTTCAAGATGCAAATTGTGTTAATGCTCCAAATCCACCTTATGCAAAGTATGTTCAGCATGACAACTCCCTTGCTTCTTAGCTACTAGCATCGGTATCTACACAGGTGAGTCGTGGACTGATTGGACGTATGACTGCTGCTGCAATCTGGCAAAAATTTCATAGTGACTTCTCTTCATCATCCCTGACAAGGATTATGCACTTATATGGCAGATTGAAGGTTTACAAACCAATTTATCAACCAATGTGTGAGTATCTTACTGAAATTCAAATTACACGTGATAGTGTAGCTAGTTGTGGCCATCCTATAGAAGAAATGCAGCAGATCTCGATCATTTTGAACGATGTTAAAGGACAATTTGACAATGTGATAACTGTAGTTAGTTCATGCTAGCAGAAATCCCTATGGTATTGACTGTCAATTTAGTATTACTTGATGTTGAGTATCATCAATCTGATCTTCTGTTTGATACTGGACTATCTGCTAATGTTGTTGTGAATTCACCTTCTACTAGCAATTCTCACGAGTATGATACTTGATCTACAAAGAATCATACACCTATCTCCTCAGATGGATTACTTCCCACTCCAAATACTCAGCCATGGAAACAAAAGTAGTAGTGCCAGTTGTGTGGAAAATTTTGTCATCTAGTACATAGATTTTACCACATATTTAATGACCATTCTACAGGTGTGACAGATCCTTCCAACTCTTCCACAAACACTCATCAACACACTTGACGATTATGAACTGGAATGATTGTTTTAATTAGAATTTTACGGCATATCAGCAACAATCTGTGCAGTTACAACCTCCCACTTTAATTTCCTTTGCTCATCCTACTACTTCATTTCATACTCCTATGGCCACATCGAACGTTTCTCATCATATTCATCATTTGTACCCTTATATCAACTCTTCCCCTATTTCTCCAGTTTCTTCTCATTTTCAACCTCCAGTTTCGACCATTCCTTATTTTCCACTTCTAGTTCTTCCCACACAGATATCTTTTGCTCAAACTTCTCCATCTCTTATGGCTTCATCATCACAATATTCCTCACATCAACATCATACACATCAAGAAAACATTGTTTGTGTTTCACCTGTTGCTCTAGGGGACTCTTGTTGGTTTCTGGACTTTGGTGTAACATATCACCTAACTAGTGATCCAACTAATCCTCAAGTGACCACTCTATATTTTGGATTAGGTAAATTACCTGTTGGCAATGGATCTTCCCTACATATTTCTGCAACACGTTCATCATTAATTCCAACACATCACATAAATTTACAGTTGAATAATATACTTTATACCCCCCGTGTCACCAAAAGTTTACTCTCTTTATCGTAGTCCAACGACAATAAGACTTTCTTTGAGTTGCATGCCAATCACTGTCTGGTTAAGAATTTCGTGTCTCATAGAGTTTTGTTCAAGGGGTTAGAGTTTAGTGGTTTATATAGAGTTGATATGTCTAGGTTTCCTGTTTTTGATACAATGTACCCTATCTTGTACACCTCCTCTTGATTCTCATGTTTCCCTTGCTCTTGTTGTGGACTCTGATACTGGACATATGTATGATTTAGATATTTTGAAAACGTTTCGTAATTCTTGTGTTGATGTTGTTCCTGCTTTGAACACATCGGATGATGATTCTGGATCTGCTAATGCTTCTGGGCATATTATGAATAAATCTGAATTCACATGTTTTATTTATTATTTAAACTCTAAGGATTCATCTAAGCTGTTGCACATACGTCTTGGTCATCCCTTCACAAATCTGTTGCTTAACTTTCTTCTATTGTAAAATCTGTCTACTAAGCACGTGTCATCTGAATGTGTTGCGTGTGCTATTGGCAAGAGCAAAAAGCTGCCACATTCTCCTTCTCATAATGTCTAATATACACATTTAGAGTTAGTTCAAATTGACTTATAAGGTCCTTCACCATACCCTTCAAGTAACAAGAGTTATTACTTAAGTATTGTTGATGCATTTAGCAGGTACACTTGGGTTTACTTTCTTCACATAAAGAGTGATGCAACTACATCATTTCATGACTTTCACAAGCTTGCACTACAAGAATCTACCTCAACATCGACAAATATATTGTCTTGTCGCTAGGTAGTCATTGTTAATAAGCATGTTTTGTGTTAACACTATTTTTCTAGGGAATAGAGTTGGTTTAGAGTCAGACATTTTGTCGTAGCTTAAAAAATGCTTTAATGTGTACATTTTCCGCGACTATTTGTGTCAGTTCCAAAAAAATTCTTGACAAATACGTATCCGAGGGTAATATACATCAACAGCATCTTGTATTAATGCTGTGTGTAATGCATTGTTTTACTCTCAATATTTGTTGATGTAATATATATGTTAACAGCGCCGCAGTAATTGCGTAGTTAAAACTTAGTTAGCCGTTACTAATTCGGATAACAACCTGTCCAATTAATAGAACAGTTTTTCTTGGACCAGCAGCTGACCTACGTAGCTGTTTCCTCAGCCCAGACTTCTGAATCAACCCGACACCTTCAATTCAAAGCGATTCCATAAACAATCTCACCGTAATTACACCGGGACAAATCGATCGAAGCTACTTTGCATACCTTATTTACGACATCATTCACTTCATTTCACAACCGAACTACGCAACCTTCCCAACCTTCAACCTGATACAACGTTCACTTAACTTCCCTGCATCGTCATCCTTTCTCCTGCAGCATTACGAAAAGGTACTGTTTCCTCCTCAAATTATGAATTGACGTCTAATTGTTTGATCTAAGACAATGAAATTCACCCAGCTGCTTTCTGGAATGTATTTCATTATGTGTATATCAAGTAAAGAGCAGCTTATCTAATCGGTTAACAAATTGAGTGACTGTGTGTAGACATAACAAAATTTGTCAGTTTCTCCCAATTTCTGTTGCGTTTAATTTCACTACAAATCGTGTGTTTTATTTTTTGGTTAAGTGTATACACACTGTACGATTGCTGCTCTATTACAGTAACTGAATTAACTGAATTTATCGTTGAATAAAGTTGGTTAATTATCATGGGTTCGGGTAAAGCTCCAATCAACATAATTCTACAGCAGTTAACAACTGCTTGGATTACAAAATTGGGAATTCCCGTTTCTAAACAAATCAGTTGTAAAACACTTGGTGGGAGGAAATCAGTAGTGTCTACTTACATGATACGTTGTGATATTGGTTTTAATATTTTCTCATTTCTAAACAGCGGATCATTAAGGATGGATAAAAGTTGGATGACCAAACATCGACAAAGTCAGGAATATAAGGCCGATGTTACCTCTTTCTTGGACTTTGCCTATTCGCGTGCGTCATGGGATGGGAGAATATACTGTCCATGCCATAATTGTGTTGGTATGTCTTTGTTGGACAGAAGTACGGTGAAGTGGCATCTGGAAAGATATGGAATACTACAAAGTTACACTACATGGGTGGACCATGGAGAAGAATTCGAAGAAAGCATTACTAACAAGAGGACTGCCACGTTTCGTGAAGAAATGGAAGATATGATAACTGGTGGATTCGGTGGTATTAGTCGTGAGGAAAGTGAGGAACCCAATGCAGAGGCTAGGACATTTTATAAGCTTTTAGAAGATTCTGAGAAAGGCTTATACCCAGGGTGTGTATCCTACAACAAGATGTCATTCTTAGCGGAACTGCTGCATCTAAGGCTCTGTACAAGGTTTCTAACAAGTTCGCAGATGAGTTGCTTCGTATGCTGAGTAAAGTACTTCCACCTGAGAATACAGTACCTAAGTCGTACTATGAGGCAGAGAAATTTATATCCGGATTAGGTTTGGATTATCAGAAGATACATGCTTGTGTAAATGACTGTATTCTATTTAGAAATGAATATGTCAATCTTGATGCGTGTCCAATATGTGGTGAGTCACGATGGTGTCAAGGTCATGAAAGTGCAGGAGGAATGAACAGTCCGGAAAAATCTAAGCAAAAGGGTGGAAAACTTCCCGTTAAAGTACTCTGATACTTTGCACTAACGTCTAGGCTGCAAAGACTATTCATGTTTCCTAAAACAGCAGGATCTATGACCTGGCCCTCTACAGACCGAATAAAAGATGGAGTACTACGACATCCTGCGGATACAGAGGCGTGGAGAAAACTTGACAACGTGAATCCTGCATTTGGGGAAGATCCACGCAACGTTCGTCTTGGATTAGCTACAGATGGATTCTATCCTTACAGTGACAAGAGTCACCCATATAGCATGTGGCCGGTTGTGTTGATTCCATACAACGTGCCACCGGAGACGTGCCTGCAAGATACCAATTACATATTGTCAATGTTGATTCCCGGTCCAAAAGCCCCAACAAATGATATTGACGTGTATCTGCAGCCATTGATAGATGAGGTCAACGAGTTATGGTGGAATGGTGCATTAACATATGATGCACACCGTAAAGAGAACTTCCAAATGCACGCTATTGTACTTTGGACAAAAAATGATCTCCCCGCTTATGAAAACTTGTCTGGTTGGGCTACTTATGGTAACCTGGCATGTACAGTATGTCAAATGGACACACATTACTGCAGATTAAAGCATGGGAGGAAAAGTTCCTTTATGGGCCATAGACGATTCCTACAGGCCGATCACCCATGGAGGAGAAACAAAAGCGCGTTTGATGGAACTGTGGAGTTAAGGAGTTCCCCACAACGACGTTCCGGGGATGAGGTGTTGAAACAGTTAGAGTGTCTTGAACCAATTTGGTAAAACTCAGCCCCCCACAAAAGTAGGAGTAGACTCAGTCACTGGAAATTGGAAAAAGAAGAGCATATTCTTCCGCTAACCTTACTGGGCAGAACTTTTGGTGCCTCATAACTTGGATGTTATGCACATTCAAAAAAAACGTGTGTGATAACCTGATTGGAATGTTACTAGGTGTTTCTGGAAAAACAAATGACAATGTCAATGCCAGACTAGACTTGCAGGTGTTAGGCATTAGAACATCGTTGCATCCCGTCCGAAGGGTACCGAAGTTGGTGTTACCGCCTTCCTGCTACACCCTATCGAAACAACAGAAGATGAAGCTATGTGAGTTCCTAAAAAATTTGTGACTGCCAAGTGGTTATTCGTCAAACATATCTCGTTGTGTAAAGTTGAAAGACAGGAAATTGATCGGTCTGAAAAGTCATGACTACCATGTTCTAATGTAACGCATACTGAGTGTTGCAATTAAGGGATTACTGCCCAAGAATGTATGCAAGGCACTTATAGACATGAGCAACACCTTCAGGGTGCTATCCTCGAAGGAGTTGCACATGGCAGATCTAATGAAAATGCATACGCAGTTACCAACCATAATGTGCAACCTAGAGAGAATCTTTCCACCATCATTCTTCAACATCACCGTACATTTGATAACTCACCCTGCAGAGGAGGCAAGAGTAGCAGGGCCAGTTCAATATCGATGGATGTATTCAATTGAAAGGTAAGTACTACTGTACCAAGTTCTTAAATGAGTATTAATATGGGTTTAGTAGCTGATGACATGCTACTGTGATATGATAATGGGGATAATGAAGTCATTCGTTCGCAACAGAAGTCGGCCGGAGGGCTCAATAGGTGAGGGTTATATTGCGCTAGAGTGTTTGACATTTTGTTCTAGATATTTACATGACATTGAGACTAAATTTAGCAGAGACAATCCGACTTTTCCTCAAGATCATCTTCTTAGGTTGACGATAAGTGGTTTATGCATCTTTCGTCCGGCTGGAGCACCCATTGGTCGTGGAGTAGTTCGCGAACTGACCAACGAAGAATGGGGACAATGTCAGCGCTACATCATCAATCAATGTGAAGAGGTCAATCCCTTCATTGAGTAAGTGTTTCAATGTATTATTTCGTTCATAACTCGTTCCATTTGAACTCATTTATGTCTAACTCCATTTGGACGTATTTTAAAAAAGGGAACACAAACGGCAGCTCATTGGAGCTAGGGTTAATAGACGGGACATCGATGTGTTGCACAATAGAACATTCATCCAGTGGTTAGAAGGAAGGGTATGAAATCCTTAACCCTGTTTACGACTCATGAAAACGGTATTGATGTGTACATTTAATTGCTTATTGCATCAGGTTAATCGAATGTCTGGTCCCCCTGAGGATGAAAAATTTCATCAACTTAAGGCATTGTGTCGGGGTCCTTTATATGGAGTGAAGACATATACTGGATATAAAGCTAATGGGTTCATTTTCCACACCAAGTAGCGGTCAAAGATGAGGAACTTTGACAACAGTGGTGTCTTATGCAAAGCTTATACAACATGCTATGCTAGCTCCTCCGACAACAACCCCCTTGAAGGGGCGATTGATTATTACAGAGTGTTAAGGGAAGTAGTGGAGCTTCAATATCTTGGAGAACTCAACATTGTTCTGCTCAAATCTGAATGGTACAACGTACTGTCATCATCCAATGACATGAAAGTGGATGAGTACGGGTTTGTTTGTGTTAACACAACAAACTATTTAGCAACTGATGAACCATATGTACTGGCATCCCAAGCAACACAGGTTTTCTACTTGACAGACAATTATAATAAAGATTGGAGCACTGTGTTGACTGTAGAGGCCAAAAGGCGGTTCGTCCTTGGCTGACAAATGTCTAGAGAATCTGTTGAGCCGTACCAGGAAACCTCTGCTGCAGTGGTTGCTAATGTCCCGCATGCCGATCAGGTCGACGAGGAGATCGATTGGTGTTGGAATGACATTAATGCAGTAGAGGTAGAAACTGATGTCGTTACTGATGTCATGCGAAACAATGACAGTCACGAAGAACCAAACATTCTTGAAGAAGAGGACTAGACATCTGTTGGCGTGAAAGATAGCGATTATTCTTCATCTGGTGGGACCGACTCAGAATTAGAGGAAGACTTGTACGACTCCGAGCAAGACTCAGGGTCTTCATCCAATGATGACTCGGGAGATGACTGACAAAGACTTTAGGTTAAACACCTACATTGTGTCTGTACTGTAATGCAATTTTGTTATACATTTGTTCTGTTTGTTGACATTTGTTCTATACTGTAATGCAATTCTATTTGATATACATTTGTCTGTGTCTGTACTGTTGACATTTGTTCTGTTTGTTAAATAATAGTGTTGTGCTGTTTGTTAATTTATTATGTGCTGTTATATAATAATTATGTTACATTGTCATACTGCTGTCCTGTTTGCAATTCTGTTTGTTATACTGCTGTTTGTAGAACATTAATTATTGTTGTGCTGAGAAATACTGCTGTGCTGTTTGTATATTAAGAGGATGTCTATTTGTTCTGTATATTAATACTACTGTGCTGTTTGTACTGTAATCTGCTGAAATTCTGTTTGTACTTGATAAGAAAATCTGTTTGGTAAATGTTGTAACTGTAAATAGTTGTACATTTCTGTAATTTGATGTTTCAATGTATATACAATATAATTTCGACATATGCAAGTGCTGTAAATAAAACTGCTATTCAATGAAAATGTGTTGTGAAATTGCTGTTGTACTGCCGCTCATCCCTGCTGCTCATCGACTGCAAATAAGATTCGAACATCCAGTAATGTTTCAGAAAGCAGTCATGTTCATAGGCACAGAACTATAAAAAAATATGAAACAGAATTCAGTTTAGTTTGGTAGCATCAGTGCTGCAATATGAAAAATATGAGACTAAATCTGTTTGGTAAGCATAGCCACTTTACTCAATATGATGCAACATGATGAAACCAAGCATAGAAGTTTCATTTCAGTTTCCACTATCTTCATTTCATTTCAGTTGATTTTAAACAGGACAGGGACAGGGAACTATGTTCATATGTAGAATTCTACCTTTCATTCGATAAATCAGGACAGGGAACAATATTTTAAACATCACACGAGTCAACTATGTTCTGTTGTTTGCTGCAATTCTATGTAAATGTTAGAGTATATACAATTCTGTAAAGTGGCGGACAAAAGGACACAACATTCAGACAACATTGGTGTAAATTGAAGGAAATTGCTGTTATTGATGCATATACATCTGCAGCTTACTTACGCAGCCCAACAGAATCACACCCATGACACATCCAACAGAAGACATATTAATGGCAGAACCATATTTCTGCTTGCTTAGAAATCGAACAGATGACTGTTTACAGAACATATCAATGCAACCGAACACATATCAATTAGTTAGACAACATAAATCGAACCATCTGCTTACCAGAAATCGAACATGGAACCCAGTCCCTTGCTCAGTCTCGCTATGGCCTCCTGCACATAGAAAGCGGAACCGGGAAATCACAGGAATTTCAAAATCCGTTGGGGAGACATACGACATGAAGGGCAGAAGGAAGGCTTATGGGTTACGATTTGTCATTACATTATGCCCTATATTGTTTTCATAAAATTAATACAATGCATTATATACACTTAATAGAATGACTATGTATTATTTCCCTAAAATTAGTTATATGCATTTTACACACTTAATAGAATGATTATATAAAAAAATTAAATATACTACCTATGGCTAATGGGCGTAATTTGCAGGTCTGATATCTAGTTAATAGCGGTTGTAACTTAACTTTATTAATAAATAAGATAATTTTGTGGGGAATATGACTGTATCCTACTGATGTATTAGAAAAACAACATAACTACATATAATACTGTAATATATGTACAAGTTTGTATCTTATGTTTGTATATACAATATATACAAGTTTGTCTTATAAGTTTGCATGTACATATAATACAAGTTTGTATATACACACCATATCCAAGTTTGTATATACAATATATACACTTACATGCAAGTTTGTATATACAACATTACTAGTTAGTTTGTATATTTTGTATATACAAGTTTAATTTGTATTATATGTACAAGTTTGTATTATACAAGTTTGTATATACAAGTTCCGTACCATTACAACTATATACCATTACAGCAACTTAGTTCGTTCGGTGATGATTTACAATATACGCCAATATAATTGATTGTGTATTATGGACGTATGACATATGGATTATGGTTATGGGTTTGCGTTCATATGATTTATGTTTAGGTTCCTCCTACGACATTCCTAGGATTCTCAGCAGAAGACTCGACTAAATGTTTGGAAAACTAATTAAATGCTACTTACTCAGTATTAGTGAAGTGCTTTGACAGTCTCATGTACATGACGAATATAAAGAAATGAAAAAAATACATACTCACCGCAGTATACTGAACCAGGTTCATCAGTTGGTCCATTAATCTCTCGAATTATTCTTTTAATTGTATATGTGGTATAAATTAAGAGCCCAACCTACGACCCAAATAATTCAAGCGTCAAAAACTCTAACTAAAACATGACCCATACTTGATTCGTAAATAATTTGAAAAAATAAATTATTGACAAATTATTGCATGCATATAGGGCTGAACTTGTTCATTCATCTGTTGTCCACATCAAGCCTGCAACAATTGGACCGAAGACCTGCAGGAATTCAGACCGAAGCCCAAGCTTGCAAATCCGTTGAAGCCCACCCGGTTGTGTTGCCTTCTGCATTGGCACATTACCCCTCTTCGAAGCAAATATTATTCGTAATTTGTGCTAACATGACTCTTGGTCCCACCAATTCTGCAGCTTTTCATTTTCTTCTCTAATTTACCGCGCCTTCATTCTCTTTCCCTCGGTTTTCTTTAGTGTTCTCCATCTCTGACCGAAGAAACCTCCTCTCTTCCTCTCCTCCAACTTGTGTCAAAGCCACGGTTAATCTTGACTGATTCTGCAGATCTAGCAAACAAGGTACGGTTTATGTTCTTGCACTTCCATCTGCTTACTTGTTGTTGAAGATAACCTCTGGATTCAGTCATTTTTTTTAAACGTGTGCTATTCTTCAGTCTATCCCTCGGAATCGCTCAGTCGTTTGTTCTTTCTTGAGTCACGGGTGCTGTTCTTCAGTCTTTCTAGTGGGTTCGCTCACTCGTTTGACATTCGCTCAGTCGTTGGTTCTGAAATGAACCTGTGTGCTGTTCTTCAGTCTATCCTGTATTATATCACTTACTCGTTTGTTATGTTTTTTTAACCGTGTGCTGTTCTTCTGTGTAAATCTGTTCTTCTGTGTAAATCTGCTGTTTTTTACTAACATTTTACTCCACGATACACACATAGAAATTGCTACTTTACAATGTCAAACCTTTTTTGAAATCATGATTAGCCGGCTGTGTTGGAAGATGCATGTCTTGTTAGTATTTTTTTATCGGTTGTCAAAATAGTATGTTTGGTTAATTGTGTTGAACACATTCGTCAGGATGGTGGGAACTAGAAGAACGAGGCTCAATAGTACAAACGTAGAACCCCCAAATTAAGACAAAAACAACTCGGAAGTCACCCCGAAAACTGTCCCGCGTAGGAGCAAGTAGGTTTACTTCCTCCAAATTTTTATGGTTCATCAGTTGTTGACTGTACCTATATAGTTTAACGAACTTGTTAACTTTACACTTTCAGGTTCATCAGTTGTGGACTGCACGGTGCAGAACCCTACAACACTGATCACTTTGGACCCCCAGTTGAAGAAATTCAACCACAGGAAAATAGCATGTTACTCCAGTGGTTACTGAGCCTGCGACCGAACATGGTAAGTATTTGTGTAAAGCTTTGACAGCCAACACCTATTGGAAGTTATTTAATCCTCTAGTTAATATGGTCGTGTATTTGATATTAAGTACAGATGGTTTAGAAGTGCAAGATGAAGGTGTAAGGCTGGAAGATGAAGGTGTAAGGCTGGAAGATGAAGGTGTACGTGTGCATGAAGAATGTGTAAGGCCACCAGCTGAGAAGTTACGGAGGGGGGGACCAGGTGTATTCAGATATCCAGAAATGGAATAAATGAAAAAGAAGAGTTACAGTTTAATGCTTTGGGCAAGGTCTGCTCGAAGGTTGCATCGGAGTTTGCCTCATGGTGTGGGTATATCGTACGAAAACGAACGAATGCACCATTGATGGTGAAAGACTGGAAGGACATCCCAAATGAACCCATTGACTACGAGGCCAAAATGCTAATGCTCATTGGAGTAAGTACACTTAAGTACACGAACGAATGCGCCATGTGTATGTTTGCCAAAATGCTAATGCTTGTATGTTTGCTTCGCAGGAAAAGTTTGTTATCCCTGAAGATGATAGCTTGAAGCAACTGATTGTATGCTGTCTAAGAGAGAAGTATAGGAATTATAGGGCCAACCTGAAAAGAAGGTATTATGAAAAATACCTTACCGATGAAGAAAGGATACAGAACATACCCCCGGACGTGGTGAATGAAGATTGGGCGTGACTAGTGAACTGGTTCAGTTCAGAGGAGTTTAAAGTGGTTAAACTGTGGAAATCTTGTTCTTTTATGCTTTACTGCAGTTTATAGCAAGTTTTTATATATTATTAACCATATGACTGTTTGTGTCCTCATACTTGAATTGAAGGTGAGGAGTGACCGTAACAAAGCAAACAATGCTCACCAAGTCATCATGCACACTGCGGGGACATGCATTTTTTCCAAGACGGAACAAGAAGAGGTAATGAACCCCTACACCCACACTCTGCAAAATCTAGTAACCACTCAGTTATAGTGCATGTTTTTAAAAATGCAGATTATGAAAAATAATGGGGTGCATCCGGGTGAATACCACATGTTTCGGAAGACTAATATGGACAAGAAGGGGGTTCCTCGAGATGCGAAAAGTCAAGCAATCCTGGTAAGCGATAAGACATCCTCTTCCTTCTTAATTTTTATAATGTTTCACACCTAACACATGAGATTGAACTGTATTGGTTTGTAGGCTGCAGTTGAAGAAAGGGCTGCTGAACTGCAAGCTGAAGAGGACGTTCCCGTTGACAAGGATGCACTTTATGAAGAAATTCGTAAGCCTGAACGTTGCCGATATTGTGTATCCAAAATTGCACGGATGATGGAAGGTGAGCAGTTGAAGAAATCGAGGGAAGAAGTGGCTCTAGCTAGAGCTGAAACTGCAGAACTGAAGAGGTTAGCGGAGGAGAGCTCAAGGAAGGCGGACGAGAGTTCAAGGAAGGCAGAGGAAGCGGCATTAACTCTACTGAAGTTCCAAGAAAACATGACCGCCGTCCAAAGAGATATGGCCTTCATGCGAAGGGCACTACAAGCCAATGGTGCATTGCTCGATGATCCAGATGCATAAGGTATAGTCAACAAGTCTCTGTTTGAGTGATGGTACTCTTTTCTTTTGGCATGTTAATGTGAGGTTGTTCTAATTCAACCTATTGGTGTGCTTGCAGATTGAAATGTTTGCCATATGACGCAATACTTGCTTTAGGTAATCATTTTTCACCTGCTTGCTTCGATGTCTAGTTGGGTTAGGCCTAGTATAGTATCTGTCTTGCAACAGAAAATGTGCCATGTTGTAATGCTGGAACATATTTGTAGTATTTTGTCTTTGTTTGTTCTGTGTTTTGGTCCTTTTGGACAACATGTACATGCGGAAACTTATTGTCTGCAACCTATGTGCTCTGTTATGCTAAGGTTGGAGACTTTGTATATGGAAATGTATGAATGGTTGGTTCTGGATGGTATGTAGTATATGTAATGTCTAGCTGGTAAAAATCCGAAACATTTATTCTGAAACTGGTCTAGTTGTATTAGCATCGAAAATTTGATTACCAATACATACGCCAAATACAGTCAGAAACAAACCGATACAATTACATTTTAACTGCAACTAAAGTAGTCAAGTAGGCAACGAAAATTACTAAGGCTACACGTAGACAATTACCTCAACACCAACCAAACATCGCAATTTATGTCGCCCTTGTGAGTTGCATCAACCACAAATATTTTGTAACGCTATTTATGTATAATTAGTTTATAAATATTTTAGACGTTAATATCACCAAACTGTATCCACATAACGTAGACACAATTACAAAGAAATAGCAACACATATATGTTGTAGCCGATACTTCCATTTTACCATCAATGAATACTGTATCTGAAACACATATATAGCATCTATATAGTGCCGACGCTAATTACGCATGAACACCATTGACAATATATTGATGCTAAAGGTATGACCAACTGTTCATTCCAGCAGCGACAGACATTTAGTATCAGCATTTTGTCCTTGCGGATACCTTTAGCTTCGGGGCTTTCATGCACGACTCTTAGCAGCGGCAAGTCATCTTAGCAGCGGCAAAACCCAACTTAGCAACGATTAAACGCCGCGCCTATAGTGCTAATTTCTTGTAGTGTTTCTGAAAAACAACTTGGACAAAAGCTTAAGGCAGTCTAATCTGATGGTGGTGATGAGTTTCACTTTCTATCCACCTATCTATCTCAGTTTGGAATTGTTCACAGGATTACTTGTCCCTACACGAGTCAATAAAACAGGATTGTTGAGCGTAAACACTGTCACATTGTTGAGCTTGGCCTTACCTTGTTAGGTTATTTCGAATAAAAGACAATGTTAATGGTGACATAGCAAGGTATAAAGCTAGACTTGTGGCTAAAGGATTTTCACAGATACCAGGGTTTGACTTCTAAGACACCTTCAACCCTGCAGTTAAGTCTGCAACTGTTCAAATTGTTTAGTCTCTTGCTTTAACTCATAAATGGTGTCTTAGACAGGTGGACATCTCTAACGCATTTTTACATGGAGATCATTCAGAGGAAGTTTACATGATACAACCACCCGGTTTTGAAGAAATCTCATCTGATGGTTCGATACTGGTGTGTAAGCTTCAGAAAGAACTTGATGGTTTAAAACAGGCATCACGAGCCTTGTTTAAGAAATTTAAGCCTTTCTAACATAATTTACTTAATTTCAAGGTTTCAATGGTTGATAGTTGTCTCTTTAACAACTCTGACAATGACTTTTTTGTGTTGTTGCTTGTCTCTGTAGATGATATAGTAATCGCAGAGACCTCTACGTCACTGGTAGAGTGTGTAATCAGTTCCATCAATGCTCAGTTCACTCTCAAGAACCTAGGTAGTTTAAACTACGTCTTGGCATAGAGGCTACATTAGGTTATAATTATCTTTTGCTTAATCAAAATAAATACGTATATGACTTAATTGCCAAGGTAGGTATCTTCGATTTGTCCAGCTTTCCAACTCCAATGACTGGTACTAGCATCAATCGAATAGGTATGGATACATGCTTGGAATTGTTTCATGATGTCTCCTTGTATCTTAGTACTATTGGTGTTCTTCAGCATGTGTGCATAACCAGACCTGATTTTCACTTCGCAGTGAACAAAGTCATTCAATATATGCAATCACCATATATGAGCCACTGGAAAGCTATTGTTCATATACTTAGATTTTTGAAAGGCACCCTCAGTCATGGATTGCTATTTCGTGCAAGTCCATCCCCAACTCGTGAAATTTCCTTGCTTTCTTTTTTCAATGTTGATTGGGGAAGTGACATTGCAGATAGACTTTAAAAAAGTTCAAGGATCAACCATCCCCCAAGAGTGTGGTCGAGGACTTTAGTAAATCCAATGAGTTCACCGACCGCGCTCTAGAGGTGATGAAGGTTGAGGTTGCTGCCTACCTCCAAGTCTTGGTCGACGAGATATGGGAGATGGATCCAAAGTTTCCTCTTCGGGAAGTGAAGTCACTCCAGGACTTCATGGAAAATGGATATGCCAAATATGCCCCTCCTGCAGCTGCTGTTGGTGAGGAGAAACCTTCTCCCAGGGTCGAGAAGGAGACCGAGGTCCCAGAAGAGCCTACACCTTGATGATCCAGGTTTCCATGTGACCAAGTTGATGAAGAGCTTCAAGTCGGGAGCGTGTTGCGCGAATAAGAATCATAACCTTGCAAAGGCACTTGGGCTCCCTTATATTTTTTGCACTCTTTTCCTCCTTCCTTTGTAACGAACCACTATTATTTGTAAATAAGAGTTGTTCTATTTCCTTTTTTGTGGAACTTGTGTTTATTTTGATTCAACTTTGCTTCAGATATTCACCTAATGTATATAGTTGTTGCCCTTGGTCTCGTAAGCCTATGTATCTTTAGAATTCGAATAAATTGGGTTGTTTCCGATGTCGAATTGATGATAGCTTTCATGAAGTTTTATTATTTTCAACTCGACCTTAGCTTTGGCCTTGGCTTGAATAAGATCATACCTTCTTAAACTCCAATATATTGAACCTTTTTTTTCTTAGGGGAACCTTCAAGAGTTTTCGCCTTTTTTTTTTCCGAAGAGTGATTCTTCCGCTCCTTAGGGCTTTCCAGGAAGCATTGTTGCTTCTTTAGCCGTTCCTTCTACCAGATTTAGAAAGAACTATTTTCTTGCAGATTCATTCGCCTTTAAGGGAACAGTTATCTTTGAAGTTTTTTTCGCCTATTCACCTTTTGGAGGAAGTGTTACCTCTTGGGATTCGATCGCTCTCTTAGGTTTTAACTCGGAGGGACTGTTACTTTGGTAGTCCGTCTTCTTCTTTTGTTTAATTTGGGGGAAAATGTTACCTCTTAAGGTTCGTTTACCTCTCATTTTTATGTCTTTTTGACTCAGAAGGACTATTACTTTGATTGTTCGTCCGTTCCTTTTGCCTAACTTGGGGGGGTACCGTTACCTTGATGGTTCATACCTAATCCTCCTTTTGCCTAACTAAGGGGTCTATTACCTTGTCGGTTCGTCCACGCCTTTCGGTCGAGGCTTTATTTTTTGCCATTCGAGTGGTTATGTTCTTTACAAAGGAAGATTTATCTTTATTGACATACCACGATTACAAGTTATTCATACAACCTTCGTAAATGTTCGGAATTAAAAGAACAAGTTAACCTTGTTCCCTCCATATTTTCCAAGTAGTAGGAATGCGACGATTTCCACTACCTTGCTGGGCCTTCCTATTAAGTCGAGAGATTGTTGTGCTGGTCCAGATTTGTGAATTCATTCCGTCTCATAACCATCTCCCCTACGAAACGTTGGCGAGCACTGACTTTTCTGTTGAAGTATCGAGCGGTCACCAACCTAATACTTGCTTGAGCTTCTTCTGATTGCCATCGATTCTCTTTGACTAGATACACGTCTGTTTGTCGCTTGAAGTCATTTACTTCAATGTCTAAATGTAGGATCCTGTGAGTGGGCACAACTATTTCAGCGGGGGCCACAACTTCAAATCCGTACACTAGACTAAATGGTGTTTCCCCTGTTGCTCTTTTGGGTGTCGTTATGATGACCCACAACACATTGTCCAACTCTTCTACCCAGTTTCCTTTTAGCGCTTAAACTTTCGTTTTGAGACCTGCCAAGACTACTTTGTTGGCTGCTTCGACCTGTCCATTAGTCAGAGGGTGATGTACCGAGATGAATCTATTGACAATTTTGCATTCTTCACAGAGTCATTTGAGCTACTTTCCCACGAATTGGGGCCCGTTGTCACTTATGAGTACATTGGGGACGTTATATCGCGAAATTATATTGATTTTCAAGAACTTGATTACTTGAAATTCGATTGTAGATGTTAATGTGTTCTCCTCTATCCACTTATATAAATATTTGATCACCGCGATGTTGTGGGTTCATTGTCCAGTGCTTATCGATAAAGGGTCGAGAATGTCGACCTCCCATTGGGTGAAGGGTCAGGCACCCACCATTTCGCAAAGTGGGTGGTCAACCAGTTCTTAGTGCGAACTGTTGGCACATTTCAAGCTTCTTAGTCAATTCTGATGCGTATTTGCTCAAGGTTAGCTAGTAGTAGCCTAATCTGAAGATTTTCCGCATTAACGAGTGCGCACCTTCGTGGCATGTGATAACTTCTTCATGAGCTTCACGCATGACTATTTCTCTTTCTCAAAAAGAGATGCACCGTAAATACAGGGTTTAGAATCCTCACATGTGTAATTCCCCATCTATGAGAAGGCAGTTGGCGGCGATGCATATTATCTTGATGGTCTCCCCTTCGTCTTTGGGTAGGATCCCTTTTTCAGAACGTTACAGCGTGGAGTCATCCAGTTGTCATGCGCCTTTATATTAAAGACTCTTTCTTTGTTTTCGAGTACCGAGTACAATGCTCGTTTTAAAAAGTGTACTTCCCGTATTTTTATCCTTCCGAACACCAACTTCCTCAAGGAGTTTGCCAGTAGGTTGTCGTTGCGAAGGATGGATTCGATTGCAAAATTTGGTATCTCATAGATAAGTCCTTTTGCAATGCTAAGGTAATTTTTCATATTTTCCCCCTTAGCTTCGTAATTTCCATTGATCTGATTAACGATCATTTCAGAGTCGTTTTTTTTTCCTTCAGTGAGGTTATATTCATTCCCTTGGCGAGTCGCAACCCAGTTATGATTGCTTCATTTTCTTCTTCATTATTAGTCGCCTTAAATGTGAGGGTGCTGGCATATTTAAGGATTCTTTGTAAAAGGACTAACCCTGCCCTCGAGGATTCTTTGGAAGAGAAACTGTCAGTGTAGAGTTCTTATTTTTTCTCTTCTGCCGTTGGCTATTCCTTTTCGGTTTCAGTTTGACCATTTATGGTACTTTCCTCTATGAATTCTCCCAAAGCTTGTCCTTTAATTTTTGTTTTCAGGGCAAACGTTTTCTAAATTCGCTCAAGTCAATTGCCTACTTGACCATCCTGTTTGAAGAATTGATTTCATGAGGAACTGTTTGAGGGGCTTGTTGGTGAGGACTGTTATTGTGTGAGCATGGAAATACAGTCGCAACTTATGCGCGGCAATAACCAAGGCATAAAGATACTTTTCAATATCGATGACTACTATCTCACTGACACTTTCATAAACGTAAAACGGTTCATTGAGAATGGGCTTGTCCAGAGTCGGGTGTGTTTGCGGTTTCTATTTGATCAATTGAAAAGTGGTCGCGCACTTTGACGTCCACTCGAACTTGTTGTTGACTCAGAGAGTTTGGAAGAAAGGAAGTGACATGTCGCTCACCTTTAATAGGAAGTAGTTTAATGAGGCCAGGGGACCATTCAGACTCTAGACCTCCTTGTGGCAAGTCGGGAACTTCATCTCTTCTATGTTCTTGACCTTTTCTGGTTCGCCTCAGTTCCTCTTTCGGTGACCATGAAACCCAAGAATTTGCCTAACTTTACTCTGAAGGTGCATTTCGTCGGGTTCGGGCGGACACTGTGCCTTCACATGCATTCAAAATCTTCCCGAAGGTCTATTGTATTAGGGTTTCCCTTGATGGATTTTAGTAGAATGTCGTCTACGTATGCCTCCATATTCCGCCCCAACATTTCTTTGAACACACGATTCACCATGGCTTGATAGGTTGCCCCTGAATTGATTAGTCCAAAAGGCATTAATCTATAGCAAAGGTCACTGTCTGCGTAGAGCATTGTACGGTCTTCATCATCCGGGTGCACTCAGATCTGGTTGTAGCCAGAATATGCGTCCATGAATCTTAGCATTTCGTGACCGGATATTGTATCCACCAATTGATCAATTTGCGACAGGGGATAGATGTCTATAGGGCACGCGTTGTTAAAGTCTAGGAAATCCACGCACATACACCACTTTCCGTTTGACTTATTCAGCAGCACTGAATTGGCGACCAACCTCTGAAAACCTACCTCCCTTATGAAATTGGCGTCGAGCAGTCGTCCGACTTCCTATGTAATCCCCAAACGCTAGTCAGATCTGAATGACCTTTTCTTTTAAGTGATGGGCTTAACGGAGGGGTTTGTTTGCATCTCGTTAGAGATTATGTCTGTACTTATCCCTTACATGTCGCTTGGTTTTTAAGCAAACAATTCCTTGTATATTTTTAAGAGGGGGGTCAGGGTGTCGCTCTGTTCTTCAATCAATGTGCCTCTGATGCGCAACTTATTTTTCGGGCCATCTATCTCTACCTCAGTTAGCTCTTCCACGAGGCAGGTCGAGCTTTATCCTTACGCAGGTCGACCTCTATATCGATGGCAAGAAACTTCCTTCGGTTCTTCTTACAAAGGCAGTTCACATAACATTGTCGTGAAGACAATTAATCGCCTAAAACTTTTCCAATCCCATTGAACATGGGGAACTTCATCTTTTAATGAACTATGGAGGCCACAATCTTGTTAGGATTGATGGTGGTGCTCCCCATGATGGCATTGTACAAAGTGGGAGTGTCCACTACTATGAAGACGACCAACACATCTATGCTTTTCCATCATTCAACCAAGATTACCAGCCAAGTAATGGCTCCCAACGCGTATGTTATTCTTCTAGGAGATCCGATGAGGGGGAAATCAACTCCTTTTAAGTCCTTTTTGGACCTGCCCATGTTCATAAAGGCGTTTAGGATCAGGATGTCTGTCGAGCTTCTTCCATCGATCAGAATTCTCTTCATGTCATACCCGTCGACTTCAGCAATAATGACTAGTGCGTCGTTCTGTGGGGTTTTGACATGTGCCAGGTCATCCTCAGTAAAAGAGATCTGTTGCAACAACAACGAAACTTCCGTGTTGACGCTAACAGTTGTAGTTAAATATATGTATATTGTGTCGACAGTTTTTGTTGTCGTTATTTTTACTTATTAGGCACAATATGTTTACCATTGTTATAAGGTACATTTAGTTTTAAATTTTGCCGTCACCTTATATTTTACATGGATGAATGTGTAATGTCGACCAACACTTGATGTTAAATAACTCCATCAGTAGCAGGTGAATTTTTCATTGCAAATGTACATATTCAAATGCGAAACGTTCTGTCGTAAATATAGTGATATAAGCAACGGTTGTTTGCCGTAACTAATCAATTTTTGTTGTCGTTAAAACATAAGTACCGGGAAAATGTAAGAATAGTTTTGCATTTCAATATATGGTCGACATTAGTATAGTCATTCAACAACAGATTTAATTGTTGTTGTCAAATAGTTTATTTAGTGACGACTATTGTTGTTGTTAAAAAATCAAATATTTTTCCCGCCCTGATTTGAAAATTCAATTTTTTTTCATTCAACAACTTATTTTTACACGTTTTACAGAACCTTCTCTTATCTTCCCTTCCTTCCCTTCACCTTCCCTTCCCTTCCTTCCCTTCACCTTCCCTTCATCTTCCCTTCCTTCCCTTCATCTTCCCTTCATTCAAAACGTTTTCCAAAGGATGAAGTGTCATGGAGCTGCTCGACCGACCTGTCATGGATGAAGTGTTGGAGCTGCTCAAAGTTCCATGGATGAAGGCATGCTGGAGCTGGAGAAGGCGACTTGGAGCTGGAGAAGGCGAGTTGGAGCTGGAGAAGTCGAGCTGGACCTGTAGAAGGCGAGCTGGAGCTCGAGAAATGCTGGTTCTCCGATGCCTTCACCATTGATGAAGTGTCTTGAAACAATCGGCCATGGATGAAGCCATAGATGATGAAGTGACGATATATGGATGAAGAAGCCATGGATGAAGAAGGAGAAAGAAGCCATGGATGAAGAAGGATGAAGAAGCCATGGATGAACACAAATAATTTAAAATCAGACAACAAAATCGCAGAAAAAAAATCGACCAACAACAACCTGAGTCCGCTCTAACATCGGAAAAGTGTTGTCGTCGTTCATCTGTGTTTAACAACAACCTGATTCCGCTGTAAAGTTTTACATGCTAACAGCGACAATCCTTTTACAACGGCAAATTGTCGACGTATAGACCTTTAATGACGGGGGCTACCGCGACAGAGATTTTGTCGCTGTCCAGACTTAACAACGGTATTTATGCAGTTAGCAACGCATTTTTGCCGATGTGTATGCTCGAGTTTCTTGTAATCGTGGATTAAGCATCAACATAATTAAGACCCCTTCGTCTCGAATAATTCTACCAACATTTTGAAAGAGCATAGCCACCATTTCGATAAGATAGTAGTACCACATAATTGATAATATTATCATTATAATAGAACCAAAATTAATAATTTGAACAATTATCCCCAAATTTAAAAATATACGGGTTTCATAACTAATCACATAATGCACTATAATCCAAGCAAAATATACAATAAACAATCAATTCAACATATTGCACAATATAAATATTAATTTTATCTAATTATACTCAATTTGAATAATTAACCCTAACAGTCAAAAGTAAAGTTTTATAATTTACCACACATTGCACTATAATTCAATCAAAACACATAATATCTAATAAATGTCAACATATTAGGGATTCTAAATACTAATTGTATCTAATTATACTGAAATTAAACAATTAACCCCAAAATTGAAAAATTAAGGTTTCACATTACCTCAATGTTGCTGAAACTAAAGAATGTGAAGGCGACAGAGATGTCATGGTTGGGACGCGATGAAGGAACACATTTGGTCTGAGGTTATGGTCCACTGGAGATGGGGAACGAATGAGGGCTAGATAGAGGTGGCTTCACGGAGGTGTTTGAACTTGGCGGGGCATCGGGTGGTGACTCGCAATGTCTGTGCTGGTGAATGAGGGTGATGACGGACGGAGTGGCAGGGATGTATTGGGAGCGGAGTTGTTTATGTCTCCTCAAACCCATAAATGATATTTGTGGGTTGCAGCTACCATCCCTGCCCACGAATGTCATTCACGGCTAAAAGGTATTACACTTTTCCTGTGAATGACATTAATGACTAGAAGCTAACACCTTGTACCCAGGAATCTCATTCACGAGTTTAGTTTGTTCAAAGAGTAACGAATTTTGTATATGGTTTTCCATGTATATCTACTTGAAAGGGGGGAAAATCCTTTAATGGTTAATAATATTTTGCACAGCAATATTTGATTCAGAGGAATAAATAGTATATTCAGTTCTTTATTATTGAAATTTCTAAGTTTAATAAAATTTTTAAGTTGGTGTCTGTCCCAAAACAGCCACACAAAGGCCATGAATACAATATGTTGGAATTGTCAGGGTTTGGGGTCTTCCCTAACAATTCAACATCTAAAAGACCTCAACAGAGTGAATCAGTCGGAGATCATATGCCTGATGGAAACAAAGAATGGGGATGCATTATGGGAAAGGGTTCGAGAGCAAGTGGGGATGGATTGTGCTTACTATGTAAATCCGCGAGGCATGTCGGGAGGAATGGCGCTATGTTGGAGAAATTATACTCAAGTGTCTATTAAGTCAGCCACCCATAATATTATTGATAGTGAGCTGGAGATGAACAACCAGCCGAACCCTTGTTTTATTACATGGGTATATGCAGATTCGGATCCTCCAGGGAGGAAACAAAACAGGGATTAATTGCGCGATATAGGAAGAGGGCGTAGGTCGGCTTGGATGTGCATGCGTGGTTTTAATGCGATTTGTCATTATCATGAAAAAAGGGGAAGACGTAAATCTCAAAAATAGATTCATGAGTTCAATGAGATTATTGACAATATCAACATGGAAGACGTAGGTGCCAAAGGATCTAGATTCACTTGGTCCAACAACAAACGAGGGGACGAAATAGTGTCGGAAAGAATTGATCGGATCCTCATCAATGCGGCGCGGGCTGCAAGATATCCAGACATCCAGTCCACAAATGACATTGCAATTGGATCAGATCATACGCCTCTCATACTCCACCGTGAGCAAGGAAAGCAACGGAAAGAGCACTACTTCCGGTTCGAGGAGATGTGGCTAGAAAATGCTGAGTGCAAATATGTAATTAAAGAAGCCTGGACCAAATGGGATGGTCTAGATAGGCAAGTGGAGATCGATGTGAGTTTGGAGAGCTACCGGAAGAGTTTAACTCAATAGAGAAAATAAAAAGTCGGGAATAATCAAGTTGAATTAATAAAAGCAGTTGATCGGCTCCGACATGGTCGGTCGAGCCTGAATAACCATATAGAGGAGGCAGCCTTAAAAACTCGAATTGAACACGATCGAGAAAACGTTTATTGGAGGCATCGGTCCAGGGTTAAGTGGCCCCTAAAAGGGGATCAAAATTCAACCTTCTATCATCTTACCACCAATGCTAGAAGAAGAAGAAACCACATAACCAGAGTGTAAAATGATTGGGGAGAGTAGATCAGTCCAGATAGGGGTGTGGAAAACGAGATATGTGGGAATTTTCAAACGGTATTTAGATCAGAAGTTGACTAATTGATTGAAGGGGAGGTTCAGGGGTTCATTCCGACTCAGATTACGGAGGAGATGAACACTGATTTGGAAAGGGATGTGTCCGATGGAGAAATCAGGGTTGGTGTTTTTCAGTTGTGAGGGGCAAGAGATCCATGTCCAGATGTTCTTTTGGGTCTTTTTACCAAATGAATTGACACATCGTTTGGGTTTAATCGAAGAATGAAGAATTGGACATATATAAAGAGTAGAATTCACGTCAAGATCCAAGGGTGGAGGTCGAAAACCCTCAACCACGTAGGAAAGGACGTTCTCATAATGACAGTCATCACGGTCATTCCCTCATACGTGATGAATGTCTTTAAACTTCCTAGAATGTGGTTCTCATAAATTAATGCCATGACCGCAAACCTCTGGTGAGGTGAGTAGAATGAAGGAACGAAAATCCAGTGGAAGGAATGGGTGGTGTTTGCTAGCTCCAAACCGATGGGGGTCTCAGATTCCGGGAAATGGAAACTTTTAATGAGTTTCTTCTCACAAAGATGGCTGCGAGAATACTGGATTAACCAGAGGCACTATGGGTCTGAACCCTCAAGGAGCTATACCTCCCTAACACTGAATTAGATCGACTAAGAAGGGTGGTCAAGCTTCTTGGGGGTAGACGAGTCTGGTTTATGGCAGAGACACTTGTTTGCAGAGGGGATGTGGCGAATTGGAGATGGCACGAATGTGAAAATATTTGAGGACTCGTGGGTGGTGACAAATCCAGGTTTCAAAGTAGAATGGCCAAGTGATGGAGTTCAGTGTCAGACACGAGAGTTAATGACATGTTTGGGCCGAATAGTGCTTGGGGTGAGGAAGTCATTTGGGGCAACTATAATGAGATGGATGCACGCTGCATTATTAACATACCATTGAGATATAAAACATGCCCTGGTCAAATGATATGACCCTATACAAATGATGGGCGGGTGTCGGTTAAGTCAAACTATCATCGGTTGAAAGAGAAGGGCATAGCACAGTGCAACAGTTAGGTCCTGATGATGTGGTTTGTAGGATGATATGGATGGTAAACACTTTGCCTTTGATGATGTGGTCTGTTAGAGTATTATGTAGTCTAGATTAGTCTTTATCTTTAGTTTATCTATATTAGTTAGTTTATCCTTTTAGATTTAGTTTATTATATATATAGTTAGATATATAATATGAGTATCTTTATATATAGAATAAATATATATAGATAGTTATCTCTGTACTATATATATATATATAGTTCTCTATGTACTAACAAACAAGTTTCTCAATAATGGAGTCAGATGTTTCTCTTATTCATCTCCTTCACGCCTTTATGTTCTTTTAATCCTAACATGGTATCAGAGCCTTCTTTCCAAGGACCGAATCATTCCTGCTGCTGATATCTGATTTGCTGATACAATGCTTCTTCAACAATGCTGAATTACTTGTGCTGAAATCCCGATTTGGTATCGTGAAGATGTGTGATCAAATTGAGTTTGCACAACCAAGTTTTTGATGATTTACAATGGATTCAATAGAAGATTGGAATGCTGGGATTCTGATTTTAGATTAGTTTGTTAGCTATTACGGCATGACCACGACGAGATGACCAAGATGGCACCGCGATGGCATGACCGAGTTTTTTTTCTTTTTCCTTTTCATTTGGATTTTAGCTTGAAAAACTTGTATTCGAATGTGGAGTATATCACCAGTGATGAAGATGTGCGGGTTCAATTCAATTGGGGATTTGATCGAGATTGGATTTGGGATTTGGCACAAGCAAAGAAGCATTGGAAATTTGGGGACCAATTCAGCAAATTTCAAGAAAAACAAAGAACATGGGTGAATGTTAGAGTAGTATATAGTCTAATCTAGATTAATCAAGATTAGTCTTTATCTTTAGTTTATCTATATTAATTAGTTTATCCTTTTAGATTTAGTTTATTATATATATAGTTAGATAGATAGTATGCGTATCTTTATAGATATAATAAATATATATAGATAGTGTTCTCTATACTATATATATCTAGTTCTCTATGTACTAAATAATAAGTTTCTCAATAATGGAGTCAGATGTTTTTCTTATTCATCCACTTCACGTGTTCATGTTCTATTAATCCTAACATGGTATCAGAGCCTTCTTTCCAAGGACCGAATCATTCCTGCTGCTGATCTGTGATTTGTTGATGCAATGTCTCTTCAACAATGCTGAATTAATTGTGCCGAAATCCCCATTCAGTATCGTGAAGATGTGTAATCAAATTGAGTTTGCACAACCACGTTTTTGATGATTTACAATGGATTCAATAGAAGATTGGAATGCTGGAATTCAGATTTTAGATTAGTTTGTTAGCTACTACGACATGACCACGACGAGATGACCGAGATGACACCGCGATGGCATGACCGAGTTTTTTTTCTTCTTTTTTTCTTTCCTTTCCATCTGGATTTTAGCTTGAAAAACTTGTATTCGAATGTGGAGTATCTCACCAATGATGAAGATGTGCGAGCTCAATTCGATTGAGGATTTGATCGAGATTGGATTTGGGATCCGACACAAGCGAAGAAGCATTGGAAATTTGGGGACCAATTCAGCAAATTTCAAGAAAAACAAAGAACATGGGTGAATGTTAGAGTATTATGTAGTCTAGATTAGTCTTTATCTTTAGTTTATCTATATTAGTTAGTTTATCCTTTTAGATTTAGTTTATTATATATATAGTTAGATATATAATATGAGTATCTTTATATATAGAATAAATATATATAGATAGTTATCTCTATACTATATATATATATATCTAGTTCTCTATGTACTAACAAACAAGTTTCTGAATAATGGAGTCAGATGTTTCTCTTATTCATCTCCTTCACGCCTTTATGTTCTTTTAATCCTAACATGGTCCTGATGGCGTTTATTTTCAAATGCAATTGTTGTTAGACGGAATCTCAGAAGAAGGGGTATGATAATGGATGAGGACTGTCCTATCTGTGGGCTTAAGGAAACAAGAGAAAACATGATTAGTGGGTGCAGATGGACTCAGAGTCAGACTTCGACCCTTAATGAGTTGATTAAGGAACAAATGTCAGAAGGGGGAGTCACCGGCAAAGCAAGAGCAGATAGACAAAGTAAATGTATGTGGACTTGTTGGCATATATGGAAATTTTGAGGCAGAACAGAATTTGAGGGGAAGGGATCGTACCCAATTGATACGTTTCTTGTCATCAAAGGAGCACACTCGGAGCTATCAAGGATTGAGCCCCAATTTAGCTCCAAAACTAGGGAGAGACGACCAAAAAGATGGACTAAAACGAAAGTGGGATCAATCAGAATTAATTGCGATGCCTCATGGTGGAACCAAACGAATCGTGGAGGCATTGGCATGGTGGGAAGGGATGCAAATGGCCAGCTAATGGGTAGACTGAACTGAAGAGATTAGAGTGCTAAATCGGAAATTTTAGAAGCTCAAGCAGTATTGGAAGGCATATGACTCACAATTGATAGAGGTTAGCAAACGATCGAGGTAGAAACGGATTCCTTGAGGGTCGTTGAGGAAATTCAAGGAAAGATGAGCTATTGGAGACTGGACATCATATGCGAGAACATCAAGATCATGGCACGACATATTCCAGATGTCAGTTGGAAGGCAATCACGCGTTTAGCGAATGAGAGCGCAAATTGGATAACTAGTCAAACCAGATTGGTTGTGCGTTTAAACAATTGGGTCCTTGTACCCCCACCCCAACTAAGTAGTTTATTACTGTCTGATTGTAATAATGATCCTCCCTGATCGCTTTGATTGCGTTTTTTTCTCTTTGAATAAGAACTATTGACGTTATTGACAAAAAAACACTATTAATTACGAAAGTTTTTTAATGTGAATGTGGGAAACAAATGTTAAAATAACGGAGACATTTATTAAGTAACACAATTCTAAGTTTTATTTTAACAATTGTTTTAGACACCACTACTGAAAATCCACTCATTAGTGATAGAATTTTAATTTCGTAGGTAAAAGTCCGTCGACAAATATATTTTACCGACGAAATATTATTTTCCTTGCCAAATATAATTTTAGACGACCGTAATTTTTTTTGTCAGGAAACTACATATTTACCGACAATATAAATAAAATTTGTTGGGAAAATATGACAATTACAGACAAAATTCATGTTTCGTCGGTACATTTTTGCAAAAATATATACCGATAAAACAATATTTGTTTGTCGGTAGAGGCATATAACTTTACCGACGTAACCTTATTTTTGTCGGTAAAAATTATATTTACCGACGAAATATAATTATTGTCGGGAATTATCTATTTACCCTAAATTATATTAATAAAGTCTCAAATAAAAAAATGTTCCTCCAAGATTCGACCCAATGGCAACAGAATAGAAAGAAGGTTTCCTTACCGCTGAACCAATGGTATCTTTGAAACTTAAAACCCTTACTACTTAAGTCACGCAACCTAGCATCGAATGAGAATAGTCCACCTCCATTCACTGTGTCGTGTTGTGCGGTTCTGTTGTCGTTGTCCTACTGTGTTCGCAGTGATGCTGTATTCGTCAGGGGATCTGGTTGAGAGTCGTAGCTACTGTCCAGGTTGAATTTCTTCCCTCCTTCATCGGTCTCTGATGGTTGAATCTTCCTTTCGTATATTAGTTGCTTGTTCTTCTTTTGTTATGTTCTACTGCTGATTATTTCCTTTAGGTTTGAAATCTTCCTTTTGTGACAAACTGGATCGTTGAGTAGATAGGTTAATGTGATTTCCTATTGAATATAGGTTCATCCTTCAGTCGTTATGTTCTTCCATTTAGGTCAAAAACGCTCAAGGTTAACTTAACATATGCGACAAAGATTGCTATGCAATCCATTGCATATGCACTCAGAAAGGTCAGAAGTTTGAGCATTTTCAAGAAGCTATTCACTGGACATTATTATGAGGCAACACAAACAGCAAAACAGTGAGTTCAACATATTTAATGTATTTGCATCTTTGTGTTTTCTCAGTTCAAATTTATATTATCATTTTGTTTCTGCTCTTAAGAAACTCAAAGATTTTATGTGCTTACAATGTGCTATATGGAGACCATGTTTTGGTCCTTTTAAGAAATTCACTTAGTCAATAGACAACAACATAAATGTCTTGTTCAAATGATAGTCAGTAAGGTTCTTTGCAGGTTCTGAGGTAAAGAAATTGACATATAAAATAGGCTTTACTGATTTGCATAAGGTTCATGACGTTTGCAACAACATAAGGTTCAATACACAACATCATAAGGTTCAATACACACAGAACGATTATCATAAAGTTGGTCATAAAAAATCATGATAAATTGGCTCCACTGATTTGCATAAGGTTCTTTGCGAGGTCCTTACTTGGTCATCAACAACTTTTGATTCCTAATTTGCACCTTCACTTGGCTTTATAAACAACCGCATATTTCTAGTGAATTGACATATGGAGAACAAAAAATCATAATCAGTAAGATTCTTTGCAGCTTTTTATTCACTCCCCTGATGGAATGTGTCTATTACAGTACCAAGCATATGAAGTGGGCTTAGAGTGAAGAGTGTTTCATGGTCACCTGGTGGACAATTTCTTGTAGTAGGAAGTTATGACAAAATGCTTCAGATTTTCAATCACTTGACATGCAAAGAATTTATTGAATTTATGCACCTCTCAAATGTCCATGCTCTTTGCATTGCTGCTATATTCAAGATGATGACTTTATACCTATTGTATAAGTGTTAGATTGTGTAGTTCTGTCAGTTTGTGATAGACCTGGACATGATGTGATTTCCATGTTAACCTAGACCTGGGCCTAAATTCATTGTTTTTCTATGTGTAGATTTATTTATTTATTTGTATTTTTTTTTTTAAATATGAGTTTTTTTTACCGACATACTTTTCCGTCGGTAAAAAGTCATATGCCCACGAAACGTTTTTTCGTCGGAAACCTGTCTTTGCCGACGATTTCGCCTTTCGTCGGCAAACTGTCTTTACCGATGATTTTGCCTTTTGTCATTAAAAATGTCTTTGTCGACGATGCCTCATTTTGTCGGTAAAACGTCTTTTACCAACGAAATTGACTTTACCGACAAAATTGATTTTGTCCGCAAAAATATTATTTGGTGACGAAAGACATATTTTTACTTATAAAAATTGCTACGGCAAATAAATTATTTTTACCGACGATATATTTGTGACATATTTCGTCGGTAAACTTTTGTCGACGTGGCCTTCATCGACGAAACCTTTACTGACAAAATACTATTTTTATCGACGAAATATATTTTTGGCGACGAAACAATTTAGTCAGTAATAGGAGAATTTATGTAGTGCACCAAAAACACATATATTAGCCATAGAGAAGCAGGTTCAAGGTGGTTCAAATATAGTAATATCTAAAACAAGTAAAGGAGATGAGTTTTTATACATCTCGTGATCCAGACGCATCCTATTTCTAGATTGTCAAGCAACCCAGTCAGTGCATCTATTCGTTTCTCGTGTAATCGCAGTCCAGGACACGGAGGAGAGTTATCTTGCCAATGCTCGAATGTTGGTGATGATGGAACCAATTTGCCAATGTCATCACTCCTTGCTTGAGTTCCAAATCTGGCCTGTAACAATGTCTCAATCTAACTCCACATCATCGTGTTTCCAACCTCTAACTCCACATCATCATGTCGCCAACCTCGAGCAACCACAAGCCTAACAACCTCCACAATCTCTTGCACATCTAGTACATCCACCCCGTGAATTCTCGATTTAGTACAGTCGAGCAACCATCACCCCAACGAGTTTCGCACTACAACACTGTTCTCACCCATTTGCATGGCTTCACACCAAGATATATTGCGGTGGATCTTAAGTCGATCACCCAATGACCATGTCTAACGATTCACTTTCCCCCCGGATCTTTCTTGAGTAATCACCCATAAAAAATTTCAAACCATAGGTATTTTGAAGGTCGTCGATAAAGCTAAACTCCACATATAGTAAAGTCCCACATAATATGAACAATTTTTTTTACGGTCGTTAAATGCGAATTAATCTGAATTAGAGGTTAGTAAATTTTGGACACAGATGATTTAGTTTTAGGATCAGGACCGAAATTTTTAATCTTGTCAATTTGGTTTTAAGATCGAAATAAAAACAGTAAAGACCATTTGATACGCTTTGGTATTTTCAATCCAATTTTTGTCGTAACTGAAATGAACTGTTTAAATCGTTAACAATATTTATTTATTTTATTCTAAAAAAGCTGTTTCTATCGTTAAGGATTTTTTACATTTCTTTATAAAATATGAAATATTATTAACTAAAATTTTATTTAATTAGCACGATTTGGATCTAAATCACAATGTACCGACCGATTGGACCAGTTTTCTTATACAATAATTTTTTTTTGGTCACTAATAGATGCTTGATTAATTCCGATGAAATAGGTATTTCAATGTTATTACAATCACTATGTAAAAGGTTACTAAGTAGAAGTGTAGGTCTCTTGACGCAATTACTTAAACGCACTCCCAATGTAGCTTGTTTCGTGATCAAATTTGCCCCTTCGTTTGCGGATCGTCTAACACTCTTCCACTTGATCGATTCGATACCTCTCGTTGACTCTTTTATGTTATCGCATATTGTCTCAATTCTCCAATGATGTACCTTGTTGTTTAGATGGTTTATGACCACCTTCGAATCCGATTCCATGACTAATTTATTCAATCCTTTCTCAATTGCCAATTCCATCTCGAGCGTGATGTTGTGGCATCCGGTCCTCGTGTCGTCCTGTTTGCCCCTCCTAGCATTCAGCCATCCTCATCCCTCGCTATTACTCCGATCCCTTCTATCTTGGTTCTGTTTCACCATGACGCATCACAATTAATCTTAATCTCACCCGGATTTGGAGTCTCCCATCGTTCGGTGTCCCTCGTGCGCGTCTGTCCTTGCATTGCGTTCAGCTTGGGTATCTCCATGGATATGCCTCACCTCTTCTATTATAATCATCGGGTTCGACATTTTCCCATCAAAGGTCGCCTGATATCTCGCTTTCCAAATTGTCCAACATATCACATTACACAACATCCACCATGTTAGTTGATCCCTCCCCATCATACAAACTTCTTCTTTTCGTTCCTGAACCCACTCTTCAAATTGGTTGTTGTTGTGATGATTCGGTCCAAGTCCTAGTAGTCCGACCCATACCCCCTCCATTGACTTACACTTATACAACATATGTTCTCGATCCTCATAAATTCCACATATCAGACAATTTACCGTCACAATCATCCCTTTTCTTTGGAGGTTTTTCATCAATGTTAATGAGTTTGAGTGGAGACACCATATGCAATTCTTCACTTTGGGTAGTGTGTTACATTTCCATATAGCTCGCCCTCCTGCTTCTGTGCGTTCTTCAGAGGTGTTGCTAATCCTTGGTTGGGTCACAGCTTGGTTCTTCAAACGATGGTACGCCGATCAGACCGTCACATTCCCATCGTTCGTGTGTGGACAGATCAGTCGATCCACCCCTACATGTCTCGGCACCTGTACCTGTAATACGTGCAGTGCCAATCATGATTCAACAATGGTTCAGATTAGCTCCAATTTCCAGGTTCGGTTTTGCTTCAATAGCTCGACCACCATAATGTCCCGGTTCACCTCGCATTCCGGTCGGATGCCAATCTTATATCCTTCAATCGTGTCAACCCATGGGTCCCCAAACACTCGAATTGTTCAACCGTCCCCAATCCTCCATAAGCCCTCGCTCAAGAGTCGATCCCGCCCGCTCAATAGGCTTGCCCATCCCCATGAGTCTCTCCCCCTTGTTTGCCATGGTGAAGTCTCTCCCGGTGTAGTATATCCCTCGCATCACCCGGACCCATAATGCATTTAGTTTGGTTTTAGTAGCCCGACTATTTTCACGAGAAGCGCCATGTTGAAAGTCTCCAACTCTCTAAATCACAACCCGCCTTTTAGCTTGTTCTTTGTGAGCACATCTCCTCTCCTCCAATTTATCTTTCTACCTTTATTGGTTTGTCCCCACCAAAAGTCTGCAATCATCGAGTTCACTTCCGCACGCCAGGTTTTTGGGATCTTCAAAATACTTATCACATATGTCGAGATCGCCGTTATCACTGATTTGATTAACATTTCCTTCCCTGCTTGGTTTAGCGTTTTTACTCTCCATCCACTGATCTTGTTCCTGATTCTTTCGTTTAGATAAACCAGTGCCGCCTTTTAAGATCTCCCCCACACTCCCGGTATGTCCAGGTATTTCCCTAGACCCTTTATGCTCGCTATTTGTAGGGCCTCCTCTTTTTCCCCACATCTACTCATGTCCACGCCCCTATTGATCATAAGTGTCGATTTCGCCTCATTGATGCGTTGTCCCGATACCTTATAGTACTGCATGATGATGTCTTTAGTCTCGTTGCGTTTGCTACAATTGTTTGGAGGAAAAATATAGAGTCATCCATAAATAATAAATGGTGTAGTTTCGGGCATCCCCTCCCCAGGGTTACCGCCTTAAGCTTTTTTTCCCTGGATGTCTCTCTCAATCATTCTTCACAACACATCCGCCAGCAATATAAATAAGTAACGTCATAGAGGATCTCCCTGTCTGATTCCCCGTGTGGGTGTGATGGTGGAAGTCCACTCCCCGTTTACTAGCACCCTGTATGTTAATGTGGTTATGCACGCCTCCATCCATTTGATCCGTTTGGGGACTGAATCCTTGATTTTCCAGGCTCTGTAGCAAAAATCCCCACTCCACTCGGTCATAGGCTTTCTACATGTCGAGCTTCAACGCACACTCCACCCTCTGCGGTTTTCCCCTGCACTCCAGGTAATAGAATACTTCATGGCCACCATGATGTTGTCTTGTATAAGTCGTTCTGCTACAAAAGCACTCTGGAAATGCGTGATAAGATCTTATAGATAAGTTTTCAACCTATTCACCAGCACTTTGGATATCACCTTATACACAAAGTTACACAAGCTTATGGGCCTAAACTCAGATGCATATATCGGATTGGGCACTTTTGGGATAAGGGTTATATCTGTTTGGTTAAGGGAAGTAGGAAAAGTACCTGTTTCGAGGAAGACTTTGAACGCGGTGAAAACATATGAGCCCACAATGTACCAATTCCTTTGATAGAATAATCACGGAAAACCATCTGGCCCTGGCGCCTTTGACCCCCCAGTTGGAACACCGCATCTTTCACCTCCTCAACTGTCACTGCCCTTATTAAATCTGCATCCATCACCTCGCTTATCTGATGGGGTAGGCTCTCCAACACACATTGGTTCGGTTATAGATACTCTCTTGTGAATGCTTTCTCAAAGTGCCCCCGGACCTCCTCCATCATATCGCGTCTCCTTATGAGCCATTCGCCCCCTCCCCCTTTAGACGGGTTAATCTATTACTTCTTCTCCTGGAATTTGTTGTCATGGAGAAAAATGTTGTGTTTCGATCCCCTTGGGTGAGCCATTTGACCCTTGACCTTTGTTTCCAGTATAACTCCTTTCGTTTCCAGAGCTCGGTTATCTATTTATTGAGCTATATTTCCTCCTCATGTGTCCCTGGGTTGGGTTGTCCCCTACCAATTGCCTGGAGACGTTTTTTCGCCCTTCCCATTTTGACCATATTGTTTCTGAACCTACTTTTACTCCACTCCATAAGCTGCCTCCTACATTTTCCTTGTCTCGGCCATAATATGTTCTGATTCGGCCTTGTATCTTGGTCCTCCTTCCACACCGATCGGATGACTTCCTTACATTGCGGGTTTTCAAGTCACATTTCTTCAAACCGGAAGTTCCTTTGTCCTCTATACGGTTCCCTCCATTTCAGTATTACCATTGGCGTATGGTCCGATCCTATTGCCACCTCGTTTACGCACTCGGCATCCGGAAATTGAATTGCCCACCGTGAGTGGATAAGTACTCTATCCAACCTTTCATACACCCGCTCCGACCCCCATCTATTATTGCACCAGGTATATTGTTGTCATTTTGCCCCCATATCCTCCATTCGTATGTCTTCTACGAATCGATTGAAGGCATTAAGTTGTCTTTGTGATTTCAAGCGTATGCGTGCCTTCTCATGTTGTTACACAATCTCATTAAAATCACCTTTACAACACCATGCCCCGTTTCTTCCAATACCTATCTGCCTTATCTCTTCCCACATTCGGTTTCTCGCGACTTCCTCCGTGTCGGCATGCAACCAAGTGATATATGATGAGTTTTCCATTTTCTCCGTCACCCTCGTGTCTATCATGTGTGTGCTTGCCTTTAAAATCAGCATGTTAACATTTTCTCCCCGCCATAGTGCTAACCGTCCCGCCATTCCACTCGGTGCCACATAAAAGGCTTTCTCCAATCCACTTGCTCCCGTACCCGCTCACACAAATCATCACCATTCTTGTCTCCATTAAGAATATTATCTCTGGGTGATACTTTCTATTGAGGTCTTTCAAGTTTCGAACCGTCAGGAAAGACCCTAAACCCCGACAGTTCCAAACGATTGTACTCGTTGATCCCGTGTGGCTGTTTGGGGATAGCCACCAAAACCCAGTTCTTCACTGATCACCTTGCCCTTTTTGATCCGCCCTCGTATTCCTCCCCTCCCATGTCCTTTTCAGGTTCATTTTGTTCATATATTAGCTTAGCCCCGTCGCCTTCTCCATCTGTTTGGGTTCGTTAATTGCCTGTGGTGACTCAGGCAGAGTCTCCACTTTGTAGCTTGTTGGTTCAGTTGTATCCATCTGCTCAGGTTAGTATGCGAAGTTGTCGGGCATTTGGATTATGATACGGTGTGTCAAGGCCGACATTTGGTTGTTGGTATGATGTCTTTGATTTTCGTTCTTCTCCTCCTTCCCATGGTTAGGAAGGATCGGTATGTTTCTCCCTAGATATGGAGTGTGGCTCGGTTCTTGGGTTAGGAGAAATGGTGGTCTCGGTTTGGCATTGTCATGGTGGCTTGACTTGGTCCGGGGTTGTGTCATGGATGTATCGTATGGAGGTTCATTTAGGTTGATCATGGGGTTGGGTATTTGCTTGAGGGTTTCATGTTGAGGATCACATGTAGGTTCAGTCCGTGTAGGTTTAATGGTTATGGCTTGGTATGGAATGATTTTGGTAGAGTCATTGGGTGGAGGATCCGCCCTATTCCTCTCCTGTCCTGCCATGTGGTTCTTTTCTTGTTCCATTGTGTCATCAACTCGATCATGTTTTGCCCCTTTGTTTGGGCTCGCCTTCTCTCTATCGAGCTCTTTTGCCTTGTTAATTATATCATCCACGATTTTCGGGCTCCGCCATGCCCACTCGCAACCCCTCCCATCCTACTTTCTCTCTTCATTTTTGGTCGTTGTCCAACCATCCATGGGCCATACATCGGGAGCCCTTGCTTTACTTCTGACATCACAATATCATCTCTACACACTTGAGTAGTATGTCCCAACTTTCCACACCCATAACAGAAATCCGACAGTCCCTCATATTTGATAGATGCCCACTGTTCCTCCTTGTTTGAGTTCGTCCACCAAAACCTCGCAAATAACGGTTCATCCACATTAACTTCTACCTTAATTCGCATGTATGCCTTATGGGCACTCTCCATCTCCTCCTCTACTTCTATAACATTGTCTACTTGTCCTCATATGAGCATTTCATTATCCACACTATACTTCTCTAACCCTAGGTCATGCATTTGGATCCAGAATTGCACCTTTTTGAAATCTACAAGAACTAGTCCTACTGTCGGGCTCCATTTTTTTCATACTTATGCAATGTCCCTATACCGACCACGGAGACAAATAAAAAATTTGTTTCCTATTCTCCTCATTTTCAAACTCAAACGTGACTACCCTATCCGAAACACCGGATATGATAACTGATTTGTACCTATCCCATGCCAGTTTCATCACATTTACTGTTGCCCCTGACTTGATCGGTTTTTGGGATATTATCGTTCCCATATATCGTTCACTCCTCTCCAACCGGGGGTTTGATGGTAGGTCCAGAGTAGTCTTCCTAGGATTCCTTATATCAGCCAAATTGTCTCCAAGATTACAAATCGTGGCCGTGGTACAGATGTCGTCACCGAAGTTTCGCCAACCTCTTAAACAGACATAAAAAAACACAGGTGGATTAGGGCTATTTTATGGTTCTCTCGGCTACTCTCCCCATAGCAGGGCCGACTGCAGGTCGGGATAATTGTGGCCCTCGCTTCCTCTCGTTGCCTGAACGTTGCCCTCTCATTGACAGGATGCTGCCCCTTGCCCCTGATTATGCATTCCGATTTTGAGAAATTCGAGCTGCTGAAGTTAGGGTTTCAGGTACGGGCAATCAGTTGCAATTGGTTCAAACTGTTTATTTGCATTGGATTGTAGCTAACGAAAGCTTGCATGCGTTTGTTTGCATTAATTGCAATCTGCGCATTGATTGCTGTTGTCCTTGGAAGCTTTCGGTCGTCTCTATCGCCCAGTCCGAAGATTTCGCCAATCCGACAAACGGATGGAATTTCTTTCACTAGAAACAGGAGAGAGAATTTAGAATTGTGGAAAAATTAGACGATATTGATAGCAGATTATTATAACATCCCATATAATATAATTTGAAAGTATACCGTTAGATAAATTACTAGAATAGAATACTATTCAATACAATTTTTTAATATTATAATATTTCATTTTAAATTGAAATAATATGCGTTCAATTTATATTCCATTTTTTAGAATTCTTTTGTTGTTAATTCTATTTAATAAAAAAAATCTAACTCAAAAGTATCACATATATAATGAAGAAACATTAGAAATACATAATTGTCATGGTTCGGTCCGCACAGTCTTTAACGATATAATCTAAGACTGAAAGTAGGACCAAAACCGAAAAAAAAAAAATTATTTAAGATCATTGGTTTAGGTCTACAAAATTTCAACTCTTTGGTCCTTTTGCGGTCAATAACGCTCTGAATACGTTTTCAGTGGTTTACTTACTCATATCTAATGTGAATCAGTGTTAGAATGAAGGACTTCATTGGGTGTTTATAACTATGTACAACTCCAATTGATTTTTTTTGTTTGAAGCTAAATAATATATTATTAATATATTATATGTGTGTGTGTATTAATTTGGTTAGACACCTTATAATTTTGACAAGTAATATATTTCCTATCATATTGTCCAAAAACACATTATCATAACTGTTTGATGTCACACATGTAATTATCACTCCTATGTAGTTTTCCACATGGCTTCTAGTGGTATAACGTACCAGAGCTAGACATGAAATTCGTCAGGAATTGGTCTTGGTCGTCGGAGATTGTTCCAAGTCACAGTATGTTGAACCAAGCAATTGCAAAAAGGGACAAGTGATAGTGTTCATTCGGATCCCTCTCTGATACTGATATGAGTATGAAATATATGGTTATAATATGTAATGTAACATGTGTATAAGGGATGTAATAAGTGGATTTTGTGTAACAGGTTACCCTAGAGAGATCTGATACATGCATCGTATTGGAGAGATAGACCTATGCTCTTGGGTCACGCACATACCTTTGTCTAAGTGTTTGCCTTTTGTCTGTGTGATTGTTGATTTTTCTCGGAATAAGTGCTAGGACGTCAGGGCGTCGCCTACTATCCATTCTTACCCCTAAAACACAAATGAAAAATGTTTTTGGTTAAGTTTTACCGTTAGTGATTATAGGTGACCGCGATCGATGTGTGCCTTTGTTTGGTGAGCCTCATAGTCTTGTGTGGTTATAGTATCAATAGATGTTGTTTGGCAAGCCTTTTGGTAGCTCTTTAGGTTCCCTATCCTGAAGTTATTTCCTTTCTTTGCCATCATTTAATGACAGTAGTTTTCTTTTCATTTTGATTCATCACCCCAGAATTCTCATCATTAGGGGGTTGTCGTTTTAATGGTTGTTGTATTTATCCCAATAGTTGGTTATTATTATTCATGCTTGTTTTCACATCTGCCCATTTTCTACTATTTCCCCGTTTTGGGTTTATTTTGTCTTTTGATGTATAAATACTTTTCATCTATGTTGGCAAACTTTTTATGTTTTCATAATCTCATAACCGTTTGAGTTCTTTGTATTCAAGATTTTCGAATATATTTTTTTCATCTAAAACAGTACTCAGTCGACAATCGCTTCCAACACCAAGAGCTCTTCCTCAAACCCTGAGGGTTGTCCGCTTCTACTCCTATTTGGTCATCTTCTCAAGCAATAAACTCTTGAAGGCATATTCGTAGTGTGTCTGTGTCTCCATACTCCAGGGTAGGTAGTTTTCTTATCTTAAGGTCTTAGATTTTTTCCTCGTTTTGTTTCTTGTCATAACTAGGTATTTATTTCCTTCTATATTGGACGTTACTCTATGGGGTCCTTGTTACCCTGGTAAAGGTTTGTGGTTGCCGTAAATTGTTTAGTCCTATGGCTTTCCAATGCAGATTGATGCGGGTATGTGGTTACCTTTCTGTCGTGACCTCCTGGAGATATGTTTGTACTATCATCTTAGTCTGGTGCAGTTAAAACTCAATGTGATTAGGATGTGAGTTTGGTTCAGGATACTTTATGCCTTTCAAGGGTGGGAGTATTCCTTGAAACTTTTCTGGTGTTTCCATCATCTATGTAATAGTTAACATAGGATTCACCATTTCCAGGTGCAGTGGCTTCACTTCAAAGAATAATAAGCACAACAGTCGTGGAATTAGGAAACCAACCTTCTTTTCATTGATGTTCTCCGGTATACGAACTCCATTTATAAGAAGTAATACTTTTCTTCAGTGATACCCTGAATTCGATGATGTTTCTGCCTGAGAGAGGACAATAACTGATATTGGTTATACACTTCACAAGTAGTTCATTTTTAAGCCTTTCTCTTTCGTCACTTTGATTACTAATTTTACTTTTGAGTTGGTATCCAAGTCTCTTCGTTTAGTCTTTTTGTTTGGGTAAATTTTTAGTTATTGGTCTTTAACTTTGTTTGTGTAGGCATTATTCGACCCCTAATATGTACTCAAGCCCATGCAAGTTTGTCCTCTTAAGAGGACACTCCCCGCCCTTTTTTCGCTTGACTAAGCGACCAAAGAGAAATGGTATCGTGATTGCTAACTCCACTAGGGTGGTTCCTGAAGATTTTGAGGACTTATCCCCGCTCAAGCCATCGTGAGAGGTATAAAATTTGATATTTTTGGAGTCTCGTTTGAACCACGATGAACTGTGGTTCTTTTGACAGAAGTTTGGGAACCTACCCCCTATGTTGCGAATGACGTTGAGTATTTCATTTGACGAAATTTCTACCATTTGGAGATCGTAAGTGTTATTATTTTCTTATCCATTTTATTTTTTTCGTGCATTTCTCGTTATATTTTTCCACCTTTTACAATTCGTTTGCTAAGTGTCTTACCTTGGTGGCCTTGTGGTAACCTTGTCCTGGCCCATCAGTGACCCGCTTGAAGCGCAAATTGGTCATTCTTATGAAGATGCGCGAGGACATGGTGTGCACCGTCCAAGGGAAAATCATTGGCTCTAAGTTATGGTCGCTCAGGTCGAGCGCAAGATGGACCGGGAGGCAAAGAAAAAATGCATGTTCAGTCTGACAAGGCAATTTTGAAGGTGGATAGGGATCACACCCAATTTCAAGTTTAGCAGTTTCAAGAGGAGATTTCTTCTTTGATGGGCGTACTAGGGGAGCAAACAAAGAACGTTGCCGAGTTCAATCCTGCTTGGTGTCTGTCGAGGCCAAATTTAAAGCGACGCCTTCTTAGAAGCATATCCTAGGGAATCTCTTCAGGTCATGATAATGGATTTTTCTTTGTTTCTTCAAGTCGTAACTGAGGATATCTTGGAGGTTAACCCCAAGTTTTCCCTCGACCGCGTGTAGTCTCTTTGGTGTTAGGTTGAATTTGAATTCAAGTCGTTTTAACTCTCTATCAATGGATGGATGTACTCTTGTGAAGGACATGCTTGTGAAAGGGCTGAAGTGGTCATCTCCTAGGACACTAGCTTTTCCGTTCACCAAGAGGGTAAAAATTCATTTGGGTGCCTCATAAGTCACGTTTTTACAAATAGGTATCTCATAAAAAATTGGTAACTTTCGGTTACCTCAAAAGTCATAAACGTATCTACTTTAATTGACTACTTGAAAGTAACAAAAAAAAACTCAATAAATCCAAAGTAAATACATTCATTTTCTATAATATAACGACTTAGAGAGACCTCAAAGCAACTTTAAATAAAGTAGAGTTACCTTAATTGAATCGAACAAAATACTACATATATGACAGAGACATGACTGAAATATTAAAGTATATACATATATGATTTTTGAGGTACCGCAAAGTAATAAATTTTTTCTAAGGTATCTATTTGTCAAAACTTGACTTCAGAGGTACCGAAATAATTTTTATCCCTCAGCAAGATGATATTGTTCCTCTAGTCACAAGGGATTTGTAAGGGATAATCTCTTTGTTTTTGTGTATAGACTTGGGATTTGGATGAATATGTTTTTCATTTCTTTCCTCCTTTTTTGCCTTTTCCCAGTTATCTGAGTGTGATTAACGAGGTGCGATTTAGTTAAAGGCTTTGATCGCTTTTAGCGTCTGAACGGATTGGATGGTGATTTGGAAGTTGACCACTCCCTTGTTATGCCATTTTCCCAAATCTTTTGTAACTTGGATGGGAGGACAGTGATTTGTAAGTCGAACGGTCTCCTTTCAACAATTTTCCCAAGTCTTTTATTTTTATTGCTCATGGGGGGAGGGGAGATTTGTAAGTTGTGTGGTCTCCGTTTGACGCTTTACTCAAAATCTTTGTTTTCTTAGCTTATATGGGTCCTGGAGGACGGACGGTGCCTCGTTAGTCGGCCAGTCCCTTTTAGACCCAGTTACTAAGTTTTAGTTTTAGTTTCATATAAGGGGAGACAGTGACTTGTAAGTCGACTGAGCCATTTTCGGCCCTTTCCTAAGTGTTACACGGAGATTTCTATGACTAGTGACCGTCATCAAAGGCTCCTTTATACATGTAACATAGTGTTTCAGGAGATCATGTAAGAATTAACTAACACACAGTTTATTAATGTACCATGCATAAAATTTATTTAAATGATTTACATTGAAAAGACAGAGTAGTTTCCCAGCTTATAGATTTTCCCAGTAATATGAACCTGATACGACGATGTTGATCATCTGTTATGGCCCTTCCCATTCTCTTGAATTATTGATCCTGGTTTTTTGAGTTTTGAATTAGTCTCATATTAATACCATCCCCACCCTCACAAACCGGCGAGCGTAGACTAGGGTTGGGCATGAAACGGTTCAGGGTCGAACCGGTTCAGAACCGTACCTTACCTAAAATGTGGTAAAGGTACGATTCGACCCCTTCGACCGAATCACTCCATCTTTTAGGTGATTTACTATACCTTTTATGAAACGGTTCAAAATCGATTCAACCGAACCACTTTATAAAATGTTATCGAAGTGATCCCCGGATACCTTCTGAGTTTGATCTTTCAGTTGTTTCTCAATATCGTGTACCCCATCCCATAATGGAGTTCCTTTCTTCGATCAAAGGATACATTTTGCACATCACAGTCAAGAAGATCTCTTGTGACAAAGTGCTCTTGTTCACGATATGGAACATATTCTTCGCGATCGTATTTTCAGGATCGGTGCTCTATCAGGTGTCCGTCCGGTCAAAGCTCGCTACTGCAGTTCCCAACCCTCAATCGGTCTCAACCCTAAATCAGTCCCACAATATTCTCAGGCAATACTTCACAATAGGTACAATCACAACGGAGATAAGAGATTTAGGGTTCAGACAACTCACTTTTGTAGATGTAGATTAAGATACAGGGAAGGACAGCACTACCAAAGTCAGACAAAGGCGAAGAACGACACTATCGAAGTTGGATGAAGAACCATAGCCGTGTTAGACGAAAACAAAGTGGTTCAACCGAAACCATCAGACGTGCTGACTGCCGAAGTCTATGTGGGACTGCCGTGCCGAATGAGGTGGTACGGTGGTTTCCGAGCGAAATGAATCACCCAAGTCTGATTCAGGGTTGAAGTGATTAAACTATTACTTAGATATTTTATTAAATATAAGAGCATATTAAAATCAGTATAAAAAAAAGTGATTCGGTTTACCATATGTGAACCGTGTTTTTTTGGTTGATCAAATCCGCTCCATATTTTTATTAAAAAATCATTTGTTTTGGGATCTAGTTCAACTAAACCAGTCCGGAACCGACACAATTCACAAAAGGTACGGTTTGGTTCGATCGAATCGTTTTCTTCAAACCTAACGTAGACTCAACGATTGAAGTAACGCGCATTGCCTATCCTCGTGTGTCATTGTATTTCATATGACGCCTAACATTTCTTGTCCAGTAGATCCAAATCTTCTTTAGTTTTTTATTGTTCAAAGTTGCATCGAAGTGAACTACAAGAATGTACAACTACAACCACGGTAAATAGTCGCCACCTAATACCCATTACCGTCACTAACCTTTACCAACGTGCTAAGTCTCGTGTGTTAGGATATAAGTGTGTCTAACACTTATGTTTAGGATCAATATGTAAATATTGTTGCTTGAGGCCCAAGCATCAATTAGTTTAGTATTAGGGACTTAGTTGCAATTCTCGGTCGGTACTGTTTTGTCTGTTCTCGCCTACTTTACCTTATATCTGTTGTACTGTTGAACGATTCTAATCAATCAAGTTATCATCTTTGATTCAGAGAGCTTTCTTCATCTTCTTCCTAGCCTTACCTTTCTTCTTCTCAAACCCTAAATCCAAACATGGTATCAGAGCTCGATCGAGCTTGAAATCTTCTCTTTTCAACCTTCCTTCTTGATTCATGGAAGAATCTAGCCCTGCCTTTGCCAACAATAGAGTAGCTCAGCTACTTGGTGAGGAGAATTTCCAGCAATGGAAACAGCAGGTTCTACTATCTGTAAGAGGGTATAACCTGGAAAGCCATCTCCATGGAGCTAACGTACCTCAGTTTCTGGAAGATGAAACTGGGGCTGCTGTCCCAAATCCTGCATACACGAAGTTCCTCCAGCAGGACAGCTCCCTCGCGTCTTGGCTTCTTGCCTCTGTCTCCTCTCAGGTCAGTAGGGGTCTTATAGGGTGTATGTCAGCTGCTGCCATTTGGCAAAAGCTTCATAGAGATTTTTCATCATCGTCCACCACCAGAATCATGCATTTATATGATAGACTTAAGGTTAGGAAGCATGTTCATCAACCTATGAGAGACTACCTCACTGAAATACAAACCACATGTGATAGTTTAGCTAGCTGTGGTCACCCTATAGAAGAGATGCAACAAATCTCGATTATTTTGAATGGGGTAAAGGGTCAATATGATAATGTCATTGCTGTCATTCATGCTAGCCAAAATCCTGACACTATCGCTTCTGTGAGTTCTGTGTTATTAGATGCTGAGTCTAGGCAGTCTGACCTCTTATTTGATGCTAGTGCTAGTGTCAACATAGCTTCTGCTAAGGTTCCCAACCCCAGTAAGCCCCCTGTGTTGTATGCTGAAAACAACTCTGGTAGCATGTCTGGTCTCCTCCCCTCACCCCAACCCACAAACCAAAATGCTCAGTCATTTTCCTATGGTCCCCCACCATTTGGTAATCAACAATCTGGGAGGGGTAGGGGGCGTGGTAGGGGCTTTGGAAATAGCAGACTCCAATGCCAGCTGTGTGGAAAATTTGGGCATTTGGTGCACAGATGTTTCCAAATGTTTAATGTACAATTTACTGGTGTGACTGATCCTCAGTCCAACTCTCCTGCACCTTCAGCAAACCTGGCTGCTTATGACACTGAGCCTGACCCTTACCAACATCAACAACTGAACCAACCCTACCCTCCACCTCAGCTGCACAAAGTTCAGAATCAATCTCAACCACCTAAGACCACAACCATCCATCCTCCTAACACCCAAACACACTCTGTCTTGCAGTACTCACCCTATCCATCACCCTTACCACCTATCTACCCCTACATGATGGCCCCCCCATGTTACCCACCTCAGCCATATCAAGTTTTTCCAAATCCTCAGCCTCAACTGAACCCCATCCCTACTCAATCAGCATCACCTCAACCCCCTCAAGCCAATCACCTGTTATCCAGCAGCCATAACCCAGCCACCTCTGATGGCAGCTGGTTCCCAGATTTAGGAGCCACAAACCACCTGACGAATGCTCAGCCTTTCCAGAACATGACTTCTCCTTATTCTGGCCCAGGTAAGGTCTTAGTGGGAAATGGCTCTACTCTTGATATTTCTGCTATTGGTTCTTCTACTTTACCTTCCACTGGAAAACCATTACTCTTAAATAACTTACTTTACACTCCTGCTGTCACTAAAAACCTGCTTTCTGTATCTCAGTTTTCAAAGGATAATCATGTTTATTTTGAATTTCACCCATCGTATTGCCTGATCAAGGATTCACTCTCCAACAAGGTGCTGCTCAAGGGTTATGAGTTTGGGGTCTTTATCGTTTAGACTTCTCTAGTTTTAGGTCTAAGTCTAATAATTTAGTCGAGTCTGCTACTGTTAGTCCAGATCAGTGTTTGAACCTTTCTACTGAATTTCAGTCTTTTTGTAATAATGCAGTTTTATCTGCTCAAAACTCTGCCTTTCCGGTTATTAGTAATGACAATTCTGCTGCATGTGATGTTTATCATGGTACCTCTGTTTCTCTTCCTGCTTATAATGATGATGTCTCTGATGATTCTTCTGCTGTCACCTGTTTTATTAGTGCATCCTCTAATGCATTACCTGATTTTGAAATAAGCTGCTTTCTCAGCTCTTTGAAAACAACTGATCCTTCTCACCTATGGCACATGAGGTTAGGCCACCCATCTAGGAATATTCTTGTTAACTTCTTGAGATTACAAAAACTGCCCACTAAACACATATCCTCTGAGTGTGCTGCCTGTGCAGTGGGTAAGAGTAAGACCCTCCCTTATCAACCTTCAGAAACTGTCTACTCTCGTCCACTTGAAATGGTTCAGGTAGATCTCTGGGGTCCTGCCCCTTTCTCCTCTAGTAGCTGCAATTACTATCTTAGTATTGTTGATGCCTTTTCTAGATTTACTTGGATTTACTTTCTGAACCGTAAGTCTGATGCTACTAAAGCCTTCTGTGAGTTTCATCTCTTAGCAGAAAAGCAGCTTGGCATGAAGCTCAAGGCTGTGCAATCTGATGGAGGAGGTGAGTTCCACTTTCTTACTACATACTTAGCTCAGTATGGCATAGTTCATAGGATCACCTGCCCATATTCAAGCCAACAAAATGGCATGGTGGAGCGTAAGCACCGCCATATTGTTGAATTGGGTCTGACACTGCTTGCACAGTCATCCGTCCCTCTTCACTACTGGACGAATGCCTTCTCCACTGCTGTTTTCCTAATTAATCGCTTGCCTTCCAAGACTCTGGAGAACTGTTCTCCTCATGAGCTTATTTTCAATACCAAGCCTGACTACTCCTTTATGAGAGTATTTGGCTGCTTATGCTTTCCCCACCTGAGACCTTACAGGTCTCACAAGCTGTCCTTCAGATCAGAACCTTGTGTATTCATTGGGTTCTGTTCTGACCACCATGGCTATAAGTGTCTCTCTTCATCTGGAAGAGTTTATGTGTCACGAAATGTTGTCTTTCATGAGACAACATTTCCTTTCAGTGACACCACAGGACCTTTCTATACTTCAAACACACCAAAAGCCTCCACTCCTTCCAAACCATTTTTCATACCCTGTGACCCATTCTTCCAACAACCCACCTCTGTTCCCTCTACTATCACTCATTCCTCAGGACCTCCTGTGCATGCCCACACGTCGGGGGAGTCCAGCTTACGCTACACCACACCCTCCCAAAACATCACTTCTACTCAGCCTCCCTCTACACCTGTTCCTGCTCCTGACCTTAGCTCCCCTACGGAGGTCTGTAGATATGTCCCTTTTGGTTCTACCCTTGTTCCCATTTCTGACCCGTTTTCCTCTGCACCACCACCACCAGCTCACTCTGATCAGTCCTTCCCCACCTCCCCACAAGCCCATCCACCCTCATCCTCTCGGCCCTTTCGCCCCAAATCTTCCACCAATGTACATCCTATGCAGACCAGGTCTAAATCTTCCCTTCATGAGATGTCCACTTCACTTTCCCTATCCACAGACCTGACTAACTCTGAGCCACGTAGCATTCATGAAGCTCTTCAGTCACCTCATTGGTTTAAGGCTGTGCAGGAAGAGCTTACAGCTCTTACTGCCAACAACACTTGGACTCTTGTTTCCCTACCTACAGGTCGTATACCTATAGGTTGTAAATGGATCTTTAAAATCAAAAGAAATGCAGATGGGGCTGTTGTCCGATACAAGGCCCGTCTTGTTGCAAAGGTTTTTCCCAAAAACCAGGCTTTGATTTTCAGGAAACCTTCAGTCCTGTCATTAAATCTGCCACTGTTCGTATTGTTCTGTCCTTAGCTCTCACTCATAAATGGTGTATCAAACAGGTGGATATTAACAATGCTTTTCTTCATGGTGACCTCCAAGAGGAGGTCTACATGACACAACCTCCTGGTTTTGAGGTTCACTCTAATACTCCTAACCTGGTTTGCAAACTTCAAAAAGCTTTATATGGTCTTAAACAGGCTCCCAGAGCCTGGTTTGAAAAACTGAAGTTTTTTCTCCTGAACTCCCTTGGTTTTCATGTTTCAACCTCAGATAGTTGCCTCTTTATCAAATCTGCCTCTGATTCTTTCGTGTTACTTCTTGTTTATGTGGATGACATTGTTATAACTGGCACTTCTGTTAATCTTGTTTCTAAAATTGTTGACTCTATAAATGCTCAGTTTCAGCTGAAAGATCTAGGAAACCTGAACTACTTCCTTGGCATGGAAGTAGTTTCAGGTGATGACTTTATTATGTTAAATCAGAAAAAGTACATTCAGGAACTCCTGGATAAGGTAGGTCTGAAAGATGAATCTGAATTTCCCACTCCAATGACGGGTACTTGTTTGTCTAAGTCAGGTATGTCTTCCTGTTCTGATCTCTTTCATGATGAAACTCTATATAGGAGCACAATAGGTGCTCTGCAACATGTCTGTGTCACTCGACCAGACATTCACTTTCCAGTGAACAAACTGAGTCAGTTTATGCAGGCACCAAATAACAGCAACTGGAAGGCTGTTATTCATGTGCTGAGATACCTCAAAGGCACTCTCAATCATGGTCTGTTGTTCAGACCAACACCCTCGCCTGTCACAGACATCACTCTTACCTCCTTATCTGATGCTGACTGGGTGGTGATCAAACTGATCGCCGCTCCATCTCAGGGCATTACCTTCTCCTGAATGGTAATCCCATAATATGGAGCCCTAAGAAACAGACAGTAGTCTCTAGGTCGAGTGCAGAGGCTGAATTTAGGGCCATTGCCAATGCCATTGCCAATGCCATGTGTGAGATCATGTGGGTCCAATCCCTTCTCAAGAAAATTGGACTTCACACACCCACTGCACCTGTCATCTGGACAGACAACACAAGTGTTGTAGCTTTGTCTGATAACCCCATCCATCACTCCAAGATGAAACATGTAGAGATTGATCTCTTCTTCATCAGAGAGAAAGTCAAAATGGGGATGTCTTAGTCAACTTTATTCCAGCTTCAGAACAGACAGCTGATATCTTGACCAAGCCTCTGACAGAAAAAAATTTCATTCCCTGCAGAAAAAAACTTGGAGTCTTCTCACTGGAGGAACTGGAGGATCGTGGTGTCTCCCCATTCCTTCAGCTTGGTTTCACTGCTCAATGAACTTCCCACACAGTCTGTACGTTTATTGTTCTCTGTTTACTTAGTAACTTGCCTTGTCCTATGAGCTTTGGGACAGCCATATGTTTGTTATCTGAGTTTTCCTGTTGACTGCACCTCTGTAATTTTTTGAACCTCTGTCTGTCCTTATGCATGACTGATCAACTCTATCTTGTTTCAATTAGTGCTTGTAATCTTGGTATGTTCTCGTCTGATTTCCATGTCTAGCATATACCTGAGTATCGCCTGTCATGTGTGCATTTCTCTCTTCTCTGATCATAAGCCTTGCCTTTGTGCATCACTGAATATATCTCTGAAAAAAAAAAGAAAAAAACTGTTGCATTAACCACGGCATAGGGTATGGCTTGAGTCCAAAAACAGAGTGAAATCAAATATTAAATGAAAAAGTCATACTGAGGTTTTCACTCTTGAGGATGAAAAGATCAAGGCTCAAACCTTGCAGTCATACTGGTAAGATAGGAGCTCAAACTCCTCTGTCATGTTATGAATCTCTCATTTTTTCAAGACATTCCAAATGAATGAATAAAGCAGCAGTTAAAATGATTATATTAGTATGTCTGATGCACTTTGGCAACAGTTTACTGATCTAGAATAGAGAGAATCATGCATATGATTGTGAATACTTGGTACTGCTTTTCGTGTTTTTTCAGACTTGTTCATGATCTTAGATTACAAACATTAATCGCCCTATGATCAGAGTTCTGATTACCCATACTAAAGACAGCACAGATGCTAAAACAATTGCATAGTGCATCTCAGCTAGGAGAACTCAGCCATACTACGTATTCTGCTCAGATGTGTCAATAAGGAACAGGCAAGTACTTCGTTCCAGAGAATGGATTTACTGCAGACTGTCAAATTTCAGGGAAAATCAAGTTTCGGATCAGCTCACGTCACTCATACTTTGAAGATTTGGCGACCACGAGTACAGTTGGCTACCACAATGACAAGATTAAGTTCATTTGGCGACCAAATGTTCATTTGGTGACCACAATAACAATATCAAGTTCAGTTGGCGACCACGAGTGCTTTTGGCGACCAAAGATCAAGTTTCAAAGACAAGATCAAGCATAGGGAATGTTAGGATATAAGTGTGTCTAACACTTATGTTTAGGATCAATATGTAAATATTGTTGCTTGAGGCCCAAGCATCAATTAGTTTAGTATTAGGGACTTAGTTGCAATTCTCGGTCGGTACTGTTTTGTCTGTTCTCGCCTACTTTACCTTATATCTGTTGCACTGTTGAACGATTCTAATCAATCAAGTTATCATCTTTGATTCAGAGAGCTTTCTTCATCTTCTTCCTCGCCTTACCTTTCTTCTTCTCAAACCCTAAATCCAACGGTAAATTGTCGCCACTAAAAGGAATGTCACCACTAATAAGTCGATGACATTCAATGATAATAAATGCCACTACTATATACACTATATTAACAATAACAAAAAATTGTCAATGTATAATGTTATTAACATCATTATATGTTACTAAACATTTATACACCATTAAAAACACTTGATAATTTCAGATAATGTTATTACTAAAATGGCGTACTTAGTGACAATATTGCCATCATTAAAAACATTTGATAATGTCAGTTAATGTCATTGCTAAAAACATGTTTTATGTGGCAGCATCTGTTGTGCCTTTTTAATTAATTATCATGTTGCTGATATTAAGTATGAACTACAAGATTGATTTTAAAAATCATAATATATTATTTATTAAAATATATATATATACATCTTAATAAACATACAATAAATTATAACATTACTATTTTTTCTTGACATTTGAAGAAGTAGATTCCAACGTTATAGAATTGATTACAACTCTTATATTCTTTCTTTACATATTTCAACTCCTGTATTATTAGGTGGATGCACTGTTCCAGCTAGTCTTTGTATGGGTCCCCGACATTTGTTGTTGATATGGCCCTACCGTGCCAATCTCTATTGGATCCAAATGCAACTTGCTCGTATAGACTTATAGTCGTCACAATCAGCTCATCACCATGCACATTTGTGGTCCTTTTGGCAACTGTTGTAAGTTGACTTGATTATTTAGCCTGAAACACAAAAGTCAGAGAAAGTTCATGTACTCTAGAGGGCCATGTATGTTAGCATACATTCATGAATCTATGAATACATGAATGAACCTATGGATACATGAATGAACCTAGAGGATATATTGAATCTAAGACACAGTGTATCTAAAGAAGTTTATTTTCTAACATCCACCCTTAAAATGGTTTCTCCTATTACGGTGATGGCGAGCATTTTCCGTAAGTGCTGAAAGATATCGGTCTTCAGGGCCTTTGTAAATATATCGTCAACTTGATCATTGGTCTTCACATGTATGAGCTCAACATCCTTGGCCTTGAGATGTTATCGAATGGATGTAACCTGGTGTTAATGTGCTTGGACCTCTCGTAATGAACCAGATTCTTTGCTAACGCAATACACGACTTATTGTCGACATGGATCTTGGTCGGGTCTTCTTGTTGCACCTTGAGCTCCTCCAATAATATTATTATTATCCATATAGCATGGCATACACATGATGATGCAGCTACATACTCTACAAGGTAGAAAACAAGCCCAGGTGTGCTTTTCCAATTGTCAAAGCATCTGACCCAGTCACTATCGCTAAATCTGAAAAGCTCCACATATTCTTTTGATGAATAAAATATCCCATAATCGAGTGTTCCCTTTACGTACTTGAGGATTCGCTTGGCTGCCTTAATATGAGAGGTATTTGGAGTCTCCATGCATCTACTCACCAAATCGACTCCAAAGAGTATGTCGAGCCGAGTACACGTCAAGTAACCTAGGAATCCCACGAGGCTCTTGTAGTAAGAAGGATTCACAAAATTTCCTTCTCCTTATTTTGTAACTCGTACTCCACACTCGACGGGGGTGTCGACCGGCTTACAATCTTCCATTGCGAACTTCTTCAAAATCTCGCTTGCGTATTTCTTTTAAGAGACGAATATCCCATCTTCTCCTTGTTGCACGTCAATGCGAGGAAATAGGCCATAAGGCCTAAGTCCCTCATCTCGAACTCCTTCTCCACGGATTGTTTGAAATCTTGAATCATAGTAGAATTGTTGCCAGTGAACACCAAATCATCTACGTACAAACACACAATCAAAACATCTCCACGGGGGTTAGTCTTTGAGTATAAAGCATGTCCGTACGGTCACCGACTGAAACCACTTTGAATAAAGTAGTCATTAATTCTTGAATTCACCCTCTTGGAGCTTGTTTTAGCTCGTAAAGCGTCTTTCTCAACTGATACACCTTGTTTTCTTGTTCTTTGACAATAAACCCTGGAGGTTGTTCGACGTAAACCTCCTCTTCGAGATTCCCGTTCAAGAATACTGGTTTCACGTCCATTTGAAATATTCTCCACTTCGTTTGAGCGGCATGTGAAAGGAGTAACCTTACCCGTCTCTAGCCGAGCCACCGATGCAAATACTTCTTCATATTTGACCCGAACTTTGGCTTGTATCCTTTCACAACAAGCCTCGCTTTGTATTTCTCTACTTCTCCATTTGTCTTTGTTAGTCTTATACACCCATTTCACTCTGATGGCATCATGACCTTGAGGGAGTGTAGTGAGCTCCCAAGTCTTGTTCTTCCTAATGGCCCCGATCTCTTCCTCCATCGCCTTCTTCCATTTTGTCTCCTTAGAGGCTTTCTCAAAAGTTAATGGATCATATCCTGCGAAGAGACAAAGGTTACCATATAGTTCTTCATCATTTACATCAACTTCCTCCGTAGAGGTATATATGTCCTGTATTTGCCTTGTCTTTCTCAAGGGTGATTCGCTCGAGCTTTTTTCTTCTCATTGGGCATCAACATTTGTGCGTGTAGATGGTTCTGGATCTTCCTCATTTTGGAAAATCTCCTCCGACTCCTCCGCCTCCAAGATCTCCTTTTGAGTGTTGATATTTCCCCAATTCTACGCACGCTCCTCATTGAACTTGATGTATCGCGACATCACAATCCTTTTTGTGACAGGATTGTACAACTTATAGTCATTAGAGTTCTCTCCATAGCCGATCATTACACATTTCATACTTTTATCCTCGAGATTCGTCCGCTTTTTTTCTTGCACTTTTGCATACGCCACGCACCCGAAGACACGAAGATGCTCGACTCTTGGCTTGCGCTTGCTCCATGATTCCTCTAGCGTTATGTTCCCAATCCTTTTCGTAGGGGACAGGTTGAGTAACTAAACGACACATGCAACCGCGTCTCGCCAAAATCCTTTCGGAACTCCTCTCTATTTGAGCATGCATCGAACCAAATTCAAGATGGTCCTATTCTTTCTCTCGGAGACACCATTATTTTGAGGCGTTTGAGTCATGGTGAGTTGATGCACTATCCCGTTCTCTTTGCAAGACTTGTCAAATTAACGCGACGTATACTCGCTTCCTCTTTCGGTTCGCAAGTACTCAACCAAGTTTTTAAACTCTTTGAACTTCGTCAAAACTTCGCTCTTCTACTTCATCATATAAATCCAAGTCTTACCACTACAATCATCGGTAAAGGTCAAGAAGTACCTATTTCCACCAATGGATATGAGAGTGATTGGCCCGCAGACATCCGAGTGGATTAAGTCAAGACAGTCGGTTGCTCTCTTCGAAAGATACTTATTGAATGATTTTCTTTGCTGCTTTCTGATGACACAAGTTTCACACATGCCATTAGGACGGTCTCTTCGAAAGGAAATTTTATCTTTCCCTTCGATTTGTTGCCAGGAAAGATCGTTGAAGGTAACATGCCCATCTCGCCTTTCATCGAGCTCCGTAAATAAATCTTTTTGTCCAGACATATGATTGGACCCTCTCGTATGAATAAACCATGTGGCAGATTCTGATGTCACCGCTCCATCATACACCATTAAAAGTACTCCATCATTGCCACACTTCTCCACAAGATTCGCCTTTTCTTCTCCATTGTCGGTATTATACCAACATTCAGCTGTATAGTGTCCATCCCCTACTTGTCCACACTTGTCCGTCCGCTACTTGTCGCTACTTGTCCGGCCAGCCGGCCACACATAGCATTGAATTTCAGATTTGTTACTTGTCCATCCACTACGGCTTCGTGCGCGACCCTTTCCTCGACCTGCTCCTCGTCCAGCTGATTCTCCAACATCAATTTCGTTGGTGGTGGTGGTCCGACCACCTCTTCCTCTCCGCGTTGAAAGTCTTCCTCTTTGGAAACCGCCTCGTGATCCGTCATTTTGTAGCGTCAACTTCGCTTGTAATGCTTGTTCCAAGGATTTTCCTTATCCTCTGTTCATTGGCTTGTAGAGAAGCCATATGCTGCTCCACGGACATCTCGTCTAGAACATTGATGGATCGATTTTGAGATTTCTTGATGGATGGCCTCGAATTGAGCACGAAGAACTTGTAGTCGAATTTTCTTCACCTTTTCGACACCACTGAACACCTTTTAAAGTGTCCCCCAAGCTTCGTTTGATGTCATATCCAGAGTGACTATCTCGAACATGTCTTCATCAAGACCTTGATATATTGTGAACAAGTCCTTTTACTCCTTCTTTCGCTGGTCCTTCAATTCATCGTTCTCTTCTTTTTTTCATTTCCGCCGCTGCATCGGGTTCCTTGAACTCGGTCTCCACAAACTCCCCCACATAAAGAGATCCCAAAAGGGCCTTCATTTGGATACACCAAGTATCGTAGTTATCCTTCGTCAATCTCGGTACTTGCATACTTGTTGATGCCATCACGATCTTTGAACCTTGCGCTGATACCACTTGTTGGTGTATATGTATATGAGTCTGTGAGACAGATGGAATGAGAGACTTGTTGTTTGTCTACTCAACTTGATTTCTCTTGGTAAATATAACTGATTATAAGACCGTCTATATACACCAAAGGGGTGGAAAATACCTAATGAATTATACAATGAATGAAAAGGTTCATGTACTATAAGGGGCATATATGTTAGGATACATTCATGAATCTATGGATATATGAATGAACCTATGGATACATGAATGGAGCTAGAGGATACATTGAATCTAAGATACAATGTATCTAAACAAGTTTATTTTCTAACATTAACAACACCCCAATCCCTCCAATTTTTTCGGTGAGTAAAAGATCATAGGAGGATGTTGGATCACTTGCCTTAATCACCCTCACAATATCCTACTTAATTGATTGTTGCCGTGAAGAACACCTTGAAGAAACTAGCAAAAGACACAAGTTTTGTGATGCTTCAACTTCTTGCAGAATTTTCTGGTTTTTTTTCATTATATTACTAAACCAAAACCATAACTTACATAACTATTTGTCATAAGTTTAGTAACTCTACTTTCTTAACTATTTGTCATAAGTTTTGCAACTCTACTTTCTTAACTATTTGTCTAAAATAATGACAAATCAAAACAACTAAAAACCTAGGTAAACAACTAGCTTAACATTACAACAATCTCCTCGTTAAGCTTGTTGTCTTACACGATCCGTGCACCAGCTTTCTCTCGCATCTCCAAGAATTTTAATCCAGCTAGTGACTTCGTCAATATATCAACACGTTGTTCTTCCGTACAAACATGTTGAACTTCAATGATTCCCGACTCCACACAATCTCTAATGTAATGAAACCGGGTGTCAATATGTTTACTCCTATCATGATAACCTGACTTCTTACCTAACGCAATTGTCAATTGATTATCAATCTTTAGGAGCACTTTCTTCATTTCGGACCGCATCATATCCGCTAGAATTTGAGCTAATCAAACTCCTTGCTTAATATCAATCTTGCCTACTAACTCGTCCATCTCCACATCACTACGGACGTGATCTATATCCTCAGCGACAACAAGTTCTTCATGACCATATAGGTACAGCAAACCGAAGTTGGAGTACAACTTCCTTCAGTCATCCCTTGTAAGCACCGACGGGGCTTTCAACAGAATCTCCTGACAAACATAACCAATGTCATCCTTCAAGACGAACTAATGATCACAAATGTCATCTGCTTCCTCATCCTCGTCTTCACTACCATCCCCGCCAGGAGAATCTTTAGCAACATCCTTTGAATCCTCAATGGCTAGATCCATCTCTTTCCACATACCCCCTAGGTTGTCATTTTCCTCCCCTAATTCATCTTCTTCATCCTTACTTCTTGTTAGAAGACATTTAGGTAAAGTTTGTGCTATGTTAAACACATATAACCGATTTCCTGACCTACCCACTTTCATTAGTAGTCCATCTCCACATCACCACAGACCTGATCTATATCCTCAGCGACCACAAGTTCTTCATGACCATACGGGTACAGCAAACCGAAGTTGGAGTACAACTTCCTTCAGTCATCCCTTGTAAGCGACGATCGGGATTTCAACATAATCTCCTGACAAACATAACCAATGTCATCCTGCAAGACAAACGAATGATCACATCTGTTCTCCGCTTCCTCGTCCTCGTATTCACTACCATCCCCGCTAGGAGAATTTTCAACAACATCCTTTGAATCCTCAATGGCTAGATCCATCTCTTTCCACATACCCCCAGATTGTCATCTTATTCCCCTGATTCATCTTCTTCATCCTTACTTCTTGTTAGAAGACATTCACGTAAAGTTTGTGCTATGGAAAACACATATAACTGATTTCCTGACCTACCCACTTTAATTAGTAGTCGTTTCGATCGATCCAAAATAGACACAACTCCACCTTCAATCTCGACCTTGCACCCGTTCTCATCCAACTGACCAAGGATAATGATATTGCTCTTCAAGCTCGGTATATAGTACAGATTAGTGAGCACACGATGCTCACCCATGAGGCACTCAAGTAGAACTGAACCTTTCCCTTGAATATCCACGGCTGATCCATCCCCAAACTTGATGGATCCTTTAACGGTTGTATCAATTTAAGAAAAATGATCGATGCAACCAGTCATATGGCTACTCGCTCTGGTATCCAAATACCAAGTCTTCTCCGGAGTGTTGTCAACCTTCAACACTACATTGTCTTCGTGGAGTAACACCTTGTCTTCATTCGTGTGACTGAGGACACACACTTTAGCCATCAACAGTGCTGGTTCATCATCAACGTCCACTTCAACCTTGTCTCCCATTCGGCTTGGGTAAGGAGCAACTGATCTCCACTATCATTTGAATGCATGCAGCCTTTGAGTCATTCTTCAAAAGTTCAAAGACAACAGATCGCCTTCGAAATCGACATGTTCTCAATATCCCCAAACTTCTCAATCATTCCGATAATGTGGAGAAATCTGTCCGGGACTGAACTAAAAAACTTCTCAACAACCTCACCGTCGTCAATCTTCGTGCCTAGAGAACGAATTTTGCCCACCAACGCAGTAGGCTTCATGGAAAACTCATTGATCGTCTCTGAATCTTCCATTAGTAACTTGTTCAATTGCTATTTCAATACCTATACACGAGCCTTCTTGACACGATCCTCTCCAACCCACATCTCCTTTAATGCGTCCAAAGCTTCCTTGGCCGTCTCCTTCACCGTGATCGCCAACATCACGTCGTCCGGCACGGCTTGGGAAATGGCCACCATGGCGCCTTGATCTTTGTCTTCGCTCGTGTCTTCACCTTCAATCACTAACCATACCCTCAGTGAACGCAAGCTTATCTTCATCTTTACAACCCATATGCCGTAATTTATTTCACTTAACAAAGGATATTGGACCGGGATGGAAGCTCTCGTCGCCAGTTTCATGGATGCGTTTCTTCCATCGTGATTGACCATCTTGTTCCAACCTTGCTCTGATAACAATTGTTGGATCACTTGCCTTAATCACCCTCACAATATCCCACTCAATTGATTGTTGCCGTGAAGAACACCTTGAAGAAACTAGCAAAAGAGACAAGTTTTGTGATGCTTCAACTTCTTGCATCATTTTCTGATTTCTTTTCATTATATTACTAAACCAAAACCATAACTTACATAAGTATTTGTCATAAGTTTTGTAACTCTAATTTCTTAACTATTTGTCATAAGTTTTGTAACTCTACTTTCTTAACTATTTGTCACAGGGCATTATGTGCTAGTTGCTAGGCATTTTAGAATTCAACCCAATCTTGATACGACGAGTCCGAATCTTGTTTTCACACCATATTTTGTATTGGTGACTACTTCTTCTATCATCCTTATTTTAGGTAATATTCGTACTTCAACAAGACCTACAAATTGACAAGTACGATAGATGTGTTGAAAAAGATGAAGATGAAGTTACTTAATTGATAGAGTCTAGCATTATGAACTGGTTTGTGAATCTGAATACTATGTTGTTGGGTTAGTTGCAGATGTTTTAGTTGAACATCTGAATAATAATTATATAGTCGCTTGATAGTAAAGTATTGTTATGTGATTAGTTAGGTCTTTTAGTAGTTATAACATATTTTAGCAAATCATTTTGTAGTTCTGTTGATTTTGATGTTATATATTGTGAAGGATGGGATCATATGAATAGATATCCCAGATGAATTCACGATATTGTTGAGTTTTATGAAGTTGTATCATGGTACCAGAGCCAAGAAGATTCAATCGCAACTTCTTGGTTTGAGATCTTGAAAAAGCCTTCCCTGTTCATTTTCTTTCATTCCTTTTTCTCCCTCTGTTTTATTTCTCAGATTATTCCTCGATCAGAATTCGATTGTTTCTCTGCTCGACTGTGATCGATCTTTGTTTTGTTCGTATACAAATCCCTATCCTCTAACTCGTTCATTTGTAAGCCATGGTAGACGAAAAAAGCAAGATCAAGTGATCGTCATAGATGCGAACCACCCGATGTATCTTTATCCATCGGACACGCCAGGTGTATCCCTTGTCTTTGTGCATCTCACTGGTCGTGAGAACTATTATGTGTGGAGTAGAGCCATGTAAGTTTCTCTCCTGTGTAAAAATAATCTTGGATTCATCAACGATTCATGTGTTAAATAAAGTTTGGATGAAAGTTTGCATCAAGCTTTGAACACATGCAAAGCATTTCTTTTCGCGTGGATTGTGAACTCGATTTCGAGAGAATTGCTTAATGGCATGGTTTATTCATCCAGTGCATTTATTGTGTGGAGTGAATTCAAATTTAGATTAATCAAGATAGATGATTCAAGGATCTATCAACTTCACCGAGAAATATGTTTTACTCAACAAAATCTTGACAGGATTGCCACCTATTTAGGAAAGTTGAAGCTGTTATGGAACGATTTCAAAGCCATCTGCAACCTACCTAATTGTGGATGCGAACTATTCAATAAACACACGGATCATTTTAATAATCTCAAATTGTTACAATTCATCACGGGACTAAATGAAAGTTACTCTATGGTTTCAAGTAACCTGCTTATGAGAGTGCCTTTGCCAGCTTTAAACGAAGCATACAATGGTGATTAACCCAAATCTTTTAAGCACAACGAGAACATATTATGGAGTAAACACTACATGTTCTTCTTTTTCATTAGCCTCCTGTTCGTCACCAACATCATTTTACTCTTCTGGCAGTCAAACCAGCAAGAACTGGAATCCATCGAAACCAAACTTGAGCAAAAAAAAGCAAAATCTCCAGCCATGATCGTTTTGCCGCATGAGAGGACATCATGAAGGTATATGATACAAGAAACACATATACCCACCTGGATTTGTGCCAAGAAAACCTCCAACCCATAACGTGTAAAATCAAGCTCACACTACTGTATCAAGCAACAATGAAACAGATGTCGATGAGTCATCTTCACTAGTCTCCTCAGCAACCTTCACGCAAGAACATGTGAACCAACGACTTCAAATGCTGCCCATGACTAATGAAATACAACCATACATAGAAGGTACATTTAATTGTTTCTTCAATTCAATAGACAGTAAATGCTGGGTACTAGACACAGGGCTACTAACCACATGACACACAAACAGAATTGGCTTTTTAAAATTCAAAAGGTTCATAACACATTGGTGCGATTACCTAATGGACTTCACTCTAAGGTAGAAAACATAGGAAGCTGCAATTTTCTTAATAAAGAACTACACAATATGCTGCACATACCTGACATTAAATTAAATTTGTTATCTGTCACAAAACTAACGACATATTTGTCATGCTCTGTTATTTTTCTTGCTAAGATTGTGATTTTGCAGGACCTATCGATTGGGATGGTCTTAAGGACTGGTAGAGAGTCATCTGGACTATACATGATATATTTTATTGATTCCAACATAAACAACTTAGCAATAAACCAAATGTTTGTTGATAATTGTTTTTCAGCATGCTAGTGGCACAAGCGCCTCGGTCTCATTTCGGATTATATGTTGAAACACATTGAAAACCTGAATTATTATGATAACAAGCTAAAAGATATTCGAAATGGTAAATCTATACTTTATCCAAGATGCACAGAATTCTGTTCACCAACAAAGGAGCTAGAGCCACTGTCATAATCGAAATGATTCATGCAGATGGTTGAGGTCCGTATCACCTACCATCGTACAATAACAAAAGGTATTTCCTAAGACTTGTTGGTGATTTTTCAAGAACAACGTAGGTGTATCTTATGCAGAACAAGAGCGAAGTCACATTCATTATTAAGATGTTCTTTGCCATTTCGGGACTTCAGTTAAAAAATTCAGATCAAACAATGGAGGTGAGTTCTTTAATAAGATTTTAAAAGATGTTTTTCAACAAAAAATAGTAATATATCAAAGTATCTGCCCACATATACCACAGTAAAATGACTTGGTTGAAAGAAAGCACAAACACTTACTTGAGATTGCAAGATCCTTAAAGATTCAAGTTTACGTACCAAATATATTTTGGGGAGACTACACTATTACAACAACATATTTAATCAATTGATTACCCTCGATTGTGTTAAATGATATGTCACCCTTTGAAATTTTGTATGGTCGTTCACCATCTTTCAATCATTTAAAAGTTTTTGGATGCTTATGCTTTGCGAAAGACTTGACTAAATCAAAAAAAATGGTAGCAAAAGGAATTGCATGTATTCTGGTTGGGAATGTTGTCAATAAGAAGGAATACAAACTGTATAACCTGCAAACTGGTGCGATTTTGTGACAAGAGATGATGTTTTATATGAAAATGTTTTTCCATTCAAGCAGACAATGGAAATGAATCTTAAACAGACAAGCACTTAATATGATAAAATGTTGCTGCTAAATAAGGATGATTAAGAAATGAAAAACTGGGTTGCATATAACAGACTGATTTACAAATTACGTTATTTGACTCTCACAAGACCTCACATTTCCTATGTAGTGCAGCTCCATAGTCAATTTATGCAATGCCCAGAAATATCACTTTATGAAGCAACATTAAGAGTTTTTAGATATGTAAAACAGCAACCTGGATTGGGACTCATGTTGTCTTCATATAACAACACGAATTTTTATGCCTATGGCGATTCAGATTGGGCACGATGTGTCAAATAGAGAACATCTGTGATAGGCTTTTGTATCAAACTTGGTTCTTCGCTTATTGCTTGGAAAGTGAAAAAGTAGAGCACAACGTCAAAGTCCTTAACAGAAGCTGAATACTGAAGCATGGGATCAATCGTTTTTGAATTAGTTTGCATGAGGGAATTGCTGAATGAATTGGGAATCGCACAAATTAAATCAATCAATTTGTTCTGTTTTATGACAACAGAGTTGCGATTCAAATTGCATCTAATAATATGTTTCATGAAAGAACCAAATACATTGAGATTGACTGTCATTTCATAAGAGAGAAATTGCAGCTCGGGATAATTGAAACGCAGTATTTGAAGCCGAAGGAACAACTTGCTGATTTGTTTACAAAAGCTCTTGGACGTGTTCAACACTGGGATTTGGTCTGCAAGCTTGGTTTAAAAAATATTTTTTCAAATGCAAGCTTTAGGGGGAGTGTTCAAGAAGATGAAGTGACTTAATTCATACTGTCTATTGTTCATATGTACTGGTTTGTGAATATGAATATTGTGTTGTTGGTTAAGTTGTTGATGTTTTAGTTGAACATCTGAATAATCGTTATATATCCGTTATATAGTAAAGTATTGTTTTCATTTTAGTCCTTAGTGTTTCTTATGTGTTTAGTTAGGTCCTTGAGTAGTTATAACAGATTTTAGCAAATCTAATTGTAGTTCTGTTGATTTGGCTGCTATATATTGTGAAGGATGGGATCAGATGAATAGATATCCCAGATGAATTCAAGGCATTGTTGAGTTTGATGAAGTTTTATCAAGATGCAGAAAGAGACTGCGGTTTCCAGCTTCAAGGCGGCGACGACGACAAATGCAGAGAGATGTTGCGGTTTCTAGCTTCGAGGGAACGAGAATGTCGACGACAATGACAACGATAGAGGTAGCGATAGAGGCAGCGAGAGTGACAGACGAAGAAAACATCAATTATGGAGGGTTAGGACGATATGCGTGAGGGGCAAGACAAGAAGACAAATTAAGTTATTTTTTTGTCTTTTCGGTCCAAATTCAGTGAACTAGATAAGTTAACAACTTTTACTATTTAGTTTTTGGTTGTTATTTACTATTTGTTATGATTTATTTAATATTTATTAAAAGAGTGGTTTGTTATTCTATACTTCATTAATTGTTAATTTATTTATTTCAATACAAAATGAAAAAATTCTTACAACAAAAAAATAATAATTAATTGATATAATTGTTTTCTAACAAATAAGTTGTTATGGTTTTAGGTTATCAGACATTATTATTCAATATCAATACAAGATTTGAAACGTGTGATAATTAATGGAAAACTAAGTAGGCGGTATAAGCTATCGATATTAACACGTTATATATTATATCTTAATAATATTGATGAAGTAATCTTATTTGTTAATAGATTTTATTATACAACAAAATCCTACCAAATATAAATCAAAAATCGAAACAAGTAAGAGAAATAGAGATTACCTAGTGTTGGGTATCGATAGTGACGACCCAGTAAGAAAAGGCATCGAAGGCCCAATAACTATAGAGGGGGTAAACCCATGACATCCGAACCGGATCGGCCCAAGTACAAGCCAAACTTGGCCCACCATCGAGTAATCCAGAATCGAGCCCAAAGTCTATAGAGACGCCAAAGGCTCTCAGACTGCTCGCCATTCTCTACCAAGTCGCGACCTTCCACTGCTCGACATGGGAGTGCTCGCCCCGAAGAGAGCCTTGCCTCTCTCCTCTGGTCCCACTAAACCGTTAATAACAGAGTGGCCAAGATATCCAGCATATCTCGGTCACATATTCACTAAAGATTAGATTTGGTAACTGCAATATCTCGCAGTAACTGCCATATCCCACGATCCGAATCTTCAGCAACTCAATATACATTAAGATATTCAGTTGCCTTTATACGGTTCTATCTCTCTTACCCTATAAATACCCTTGCTTTACATACGTTCTTTACGTTTTGAGTTTTATACACACATATACTCATTTAAGCATCGGAGAGGGACCCAGAGGCACCCCCTCTGTTGCGTTCCCCTACCTGCAGGTTCACCAGGAGTTGGAGCTGAAGCGTCATCTCAACCTTGTCTGGCATTCAATTCACTGCCAGATCAGCATTCAGGATTTCACGATCCAACATTTGGCGCCGTCTGTGGGAACGAGCAATTCAGCCATGAGAACTCGATCCCAAAGCAACCGTCGGAATCAGACTAGGGAGCGATCCTCAGATAGCTCTGATTCCGCCGCCGCATCACCGCTTCAACAGGAACCTGCCAGCCGAGCAGGAGTTAATGCTGTTCCTCTGCGGACAGCCCGGGAACATGTCGGTGATTCAAGACCGACCCCAGCTGCTGATCAAAACGGAGCCCCTGCACCGCAGACAGTCCACATTGCGGGGCAGGATATTAATTTAACCCCCGAGATGGTCTCCTTGCTGGAAGCCATCCTGGGACAGGCGCGCCGCCAAGCCCCTGCTCCTCAGGAAAACAATCCCTCTGCTCCTAAGGAAAATCACCGCCCTGCTGCCACAGGGCCTTCACCTTCAGAAGCGGCCAATCCTAGTCCTGCTACACCTCAGGAGGATCAGGAGATGACGTCAGGTCAACAGTCCCTACCTCCAGCACACACCAAGGAGCCAGCAGCTGCATATACTGCCAATCCTTCCGGTCCGCCTCCACCCGGAGCCTCTCCCATGTACTGCACTGTGGATCAGATGGATGACCTCCTCAACAAAAGGCTCCAGGAAAGACAGTTGACAGTCATAACTCCCTTCAAGGAGCAGTCCTCTCATCCTTTCACCGACACGCTCGTCGCTATCAAAATCCCGAAGGATGTGGTTGCTCGGGCCATACCTGAGTATAGCGGTGGAGGAGATCCCACTGTACATGTCAACAAGCATGAGGCCTCCCTTCTGGGTAAGTCAAACGATCCCAATCATTTGGCTTTGCTATTTCCATCTACTCTTTCGGGCTCGGCTTCGTCCTGGTTCTTCGGCCTCCCTGCAGGATCAATCGGAACTTGGGCAGAGTTAAGAAGCAAGTTCCTGGAGAGATATATGGGCGAGCGCCAATTGCTGAAGAGCGTGGTCGCCCTTGACTCGGTCAAACAGCAGCCTGGAGAGTCGCTGTCCAACTTCTACGGGCGTTTTCATCAAAACGTCACAGAATTAGATCGCCGAATCTCGGATGGGGAAATCATTCGAGCATTCTACAGAGGTCTGGATGTGGCCAACAAGGCCTCGAGAAAGCTGCGAAACAGCTATCACGTGAAGGAGATAGAGACATTGGAGGAGTTGGCGTCCAGAGCAAAAGGTTTCATAGACCTTGAACGCGCAAACATCGAGGCTAATCTCCTGACGACCTCGCTAAGGGTAACCCATGAACCCCGACGCGATGGTAAGAAGTAGATAAAGAAGGAGAAGAAGGGAAAAGAAAGTAAGCCCCGAGTCGAGTCTCTTCCAGCACCTCGCCATCCAGAGGTCCCTGAGTACTTCACGCCTTTAAATAGGCAGATCTCGACGGTACTAGTCGAGATGGAGAGGAGATCCTTGGCGAGGCCACCGATGCCTCGCCGAGGTGGGTTACCCATGGGCAAGGATGTCGAGAGCTATTGCAGATACCATAAGTGCAAGGGCCATAAGACAGACGATTGCAAGATTCTGAAGCGAGATATAGAGAGGCTGATTCAGGGGGGAATGTTGAAGGAATTTGTGGCAGGGCGAGACCGAAGTCGAACACCCCCCAGGAGACATCGTTCACCAGCCCCTGCAGATCAAGCTGAGCCTTCTGGAAGCAAGAGGAGAGTGAATCTGATTGCGGGAGGATTCGGCGCAGGCGGCGAGAGGTCAAGCGCCAGAGAGGTCTACGCCACTCAGATCTCCACGGCAGTTCAGTTGGGGAAGCGGCCCCGACCTGAAGAAAACATTGTCATCTCATTCTCTGAAGATGATTTGGCACATGTCACCACGCCCCACAACGATGCTCTGGTCATTACGGCAGATATTGACGGCTGTGATGTTGCAAGGATTCTGGTCGACGGAGGCAGCTCGACAGACATCCTGTTTCTGGACGCCTTCGAAAAGATGGGCAAATCAAAACGTGACCTGAAGAGGGTCGACTTTACGCTGATAGGGTTTGCGGGAAGAACAACTTATCCACTGGGGGCTATAACCATGCCAGTGATTTTTGGCGAGGGGTGGAAAAGCATCAAGGTGTCGGTCACTTTCCTGGTGGTCGATTCACCTACATCCTACAACGCCATCATAGGGAGGACCACGATCAACCCAAATAAGATTGTGGCCTCCACTGTCCACCAGAAGATGAAGTTCCCTACTCCGAACGGGATTGGAGAAGTGCTCGGAGATCAGCCTTCCTCGCGGCAATGTTATGTGAACTGTTTACGCAGGAAGAACCAAAGGGAGGCGCTCGCCATCGAGACAGAGGCCGATCCCCGCGAGGACCTGGCTCGACCAGCACCCATGGAGGAATTGGAGGAGGTCGAGATCGATGGTCCAGACAAAAAGGTGCGCATTGGGACCACCTTGAAAGAGGATCAGAAGGAGGCCATGACCGCCCTCCTCAAGGAATTCAAAGAGCTCTTCGCCTGGCAGCCGAGCGACATGCCAGGAATCAGCACAGATATTATCTCTCATGAGCTCAGGATAGACCCCTCCATCAAGCCGATCGCCCAAAAAAGAAGATCATTCGGGACTGATAAGCGTTTGGCGATCAGGCAGGAAGTCGGCAGGCTGATTGAAGCTGACTTCGTCAGAGAAGTAAGATTCCAGAGTTGGGTCGCCAACCCGGTTTTGGTCAAGAAATCAAATGGCAAGTGGAGGATGTGCGTCGACTTCCGCGATTTAAACAAGGCTTGCCCCAAAGATTCATATCCCCTTCCAAGAATTGATCAGCTAGTCGATGCTACCTCGGGTCATGAGATGCTGAGCTTCATGGACGCCTATTCAGGCTACAACCAGATCAGAATGCATCCAGACGACGAGGCCCACACTGCTTTCTATGCTGACGGCGACATTCTATGCTACAAGGTGATGCCCTTTGGTCTCATCAATGCCGGGGCAACTTATCAGCGGATGGTGAACCGACTGTTCCAGGACATGCTGGGAAGGAACATGGAGGCCTACGTGGATGATATGCTCGTTAAATCCATCAAAGGCAATCCTCATACCACCGACCTCCGTGAAGCTTTTGAATGCATGAGGAGACACAGCGTTCGCCTGAACCCAGCAAAGTGCGCCTTTGGAGTCAAGTCCGGGAAGTTCCTGGGTTTTATGGTCAGCGAAAGGGGCATTGAAGCAAACCCGGAAAAGCTAAAGGCCATAGAAGAAATGAAGTCGCCAACCTGCCATAAGGAAGTCCAGTGCCTGAACGGCCGACTAGCTGCTCTTAACCGCTTCCTCTCCAAAGCAAGCGACAGGTCCCTCCCGTTCTTCAAAACCTTGAGGGCCAACCGCAAGTTCGAGTGGACGCCAGACTGCGAGGAAGCATTCCAGTCCTTGAAAAGGCATATTCAAACACTCCCAGCTCTGGCAAAACCCGTTCCAGGCGAGCAGCTTTTCCTCTATTTAGGCATTAGCGATGTGGCAGCCAGTGCTGTCTTAATAAGGGAGGAGAATAATGTTCAGAGTCCAGTGTATTTTATTAGCAAAATGTTCAACTCAGCAGAAATAAAATATGTCCAGATTGAGAAGTATCTCTATGCCTTAGTTATTGCTGCTCGGAAGCTGAGACCTTACTTTCATGCGCACGACATCACGGTCCTCACCAATCAACCTCTCAAAAACTTCCTGATGAAGCCAGATTCTTCAGGAAGAATGGTCAAGTGGGCGATCGAGCTCAGTGAGTTCAGGATCAAATTTGCGCCAAAAACGGCCATCAAAGGTCAAGCACTAGCTGATTTCATAGTGGAAAGCACGAGTAACGGTCAAGCGGAGGCAGAAAACAGGCCAAGTCAGTCAGCAAACGACAATCAAATCTGGGAACTCTATACGGATGGGTCTTCATCAAAAGAAGGCTCGGGGGCAGGTTTAATTCTTATTCCTCCTGAGGGCGAGCCTCTGAAATACGCGATCGCCTTGACATTCCCGGCGACCAATAACGAAGCAGAATACGAGGCTCTTATCACTGGACTCAGACTAGCAAAAGGAATGGGTATAGCTGCGCTTAGAGTAAAAAGCGACTCAGAGCTCATTGTCAATCAGGTTAATGGCGCATACGAGGCAAAGGGAGAAAAGATGAAGAAATATCTCGGCATTGCCAAAAAGCTGGTCGCAGAAATCCCAAATTTCGCGATTGAATTCATTCCTCGCCAAGAAAACCAGATGGCAGATTCTTTAAGTAAGCTAGCCTTCGGAGGGGCGACAATCCAGGATGTGCAATTTCTGGAAAGGGCCCTATGTTCAGTCCTTGAAAACAGAGCGGAGATCTTCAACATTCAAGAACAGGTCACCTGGATGACCCCGTTCCAGAATTATTTGAAAGAAGGCATCCTCCCAGAGGACGAAGGCGAATCCACTAGGATTAGAAGACTCGCAGCCAGTTATCTAATCATCGATGGAGAACTCTACAGAAGAGGTTATTCGACGCCTTACTTGAGATGTGTTGCTCTGCCCGAAACATAAAAAGTTCTTCGAGAAGCTCATGAAGGGGCAGCAGCATGTCATGAAGGCGCTCGATCGCTAAGCAGAAAAATATTCAGATTGGGATATTACTGGCCGACCTTGGGAAAAGACGCGGCCGAATTAACACAGAAGTGTGAAATTTGCCAGCAGTTTGCACCACGATCGGGTCGACCATCGACATTATTATCCCCAATGGCGGGTGCCTGGCCCTACGCTCAATGGGGAATCGATATATTGGGTCCTTTTCCCATTAGCACTGGTCAGCGTACTCACATTATAGTGGCAATCGACTACTTCACTAAGTGGGTAGAGGCGAAAGCGCTAGCTTCGACAACGGAATTCCAAGTTATCAAGTTCCTGCAAGTCAACATATTCTCCAGGTTTGGTATTCCCAAAATACTCATCAGCGATAATGGTCCACAATTCGTTGGAAAGGAGTTAAAATGGCTCTGTGAAGAGTATCATATCGACCATCGTTTCAGTTCAGTACATCACCCTCAAACGAATGGGCAAGCTGAAGCAGCCAACAAGGTTGTCTTAGCAGGACTCAAGAAAAGGGTTCGAGCATTCAAAGGGAACTGGGCAGACGAACTGGAAAACGTATTATGGGCAATCAGAACAACGCCTAAGGCGGCCACAGGAGAAACGCCTTTCAGTTTAGTGTACGGATCAGAAGCAGTAGCACCAGCTGAATTAGCAGTGCCTACCCACAGAGTCCTACACTTTAACACGGAGGCAAATGAGATCGAGCGCAGAACTGACCTCGACTTAGCAGAGGAAAAGAGATGGCTCTCGGAAAAAACACAGGCAAAGATGCGCTTGGCGACCGCTCGGTATTTCAACAGAAAAGTTAGCGCTCGCCAATTTTTCGTGGGGGAGATGGTTATGAGAAGGAATGAATTCACAAGGCTGGACAGTAAAAACAAACTTTCAGCCAAATGGGAAGGACCATACAAAGTAGTAGAGATCGCCGCACCAGGATCCTACTATTTGGAAACCACCGAAGGCGAGAGATTACCCCGTCCATTTAATTCAGAGCATTTAAGAAGATTTTATGCATAGCTTGTAATCAAACTGATTATGTCAATAAAAGAAAGCCATTCCTTCACAAAGCGTGTCCACTCGAAGCAAGCTGAAGCCAAAAAGCCCTGACGCCAAAGTCAGGCCTCAAAAGCCCTAGCAACAAAGCTAGGCCAAAAAGCCCTAGCAACAAAGCTAGGCCAAAAGCCCTAACAACAAAGTTAGGCCAAAAAAGCCCTAGTAACAAAACTAGGCCACAAAAGCCCTAGCAACAAAGCTAGGCCAAAAGCCCTAACAACAAAGCTAGGCCAAAAGCCCTGACGCCAAAGTCAGGCCAAAAAGCCCTAGTAACAAAACTAGGCCAAAAAGCCCTAGCAACAAAGCTAGGCCAAAAAAGCCCTAGTAACAAAACTAGGCCACAAAAGCCATAACAACAAAGTTAGGCCTCAAAAAACCTGACGCCAAGAGTCAGGCAAAGCCCTGACGCCAAAGTCAGGCCAAAAGACCTAGCAAAATGTTAGGCAAAATGAAAGCCCTGACGCCAAAGTCAGGCCAAAGAAAGTTTAGGCGATCACTATCGATGATAAAGCCTGACAAATTACAAATCCCCTGTTATTAGGCCAACACCTCAAAGGTTTAAACTTCAAAGAAGGTAATATCTCTTTGAACTTAGAAGTTTACGCTTTTAAGTGTCAAAAGTATTATCCTTAGAAAGTTTAACTTATGATTGGTCTACAGCTTTAAGGGTCGACGACATTACAAAGCAAGAAAAAAGTGGAAAGTAATTATGAGTAAGATATTGGATAGCTAAATATGTTCGAAGTCGATTAAAGGCTCAAGAATATAAAAGCATTCAATAGAAAAATCCAAGTCTTCGATAAATAATTACAAACCAAAAACAGAAAATACAAAAATAGCTATCTAAAAAAGATAAATACGGCCGCCAAGGAGTTGGGGACTTCAAGCTTTGGGGTTCTCGGGGGCAAAGACGGTCTGCTCGCCTTCGGGGGCAGAAGTACCGGGCTCGCCTTCAGGAGCAGCCTCCCCAGCAACAGAGGGCTGCGAAGGCTGACTCCGCAGGAAGGTCTTCAAGGAGGCAACTTCCCCAAGAGGAAAGTGGGGATCGACCGCCTGGACCTCCTCCACCAGGTCTTGAAGAAATTCGGCAATCGCCGACTTCATCACCTTCAAGGCCTGGTCCTCAAAGTCTTCAGAGGCCTTGAACTCCTCAATCACGGCTTGGGGTGAAGGAACCGCCTTCAGCTGATCAGCCAGCCGGTTCTTTTCCTCCTCCAGGGCGATCCCCCTGGCTTCAGCAGCATCCCTCTGGGCGTCAGCAGCGGCCCTTTGCGCCTCAGCGGCGACCCGAAGAGCGTCCGACTCGGCCAGCTGAGCGCGAACCTCCTTCAACTCAGCCTCTAGGCGAGCCCGGACCGCTTCTCCTTCATCAAGGCACCGATGAAGGGCTTCAAAATCCTGAAGGGCAGCCGCCACATCGGCCTCCCTCCGCTTGATATCAGCAAGGAGGCGCTGCTCCTTGCTGAAATACTCTGACCGGGCATTGTCTACCAAGGCGATCGCCGCGTCAGCAGTCGTCTTGATAGCCTCCAGCTGCCCAGGGGAGATCCCCGTGCTCCGGTATTGCTCCAGCTCGACAAGCATGTCTGAATGCTTGCCGGCGAGCTCGCCGAAGACACGGCCGATCATCACCTCTTCCCGAACGAGCTGACAACAAAAGAAAAATGAGAATTGTCAGGACACGAACAAAAGGGAACGACTATGGAAAGAGGAAAAAGAAACGAGGCCTTACCAGAGCGACTCGTTCGTAGTGAGATCGAAGAAACCCCTCGATCTGAGGAAGCTCCGTGGGGACGGACGAACGGTCCTTGGGAGGAATTATCCCATCAAGGAGCCGCATACACAAGTCTGGGCTACCCCGGAGGCTCTTCTGGGCAAGGCACCCCTTCTTCGAAAGGTCCCCGCAAGGGAACCAAGCACCCCGAGAGTTCGCAGCCTTGAGCGGCTAGAACAAGCTCGCCATGGAGCAATACTCCTCCCCGGGAACCCTTGAGGAGCTGGGGGCATCGGAACCCTTCTTATGGGTCCCAGACTCCTTCGGGGGGACCGCGGACACCGTAGGAGGTGGGGGCGCCAAAGATAAAACCTTCTCCTGGCCAGCCGTAGGCCCCTGGGGGGAAGGAGGGATGATCGCCGAAGCAGGAGCCTTCCCTTTGCCAGTGGAAGGACCCTCAGGAGGAGGAGGATGCTGTCCAACAGCCGGTTGCTCCTCACTCCTGACCTTCTTGGCAGGTGGAGGAGAAGGGTCTCGAACCACGTCAACCGTGGACTCTTCTACGAAACAAAAAGAAGAAAGTCGCGTCAAACAAACGCAGGGAATTTAGAAACAAGGTGGAATATGGAAATAAGGCAATATGAAATAACATACCTCGCTGGCAAGGGCCAGCAGGGGCCGAAGGAAGGGCCTCCTCTGGTTTCCTCTTGGACGATCGCCTAGAGGGGGGAGGAGGAGAGCTCAGCAGCACTTGGTCGGAGGACAATCCCGCCGATCCCTGGTCATCAAAGAGACCTATCAGTTTTTTGCTCTTGCTTACAACCTTCCCTACAAGTAATAAAACAAGGGAAGAGTTAGAAAATTACCCAATCATCAAAGATTGGCGTGGCTTGATGAATGCCCGCCATCTCAAGGGCATTCTCGGTAGTCTCCGCCACTGAGCGGATGGACTTGAACTGAGATGACCGATGCAGCCGATATAAATCGTCGATGGCATTCCGATCACTCTCGGACAATTCTTCGAAGGAGGGAGGAAAATCCTTGTCCGGAGCAAACAATTTCCAAGGTACGCCCCCCTTATACAAGAAGTAAAACTTCTTGTAATTGGAGTTAGTGGCCCGGAAATCATCGATCAGGCGGACATGGACGTTCCAAGCCCATCCTTGAGGGCCTCCCCACTCCGAAAACTTCGGCCAGCGGGATTGGAAGTGGTGGAGGTGGTTTGCCCCTGCTGCCAGTCGGAAGAAGCACCGGAACAGGGCCAGTGAATATACCCATTCCTGGCGTAAGCATAGGAACTTGAAGCCGACCCACATCCTGAGGGCATTCGGGACAAGCTGTGTGGGGTGAATCCCGTAAAACTGACACAAGGTCTGTAAATCCTCACAGAGAGGAAAACGCAACCCAGCATCGATCTGGGCCGCATAAATGTAAACCTCTCCATCGTGAGGAAAATGCAGACCTAGGCCAGGATACCTAGGAGCATCCTCCGCACTGAAGCCACCAAGCGCCACCATGGTCTTAAAGTAAGCCGGCTCCAGTTCGTTAGGCTTGATATCTTCTCAGAATGATTCAAGTATGGCACAGCAAGTATAAAAACAAAGGAAAACAGAGGATATTGCCAAAATAGAGCAATAAAAGGGCGAAAGTTTACCTTTTGGGGAAAAAATAGGCGTGTTCAGCTCAGGACCATCTACCACCACTGGGGTGGCCGCAGACCTTCCCACGTCAGGCTGTTTCCCCGCCGAGGAGGGCACAACTTCATCCCTAATGGTCAAGCGAACACCGACATTCTGAGGGGCGCTGGCTTTGTTAGCACCCTTGATGGCCATGTGTTTGACTCTCTGAGTTCTGGGGGCCATGGAAATGGTCGAAAGGAGAACTGAAGAGGATTGAAAGAGAAAGGAGAGGGATTCGCAAAGAGGCTCTGGAAATTTGGAAGAGTGAATAAGCGTAAAGAACAAAACAGAGAAATTGACGTTTCTTATATAAGCCCAAAAAGGAGTAACCGCCACGGACGAATCGAAGCGACACGGAGAATAATTGCGCCTTTTTGGAAAAAACCAAAGCAATGTCAGAATTCCAAGAGACACCTCGGGGAGACAAACGGTTGGTTGGTGCAGACAGCTGTCAGACTACCCTAGGTTTACGGAAAAGTAAATGTTAGGCGTGCCTCAAGTGACCGTTCGATTTCTGGACAACTGCGCAGTTATTAAATGCTAACAAGTCCACTAAGGAGACAAGAGGGTCGCCAGCGCACTAATAAGCGCTATTAGAAGTACCTCGAGCAGGTAGTGATCGCCTAGCCAAGAAAGATAGACTTTCATAAACCTAGATTACCTCGAGTGATCGCCAAAGGGGAATAAAAGAAAGGATATTTTTTCAACTTTGAGCGAAGAAAAAACTGCTCGCCAAACAGGCTCAAAATGCCTCAAAGGCACTGAACCATTACCAAAGACGTCACTATCTAAAACCCTACCAGGAAATCAAGCTCGACTGAAGGAACTTCAATCAAGCTTCGGGGGCAAATGTTGGGTATCGATAGTGACGGCCCAGTAAGAAAAGGCCTCGAAGGCCCAATAACTATAGAGGGGGTAAACCCATGACATCTGAACCGGATCGGCCCAAGTACAAGTCAAACTTGGCCCACCATCGAGTAATCCAGAATCGAGCCCAAAGTCTATAGAGACGCCAAAGGCTCTCAGACTGCTCGCCATTCTCTACCAAGTCGCGACCTTCCACTGCTCGACATGGGAGTGCTCGCCCCGAAGAGAGCCTTGCCTCTCTCCTCTGGTCCCACTAAACCGTTAATAACAGAGTGGCCAAGATATCCCACATATCTCGGTCACATATTCACTAAAGATTAGATTTGGTAACTGCAATATCTCGCAGTAACTGCCATATCCCACGATCCGAATCTTCAGCAACTCAATATACATTAAGATATTCAGTTGCCTTTATACGGTTCTATCTCTCTTACCCTATAAATACCCTTGCTTTACATACGTTCTTTACGTTTTGAGTTTTATACACACATATACTCATTTAAGCATCGGAGAGGGACCCAGAGGCACCCCCTCTGTTGCGTTCCCCTACCTGCAGGTTCACCAGGAGTTGGAGCTGAAGCGTCATCTCAACCTTGTCTGGCATTCAATTCACTGCCAGATCAGCATTCAGGATTTCACGATCCAACACCTAGTAAAGAAAAACACAACTGAAATGTTGAATCATCGAGCTAGAGGGAAGAATTGAAGTTACGATTCAAACTAATTGTTCATGATCAACACTTGTTGCATTTCCGCACAAGTTGCGGTCCTACTGTGATCTCTAAAGTAACTTTCTGATAAAGGTTAGTGGCGACAAATTTATAAGTGTGACGTACCCAATATATAATTTATAACAACTACAATAGACACTAAACAAATGTTTTTACAGTAAAGCTAATGTCTATTACTTATTATCTGTATGATGATGTCTTGAGACTGGATTTTTTTTTTGAGTTGAACTATTCTATGATGGAAAAAATCTACACAAAACACGAGTTTTAGTTGTGAAAATTATTTGACACAAAATTATTGTGTAACCACGGCATTAAATGTAGATGCTCAATATCTTATGTAGTGGTATTATTTAGTGACAACGAATTTGATTCGCGACTGTACACCAACATTCTTGTAGTGGTATTTTAAGATCATTATTTGTGAGCATAGGACATTGTTGAGTTCCTTGCCCATCTTCTTTTGAAGGCATTCACAATTTTCGTTAATCCTTATAGGATTGTTTTGTTTGCTAATTCGGCTTTGCCATTTGTTTGTGGGTCATGCATTGATCTGAAGTGATGTTAGATATACAATTCTTCATAGAGAGACACTTCAGTTATTTCCGCAGAATTGAGGTCTTTTGTTGTTGATGAGGAACCTTGGGAGTTTGCATCTAGAAAAGATGTTGACCTTCAAGAGTTTTATGACCTGATTCAGTGGTAGATATGAGGGTTTTGATTTCGATTCATTTGGAGAAGTAGTCGATCGCTACTATGATTTGAGTATTTTGCCTTATGCGTTTCGTGAAGCGTCCTAGCAGGTTAGTGCCCCATTAGGAGAATGACCAAGATCTCGCGATTCAGGTCCACTTTGTTAGTGTTCACTCGATATTTGATGAGAACATTTGGCAAGTTTTGCATCTTTGTACTATTATCACGACTTCATTATTCGTTGTGGGTCAATCGTAACCCAGCATGAGTGTCTTTCACACCATGGATCGAACACCTTCGTGGTATGCAACTACCCTCTCACTATCACTCTTAGTACCCTTTATTTATCCAAATGGGTAATGTATGCTCACATGTACATCCTTATCGATGATGAGGTAGTTTGGTGTGAGATGTCGGATTTTTGTCGCTTCCACTTCAAATTCGGGTAGTCTCTACCATCAGGTAGTTGTAATTTTTTATCATCTAACTGGTTCATTTGTCAATGTTAATAAATTCTTCTATACTTCGATAACGTAGTAAAGTGATCTTCCCATGAACTGGACTTTCTGTGGGTTAGTTACTCCAAAGGAGAGTTTATTTAGGAAGTCTGGTAACTGATTGCCCAACCTTGGTAAGAATTCAATTGGTAATATTGATTCCATTCATTAGTTAATGCCTAATTCTCAAATGTTTATTCATCTTTTCTTCTTTTGTCGTGATTAGCCACTACCTTCATATTAAGCTTCATTGTTGGTTGCTTTGAACGTGAGGACAATCACATATTTGAAAGGCTCATCTGTTGGTGGATTAGGACTTATCCGATCCCTAATCCAATTTTGGAGTATGAATCGTCTATATGTGATTCCCACGTTTTTGTTTCGTCCCATGGAATTTCTTTTACTAGTCCATTTCTCGAGTTGTTGACTATGAAGTTTGTGAACGTTCATCTTTTTATGGCAGTCTTTGGTGCGAACTTGATTATGAATTTGCTTTCCTCTATTGCCTACTTCACCATATTTTCTAAATTGACTAATTATTGTAAGATTGTTGGTTAGGACCGTTATTTCGTAGGCGTGAAAATATGGATGTAACTTTCGTTATCAATGGTCTATATATAGAGGTACTTATCAATCTCAATATATTTATTTTCACCCTAGGTGTATAAATTTGTTATATAGTAGATGACGAGTTGGGCGTTTGCCATCTCCTTCACAAGAACTGCGTTAACCGCCACATTGCTAATGCTTAAATGCAAAAATAGAGGATCACCTAGAATGAGATTTGTGAGAATGGGTAAGGAGTAAATATGCTTCTTGATTTCTTGTAAATCTCACTCACAATAAGATGTTCCTTCAAACTTTTTATTTGCTTGCATAATTTGAAAGAATGGAAGGTTTCAATCACTTGCCTTATAAAAAATCACTTTAATGCAACTAGTCGACGATACAAAAAGTGTTCCTCCTTCTTGTATGTCGTTTACTTCATATTTTCGATCGCCTTCATGGTTTCTACATTGGCCTCGATCCCATATTCGCTTACTTGGAATCCCAAGAATTTTCCTGATGTTAGGTCAAATGCACATTTAGAGGGGTTTAGGCACACGTTGTGCATGCACATGCATTCAAAGGATTCTTAAAGGATGAATACGTGCAACTCGCCTTTGCTGATTTTGACCAACATGTCGTCCACGTAGGCCTCCATGTTTTCCCACCAGAAGTTCACACACATTCACCACCTCCCATTGATTTTCTTCACTAGGTTGGGTTGGCTAAACATGATTGGAAGCGAATCTTTCTGACATGTAGTTTTTCCACATATTTCCTCACTGTGATCCTCTTGTCCTCGCCTGGAGCTATCTTTTTCTAAGCAATCGATTTAATGCAGTGTCGATCTTCAACTTATGAGAGATTATTTTTTCGATGATGCCTGACATGTCACTGTGTGACAATGCAAAAACGCTTCTTGCACTCATGTGGGAAGGTTGTTATTGAGATATTTTGTTAGGCGATTAGTGTAGCGTTAATCCTCACTTTTCTGTTAGGACCATACACTTCTAATTTGACCATATCTTTAACCGACGATGGCTGAGTATTTTCCTCCTTCGTGTCTACTTCAGTCTCTATGGTGACTGTTTCCTACTAATTAATCATCCTTAGACAGTTGATGTAGTATCTTCTTGAATTAGAATGGTCGCATATGACCTCTATGATTCAATGATAAGTAGGCAACTTCATTGTTTGACTCACTCTAGAACAACTTATATTGATTGGATTAATGGTGGTTCGACCAAGGGTGGTGCTCTAGAAGGTTGGGCATCCACAATTATGAAAAGAACTTCGATTCGCAAGCTTTTCTATCTTTTGACTAGCACCACTGGTAGTTTGAAGACTCCCAATGGGTAGATCACACTTATTGCAGATTCGATCAGGAAGGAAGTTTCTCTTTTTTTGTGACCTATACTCTCTAAGGTGTTTCGAAAAAGTGTGTTCTTCAAGATTCCTCCATCCACCAAGATTCTTTTCGTATCAAATTCATCGATCTAGGCAGCGACGACATGGTTGTTGACATGTGGGGTTTGTAGGGCCTAGATGTTGTCTTTACCAACATTCACTTCGACACCAAAATCGATCATCCTTAGGAGGGGCAAGTAAATCCACGTGACTTACATAAGACAATATCAAATCTTCCTCAACTAAAAAGGCGCGAGCTTCGTGCTCAGCCTAATCAGGTATACAAAGGAGAGGACTAGAGGTCCCCGTATCCTTCCTCGGAGGCGAGGGCTTCAGCCTCGCCCTTACAAAGGTAACACATGTATATGACCATTAACTTCACTTCCTAAGGACGAGGTGAGCACCTCATGGTCTCCATCAACAAAAAAAGGACTCGAAGACCTAGGTAATAACCTAACTCTTCGGGACACTCTATAATAAAAATGATACTTTCCTAAATTCGATTCTGCAACCAGATGTAAAAACTATACTAAATCTTAACGCATAAAAGAAAATTAAAGACCTAGATAAAGCTAGGAACGATTCTTGGCGAGATCTAAGGCCCAATATCTTAGCTGACAGGTAATGCGGGGTGAAATACAAAATTGCCCTATATAGAAACACTTTGTTTATTGTGCTGTTACATCTAATCTAATTTCAAGACATTTCAACCTTGTACTCATTTAAGCATCAGAGAGGGATCTTGGGGCAAACCCTCCATTGTCCCTTATTGCAGTTCAAGAAACTCAAAGTCTAGTCTTCCGATGAGTCTACTAAAGCGAAATTGATACATATTCCAATACCTCTGAAGAGTTTGTTCGATCAAGTTAAAACTTGATCCAGCATTAACATTGTTTGTGGGAATTTAATCAAAAAGCCAAAAAATGAAAACTCGTTCAAGCAGCAACCGTGGGAAACAAATCATGGGCCGACACTCTCAAGCAGTTTATGAATCGGTGATTCATTAGCTCCACAAGGAGCCACTTCTGAAGCACACCCTCAACTAACTTTTCAAAAGGCTGCAATGTCCATGGGTTCAACCCTACCTTCGACAATAGAGCCTCCAAGAAGTGGCACGGATCTCATGGTCCACCAACGACCATCTATGCCACTAGTCAACCATCTAGCAGACTCTACGGGCCAAAACACTCATTAGATCACCTCTGAAATTTACATGATGTCCCTCAAAATTATAACCATGATAGAGGCCTTTTTATAATAGGTTAAACGCCGAACTTCTCAAGCCGGAGGGGATACCCATATACCATAGCAGGAGGTAGACCTTGTCTTGAATGAACAACATGGCACATTAGGCGTCCAAACAATACATCGTCCACCACCTGTCCTGGCTCCTAGTAACCTTGGGATTGATGCCCACATGCCTAATTTGTACGAGGTTCCCTTGATGAATGTACCCTAGGAAACTTTGTGAAGTAACCAATCGTCTCTTTTATTCCTTGAACAGGTAGAAGAGATGATCAACAAGTTGTTGAAGGAATAGTGAGGGGTCAACATCACCATATACGTGATCGCAAGAATCATCCCGGAGTAAAATGAGAGTTGCGATCCCATCGCCCATATTAACTGACACAAGGCTTCCCTGCTAGGAAATATCAATAATGACGACCACCGCGCCTTGTTGTTCCATTCAAATCTCTCAAGAACGACATCCTCATGGTTCTTCAATCTGCTTGCATCGTCCATCGAGTCATGTACCAACCTCCTGACCTAGTTTTTATAATGGTATATGGATGAGTGCAAAATATTGAGATGCGTGAGCGCCCTGGACGAGGTCAAACAAAAAAATGGTGATTCACTGACCAACTTCTACACGAGATTTCATAATTTTAGTGAGATCAACCGTGGGGTGACAGACGGGTAGGTAGTCTGAGACTTCTTCCGAGATTTGGACCTAACAAACAAAGCATCACAAACATTACACAATAGTTACCATGTACCAAAGATAGAAACCTTAGAGGACCTTTCCATCAGAGTGAAAGGGTTTATCGACCTGGAACAAGTCAATGTGTAAATCAAGTGGGTAACTACTAGTACTCATTCAGACATGATAAACGTACTCGGGAAAATAAAAAACTAAATAAAAAAAGATAAGAGGATGGAAAGGGGGAGACAAGAGTAATGTAGGGTCTCTATTGAAGTCTTTAATTTCTATACCCATTGAATGCAGAGATCATCCCCATCCTGATTTATATGGAGTGGTAGGACCTGGCTCATCCTCTCCCACAAAAGAAGAACGGGTAACCTACATGTCATGATGTTGAAATCCAACGTCACTATTATAAAGCGAAAGGGCATAAGAACGATGTCTAATGAATGCTTAAGCGCGACATGGATAACATCATCCAAATAGGCTACGTGAGAGAAGTCGTTCACCCCCTTGAAGACGGGGCTCTCCTGACCTAAACAATCTGTCCTTCTTAGAGTAAAAAGAGCACCATCAAGGTGATAGTGGACGGATAAGGTGGTGATACGAGCATTGCCTAGGAAATATATCCCAACCATGTGTCCAACGTCATGCAATTGGGAAAGAGAACACATTCCTAAGATGATACCATCATCTTTTTTTCAAGGAAGATATGTCTAACGTGACAAATCACTATGACGATGCCCTGGTCATAACGACTGAAGTTGGGGGGTTCACATGAAGAGGATATTAGTGGATGGAGGCATCTCGACAGACAACATGTTGTGGGAAGGATTGAATAGCTAGGAACGAATAACAATCTGTAAAAGGGTACACTTCCCTTTCATGGGGTTCGCGGGGCGCATGATATACCCCTTAGGAGTAGTTAACTTACTAGTGGTCCTAGGTTAAGGATGAAAGAATACCAGGATAGACGTCCTCTTTATAGTGGTGGATGTCCCTTCAACCTACAACACCATCCTTGGACGAGCCACAATGAACTTCCACAAAATCGACACCTACATCATTCATCTAAGGTGAAATTCGTGACTCCTCATGAAATAGGATAGGACAGGGGCGGTCAGCTACTTTTAGAAAGTTCTATGTGAACTACCTTCGGAAGAACAACCATAAAGAGATCGACGCTAGCAAGATAGGCGACCCTTGTGGAAAAGATTGAGGCACTCACTTGGAAGCCCCAAAAGGAAACTTACTCGGACAACTAATTAATAACAAGTTCCTCATGAGGTGACAACACCCTAAGGATGAGATACATGCATCATAATTGAGGAAGGGACATGGGTGTTATGTATGCTAAGACTTAAGCTATGCGAGGTCTTGAGGATATTACATCACACACTCCTTTTTAGTCCATGTGCTAGCTGGTCTTTCTCAAGATAAGTGTCGAGACAACAGTACGTCACTTAGTATCTAACAACTTAACGTAGAGTCTTTCAAGTTATATGGTTGTTTTAAGACCCACTTTTGAAAAAATTATTTTTCCTATAACTTATTATGGTCCCTTTAAATATTATAGTAACAAACTACACTATAATATTATTTTATAATTGTTCAATTAATATAAATGATATACAAAATTTTAGAGAAAAACGTTTATAATTAAATATGTAATTATATATATATTTTTACTTATTTTAGACAATATATTACTAATGCTGTAAATAAATAATATTAGTCATGCATAGATTTATTAACACAAATATAGCTATTAAAATCCACAATATTATATTTCATGAAAAGGAAGTAGGTATACATAGTAGATTCTTTAGGGTAAATAACCAAAAAGTTACATGGATTTTATCTTTTTTTTACAAAGATCTACATTAACCATATTGTTTTCTACTACTTGTACTTTCAGTTTTGACAAACTGCAACCTCCCTTTAAGTTACCATCAAATTTAAATAGAGTATTATGTGGCAGTACAGACTGGGTCTAGTTTAAAAATTACATTAATTTTAGAAAATATCAAAACCCTAGAATTGTTTTAAAAAAATCTAAATTAAGAAGGGAAATATACTTATTTAATCTACTATAATTGTTAAAAATATAAAGAAATATTAATTAATAAGTGTTGTCACGTGTAACTGCATCAATTTCAAAATTTTATAAATAGTGTTTAAATAATATGTTTCTTTACAACCTAGATCAATTATGTGTTGTCACGTTAATTATTGTCCAAATTTGATGGAAAAATACTGAATCAAGGATACATTATTTATATTAAATATTACTTTATGAAAGTAATACTTTCATCTTTACATAATATACCTAACTAAAACTATGGAAGCAATCTAAATTTATCACATGATCTAATAATAATAATAATAAATATTTTCTTAATAATTGATAGTTTTTATTATATATTTATATACTTAATATATCTTGTTAATTAATAATATAAGTGATAGTTGTTGTTAATAAAATAAATACATTTGTTAAAAGTGTTTTTTATTAAATGATAATTATGGACGTACTAAAATCTTAAAATTCAAATTAAAAAACATCATATGAAGAATTTGTATTATTATTATTGATGGACCATGTACGTTTTATTTAATTTTATAAACGTATATATTTATGTCTCTATTGCAAAATTTTATTGTATCATTAAAACCTAAGGGGGAGACACTACTACGAAAATTTAATACATTTGTTTTATAAATACATTTGATTTGTTATAATTAAGTTTAGTAGATTCGGACACATACGACGCGTGTGTGTGTTTTTATCGTTTGTTGTGATCGAGGTGTTAAGAAAGCATGACTGATCTGACTTCTAACATAATAAAAGAATAGTTCTAGAATTAAACAATCGATAAAAAAATTATTTGAGCTTTAAAACTAAACTCAAATTCTGTAAGTAAAAACTAACAAATTATTAACATATTTAAGAAAAAATACTCAAGCGACCGAAAATAAAAACACAATTAAAATCTCGATCGCTTTGGCAATTTCCTACAAATATTTTTATATTCGCTCGTCCAAGTATTTTTGTTAAATATGTTTAGAAGTTTTTAAACATTATTTCATTATCCATCGTAATTTAAGTTTAATTTTACTTTTCAAACATTTTTTTAATCAAGTATTTAATTATTGTACTATTCTTGTATTATCTTATGAGTGAGACCTATCACACTTTCGTAATACCTCACGCGCGACAAACGATGACAACACATAGAGTTTATTTGAACCATTGGTAAATACCTATAGTGGGTGAACTTGCATTTTGATTTTATTTACGTTGTATATGACACATTTATGTTTTTGTTAAATTTTTCTATTACTATTAATTGCGATAAAATAGACTTTTAAATGACATTATATATATATATATATATATATATATAATTTATATCATTAGTAATAAATGAAAATAATGTACTTGATTATGCTTATGATTTTTCAAATAGGATACGTGTTATTAGACATTCATGTGTAAGTTGAACATGATTGATTGTATATTGTTTTGGTTGGTGTAAATGGAGGCTTCACTTAATTATTAACTTAATTATTTTTTTGGTAAGCATACACTTTGGACGATGACCAGGAACATAGTGAACATTTGACTACGATATATGATTGCATTAATTGAGTTCTTAATAAGGAGGTTAAGTATAACATGTGTATGTATGTTTATTAGTGAATCTTGCATGTCTTGATTGTATATGTTGATATTGATATGATGAACTTTTTTGGGTATGAAGGATGACATCACTCCTCCAAAAAATTATTGTTGAACTCAAGTGTGTGTTAAAGTTGATGGTGATAAGTATGAAGTCTGGCAGGAGAAAGTTAAATACATACTCCATAATCTAGTAATTTTGGAGACCATATCCAATGACATGGAAAAGCCTATAACTGAAAATATGGACCAATAAAGGCGAGAACTTTATGGCATGTTCTTTTCACGGAATGAAAAAGGATTTCGGCTTACGGATTCCGTAAGAAGTTGTTCTTTTCGCGGAATTGCAAAAATTTGGCTTACGGATTCCGGGCGAGGTAGGCTTAGACATTCCGTGTGAAAAGCTCAGAATTCCTAAGCCGGGCGCGCTAGGAATGAGGAATAGGAGGCGAAATGACCGAAATGCCTTTACTTTAAAATTTATATTAATTCAACAATTTTATCTTAATTAATAATTAATTAAATAAGTTATTTAATTATTATTAATTAATTATATTATAAGCTTTTATTATTCTTAATTTTAAAAATAATTAATACAAATTATATATATTATATACTATACATATACAATGAGGGGCAAATATGTCATTTTACCACATTACATTCCCTTTCCATATACAATTCCACCAAATAAACAACAGAATTCCTTATTCTATTCCATTCCACCAAAGAAACAACTTCCTTATTCCCTATTCCTATTCCCTATTCTGTATTCCTTATTCCGAATTCCATGAAAGAAACGCCCCGTAAAAGTCTATGAAACCTGAAAAAAAAAAGGAGAATCACATCGCGTGCATCATTTTTCTAAGTATAATGGATCATGATGTGTTTAGGTAATTTCAAGCTTATCAAAGTGGAAAGGCATTTTGAGAAGTCTTGAGAATGAATTTTGCTTCTATTATACATTTGATACAATTCTTGACTATGAAATAAGCCTCCAACAAGAGACACGCTAAACCCTTATTGAAGTTATATGATTGACATACAATCGATATGATACCTGAACTCATACACGCGTGCATCATTTTTCTAAGTATAATGGATCATGATGTGTTTAGGTAATTTGAAGCTTATCAAAGTGGAAAGGCATTTTGAGAAGTGTTGAGAATGAATTTTGCTTCTATTATACATTTGATACAATTCTTGACTATGAAATAAGCCTCCTACGAGAGACACGCTAAACCCTTATTGAAGTTATATGATTGACACATAATCGATATGATACCTGAACTCATACACGCATGATCATGTTCTCACTCAAAATAGAAAATTCAAGTCATATCCGTTCATTACAGAATTTGTGGATGCATGTGAAAGTGCAGATATCTCACTCTAATTGAGTTTCCACTTTGGAAGAACTCCAAGGTATCCTAAACTTTGAAGAAGAAAAACATGAGAGTAAACAGACTATGGTTGAGTTGTATGTGGAAACATCCACATCGTGTCCAAATGGCTATAATAAAGTGTTATAGTTGTAACCGGAAAGGTAACTACTTTGAAGATTTCACAGCAATTTTCGGGATTTAGCCTAAGAAATATCATTGATCTTTAAAATTCAGCCTAACCATGATGCGGTGGAAAATTCGAGAGAGTTGGTGTCCTCAAGTTATTTCTTTGTGACAACCGATTCATCAATGCCTAGTTGATTAGTCTGAGAGTTGATTTTCAATGTCTTTCTATTAGGTCTAAGTATATTTAACTTGCATTATTCATGACATTCAGTTGGTAATATATGATAACTTTCTTTGAATTAATTGAATATCGAACTTGATCATTTGTTCTTGTCATACTATCAGTATATTCGTACATTTCATTTGTGCTATTTTATCAGGAATGTGACACGAAGACTTCACGTAGGCAACCGGGATTAGTTCACTTAAACGTCTACAACTCCATATTTGTTGAGGAAAAATATGTTTATGACATGTATCAGTTATATTTGTTTACCTTTTCTGCAACAACTGTGCGGGTTTATTGGATAAATTAAATAAAGAATTAACTTACATTTTGTAAATAAATTGAGACAATGATTAGAACCTCGATTTAGAGAGCTACAAGATAAAGAGGATAGCTCATTCATTGACTATATTTTGCACTGTGTAACTTAGTTTTGTTGTTTGAAGTTGTGAGAGAAACACTTTTAAAGAAGGTTAAGTAAGTGACACCATTTTCAAATTGCACGTTGCCCACGATAATGTGTGGGTCACTCCATTGACAACGCCAACCTTATTTCAGGTGAATGTCTATTGACTTAACTAAGTGCTTAAAAATCAACTAACTATCAATTCATATGAGTTATGAACCGGAAAAGTTCAAAAGTGGGTTTAAGATTATTCCTCAAAATAAATGTATGAAAATGAAATATTTTGTGATAAGGGTAAAAAGTTGATTAAGATCCATTTTGTGATAGGGCGAACCAGGATAATTTGAGTCGAGTGGGAGGATTTTAGCAAATGATGAGTTAGTTTTTCATCTTGATGGGCCATGATAAGTAGATTCGAGTTAGGATTTTAAGGGATGTTGAATTAGTTTCTCATTTTGACCCACCATTTTCATCATCAGTTGTGAATGCAAATAATCTTGGCTAACAGCTTAGTTCAAAGTGTAAGCAATATGCTGTTACTCTGTGTTAGTAATAAAAAATAAATTATTCTGATGCGAGCGCGTAATTGTTCTTAATCCTAGTAGGAGTCTGTTGTTACTTTGTATATCTCACCCTTTTAAGGCACAATGGAGGATAAGATGAAAGATGCGTACCCATTTATTGTGAACATAAATTTCACATAAACCTAGGTAAATCGTGGATGTAAATGATGCCCTAGAAATCTCGGAGTAGAATTTGAAGTGTTTCTCTATATTAAGCATGATAATGCATTTTGTTTTCTTTAGTAGTCTATTTGAACTCTATATTTTCTCTCATTATTGATGTTAAACGTGATTAGTTTATGTTACATGATTAGTTCATGCGAAATGGGATAGTCACTATGGACTAAGTCTGTTATTAAAATATCCACAAGATCTTGCAACATACAAGTGTTATGTTACATTGTATATGCTTAAAGTTGCAACATTCATTCATGAAATATGAAACCTAATTGATGTTGACATGGTAAAAAGTAATATATTTTTGGAACTAAGATACCAAGAGAGGACACTTGAGAAATTGAGTTCTTAAATGATAGATTGTACTATTAAACAGATAAAAACTTTATATGCAAAAGTCATGACGTAATGCGCCAAGTATCTTAAAGATGAGCTCAGTTGATAATCTTATGCATGCCATGACGTGCACTAGGCCAACTACTAAATCGGGTATAAAACTTGATTTGATTTGATACAAGGATCACTTAGTGAATGGTTGTTGAATCATTGTATTACATGCATCTGATAGAGTATATAATGAAGTTGTTCTTACTGGATTTAAGAATTTTCCAGATAAAGTTTATACTAGGGATGGCCATCTCAAAAGATAAGTGATAATTTCAGTATAGGCGCTTCAAGTTATGCAAGTGGCTCTCGCAAGAACAATTGAAATTTAGTTTGGTCTACTAACAAGTTCCTACAAGTATTATGGATGATGCACATTATTAATACAGTGCGTGTCTACTGGTAGTTGTGTTTTAATATCTTCTAAAAGGGATCCTATTTATGATATAACATTCAAAATATCAATAACTCTATGCATAAGGAGTGGTGAAATGCAAGATGGTAAATGTGAATTGGTAGTCGAGAAAAGATGGAAAATGAATAAGTCTGTGAAAACCCTTGTGTTAATGGAGCAAATGTTCTCGACCGCTGCGTAAACCAATGAGTTTCATCACATTACAATGTTCACTTTTTATCAATGAGTTAGATTTGAATACACACATGTTCATTAATATTTCTTATTGCATTCTTGATGTGTATTTTAATGTGTGTGGAGTAAACTTAACGTTAGCTCTCTCACACGAGTAACTACATCAACATTTTAGTTATCTTGTGTCTATGTGTTGAGTGGAGATACAGTAGGATTTTGAGTCTAAAATAATCAAGCATCTAACTACTCAAATTCATTAGTCGCTCGTTGAAAAGGTCATCGGTAATTTTAATGGAAATTATTTTCATGTAGTTTACTTTTAAGCAGACTGAGAGTTAATGTACTTTGGTTTAGATGGATGTGGTATCTGGACACACATCAACACAGCACCGTATTTTATGACGGATGATATACACTCCATCTGAAAAGGAGAAGAATGTTGTGACACGCATTTCAAACTGTGTCTGATATTAATCGAACAGGTTTACACATACACAATATCAACTTGTTGTAGTGTAAGACCCAAGGATCCTTAATAACTTTCAAGTTGTGTGCCCTCATGACTCCAATTAGAAACTTGAGACTTAACACGATGTTCGCTAACTTAGAGTGTTACCCGATGGTCATTAACACACATTCGACCCAGGTTAATGTTTGAAGGATCGTTAGAAGAGGAAAATTGTAAATGGAATCTCTTTCGAGAATTGTGTTCAAGGTGCGCACCAATCATGATTTAGTATCATGATTGTGAATAGAAGGTATGATTAAGAGATCTTTAAATATACCTAAATGAGGTTCGACGATCTATGGTACAAACATACTTTATAATTGCATGTTATTCTCAATGAGAGGATCTATACCCCTAATAAATATATAACTAACTCTCACAAAGTATGTTGGTCACACAGTGGAACCCTGTATGAAAGATAAGCGAGGTGTTAAGTACATGTCTCTTTACATACTTAGCACCCACATTATGTGTGAGTAGGAGATGTAAGAAAATGCAAACATAATAGGTGCTCGTGTAAATCACAGAAATATTGGGACCAAAGTATCCAATTATGAACTGCTGTAACTACCATCGAGTCTATAAATAGACCCACGGAGGCTGCCCAATTCATATTCATATACAAGATAGGCAATATGCCTAATACAAATATAGATGATCTCTACTTTTTCTCAGGGTTTCCAGTGTGGGATCGAGGGGCACTCCATTCATGTGACGTACCTCCCGACTGGTATTGTCGTCGTGATTCCGAAGTGTAGACGATGTAGCGCGCTTCCGCTACTGCACGTCAATACACAGAACGATTTAAGTATAGTGACAATATTATGTTGTTTGTTATACTAACATGAATATTTCTCATGCATATGAATCTCAAATTTCAACTATTCCAATGTAATTCCACCAGCTTCCAATGGTGACTAGACTTCACAAGATGTTAGTTTCTTATTCTGACCTTCCTGCATTGTATGAAGTTTGGTTGTGTCTCTCAAATAAGTGTGGTTTTTTCTTATGTGTTTAGTTTCCTCTACATGTGATGTTCTCTTTGTTTATTGTATATCCGAACAACGCCACGAGGTTCCCGCCCCATTCCATGCTCTTCATCTTATTTTGTTAAAATCAGAATGGCCTCGATCATTTTCTATCTGCATGCTGTGTCATGTTATTAGGGGATATGATGCGAGATTATGGAGGGTTTATGATTGATCAGAGCCATAGTATAGGTACATATCTAGACTACATTGGCAAATGCATGATGTAGATGTTCTCTAACATCGTTCGTCGCATTCTGATTATTATAGAAGGTTTATGGTAGACCGCTAAATCCTAGATCAAACATATTGGGGTCGTTGATTGTCAAACTTAAATCTAAAATATGACAATATTTTAATACAACATATTTTAAAGTCATCACTATTTAATTAAGCTTAACTAGAAACCTTGAATACCTAGAAAAATAAATGGGAAAAGTATTTAAAAAAAATGTAATATGTCTTCTCAATGTAATAAGTGCATAGACCTTCACTACAAGAATGTACTTATCAGTGCTGTTTCTAATTGGGCAATTCATGTCACTAAAAGCTAGTGTCGCTACTAGGCCTCATGGCCAAAGGCTTCCTTGACCGCAATATGCCGACATTGAAACACTGCCGTCACTACGGGAGGTAGTCATGATAACGACTAGAAATATCATTTTGAATGGCTCATTAATTGAGAAATTAAATTTTCACGTCTCAATACAAATGGAACAACGATAGAAAGTGTTGCGGGATTTATCACGACTTAAAATTTGAACAACGGTGAAAATTAACTGCTCAAATGAAAAGTGCCTCCAAAATAATTATGGCGGCACTTATACTGAGCCACGGAAAAGACTTTTATTTTGTAATACATATTTTTTGCATCTCATATAAAGAGACACAAAAAATAAGGATAAATTTTAATAGCGTCATTTTTCTTTGCAACTGTGAATTTAAAAAAAAATATTTAGACCATAATTATAATCGTACAAGTTTAATAGTTTACATACCAAGATCTGTATTTTTGCATACAACACATTACATATCTGTAAGTTTGCTTCATTAATTTAAAAATATAATATGTTATAGTTGTTCCTTCCTAAAACACCAAAGAAACAATCTCTAACATCATCAACTAAGGTGATTCCTTTGATTGATCAATATCTTGACTTTCACGTTCAACAGATTTTTCACTACCAGAACCTGTAGATTGATGAGTTTGTCTGACCATCCTATAAAAACATCCAAAAATTAAAGTATAAGATGCAACACTTAAACATCAAACTAACTTAAATTATGTTATTCATCTCCTGATAAAATGAACAATAATTAAGCAAATTAACCTATTAAACTCAACACCAATTCACACAAAAGACTTAAGCAACCAAAACAATAAAAACACCATAATAATATATTCAAACTACTATCCATCAAATAGTAAATGCACAAAGTGATATAATTGCAAAATGTAAACTATATACTTAAATGATTTCTGGATGGTAAAAGCAGGGAACCCCAAACCAAGGTTGCTAAACGACTTGAAATCACTAGAACCTCCTGTCACAAAGCTTTGAAAATAATTAAATCAGTTCATTTTATGTTGGATGACCTATAATTGCATTTGGAATTGTTTATAAATCTCCTTCATCTATGCCTGAATTTGTCTCAATTTCTGATCATAATCTGCTTGGAGACGTCCTTATACACGTCTTTCTACTTATTCTTCATTCATGCTAGGTTTTTTAGACCAACGTACCATGGTCGGTGTAACACCAAGCCCATTACCTTTGATTCACCCCGGTTTTTCTCTACCTACAAACTCTAGATACAGATCCTTCTCTCTAATAAGCGGATCCTCGTCCGGGTGATGAGAAATACGTTCTTCCAATTTGGATTTTCCTTGTTCCTATATCGTATAGTTAAGAATGATGTTTATTAATAAATATTCTATAATATATAACTTGTACTCATAATTTAACTTTGAAAATTTATCATATTACCACTAATAACGATGTCACTTCATCAAGAAATGCATCAATTTTTAATGGACATGAGCGTACTCATAAAATTCAAGACTCCCCACGGGTCTTTTATGTTCTTGTTCCTATTAAATAAACACCATAAAATAGATTGCAAAGCAACACTTCAAATTATGTCAGTTAATTTAAACATGTGTTTAAGAGAATTCGTACCAATCTATATCTTGCATAAGCAAAACTCTTTGACCCAGTGGTGTAAAGAGATTACTGCAGTCACCGAGCATGTTTTCCATGTATGGATGATTCCTAGACATAAACAATACCACAATAAAATACAACGAAATGGGAATCAATATTATGAATTGTAAGAAAAAAAACACATTCTAACTTGTTCTACATCAGAAACCAATGATCTACCGGTAATTCCCATTGTCATTGTTCCACTCCATCAATGGCATTTGCTTTGATTTCTTCTTTTGTAGCACCTAACTTAAAAAAACTAATTTTAGAGCATTTTTGTGATCCTTCCATTTTTTAGCGATTGATTTCAGTACGAACTTGTTAAAGGATCTCCCAGTATCATTCGGACAAACGAATTTCGTCTACAAACATGTTTGTAAGAAAATAGATAATAAGTTAAACATAGAAATAATCATTTAAACAATGACAACATATAATTTACTTTTGTCATGGCTAGTAAATTTTGTGAGAAGTTATCTAGCATATTCTTCCATCCTTTGAAATTCAAAGGGCATAGTTGGGATCTACGAGCAACTGATCTAAGTCAGTTTCCTAAAACGTTTGCTGATTTACCATATGGTTGACCAAATTGGTTGCAGTAAATAACTATTCTACCCTCTTCGAATTATCATACATCTGTTGAGCTAAGATGACTTTTTCTCCAATATCGACGACCAGAGTTATCTGTTCAACCAGATTCAATGATTATAAGACAATAACTATTTAAATTCATTATACATTAAAATATAAAATACACTACCTAAAATCTCTACATGAGTAAGTAACGATGTTACATCGTCTTGTCCCACAGATTTTGAGTTAGATGGAGTTGGTGTAAGACAACTACCAGAATGCCCTCTGCCACTGCCATCACCATCATTGTAACTATCGGAACCTGAATGTGTGCCTGCCATGTTTCTTCCACTAAAGGACAATGTAAAATACACTTATGATATAATGGTGAACATAGTGTTAAAGGGTTTAAATTCATTCACGTACCTCAGAAGTTGGTTTCTTACATTGAGGTACCTCAAAGATTTTATGTTACTTTTAGGTACCTAGATGTTTTAAGTGGAACTACTTTATTTTGACATCCAAAATGGATCGAATCCGTCTTCCGTGCGTGTCACGTGACTCCCTAGGCCAAAATCCGCACAAATTGAAGTGTGAGAAGACCAAAATACCCCTCATGAGTAAGTCTCCTTCCAAAAAACTTATACTTGACATAGCGTCTGAAGTTGGTCAATTCTTTCCCGCCCCAACTGGATCAATTAGGGTTTCCAAGTCTCTCATCTTTCTATGTTAAACTCACCACTTCTCCTCTCAGTCTGCCATCGATGTATTCATGCAGTAGTAGTATGTCAGCCACATTGAAAAGACGAAGCTGCCAATGTGGAGAAATTGTTGTGGTGAAGACTTCAAACTCATGGGAGAACTTCCAATTAGTTTAGAGCAGAGGTTCTATAGCACCCCCAACATGTATGTCCTTCTATCCTTTAATTAGTTTATGTTGAAGTTAATTTTGGGAAAATGGTTACCCAATGTTGTGTGATTATGATCTTACAAAGCAAGGAGGGTGCAGGTATTTCGATTGGTACGATGTTAATGTTTGTCCTCATTCAAATAGGGTTTCTGCAAAGGTGAAGAATATGATGAATGTTACATAAGAAAAGATTTAGAAATATCGTAGGAGAGAACGAATGTACACGATTGTTGTTGTCGTATTAGTTATTATGCCTTTTATTTATGCCCTATGTTGTTTTACCTAAAAAATGCGAACCAACTGAATATTTGAATGATCTTTATGTTGGATGTTACGACCATTCTGTAAAATGTAGTTGGTCTAGTTGTATGTGGGACCATTCTGTAAAATGTTAATATCATGTTCCTTTTGGTTGTAAAATTTTGCTTTAAGGAACCTCCTGAATGTAAAATGTTGTTCTTACATGCATCATCCTTTTTAAATGTAACAATTCAATAAATCAAAACTAACAGCAGAATATAGTAAAAACCACCTTGTATACATCAACATACCAGGGTTGGCAAAAGTCCGTTATCTCAGCACCGACCACTTGGGTTTATACTTTTCCCTTACATACTAAGTTTAACCTATCATTGAACAACAAAGTCATACTAAGTTAAAATTACCATTAAAAAGTGTCCTTTGTCCAAAGAGATTGACTAAAACGCAAAACACACTCCATCGCACAATTACTTTGTGGGAGACTTTTTTTTTTCTAGTAACTTCCTAGCAAGCATCTTGTACATGATCTTCGTAGGGCTATTTGTCTCGGATGTTACTTGTGAATCCTGAGTATAAGGTTGACTCATCCCCTTTCATTACACAAAGAACACTTCGGTGTAGTTTGCTTCCTCAGTTTAGTTGGTCCAGGTTCATGTTCTGCTCTTACCATTTTCATCTTCTTGTTACCTTGTTGGTCCCTGTGTAAAGGTGTCAATAATGGGAGTGAATAGACTTGTACCCAATCTTCTTTGCTTGGTACTGGATAAATAACACCACTATACGTATTTGTTTGCAATCTTCCTCAAGTCGGGTAATAGATATTTGGTCGCTAACTTGCCATACAATACATCGCCTTCGTCGTAATTAAAAGACACGACATATAACTTGAGAAATTCCTCCAAACTAACACTCACGGGGAATTCTATGTAATCCATCATCCTAATGTAATCAATGACCTTCCCATTTTGCTTGTAAAACATACCCCCGTAGTGTATTTCGAATAGAACATGATCGACTGAGGGATTTTCTATCTCCAAACTGAACAATATAATAGGGGAAAAAATCCAAAGTGAAATCAGCAACCCTCAAAAGGCAAGGTATGTGAACAAATCAGTTTTTTCTCTACAATCTTCCGATGCAAGTTCGCCAAAGAAGATGAAAGGATCTTTTGATTTCTGATGCAAGTTCCACTACAAGATGTGCAACAATCAGAAAACCTACTTTAATTTCTCGCTCACACGAAGGAGGGAAGATGAACAACCACGAAAATCAAAATCAACTGACAATTGAAGAGACAAGGTGACGGGGAAAAGGAGACTCACTCATGATGGGTATTTTGGTCAACTATAACACTGTGTAGATATAAAACACTCAACAATCCACACTTTGTTGATTCTACTATAAAATACCCAACTGTTAGGGCTTGTAGAAAATATGGGTTCAAATGAATTGAAGACTTCAGATGATTGTACTTATAAATCGAACAATGAGAACATATATAAGACTAAGGGATATCAATTCATTGAAAAAATGGAACAAAAAAACTTACCAAAATCAGAGAGTCGTGGGGCGCGACGACGATGGAGCGGATGAGGACTTCAAATGATTCTGCTGATAAATTCAACAAGCAGTACACAAATAAGACTTTCGAGATCAATTCATTGAAGAAATTGAAGAAAAAAAAAGAAATGTACAGTGGAAAGTTACAGACGCAACGAAGGAAGAACTTTAGAAAGAACACTTCGGTTTCTTCAGTCCTTCAAGAGCTTGGGATGTGTTATTGAAGAATGGGGACGTCTGTATAATTGAGTCGTGAAAAATAATTTGGTTTACAAATATAAAATATTTACGGCTAAAAGTGGTTAACCTGTGAAAAATAACAAAAGAAAAAATAATTAATACCTTTAAAAAAACGACTTGCGCAGATAATTTTGATTTAAAAGTATACAATTTCCATGGCTAAAAGAAAATTGAGCAATCAAAAATATTTAAAGGAAAAAAATAATTACTTTAAAAAATAACGGCTGAAAAGAAGGAGTCGTAACTAATCATTTTAATTTAGAAATAAATATTTTCTGCAATTGAAAGTATACAGAGATGCTAAAATAATTAACGGAAAAATAATTAATTATTTAAAAAAAATGACGACTTTGAGGATGGAGCCGTGAAAAATAATTTTAATTTAAAAATAAATATTTTTTGGTGTTGAAAGTAGAAAGAGCCCAAAAAGCCATTAACAGTAAAATACGTCATTGCCCCCTAAAATTTACGTCGATTTTAAAATTCCCTCTTAAGTTTTAAAGTCCCATCAAATGTTTGGAAATGATGAAAAGTTCCCCCTTAATAGATGCTCTTTCAGGGGGGATTTTTCATATTTTTTAAACTTTAGGGGGGACTTTAAACTTTAAAGGGCAATTTTAAAATCGGCGTAAATTTTAGGGGGCAATATCTCATTTAACCCAATAATTAATTATTGTAAAAAGGACGGACGACAAACGGAACTGTGAAAATTTATAATATTTGGGGCTATACAAAATAAACAGGTAAATTCGATAACGAACGACTCAACATCTAATGAGACAGAAATAATTAGCTAAAATATTTTTAACGGCTCAATAATGTTGTTGTTCTCTTGGGCTATTAACTTCCACCATTCCCGTAGTGCGTCACTAAAAGCTTATCGACACTAATAGGTGAATGACATTCAGTGAAATTTATTGTCCCTACTTTATACATTATATTACCAACCACAACAGACACTATATAATGTTATCAACATCATTATATGTTGTTATTAAACATCTGTATTTAGTGACAACATGACCACCAGTAAAAGCATTGTATAATGTCAGATGATGTTGTTGCTAAACACATGTGTTTAGTGACAACATGTCCATCATTCAAATCACTTGATAATGCTAGTTAATGTTGTTGCTAAAAAAATATTTTTTGAGGAAGCAACCGCTATTCAATGCTAAATATAAACTTTTGTTTTAGTTAATTACCATCGTGCTATAAAATATGATCTTGAAGATTGCTTTTAAAAACCATAATATATTATTCATCAAAACATCCATATACATCTTAATGGATATACAAATAAAGAACTTACACAAATTATAATAAACTAGAGAACTCACCTGCACTTTACAAAATTTTATGAAAAATATCATTTTAATTTAATTTTATAATTATATATATCAAATTAATTATATATATTACTATCGGAAATGTATTTGACACTCAAAGATCTTCAAGCTTACTAGACTTTTGCGACAAAAGTACACGTTAAACACTTGGTTTAGTATTGGTAAATTTTACGATACTAAATACGGTATATAGTTACAAAATTCAATGCCACAACTAAATAATCTAATTACGATTAAGTTCTTAGAAATTACAACTTAATTTCGTAACTATTGATCAATATTCCTGTAGTGCTTGTTTGTTTCAAATGAAATGTGTTTGCTTTTGTTGGTTTTAAGTCCGTCATGTGTCGTCCAAAATGTCTGTTAAGTGGTCACATGCATGACACACGACCACCAAAAAAGAAAAGACAAAATAACAGGATTGTGAAATACTTGTAATACCATTGTCGTCTTCTTCCTCATTTACTTATTCTTCTCATGTAGGTGGAGAAGATGAAGTTCTCTGTCGCCCAGTTAACAGAAGAAATTAAATCGAATGTTCTGATCCTGACCGGAATAAAGCCATTGCGGAGGCTTAAGAAGAGGCGAAAAATAATTCAGAAACATCTGCACGTATCTTTTACGGGAGTGTGTCTGACTCCCTCCATTATAGCTCACTCGTATTCTTTGTGAAGTCATGTTTCATAGGTACGAGTCAGAATCTTTCTATCTTCTTTCTTTACATTAGTTATCTTCTTTTGATTTCCCATAGTTGGATATCAATCGTCTCCACGGTAAATTAATTTCTTATTAATATTGATGCGAGTGTGATGGATTTGAAATAATAGCTAAATTGATGGTAGTTTGAGTGTAGATCTTAGTCGACGTTTCCATGAGATGCAATTTTGAAGATGATGAAGGAATCATCATTATTGTTGCCATTGGAATATACAGAAGAAGAAATTGTAGTTGAATTTAATAGATAGAATCAGCTTGGTTCAGTTGTTCTTTCCTGTTATATTTTCATGTGTATATTAATAATAAATTAAGGTATGTTAACGGTCTTTAGTTCAGTTGGAATTTGAGTTTGGGCCTGAAGTCTGAGCTTGAATTGGCATTTGTGTTCTTTCTCTGTGTGCAACATAGGTAGACTTCTCTTTTGATTGGAATCATAACAACATTTTTGATCGGATTCTCTCCGCCGTCGTTTCCTCCTTCATTGTGCATTTAATATATTGCATAATCAAAAAGACGAATGAGAGAGGAGAAAGCGACAGGAAAAAGATGAGGTTAGGAATAAATTAGACATTTTAGAAGAAAAATGCACGCGTCTAACGTGTAACTGACTTGACAGAAAAATAGACATTAAACGTAACATTTTCATCAAAAATCAACATAATTAAAAATAGTAAATCGAAACAAAAGGTTCAAAACATGTGATATTAAATAATTATTTGGCAAAAAATATAACATATTTTTCATACTTTTACACACCAATGATTTCAAATTGATCATTGTTCAAAAGTTAAGGTTCTTTGTTACTATGTTTTTGAATATCTAATTATATATTAATGGTAAAATATCACATTGCCCCCTAATATTTGGGCAAATTTTCAATTTCCCCCTACAATTTAAATCGGCAAATTTTCTTCTCTTGTCTTCGGCCAAAGTGAAAATCTGTAAACCTTTCCATCAAATTTAACAGAATTAGTTTCGAAAATTGCAAAAATAACAAAAACCTTTCAAAAATACCACAATTTAACCCTTTGATACGTTTTCAATTGTTACAATTGAATCCCGATTCGATTGGAACTCGATTGAGCCCCAATCGAAAGAGCTCGAGGATGGGTCTTGACACAGACTAACCATGCATGGGTGTCGAACCAGTGCCCAATTTTATTGGGGCTCTGCTCTGGGTCTTGACCGAGTCCCGAGCCTCCCTGATTGAGATTCAATCGAGTCCCGATCGAATCGGAACTAAATTATTACATTTTTTAAAGTTTTCTGTTATTTTGACAGTTTGCAAAACTTTCTCTGTTAAATTTGGATGAAAAAGTTGATAGAGTGGACAAATTTGCACTTTAGCCAAATATGTGATAGAAATTTTACGATATCAACGTTAGGGGAGAAACTGAAAATCTGACCAAACTTTATGGATCAATTTCATATTTTATTCTATATTAATTAATAAGTACTAAAAAAAAAATGAGTACACACTTCCGTTAAATAGAAACAAATAACACCTCGATATAACTTTTATCACTTGAATAAGATTATAAATTTTATAGGCTAAAGATAATTGTGCCATATTAACCAAAAGAAAATATAAACTCCTTTAAAACATAGATTTTATATACAGTAATATATCCTATACGTCTACACGAAGAAATCATTGGTTTCCACTAAGTTAGACAAAGTTAATCAAGGTTTTCAGCTTGCACAGTGTGAGTGGACTTGAAGCGTCTGAGAAAAAAGAAAAAAGCTAAGCACTATACACTAACCGAGTTCCTGCCATTCAATGGGTTACCTTGTTTTTAGTTTTTGTTTTCTTGGGACAATGGTTACCTTGTTATTACGCCTTCTAACTGTTGTAAATATAAACAAATAAACAAATATTGATTATCGAAAGCATTTTCATTTTACCAAATTTGCCCCAAAATAAAATTGACCTTTTTTTTTCTTCAAGAAGGAAGTACTTCTTAACTGAAAATGAACAAAATTTCTACTTGATTTCACATTTTTTTTCTAGTTTCTTCAAACAAGACAACATTTGTTATCTATGGTTAATTTTAAATTTATTTCTCATATATACAGGCTCAAGAAATTGTTTCTACACTTCCAAACAAGGTCCTCGTAGTGTGAGGCTATTGTTGCTCCAAGAAGCAGTTCTGGTGAAAGAGAACAAACAAGGGAAGGTCGAGGAAATTTTAGGTTAGGTGCAGACAAATACCCAAACAAGTCCAAGATTATATCCTCCTTGCAAGGTCACCATCTAGGGGCAGCAGCACATCCAATACATGCATGACAGTGTAGCTACCATTGATGCTCTCAAAGAGTGAGGAGGAGACGTTGATGGGAATCATGTTAGGTTGTGGAGCCTGATTAATATGTGAACGGTTCATGTGGACGCTGTCTAACAAGACAACACATTGTACGGTGCACATGGGCGGCTGGACGGTGCCACATGTTCCACATACACGACTCGGTTGGACGGTGGACAAACGACGGCTCGGTTGGATGGTGGTCAAACACGAGCGGCTTGGACGGTGCATGTTTTCCACATAGCATGTTGAACTTGTAGTTTCACAAAACCAACGTGTTTAAGTTGGAGTTTTGCACTTAGTCATACTTTGTAAGTTTTGCACTTAGTCATACTTTGTAAGTTTTGCACTTGTAGTTTCACACAACACAACCAACGTCTATATATGCTTCTCCATCCATGTATTCTAAACAGCAATTTGTAAGAGAGTTAAACAATCATCAATACATTGAAACCGTCATGGAGGTTACCTCGAAGAGGTGTTACCACGTAAAATCTATCTCAATTCTCATTCTTCTTCATCAGTTTCTGTGTGAATTGCGAAATCGATCCTAACAACTAGAATCAGAGCTAATGAGATTCAACACGACCACTGAATATAGAGAGTTCAAAGTTTGGAAGCTGAAAGATTGATAGGCCCTAAGCTTGATCCGGTTGACTTTGTTGAATAACGTGGCGTTCAACATCATCAAGGAGAAAATGACGAATGATTTGTTGAAAGCGCTATCAAATATGTACAAAAATCCATCTGCGATGAACAAGGTATAGTTGATGCGTAGATTGTTCAATTTACAAATGTGTGAGAATGCATTTGTTACTGATCATATAAATGAGTAAGTGGTTTGCAACTTCAAGTGAGGATAAATGGTTTCTGCAAATCCACTGTGATGGTAATTGGGTGGATGGTGTTTACAAGGGCAAGGTATGATTGACGGACTTGACAAACCATTTGTTTTGGTACTTCAATGTCGCTGTTCTACTTGAGTATTACGGTTTGAAGAAGGATGGTGTCAAACCATTGTACATCTATTCTCAACTTGTGGACAAACGTGTTTCATCAAATACCCACAATTACATACTTAACCTAAAACATACTTAACCTAAAACACCCCGACCCACAAACATTAGTCTTTAAAATACAAATCCCAAAACACGTTCACCCAATCACTAATTTTAGGATTACAGCAAACAGCAGTACCGCAAGAACACCAACAGCATTAATCAACATCTTCTCCCTTCTTCGTACAAGAACCACTTTGCTTTCAATCTTGACATGCATATCTCGAAATTTGTTCACGACCCTCCTTCCGTATATGCACATGTGTGGGTCAGACCACTCAAAATAACTACAACCGTGGTTCTGCAACCGAAAAACACCAAAGTAGGGCTTCGAAAATTAGTGATTTTCAACATTAGGGCTTCAGAATTAAGCTTCAAAACAAAACGAATCGGAAAACAAACCTTGTAATTGGGACACCCATAAAACATTCGACTTAAATTTTTCCATGTTGAAGCGGGTTTAGCCCGTGTCGTGAACCCACAGTTGGTAGGAGCTCCAATAGGTCGTGTAATAGTCCGTGAACTTTCAAACACATAGAATAGTGCCACTTGTACGTGCTTAATCAGTTTATAGAAATGAAGCCATTCATCAGATATTTCAATCACCTTTATTGTGATGTCTATTCTTAAACCATTACCTGCATTATATCTAACACTTTGATTGCCAGTCTTGTCCATATACGTAGTGAAGACAGGAGGCAACTACTAGGCGCACGGGTGAGCATGCGGAACATCGATGTTATGCACAATAGAATATTCATACATTGGTTGGAGGGCAGGGTATGACACCCTAACACAATTAGGAATATCTATGTGTGGCTTTTAATGATAGTGGAATTATGTGCATTCTCAAGTTGGTTGAATAGATGCATCCCCTGAGGATGACAGAGGTCATCAACTAAAGTCTTTGGCACGAGGACCATTATATGGAATTAAGACATATAATGGTTATAAAGCCAATGGGTTCATCTTCCACACCAAAGAGCGGTCTCAAATGAGGAGTTTTGACAAAAATGGTGTCTTGTGCAAAACTGACACAACGTGCTATATGATTACCTCCGATAACAACCCTATTGAAGGTGCAATTGATTATTATGGGTGTTGACGGAGGTGGTTGAGCTACAGTACCTTGGTCACCTACCGGTTGTGCTGTTCAAATGCTATTGTTACAGCGTACTTTCATCCTTCAATGGGATGAAGATTGATGACTATGGATTTGTATGTGTCAATTCCAAAAATTATTTGTCAACAGATGAGCCATTTGTACTTGCATCCCAAGCCACACAAGTTATCTACTTAACTGACAACATTAACCATGATCGGAGCAATGTGTTGAGGGCAAAATCCAAAAAATGATATGTGTTAGGGGGTCAAATAAGTGGGGAGTCGCTAGAGCCGTATTAGGAAACATCAATATTGGTTGTTGATGTACCCAATGTAGTTCTTGTTGATGATGTGGTTGATTGGTGTAGAAATAACAGTGAGGCTCTCGAAGTATCTGTTGAGAATGCCATGCCGGAAATGATGACACAAGCCCTGACGGAAGCAACAGAAGGCCTTGAAGAATTAGAAGTTCTTGAGCCAGAGGAGGAGGACATGGATGATAGAACAGCTAGTGACACAAATACAGAATTGGAGGACGATTTTTTTTTAGTACGAGGACGACCTTGAGGGAACAATGGATTAGGAAGACGATAAGGATGACTCGTAAGGATCTTGTTCAACCAGCCTTTGTCCGTTTCTATGTTTGGTAAGGTAATTGTTCTATAGAAGACTGTTAGTGTCTAGTAAGGATTTTCATTCTGTCATTGATGTAACATCAGATTCATTAAATTGTCATTCTGTTTAGATGAGGAATTGAGCTGGTTTTATTGACCGAAGTGTTTGCTTTTTCCGTAATATCAAATTGTATTTGTTTGGAATATCGAAATTCATTCATTCATACATTGATGTGTGATGGTATTTATACATTGTTGTGTGGTGTTGTTTATACATTTCTATTTATACTAAACCATATTAGGAATATCAAAATTTTGCAAAAACGGTGTGCTGCTTAGGAATATTTGTTGTGTGCTGCCTTTTGCATGTACAAATTCTGCTAGAAATAGTTGAACAATTTTGTAATGAAACAATCACTCTATTCGGTTATGTATATTACTTTGCTCTAATATGCAGCAAAACAACCGATTTTGTAATGATGTCTAGCTGTTGGTCCAATTTTGTTGAGATTTCGTTAATTTCCCAAACACAAAATGATGTTGTTTCCCTGCCGTAAGAAGGTCCAGCCCTGTGGGTATCAATGCACCAACAATTAGGACATAATTTGTCACAAATTCATATCATATACATGTGTCGATAGTTTGTATACAACTCAACTGTTTGGATACAGCTCCTCTGTTTGGAATTTGTCTTGTACAACTCCTCTGTTTCGATAATTTTTCCTACAGCCGCAATCGCAATATCTGCTTCGTCAATTCCCTTCGATCGTTTGTAGTCCAATTAGTGTGTTTGATGCAATTTCCTTTGGTGATCTGCTGTGTGTTTGCTGCAAATCTGCTGTAAATTAAGGGTTTGCTATGTGATAAAATACTTTTGTATGATATTAATTAGTAAAACTTTGACACAAAATGAATATAATAAATAATAAAGTTGAAATATCAACTGTAACGTACAGTGAGAATAGATTAGAAGCTTTGGAAGAAATTTAGAGGTTCTCGAGGTAAACATGGTGAATCCACATCATCGACGGTTACAAAATTAATTCACCAACCAATCAAATTATTTCATTTTGACAACTAATCATGATAAAAACCTATGTGTCTTAATTATAGAGAATCTAGCCAAATTAATGTATACTAGAAATTTGTTTCACGCTTGCGCGTATAGGTGCTTTTTTTAATATACTTACTTGTAAGTAAAATATATTTAAATGTTTAATAAAATCATAATAATACAAAATGTCGATCGTATATTAGTTATTTAATATATTATAGATTCTTATTAAATAAAATTTATTAGTTCATCAATTAAGTTAAATCTACAACATTTAAATATAAAGTTCCACAAAACTTAAGTATTAAAAAGATATATTAGCATTTTTTTGTAAATGTGTTAAATTTTAGATTGCATACATAATTATAATTAGTTATTGATTTTAGAAATATTGTGTTATAAGATATCACCCTTAATTAATCTAAAATTGAAATTGCAATAACTAGACTTATATTTCAATTATACAAATTATGTTATTATTTAATATAAAGTATAAGTATATTTTTCATAAAACAAAGTAAAAATTGTATAAGTCGATAATAATGAAAAATATTATAAAATTTAAACTTACTTGATTTTTTTAAAGTATAATATTATAAAATTTAGTATTTGCTCAGGATTTTACTCATTTAGATTACTGCAAATCGGTTCAAAAAGTGGTACGGTTTACCATAAGCGATTTGGCTTTCTGTGGTCCATTAGGTTCACTCCATATTTTCACTAAAAATCTGTTTGGTTTGCGAATTTTATCTATAATGGTACGGTTCGTAAAAGGTACTCTCATCCGAAGAGTCATTTTCAGCTAAGTATGTTTTAATTCTCACGGGGACGGCAAGAGCCAAGTTGTGGAGATTTAGAGGTTAGGTCTTGGTTGTAATAGAACAATTCTAACCTAGAAAAAACTTATTGCTACTGCATTGGAGTACAAGTCAGTTTCTGTACTTTTTAATTTATTGTATTGTGTTCTTGTAGAGCGATATCCATGCATAATAGAAAAATATATAAAATATTGTGTCTAATGGTCCAAATGGTCTAGACCGAACCAAAATCGAAAAAACCAAGACAAGACAAACGGTCCAAACGGTTCGAGTTTTGGTCTAAAGACCGAAATTAATGGCCTTTGTGTTGAACGAGCCTTTAATTTCTTCACATGGTTGTCTAATTAGTGTTAGTGGTCTTTGCTGTGAACGGGCCACTTTCATCCAAAAATCGCAGCCCATCACACTAATCCCTGGGTGTGGAAGTGGAACTGCAATGGATGAGGAAGAAATTGCAGGGTTTGGCCGGTGCAAACAGCTACGACACCTCTGTACCCACATGACACAGTAGGCTTCATGATCAAATTAGCGATGTGATGGATCATCACAAGTCTTTTTCATTTGGTGGACTCTTCTTCTTCCCGCGCCTAAGTTTTTACTCTCATTTCACTTATGGATCAGCACACTCTATCGACCAAGTTTTCCTTCCAACCAGTGCTCCTCTACGATCTTCTCTCATCGACAAAAATACCTATGTCGTTGTGCGTTCTGTTTGAGCAAGGTATGGTGCTAACTTCATCCTTGATGATTTTGTTCTAGGTCGGTGTCCAAACTTCTCCACCATTCTGTGTTTGCAAACCCTTTGTTCGTCTATGGTGCTCACTTACATGTTTTAGTTTTTTTCCCATGTATATCGTCTATTTCCGAGCATTTTCCATACGAGTTTGCTTTTTTCCTAGTTTAGTCACCTTTGTTGATGATTCATGGCCGATTAACAACTCACTAAGTAGTCGTAGTGTCATGCATGTTGTTGTTATTCATTTATGCGCAAACACAAGGAATGTTCAACGCTCGGGGTGCTTAGTTTGAGAACCCGTGTTGGATAATTTTTGTAACATCACATAAAGATGAAAATTCTACACCAGAAATGTGTATGAGTTCACGTTAGGCTACAGTATAACTTAACTGTTCTTTTTAAGCGTTCCTATCTGTTTAACAATATCTTGTCAGTATGGTTGGTACTCGGAGAATGATCGAAAGAAGTACCGTAGCGAAACAGTTACCTACACATATATCCCCAAGGAAGCTAAACAGGTCCGCAACATTGCAAACCTACAGTTTGAACTCTCAGTTTGAAATTGCCTTTAGGTGATACGCACGCAGAGAACATCCCTGCAGTCCCTCCGCCTGTCACATTTCCATTGGAAGAACCCCTAAAGAGGAAATCGAGCCAGAGGACCCCTATGTTAAGGAACTGCTAGATATACAAATAAGTCACTTCTAATTCGTCCCATACAGCTTGATTTTATCCAACTAGGTTATCTAATCGATACATGCTTTACGTGGCAGCAATGACAGAAGAAGAGTTAAGGCCCCCAGCGGACAGACTACGTAGAGGGTAAACTCCTTGCATAACGTTGTCTCGAAATGGCATCAACGAAAAAGAGGTTATGAAGTTTAACTATTGATGTAAAGTCTACAGTAACAATACTTCGGTGTTTGCAAGTTGGTATGGTTGCATGGTCCGCAAACGAATGAATGCACCTCTAATGGTTAAAGACTGGAAGGAGATTCCAAAGTCTCCCATAGACTACGAGGTTAAGATGCTCATGCTGGTTACTGTAAGTCTCAGTTGTTCTTACTCCCTACACAGTATCGTTCAAATTGAAACTGTACTTAGATATTGCACCTCTATATTTGTAAATGTTGTAAATCTGAGCTCAACATTTCCATGTTTTTCAACATCGCAGGAGAAGTTTGTGATACCGGATGATGAAAACCTTGAGCAACTGATCATCTGTACACTTAAAGAGAAGTATAGAAACTACACGCTTAAAGAGAATTATAGAAACTACAGGGCAAACCACAAAAGAAGTTACTTTGACAAGTACCTTACGAATGAAGAAAGGTAAGAAAACATTTCTCCGGACGTGGTGAAAGAGGACTGGGTGTGTCTTGTTAACTGGTTCAGCTCTGACGAGTTTAACGTTTGTGTCTTAGTCCCTATCACAATTGTATTTTTTGGTACAGTTAATGACTGCTGCATTTTTTAAACGTAAACTGGTTGTAACCTATTGTATTAAGTTAAAGAGTAATCGGAACAAAGCCAACAAAGCTCACCAAGTCATGAGACACTCCGCTGGCACTTCCTCCTTTGCGAAGAGAGAGCAGGAAAATGTAATCCTAACATTGAATTATTATCTTTAATAAAGAGTTGGCTGCACTTGAACAAGTATATGGCAGCCTTTGCAGATTGAGAAGAACAACGGGATACATCCCAGGGAGTATCACATGTTCAAGAAGAACCATAGAAAGGGCAGCCACTGGATGCTAAAACCAGATCAATAATGGTAAGTAGTAATTCCTTTCCGATAGTCACAACCAGTAGATTGTATCTGATTTGTCCCTTATTATCTTGTCACATTTTTTGCAAAATAGGACCAAGTGGAGGAGAGGGATGCCCAGTTGGCTGGGGAGGAGCAGTCTCTTGTTGACAATGATGTTTTGTATGAGGAAGTTCGCCAACCTGAGCGTCGTCGAAGTCATGTGTCAAAAAGCTTGCACGGATTATGGTAAGTGAGCAGTTAAAGACACAGGGGAGGAGGTGGCTAGAAACAAAGCCAAATGTGAGGAATTCCGTGAACAACTCGAGTTCTAGGCCAACATTGATGCATTTCAACGCGATATTGCTGTCATGAAAAGTGAAATGTTTGCCAACGGTGCGTATGTTAATTATTTAATTGCATTGTGTACACCCATTTAGTCATTTTAGGCTATATTCTATAATATGATACTACCATGATCGTTGTAATTTCTATGTTTGCATATCCAAATGCATGAACCGTGGAGAGATGCGGTAAGTAATCTTGCTTAGTAGTTATGACCTTCTCATTTTTTATTTGTATTTGGAACTGATTCTAAATGGATGTTTTGGACGTGATGTCAATATGAACATGTCATCTATGTTTTATGTTTTGCAATTGTCGCCATACATTTGTTTGAAATGCTTGACTATAAATTCAGATGTGTTGGAAATGGTTCTACATATATAGAAGATGTTTATGTATTCTCCGTTTGGGTATGCTTGGGTACGAGCATACAATAATTATTGACTACGATAATTAACAATTCGAAAAGAGTAAAACATTAGCATTTGAATCAAAACGACCCATTTACGACGAAATGTACTTGTATCCGTAATTGAATATTTCATATACAATTTAACCATGAGTACTCCGCAGCCACAAAAAATCTTTCTATAACAACAACTTTCTTAGTAGTTGAAAATCCATATTAGCATCAATTATGATGAACAGGGTAATATTTATTCATTTTGTACGTGCATCGACAGATTACTTATGACGTGCTCTACCTTTTTGTCCATCAAAATTCATGCGTCGCTAATTACATGTAATTACTTTCAAGGAAATGTTGTAGTTGAATAACGTATATTGCCTCAACGACATGTGATGCAATATACATCCAAATAGTGACAACCATACGCTGATACTAATACGCTCATTCTACATCTGAAATATGTACAAACCCTAAACCTGCATTACCCTTACATAAGCATTGACAGTAATTACGCATAAACAGAGTTGACATATTAGTGATGCTAATGATCAAACCAACTATTCATTCCAGCCACGGTAAACCTTTAGTGTCGACATATTGTCGTCGTGGATACCTTTAGGGGGCTATTGGTACGACTCTTAGCATCGACACATGGTAGTAACAGCGCCAACAGTGCCTCGGGCAACAATGATCTACCATCGCTGTAGAGCAATTTTCTTGTAGTGATTAAGAAATTGGTTGAAAAATTATTATGTGTCATTCATGTGATGAATTAACAAAAATACTAATGATTGATTGACATGGTGATTAAATAGTAACATGTTGTAAGTAACCATTTAAGAATGCAAAAAAATAAAAATAACCAAACGGTAATACTGAACAAAAATAAATTATCAACCCATTAATATATTGTACAATACTCTTATATGTAGTAGTTTATACCAGTGTTATCAGAACTGGACCGGACCGGCGGTCTTACCGGGTCCGACCGGGAACCGGACCCCTTTCCATTTTGGTTCAGCTAAAAGACCGAAATGCATATGAATAGTGTTTGAACTAGGTTGGACCGACGGATTTTTGGAAAACCATCCGGTTTTTAAAAAAACGGACGGTTTTCGGTTCTTATTTTTTTGAAATGGTTTAAATTTTGTGGGTGGTTCTCTTCGGTTTAGACCGACTTATTCGGTTCAACCGAGCAACTTCTTCGGTTTAGAAGGTAATTTTAAAGTTTAGACCTATTGTGTTTGATTTTGAGACTATTATGTTATGTATGTTCAAAGTTTGAGGTAATTATGCTGTGTTATATTGTGTTTGAGAGTAATGTGTATGTTTGAGACTATGTAGTTTGTGTGTGTTTGAGGTTATTATGTGTTTGTTTGAGACTACGTATTTTGTAATTGTATTTTCAAAAAAAATTTGCCTGTGAACAGTGAACCGCACATCGAACTGGGTCCAACCAGGAACCAGCCCCCTCACCGGTTCGAGTGACGGTCCGATCCTGATAACACTGGTTTATATAAGGAGAAACAAACTCAAGATGTTTCTTTGAACTAGAGTAATGCACGACATAACCTTTCGGTCAAGTATTGTTTTTCTCCTTATAGAAGGTAATTCCAATAGACATTTATTTATATTAACCTAATACGTTTTCTAGGGTTCTTAAAAAATAGGGAACATATAATATATTATTACAATATAAGGAATTATGAAATATTTTTAGAATAGTTCCCAATTTATTATACTTATTTATCTATCATATTTGCATGAAACCCTTTTGGACACTTGGTAACACATACCTGAAAATCGTTGTAATGACATGGGCTGCCATCCCAAAAGCGTTGCATTCAAGCGAAAATCGAGTGACTTTAGTTTTTCCTTTGAACATGCAATTACAAATCATGTTCGAGGAAGGCTTGTCTTAATATCCAAGAAGCACCAATTTTGACTCAAATGTTTCCAAGTTGAATGCCATACTTATCTTGAATGATAAGAAGTGGTTGAAAATTGATATCTTCATTAGTGTTCCCTTTTCTCATTAAGAGAGGTGGTAACTGATAACCAACATATCTTGGACATAGGGGTGTACTATAGACCAAATGAAGCAAGTCAAACACTATCATATCTAAGGCAACACGACTTTGGTGCAAGTGGTTTGCACCAAAGACTATGTGATAGAAGTAATGAAAGAAATCAATAGAGTAGGTCCATATATTGTCGGACATGTAACATATGAAAGCCAACCTATATATTAATCACGTTGGGCACGAGTTGGAGGGAAGTGGCGTGATAGAACTGGCAAAGTTCCTCTAACTTGGTGTTAATGAGGGAACCTCAATCCTGCATCGATTTGCGTGATCCAGAGAAATCCCTTAACTTCTTCTGGAAATGGATACCTATGCCCATATACATAGGATCTAGAGACGACATTAGTCCACGCATGTTAAGAAACTAACATAACTCAGTAGGCCTCAATTTGTGGGCCCTTACATCTACTAAGAGGATAAAATTGAAAACCTCTGGTTCCCCTATCCAAAGAACGATAAAACGAGAGAAGTAAAATAGGGAACGCAAACCTGAGGAGTTCGGAAGTACCCGACGTTGGATGAAGAGTTTGTTCAAATAGTAACCTAATAACCGCAAGATAAGATTTTCGTCTTCAAGCCGAACACTCCAAATAGGCCAGAAGACTAAACAACGCACATGAATCGCAACAAAGAAGTTGATAACACCTTAAATCTGTAATACCATGTTCAAATCGGATATCAATCAAGTAATATTAAAAACCCTAGAGGGAGACTTGGGGTTCATCGGGTCAGTTCTTTCACTTGGTGACCCTCCCCCTTAAATACAAAACCCTATTCAAATTGTTCGAAACAAACGAAGCGAAATGTAATGGAAATGAAACGGTAAAACGCTTGAAATGAAACGACTCAAGAAAACAAACGGTTTGAGGCAACCAGGTCGGGAAACACGAACATGCCGAATAACTTCAACAACAAATGAGCCAAAGAACATATGGGCCAAATAATACCAAATCCATCAACAATCAGATGAGCGTGCTAACTTTAATACTCTCGTTCAGGCTGAATCAACTTTCATCCTTTATTCAAGTAATCTCCCCGTGCCTTCCAAAAACATTCAACATTCCAAGTCTTGTACATAGGTTGCCATGTTGATCACATCCCAAGGCTTTTGTAAACACGTCTGCTAATTGGTCACCTGTTCTAACATATTCAAGCTGCAAAATCTTCTCAAGCAATTTCTCTCTAATATAATGACAATCGATTTCTATATGTTTAGTCCGTTCATGAAAAACTGGATTAGTAAATTTGTATGGCAGCCTTATTATCACAGTATAAACACAACTGTCTCCTTTTGATGAAAACCAAGTTCTTTTAAAAGATTTCTCAACCATACAATTTCAGATAAGGTTGATCTCATAATACTTCTATATTCTGATTCAGCAGAGGACCGAGAAATCGTAGATTGTTTATTGACTTTCCAGGAAATCAAGGATTTTCCTAGAAAGATACATAAACCTGTAACAGATTTTCTGGTTTCTATACAACCAATTTAATCTGAATCACAAAAACCAGTCAATTCTGGAACTGATTATAAGTATAGTAAGATACCTTACCCGGTTCCTTCTTAACATACCGTATAATACGCATGGCGGCCTCAAGATGAGATGTTTTAGGATCCTTCATAAATTGCCTCAAGTGCTGCATAGAAAAGGAAATACATGACCTCGTAATTGTCAAGTATGATAATTTCCCTATCAGACGTCTATAAAGGCTTACATCATGTAGGGTCTGGTCATTTTTATTTATGCCCAAATGCTCATCATATTTAACACTAGTTAATTTCAAGTTTTACTCCATGGGTGGTTTTGCAATCTTACCAGCAAATAAACCAACATATAATACTAATTTCAACGCATATTTCCTTTGATTCAAGAGGATGTATGCTTTGGATGTACAATCTCAATTCCTAGGAAAAACATTGATTCCCCTAGATCTTTCATCTTAAAATTCGTCCTCAAAATATGCTTCAATTCATCAATCAATTTTCCACTATTTCCCGAAATGAGCAGATCATCCACATATACAAGTAATACAACTAATTGATTTCCATCATGCTTACTAAACAAGTTATAATCAAGTTTTGACTGAGAATAACCAGCTCTAATCAATGCATCGCAAAGTTTCATATTCCATTATTTACTAGCTTGCTTCAAGCCATAAAGGGATTTTTTAATTTGCAAACTATATTCTTGTAATTCTTCTCAATAAAACCTTCAGGGACATGCATATAAACTTCCTCATCTAAATCCCCTTGAAGAAATGCATTATGGAAATCCATTTGAAAGAGGGGCCAATTAAAAATCGAAGCCGAAGCAATCACAGATCTCACGGTATTCATTTTAGCCACAGGCGAAAAGGTTTCAAAGTAATCTATACCATATTTCTGATTATATCCCTTCGCAACAAGTCTAGCCTTGTGCCTACTCAAGCTACCATCGCAACTATATTTCAACTTATAAACCCATTTGCATCTAATAATTGACTTACCTTGAGGATGATGTACTAGGTCCCATGTTTTGTTTTCCTCCAGAGCCATTATCTCCTCTTGCATAGGTTGAAGCCAAGCTTCATCTTTCGCAACATCACAAAAAAACTCAGGTTCGACCAACTTAGAGCCTAAAGCCAAATAACTCTGATAGTTGTCAGACAACTTATCATAAGAGACAAAATTGTTAATAGAATAAGCATTCGATATATTTGGAACCTCATAATCCTTCATCCAAAGGGGGGTGAAAAAAAATCTTCTAGACCTATTCATTTTTGATCTATTAGAATCAATAACAAGAGTAGGATCAACCTGAACAGAACCATCAGAGTCAATAACAGACTCATCATGTGGTATGATTCCTTCAGAGTTTGTTTCAAACTCATCATGCGGAATATTTCTATTGACATCACATGAGTCCATCTCGAGTGTCATTCTCCTCAGTTAGAATATTTCTATTGACATCACAGGAGTCCATCTCGGCAATTTGATAAAAAAAACGGGCATCTGATCATATTTGCATTTCTCAAAAGGGAAGACATTCTCATTAAACCAAGCATCTCTACTTACAAAAAATATATTTTCAGTCATATCATAGAGTCTATATCCCTTTTAAGTTTCAGAATATCCCATCATAACTGATGGAATAACCCTACATGCAAACTTGTCACTCGCCATCATATTTTTTGCATAACATAAGCATCCAAAAACTCTTAGATGACTAATTCTGGGGGGGTTCCATTTATCACTTCAAGCGGACTTCTTACATTCAACAATTTGGAGGGTATCAAATTGATCAAATAACAAGCTGTAAGGATGCAATTCCCCTAAAAATCATTCGGGAATGATCCTTGCAACTTTAAGACCCTTGCTATTTCTAACAAGTTCCTATGATTTCTTTCAACCCTTCTATTTTGCTGCGGAGTATAAGGGCAGCTGCTTTGGTAGAGAATTCCTTTTTCAAAAAATAATTCCTTCTGTTTTATCCACCATTATCACTTCTAAAACACTTAATTCTTTTATGAAACTGTGTTTTAATCATAGCAACAAACCGTTTCAGAACTAAAATAGCATCAGACTTAAACTGCATCAAATGAACTCAGGTTACTCTAGAAAAATCATCAACAAGAGTTAAAAAAATAACGCTTGTTGTCATATGTCTGACTACTATAAGGACCCCAAACATCAGCATGTATTAGATCAAAAATAGCATCTGCTCTTGAGTAGAAATTTGGAAAAGGATTTCTCACAATGTTTGCTTTGGGACACACAGGACGATTTCCAATTTCCAAACCTTTATTTTTAGAAAGACATATAGAATCTACATGTTCAAGAGCCTTTATTGAGGCATGCCCAAAACGCAAATACCATAACATGCTACTGTCATATGAAGAATTAAAAGTAGACAATCCGATGCATTTCCAAGGCAGTCTTGTGAAGTATAATCTGGACTTTTCCTTACCAGTCCCCAATACCTTCCCATTTGAGAGGTCCTGCGGGATTGCAAGGTTATGATAGAAGAAAACATTGCGGGAATCCTTAGTAGGCTTAAACACAGATAGAAGATTGTACTTAAAATCAGGCACATATAGGACATTGTTCAATTTCTTATTTGAACCAATCACATGATGATCTGTGGGTGCGGTATCACGTGCTCCTATGGCAGTGATGCCAGCAACTCTCGTAGTTTGCAAGAATTTCTTGAATTGTTCTTTTGTAAAAGTGATCCCACATTGCATAACACAACTCGTAGAAGAATCATAAGAAGGGTTTTGCATATTAAGAGGATCAATATCACCCTTACCATAAGAAGTAACATTTGCATTTTAACTTCCTTTTGCCCTCAACTGTTCTTTATATTTAAAACAATTATCCTTGGAAGGCCCCTTCTTTTTACAGAAATCACATCCCTTGGAATAACATCTATCAACAGTGTTGCCTTTTTTTCGACATAAAGAATATTCCAGATTCTGCTTTCCTATCGGCTTGTTCAGAACTAAAGAACTATTCCCAAAATTTGCATTAACAGAGGCATTTATCACTGAAGAAATTCCCCTTTGACTTTCCTCTTGCATCAACAAATTACAGGCCGATTGACCGAGGGAAAATGAGTCCACAAAAGAAAACTCATTCTCACATTAGAAAAATTCTCACTCAAACCCATAAGAAACTGAAAAAGCCTTTGATTTTCTTTATGCTCAATATGCTTTTTAAAATTTCCCCCCTCAGTATGAGGAAGAAAACATGAAGCATCATATTCAGCCCACAACACTTTTAATCTCGAAAAAGAAGTTTATATAGAATCAAGCCATTGTCTAGACATCACTATCTCCATATGAAGTTGATAAGTCATTGGTCCACTCACTTTATCAAATCGTTCTTTTAGATATTTTCAAACGAGAAATGCATTTTCAGTGTAGATCATCCCGCTGACCAAATACTTTAAAATAGAATTCGTAAGCCAACCAAGGACCACACCATTACATCTATCCCAGAGGTGATGAAATGTTAGATCAAACTTTTCACGCATGCAAGAACCGGTTATAAAACCTAGTTTCTTTTACCAAGCACCAAGAATCTAATTGACTGACTCCACATCACATAATTCTCAGGACCAGTCAATGTCATAGAAATCTTGTTTAGGCCAGGATTGTCAATTGCATGAAGATACAAAGAATGATGAAAATCTACCTTAGCCATGGCCTCATGGTTTAACTCAGTGTCGAATTTGTCTGTCTCCTCGACGAACTTTGTTTCATCCATGTATGTACACCAGATTGAAGAAAATAACGAGACAAAACAGAGGAATAAATATACCTATCAATCAAGAAAACGAACCGGTTCACAATTCAATCAACCGCAAGTCAAGGTATTGTCCCCAAACAATATGCGGAAGGCTATGGCAACACAAGAACTGTAAAGAAGAAAAAAATAAGGAAACAAACAAATTTGTAATGTGATTACCGCCAGAGAAGATTTTCGTCTTCAAGTCGAAGACTCCAGACAAGCCAGAAGACTAGACAATGCACAGGAATCACAACGAAGAACCATAAACACATTAAATATTTGATGACATGTTCAAATCGTACATCAAAAGAAACGAAATGAAATGGTACAATGATTGAAATGAAACGACTCAAAAAAACAAATGGTGTGAGGCAACTAGGCCAGGAAACACGAACATGCCGAATAACCTCAACAACAAATGGGCCAAAGAACATATGGGCCAAATAATACCAAATCCATCAACAATCAGATCAGCCTGCTAATTTCAGTCCATCCACTAATGAGCAGAGTGAAACTTTAAAATTTCTTTGTGGAATGCAGGAGATACCAAAGGTTGAAATTAGGGTAATTAAAGAATTAGATATGAAAGTGTAAAATGTTGCAAGGGGACTATTACAGGACTGGCGGTTACGATACACACACACACACACACATATATATATATAGTAAAATATTCTTTCATAAACTGAATAAACACACGCAATAAAGTCATGCGTCATTAGTGAACCAAAAAATCGAGTAATCGAGGAGGCCAACCATCACATGAAAATTAAATCACCTGGAAGAGACAAAAAGGATACCTAAGTCTGGAGGCGGAAACGGAGGTGGAATCAATATTAGCTAGGGAGGGATATAAAAAACACTTCCACCGTCCAATTTTGCAAGTGTTAGAGTCGTTCGATGAGTCTTACGAGTAGATCTTGGAAAGTGCCCCACTACTATATAAATTACGGGTGAGCAAAAAAGACCGGATGGACCGATGTCCCGACAAGACCGGCCCGAGATCGTCCAGAGTAGGACCGAGACCGAACGGGCGAGCTTTTATTCTCAAGGTCGGGCTCGGGCTCGGTCTTTTTCACCAAAATTCCGATCAGGACCGATCAGGACCTACTATTAAGCCGAGATTTTAACCCCAGTTTTTCTCTAACGTCAACACAAATTTTTCTTTTATGTCAAGCCCATCCTCCTAATTCCTTTTAAGCCAAGCCCAAGATGATCCATTAACAAAGCCAAGCCCATATCATCGAAACATAGAGATTCATATTTGAAATCCTTAAAGATATTTTTTTGTTCTCTCTTTGCCTCTTTTGAAACTAATTGCCGAGAGTATCTTTTTTTTTTACACCAAATTTCAGTCAAAAAAATATTTTTTTACTTAATATTTCGGTCCAAGACCGAGACCGGCCCAAGTCAAGCAATACCGACTTGGGCGGGCTTTTTACACTGAAATCGGTCTCGGTTTCGGTCCTCCATAGGTGAGGACCGAAATTTCGGACTCGGCCTTGCCCAAAAGACCGGCCCGCCCCGCCCAAGCTCACCCCTAATAGAAATTTAATTCCATCCTCTTACAGTAGTTTCATGTCCTTTGGATACTTTATAAAAGTATTATATGAAGATTGTTTTTTTTAACTAATGATTTCTTTCATATACCTAAAAATATAGAGTTAATTGTTTCAATAATACCTAATGCTTTACTTATGATGGTACGATAAGATTTTTTAGGTTACGGTATGGTATCCTATATTTGTGAATGTTGTCGTTTAGTCTCTCTATTAGTCTTCTGTTACATTCTTCTATTAATTAACCACATGACTTGTACATGTTGTGTCAAATCAGCACCACGCCAGTTCAATATCATTGTCATGTAGATATATAATATAATATTTAATTTAAAAATACAAATGTATAAATTCAAATAAAATCAAGAAATTTGAAAATAATTTATAAAACTAATTATTTGGAAATTAAAAAATAAGAAGAAGACAATCGAAAATAGAAGAAAAAAACTAGGCTAGACCCTTAGGTCCAATTAACACATTCTAGAGTCGAACCCTAAACCCTAAATTCTGACCAGGTTGCTTGACCTAGGCGACCAGGTCTGGGTTGGACCAATCCCTAGGTTCGATTCAGACCGGGTCAATTGGACCCCAAGGGTCGTTTACCTATATGTGTTTTATTTTCTAGTTTAACGGTGTTTTTTTTTCACGGAATTCAGAATACAGAATATAGAATTGGAATATGGAATAAGGAATATGATATAAAAACATGAAGTTATTTCTTTGGTGGAATGGAATAAGGAAGTTTGTTGTTTCTTTAGTGAAATTGTATATGGAAATGTAATATAATGTGGTAAAGTAACATATTTACCCCTACAATTAATTTGTATTAATTTATTTTAAAAATAATAAATAATAAAAATTTAAATAGAATTAATTAATAAATAAAAAACTTTTAAAATAATTAATTTTACCGAAAAATCCCTTTAATTATATAAGATCAAATAGTTTAATTAATATAAATTCTTTCTATTCCCCAAGACCTATCGACTTTATATTTATCTGAAACATAATATCATTAGTTATACTATCTGACATATAATATTCCATTACAATATGATAATAGACAGAACCAGACATACATTATACAAAACAAATTATTGTCCTAAACCAAAATTATACATTTAGTCGAAAATTAGTATATATATTATCACTTGCAAGCTTCATCTTCATTACAAAGAAATTCCCAAAAATTCTTGAACTCAAGAAATTCTAGTTTAATCAGATACAATGACACATCTAACAATAAGCAATCGACAGAAAATAAAAAACACAGCCAGACTTCAACACCGTGTTTAGACATCGACTCTAGATTTTCCAACATGCAAAAGAAACCAACATGGGGTAGAGGAAATGCCAATAAATCGTTACTGCAACACAAATGGCAATACTGAATGGCACACTTTTGGGATCATTTTACAAAAGGCTATCCTCATTCACTTCTTCCTTTCTTTCATTTTGCTAATACTCAGTTGATAATTTCATGTTGTTCAAGCCATTGAACCTTTTGAAGTGCCTGCCCAGTTTCTTGGGGCGATACTTGAACCAATAATTTGGAGAATGTCTCACGATGTGCATGAAAAACATAAACAAGAACACTTTAAACTGACTAACACTCACTGAATATACCAATGGTCTAATTAGATCCATCTCACAATCATCATGTCTGCCAAGTATGGATATATGCAGCATCAACAGAAAAATATATCAAAAGATCTACTTGAACCTTTATGGATGGGAAGTACTAACCTTTCAATATTACACTTCTGGGCCATTCAATTAAGCACAACAAATTCACTGGATTGACTTCTCCGAACCCACAATCTACCTGAACCCATAATTGATGTTTCTAGGTTGCATTAACCCAGAATCTTCGATTATACATTTACCATGCCACAAAGAACAAACAAATCAGAAAACATGCACAATCAAGCAAACCCTAATCCATTCAAACAACCATCGAAAAGGCAGATATCAATGAAAGAAATATGAAAACTTACCTGTTGTTCTTCGTCGATTGAAGGATGAGAGATTTTCTAGTTGGAACCGAGAAGGGAAGATGGATTCAATGGGGGAGGAAATGAGGGAGTAATGGGAGCAGAGGAGGAAGTAAAGGAGGCGCATAGCTTCAGTGTAGGGTTAGGTTGAGATTGAAGTGAGGGTAGTTTAGGAATTAACAAATGTAATGAGGGCAAAACAGTCTTTGGCACACCTGTTCCGGATTCCTTGCCCGCCCTTCTTTCGAATTCTTTGATTTTGGCAAGCAATGTCTAACACTAGAGCGCTAGGATTCCGTAATCCGGAAATTTTCAATTCCGCGGAAATAACAACTTCTAACGGAATCCGTAACACCTATTCCATTTCTATTCCACGAAAAATTATCCTATTACATGCCTATGGAAGTGAAATAATGGCATTTTATTTTTGTATTTTTTTATTCGTCATAACATTTAATAGGATCAAAATCCCCTTTATAAAGACTAGTAATAAACCAATAGTTTTTATAATTAAGCCGTTAAGGGGCTACTGATAGTTCATGCAAAAGTATTAAATAAAAAGATGAAGATTCATTCTTCTCAAGTCACCTTACAGGCCACCAACTGAACCACTCATGCTCAAACATCCCAAGTAAATCAAAATCTGAATGAAAAAAAGATTAGGCACTAAACATGAGGTAGAAACTAATGTCCAACATGAACTAATAGTACATAAGCAAATTCTGGAAGTGATTACATATAAGATGAGTACAAATTCCACTAGAATAATAGAAGAAAATGGCATACCTAGTAAAAAGATAACACAAGCATTAAACCTTAATTAGGAGCGAATTTCACTAATACTTATAATATGGTGCGAAAGGATCACATGATTCACCACTATCATCGGACGAAGACGCTTGGGAATCAGACATTTCACTTCTTGCAACTTCTTTCATGTTAGCAATCCTATGACCTAAGACATCTCCGTCGCTGGTAGTTTCAGTTGCAGCGTCACTAGCACGAGGAGTATTCATGAACCACGGATCTAAGTTATTAGACCAACGATTTTCTTGCACTAGGTTCTTTCCTTTGTCTAATTTGCTCATGGATGGAATGTTAAGAGCAATCCTACGCCTTCGTTGAATCATTGTTAATTTTTCTTTTGCGTACTCATCCAAATTATTGAGTTCGGTTGCTGAGAAATCGTTTAAAGTCTTACCACCCATACGCATTTGCTGTATTAAATGGTGAGCTTCCATCTCCCGATTCCGCTTGCACAACTGCTGAACCTGGTCCTCAAGCTTCTTAACTTTATCCTTCATGTAGCTCTCTTGGTTCATCTTTTTTTGATTCCTCTCCATTTCAGGGAGTTGTATGAATTGATGCATAATGCGGACAACATCATCACGAGATGGCCAAAAAATGGGTTCTTGTTCATCTGGACTATAAATAACAATAAAAGCTCTTACCCCACAAAGTTTGGTGATTTCCTCAACTTTGTTTATCAAACTTGACCTCCTTCTGTTGAGGCAAGCTTTTCTAGCACTAGCATTGACGATGTATTTATACAAAACTCTTTTTGTTTTCATGATTTTTTGTATATAATATAAGCAAGCTAGCTAGGTTAATTTGCTCACTAGTATTTGTGAGGATTCCTAAAAGATAATACATATATTTATACTCTATGAAAATGGATTAGGAGATCTAATAAAGGCAATGTAATATTTTGTTTCATTGTTTTTTGGAAACACACAATTCCTTCCATAGAGGAAAGGAATCATCTGGGAATTTGCTTCCTTGTTATCTATTGTATGTCATCATGATTAAAATATAAAAACAATCAAGGAATACACCAACATGCATTGTATATAACATTATTTGTTAATTGTCCTACGACGAATGAACCTTATGTTTAATTGTATTGACTTCTAATCATAAAGCGTCAAAATATTTTATAAGTTGAGCTACATGTTCTCATTATAGTTTGAAAACCGATATAGATAGAGTTTTACGTATATCATTTGTTTTGTTATAAAATTAAGAACTGTTTGTGGCTTATGTAGTTTGTATATCTAATACTATTCTAAAAATTGTTTTAACAAACTATTTGTTGTAAGTATATAACACGATTGAATATATTTATACTTATATATAGGGTTAATTACTTATTTGGTTACACAAGAATGGTTACACAAGTTTCACCCTTCTACATGAGTCACTCCCCTATTTCCCCCCATTTGACAGTAGAGTGTGTTTTGTTTCGTCTTTCTTAAGTGAGAATCAACGGAAAATGTTGATGCTTGTCAAGGATGCCCAAATCAAGAAGCTTGTGTCACTGCCCCTAAATGCCCGGACCCAGGTTTGCTCCCTTTCTGTGCTGCCCATTTATAGAAGAGCAATCGGATATTGAAGATTAAGTATTTTAGTTTGTTATTATTATTATAATTAGTCTTCAGTTAAGTTAGTTTTAGTTATGGCTAAGTTAGTTAATCTGTTACGAGTCTTCTATTAGCTTCTTTTCTCTTATGTTAGTTTTCTTTTTTTCCTTTTCTTTTCTGTTTAAATATCTTCAGTCCTTTTCTTATTGAATACGAAGAAATCATTTTCACTTTACTCTTTTTAGTTCCTTCACTACATTTCACATGGTATCAGAGCTCAGAAACCTCTTATTTCTCACTGATCCTTTTTTCTTCATCAAGATCTTCACGCTGCGTTTCTTTTCCACATCTCTGTGGTTCTTTCTTCGTCTAATTCCTCTTTTCATCTACAAATTTTCTTCTCCATGGCAGCACCAGCAAATCAGACAGCCACAGGTCTTAATGACCTGCAAATTGACGCCAATCATCCGCTTTACCTGCATCCTTCTGACACACCAGGCATTTCTCTGATTTTGATTCAGCTTATCGGCTCGGACAACTACTCTGTCTGGAGCAGAGGTATGTTAGTCGCTCTATTGGCTAAGAATAAACTTGGATTTATCAACGTCACCTACAGGAAAGAAGATCTTCATCCTTCCCTCCATCATCTATGGGATCGATGTAACGCGTTTGTCTTTGCATGGATTGTGAACGGAGTCTCCAAAGATCTGTTAACCAGCATAATCTACTCCACCAGTGCGTTTTGGTATGGAAGGAGGTCAAAGAGCGTTTTGACGAGATCAATGGCTCAAGAATTTACCAACTTCACCGTGAGATTAGCATCACACAATAAGGTCTCGATTCTGTTCTAGTTTACTTTGGAAAGCTGAAATTGCTATGGGATGAATTTGCAGCAGTTACCGATCTTCCAAATTTTGGCTGGGACAAATTCAAGCTGCATCTTGATCATCAAAATAATATCCGATTCTTTCAATTCTTGATGGGACTCAACGAAACCTACAACAACGTAAAGTCAAATCTTCTTATGAGAGTTCCCCTTCCATCACTCAATGAAGCCTATGCGGTCCTCATCCAGAAAGAAAGCGAGAGGGGGGGATATCCAACAACATTTTGACCTTCAACGATGTTGTTAATACTGCAAACAACTCTGAATTAAATTTCAGATCAAGATCATCAAGAGGGAACAATATTCCTCGAAAAAGAGTTCTCAACCGTCAACATTGCAAAAGAAGAGGACATAACATTGAGTTTTGTTGGATCTTGCATCCGAAACTGCGAAATACCAGAACATCTGGAGGCAATTCGAACAATTCATCTGGTAAGCAAGTATACAATGGAATTGATTCATGAGATAATGTATATGTGCAGAGTTCATCTTCGACAAGCTCAATCTTCACCAAGGAGCAATACGATCGCATTCTTAAGACGCTGGACAATTCTGAAGCAAGTAGTTCATCCTCAGCCTCTTCAAGTATCAAGATGAACATGGCTGGTATGAGTTCTTCAAATTCCAATATTTCTTTTGATAAATGGATCATTGATACAGGAGCCACCAATCATATGACATCAAGATTGGATTGGTTACAAAATTTGCGAAAAATACCTACATCAAAGGTTCATTTACTAAATGGTTGTTTCACTCATCTTACTCACATTGGTGATTATCAGTTGGAAGACCAATTTTTCTTAAAGGATGTATTATTAATTCCTGATTTTCGTTGTCATTTACTATCTATTTCAAAATTAACCATGGATTTTAACTGCTCAACAATTTTTTAGCCAAGATTTGTGATTTTTCAGGACCTCTCTAATGGGACGGTATTGAAGACTGATAGAGAATCAAATGGCCTTTATACTTGTTTTTCTTCTCATTCTAAGAACTTTCAGTTTTTTCATGTTTCGAATGTGTGTAATCAGCTTTGGCATCAAAGACTTGGACATATTTCTGAATCTGTGTTTTCTAAAATTTCATTTCCATGGAATAATAAATCGAAGAAAAGTTCTGTTCATTTTAAATGTTCTATTTGTCCATTAGCAAAACAAAGCAGACTTCCGTTTCCTATTAGTAACAGCATGTCAAAATCTGATTTTGATATGTTACTTTTTTTTTGGCCAAGTTTTGATATGTTACTTATTGATGTATAAGGTCCCTTTCAATGCCAAACCCATGATTTCAAAAGATTATTTATCACTATTGTTGATGATTTCACTCGCTGCACTTGGGTTCATTTAATTCAGTTCAATCTAATTGCATTATCGTTTTGAGGGACTTTTTTACCTTTATAGAAAATCAGTTCTCTGCTTCTATTAAAACTGTTCGCACAGATAATGGAAATGAGTTTTTGAACACAGAATTCAAACGTCTGTTTACTTCGAAAGGTATTCTTCATCAAATCACTTGCACCTATACACCTCAACAAAATGGTGTAGTGGAAAGGAAACATAGGCACCTTTTGAATGTTGCTAGGGCCCTTAAACTTCAAAGTGGTATTGCTAATAGATATTGGGGAGAGTGTGTGTTAACTGCATGCTATCTTATAAATCTGACACCTTCCTCTGTGTTGAATTATATTTCTCCATTTGAAAAGTTGTATGGATCTTCTCCTAAATTGTCCCATTTACGCGTGTTTGGTTTCTTATGTTTTGGAAAAAATTTGACCAATATCAACAAATTCTCGCCTCGATCTGTTCCTAGTATTTTTCTGGGTTATTCTCCTACTCAAAAGGGTTATAAACTCCTGAATATTCAGACTGAAAAAATATATGTTTGCAGGGATGTTTTATTTCATGAGAATGATTTCCCTTTTTTGTAAAAACAGCCTCAGACCCAATCTCTTTTTAATGCTGCACCTTTTCTCGATCCTCTTGATGATCATATTATTCCTCATTCTGATGTTATTGATATTATTCCCGCTGAACCTAATACTAACATTGACAATGTTAGAAGAAGAGAGATCGCAGACCTCCATCATGGAAGAAAGATTTTGATATGTCTACTTCTTGTTCTACAGCTCATTCGATTTCTAATGTTCTAACATAGGACAATCTTCAACCTCATTATAGACACTTTGTTTCTACTGTTTCAAATCATTTTGAGCCTAACACCTATTTTGAAGCGCAAAAATACCCTCTTTGGATTACAGCCATGAGGGATGAGATTACAACTTTGGAACAAAACAAAACCTGGGTTGTAGTTCCTCTACCACATGGCAAGAAACCTATAGGATGCAGATGGATCTATAAGATCAAATTCAACTCTGATGGTACTGTCGAACGTTACAAGGTCAAACTTGTGGCAAAAGATTTCACTCAAAAACCTGGGATTGATTACACTAAAACGTTCAGTCCTGTAGCCAAAATGACAACCGTACGAATCATATTGGCCTTAGCCGCTACACATGAATGGAACCTATATCAAATGGATGTGATCTATACGTTTTTACAGGGAGATTTATCGGAGGAAGTTTACATGGAAATACCTCAAGGATTTGGCAATCCAAGGGGAATTCAGTGTGTCGTCTTCTCAAATCCTTATACGGTATAAAGCAAGCATCTCGCCAGTGAAATCTTAAACTAACCACAGCTTTAATCACAGCAGGATATGTCCAAAGAAAACACGAGTCCAAAGAAAACACGATTATTCTTTTTTTACTAAGAAGAAAAGACATAGTATTGTAATCATGCATGTATATGTGGATAATCTTTTAATTACAAGAAATAATGAAGATATGATCGAGGAGCTGAAGCTGGTTCTAAAGGGGAGTTTTATGATGAAAGATCTCAACACCTTAAGGTATTTCTTAGGAATAGAAGTGGCAAGAAATCAGCATGGTCTTGTCCTAAACCAATGTAAGTATGCTATGGATTTAATTTCAGATATTGGTCTCACAGGATCAAAGCCATCTAAAACACCTATGGATTACAACTCTAAATTAACCACAGCTGAATATGACAAGTTGTTTAATCTGAATCAAAATGATAAATTAATATCTGATGCTACTGAATACCGAAGATTGGTAGGAAGATTGTTATATTTAACTGTAACCAAACCTGATATTTCTTTTAGTGTGCAATACTTGAGTCAATTTATGCAGGAACCAAAGCAATCACACTGGAATGCAGCACTTTGGGTGGTGAAATATATTAGGAACCAGCGTGGTCTCAGTTTGTTTTATTCGAAAACTAACAATCATCATCTTACAGCTTTTTGTGATTCAGATTGGGCGGGTTGCTTAGAAAAAAGACGACCAGTGATAGGTTATTGCATAAAACTAGAAAATTCTTTGATTTCCTGGAAAGTTTAAAAAACAGAGCACTGTGTCAAAATCATCAGCCGAATCCGAATATAGAAGCCTTGGTATGACTGTTTCAGAAATAGTTCGGATCAAAGGGTTGTTATCTGAATTGAACTTGGTGAAACAGGATCCAGTTGATATATTTTGTGATAACAAAGCAGCAATTCAAATTGCTAATAACCCTATGTATCACGAAAGAACAAAACATATAGAAATAGACTGTCATTTTGTTCGTGAGAAACTGCAGGAGGGATTGATCGACTTAAAGCACATTGGTTCAAAGGACCAGCTAGCTGATCTATTTACAAAATCCTTGAAGGGGAGTATAGAAGAGCCTACTATTGAAGAAAATGCAGGTTGTTGATATTTATGAGCCTACTATCCGATTGAAGGAGAGTATAGAAGAGCAATCGGATATGGAAGATTAAGTATTTTAGTTTGTTATTATTATTGTAATTAGTCTTCAGTTAAGTTAGTTTTAGTTATGGTTAAGTTAGTTAATCTGTTAGGAGTCTTCTATTAGCTTCTTTTCTGTTAGTTTTCTTTTTTTCCTTTTCTTTTCTGTATAAATATCTTCAGTCCTTTTCTAATTGAATACGAAGAAATCATTTTCACTTTACTCTTTTTAGTTCCTTCACTACATTTCACACCATTACCTTTTTTGATTAGTTCTTCATCGCATATTGGGTAATCAAGCTTATTTTGCATAATTCGCCAATTAAACATCATCAATTTGTTGTTTCTATGTGATTGTTCAGATTGTTGCTAGTTTGGGTGCCTGAAAATCTAAAGTTTGATTTTTTACTGAATAGTTATTTTTAGTAGAAGGGGAGATTGATGTTTTGGAGCTTCGGATTTCTTTCTACCTTTTTGTTTTAAAAAATTAGATTTCAAATAAATAGTTATATCTTTAATTTTGGGTGAAAAGATATATACATTACTATCTATTTAGTTATTTTGGGTGAACTTAGTTACTACTATGTATTAATTTTTTCGTTCTAAATGTTATGTACTTTTAACACTTAGTTTATTTTTTAAGTTAATGAAGCTAAACTATAATTACAAATTAGGGTTAAATATATATTATATAGAATTCATATATCATAAGTCCTGTTTATCATTTATTTATAATTATTTTACAATTCTATTTAAAAAAAATTGTTGTATTTTCATTCTTATTTATTTCACTCTTAATTTCCGTGTAATTTTCCAAAGAAAATTGTTAGGTGCGAAACTTGCAATTTACTATTATTTGAATGCAAAATTTAATTAAACATACATTTAAATGTAAGTATTTTTTAAAATGAATGTGGAACTTTTGATTATTCTTGGAGTGACATGTGGATGTGAGAGAATGATGACAGAGATGTAACTTATTTGTTTTGACATGGACCAATCAAAATAAATTATTTTAACACTATGATACATAAAATTTATTAAAACACTTACTTGTCAAAATTATAGGATACATAGTTAAATTAATATATATAGATATAGATTTATAAGTTAACGTCACTATATAATGAGATTTATCTATTTGTTTTTCGAGTAGTATATGGTAAACCAGTTGGATATTACAATTTATATGGAGAAAAGAATCTACTATTTTTTACGTATCTGCACAATTGTTTTACTACCAAAAATAAAAACATTTTGTATAGTATCTACTCTTTTGAAAATTTTGTCACTTTCATTTATTATAATTATTTTCACCCACCTTATAAATTCATGTGAATGTTAATTATTTTTTTAGTTTATGTTGTATATTTGACCACACATTTATCTCGAAAATAAAAGTAAATAAGACCACTGCAAATGTGCCTCTGAATTACTATTAATGTGCCATCACGCAAATTTAATTATGGGAATCTAGTGCAGACGCAAGAAAATTGAGATAATGTTTGACATTAATGAATATTATTTATTAATTGGTTTTTCAAAGAGTTCTCTTAAATAATTGCTTATATATATTTAGATTATTATATATTACAATATTTTATGTCAACATATTATATTTGTGAATAAAATATGCATTTGGACAATATTATAAAACAATTAGGAAGATCTAAATACTATTAGTATATTTTTAATGGTTTTTATAAGGAAAATGTTTGATAATGGAACATGTTTGCACAAAACTGACAATATTATAAAACAATTAGGAAAATCTAAATCTTATTAAAAAATATGAGTATATGTTTAATGATTTTTATAAGGAAAAAAAATATGAAAATGGTCCAACATGTTTGCACAAAATTTTAGTTGGACTAACATTTTTTTTTATGGTTAATGATCCAACATGTTTGAAAATAAGAGTAATTTTTACCTCCATTACTTTTCTATTAAAAACATTCCTTTAAATATTTTTCATATTTGCAAAATTAATCGAATATATTTTTGAAATGTTACACCTAAACCCTACAAACTTACAGTAATGTTATAAACAAGTCCTGACTCGATTCGAACCACAATGAGGGCCCCCTAGCCAGGGTCCGAACCAAGACCATATCACCCAACCCTGAGGACCTGGTCTGGCTTCAGACCCAAACCATAGGACCTCAGATTGTGGCGCAATTGGAGCCCCAATCGTCTGAACCGAACCCAACTAGGTCCGGTCCAAGCCGGTTGGGGCTCCAATTGAGCCCCAATCAGGGAGCCCTAATATCGTTTTAGACCGAACATAGTCGGGGTTGGTTCAAACGATTGATGTTCCAATTGAGCCCCAATCGGGGGTCCTATGGTCTCTATCCGAGACCTGACCAGGTCCCTAGGGTTGGGTGACTTGGTCTTGGTTTGAAGTTAGTCAGAACTTGTTTGCAATATTAGTATAAGTCTGTAGAGTTTAATTGTGGCAATTAGAAAAATATTCAGTTCATTTTTTTAATATAAAAAAATTAAACGAAAATTTGAACGAAAGTACCAATTACCATCATTTTCAAACATGTTGAAACATTCAAAACATTTTGGGTTGAAAAAACATATTGTACAAACTTGTTGGACCGTTTTCAGTCTTTTTCTTTATTTTTTATAAATGACCCTCTATATAAAATAAACAAATTAAATATTGGATTTTCAAAATAGGTGTACTTTAAAAACAAATCTATTTTTTTAAAACTAAAATCAAATAATAAATTTTCCTCTTTTTGTCAGATTTTTTTATTTAGTAAAATTTGGTAAATTATTTGTCAAACATTCATAATCCCACTTTAATTTATGCATAATCATCTCGAAATACACAACTTGATATCGTTTGCGGCCGTTAGACTCTTAATTCAATCATTACCTACAATTATTTGGATTTGTTTTAGACGGTCAAAACATTAATAGATTATTTCTTTTATTGAGATGCTTTTTTTTTATCTTATTAAAAAGAATTGACAAATTATATTGGGTATATAATTGAATTGTGAATGTTTTTTGGTCAAAGATACGGTTTATTTGATAAAATAAAATGTCATGATATGAGATCACGATGGTTCAACATTACAATCACTTGATAATAGAAAAATAAATAGGAGTCGGGTCAGGAGACCCAATCATTAAGGCACACACCCAGTCTAGCTTGCTTTGATATCAAGTTCGTGCACTTATTTGTGACTGCAGAATGGCATTCCCTTGCACATGCTCTATTTGGTTCGCCAGTGCCATGATGTTTCATACGATTGCTTGTAGTCTCCATTGAGTCGCTCCACCTACGATTTGATGTATCACTACTTGTGAGTCCGATTCAATCTTTACTTTCCTCAATTTTTTTCAATCGGCAAAAGAAGTCTGTCGTGTATTGCCGTGGCCTCCGTCAGAGTTTACGTTTCATTCCTCTCACTATGTTTCCTTCATTGTCCCTTGCCACCATTCCTATGCCAGTCACCCTTGACTGCTTGGACCAAGATGCGTCGTTGTTGATGTTTCCTTCGTGTCTAGGTTTTTTTTTTTTTCATGTGTGTTGGCGTTGCGATCTTTGCTCATTCGGTTCACTCCGTATTATGTTCTTTCGATCCTCTAGTGTTGGCCAGATATCTGCAACCACCGCTACTAGGTTAGGTTATTTGGGCTAAAATGCTATTTTGCATCTCGTCTTCGATATCTACCAGCACGTGAGTAGGCATAACGTCCACCTTGTTTCGCGTAGGTTCCCTAGGACTGCTGATTATGTTATACGTGATCTTAGCCACTTCTCCATGAACATTGGCATGGGATTGTTGGGTTGTATTCCTAGGACTCCAAATAAACTGGTTCGGTCCAGCTGTATCCAAACACCATTTGCTCCCTTATTTCAACTTTCCTGCAGATTGGGCAGCCGGGGTTGATGTTCGTCCCTCTGCGGTTCTGGTTGTAGTTGATTGGGATGACATTTTCTGTTAGTCTCCACATGTAGTTATTTATTTTTGGCATTGTCTCCGAACTCCAAATGTCCCTCCATATTGTGTTATTATGGGAGCTAGTGAGCTTACCTTCTTCTGTTCCGCCGGATAGTTGGTATACATATTGAACTTGTGTTTCCATATCCTTCGTATATGGCCATATGATACGATCACTTCCTCCTCCTCTTGGTATAGGCATGAGGAGTATGTGTTCGACGTCCATAGGAAATACTTACCTTGTCTTGATTTCATTGTCTTTCCCGACCGATTAGTTCATTCACTCTAAAATCTGGATCGATCGTGTTGTTTGGATCACGTTCCACCCTGAAGACATTTTTCGAGTATATACGAGGGTATTTGTATACTCGTATACTCAAATCGATGTTCTCGATCCCATCATCCATAGTCTTTCGCGTTTAAACACGTCCAACCCCATCAACATGCTGCTCGATCCCCATTAGTCTCGATTTCCCTATTTTGCTTCTAGGAAGTTGTTATTCAGAAAATATAGACCCTTTAGGATTCGCACTCATAATGCTTTTAGTTCGCAAATCACTCTGACTGCCATCTTCGTGAGCAAGGTTGTGTTCAAATTTTGCAGATTTCAAAATCCTAGGCCTCCTAAGTTCTTTGACATGGTTAGGATCTCCCATCGTCTCCTGTGTGTTTTCCTTCCCTTAGCTGTTAGCCCCCTACCAAAAGTCTACTATGAGCAAATTAATTTCAAAGAACCAAGTTTTAAGAAGGTCAAACATGCTCATCATGTACGTGTGGATGGTCATTATGGTTGCTTTCATTAGTCTCTCCTTCCCTGCTTGGTTTAAGATTTTCAGTCTCCATCTAGCCAACATATCCCGAATCTTAGTTTTTAAATATCCCAATGCTTCCTTTTTAATCGGACCCATATGGACGGTAGGCCTAAATATTTTCCTGGGTTTCTTGTGCTTGCGATATTCAGTTCATCTTTGATGGCTCTTCTTTCATTCAGTTCCACCCCTTTGTTGAAGAGCAGGGTCTATTTGGCTGTGTTGATTCGATGTTCCGATGTATTAAAGTAGGCATCGATGATGTTCTTTAGGTGTAGAGAATTTTCCACTGATCCTTGTAGGAGAAATAGCGAGTTATCCACAAAAACGAGATGGTGTAGTTCGAGGCAACTCCTCTTTAGTTTGATCTTTTTTTAGCCTTTGCTCTAGAGATTACTTTTCTATTGTCCTCGACAATACATCAACAAGTAATACAAATAGGTAAGACGATAGTGAGTCACCTTGCCAGATTCCTCGCGTTAGCCGTATGCTGGTATTTTGTTCACCGTTCCCGATCCCTCGGTAGGTGGTCGTCGAGATGCATTCCTTTATCCACTTGATCCATTGCTCGGAAACCCCCTCCTTTTCAAGATTTCAAGAAGAAATTCCAATTCCACACAATCATATATTTTTTGAATTTCCACATTTAGGGAACACTCCCCTTTAGTCACGGTCCGTCGAGATTGGAGATAGTGGAAAACTTCATGGGCCACCAGTACGTTGTCTTGTATTGATCGTCCTACTAAAAATGCAGCCTGGAATGATAAGTTCTGATAGATAGACTTTTAATCTATTAACCAGAACTTCTGATATCTTTTTCTATAGGAAATTGCATAAACTGAAAGGTCTAAATTAAGTGGGTCGAGTCAGGTTTGGTACTTTAGGAATAAGTACTATGATGATTTGGTTAAGGGAGTTTGGGTGGATACCTGTTCTGAAGAAAATTTTAACCGCAGTGATAATATCTAGCCCCGCAATATGCCAATTCATTAGATAAAAAAGACCTGGGAACCCATCTGGACCTGGAGCTCGTGTTCCGCCCAAATGAAATGTAGTTGATTTGACCTCTTCATCTGAGATCTCTCTTGTGAGTTCTTGATTCATCTCCTTGTTCACTTGTAGCGGCACACTTCCAAGTATTTCATCTGTTGGTTCTAGGTTCTCCGTCGTAAACATTTCTCAAAAATATCTTCACAATTCTCATACTATCCCTTCCTCGCGAGTTATCCAATTCTAGTTTATCCCTTGCATTCTACATATTCAGTTCGTCTTTCTTCTCGAGGTTGTGATAAGGTGACAAAGGGTTGTTGTGTGATCCCCTTCCGTTAACCACTTAACTTATGGGTGTTGTTTCCAATAGAGATCCTCTTGGGTTCATAGGTCTATGATACATGCTTTCAGTCGTGTTTCTTCGCTCGCATCTACTCAGCTCTCCTGGTTCAGATGTAGTTTTGGAGCAGCTCCTTTGTCTGCCTCAGTTCTACTATGTTATTTCCAAAACACTCCTTGCTCCACCTTGTCAGCTACCTTCGACACTTGTTCAATTTCGTGCAGACCCCAGAGAGAGTGTTATTTGAAATGTTGGTTTCCTATGTTGAGCGTACTACCTTCTTGCACAGTGGGTTTTCTATGCACATTTCCTGAAATCAGAATATTCCTTTTCCTTTTCTCCTCTCTTGTTGAGGCTGTAAAATCACCGGTGATTGATTCAAACCAATAAGTAGATCATTTATACATTGAGAGTTCAGGTACGAGTCTACCCATTCCGAATTTATTAGGGCTTAATCTAGTCTCTTTCTAACCCTCTCCACCCCGCTACAATTTTTGCACCAGGTGAATAGTTGTCCTTTCGCTCCCAAGTCTTGCATTTGAATGTCCTCGACCAACATGTTGAACTCATCCATTTGTCTTTGTGATTTTTGTCTTCCCCCTTCTTTTTTGTGGGGATGACAAATCGTGTTGAAATCTCCTAGGATCATCCATTTTCCTCTTCGTCCCAGACTCATCGTTTCTGAGCTTTGGTGTCGGCATAAACCCATATTATGTATGTCGGATCCTCATGTTGGTTGAGAGTCACTGCACAGTCGAAGAAATTTGGGCTCGCGTATAATATCTGGACGCCAGTGTCGGTCATCCACCACAACGCCAATTCCGAATTGTGAAATTAACTAAGCAAATAATATTGACTTTCGACGTTCTAATGATTCACACACACTAGTTAAAGCTGAGTTTCGAATGTTTGACTAAAAATAGATAACAATCATTAATTTGAAAATAAACCATTGTAAAAATAATTTTTTTCTTAATTGTTTTTCATTTTTATTCTAATTGTTTTTTTTTTGTGATATCTTCATGACTTTTTTATAGCTTTTTTTTGGCAAACCTAGGAATCTCATTCACGGGTATTATGCATAATTTGAGAATGTTGAAAAGTAAATTCCTTTTTTTGTATTTACGTTGCATATAAAGAATAAATTTGAATCAAAAGTAGAATTTTACTTTAAAACAATGTTTTGAAAAATTAATAGTTGTTTTATATCTACATTACTACGGGTGAAACAATTTTTGCAAGCCATTTCTTAATGCCAATCATAATAGAAAATTTGATTTTGTTATGCAAGAATTAATAATTGAACCCGTGGCGCGAAGGTTCACGTGGCGCGTAAGAATTAATAATTGGTTTTTCAGACATCTCGTGGTGCGTAGGTTCACGTACCGCACCTCTCGGTTCCCTTAATTTTTGCCTAGGTTGCCCTTTCGAATTTTTCAACCTAGCATCGATTTAATTCCTCTTCTTTTGCCATGATTACCCTTTCTAGGGATTTTTAATCATGCCCCTCTTACCTAAATTTTAACTAAAGGCTCCCTTTTTTGTTATGAGTTCTTTAAGGATTTTTTTGACTGCGTCCATATTTATTGGACTGTGGAGTTCTTGGTTGTCCATTTCGGTGACGATCATGGATCCTCTGTGGAAAGTCTCTTTAGCGACATAACACCTTTCATATTTTAGGCACACACTTTCGACGAGAGTCTGGATTGACTGGACAGATGTTTTCCTGAGAATTAGATTGTTCACTTGCAATCCTCTCGAGCACATCTTCCTGTTAAATGCACGAGTCATGCGTTGCTGGTACAACTGCTCGTGGCCCAACGCGGTAAGTTTCCTTTCATCATGAGATTCAATTTGTTCTTATTTGCATCTCGCCCACTCTGAATCGTCCATATCTGCGTCAGTGGGAATTCTACTTCAATTGGCAACACGAATTCGGTCCCGTAACAAAGGAGAATGGGGTTGCCCCTGTTGATGTCTGTTTTGAGGGACTGAATGCCTTGAGTTCCCAAGGCAGTTTGTCGTGTCAGTCATTTACTTGCAACTTTCCACTGCGCCATTCATTTGCGGGCATTCGGGAGATGAGTTTTTATGTTTAAATTGGTCACATAACCCATTGACGAATTTGTTACTTAGATTTCTGGCATTGTCGGTGATGATTGACTTTGGAACCCCATGACACAAGATGAAGTCCTGGATATTGAAAGGTTCGATGGCGTTTGCCTTTGCTGTTGCTGACGCTGATGTAATAGTCTCTACCCATTTTGGAATTAATTGATCACCATTGGGTGCTTTTGGGGATATCATGTTGAATACATTGATGCCCCACATTGAGAAAGACCATGGGGACGTTATGAGATAAAACTTCTAGAGTGGCGAGTGGATTTGGTCTGTGTACACTTGACAGAAGTGACATTGTTGAACGTGACCCACACAGTTAGTCGTCATGGTGGATCAAAAGTATCCAAGTCTTGCATGCTCATGTGTGGGAGGTGAAGCTTGTTCAAGATGGCCATATGTGGGAGGTGGAGCTTGGACAGAATGGAAGAATTACCCGACATGGATTGATAAGGTGCTTAAGGGTAAGACTGTTGCTACTGAAGACGAGGTAGGGGATACTGTGGTAGTCATGGTTGCATGGCGCTTAAAATAGCAGAATCTACTCGACCTGGGAGGTCATGTCAACGATTGACTGCACTGTGCGGGAACTCATGGCGTGCATGGTTTGCTCTAACTGTATGATTTTATCCTCGTGTTCTTGAGGTGTCGTAGTCGTCGAATGTCACATGGGTTCCTGAAAGCCTAAATTCAAAAATACCATAGTAAGAACGATGAATACCAATTGATCATGCATGATCGGTTTTGAAAATTCTGCATGTTCCGTTCATTCCATTTGTAGAATGTGATTACATATATGGCAAAAGTTTCTTCAAAAATATTTTAAAATGAAAGTCGTTTCACATGACGGCGCAACTCGTTGAGTACATTTGTTACTTGTTCCTTGGTTTGAAGGAAGGTCGAGGACGTGCACTTTGAAAATCTTTTAAGTTGCCTCGTCCTTCTTCTGGTCTGTTCAAGGGTGCCATTCAACTTAGCTACGTTGCCCCCACATTTCTCCAAGGTACCCTCACATTGCTAGAATGACGGTGGTTGTTCGGGTCTATCTCCGATTATTTCATATGGGTCGAAAGACGGACTTGCAGGTGTCGAATGGAACTTGTAATCGTGTTTCGTTGGTCTTAATCACGCAGACGTGTTTCCCATATTCCATAATTTAGACAAGGCTTCAAGGAGAACCCAGTTGACTTTGTAGTTTACGAGCTCGTGAACATCACCAATCTTCTTATTCACGTATTTCTTATTCGTTTTTGTAATGGCTTTCCATATTCGGGCCATTTCGACAGTAAAGGGTTGCATGACCTAAATGTGAGGGCAATGATTTTTCTTCTTCATCCGTACCAAAGATGGTGCGTGAGAATGAACGGAACTTACATTTTTTTTGAAAATGCAATGCAAGTGTGAGAATGTAAATTTCATTAGTAAGATTTGTATATTACATTTACTGAAGTCTGAAATATATTATATACAAAAGGACCAATCCTAAACATGTCAATATCTAGGGCCAAAACAAAAACATTTACATAATGGGCTGAACTTCCACGCACATTTGTTGAGCTAACTTCTAATTTACAACAATTGGGTTGAATCTTCTTCATGAATTGTGGGTCAATCTTGTATCCAAATATTTGGGTTGAACTCCAATTTACATCAGTTGGACCCAAAAATGGAATTACACATAAAAATGGTAAAGGTTAAACACAGTGTGGAGCTTTTGTTTTAAATGGATGAAATTTCTAGGTCCCCTGAACCAGCGGAGCCTCACCTCCTATAGAGAATCACATACCCATTACAATCATCGAGTTGAGTTGTTTGGGGGCGTGTCGGCGCCCAAACCGTTCTGTGTGCATTCCCCTGCTAAACTCCCTCAGCTCTTAATGTGATATAGGTCCGAGCGGGTAATGGTAACTAGCGTGGTATGTGCAAAACGGAAATTTAAATCATTTTTTAATTATTACATTTACATAGCTTTTCAGACAGAATTTAGAGGTGCAAGCATGAGCAAACGGTCAAAACAGATATATCAAAATACAATATGGCAAAACCTAAACCCTCTAAAAGATAAAATCCCCAGCAGCGTCTCCAAAATGTCAGAAATGACTATCCCCAACCCTTTTTAGAAAATAGAATTTATTATGTTCGCCCGGAAATGTCGGGTATTGGTGAGCGACATGTCCGGTCGAGCGAGATTATCAACTAGACCAAAAAAAATGAAATAGTCGCCACTAGTTAATTAAAAGCTAATAGGAATCCTAAAACTTGCCAAGGGTACATGCTGTTAACATTATAGGGCATGGATCATGTTTCGTTGTTCTTAATCACGCAGACGCCTTTCCCATATTCCATAATTCAGACAACGCTTCAAGGAGAACCCAGTTGACTTTGTAGTTTACGAGCTCGTGGACCTCACCAATCTTCTTACTCACGTATTTCTTATTCGTTTTTGTAATGGCTTTCCATATTCGGGCCTTTTCGACAGTAAAGAGTTGTATGACCTTAATGTGAGGGCAATGATTTTTCTTCTTCATCCGTACCAAAGATGGTGTGTGAAACGTCCTAAGGATACAAGACAGAATGAACGGAACTTACATTTGTTTTGAAAATGCAATGCAAGTGTGAGAATGTAAATTTCATTAGTAAGGTTCAGTTCAAGGGTTTGATTACGTCTTAAGGTCTCGCGAGCCCATAAACTGCCCTTTCAGTACTTTAGTTTGCTTTTGAATTTGTTTTCACCGATTTACCTGAATTAGACATTTTGATCATGCTTGGCCAAAAAGAATACATGCATTTTCTTTAGATTAAACAACCCATGTACAAACATTGTTTTTGAGTTAATTTCAAATAAATAAACAAAAGAGAATAAAGTTAATCATGCTAAAACAATTGTTTAATTTTGGAGCCATTCTAAACGTATCGAACATGCACGAATGATCAGTCCTTCCCAGATTCACCACCAGCTCAACCCTCCTCCTCATCTCATCTTTCTCGTCCCAAATCCTCTACCAATGTCCATCCAATGCAAACAAGATCAAAAAATTCTCTTCAAGGGCTCACTATGTTCCTTGCCCTGTCTGATGATCTCACAAACTCTGAGCCTCGCACCATACATGAGGCACTTCAATCTCCTCACTGGCTCCAGGCTGTTCAGGAGGAGCTTACATCTCTTTCTACGAACAACACATGGAGCCTTGTTCCTCTACCTACAGGGAGAATCCCAATAGGATGCAAGTGGATCTTTCAAATAAAAAGAAATGCTGAAGGGGCAGTTGTCAGGTACAAGGCTCACCTTGTTGCCAAAGGAATCTCCCAAAAAAAAGGTTTTGACTTTCAGGAAACCTTTAGTCCGGTTATAAAGTCAGCAATTGTTTGCATTGTTTTATCTTTGGCCCTAACTCATAAATGTTGTATCAGACAGGTCGACATAAACAATGCTTCTCTTCACGGAGATCTTCATGATGAGGTATTCATAATACAACCTACAGGTTTTGAAATTCAGTCCACTTCACCTAATCTGGTACGTAAACTTCAAAAGGCTATATACGGTCTTAAGCAAGCTCCCAGAGCCTGGTTTGAAAAGCTCAAGTTCTTCCTTCTAAATTATCTTGGCTTTAATGTTTCTACATCTGATAGCTGCTAATTTATCAAATCCACCTCAAAATCCTTTGTGCTTTTACTTGTTTATGTGGATGATATTATTATAACTGGTACCTCTGCATCTCTTGTATTTAATATTGTTGATTCCATTAATGCACAATTTCAACTTAAGGATTTAGGCAGCTTAAACTACTTCCTTGGCATGGAAGTAGTCTCGAGAGATGACTTCATTCTTCTTAATCAGAACAAATATGTTCAGGATCTTCTAGACAAGGTAGGTCTCAATGACCAAACCAGCTTCCCCACTCCGATGACAGGTACGTGTCTGTCCAGATCAGGTATGACCACTTGTGATGATCCTTTTCACGATGAGACACTTTACAAAAGCACATTAGGTGCTCTTCAGCATGTCTGTATCATGAGACCAGACATTCACTTTGCTGTAAACAAGCTCAGTCAGTTCATGAAAGCTCCCAATAACAGTAATTGGAAAACTGTTATTCACGTTCTAAGATACCTTAAGGGTACTCTTAATAACGGTCTTTTTTTTAGAACAACACACTGTCCTGTTAGTGATATCACACTTACCTTATTTTCTGATGCTGACTGGGGAGGTGATTACACTGATCGCCGATCCATCTCAGGACATTACCTGCTCTTAAATGGTAACCCAATAGTGTGGAGTTCTAAGAAGCAGTCAGTTGTGTCCAGGTCTAGTGCGGAGGCTAAATTCAGAGCCATTGCAAATGCCATGTGTGAAATCATGTGGGTTCAATCACTTCTCAAGGAAATAGGTCTTCACACTCCTACTGCACTAGTAATATGGACAAACAACACAAGTGCAGTTGCACTTTCAGAAAACCCAATTCATCACTCAAAGATGAAACACGTCGAGATTGACCTCTTCTTCATCGGGGAGAAAGTCCACTCAGGGGACGTTTTAGTTAATTTCATTCCAGCATCAGAACAAACAGCTGGCATCTTAACTAAACCTCTAACTGAAAAACATTTCATTCCTTGCAGAAAGAAATTTGGGGTCTTCTCACTTGAAGAACTGGAGGATCATGGTGTTTCACCTTTTCTCCAGGACACATCCAGCTCGGCTTGATTTCCTCAATCTAGTCTATAAGTTCATCCAATTTTATCATTGATTGGTACTTTTCTTTATCTTCTACATCCTCAGTATAGTTCTGTGTAATGCATGCTGGTTTTTTTGCTGTTTGCCACCTAGTTCTCACTGCAGTCTATCGTCTCACAAATTTGCTCATCTCACTCTTTGGTTTGGTCATCCTGCTAATCTTGGTATGTTTATGCCTAACTTATCATGTTTAGCAATTTCGCAAGATTCACATGTCATCTGTCTATCCTCTCATACCTGAACCTTATTATTGCCCCTGTGCATCATCACTGTGTCTCTTTGAGCATACTATCTGTTAGTATAAATCTGATTGGCATAGGGCATTACTTGAGTCCAAAAATAGGGTGATACCGTAAAGAAAACGACAAGATACTTTCGGTTTTCACCCTTGAGGATAAAAAGATCAAGGCTCAAACCTTGCAGTCATGCTGGTAAGATAGGAGCTTAAACTCCTCTGTCATCTTTATGTCAAAACAATTTCAAAATAAGAAAAATGAAAGAACAAATACATATATATATATATATATATATATATATGTGCTTGTAAGATAGAGAATAATTGGGCATGATGCACTATGGCAATTGAAATGGATCAGGTATAAGGAGATTTATACATATGCTTGTGTTATATCCTGGTATTGCTGATCTGGTAGTTCTGTCATTTTCATTACTAAATATTTCAGGTAATGATCATACCGTGACCAGAGATGTGTTCAGAATTTGTGCAGAAGATACTGCTGCAGTTAAAACCAAAGGTGCATCTAAAATGAAATCAGTCAAGTATAGCAGAACTACTCAGGATGCACTGAGAATGAAAGAAAGCACTTAGTCTTCATAAAGCTGGATTGTCACTTTCAGACTAGCAGCTCAGCTCAAGAAAAAAGATTGGTCATCCAAATCAAGATCAAGTATAGGGAATGTTAGGTTATAAGTGTGTCACACACTTATGTTTAGAGATCAGTTCGTAATTATTGTTGCTTGCGGGTCAAGTCTCAATTGTCTTAGCTTTAGGGACTAAGTTGCAAATTATTGTCCTTGCGTCTGTTGTCTTTTCTTTATATATGTGTATAGTATCACAGACAAAGATCAAGTAATTATCAAAGGAAATCCGTATTGTCTCATGTTCTTCATTTCTCTCCTTTCTTCTCTTCTTCTTCTTCTTCTTCTTTGTTTTCTATCCTTAATATCCAACCAAATCCGTAAACATCAAGAATATATACATATACATATACAAATACATAAACATGTAAATATACATATACATATATATGTATATGTATATAATATATAATAACACGTATATTATACATAAATATATAGTATTTGTATATAAACTCACTTTTTTATAACATAAATTTTATTCAAATTAGGAAGTACAAATACAATGTTAATTACGAGAGAGATATACCTAACTCGTTTGAAGGTTAAATACCGTACGAGAAACTAAGACCGATAATTACCAATTTTATTTCGGCCTTCACCTGTAGCTCCTCATTTCCTTCGACCCTTGCTATTTATAGAAACATTTGCTTATTTCATTATTATTATTATTATTATTATTATTATTATTGTTGTTGTTTTATAAATAATAAAAAAACAAAAATAGGTGCAAAGGAGAAACATGGCCATGTGGCCATGTTCATTTGACCGAAACCTTAAATGAGCTTTCCGTCATATATATATATAACCATTTTTTCATATATATTTCTATCTCGATTTTTCTCGGTTTGGCTCCTCGGGTACGATTTTTTTACTCTGGGCCAAAATCATGTGTTTACAGCTACAATATTTTTATTTATTTTTTGTACTGCACCTCCGAGTTCCCTTAATTTTTGCCTATGTTGCCCTTTTGGGTTTTCAACCTAGCAGGGATTCGATTCATTTCTTTTTGCCATGACTACCCTTTTTAGGGATTTTTAATCATGCCCCTTTTCCTTAAATTTTGCTAAACCGCCCTTTCATGTTTTCGATTTAGAGGGAATTATCTCTCACTTTTGGGGGCTCGCTTTGTGGGTACGAGCTCTTTAAGATTTTCATTGGACTGTGGACATTTTTGTTGTACATGTCAGTGATGATTATGGATTCAGAGCAATTCGTTGAGAGCAATTGTTGCTTGTTCCTTGGTTCAAATAAAGGTCAAGGACATGCATTTTGAAAATATTTTTATTCGCCTCATCCTTGGTTTGAAGGAAGGTTTAAAATATTCAAGGGTCCCAATCAACTCAGCTACATTTCCCCCACATTTTTCCAAGGTGGCCCTACATTGCTAGAATGACGCTGGTTGTTCGGGACTATCGTCGATTATCCCCTCCGTGTTGAAAGACATATTTGTAGGTGACGAATGGAACTTGTAAACATATTACGTTGTTGTTAATCTCGCAGCCGTGTTTTCCACATTCCAAAATTCAGACAAGGCATAAAGGAGAATCAAGTTGACTTTGTAACTTGCGAGCTTGTGAACTTCACCAATCTTCTCAATCACGTATTTCTGAATCCCTTTTGTCATGGCTTTCCATATTTATGACCTTAATGTGAGGGCAATGATTTGTTTGTTTCATCTTTACCAAAGATGGTGCATGAAATGTTCTAAGGATACAAGATAGAATGAACAGAACTTACATTTTTTATTTAGAAAAATGCAATGCAAGTGCGAGAATGTAAATTTCATTAGTAAGGTTCGTATTACATTTACAAAAGTCTGAAATATATAATACAAAAGAGACAATCCTATACATGTCATGATCTAGGGACGAAACAAAACACATTTACATAATGGCCTGAACTTCCATATACAGTTGTTGGTCTGACTTGTAATTCACAACAATTGGGCAAAATCTCCTTCATGAATTGTGGGGCAATCTCACATCCAAATACTTGGGCCAAACTCTTATTTTCTCCAGTTATGCCCAAAGATGAAAAAAACACAAAACTGGTAGAAGGTTAAACTCGGTGTAAAGCTTTTGTTCTAAAGGGACAGAATTTCTGGGTCCTCTCAACCAGCATAACCTCACCCCTATAGAGGATCACATGCCCATTCCGATCATCGAGTTGAGTTTTTTGGGTGCGTGACGGCGGTCCAAACCTCTATGGGCGCATTACCCTATTAAACTCCCTAATGTTAGGATGTATGAGCGTGATAAGTAAAAGATCAGCTGCCTTCGTGTGTACCATAGTGTTCAAGGAATGTTTCTTAGTGTCTAAGGTACCAAAATAAGCTTTAGGATCTAGTATGTTCTTGAAGTATCTACAAATTGTTGAGTTATTTTCTGTTTTCTGTAGCTATATAAAGAACAGTTCTTACTTAGTATCTTTAACTTTGAATGAAAATAATCAATTCAGAAGTAGTTTGATATGTTTTCATTCTATTTGTTTCGTAAGCTGCAAGCTTTCTTTTTTTATTATTTATTTCTTCTAGATTTGATTATTGTTTGTTCTCAAACCATTTACATGGTATTAGAGTAATCTTCACGACTTCTTGCTGAAAGATTTTGAAAGATTTCATCTCATCAAAGTTTCTCAAATTCAGTTCGCCATTTTCAGTTATGTTCATATACTGATTCAGAACTACCTTATCATCTGATGCTGTCTTGTTCTCTGGAAGTTGTTATCTTTCACCTCAGTTTTTCGCTGGAAAACCCTGGTGAAACATTTCAGTAATGGCAATATCTACTACTCGTATTCATTTTGTTTCCTCTGTTTCGATTAATATGTCAATATCTTCAAGATCCTTTTCTGCCATCAATGGAGGAGTTCGGTTAAGCCTTTCTCAATAAGAGGATATGTCAACTAGCAGGAGAAGATAACTTCCAGTCATGGAAGCAACATGTACTTCTTGCTATTAGAGGAATCAACATGGAGGGATACCTATTCGACAGTATACACAGTCCACATATGGTGGATGATGGTGAAGGGAACAATATTGTAAATTCTGAGTATGCCAAGTTCACACAGCAGGGCAGCTCTCTAGACTCCTGGTTATTGGCGTCGATCTTTTCACCTATAAGCAAATGCTTGCTTGGATGCATGTCTGCAACATCAATCTAGTCAAGGCTTCAATAACATTTGTCATCTTCATCGACTACAAGCATCATGAATTTATATGATCGATTGAAGGTAAGAAGGTTGTTAAATCAGTCAATGAGAGGGTATCTCACTTAAATACATCTGATTTGTGACAGCCTAGCAGGATGTCGCCATCCTATTGAAGGAATCCAACAAATCTCTATCATATTGAATGGAGTGAAAGGGCAATGTGATCAGGTAGTTTTTGTTATACATACCAGCCGAAATCCATATGAATTGGCATCAATAAGTTCAGTATTCCTTGACGTAAAAGCTTGACAGAAGGAACTCATATTTGATAACTCTTTAGGTGCTCCAAATATGGTGATTAAATCTTCTCCTACTCTGCAAGATAGTGCCTCACATATTCCATCTTTTGGCTCAGGACATTCTCCTGTCCAAGACACTAGTCAGGCACAAATTCATCAAGGTCAATCACAAGCCATACCTGAGTTTCAACCACAAAATACAGAATATGAAAGAGACCGTGGCAGAGGAGGGGACTATACCAACAACACTAAGCCATAGTGTCAGTTGTTTGGCAAGTTCAGTCACCTAGTCCACTGGTGTTTTCAACGTATCAATGTTTGTTTTCATGGAGTCACATCTCAGTCAAATAATATGAGTATGAATCTGGTCAGTTGGGGAGATGAGGAAGTTCCCAGCATCAAATTCATCAACTCAGGTGGTTTCAACTGCTATCCCAGCAGCATCAATATTCCCACCAATGAACAATTCCTATTTTGACAACCCTATTCCATTCTACATACCTGCCAATTATCTTCCCAACGATCATCCAATACCTTTCACAACTGGTCCAACTGCCCTATTCCCAGTTTTTCCATGTCTTGCTCCTGATACTCAACATCAAGCACATTTGATCAAATCTATTAAGACTTCTTATGCTGCATGGTATCTAGATTCGGGAGCTACTAATCACTTTGCTCATGGGACACCTACAGGAGGAGCTCAGCCGTATCAAGGAATAGGAAAACTTCAAGTTGCAAATGGATCATATCTTGATAGTAACAACATTGGCACTTCAGTAATAAATAGTTTGACTAAACCTCTTATACTGCATACTCTCTTTTATACTCCTCAAATTACTAAGAATTTGGTGTCTGTTTCTCAGTTCACAAAGGATAACCAAGTGTTCTTTGAGTTTCATCTATCATACTGCTTTGTTCGTGATGCGATTTCAAAGGAAGTTTTACTACATGGCACCAAGAGTGGTGGGCTATACAAATTAGATTTCACTCTTATGTGTGGTCAGTTTAGGAGTTCTAAAACACAATTTAAGAAATCAATGGATAATAATTGACATAAGAATGATGCAACTGAATACATGCTTTGTTTTGCTGGATCCATAAGACTGAAATTTTCGTCTACTACTCTTTATCAAAGATTGTGTCATCCTACATCTAACACTCTTGATATGGTTGTTAACTCAAGTAATATGAATGTTTTACAAGATCTTGACCATTGTGAAGATTGTGTAATTGGAAAAAGCTACAAATTACCTTTCAAAGATTCTCAATCTCTTTACACATACCCTCTTGAGTTAGTTGAAATGGATATGTGGGGACATGCGCCCATGCCTTCAAATGGTTGTCTCTATTACCTTAGTATTGTTGATGTGTGTACTAGATACACTTGGGTATATTTTGTACATATAAAAACTGATGTTTTTAAAGTTTTTCAGCAGTTTCATAAAGCTGCCAAAACTCAATTAGGTTATAAACTCAAATCTGTGCAAACTGATGGTGGTGGTGAATTCACAGCTTTAGTCACTTATTTTACCCATTTTGGAATTGCTCACCGTGTTACTTGTCCATATACTTATGAACAGAATGGAAAAGTTGAGCGAAAACACAGACATATTGTCGAAATGTGATTGACGTCAAACATGCTTCAATGCCAATGCAGCATTGATCCAATGTTTTCTTCACTTCGGTATTTCTCATGAAAAGCTTCAATGCCAATGCAGCATATTACCTTCTAAAAGCTTTTCTAACATTTCCCACATGAAAAGATGTTTTTTGATCCTTGAGATTACAATTTCCTTTGAGTTTTGGTTGCTTATACTATCCTCTACTTAAGCCATACAATAAGTAGAAACTTGACTTCAGATCAACACTATGTGTTTTCATGGGTTGTTATTCTAATAAACATGGCCACAAGTGTCTTGATTTATCTGGACACATTTATGTATCCAGACATGTGAGATTTTGAGAGAATATGTTCCCTTTTGCAAACAAACAAGGGCAGTTATGTTGATTCAATGCAAGTTTCAGATCCAACCTCAACAGCTCCATCTATCATAAACGAGGTTGAATTACTTTCTGTGAGATACACGCTGAAATAGTCATTTCATATTTCTGGATCTACTACAACTCAACCTTTTACTCAAGAAGCGCAAGAAGTTATTTGTACCTCTGTCAATGAAAGGACACATAAGGAACACACATTCGATGCAAACAACATAAAAATCCAGGTTATTAACTACTCTTACCACATCTATTTTAGTTTAAAATGATCTTGTTAATACAGGAACAGTTGATGTTTATGCTTGTATGAGGTCTTCTCATTGGGCAACTGTAGTTCGAGATGAACTAAAAGTGTTATCTCTCAACAATACCTGGAGATTAACTACTCTTCTAGGAGGACGATTCCCAATTGGATGCAAGTTGCTTTTCAAAATAAATAGGAATTCAGATGGGACTGTTGCTCGGTATAAAGCACGACTTGTAGCAAATAGATTATCACAAAAGCTTATTTTTTATTTTCAGGATACATTTAGTCTCGTTGTAAAATCTCCCACAGTTCGTATTATACTTACTCTTGCACGAACACACAAACGATGTCTTCGACAGGTAGATGTCAACAATGCCTTACGTCATGGGGAGTTAAGTAAAGAAGTTTACATGACCCAACCTCCCGGGTTTAAGCAATGTGATGAAAGTCGACAAAGCCTTATACGGACTTAAACAAGCTCCACATGCATGGTTTGAAAGATTTAAACACTTTCTATTGAATTCTATTCGATTTTCAGTATCTTTAGCTGATAGTTGTTTGTTTATAAAGAAAAATAGTTATGGTAATGTGTTTCAACTTGTCTATGTATATGATATTGTCATTACAGGGGATGACATAACTGCTATTGAAACCATTATATCTCAGATTAATACAAAATTCAAGTTAAAAGATTTAGGGTTGCTAAATTATATTTTAGATATGGATGTTCTGGTGGGATAAGACTGTCTTCTCTTGGGACAAAAGAAGTACATCAATGATCTACATCTAAAGGTTGGTTTTTCAAAAGCATATCCATTCCCAACACCTATGTTAGGTAATTTTCTTATTAAAGTTGTAGACACGCAACACTCTTCACTACCTGTAGATGCTACTCTTTACATTAGTACGATTGGGGCTCGTCAACATGTTTGTATCACCAGACCATACATTCACTTTAGTGTCAATAAACTGAGTCACTTTATGCAACATCCTTCAGCATGTCATTGGAAATCCCTTCTTCGGGTGCTTAGATACCTCAAGGGAACAATTGAGCATGGTTTGTTGTTTCGAACTACTTCTATAACCTCTTCATAAATTACTTTGGGTTCTTTTGAACATGCAGACTGGGGGAGTGATCTAGCAGACATAAAATATGTGTTTGGTCACCGCTTGCTCTTAAACAACAATCATATTATGAGGAGTTCGAAAAAATATCTGTTATTTCTCGTTCATCATCTAAAGCTGAATATAGAGTAGTCGCCAATGCCACGTGTGAAATAATGTGGGCTGTTTCTCTCCTAACAGAACTTGGTATAACGATGTCTAACATCCCTGTCATTTGGTGTGATAATACAGGTGTTGTTGCCTTAATATAAAATCCTATACAACACTCCAAAATGAAACATGTGTAGCTCGATTTGTGTTTTGTTAGAAAAAAAAGTGCAAATTAGACAATTGATCGTTAATTTTATTCCTGCTTCTGATCAAGTTGCAGATATTCTCACTAAACCGTTAATAGAAAAAGTGTTTGCTCATTTCAGGAACTAACTGGGAGTCATGACTCTCACATATGCTCATCATGGATATGATCTTAATACTGAAGAATACTCTTGTCCTTTTCCTAGTAATATCTGTTCAGATTCTGATAATTAATAAGTTCTTTTTTGTCTAGTCTAGTCTATGTTTCTGCTGATTAGTATGTGTTTTCCTGGTATAGTTTGTATTTCTTCTTTGTCTTTCTTGGGCACTCTTGTTTATTTCTTATTAATTCTTTATTACTTCTATTTTCCTATGTATTGATCTGTATGTATGAGTCTTCTCAACCTTTCTTTGCATGATACCTTCGGTTTGTGATAAATTTCTAAGGATGTCAAATCTGATTTTGCATGATCTGTATGTTTGGTTGTCTGAATAACACGATGTGCTATCTTCTGGTATAGGAACTGATGCGTCGTATTGTGTTATAGAATTATGTGCTATCATGTTGTATTACATTTGACTATTCAGCATGACTAATCAATGTACTTCTATATGTCAGGTGAAATTGAGATTTTTGGGTGGCCTCATTGACAGATACTACTCTTCATCACCGATTATTCAGCACAGCAGTTCTCTATCTGATTATACTGACATGGGCTGAAGTTTAAGTTCCAAAAATAGTTATGAATATATAAAACATTGGGACTTGAGGATGCTAAGATGGAGACTGAAATCTCCCAACTTCATTGGTAAGAAAGAGCCTCAAACCTCCCTGTCAGCAAAAAAAAAAGAAAAACAAAATAAAGAAGTAAAAGAAAGAAAAGCTATATATGAAAGAAAATAGGAATCAGGATAAAAACAGACGAACGCATAATGATTTGCTACCTATCTGAAGCAATAAAAGGAGTTTGTAGTATGTTTGCAACGGTGTTGTCATCTGTCAATTGAAATGGATTGTGACTAAATAGGGGCATACTAGGTTATCTATATGATTAGGAAAATGTGACATAAATGATTGTATGAATTCTTTAACAAAATACATGTGTTGGATTACCTAGACTCAAGGAGCACATAGGTTTTCAGTATATAGGAAAATTGTTTTATATAAAAAGGGCAAAGTCACTCTCATGTTCAACAGGACTTAGATCAGCGGGGCATCTGTAAAGCGAGTAGTTTTTTGTGTAGATTGAAAGTTCTGGATAATCAAACAAAAGGATCTTTGCAGAGGAATGTTAGGATGTATGAGTGTGATGAGTAAAATATCAGTTGCCTTCGTGTGTACCTTAGTATTCAAGGAATGTTGCTTACTGTCTAAGGTACTAGAATAAGCTTTAGGATTTAGTATGTTCTTGCAGGTTCTTGAAGTATCTTCAAGCTGTTAAGTTATTTTCTATTTTCTGTAACTATATTAAGAAAAGTTATTACCTTGTATCTTTAACTTTGAATGCAAGTAATCAATTCTGAAGTAGTTTGTTCTAATATCATTATGTTTGTTTCGTAGGCTGCAAGCTTTCTTAGTCCTTTCATTCTTATTTTCTGGTTTCTTCTTCATTCGACAAATTGTCGGAGGTTGGATCCGAATTCTCCCGACCCCTTTTGAAAAATATTTTTATTTTTGTTTCGCTAAAAAAATGTCGGGTCTTAGAAATCGACGGGTCTGGTCGAACGGGGTCATCAACCAGACCGAAAAATGAAAGAGCCACCACCGATTAGTTACACAAGAGGAGAATGAATTTAATCGGGCTAAAAAAGGTGGTTTAACTTTGGGGTCATTTTAAACGTGTCAAAAATACACGAATGATTTTGAATATATTAAGAACGTTACACCAAGTTGTAAGATTTTGACAAGTCATGGGATGTCAAAATAAGTTTAGGGAACATAATTAAAGTATTAAAAAATCGACCTGTATTGAAAAGATTTTTTTAAAAATTGTAGAAATGACCTAAAACGTTTCGTGTTTAGTTTATAACAATCGATAAAGTCCCAGAATAACCCGAGAGTCCAACGATCGATCTGTAACCTTCATCAAAGTTTAGGAATAACCTACATTAGATTTGAAATTTTTTTTTTTATCACATATACATAATAGTTATATATATTATACACACATATATATATTGTACATATGGATATAATTATCAGCATTTAAGACACATATGTGGAGAGAAATGAGGGTTTAGTGCCATGAGAAATGAGGGTTTAGTGCCATGGAGAAGATCATCTTAGCACCTTAGCATTCACTAAACTTGAGAATCATGAGAGGATTACGTGTCTATATATAGAGTTTCTTGGAACTAATCAAGGAAATGTCAAACACACTTGTACTACCCTAGAATCCTCTAGATCATATATCCAAACATTCCTCTTTCTAGTTTAACCTCCTAAAGTTTTAAAAAACAATAAAAGAATCTTGAACGTTTGAACTTGTGAATGACGAACTTGAAAAGGCACTGCTGCTGCACTACATGTGCACTGGATCTGTACAGGTTGAGTAATAGAGCTGCACTAGTGGTGAACTTTCCAAGCAGTGTGGCTGCACTGTCTGGGCACGGCTGGGGCACGGAAGTGCAATGGACCTGCACAACTGAGGCACTACTGGAACATTGAAGCTGCATGGTTGGAGAACTGAAGCTGCACTAGAGTGGTAACAGAGCAAGCACATGTAGGCTTGGTTCAAATCATCAAAAGACGAGTACATGTCTACTCAATTTTGACGACGATCCATCAAGCCCAACACAAGCACTTAAGTAGCCGATCCGAACAAGCAAGAGAGAACACAAAAGAAATGCCACTATGATTATGTATGTGGTGACTTCTTGGTCATCCATCGTGATCATACCACTTTAGGCTAAATGAAAACAAGAAGAAAGCATCCGATCGACACTCGAACCTGCAGCCGGCCAAAGATCGAAGTAATCTCATATTAGTAGCATCAATCGAGATCATCAAATTCATCAATATCTTGCGGTAGCGCAGTAGGAATCAGCAGCACACAACTAAATAAACATGAATCATCGTGAATAAGCATAAATGAGCAGCCATGACAATCGGTCAATATGAATCAGCATGTACCACAACAAATGAAGCACATGTCTGCTTCATTTCTACAGCCACTAGGACGCCATGAATGGAGAGAAGTGTGGAAGATCCAGATGAAGCCAACATGACGCACATATCTGCTTCATCTTGGCAATCAGTCATCCACAAACACCAGCAGAGAAACAAAGCAGAACGAAACAGAACCATAACAGATTGCACACCATAACGCAACAAAACAAGAGCAGAGCATATTTAAGCATCTCATAAGCAGAACAATTGAATCTAGCATCATATACAAGCCGTCTAACAACAAAACAACATCCAAATCATAGGCCAGCAAAATAGAGAATCGAAGACCCGCATACCAGAGAAAACGACTAAGAACAGAAGAAATAGAGCTGCAAAGAACATAGCTTATGTGTTGCAATCATGGAACAATTCTTGCTGCAATCTTGGAACGAATCTTTGCAAGAAGATCACTCGAAATTGAAGAAGATCGCAATCACACGAAATTAAAGAAGATCACAATCGCACGGAATTGAAGAAGATTGCACGGATTGTTGATGTTGTTTGAATCTTCTGCATAATTACAAAATTGAAGAAGATTGCATGGATTGCTGTTGAAATCTGATCTCAGTTTACTTGGAATTGATGGATTTCAACTCGTCTAAACTTTCTAAGAACGAGAGCTGCTTGATTCGAACGACGATGCTGCTGAAATTTTCTGAGCGAAGCTGAATGAACGAAAGATGAACCGAGCGGGAAGCTGGAAACAGAATGAAGAACAATGATGATTTGCAACTGAATTTCCCACGGAATTTCCAACTAAGTTCCAAAATCACTCCCTGGTCTTGTAGCTCTGATACCATATCAGCATTTTAGACACATATGAGGAGAGAAATGAGAGTTTAGTGCCATGTCTAAGGAGAAGAACATCTTAGCATATATGACACATCTTAGTGCCATGTATAGAGTATCTAGGAACTAATCAAGGAAATATCCTAACAATAATATCACACACACACACACACACACATACACACACATATATATATATATATATATTATCACATATATGATACATGTATATGTATATAAAACCTCAATTTCATTCACATTGAAAAAAAACAAATACAATATTGAATATGAGGGAGATATATATAAATCATTCGAAGTTTAAAATACTGTACGAGCAAACGAGACCGATAATCACAAATATTTTTCACTCGATATCACAATTATTTTCTTTATTTTTTCTCTCTTCCACACCGAAGCCTTCAACTTCTTATCCTCATCGAAGCCTTTGGCTTCCTCCTACTTCCATCTCCCTTTAACCGTACCTCTTTTTCTTCAATCGTAGCTCATTCTCTTTTATAGAAGCCTTCCTTTGCTCTGTAGTCCTCTATTTATTATTATTTTAATGCAAGTGTTTTTGGTAAAGGAGTTTAATGCAAATGTGTGGACAAAGATGGGATAGGCCACGTGAAAGAGAAGCAAGGTTGCATCGAAAGTTTTTTTTTGTTTATCTATCTATCTATATATAAATTAAATCATAATATATATATAAATATTACGTATCACTTTCGAAAATGATATTATATATATATATATATCATTTTTCTATCTCAATTTGTTTCGGCTCGGTTCCTCGCGTACAATATTTTGACCTCGAGCAAACACTAGGTGTTTATCGCCACATATCAGACACTCCAGAGAGACATTGGGGGATCCCCTGTCATATGAGATTGTTCTTCACTGCTATTGCATTGGTTTATGGCTTTTGATTTTTGGAGTTGAAGCCTCGACAGTCTCCCTGAGTCGATGGTAGACCAATCAAACCGAAACTACTTCATCCTTCGTGTATGGCCAAACCAGCTTATCCGGTTCCTCCATCATTGTGATTGGAATTCGATGAATGCATTTTGCATCCAAGATAGTCACACACTATCGAACTTGGTCCTAATTCCACGGCTTGTTCGGGCTGATGAGGGAGCTTTCACACACCGCCGAATTGGTGTCCCGTGTCCCCTTTCAAAATCTTAACCCACAACGATGTTGGCTCTTCCAATACCCTAACAGACATCTTTGTTAGGAAGGCCATATTGAAATCATGTAGCTCAAGGAATCTGAATCCCCTGTTTCTTTTGACTTTGTCATAAGCTCCTATCTTTTCCAATATATTTTCCTCCCTGTTTCCGACCTTCCCTACCATAAATCCGCCATCATTGAATTTATCTCAGAGCATCACATCTTGGGCAGAAAAACACACTAATAGCGTATGTTGGTATGACTGTTATAACAACTTTCATTAGTACGTATTTACCTACATGATTCAATGTCTTCGTTTTCTACCCATGAAACTTATCCTGGATCCGTGCTCTAACGTACCACAAGGTAACTTGTTTTGATCTACCCCACATCGATGGTAGCCAAAGACACTTCCCTGGATCATTTGACCTCGCACCTCGGTTGAAAGTTAAAGTAGACATTGCAATGATTATACGTTGTCCTGAAGCCATGCAATAATCCTTAATTCTGGTCTTTAGAGCCCTCACATTTCCATTTTTCCAGGAATGAAAAACAAGGTATCATCTACAAAGAAATGGTGATGGAGTTCTTGACATCTTCTTCCTAGTGTAATCCCTTCAAGTCTATGGTTGGTGATAGCTTGAACAATATGTCTCGAGAGGACATAAACAAGCAATATTCATAGGTATGGTGAAAGTGTATCCCCTTGTCGTAGTCCTCGGGTCAGTTGTATCTATTCTGTCTAGGTACCATTGACTAGCATTCTGTATGTTGGCGTAGTGATGCATGCCCGTACCCACTGGATCCAACTTCCACCAAAATTGCGCTTTTCTAAGCTCTGAAGTAGGAATTCTCATTCCACTCGATCATACGCTTTCCGCATGTTGACTTTTAGGGTACACTCCGTCTTCCATCCGCCAATCCTATGTTGTAGGTAATGTAAGACCTCATGCGCCAGTAACACATTGTCTTGAATCATTCAACCTACCACAAACACACTCTAAAATAGGGGGATCAGGTCTGTTAAGTAGACTTTCAGTCTATTTTATAACACTTTCGAAAGTATTTTATAGACAAAGATACATAGGCTAATCGGTCTAAAATTTGAGGCATTGTTAGGGCTAGGTACTTTGGGAATAAGAGTAATATCAGTGTAATTTAGAGTGGAGAGTATTGCACCTGACCTAAGAAAGGACTTGACCGCCGTGATGACATTTGGGACCACGATATGGCAGTTCCTTTGCTAAAACAAATCTGAAAAACCATTCGGACCCGACACTCTTACCCCGTCTAGTTGGAATGCTGTTGACCGAATCTCATCATCTGATACCTGTCGTGCAAGTTCATTATTCATCTCGGTTTTTATTTGAAGCGGAATGCACTAGAGCAACTCGTCATTCTGTTCGGGGTGATCCGAGGTGAAGACCATAACAAATGCTCTCAAACTTCTCCAATGATACCTCATTCGTATGTAATCCAATCCCCACGTTGCCCCATTAATTAGGGTATATTGTTCTGCCTTTGTATCGCCGATGTTGTGAGATGGAAGAAGGTCGAATTTCGATCCCAATAATTTAGCCAATTGACTCTTAATATTTGTTTCCAATATATCTCCTCCCGCTTCCATAATTCCTTAATACGATATTTGATCAATTCCTCTTTCCTCTGTGTCGCAGCACATAAGATGTTTTGTTATAATATTCTTAGTTTCTCCTTCGATTTCCACAATGCGATTCTACTATTTCATATATTTTTTGTACTCCCTTTAATAAGGAGTTTTCGACAGATTACGAGCTTTCCCTTAACACTTCGGTCCGTGTGTCTAACACTTCTTTAAGTCCAACATATTTTATGACTGCTTCACATTCAGTTTCTTGGCTCAACTTGCTTGACAAGGATCATTGGGTTATGATCCGAGCCTATCGACAGTTCGTTTATACAGTTCATGTCTGGGATATTTAACGCCCAACTCGAGGTAATAACGATCAATATCTAACCTTTCATGTACCATTTCTTCTCCTCTTCAATTATTCGACCAGGTAAGGGTCTGGCCTTTTGCACCCAAATTCTCCATCCGTATATCTTCGATCATTGAGTTAAATGCATCTATCAAGCGTTGTGACTTTCTCCTCCCGTCTTTGTTCCCATGATGAGAGATTATGTCATTAAAGTATCCAAGGCACATCTACATGTTTGACCGACCATTTCCAAAATTTCGAAGTGAGCTCCCAAGAAGATGGCTTCGGTGTACATCAGGATCCGCATAGAGACACGTTATACACATTGTTGTATATTGTTGCTTGAGTCATACATCACCATAAATTAAGTTGTGATTTGCCGCAAGAATTCTTATATTTATATCTTCTTTCCACCAAATACCTAATCTGCCTGACATCCCCTGCGGTCCAACATAGTATGCGTTATTCGTCCTCACTTGTTCACGTATCCGTTAATAGAAAGTACTCCCATTTTTTTATCCCCGCTAGGCATATATTATAGGGTTGGTGCCTACTAACGAGATATTTGAACTATCGAATTGTCAGGGAAGATCCAAGAGCTTGACAATTCCAATAGATTGTATTCATTGGACCCGTGTGGTTGTTCCGGGACAATCACCCAACCCATGGCAATAGTATTCTCTCTGTCATGCTTCTCCTTCTTCTATCGTGCTCCTAATCGTCTTCTTTCACCTGTGATTTTTCTGGGGTTCCTCATTGGACTCCTCCATTGTCGGGTTTAGGTTTTCCGTGGAGGAGGGGTTAACACCTCTACATCTCCACATGGATTTCCAACTGTTTTATCTTGGCATCTTCCTCTTAGTGAAAGCTTCATGAGGATCGGGCTTAGTCCTGTAGTTATAAGGTTCGGGCTCTCCTCATTTCGGTTTGGGGACAAAGTGTCAGAGGGGGTCGAGAACATAGAGGTTGCCATTCTTTTCGTTTGCTTTGGGTGATGGGGGTTGGTCTAGGAGCCACACAGTACATCAGTTTGGAAAATCATCAAACACCTACAAGCTAGATAACCACACGGTACATCAGTTTAGAACAACATCTATTCCACGTTAATCATCACCATTTTCAGCTGTTCCGACGCTCAGAACACCATAGCATACAACAACTTAAAAGAAACTGAGACACAGAGCAGCATCTTGGAACCATCAAGGACCCGAACATAAGAGGAGGGAGCAGAACATGGCAACCAAAAAAACACGAAAGACGAGTGAAACCAGAGAAGCATCTTGGAAGGACACGCATGAGAAAAATATAGTATGAAGAAGGATGATAAAAGAGCAGCAACTTCAATAGAAGACAATTACAGAGCACAAGAGAAACTCAAAGAAGTTGAGCAGGATCAGAACGAAATAGGAGGCAACTAGTGCAACAAACTATGACAGAATAGATATTAATAAGCACATATAAAGACATTAGATGCACCAAAGATTCAGTAACAGCAGTATAAACGGCGAACAAGAGAAAATACACAAAGAACAAAGCAGAAGAAGCAACACATGTCCTCACGCTATAAGAAAATGAAGCAACTGCAAGGGAAACTCTGTACATAATAGAAAAAATTGAAACTAGAAGTGACTCCCAGATGCACGAAGCTTCGACAATAGAAGAGCAGAAAAGAAACCGACATGAAAAAACTAAACTGGAAACTGTGCAGAACAGAAATTCACAGAAAGAGACCGAATGGAAATCATCACAGAATAAACTGTCATTCAATCTATAGTGAAAGCCAGAAGCACAGAAAGAACGATTGAAGACAAGGAAACAATGAGGACTGGCTCAAATCATAATAGAAGGGCTGATGTCCAAGCCAAACGTGAAACAAAAACAAAACACACAAGGAGATTTGAAAAAGGAGCATAGCTAACAAATGAGAAAGGTAAGAGTAGTGATTGGAATCCAGGAAAAGTGGCTTTGATACCATGTTGATATTATTGACTGTTAGGGTATATGTATAAATACATATAGATTGAGGATCGGTCTAGTATTAAAGAATGAGTGACTAAAGTGTAAATAGTGAGGAATATAGGCTATAAATAGAAGAAGGCTATAATGACTTTACCTACCTTGAAATGAAAATATGATTTCGTTTTCTTAGATTGTAAGCAATCTTTAGTTTGCTTTCTGTTATTGATCTGAAGATCATAACATGGTATCAGAGCTATTCCTTCCTGCGATTGCGTCCGTAGCGAGGTGATTTATGTGTTTCCATCACAGCATTTGTACTATGTTTCTGCAATTTCTTATTCGTCAGTCGATCGCGATAGATTGCTGAGATAATTATCTGCTGAGATAATTATGTTGTTGGTATTCTATCTGCAATGGATGAAGGTACTGCAAGCTTCTTCACCAAGAAAGTGTCTAGACTGGAAGGAGAGGAAAACTTCCAGTCTTGGCGGCAGCAAGTCCTCCTAGTTGTTAGAGGTCACAACTTGGAGGCACACGTGTATGGAAATGCCACAGTTCGACCTACACTACCTGGAGATGATGGAGAGCCTATACCAAATCCAGACTATCAGAAGTTTATTCAAAAAGACAGCTCGTTGGCATCATGGATGCTCGCATCGGTCTCGTCTCAGGTTGGTCGTAGCCTGGTAGGATGTATGACAGCTTCTTCCATCTAGTTGAAGGTTCATAGAGACTTTTCTTCATACTCTACCACGAGGATAATGCATTTATATGATAGATTAAAGGTGCGAAAGTTACCTCATCAGTCAATGAGGGACTACTTAACCTTGATTCAATCGGCATGCGACAGCTTGGCTAGCTATGGACATCCGATTGAAGAAATGCAGCAAATCACCATAATCCTTAATGGTGTCAAGGGACAATTTGATAATGTAGTGTTAGTAATTCACGCCAGTAGGAATCCGTATGATTTGGCATCCATCAGTTCTGTTTTGCTTGATGCAGAAGCTAGATTAGGTGATATTCTGTTTGACAGCAGCATTTCTGCGAATGTGGCTATGAATCAGCCTTCGGTGATGAAGAATGGAAGCTCATCACCTCAATCAATAGAAGATTCAGTTGCCACGAACAATGCTTTGCCAAGTAACATGACAGGTCAAGGTACATGACAGCAATAATCGACTCAAGCTAACAACTCTTCATTTGGTAATGGTCGTGGCCGTGGTCGTGGGAGAGGCTATGGCTCTAATCGACCTCAGTGCCAACTCTATGGGAAGTTTGGGCATCTTGTTCACAGATGCTATCACAGATTCAATGTCAATTTCACAGGTGTGACAGATCCTGCAAATGTCAATCAACCAAGTGTAAATTTCAGTTCGTCACAATGGGAAGATCCTGTGGAATTGCATCAGCCTGGTTCCTCTACTCATTCCTATTCATCAAATGTGTATCAGCCTCAGAATAATGCTGTGTTCCCATCAGCCAGTCCTATGCATCAGCCTACATTTGCTCCTCACCAACATCAGCTTTCATTCACTCCACATCAGGTGTTTTCTCATTCATCTTATCAACCAAGTTCTCCAATTACGTTTCAGAATATTGTTCCGTTCTCTGGTTTGCCTGCTACTAATGTCTTGCCACAACAACCACCTTATCAGCCTGTGTATCAACCATATCATCATGTGTTTCATAATCCTTCTGTGCCATCTGGTTTACATCAGGAAGCGTGTACAATTTGGACACACTGTCCGTGAATGGAAGGTAAATTTAGCGTTTGTTGCACCTGTCATTCAAAATGACGCCAGCTAGTTTCCAGACTCAGGTGCTACCAATCACCTGACGAACATGCATCCAAGTCAATTCCAAGCTTGTGCACCATATTCTGGCCCAGGTAAGGTAGTTATAGGCAATGGATCTTCCTTAAACATAGCTGCTATTGGTTCTACTTGTCTTCCATCTGTTTCTCGGCCCTTGCAACTGCATAACATGCTGTTTACTCCTGGTGTTACTAAAAACCTTCTTTCTGTGTCATAGTTCGCCAAGGATAACGATGTGTTTTTTGAATTCCATGCTTCTTACCGTGTCATCCGTGATTCAAAGACACGTCAAGCTCTACTCAATGGTCATGAGTGTTCGGGTCTATATTGACTAGATTTGAATCAGTTTAGGAATAAGCGTACAATGCAGATTAGTTCGAATGTCTCTACTACTGTCAATCTACCCTCTGTTTCTCCTATCAGTACACCATGTAGTTTGATTTTTGGATACTCTGAAGTTTCTAATAATAAAACTAGTTATTCAGATTCTGTTTCCATGTGTTCTGATGCTACTAATAATACAATTGAGATTGTTATTGATTCTTCAAGTAACTCTAATCTAATTACTTCTGATGGTACATCTCAGACAGCAATAGAATGCTTGGTTGCTACTTTAAAATCAAAAGATTCAGCTCAGCTCTGGCACATGAGGCTCGGACACCCGTCGTCCAATATTCTCACCAATTTTCTAAGGCTACACAATCTCCCTATCAAGCATGACATTTCCTTATGTCAAGCTTGTGCCATAGGCAAGAGTAAGAAGTTGCCTTACCCATTATCTAACACTGTCTATGTGCATCCTCTAGAACTGATTCAAGTAGATCTTTGGGGTACAGCTGCGTGCTCTTCTAACGGTGACAACTACTATCTAAGCATTGTGGATGCATTTAGTAGATATACATAGATTTATTTCTTGCCTAAGAAGAGTGATGTTACTAAATACTTTGTTGAGTTTCATAAACTAGCAGAAAAATAGCTCGGCTATTCATTGAAGGCGGTGCAATCGGATGGAGGTGGTGAATTCAAATTTCTTGACAATTACCTTCCTCAGTTTGGAGTGCATCATAGGATAACATGCCCCTACTCGTCTCAGCAGAATGGGATTGTCGAAAGGAAGCACAGGCATGTGGTCGAGCTTGGACTGACCTTGTTAGCTCAATCTTCGGTACCTCTCCATTATTGGTCTGATGCATTCTTTACGGCATCATTTCTCATTAATAGATTGCCCTCATCTAGTCTTAGGAACTTATCTCCTCATGAATTAGTGTTTAAGACAGCACCTGATTACTTATTTCTGAAGGTATTCGGCTGTATTTGCTTTCCACATCTGAGACCCTTTAATAAACACAAGCTTGCCATGCGTTCGGAACCGTGTGTGTTCTTAGGCTATTGTGCAAAGTATCAAGGGTATAAATATTTGTGAGACTCTCGACGTGTTTACACTTCTAGGAATGTTACATTTCATGAACAAACCTTTCCTTTTGCTAATTCAAAAGGGAGTTTCTTTACTTCTTCTGCTCCTACTAAGAACTATACATCTGCTCCTTTTTTCATTCCATGTGATGCTGTTTTTAATAATAAAGCATCCGAGCTTGATCTGACAGATTCTGTTACATTTCCCCAGTTAACTCCTCCACTTGATATTAGAGATTCTAGTTCATCTCCTAATGTGTCAAGTCTGCAGTCGAATGAAGCTGATAACAGGGATCATGATGCTGTGAGAAATGTCTCGCATGATGATGTGAGAAATGTCTCGCCTGACTTGGATGTTTCAGCCAGAGAGGTAAGATGTTCTTTTGATATACTTGTTATACCATCTATTACCTATAGATTACAAGGATCTAGTCTTGTTCCAATTAATGATAGACTGCCCGATACTTCTTTTGAATCTACTGTTGTTGTTCCTCCCTCTATTGTTGTTCCTCCCTCTATTGTTGTTCCTTCCTCTCGTTCCAACTCTGCTGTTTCTGGTAATGTGCACCCTATGCCGACCAGGTCGAAAACTAACTCCTCTCTTCAAGGTTTACTTATGTCTGTAGAATCACAGGATGCATTGGTCAATGATGAACCCAAGTCTATTCATCAGGCTCTCAACTCTTCTCACTGGAAAGCTGCAGTTGAAGAGGAATTTGCTGCCTTGCAAGACAATAAGACATGGTCGATTGTGCAGCTGCCATCTAGTCGTATTCCCATAGGTTATAAGTGGCTGTTTAAGATCAAGAAAAATGTTGATGGCACCATTGCTAGATACAAAGCCAGGTTAGTTGCAAAAGGGTTCTCTTAGAAACCTGGGTTTGATTTTCAAGATACATTCAGTCCGGTCGTCAAAGCTGCTACGGTAAGGATGGTTCTGTCTCTTGCTTTGTCACAGAAGTGGGATCTTAGACAGAGTGATATTAATAATGCGTTCCTTCATGGAGAATTAACAGAGGATGTGTATTTTCTTCAACTACCTGGGTTTGAACAGGTTTCGTCATCAGCTGTTCCTCTTGTATGCAAACTAACAAAAGCTCTTTATGGTCTTAAACAGGCTCCTCGTGCGTGGTTCGAAAAACTCAAATGTTTTCTGGTTTCTCAGCTTGATTTTCATGCATCCATTGCTGATAGCTGCTTATTCATCAGGACAACATGTAAGTCTTCTGTCTTTCTCTTTGTGTATGTAGATGATATAGTGGTCACTGGTTCATCTGCGTCTGATTTCTCGGATGTTATTAGTGAAATAAATAAAGAATTCAAATTGAAGGATCTATGAAGTCTGAGATATTTCCTTGGCATGGAAGTCATTGCCACAGATGATTTGTTGCTGTTAAACCAAAAGAAATATGCTCAGGAGTTAGTTGATCGTCTTGATCTGTCTGATGTTTCTGGTTTCGCTACGCCTATGACTGGTTCTTGCCTGTCAAAAACAGGTATGGTGAATTCCTCTGATATGTTTGATGATGTGACTCTGTATAGGAGTACAATTGGTGCTTTACAACACATATGTGTGACTAGGCCAGACATTAACTTTTCTGTGAACAAGATGAGCCAGTTTATGCAAACTTCGAGTGTTGGCCATTGGAAAGCTGTCTTACATGTAGTTAGATATCTAAAAAATACTATTGATCATGGATTAATGTTTAGGACAAATGTATTTCCAATGAAAGGTATATCCCTGACATCATTTGCTGATGCAGACTGGGGAGGACATGTTAGTGATCGGAAATCCATATCAGGCCATTTCCTACTGCTGAATGGGAACCCGGTAATATGGAGCTCTAAGAAACAAACTGTGGTGGCTAGATCTAGTGCAGAGGCAGAATTTCGTGCCATTGCAAATGCAATTTGTGAGGTTATTTGGGTGAAGTCATTGCTCACTGAAATGGGGCTGAGTCTCTCTTCTGTGCCCACGTTGTGGACTGATAGCACAAGTGCTGCGGCTCTATCTGAAAATCCGATACAACACTCGAAAATGAAACATGTTGAGATAGACTTGTTTTTTGTCAGGGAAAAGTGAATTCTGATAAAGTGTTGGTTAATTTTGTTCCTTCCAATGATCAAGTTGCAGACATATTAACTAAGCCACTGACAGAGAAGTTGTTTGTACCGTGTAGGAAAAAGCTCTCTGTAGAAGAGCTGACTTGTGATAGGATGTCTGTTCAAAATTCTTTCACAGCCTTGTCTGAGGTAATGGAGTAGTTCAATCCTTATCATCTATATGTTGAGATATCTGTAATGTATAGTTAGATGATGTGGTTATTCACGAGTTTACTAGCTCATTGTTTATGTCTATATGTACTGTGTTTGTTTGTGCTGGTGTTAGTCAGAAGTGTGCTTTCCGTTATATGTCATGTCTTTCTACATATCTTGTCAATATTTATTGGCTCGTCTATCTCATTTGTCATTGCTGAACTAGTATTGAGTGTTGCTTAGAAACTCATACTGTGTATTATGCTGTGATCAGGTATGTGCTATCCTCTGTTTGTTCAGCTAGTATTCTATGGCTGGCTTCTGTTGTCTTTTGATCAGCTCTGTGCTAGTCCTCTCTCAAAGAAAAAGTTAGATTAAAAAAAAAAAAGCAGAATGCAAAGCATTCAAGTTCTGTCATGGAATGCGATCTTGGTATATATCATGGCTTGATTCCAAAAACAGATTCAGTTTAAAGAAAACGTCAAGATACTTTAAACTGATTCTTGAGGAAGAAAAGAAAATGGCTAAAACCCTTCAGTCATGATTAAAAGAAAAGGGCTCAACCCCTTCTACCAAGGAAAAATCAAATCAAAAGAAGTCAAGAGATTGATCGGGTAAGCACAGAGTTTGAACAGTGGACAACTGCTTAGGCAGTCTGGATTCTTGATGAATAATCTGGTTGGATATGTACTGCATGTTTGATAGCATATAATGCATCTGTGGATATCTTATAATGCTCATTATGTGTTCAAACAATTGAGGTGATATATCTGAGCTGAGAAAGATTGAAATGCGTATGCTGAGAAATATGGCACTATGATTGGAAATGCGTATGATCTGCTAATATCAGTAGGTTCAAATGCTGTAGATATATGGCATAGTTCAAGGATGTTCAGTAAATTCAGGGATAACTGATGTCTGTAGCTATATGTTGAGATGTTCCCTTCATATAGAAGAATGGCAATGGTATGCTGAATCCGACAGGTTGAATAGAAGGTGCAAATTGGTGTTATGTTAAGAAAACTCAAGGAAGCTCAGGCAACTCTTGAAGCTCAGCTCTTAGATTGTTGTGAATCGGATCTGCTGATTGGTGCATCAGATTTGCTGAAGAAAATAAACTAGGAACTGGATCTTGGATGGGGAATGTTAGGGTATATGTATAAATACATATAGATTGAGGATCGGTTTAGTATTAAAGAATGAAGGACTAAAGTGTAAATAGTGAGGAATATAGGCTATAAATAGAAGAAGGCTGTAACGACTTTACCTACCTTGAAATGAAAATCTGATTTCGTTTTCTTAGATTGTAAGCAATCTTTAGTTTGCTTTCTGTTATTGATCTGAAGATCATAACATTGACCAGAGCATGTTGACATTTACGGCAATAGATGTGGAGAAAATGATCAGCTATGAGCAATCATTATAGAGAACTTCATATGATTTCTTAGCTTAAATTATTACATAGGATAGAATAGTCTATATATAGGAGTGCTAGGGACCAACATATAATTATCAAGAACATTAGGAGTAACCCTAGCATACTCCAAACCATCATGCCTAATATATCTCGGGTGGGAGGTTGTTGAAGTCTATGGCCTGGTTTTGAGTCGGTTTGTGGTGCAGGATGGCATTGGGGGGCCTTATTATCTCTAGGTGTCTTGGAAAGGGACGGGGATTATTTGTTTAGTCGGGTTCTTCCAGATTATATTTGGGGGTTCTCCGTTCAGTGGTTTGCTGTTCTTCGTCCATTTGGTCAATATCTGAGTTATCTCCATCATTCAGTCGAAGATCCTGGTGTTTTCCTTACGGTCAGGTACAACATTCATTATGTCAAAGCAAGTATGTCGGGTATTCCATTTAGTTTGGGGTCTCCTTTTTTCTACTCATTCGTGGGGAGTGATTTTTCTTCGGTCGTGTCCCAATCATCCATGGACCATATAGTGGGTGTCCCACCTTTGTTTCATACATTTTTACTTCTTCCTTACAAGATTGTGCTGTATGTACGAGTTTTCCACACCCATAACAAAAATAAGATAGTGGCTTATATTTAATGTTCGCTCATATCTCGTTACCCTATGAATTCTTCCACCAAAATCCAGTCATGAGAGGTTTCTTCTTATCCATAACGACTTTTAAACATAGATAACTTTTATTGAGACTTGCCACATCTTTGTTTATCTCAATATATTCCCCAATGTTATTTCCAATCCTTTGCGCATTCTCGGTACTAAATTTCTCCATACCCAGTTCATGTATGTGCGTCCAAAATCGTATCTCTATGAAATCAACTGTTGTTAACCCAATTCTTGGTTCCTATCTTTCTAAGCTCAGAAAATACCCTTGGATTGACCATGGTGACATATCAAAAATCTAGTCCATGTCTTCTTCATTCGCAAATTTATCATATCTCGCCCTTGCCAATTTCAAGACAATCTGAATTGCTACCAGTTTAACTTGATTTTGAAAAATTATCCTTCCCACATACATCTTGTTACTTGCTAGGCAAGGGTTCGATGTCAGGTCCAAGATGTTTTTTTGATTAGTCTGTTGACTTCCAGAATTTTCACCAAGCTTGCTCATGGTGGGCGTGGTCCATCCGACTTTACAACAGACATATTACCCTGGAAAAATCAGGTAAAAAAAACTAGAGTTTGCTTAAAGATTTACGTCCTATGTAGAGATTCTGCTAAAAGGTTGTTCGGTGCTATTTTATTTCCAATAAAATCATCGTCGCAGTTGGTTTCCACGTGGATGTAGATGAAGTGTCCTCCAATATTATTGTCTTCCAGAATAACTGTAGACTTCATAATTGGCGTATACCGAAGGTGAACGTGATTCTTCTCAGCAATTTCGAGAATGCCGAGGATGACATGCAAGACAACCAAATCTTCCACACAGAAAATCTAGGAGAGAGAAAAAAAACTTCTACGATTGGTTCAGTACCAGATTGCACATGTTTTTTTTATACTATCTAGAATTTAGCATACATGTTATGCACGTTGTTTTTGTTTGTCGTTTCGAAGACATGTATAACTATGCTTAAAGTACGTAACATAATGAAATAAAATTTTAAAGAAGTTGCTTGTGCAACCCGAGTGAAAGAAACACTAATAAAGACTCTCTTGATCACTTTATCAATTGGATTAGAATGTTTAGAATCATTTAATTTCGTTAGTTATTTTGAATAATTTAAGTTTAATTTCACATCTCACTTACTAGTTAGTAAAATATGTTTAGTTCCGTACTTTTATTTTATATCATAAGTTTCACATAGATCATGCATTCGTAACATTTCACGCGTACCAAGCGACGAGAGTGCATAGCGTGTATGAGAGTCTAGTCATTTTTACATAAACTAATTTGAGTAAATAATAATAATAATAATTGATTCTCTTATTAAATTTCAATTGTATTAAAGTATGCGAGGACCAATGGTGTTTGTGGGAGATAATTCATTGAAGAGAAGTGGTGTGACTACAAGAAAGTTGCTTTACATCAACCGTAAATAATCGTTACCCGTGTCGATGCTAAGAGTCGTGCCAATAGGCTCCGTGGTAAAGATATCTACGATGAAAAAATGCCGACACCTAAACTTTACCGTGGCTGGAATGAACAGTTGGTTTGAGCATTACCATCACTAATATGCCGACTCTGTTTACGCGCAATTACCGTTGGCATTTATGTGAGGGTACTGAAGGTTTATGGTTTATACATATGTTAGATGTAAAATCTTGTTTATTAATAATGTATTACGGTTGTCAATATTTCCTTGTATATTGCATCACATGTTGTTGAGGCAATATACGTTATTCAACTACAACATTTCCTTGAAAGTAATTACACTTAATTAGCGACGCATGATTTCGGATGGACAAAAAGGTAGAGCACATCATAAGTAATCTATCTATTCACGTACAAGATTAATAAATATTACATGTTCATTATAGTTGATGCTAATATTGATTTGTTGTTACTACAAACGTTGTTGCTATAGAAAGTCTTTTGTGGCTGCGGAGTTGTAACTGTTAAATTGTATATGCAGCATCAATTATGGATTAAAGTATATTTCTTCGTAAATGGGTCGTTTTGATGCAAATGCTAATGTTTTACTCTTTTCGAATTGTTAATTACCGATGTCGATGTCCATTCTCTATAGCCAATCCTACCCGTACAGAGAATACATAAACATCATCTATATATGTAGAACCATTTCCAACACATCTGAATTTATAGCCAAGCATTTCAAACAAATATACGCCGAAAATTGCAGAACACAACATATATGACAAGATCACATTGACATCAGGTCGAAAACACACATTTACAATCACTTTCAAATATAAAAAAAAAAACTGAAAGGCCACATCACTTGGTCTACCATTGGACATAACTACTAACTAGGAGTACGTACCGCTTATCTCCACAGTTCATCCATTTGGATCTGCAAACATAGAAATCACAGCAATTATAGTAGCATCATATTATAGAATATACACTAAAATGACTAAATAGGTGTACACAATGCAATTAAATCATTACTATACCTTGCATTTTTGAATCATCGGGTAAAGCACCGTTGGCAAACATTGCACTTTTCATGATAGCAATATCACATTGAAATGCATCAATGTTGGTCTAGAACTCCTTGAGTTGTTCACGGAGTTCCGCACATTCAACTTTGTTTCTAGTCACTTCCTCCCTTGATTGCTTTAATTGCTCAGTTTCCATCATCCGTGCAAGCTATGAGACACAACTTTGACGACCCTCTGGTTGGCAAACTTGCTTGTACAAGACATCCATGTCAACAGAAGTCTCCTCCTCCCTAGCCAACTGAGCAACCCTCTCCTCCACTTGGTCCTATTTTGCACACGGTGTGACAACAAAATAAGGGACCAATCAGATACAATCTACTGTCTGTGACTATCGCAAAGGCATTACTACTTACCATAATTGATCTGGTTTTAGCATCCAGTGGTTGCTCTTTCTTGTCCATACGGTTATTCTTGAACATATGATACTCCCTGTGATGTATCCCGTTGTTCTTTTCAATCTGCAAAGGGTACCATAAGTGCATCCAACTCTTTATTAAAGATAAAAATTCAATGTTAGGATTACCTATTCCTGCTCTCTTCGCAAATGAGGAAGTGTCAGAGGTGTGCCTCATGACTTGGTCAGCTCTATTGGCTTTGTTCCAATCGCTCTTTAACTTCAAACAATATGTTACAACCAGTTTACGTTTAAAAAATGCAGCACTCCTTAACTCTACAAAAAAATACAATTGTGATAGGAACTAAGGCACCAATCTTAAACTCGTCAGAGCTGAACCACTTAACAAGCCACACCCAGTCCTCTTTCACCACGTCCGGAGGAATGATTTGTAACCTTTTGGTAGCGTACTTGTCAAAGTACATTTTCTTGAGAGTTGCTCTGTAGTTTCTGTACTTGTCTTTAAGCGTACAAGTGATCAGTTGCTTCAGGTTTTCATCATCCGGTTTCACAAACTTCTCCTACGATGTCGCAAAATATGAAAATGTTAGGCTCATATTTACATCATTTACAAATATAAAGGTTCAATATATAAGTAAAGGTTCAATTTCAATGATATTGTGTAAGGAGTAACAACAACTGAGACTTACCGCAACCAGCATGAACGTATTAGCCTCGTAGTCTATGGGGGACTTTGGAATATTCTTTTCGTCTTTAGCCATTAGAGGTGCATTCGTTCGTTTCCATACGATCCAACCACACCAACTAGCAAACACGAAAGCATTTGAACTACAGACTTTACCTCGATAGTTAAACTTCTAAACCTCTTTTTCGTTGATGCCATTTCGAGACAACCATGTCCAACGAGTCTGACCTCTACGTAATCTGTTCGCTTGGGTTTTAACTCTTCATCTGTGATTGATGCCACGTAAAGCAGGTATCGATTAAATATTAGAGTTGGAGAAAAGCAAGTCGTATGGGACAAATTAGAACTTACTTACTTGTATACCTGGTGGTTCTTCAACATAAGGGTCCTCCGACTGGATTTCCTCTTCAGGAGTTTATTCCAGAGAAGGTGCGATAGGCGAAGGGGCTACAGGGATGTTCTCCATAAGCGTATCACCTAAAAGCAATTTGAAACTGAGAATTCAAACTGTAGGTTTGCAATAGTTTATAGAAGTTACTAAGAACCTGAAACAAAGCAAATACCTAACAAGGCAACTTAAAAGCAACTAAAATGCATAGCCAAGGTAAAAAAAACTTACTTGTTGCGCCTTGTTTAGCTTCCTTGGAGATCTACGTGTCGGTAACTGTTTCGCTACGGTACTCATTTAGGCCATTCTTCGAGTACCCACCATACTGACAAGATATTGTTAAACACATAGAAACAGTTAAAAAGAATAGTTAAGTTATACAAACCCTCACGTGAACTCACACACGTTTCTGGTGTAAAGTTTCAATCTTTATGTAAAGTTACAACAATTGTCCAACACGGGTTCTCAAACTAAACACCCGAGCGTTGAACATTTCTTGTGTTTGTGCATAAATGAACAACAACGACATGCATGCCACTACGACTACTTAGAGAGTTGTAAATCGACCATGGATCATCGACAAAGCTGAGGCTTGGCTAGCAAGTTTAGTTTTTTAAAAATCAAAATCGTAGGGAAAGTGCTCAAAAACAGACGAGATACATGGGAAGAGAGCTAAAACATGTAAGTGGGCACCACAGACCAATAAACGGTTTGCAAACACAACACGGTGAAGGTCCAATGAACATAATCATGAAGTATGAAGTTAGAACCGTACCTTGCTGAACCAGAACACATACCGCCATGAGGTATTTTTGTTGATGACATAAGATCGTAGAGGAGCACTAGTTGGAGGGAAAACTTGGTTGAGAGTGTGTGCTAATCCACAAGTGAAAACAATTGTGCTGAGAGGGAAAACTTAGGTGCGCGAAGAAGAACATACCTCCAAGTGAAAAGTCTTGTGTTGATCTAGCACATCACTAATGTGATGATGAAGCCTACTGCATCGTTTAGGTATAGAGGAGTCGTAGTTGTTTGCACTGGTTGCAAACTCTGCATTTTCGTCCACATCCGTTGCAGTTCCACACCGAGGGATTCCGGTGATGAGGCGCGACTTTTGGATGAAAGTGGGTCGTTCAACATAAAGGCCTCTACCACTAATTAGACAACCTACATAGAAATTAAAGCTCCGTTCAACACAAAGTTTATTAATTCCAGTCTTGAAACCAAAAATGAAATCATTTTGACCGTTTATATGGTCTTGGTTTTTTCCGTTTTGGTCCGGTCTAGACTATTTGTACCGTTTGGATCGTTAGACATAATGTTTTATATATTTTTCTATTATGCATGTATATTGCATACAATATGAAACTGTCCAATATGAAACACAATACAATAAAGTAATTACTACATAAACTGACTTGTACTGAAATGCAACAATATATGTTTTTTCTATGTTAGCATTGTACTGAACTACAGAAACTTGGCTACTACCGTCCCCATGAAAACTAACAAAATAACTAGCAGAAAATGACTCTTCAGATGAGAGTACCTATTACGAATTAATATCGTTATCAAACTGATTCACAAACCAAAAGATTTTTTAGTGAAAATGTGGAGCGATTCTGATGGACCACAATACACCAATTCGCTTATGGTAAACCGTACTACTTTTTGAACCGATTTTCAATAGTCTAAATGAGTAAATTCCTGAGAAGAGGTGAGCAGTGGAGCAACTCACCAGCACATTCCAACATTACACTCTCTAATTTGGAGCCAAGTGAAGTAAACCGAGGTGTTAGAGAGATTATAAACAGCGACTTTATGACAATCCTTACTAGACACTAAGACTCTACTATATAACAATTACCTTAGCATACATAGAAACGGACAAAGGCTTGTTGAATAGCGAAGGACTCCATATATTTTGTAAGTTCATAACAAATGATCCTTACAAAGGCTTGTGTCATCATTTCCGGCAGGGCTACCTCAACATATATATTGATAGCGTCAATGTCATTTCTATAAAAATCAATCACATCATCGACAAGACTACATAGGTTACATCAACAACCAGTGCTGATGTTTCCTGATACGGCTTTACCAACTCCTCACTCATTTGACCCCCAAGCACAAATTATTTTTTGGACTCTGCCCTCAAGATAGTGTTCCTATCAGGGTTAATGTTGTCAGTTAAGTACAAAACTTGTATGGCCTGAGATGCAAGCATGGATGGCTAATTTTTCGTGAAATAACTTTTGGTATTGACACAGAAAAAACCATAGCCATCCACCTTTATTCCATTGAAGGATGAAAGTATGTTGTACCAATCGAATTTGAACAGCACAACCGATAAGTCACCAAGGTACTGCAGGTCAACCACATCCCTTAACACTCCGTAATAATCAATTGAACCTTCAATGCGATTGTTATCGGAGGTACTCACATAGCATGTTCTGTCAGCTTTGCACAAGACATCGCATTTATCAAAATTCCTCATCAGAAACTGCTCTTTGGTGTAGAAGATGAACCCATTCACTTTATAACCAATAAATGTCTTAATTCCATATAATGGTCCTCGTTCTAAAGCCTTTAGTTGAGGACCTTTGTCGTCCTCATCCTCTGCATCTATTCGACCAATCTGAGAATGCAAAGAACTCCACCATCAGTAAAAGCCACACATGGATAAGTAAATTGTGTCAAATTGTCATGCCCTACCCTCCAACCAATGTATGAATGTTATGTTGTGAATAACATCGATGTTCTGCATGCTCACCCATGCGCGTAGTAGTTGACTCTTACGTTCACTATGTACGCCAACAAGACATCCAATCGAAGTGTTAGATATAATGCAATTTAAGCTTTAAGAATAGACATCACACTAAAGGTGAATGAAATACTCGATAATTGGCTTCACTTGTTCAGACTGATTAAGTACGTACAAGTGGAACTGTTCCCATTCCGTGTTTGAAAGTTCACGGACTATTGCCCGACCTATTGGAGCTCCTACCGACTTGAAGATCGATAACCCATCTGCCGCCCTCAGAGTTACCTTAGTTACATTTATTGACTCATGTCAGGTAAATTTGGTATCAATGTCATGGAGATATCTAGAACAAAATGTTAAACACTCTGTTAGGACACATGTATAATTACATATGTTCTGTGGATCGGTTTGTATTTGTTGAGAAGACTAGCTTGTAAATAGTTGTAAGTGGTTTATCTAACTTCAATTGGATATCAAATCAGTTTTCTTCATTGTCAAGTAAGATTTGTATTCTTCCATTTTTCTGTTAATTTGAGGGCTCTAACATGGTATCAGAGCAGCTTCAATAATGCTGCAATTCTGTTAGTTGGGAATTAGTCTGTTGCAACTCTAGTTTGTGTGCTTGATTCTTCTGCGATTTCTGTTGAATCGATGGAAGAAATCACATATTCATTCTTTAATAAGAATATTTCTCAACTTGAAGGTGAAGATAACTTTCAATCATGGTGTCAACAGGTGCAGTTATCTGTTCGCAGTTATAACCTTAAAGCTTATGTATGTTAGCATCTGTTTCATCGCAAGTCAGTCGTGGACTTATATGATGCATGACATCATCATCAAATTGGCAAAAGCTGCATGGAGATTTTTCTTCCGCATCAACTACCAGGAATATGCATTTATATGATCGTCTTAAGGTTCGGAAGATTCCTCAAACAATCTATGCGCGATTATCTGACCATTGTGAAGTCTTCTTGTGACAGCCTATCAAGCTTTAGACACCCGATAGAAGAGATGCAATAGATCTCCATAGTGCTAAATAGGGTCAAAGGACAGTTTGACAACGTAATCTATGTGATTCATGCCAGCACGAATCCCTATCATATGGCCTCAGTTAGCTCTGTACTTCTCTATGCTAAAGCTAGATAGGTTGATCTTCTCTTCGATACTAATGTGACTGCAAATGTGGTCGTTAATCACAATTCCACCATGAAGAATGAGACTGCTGGTTCTTATAACTCCTCCTTGTCTTCTCTCACAGTTTCGCCAACAAGTCTACTTCTGACGGTTTGCTACCAACTCATAGAAATTATTACTCTCATATTGCAGTGACTTGTGTAAGCCAAAATCTGCCATAGAACAATGTTTGTTGGTTACGTAATCTGTCATTCAGGAAGGTGGCTTTTCTCAAATATTCGATCTCTCCTACACCATTTGTAGTGTTGCTTGGGGTATACTCATGAATTTCTTCAATTTCTGTGTCAGTCTCACAAGTTTGGGAAGGAGTTGTCATTACTTGTTTTGGTGTTGAAGGAGTTCCATTCTTGGGTGTAGGTTGTTCAAGTATCATTTTTGTGTCATTCCTCTAGATTGAGGGAAGATCCAATCGACCATAGGGTATTAAAGATTGTAATTTGATCTTGCATGAGGCAAAAGGAAAGACATGTTCCCAAAAAATCATATCTCTACTAACACGGTAGATAGAGTCTCACAAACTCATTACAATGTACCCATTTTGGGTAGGTCAGTATCCCATGAATACCGCTGGATCAGCTCTAGGTGATAGCTTGTACGGATTTTGAGAAATTGTGATGAAACATAAACAACCAATGATACGCAAATGTTGATAACTGGGTGGTCGACCATCTAGTGTCTCGAATGGTGTTTTTCCAAAAAAAAACTGAAGTGGGTAGTAGAATAATGAGGTAGCATGAATTGAGGACACAATATCCCTAATATTTGGTAGGAACAGAGGCTTGAAATCGGATGGCCCGAGCCATATCAAGGAGATGCCAATGTTTCCTATCTACTCGTCCATTTTGTTGAGGAGTATGTGGACAACTACTTTGGTGGATGATCTCGAGTTCGTGAAACAGATCTTGTGTGAGATGGTTAACAAATTCACCTCCATTATCGCATCGAACAGTTTGTACAAAACAATTATATTGGGTTCCCATGAAAAGAAAATGCTTGATGTATATGATTGTGTCACTTTTTAGGTGTAGTAGGTAAATCCAGTTGCATCGAGTATAATAATCAGCAATTGTGAGTAAGTACTTGTATCCATTGATTGTTGGAACGTTGTAGGGACCCCAAAGATCAAGATGTACTAAAGCAAATAGTCGTTTGGCATGAGACATACTCAATGGGAAAGTTTGTCTTGTTTGTTTAGCCAAAGGGCATATAGTACAAGATTTTAACCCGAGTTCACTATATCTAGGAAAAGCAAGACAATATGCAGAGTTGTGGCTGAATCGTTTGTGCAGTAAAAGACTGTGTCCAGTTCCAACTTGAAACGTAATTGTAGTAGCAACAATTGGTCAATCAATGATCTCGTGCGCATATGTGTATAATCCCTGATCATTATTGTCAATCCTGCTAGATGAAGCAATCACATGACAAGACAAATCTTTTGTGAGTTTGGAAATGGCTATAAGATTGTAGTGGCAATCTGGTACTAAAAGTAGTCCATGCAGAAAAATATTAGGAGTAATGTGACAAGAACCAATATGAGTGACTTGGCATTGTTGTCCATTTGGTAAGTGAATCGATCGTGAATTTGTGTGGTTTTCATGGATATTGAACATCCATTCCTTATGATATGTCATATGGTGAGTAGCTCCTCAATCTATTATCCATAGCTCAGTTTCAATTGAAGTTTGAGGGGTAGGATTACCATCCACGTTGGCGTGAATAGTGTCATCGACATGCTGATTTCCTCAATATTTATATAAGGCGAAGGATGGTTGAGCTGTGAGGTAATGATGAAGTGGGATATACCATCCTATGAGAAGCAAGCTAACATAATGCACTCATGTTGAAGAGGATGATCACGTTGTTGTAGATTGTGGCCAATTGGACTAGTGTTTGCATTGTGTGCAGTAGTAGGGGTTCAGTCTGATTTGTAATTACTCCATTGCTTTCTTAGATTTTATGATAGGTCGTGTTTCTTCCAACAGGTACCGACTGGATGTCCATTTCTTCCACAATATGTACATGTCCATCTCGACTTGTCAATTGTTTATCTGTATTTCGATCCTTATGAATTATCCTTTGAATTTGATAGCATCACTGCAGTGTTTTCTGTCATGCCATCTGCAATGGAACTAGATATGTAATGTTGGTTCTCTTCTTGTAACAACACGGAATAGGCTACGATCGGTAAAGCTTGTGCATCACAAAATTTGATTGAAACGTGTTGTTAGTTTCGTTCAATCCGAGAAGAAACTGAAACATTTGTTGTTTCTCTTGCATAACGTGCTATATGTCTCGACGTAGTTGAAAAATTCTGGTTCTATCAACCTTGTTGTACACATTTTTTAGATCATCCCAAATTGATTAAGTCGTCAGATTGTAGACAAGTCCACTTGGCAAGGGTGTTTCGTAATCAAGCTTTAATGATTGCATTACATCGATCCCATTGTGCTCGTTAATCCACCGGTAGGGTTCAGCAAAAGGTGGTCTGGTTCACTCTTCAGACCGACACCAAAAAGTTCGGTCCATTAATTTCAGTCTATAGACCGAAATTGGAACCGTTTATATGGTCTTGCTTTTTTGGTTTTGGTTTGGTTGAGACCATTTAGACTATTCGACATACGTTTTTTATATGTTTCTATTATGTATGTATATCGCTCTACAAGAACACAATACAAGAACCTAATTTTATTACTTATTTATAAAATATGTAATATATCAAAATAATATTTTATTCAATTGACATAATTTCGTTCTAAATTGAAAGCAACCGATTAGACTGACTTTTTAAAAATCATTTTGAAATCAAAATAACTATACCATCCAATATAATTTAATACCCTAATCTAGAATTTTATAAATTACTATAACAGGATAGTATCTATTGTAATTTATTAATGTTACAATAATTTATTAATGATTTAAACTTTTTCATTCAAACTATATTATATTTTTTCTCGAGCGTTCTTTTATAATTAATTCTATCGAAGTAAGACATATTGATAAATTCACTAAAAAATAGTTAATGGTCCCCATGGTCTTAAAGGTCTAGGACTGAAATAAGACGAAGACCGAAAAACACCATAAGCCAGAGCCATTGGTTTTGGTCCACAAATGGTCCGATCTTTTTTGTTTGGTCTCGGTCGATTTCAGTTTGGTCTCAGTTTCGCGGTCTTCTCTCTCACCCCTATCCGCCAGTATTGAATCTCTTGTGCAAGTGCCATCAATGAACCCAACTTTGTTCTTGACTAGTAACCCTTCAATAATTGTTCTGCTCCAAATCCGATAGTTTTCATATCCTGCCCATTCGAATGGAATCAAGGAAACACCTGTGCTGTCTATTGGGCATAGTACTAGTTTGTCATCTGTTGTTTTCAGTTTGTCATCTTAACAAACAACCTCATCTTCCTGAACCATTGCGCTGAGGTTTCAGCGTACCTGACAATATATTTACTTGAAGAATATCAAGATCAAGATGAGGAGGATCGAATGTAGAAGACAGTTGAAGGAACAGTGGGGAGCGACGAAGTCGAGACTCTTTCAGTGTTTATAACCGCAATGGAGAAAATGGAGTTGATGTTTTGGAGATCTTCTTCTGAAAATCAGATGCGTTGAAAGAGCACGCGAGCGAATTGAATGAGTTTGTGGTGCTTCTTCAATGGTGGTTGATAGAGGAAGGTACTTAACGAAAGTTATTGTTCCAAATATGGTTGTCGTCAAAACAGAGTTTTACATGTTAGAGAATTAGAGGGTGGAGAAGCTCAGGTTGCCATGACTCTGATCCTATTGTACAATATATTATTATATTAATGAATTGTACAAGAGTCTGTATATATAGTGGTCGAACATGGAGAAGAGATAACTATTCAGGATAAGAGATATGTTTAGAGATAGAAGTTAGTTAGGCTTAGAGATAGAAAGTTAGTTATAGGTTAACTAACTAATTTTGTAACATTCTCAATATGAGTCTTAGCTAAGACTGTCAATGGTTAGGTTATGGTTCAGGTATGTCAAATACCATAACCATACCATATTTTTAAATTGCATACCATAACCATAATCATAACCATTACAGTTATAATTTTCAATACCATAACCATATCCATAACCATGGTTATTAACTAGAGTGTTATCTGTATACCTATTTTTATTTCCACCATGTGAAATATAATGGAACATTATAAATGTTATCTTAATAAATACATAAAGTTATGTCACAAGCAACAAAAACATTAAACATTAATATCATTCAAAATTAACACTATCATTCAATTACAGTTCGCTCGCGAATTATAAATTCGTGAAATCTAAAACAAAAATCTTATTTCTGTAATTAGTATTTATTAGTATATTAATATTAAATTATTATTATATTTATATAATAATCATGATTATAACCATGAGTATGACTAAAACACCATAATCATAACCATTACGACTAGAAAATTCATCACCATAAATGCACTGCATCATGATGGTACAACTAACCATATAAAAACTAACAGCTACGTGAGGGAAATGAGATTTATCGAGATCTTAATGAACAAGAAGAAAAGAATGAAGATAAAAATAGATGACTTGGAAAAGAAGGAAAATAACGAAAATAACGAAAATAACAGAAATGAACAACAGATTGAACAAAATGTAATTCTTTCATTCAAGTTAATTTACACAATGGAGATGAATCCCTTATATAGAATTTAGAATGAACAATTCATACTACTTCTTGAGTATTCTAGAACAATCATGAATACTCATGAAGATACTAAACAATCTTAGAGAAAACGCAACTCTACATATGCTGAACTGTTAATGATAACTGCTTGACTCTTCTGTTTTCTTCACGGTATTACATTCTCTCCAATCATACATCCCAACATTCCTCTATGAAGTTCTTAATTCCTTCTCAACACATATGACTATTGTTTGACTGACCATGACTGAGTAACTCTAAGAGATCATATCACTTAGTTTTGATGAACTGGTCAAAACATTATACACTACTGTCATTCATACCTGTATTTGATCAAGATTACAGCAAAATATTTCACACCCAGAGTGTTTCTTATACTTCAGACTGTACTTCATTATATCAAACAACAGCTACATTACAGTCTCAATCTCAAGAATATAACTCATTTTGACCAACTAACAACTTAAATTGAACTACAACACATATACCGCATACCTGATATCGATCTGATTTGATTCTCTCTTTTCTCTTCTCTTCTTCTTGTTTTTTCCACATGAATCTTTTGATATCCACTTGGATTTTTCTTTCTAACAAAGAGGTTTTTGCCTATATCTTACCAGTGAAGTTGGGAGATTTGAGTCTCGATTTTACCATCCTCAAACTTATGTAGAGTATCTTGTCGTTGTCTCTACAAAAGTAATTTTTTGAATCTAAACTTCACCCAATGCCAGCAAAATACTTGTTGTATTCTTTTTTTTTCAAATCATATTGCTTAGATTAATAAACACAGGCAAATAAGATAAATGTGATGTAGAATAAACTGACTCAGCAGCTGACTTAATATCAAGAACATCAAGTCTAACTAAAGAGCCATTAACACAAGTAGATCACAACACATTTGTGCAAGTCCAACTATTATCAAATGAAAACCTCACTCAAAGCCAGCAAATAATAAACATTATTATTCATCAAGAGATACTGCATCATCTTCAATGGCAGAGATATCATCAGAGTCAGTATCATGAATCGTGCCATTGTTGTTAAAAGATTAAACTCCCAATTTGTTCTTGAAACGAAAAACCCTTTTTCATTTATTGATTTTGTTAGAATATCATCTAATTGTTCTATGGCAGGAACAAAATTACAATAACTTGAACATTCTTAACTTTTTCTCTAACAAAACAAATATCAATTTCAACATGTTTCATTTTTTGGGGTTGTATAGGATTTTCAGTCAAGGCAACAACCCCAGTGTTATAACACAGACAATTTGAACATTGGATAGTTTCACACCAAGTATTTAATAACAAAATAACCCAAAGGATTTCACAAACAACATTAGCCACAAAGGATGACCGAGAAATCAGAGGTTGCTTCTTTGAACTCAAGACGATTGGATTATTATTCAACACAAGATAGTGTCCTGACACAGACTTCCTATATGTGCCATCACTCCCCTAGTCAGCATCCGGAAATGAAACAAGTGTTACCTCAGACGAAGAAACATGAGATGATCTGAAAAGTAATCCAAAATCAATTGTTCCTTTTAGATACTGTAGTACTCTGAGAACAGCTTTACAATGGAACAGAAGTGGCTGCTGCATAAACTGGCTTAACTTGTTAACTGCAAAATGTGGAACCCTTTGTGCCATATCTTTATAATATTGAGTATGATTTCGAACTGCCCTTTAAGTTAAAACTGTATACTTTACATCTCTCATATTTGGTCAAAGTGAAAGGTTGCCTCAAATTTTCCATCCAAATTAAACAAAATAAGTTTTGCGATTAAATATTTTAACCCTTTCAAACATTTTTAAGTGTTATAATTTAGTTCTGATTCAATTGACCCAGCCTCGAGATCGCTCAATGAAGCCCAAATCAAATCAAGACTCAATAGTAACATTTGATAAAAAAGAATTGTGATTTTTTTCAAATTTTCTATTAGTTGCACATTTCTTTAAAGTTTGGATGCAAAATTTACGGGTAGGTTAAACTTGCACTTTGGTAAACACGAGGGATGAAAATTTTACGATTTAAACTTAAAGGGTAAAACTTGAAATTTGGGCAAACATTTGCGGGCAATAGGATATTTTACATTTTTTAATTTTAAATATAAAAGTATGATCAATCGCAAAACTATGCACATTGAAAAAAAACTATTAATATTTATATGAATTTATTAGATGGGTGAAAATAATAATAATAGTGAGAAAATATTAACAAAAGTAACTACTAAATTTTTTTATTACTTTTGGTAACAAAATAATTATCCAATTGGTTTACCTAGGGTTGAATATGAACCGATTTGGGATCGAACCGATTCACAACCGTACCTTACCTAAAATGTGGAAAAGGTACGGTTCGACCCCTTCTTCCGAACCGCTCTATATTTTCGTTGATTTACCCTATATGTTATGAACCGGTTTAGCCAAATCTTTTTATATTGATATTTGTTTGCCAAAAATCCAATAAGTTTTGAAGTCGTCTATCATCTGGTGTGCTAGTGTTGGCGTGGTGCATGTGCAGGAGCTTTCGTCTGCCGTCGCGTGCTCCCGTTTGGTGTTGGTGCTGCCGTCTGCCGACGATGCGGAAAGCCGGACTCGTAAGTCGAAGTAGAACTAGGATTGAGAAAGGAAATGCTGATTGTCGGGGTTGGGACTGCGGACTGGGATTTGGAAAAGAAAATACTAATTGATTTAGGACAAAATTGATTCCAAAAAGTGGTAAGGTTTACCATATGTGAACCGGTTTTCTATGGTCCATTAGTACCACTATTTTCACTGAAAACCGTTTATTTTGTGAACCGGTTCGACTGAATCGGTTAGAAAGCGGTACAGTTCGTAAAATGTACGGTTCAGCCGAACAATTTATTTTGCCCAACCCTAGAATTAGCTTTTACATGGGTCAAAATATGGTGTAACTTCCATATATTACTCGAAAGACAAATATATAAACATCATTATATACAGATGTTAATTTATAAATATATGAGTAAGTAACCCACATGTTTGAACCACTCATGTAGTTATTTGCAATCACATGTTATTTCAACCGTCGTTACTATTCCTTTCATTTTTTCACTAAATATGTCAGAATGACAGTTTTAGCCTCATGTGTATCTTCAACATTAAATCAAACTTAAAAGTGCAGATCTGAGTTGAATATAACCAGAAATATACATTTGTGGGTAGAATTAAAAAATAGGATTAAATACCAAGTAGCTACCTGAACTTTAGACGTTTTGCAACGACCTACCCGAACTTTGAAATTTCAAAACAGACTACCTCAGCTTTGAAGAAGATGCAAATACCTACCTCCGTTCAATTTTTCGTCGAAAATTCATCGAAAATTCGTTGGAAATTCGTTAGAAATTCGACAGAGGTAGCTATTTGCACATTTTTCAAAGTTAAGGTACGTAGCCTGTTTTGAATTTTCAAAGTTCGGGTATCTCGTTGCAAAACATCCAAAGTTCAGGTAGATACTTGGTATTTAACCCTAAAAAATATATATGCAATGTTGGGATGAATTTGAACTCAAATCTGCATTTTTTTTTATTGAAGTTGAACTTAAATCTACATTAACTAAAATTACCAAATAAACAGATGCATTACTATAATTTCTTCTAAATACTACTTTAGGTTAATTAGAAACAAGAGGCATTCGAATCTTTTACATTATATTGCTATATCTGCTTCTTTTTTTTTTTTTTTGTGTGTGTGTGTAGTTTTGACTTGATCGGATAAAGTTAAAATTTAAGTTATAATGATGTGTTGAGTTTTAAATATGAATAGTATTAAAATCTTTATCAGAAAAGAGAATTTTCTTTCTTTAACAGGGTTAATTCACAAAAGGTAACAAACAATGAAATTGGTTTTGCGAAATTTAAAAACCTAGTCATAATGGAGACTAGCGGTTAAATGATTATAATGTTAAGAATAATGTATGTATATATGTAAATATATTAAGTCGTGTTCTCTAATTACAACAAATAGTTTGTTAGCATAATTTTTATAATAATGTTACATGTCCAAACTACATAAGCCACAAATAGATGTTAAATCTAAAACAAAAAACATGATATAAATAAAACTCTACCGGTTTTCAAACTATAAGGGCAGGATGTAGCTCAACTTATAATTTCTTTTGACATTTTATAATTCAAAGTCAATACAATTAAATTCAGGGTTCATTCGTTGTAGGACTAACAATAAGATAGGTTATACGAAGCATGTTGATGTTGAGCATAATTATTTTTATATTTTAATCATAGAGATTTACAATATGTATATATGATACGCCGTTTCATTGTCTGGGTTTAACAGGGAAACAAATTCCCAAACGATTCTTTTCCTCTATGGAGGGAAATGCGTGTTTCCTAAAAAATTAAACAAAATACTACATTGCCTTTCTTAGATCTCCCAACCCATTTTCACGTAGTCAAAATATATCTATTATATTTTAGGCATCCTCAGAAATATTAGTGAGCAAATTAAAAAACAAAATTGCCAACGAAAATGCATGGGCTAGTAGTGATGATAAGCTCCACGCCGCTACGTAATGTTTGGTTTTTTGTCCCACGGTACCCAAGCTTCCATTAGGGAACTAGCGCTTTGCACTAACCCCGTCAACGTAGCCCCACCAACAGCCTAGCATTGAGAGGGCGGCTTCCGCCCACAAGAGTTTGCTCATTAATCTTGTTAGCTTGCTCATATTATACACAAAATATCCTAAAGCCAAAACGAGTTTTGTATAAATACATCGTCTATGGTATTGCCAGAAAAGCTTGTATCAATGAAATGTGGTCACGTTTAATCAACAAAGTTGAGGAAGTCACCAAATTTTGTGGTGTAAGTGATTTTCTTGTTATTTATAGTCCAAATGAACAAGGACCCATTTTCTGGGCATCTTGTGATGATGCTATCCGCATCATGAATCATCAATTCATACAGCTCCTTAAACTGGAGAGAAGTCTAAGAAAGATGATTAATCAAGAGATGTACATGAAGAATAAAGTTACGAAGATGGAGGATCAGTTCCAACAGCTATGCAATGGGCATCAGGAGATGGAAGCACATCATTTCATACGACAAATGTGTATGGTCAGTAAGACATTGAATGAATTCTCATCAACCCAACTCGAAAATTTGGATGATTATGATTACACACAAGAAAAAAAATGATTCAAAGAAGGAGGATTTCTCCTAACGTGCCATCCTTGAGAACATTAGGTGATATCAATCCTAGATTTGTTTTTGCCAAGTCAATTGTCATAGGTGATATCTCGCGTCTGCAAGCCACGCGCGACTCCCTCCAGGCAAGGAAGCCCCCGTGTTTCTAGAGTTAGCCTCGTGCTGGAAGAATCTCCCTGCAGCTTCTTTGGATGTTTGCAGGATGGCATTTATTTCCATTTCATCAACTAGTCACAGCAATCCCAACTGTGCATTGATTGGATTGCTTCATGCAGAAAAAAACGAACATTGTAACTACGTTTTTGCTCAGCAAAGGAACTCTGTTTTGAGCAGTGATTCTTCGCAACGCCGGCGAAAGAATCGATCAAGCCCAGTCCAGGGAGGCTCGCACGGCACCGGAGCAACGAGGCTCAGCGAAACCAACCCATGACCCTGCAAGTCCACGCCAACTACCATCGATAACAGATGAACGCCATAGCCTCGGCCAAATCCAGTTGTCGAGTTGCGATTACTGCCCCTGGACACTGTGACACAGCTCTCTGCCAATCCTGGGCAGTGAAGTGATCCAGCAAGTGCACCATCAACTCCCGCAGGCGCTACCTCGATCACCCAATATTGATCAAGCAACTGAGACAATATGTTATCGTCTTTGAATCCAGAGCTATCTTCTTCTTCGTTTTCCTTTCTCTTCTCAAACCCTAAATCAAAACATGGTATCAGAGCTCGATCGAGCCTGAAATCTTCTCTTTTCAGCCTCCCTTCTTTGATTCATGGAAGAATCTAGCCCTACCTTCGCCAACAAGAAAGTAGCTCAGCTACTTGGCGAAGAGAATTTCCAGCAATGGAAACAGCAGGTTCTACTCTCTGTAAGAGGGTATAACCTGGAAAACCATCTTCATGGAGCTAACGTACCTCAGTTTCTGGAAGATGAAACTGGGGCTGCTGTCCCAAATCCTGCATACACGAAGTTCCTCCAGCATGACAGCTCTCTCGCTTCTTGGCTTCTTGCCTCTGTCTCCTCCCAGGTCAGTAGGGGTCTTATAGGGTGTATGTCAGCTACTGCCATTTGGCAAAAGCTTCATCGAGATTTTTCATCATCTTCCACTACTAGAATCATGCATTTATATGATAGACTTAAGGTTAGGAAGCATGTGCATCAGCCTATGAGAGACTACCTCACTGAAATACAAACCACATGTGATAGTTTAGCTAGTTGTGGTCACCCTATAGAAGAGATGCAACAAATCTCGATTATTCTGAATGGGGTAAAGGGTCAACTTGATAATGTCATTGCTGTCATTCATGCTAGCCAAAATCCTTACACTATCGCTTATGTGAGTTATGTGTTGTTAGATGCTGAGTCTAGGCAGTCTGACATCTTATTTGATGCTAGTGCTAGTGTCAACATAGCTTCTGCTAAGGTTCCCAACCCCAGTAAGACCCTTGTGTCGTATGCTGAAAACAACTCTGGTAGTATGCCTGAAAATCCCACCCAGACACCCATGTCTAGTCTCCTACCCACACCCCAACCCACAAATCAAAATGCTCAGTCATTTTCCTATGGCCCCCCACCATTTGCTAATCAACAATCTGGGAGGGGTAGGGGGCGTGGTAGGGGCTTTGGTAATAGCAGACTCCAATGCCAGCTGTGTGGAAAATTTGGGCACTTGGTGCACAGATGTTTCCACAGGTTTAATGTGCACTTTACTGGTGCGACTGATCCTCAGTCCAACTCTCCTGCACCTTCAGCAAACCTGGCTGCTTATGACACTGAGCCTGACCCTTACCAACAACAACCACAAAACCAACACTACCCACCACCTCAGCTGCATAAATCTCAGACTCAACCTCAACCACCTCAGACCACAACCATCCATCCTCCTAACACCCAAACACACTCTGTTATGTAGTACTCACCCTATCCTTCACCCATACCGCCTATCTACCCCTACATGATGGCCCCCCCTTGTTACCCATCTCAGCCATATCAAGTATTCCCCAATCCTCAGCCTCAACTAAACCCTACCCTTGCTCAGTCTACACCACCTCAACCCACTCAAGCTAATCACCTGTTAACCAGCAGCCATAGCCCAACCACCTCTGATGGCAGCTGGTTCCCAGACTCAGGAGCCACGAACCACCTGACGAATGCTCAGCCTTTCCCGAACATCTCCTCTCCTTACTCTAGCCCAGGTAAGGTCTTAGTTAGAAATGGCTCTTCTCTTGATATGTCTGGTATTGGTTCTTCTACTTTACCTTCCACTGGAAAACCTTTGCTTTTAAATAACTTACTTTACACTCCTGCTGTCACTAAAAACCTGCTTTCTGTATCTCAGTTTTCAAAGGATAGTCAGGTTTATTTTGAATTTCATCCATCGCATTGCCTGATCAAGGATTCACTCTCCAATAAGGTGCTGCTCAAGGGTTATGAGTCTGGGGGTCTTTACCGTCTAGACTTCTCTAGTTTTAGGTCTAAGTCTAATAATTTAGTTGAGTCTGCTACTGTTAGTCCAGATCAATGTTTAAGTCTTTCTAATGAGTTTCAATCTTTCTGTAACAATGCAGTTTTATCTGCTCAAAACTCTGCCTTTCCGGTTTGATGTTAATCATGGTACCTCTGTTTTACTTCCTACTGATGTGTCTGATGAATGCTCTACTGTCACCTGTTTTAATAATGCATCCTCAAATGCATTACCTGATTTTGAAATAAGCTACTTTCTCAGTTCTTTGAAAACAACTGATCCTTCTCACCTATGGCACATGAGGTTAGGCCACCCATCTAGGAATATTCTTGTTAATTTCTTGAGATTACAAAATCTGCCCACTAAACACATATCTTCTGAGTGTGCTGCCTGTTCAGTGGGAAAGAGCAAGACCCTTCCTTATTAACCATCTGTAACTGTCTACTCTCACCCACTCGAAATGATTCAGGTAGATCTCTGGGGTCCTGCCCCCTTCTCCTCTAGCAATAGCAATTACTATCTTAGTATTGTTGATGCCTTTTCTAGATTTACTTGGATTTACTTTCTGAACCGTAAGTCTGATGCTGCTAAAGCCTTCTGTGAGTTCCATCTCTTAGTAGAAAAGCAGTTTGGCACGAAGCTCAAAGCTGTGCAATCTGATGGAGGAGGTGAGTTTAACTTTCTTACTGCATACTTAGCTCAGTATGGTATAGTCCATAGGATCACCTGCCCATATTCAAGCCAACAAAATGGCATGGTGGAGCGTAACCACCGCCATAATGTCGAATTGGGTCTTACACTTCAAGCATAGTCATCCGTCCCTCTTCACTACTGGACGGATGCCTTCTCCACTACGGGTTTTTTAATTAATCGCTTGCCCTCCAAGACTCTGGAGAACTGTTCTCCTCATGAGCTTATTTTCAATACCAAGCCTGACTACTCCTTTCTGAGAGTCTTTGGCTGTTTATGCTTCCCACACCTGAGACCTTACAGGTCTCACAAGCTGTCCTTCAGATCAGAACCTTGTGTATTCATTGGGTTCTGTTCTGATCACCATGGCTACAAGTGTCTCTCTTCATCAGGAAGAGTTTATGTGTCACGAAATGTTGTCTTTCATGAGATAACATTTCCTTTCAGTGACACCACAGGACCTTTCTATGCTTCAAACACACCAAAAGACCTCACTAACTCTGAGCCTTGTAGCATTCACGAGGCTCTTCAGTCACCTCATTGGCTTAAGGCTGTGCAGGAAGAGCTCACACCTCTTTCTACCAACAGCACCTAGACCCTTGTTCCTCTACCTACAGGTCGAATCCCTATAGGTTGTAAATGGATTTTTAAAATCAAAAGAAATGTTGATGGGGCTGTTGTCAAATACAAGGCCAGTCTTGTTGCCAAAGGTTTTTCCCAAAAACCAGGTTTTGATTTTCAGGAAACCTTCAGTCCTGTCATTAAGTCTGCCACTGTTCGTATTGTTCTCTCCTTAGCTCTTACTCATAAATGGTGTATCAGACAGGTGTACATTAATAATTCTTTCCTTCATGGTGATCTCCAAGAGGAGGTCTACATGACACAGCCTCCTGGTTTTGAGGTTCACTCTAATACTCCTAACTTGGTTTGCAAACTTCAAAAAGCTTTATATGGTCTTAAGCAGGCTCCCAGAGCCTGGTTTGAAAAACTGAAGTTTTTTCTCCTGAACACTCTTGGTTTTCATGTCTCAACCTCAGATAGCTGTCTGTTTATCAAATCTGCTTCTGATTCTTTCGTGTTATTACTTATCTATGTGGATGACATTGTTATAACTGGTACTTCTGTTAATCTTGTTTCTAACATTGTTGACTCTATAAATGCTCAGTTTCAGCTGAAAGATCTGGGAAACCTAAACTACTTCCTTGGCATGAAAGTAGTTTCAGGTGATGACTTCATTCTGTTAAATCAGAAAAAGTACATTCAGGAACTTCTGGATAAGGTAGGTCTGAAAGATGAATCTGAATTCCCCACTCCAATGACAGGTACTTGTCTGTCAAAGTCAGGTATGTCTTCCTGTTCTGATCTCTTTCATGATGAAACGCTATATAGGAGCACAATAGGTGCGCTGCAACATGTCTGTGTCACTCGACCAGACATTCACTTTGTAGTAAACAAACTGAGTCAGTTTATGCAGGCACCAAATAACAGCAACTGGAAGGCTGTTATTCACGTCCTGAGATACCTCAAAGGTACTCTCAATCATGGTCTGTTGTTCAGACCAACACCCTCACCTATCACAGACATTACTCTTACCTCCTTCTCTGATGCTGACTGGGGTGGTGATCAAACTCATCGCCGCTCCATATCAAGGCATTACCTTCTCTTAAATGGTAATCCCATAGTATGGAGCTCTAAAAAGCAAACAGTAGTGTCTAGTTCAAGTGCAGAGGCTGAATTTAGGGCCATTGCCAATGCCATGTGTGAGATCATGTGGGTCCAATCCCTTCTCAAGGAAATTGGACTTCACACACCCACTACACCTGTCATCTGGACAGATAACACAAGTGTTGTAGCCCTGTCTGAAAACCCCATCCATCATTCCAAGATGAAACATGTCGAGATTGATCTCTTCTTCATCAGAGAGAAAGTTCACAATGGGGATGTCTTAGTTAACTTCATTCCAGCTTCAGAACAGACAGCTGACATTTTGACCAAACCTCTAACAGGAATTTTTTTCATTCCCTGCAGAAAAAAACTTGGAGTCTTCTCACTGGAGGAACTGGAGGATCGTGGCGTCTCCCCATTCCTTCAGCTTGGTTCCACTGCTTAATGAACTTCCCATCAAGTCTGTATGACTTATTCTTTCTCTGTTAACTTAGTAACTTGTCTTGACCTATACATTTCAGAACAGCCATATGTATGTTCTCTGAGTTTTCCTGTTGACTACACCTCTGTATTTTTGTACCTCTGTCTGTCTTTATGCATGTCTGATCAACTCTATCTTGTTCTATTAGTGCTTGTAATCATGGCCTGCTCTTGTCTGATCTCCATGTCTAGCATATGCCTGAGTATCGCTTGTCATCTGTTCGTTTCTCACTTCTCTAATCATAAACCTTGCTTTTGTGCATCTCTAGTGTCTCAAAAAAATTGAAAAAGGAAATAACTGCTGCATTAACCATGGCATAGGGTATGGCTTGAGTCCAAAAACAGAGTGAAAACCATAATAAAATGACAAAATCATACTGAGTTTTCACTCTTGAGGATGAAAAGATCAAGGCTCAAACCTTGCAGTCATACTGGTAAGATAGGAGCTCAAACTCCTCTCTCATGTTCTGAAACTCTCAGTTTTCAAGTCATTTCATATTAATGAATAAAGCAGCAGTTAAACTGATAATATGGGTCTGTCTGAAGTACTTTGGCAATAGTTTACTGTTCTGGAATAGAGAGAATCATGCTTATGATTTGTGAATACTTGGTACTGCCTTTCGTGTTTTTTCAGACTTGTTCATGATCTCAGATTACAGGCAATAATCGACTTATGATCAGAGTTCTGATCATCTATACTAAAGACAGCATAGATGTTCAAAAATTGCAATGTGCATCTCAGCTAGGAGAACTCAGCCATGCTACATATACTACTCAGATGTGTCAATTAGGAACAGGCAAGTACTTCGTTCTAGAGAATGAATTTCACTGCAGATTGTCAGATTTCAGGGAAGATCAAGTGCCAAAGTCAAGATCAAGCATAGGGAATGTTAGGATATAAGTGTGTCTAACACTTATGTTTAAGGTTCAATATGTAAATATTGTTGCTTGCGGTCCAAGCATCAATTAGTTTAGTATTAGGGACTTAGCTGCAATTTACGAATCAGTACTGTTTTGTCTGTTCTTAGGCTGCTTTTCCTTATATCTTGTCACTGTATAACACTTTCATTTTATCAAGTTATCGTCTTTGAATCCAGAGCTATCTTCTTCTTCATTTTCCTTTCTCTTCTCAAACCCTAAATCCAAACACCGAAAGTGGGAGTCAAGGAGGTCGACTTCAATAAGGTAAACTTCTGGATCCAAGTGCATGATCTAGGACCAAAAAGGTTTAGTGATGCCAATGCATGGAAGATAGGGAACATGCTAGGAAAGTGCCTAGAAATTGATAAGCTTGATGGGAGAATATATAGAAGCTTTTTGAGGATGCAAGTAGAATTGGATGTTGAAGTAGCATTGATGTCGGGGTTTTGGTGGAAAAACTCTATTGGGGAAGAAAAGTGGGCAACTATAATGTATGAACGATTATCTGATTTTTGCTATGGTTGTGGATTACTGGGTCACATTGTAAGAGCATACAACATCAAGAAAAACAAAGAACTTTGGTGTATGTGAGAATACTATATAGATTAGTCTAATGTTTTCTAGTTAATCAATACTAGTCTAGGTGTTTACTTATCATGTTACCCTAGCTTGCTCTATATAATAGCCTTATCTCCTTTGTATTGAAAAAGCAATACAATGTTTTCTCTTTCAAAAGCATTATCATCATCTTTCTCTCCTCACCTAAGTAAACCTAACATGGTATCACAGACAGTCGGTTAGGGTTTACATTTCCGCTGCAAATCTGTTTTTATTTTCTGCAATAATATTGGACAGCATTCAAGAAACCGACTACAGCTTCACCTTCATCTTCGACATCCTGTTGGTCTTCAGCATCTTCATCCTCAAGAAGCCGAATCACTGATTCCAGAAGCGCACGATTTCAGACTCATCCCAGCAGACTGCAGCTGCTGCTCTTCACTCTGGTTCTCCCCTGAAATCAAAAGACAACATCTTCACTGAAGCCGACTGTTGCTTTACCTTCACTCTCCTCAATAATCTTCACGACAGCATCTGATTCCAGCGACCAAGCGAAGCTTCAACCAAGCGTTCTCTCTGATTCCATCCGTAGCATCAAAACATCTCAACAACATCTTCAAAGGTGATGTTTTTATGCAGAGCACCTTCAATGCTTCTGCTTTGCGGGTTCTGATATGCTGTTGATATTGAATCTCTTAAATGCTTAAATTTGTGATGACATTGTGGCCGAAATCTGTGGAGTCTGTGCTGAGATTTTTATGTTGTTGCGTTGGAATCTATTGAATCTGTGGTGTTTTATGTTGTTTGGGCGGTTGCTAGATAATGCGTGGGGCTTCCTCAGTATACATGTTTTGAAATGTGGATTTGCTGAAATGAAATTCACCCCAACTGCATTATATCATAAATGGATTAAACAATGTGTTAGAGGCTGCATTAAACAATGTTGGTGCGGTGATTAAACAATGCTGGTGGGATTAAACAATGTGTCAGAAGCTGATTAAACAATGTTGGTGCTGGTGAGCGTGGACAATGGATTAAACAATGCACTGCTCTACTGCATTAATCTGTGGACATATGTGGAATAATCTGTTTGTGGCCGACATATGCATTAAATAATAGGGAACGTGAGTTGCAACGAAGTGGAATCTGTGCTCTGAAATTTTATGTTGCAACGAAGTGACTTTTTATGTTGTCTGGGCACCAAAATGTTATGCTTGGTCCTGTGTGTGTTTCTCATCATCTCACGCATAAGTTCAGGGTTCCTAGCAACTTCTAATGTCTGCCGAAGAATACCAGAATCAATGAAAACATGTGCCAACTCAGGGTTCTGATCCATGATCTCACGCATTTGGGGGTTACTCATAATTAAGCCACACATCATTTCTGGATTACTCATCAGTGCTATTTGCTGAGGTTTGTGCTGTCCTGTTTTGTCTCCAGTTGCCTAGTTCTTTCCTGAATTTACTGGATTATTTGTTGGTTCTATGCTGAGATTTGTTGAGTCAATACCCCTGCGACCAAGATGATTTATTTGTGCTGAATTGCTGGTTTGGTAACGTGACGATATGTGATCACGTTGAGTTTGGGCAACCAATTTTTGATGATTTACAATGGATTTGATACAAGCTTGAAGTGTTGAGTTCAGATTTTAGTGTTAGTTTCTTCTTCAGCGGCACGACCACGACGAGATGACCGAGATGGCACCACGATGGCATGACTGAATCTTCCTTCTTCTCGTTTAGATTTCAACTTGAAAATCTTGTGTTTGAATGTGGAGTATCTCACCGAAGATGAAGGTGTGCAAGCTCAATTAGGTTGGAGATTTGATCGAGATTGAACTTGGGATTCGTCACGAGCAAAGGAGCATTGGAAGTTTTGGGGTCAAAATTCAGCAAATCAAGAAAAGCAAAGACCGTGGATGAATGTCAGAGCATACAACATCAAGAAAAACAAAGAACTTATGTGTATGTGAGAATACTATATAGATTAGTCTAATGTTTTCTAGTTAATCAATATTAGTCTAGGTGTTTACTTATCATGATACCTTAGCTTGCACCATATAAGAGCCTTATCTCCTTTGTATTGAAACAACCTAAGCAACACATTGTTTTCTCTTTCAAAAGCATTATCATCATCTTTCTCTCCTCACCTAAGTAAACCTAACACAAACATGCAAACAGGAAGTAATAAGGGTCGAACATGACCCAGATACCCCGGCGTATGGACCATGACTTGTTTGGGTGAGACCAAAACAGGGCTCACCTCAAAACAATGTGGTAGGTGAAGAAAGACAGGGCACCAAACCGAACCAAACCGCTCGGAAGTCGTGGTTTGATCTCATGGCCGAGGCGAAAGCAAAGGCAGCACAAAGGGTACCAAAACAGGGTAAACCAGGACCATCACACAATGAAACAAGGGAAGGGGAGGATAGTGAGGGGACCCGGTCCAAACCACAAGAGGAACCAGACCAAATGAAGACCGAGCAATCGAGCATGGGGGGCACCAAACCACCTATGAACCTCAGTCGGATGAAAGGAAGATTTATGAACCAACCAACTCCAAAGCCATCACCACACATTCCCCACCATACCATCCCTACCCAACACAAAATCGTCGTCCCAACCATACTGACCCGTACCTACCCAATGAGACCACACCAGCCCCACAAATGACCACCACATATGCCCATATGATCCTGCCCCTCGAACACATCCGTACTGTCGTGCCCAAAACCTATACCCACTCCATAATGCCGATCCTAATCACACCCAACCAACACCTACATGACCCGCAAGTACACACCACATAATTACCCCAACCCATGATTACATTCCTACCCGATAACCAAAGTCAACCATACCCGACCGAGCTCACAATACCGATCCAAAATTACATTGTCGAAAACCCACCGTATACACCCGCCAACATCCCCAACCATGATGAGACAAACCACCACATCCGGCCTAAGCCCCTACCTAGACAAAATAACACTAAAGAGGTCGGGCAATGTCATGGAGGACCAACCCGTGGGGAAAAGGCAAAGAGGTCCGAATGTGGCGATCCCTAACATAGAGCCAAGGGTTCGCACGAGCCCAAGGCGCCGAGCTAGCATGACGAACCCTAACCGAAAGAAGAAAGTGATAAGGACACCGACAGGTGATGTGACCCAAGGAGAAGGTGAGACAAAAACAAGCGGTTCTGCTGGCTGTCCCAAAACAGCCACGGGTGACCAATGAGTGTAATCTCATGGAATTGTCAGGGATTGGGGTCGACCCTGACAATTCACCACCTACTCGACCTCAATAAAAGGTATCGCCCAAACATCATTTTTCTAATGAAAACAAAGAATGGGGATACCTACTGTGACAAGATACGAAAGAGGATGGGAATGGATAATAAGCACTATGTGAATCCTAATGGTTCGTCCGGAGGGCTAACATTGTAGTAGAGGATGGACACGAGGGTTACAATTTTATATAACGATCCAAATCATATGGATTGCGAGGTATATATGGATAATAATAGCGTACCAATATACGTCACATGGGTCTATGCAAGTACGGAGGCTCGAGAATGAACACAACTTTGGAACCTCCTAAAAACATTAGGGAGGTGCCGAAGAGGAGCTTGGATGGTACTTGAGTATTTCAACACGATATGCCACCCACATGAGAAAAAGGTGGAAGACGCAAGTCCCAAAGACAAATGGATGAATTCAAACAATTCATTGACGACATTGGAATGGAGGACTTGGGAGAAAAAGGGCACCCGTTCACATGGTGCAACAATCGACATGGAACGGATCAGATAAGTGAGCGCCTAGACCGTGTATTAATCAATACGGTTTGGGCATCACGGTTTGACAAGGGGAGATTCATTAATTAGCTAGCCATTGGGTCGAACCATGAACCAAAGGTGGTCCAACTAAAACAACCGAAAAAAAGGGCTAGGAGAAGGTTTAAGTTTGAGGCAATGTGCCTCGAAAAACCGGAATGTCAGGAGATTATAAGAGACACATGGGTGAGGCCGACTAGGGGAAGTGCAATACATGGGGTGTATAATAAGTTGCACAAGTGCCGAGTTCAACTCACGGCATGGAGTAAGACATGTTTCGGCCATAACATGAAGGAAATTGAAAAAACGAGGGAGGCAATGAGAAGGAATACACAAAGGGGGCTGAATAAGGATGGGGTACAAGAGGATAAACGATTAAAGGGGGAAATCCAAAAGCTATGGTCGAGGGAGGAAAAGTAATGGAGACAAAGGTCGAGAATAAAATGGCTTAGTGATGGGGATAGGAACACAACATTCTTCCACCATACCGCGATAGCGAGAAGGCGTCGGAACCAAATGAGTAGATTATAGGGTGAGAATGGGTAGTGGATAGAAGAGGAAGAAAGGATAGCGGATGAGATACATCGGTATTTTGGGCACATGTTTACCGCGGAATGAATCGATCCGGTGGAGGAGTTTTTGAGATATATACCGCACCAAATAACTCCGGAGATGAATGAGCACTTGACTAGGGAGGTGAGCGATGCCGAGATCAGGTCGTCTACTTCTCAGTTAGGAGGGTCATGAGCGCCAGGTCTGGATGGTTTCCCGAGTCTATTTTATCAAAGGAACTGGAACACTGTGGGGGCAGACATCATCACTGCGGTCAAGTCTTTCTTCCGAACAGGTATCCTTCTAAAACCCGTAAATAATACGGATATAGTCTTGATTCCTAATGTGTCGATTCCAATGACAGCCGCTGAGTTTAGGCCAATACGTTATTGTAACTTTCTGTATAAGATTATTTCCAAAGTGTTGGTGAATCGTTTAAAATGTTATCTGTCAGACATTATCACTCCTTTCCAGAGTGCATTTGTATCAGGTCGCCACATCCAGGATAACATCATGGTAGCAAATGAGGTTTTCCAACATCTGAACATGAGCAGAGCCAAAAACAAAGTGGAGTGTGCCTTCAAAATTGACATGCAAAAAGCATATGACAAAGTGGAATGGGAATTCCTAATCACCACACTACGGAAAAGGGGCTTTGATGAGAAATGGTTGGGGTGGATAAAGGAATGCATATCGACAACAACATATCAAGTGGTGGTGAATGGGGAAAGAACAAACCTCATTGCACCAACACGGGGTATCAGACAAGGCGACCCCTTATCACCCTACCTGTTCATACTTCTTGTGGATGTCCTCTCAAGGCGAATGGAAGGGGAAGCCCGGGAAGGCACCATACTGGGGATCACACTAAGGACACAATGCCCAGAGATCCCCCACCTTTTCTTTGCAGATGATTCCCTGTTCTTTATACGAGGTACACCCACGAATGCTAGATGACTATGGAGCATACTAGATGCATATTGTAAAGTATCGGGACAACGGATAAGCAGAGAAAAATCCACCCTATTTTTTAACAAGGAGGCCGAAATGAGGGAGAAGAGGGCAGTGGAGGAAGCCCTTCACATAAGAGGCGCGGGTGATCCGGGCAAGTATCTAGGGTTGCCATCGATTTGGGGACGATCAAAGAAGGAAGCGTTGGAAGCATTGAAAACTAAAATCAGGGACAAGTTAGGAGGATGGAGGCCAAACACACTCAATCAATTCGGGAAGGAGGTTCTCATAAAGGCCATCATCACGGCAATACCTACATAAGTCATGAGTGTTTTCCGCCTTCGAAAGACATGGTGCTCGGAAGTCAATACCCTCATTACGGACTTTTGGTGAGGGCAAACAACGGAAGGAAAAAGAATACATTGGAGGCGATGGGATGTCCTAACAAGAGCTAACAGGTGAGGAGACTTGGATTTAGGCAGCTCCAAATCTTTAATTCGGCCCTCCTAACAAAGATGGCAAGCCGACTTATAACCGAACCCTATGTGTGCAAGTCCTACAAGAGTTATACTATCCGCGTGGGTCACTTCTTGAGGCTAGGAAAGGTGGCCGAGCATCGTGGGGATGGACGAGCATCATTCATGGCCGAGATGTCATCAAACGGGAAGGATTGTGGATGATAGGTACGGGAGAAAACATAAGAGTGTTTGAGGACCCATGGATCTACACCAAGGAAAGTAAAAGAGTGAATGGGGATGTCATAGTGGAGCACGTGGGGAACTTAAGGGTAAGCGAGCTCATCCTACCAAGTGGCATGTGGAACAAGCATCTCGTGAGAAGCATGGTGGATGAAGAAGATGCAGCCCACACCATGAATATGCCGCTACCACGGAATGGGGGAAGTGATCGGTTCATATGGCCACACACGAAAGATGGAAGCACCCGATGGGCAACACGATCAAACTAAATTGTGATGCCTCATGGTGCAAAGAAACCCGAAGAGCCGGCATAGGAGTGGTAGCACGGGACAAGAACGGGAAAGTAGTGGGCGGCATGAACCGGAGGCAAAGGAGAGACGACATCGACACTATGGAAGCTCTAGCTATACACGAAGGAGTACGGCTAGCAATTGAAGCGGGATGGCAAAATATCATCGTGGAAACGGACTCCCAAATGGTTCACCAACAAATCCATGAGGGACCACAATACTTGAGATTGTCTAGCATAATAAAGAATATTCGAGCAATAGCAACACAAGTCGAGCAAGTGCAATGGCGAGCTATTCCAAGAACGAGCAACGAATGCGCTAATTGGATAGCAAAGCAAGCTAGATTGGGAGTGCGTATTAATGATTGGGTCGATAGACCTCCACTTCCATTTGTATGTTTAATAGCTAATGATTTGATGTTCGAACATACGTGACCACAGTCTCGACATTTTATTTGTTATAGTAAAGCGACTAATTTGATAAAAAAAAACATTAAACCCTAATTAGAAGCGAATTTCACTAATGTTGGAATATGGTACAAATGGATCATTTGATTATCCAGTAGCATCATACGGAGATGCTTGGGATTCAGACAAGTCGCTACCCTGCCTCCCATTGATTCATTACTGGTTTGCAAAGTGGTTGTTGTTGTCTGTTTGAAGGACGATTGCGTTCCCTCGAGCCGTTTATGTTCCTTTTCGTCATTTAATGATTGTGATTTTCTTTTTTATTTCGTCATCCCAGGCAGTGTTATCATTCAGGGATTGTCGTATGTTATGACAATTGTCTTACTTCTGAAATCGGTCATTACTGTTCGGCGTGTGACTTCACGTCTTTGACTATGTTGGATTATATAATACACATGCAGTCGTTAGGGCACACCATAATCACATATAATTCAGTTACTGTGGGTGGTTATCTTTCTCTGTTTCTATTCCTCATCCGAGGGAGAGCAGCCCTATATATAGATATATATAGGGATAGGGTTTAGGACAAGTATCCTATATTGGAGTTACTTGAATGGGCTCGCACTTATGGGCTACCCATTATCCTAAATCTAATATCTCCCTCTCGGGGGCGCTCATTCATCAATCCAGCACATAAGAGAATGAATTCTCCTTATACAGTTAAGTCACGTACGAGGAGGAAGATGTGCGACAAGGTACTGCACACCTGTTAGGAGTTGCTGTGACTCGCAGATCTCACACCGTCAGTGGATTTTTGGCATGCACCCTTGGCCTTGTAATCTTTCTCAAGGTTTGACCACGCAGTGATCTTTCAAACCTGTACATATGCATTGTGCCCACAACTGCAGCCTTTGCCGCGGTTGACGACCGTCTAGTGGACACAATATTTAGAAGATCTGACAATGACCATCCCCTTCCCACAAAACCATCAACACAATCCAACTCGCTTTTCTAGAACCGGGTCCCAGGTACTTGTGAGCGCACCCATCGAGCACGGACTAAGATAGAAAACATTGAAATGAACCTCAAGTTTATGTTCAGAGTAGTAAGGGTATTTTCGTGTTTCTTACGCGATGAGATCTGAGTCTCACACGATTCCAAGTTAAGATCACGTAATGGGTCATACCCATGGTCGATTGTTTGTGTATGTTGCGGTATGGAACGCGCGTTACAACATATCTACGTTCAAATAGAGCATATGTCCAAATCTTGTACAGATGTCCATTAGGCACACAGAGACCCTTCTAGTGGATAGACATACCATAGTCTGTTGTAGTGCGAAAACAGATAGCTCCAGACACAAAGTCGTTTCTGGTCATCTCGACGGACTTCCTAAAACTTGAAACTATCACCAGTGTAAGAGGATGACCAAATCCACTTTGACATATATTAACAAACAATCACATAAATGAACACACAAAATACTCAAACTGCGAAAACATACATACTTAAATATAATTGTAAACACCTGATTTTGGCTCGGGAGCAAAATAACGTACGCGAGGAACCGAGCCGAAAAAATTGAGATAGAAATATATACATATATAAAAGGATTATATATATATATATATTCCACCGAAAGAATGAACATGACCCCATGGCCATGTTCATCTTTTCCAAGCTGAGGTTTTATATTAAAAAAACAATTAATAAAATAAGATGAAGCTTTCTTCTATAAAAGGGGGAAGCTTGGCTTAGAGTTGGGGGGTAAAACCGTAGCTTTCGGTGACGGAAATGAGAAGGGAGTTTGGAGTGGAAGAAAAGGAAAAAGGAAGAGACAATTGGAAAAAAAAAAAGTAAGAGTGAAAAAAAAATCGGTAATTATCGATCTCGGTTTGTCGTACGGTATTAATATCCAAACGGTTTAGGTATATCTATCTCGTATTTAATATTTTGTTTGCATTTCCCAATATTATTAAAATTTATGTTATTAAAAAAATAGTTTATATACATATATTATATATTTATGTATATGTGAAAATGACTTAGGCCATTTCCCAAATTTTGATGAACGTTACAACTCGGTCCTTGAACTCTCGGGTCATTCTGGGATTTTATCGAGTGTTAAAAATAAATCCAGAATAGTTTAGGGTCAATTCTATAATTTTTTAAACAAATATTTTCAGTTAGGTTATAATTTTTTCGAAAATTACATTTTTATTCCTAAATTTTTCTAGACATTCCATGAATTATCAAGTGTTACAAATAAGTCCAGAATATTTTTCGGTTTATTTTATAACTTTAACAAGTGTTACAAATAAGTTCAGAATAGTTTAGGGTCATTTCTGCAATTTTTGAAATACTTTTTCAATTCAGCTCAAATTTTAATAAATTGCATTGTGGTCCCTAGATTTTATTTTTGGACATCCTACAACTTGTCAAAGTGTTCCAAATTGGTCCAACGTGTTTAAAATCTTCAAACTCATTCGTGTATTTTTTGACACATTTAATATGGTCCCAAAGTTAAACCATATTTTGTTCAAGCACGGTTAACTTTATTTTATCCTGTGTTTTTATTTGAAATTAACTTGGAAATAAAAATGTTTGTACATGGTTTATTTCATTTAATAAAAAATGCATATCATCTCTTTAGCCAAACATGATCAAATTGGACAATTTGGGTAAATCGGTAAAAACATTATTTCAAAAGCAAACTAAAGTACCGAAAGGGCGGATTATGGGCTCGCGAGCCCTTAAGACTTAATCAAACCCCCGAACTCAATTCTCTGGACGCAGACCTTTCCAGGCCCTAGGATGTTAGCACCATGTACCCTAGGCAAATTTTAGGTTTCGATTAGCCTTTAATTAATCGGTGGCGACTCTTTCATTTTTTTCATTCCGGTTGATGACCCCGCTCGACAGGACCCGTCGCTCGCCAAGATCCGACATTTTCGAGCGAAAAAATAATATTTTCAAAAAGGGTCAGGGAAAGTAGAATCCGACTTCTGACAATTTGGCGACTCTGCTAGGGACTTCTTTTAGAGGTTTTAGGGTTTGTCATGTCTGCTTTGCCATATTATATTTTTGCCCTATTCGTTTTGACTGCGTTTGCTATTGCTTGCAGTTTCAAATTTTGTCCAAAAGGCGATGGAATTGTAATAATTAAAAGAAAAAAATTAAATTCTCATTTGGCACACACCACGCTAGTTACAATTACCCGATCGTACCTAGAGCGCATTAAGAGCTTAGGGAGTTTAGTAGGGGAATGCGCCCGGAGCGGTTTGGATCGCCGGCACTCACCCAAACAACTCAACTCGGTGATCGGAATGAGCCTGTGATCCTCTTTAAGGGGTTAGATTCTGCTGGTTCAGAGGACCTAGAAATTCCATCCATTTAGAACAAAAGCTCCACACCGTGTTTTACTTTTACCAGTTTTGTGGGTATTTCCATTTTTGGGCCCAACTTATGTAAATAGGAATTCATACCAAGAATTTGGATGCAAGATTGACCCACGCTTCATGAAGAAGATTCGGCCCAACTGTTGTGAATTGAAGTCCGCCCAACTGTAGATGGAAGTTCGACCCATTGTTGTAAATGTGTTTTGTTTTGGCCCTAGATCATGACATGTATAGGATTGGTCCTTTTGTATTATATATTCCAGACTATTGGAAATATAATACGAACCTTACTCATGTTATGTTAGGATACATGTATAATGTTAGCCTGTGTTGCAAGGGAATGTTCCGTATTTGTCAAGAAGGTTTGAGAAGTTAGTAGAAGGTTATAAAGTGTTCAAGTTGTTCCAGTCATGTATAGTTTTCAGTTAGTTGTCTAGTATAAATAGGTTTAAGTTGTATTAGATTGGTTAACTCAATTCAATATAAAGATTTCAGATTCTGTTATTTCTTTTAGTAGCTTCCTTAGTCGCCAAGCTTTCTTTCTTTTCTTATTCTCTTAATCTGGTTCATGCTCAGATTACTGAAATGGTATCAGAGCCATTCTGATTCGTTCTTCTTTCGCAAGTATGAAGAAGTTCTGATGAGATTATCCTCTTTAGTTGATTCTGGTATTCTATTGACTTCTCTGTTATCTGCTACTCTGTTTCGCTGCTGGTTATTGCTGTGCTTCAGAAGCCATGGATGAAATTATTCCTGTATTTTTCAACAAGAGGATCTATGAGCTAACAGGTGAAGATAATTTCTAGCATAGAAGCAACATGTATTACTTGTTCTTCGAGGTCTTAATATAGAAGTCTATATGTTTGGAACTTTGCAGATTTCTCATTTAATAGATGATGAAGATGGAAATAAGGTTCTGTATCCTGAATTTCCTAAGTACTATCAACAAGATTCTTCTCTTGCCTCATGGCTGTTAGCTTCTATTTCCTCTACTATCAACAAATATCTGGCAGGATGTATGACAGCTGCGTCTATATAGAATAGACTTCATCAGAATTTCTCGTCTTCATCTACAACTCGTATCATGAGTTTATATGATAAATTGAAGGTTTGGAAAATGCTGAATCAATCTATGAGGGATTATCTTACTGAAATTCAGCTTACTTGTGATAGTTTGGCTAGTTGTGGCCATCCTATCGAGGAAATGCAGCAGATATCAATCATATTGAATGGTGTTAAAGGTCAATATGATAGTGTGATTGTTGTTATCCATGCGAGTCGTAACCCGTATGATTTGTCTTCTACTCCATCCGTGTTGTTGGATGCTGAAGCCAAGCAGAAAGATGTTCTATTTGATACCTTGTTAGTGACTGCAAATGTTGCAGTAAAAAGCTCAGATCAGACCAGCAAGTTAGCAGTGTATTATGATCAGGATACTACAATTGATACAGGACAGTCACATCTTATGGTGAGCAATTATGAATATCAACCCAATTCTGCTGCCTATGGTCGAGAAAGAGGTCGAGGAAGAGGTTATGGAAACAATAAACTGCAGTGCCAACTTTGTGGAAAGTTTGGTCATCTGGTACATCGATGCTACCAGCAGTCTAATGTTAATTTTCAAGGTGTGATAGCTCAGTCATCCAATGATATCATTAGTGCAAACGTTTCGACTATGCAATAGAATGTTGAAGACACGATGTCTTATGCGAATGATGGAGTTTTAAAACCTGCAACTCCGTCTTACAGTTCTGCTGCTTAACCAATTGCTAATCCTGGTCCTGTGAATGTTATCAATCCCTGTCAGTTATATGGATCTTCATATCCTTCTCATACAAAATATCATGTTCCTCTAAAGTTGCTTGAAATGGATTTGTTGGGACCTGGACATGTGTTTTCTAATGGGAATAGGTATTATCTAAGTATAGTTGATGTTTTTTCTCGGTACACATGGATTTATTTTTTGAAAAACAAGAGTAATGTTTCTGTTATCTTTCCTCAATTCCATAAATCTGTTGAAAACCAATTGGGTTTCAACATAAAAGCTGTTCAGACTGATGAAGATGGCGAGTTCAAAGCTTTGGCTCCATATTTTATTCAGCATGGCATTAAGCATAGACTCACCTGTCCCTACACATCTGAACATAATGGTATAGTGGAAAGAAACCATAGGCATATCGTTGAGATGGGATTAACTTTACTGAATCACACCTCGTTTCCAATGCAATACTGGAGTGAATCTTTCGTTACAACTGCGTTGTTGATAAATACGTTGCCTTCTAAGGTGCTGAATAATGTTTCACCGCATGATAAATTGTTTTGCAAACATTCGGATTATGATTTCTTATGAGTCTTTGGTTATCTTTGTTTTCCTTTTATTAGTCCATTTAACAAGCACAAATTAGATTTCAGATCTATACCCTCTATGTTTATAGGATATTGTGTAAATCAGCATGGTTATAGATGTATGCATGAGTCGGGCAAAGTTTATATTTTTAGACATGTTAGATTTAATGAATCTGTGTTTCCTTTTTCTGTGAAATCTTGATCTTTTATGCAGTCTGGAGCAGTAAAGAGTATTGTACGTCAATACCTTTTTTCCTGCCTTTCAATGCTTCAATCTGTACTCCAATTGATGATGTTACAAATCAATGTGCAGTTTCAGCTCAGGATTATACTCTTGTGCATAGACCGAATACTTATACAGGGCATGATACTGTTAGATCTCAACAAGATCAAATGCACAATCAAGTGACTTCATTACCACCTGAGAATGTTGTTGCATCCTCTATTGCTGCTCAAGATAATTCTTCAAATGTAGTTAGACATGGACTCTCAGAGTCATTACTTGTGCCTATTCTATCTGATAAAGAAGTTTCTGCATCTGAAATCAAATCTTCTTCACCGGTTGAACATGCTTCAGCTGTTGCAACTACATTTGTTGCAACTCAAAACAGGCAGTCTGTGAATCAAAATAATTTTCATTCTATGCAGACTAGATCTAAAACAAGGAATTTAGTTGCGTTAACAACTTTAGTGGTTGCTTCTACTGATTTCACTAAAATTGCACTTGATGATGTTCACACTGCAATGCAATATCCTAAATGGTTAACTAGAATCCATGATGAGCTTCAAGCCTGGGATGCTAATGGTCATTAGTATCATTACGTGGAGGCAAAATACCTATTGGATGCAAATGGATTTTTAAGATCAAAAAATATTCTGATGGTTCTATTGCAAGATATAAGGCTCATTTGGTTGCTAAGGGCTTTTCTCAAAAACCAGGTTTTGATTTCCTGGACACGTTAAGTCCAGTGGTGAAGGCCCTACTGTGAGAATCATTCTAACATTAGCCTTGACACAAAAGTGGCAACTTAGGCAAGTTGATGTTAACAACGCATTTTTACATGGTGAATTGACTAAAGATGTCTATATGAATCAACCACCTGGTTTTGAAAAAACAGATGATCAAGGTAATGTTTTAATGTGTGAACTCAATAAGGCTCTTTATGGTCTCAAACAAGCACCTCATGCTAGGTTTGAGAGACTCAAAAGTTTTTTGCTTCATTCTCTTCAGTTTTCTGTCTCTTTAGCTCATAGTTGTCCATTTGTTAAGAAGTCTAATGCACGTACTGTTTTTCTTTTAGTATATGTTGATGATATTGATATACCATGTGTTGGGGTATTGATAGTGACGGCCCACTAAGGAAAAAGGCCTCGAAGGCCCAATAACCTTAGAGGGGGTAAACCCAAGGTATTCAGACTGGATCAGCCTAAGTCAAAATCAACTTGGCCCACCATAGAATGGCCCAAGATCGAGCCCGAGACGATATCGACGCCAAAATCTCCCCAGCTGGTCGCCATCCTTCACTCACTCGCGACCTCCTACTGCTCGCCATGGGAGTGCTCGCCCCGAAAAGAGCCTTGCCTCTCTCCTCTGGTCCCACCAACTGTTAATAAGGAAGTGGCCACGATATCCCGTGTATCTCGGTCACATATTCACTAAAGATTAGATATGGTAACTGCAATATCTCGCTGTAACTGTCATATCTACTATCCAGACTCGCGATCAATTCGCGGATAGCTCTGATTCCGCCGCCGCTTCACCACTTCAGCAAGAACCTTCCAGCCAGGCAGCACCCCATGCCATTCTTCTACGGACGGCCCGAGAGAACGTCGGTAATTCCAGACCGACCCCAGCTACCAACCACATCGAGACTCCAGCTCCGTAGACCGTCCACATCGCTGGGGAAAACATACAGTTAACCCCGGAGATGCTATCATTGCTGGAAGCCATCCTAGGGCAGGCCTGCCGTCAAGCCCCTGCTCCCCAAGGAGACACTCACCCTGCTGCCACAGGGCCCTTGCCGTCTGAAACCGCGAATCATGGCACCGCAGCACCTAGGAGGATCAGGAGATGACGGCAGGATAACGGTCCCTAACCCCAGCATATACCGAGCAGCCGGAGGCTACATATTCCGTCAATCCTTCCGGTCCCTCTCCGTCCGGGACTTCGCCAAAATATTGCACCCTGGACCAGATGGACGACCTTCTCAATAAAAGGCTCCAAGAAAGACGATTGACAGTCGTATCTCCCTTCAAGGAGCGATCTGCTCACCCCTTTTCCGACGAGCTCGTCGCCATCAAGATCCCCAAGGGCCATACCTGAGTACAGTGGTGGAGGAGATCCCACCATACACGTCAACAAACACGAGGCTTCCCTGCTGGGTAAGTCAAATGATCCCAATAACTTGGTTTTGTTATTTCCATCCACTCTTTCGGGTTCGGCTTCGTTCTGGTTCTTCGTCCTCCCTGCAGGATACATAGGAACTTGGGCAGAATTAAGGAGCAAATTCCTGGAGAGATACATGGCCGAGCACCAGCTAATGAAAAGCGTGGGCGCCCTGGATGCGGTCAAGCAACAGCCTGGAGAGCCGCTGGCCAATTTTTACGGATGTTTTCATCAGAATGTTACGGAGATAGATCTGGAGGTCTTTATGTAGCCAACAAGGCCTCGAGAAAGCTGCGCAACAGCTATCATGTGAAGGAGATTGAGACGCTATGGAGTTGGCGTCCAGGGCAAAGGGTTTCATAGACCTGGAAAGGGCGAACACTGAGGCCGACTTCCTGACGATCTCGCTAAGGGTGGTTCCCGAGCCCCGCTGCGATGGTAAGAAGGAGGTGAAGAAAGAAAAGAGGGGAAGAGACAACAGGCCCCGGGGCAAGCCTAACCCAGCACCGCGAAATCCAGAGGTCCCTGATTACTTTACGCCTTTAAATAGGCAGATCTCAGCGATACTAGTCGAGATGGAGAGGAGATCCTTGGCGAGGCCACCGATGCCTCGTCGGGGTGGTCAGTCCATGGGGAAGGATGTCGAGAGAGATTGCAGATACCATAAGTGCAAGGGCCACAAGACGGATGACTGCCACATTTTGAAGCGGGACATAGAGAAACTGTTTCAAGGGGGGATGCTGAAGGAGTTTGTGGCAGGGCGAGACAGAAGTCGAACGCCCCCTAGGAGACATCGTTCGCCAGCTCCTGCTGAGCAAACTGATCCATCTGCCAGCAAGAGGAGAGTGAATTTGATTGCGTGAGGATTCAGTGCAGGAGGCGAGGGGTCGCACGCCTGGGAGTTCTACGCAACTCAGATCTCCACAGCAGTTCAGTTGGGAAAGCGACCCCGACCTGAAGAGGATATTGTCATCTAATTATCCGAAGATGATTTGGCACATGTCACAACCCCCCACAATGATGGTTTGGTTATCACGGCTGATATCAACGACTGTGACGTTACAAGGATTCTGATCGATGGAGGCAGGTCGATGGATATCCTATTCTTGGACGCCTTCGAGAGGATGGGAAAGTCCAAATGTGACCTTAAGAGGGTCGATTATCCGCTGATTGGGTTTGCTGGGAGAACGACTTATCCACTGGGGACAATAACCATGCCAGTAATTCTGGGCGAGGGATGGAAGAGCATCAAGGTACCGGTCACTTTCCTAGTGGTCGACTCACCTACATCCTACAACGCCATCCTGGGGAGGACCACAATCAACCCCAACAAGATTGTGGCCTCCACAGTCCATCAGAAGATGAAGTTGCCCACTACCAACGGGATTGGAGAAGTCCTCGACGACCAGCCTTCCTCGCGGCAATGCTATATGAACTGCCTGCGTAGGAAGAACCAAAGGGTGGCCCTCGCCATCGAGACAGAGGCCGACCCTCGCGAGGATTTGGCTCGACCAGCGCCTATGGAGGAATTGGAAGAGGTCAAGGTCGATGGCCCAGACAAAAAGGTGGAAATTGGGACCACCTTGAAAGAAGATCAGAAGGAGGCCATGACCGCCCTCCTCAGGGAATTCAAAGAGCTCTTTGCCTGGCAGCCGAGCGACATGCCGGGAATCAGCACAGACATCATCTCTCACAAGCTCAGGATAGACCCGTCTATCAAACCGATCGCCTAGAAAAAGGAGATCGTTCGGGACGGACAAGCGCTTGGCAATCAGACAGTAGGTTGGCAGGCTGATTGAGGATGACTTCATTAGAGAAGTGAGATTCCTGAGCTGGGTCACCAACCTAGTTTTGGTCAAAAAATAAAACAGCAAGTGGAGGATGTGCGTTGACTTCAGCGACCTCAATAAAGCTTGCCCCAAGGATTCGTATCCCCTTCCTAGGATTGATCAACTGGTCGATGCTACCTCTGGTCACGAGATGCTGAGCTTCTGGGACGCCTATTGAGGCTACAACCAGATCAGAATGCACCCAGACGATGAGGCTCACACCGCTTTCTATGCATACGGGGACATTCTGTGTTACAAGGTGATGCCCTTTGGTTTCATCAATGCCGGGGCGACTTATCAGCGGATGGTGAACCGCTTATTTTAAGACATGCTGGGAAGAAACATGGAGGCTTATGTGGACGATATGCTGGTCAAAACCATCAAGGGCAATCCGCACACAACAGACCTCCGCGAAGCTTTCGAATGCATGAGGAGACACAGCGTTCTCCTGAACCCTGCAAAGTGCGCCTTTGGAGTCAAGTCTGGAAAATTCCTAGGATTCATGGTCAGTGAGAGGGGCATCGAAGCGAACCTAGAAAAGCTGAAGGCCATAGAGGAGATGAAGTCGCCAACTTGCCACAAGGAGGTTCAATGCCTGAATGGTCGCCTAGCTGCTCTCAACCGCTTCCTCTCCAAGGCGAGCGACATGTCCCTCCCATTTTTCAAAACTCTAAGGGCCAACCACAAGTTCGAGTGAACTCCAGATTGCGAGGAGGCGTTCCAGTCCTTGAAGCGGCATATCCAAGCACTCCCAGCTCTGGCAAATCTCATTCCAGGCGAGCAGCTCTTTCTTTATCTCGGCATCAGCGACGTGGCAGCCAGTGTTGTTTTGATAAGGGAGGAAAATAATGTTCAGAGTCCAGTGTACTTTATTAGCAAATGTTTAACTCAGCAGAAATCAAATATGTCCAGATTGTGAAGTATCTCTATGCCTTAGTTATCGCTGCTCGAAAGCTGAGACCTTACTTTCACGCACACGACATCACGGTCCTCACCAATCAACCTCTCAAAAACTTCCTGATGAAACCAGATTCTTCAGGAAGAATGGTCAAGTGGGCGATCGAGCTCAACGAGTTCAAGATCAAATTTGCGCCGAAAACGGCCATCAAAGGTCAAGCACTAGCTGATTTCATTGTGGAAAGCACGAGTAATGGTCAAACAGAAGTGAAAAACAGACCAAGTCAGTCGTCAGACAACAATCAAGTTTGGGAGCTCTATACAGATGGGTCTTCGTCAAGATAAGGCTCGGGGGCAGGTTTAATTCTTATTCCTCCTGAAGGAGAGCCTTGAAAGTATGTGATCGCCCTAACATTTCAGGCGACCAATAATGAAGCAGAGTACAAGGCTCTTATTACTGGACTCAGACTGGCTAAAGGAATGGGCATATCTGCACTTAAGGTAAAAAGCGACTTGGAACTTATCGTCAATCAGGTCAATGGCACTTATGAGGCAATAGGGGAAAATATGAAAAAGTACCTTAGCATCGCCAAGAAGCTCGTCGCAGAAATTCCAAATTTTGCGATTGAGTCTATACCTCGCTAGGAAAATCAGATGGCAGACTCTTTTAGTAAGCTGGCATTTGGAGGAACAACAATCCAAGATGTACAATTCCTGGAAAAGGCCTTATGTTCAGTCCTTGAAAGCAGAGCAGAGGTCTTCAACATTCAAGGGCAGGTCACATGGATGACTCTGTTTCAGAATTATTTGAAATTAGGAATCCTCCCGGATGACGAAGGCGAATCTATAAGGAAAAGACGACTTGCGGCCAATTATCTGATCATAGATGGAGAACTCTATAGGAGAGGCTACTCGACTCCTTACTTAAGGTGTGTTGCTCATCCAGAAACATAAAGGGTTCTTCGAGAAGCTCATGAAGGGGTGGCAATATGTCATGAAGGTGTTCAATCATTGACGAGGAAGATCTTCAGACTAGGATACTATTGGCCAACCTTGGGAAACGATGCGGCTGAACTAACGCAGAAGTGCGAGACTTGCTAGCAATTCGCACCACGATCAGGTCGACCGCCAACACTATTATCCCCAATGGCGGGTGCTTGGCCTTTTGCTCAATGGGGGATTGATATATTAGCTCATTTTCCTATTAGCACTGGTCAAGGCACTCATATTATAGTGGCGATCGACTACTTCACCAAGTGGATAGAGGGGAAAGCTCTAGCTTCTACAACGGAATTTCAAGTCATCAAGTTCCTGAAGATCAACATATTCTCCAGGTTTGGCATTCCTAAAATACTCATCAGTGATAATGGTCCGCAATTCATTAGAAAGGAGCTCAAATGGCTCTGTGAAGAATACCATGTCGACCATCGTTTCAATTCAGTGTACCATCCTCAAACGAATGGGCAAGCTGAAGCAACCAACAAGGTCGTTTTAGCAGGACTCAAGAAAAGGGATCGAGCATTCAAAGGAAATTGGGCAGAAGAGCTGGAAAACGTATTATGGGCCATCAGAACAACGCCTAAGGTAGACACTGGAGAAACACCCTTCAGTTTAGTGTATGGATCAGAAGAAGTGCCGCCCGCCGAAATAGCAGTGCCTACCCATAGAATCCTACACTTCAATACTGAGGCAAACAAAGTCGAACGCAGGACTGACCTCGAACTAACAGAAGAAAAGAGGTGGCAATCAGAAAGGACACAGGCAAAGATGCGTCTGGCGACCGCTCCATACTTCAATAGAAAAGTCAGCGCTCGCCAAATTTTCGTGGGGGAGATGGTCATGAGAATGAACGAATTTACAAGGCTGGACAGTCAGAATAAGCTTTCAGCTAAGTGGGAAGTACTGTACAAGGTAGTAGATATCGTCGCTCCAGGATCCTATTATTTGGAAACCACTGAAGGAAAAAGGTTACCTCGTCCATTCAATGCTGAACATTTAAGAAGATTTCATACATAGCTTGTAAATCCGAATGTTATGTCTATAAAAGCAAGTTGTTCCTTCAAAAAGCGTGTGACCACTCGAACCAAATCGAAGAAAATCCCTAACAACAAAGTTAGGCCAAAAGCCCTGATGCCAAAGTCAGGCCAAAAGCCCTAACAACAAAGTTAGGCCAAAAGCCCTGACGCCAAAGTCAGGCCAAAAGCCCTGTCGCCAAAGTCAGGCCAAAAGCCCTGTCGCCAAAGTCAAGCCAAAAAGACCTAAACGAAAAGAGTTAGGCAAAAGCCAAAAGCCTTGACGCCAAAGTCAGGCCAAAAAGATCTAAACAACAAGAGTTAGGCAAAACGAAAGACCTAACGCCAAAGTTAGGCCACAAGCCCTGACGCCAAAGTCAGGCCAAAAGCCCTGACACCAAAGTCAGGCCACAAGCCCTGACGCCACAGTCAGGCCAAAAGACCTGACGCCAAAGTAAGGCAGAAAGACATGATACCAAAATAAGGCAAGAATCTGGACAACGAAGATAAGCAATCCATTAAGGAAACTATCTTCTTATAGGTCGGACAAAGTTTTGAGAAGTTATATTCATGAGTTAAACTATCGAGGATGGATAAGGAATCATAAGCGACCACTACGAAAAGTGAAGCTGCAAGAAACAAGTTCCTTTTGTAGAGGCGAGCACTCCAAAAGGTTTAAGCTTCAGTAAGGTTATACATTTTTAAGCGTAGAAGTTTATACTTTTAAGTCTTAAGATATTTTCCTTAAGAGGGCTTATAATTGGCGAGATAAATGGATAATTCTATGAGGTTTTATCATTTTGGGCCTAAAGAAAAGTCCAAAAAAGGAAAGAAGAAAGTTGAAGGTAATTACGATTAAGATATCGGAGGGATCACCAACACATTCAAAGTCAAGCAAACACAAAGGCTTATGAATATAAAGGAATTCAATAAAAACCGAGTCTTTAATCGAATAAATAATAACAAATCAACCCAAAATAAGAACAAGATAAAGAAAAAATTATCTAAAAGAAAAATAAGTATGGTCGCCCGAGAGATGGAGACTTCAAGCTTTCGGGTCTTCGGGGGCAGGAGTGCTCGTCTCGCCTTCTAGGGCAACCTCTTCTACAGCCGAGCTGAGTCGATTTCCTCAGCAGTAGGGGTAGGCTGAGGATGAGTTGGGATCGACCGCCTGGACATCCTCGACCAGGACTCGGAGGAAGTCGGAAATCTCCGACCTCATCACCTCCAAAACGCAGTCAACGAACTCCTCTGGCTTCAGCAGCAGCCCTCTGAGCCTTAGCGGCGACCCGTTGAGCTTCCAACTCTGCCCTTTGGGCTCTAGCCTCTTTCAACTCAGCCTCTAGGCGAGCCCGGACAGACTCCCCTTCATCTAAGCACCGATGAAGGGCTTCAGATTCTTGAAGGGCGACTGCAGCATCGACCTCCCTCTTCTTCACATCAGCAAGGAGCCTTTCCTCCTAACTGAAGTACTCTTCCCGGGCACCCTCTACCAAGGAAAGATCCGCGTCAGCGTTTGACTTGATGGCCTCCATCTGCCCGGGGGAGATCCCCGTGCTCCGGTATTGCTCCAACTCAACAAGCAAATCAGAATGCTTGTTGGCGAGCTCTCCGACGCCGCGACCCATCGCCACCTCTTCTCGAATGAGCTGGCAACAAAGAAATAACAAAGAAATAACAAATATTGTTAGGCTATAGAAAAGAGGTAACAAAGCGAAAACATAACGAGGAATCGAAATCCTACCAGAGCGACTCGTTCATAATGGGACCGCATGAATCCCTCGATTTGGTGCAGCACCGAGGGAACCGCAGAGCGATCCTTGGGAGGATTATCCCCTCAAGTAGTCGCATGCACAAATCCGGTCTGCCCCGGAGACTCTTCTTGTCTAAGACCCCATTCTTCGAGAAGTCTCCGCAGGGGAACCAAACCCCCTGAGAGTTCGCAGCCTTGAGCGGCTGGAACATGCTCGCCAAGGAGTAGTACTCTTCAGGAGGAGTCTTCGAGGCGCTAAGGTTATCGGACCCCTTCTTCTGAGTCCCAGATTCCTTCGGTGGAATAAGAACCAAAGACTCGGAAGGAGAAGGGGCCGCCAAAATCAGAGCCTTCTCCCCGGGGGCAGCGGGCCCCTTAGGAGGAGGAGGAGGACTCTGGGGGAGAACAGGGCGATCCTCACTCCTGACCTTCTTGGAAGGAGGAGGTGGAGGGTCCCGGGCCACATCCGCAGTGGGCTTCTCTGCAAAATAACAAGGAGATATGTCAGAACCCGAAAACTGCAAAGTATAAAAACGGCAAATTAGCAAATGGCGAGACAACATACCTGGTTGGCGAGGGCCAACAGTGGCCAAGGGAAGTGCCTCTTCGGGCTTCCTCTTGGATGAACGTCTGGAGGGGGAGGAGGAGCACTCAGCGACGTCTGGTCCGCGGACAGCCCCCCTTGCCCTGGGCATCAAAGAGACCTATGAGTTTTCGGCCCCTGTTGCCTACAACCAATATAACAGAAAAAGGTTAGAAGAATTACCCAATCATCAAAAATGGGTGTGGCCTGATGAATTCCCGCCATCTCGAGCATATTCTCAATAGTCTCCGTCACTGAATGGATGGAGTAAAAACTGGACGACCGATGTACACAGAATAAGTCGTCTATGGCGTTCCGGTCGCTCTCTGATAACTCATCAAATACAGCGGGGGAAATCCCTGTCCGGTGTAGATAGCTTCCAAGGCACGCTCCCCTTGTAGAAGAAATAAAATTTCTTATAGTTGGAGTTGGTTGCTCGGAAATCGTCGACCAACCGAACGTTAACATTCCAATCCCACGATTGGAGGCCTCTCCATTCTGCGAACTTGGGACACTGAGACTGGAAGTGGCGGAGGTGGTTCGCCCCAGTAGCCAATCGGAAAAAGCACCGGAACAAGGCGAGTGAATACGTCCACTCTTGACGTATACACAAGAACTTTAATCTGGACCATATCCTAAGGGCGTTAGGTACGAGCTGCGTGGGATGTATCATGTAGAACCGGCAAAATGCCTGCAAATACTCACAAAGAGGAAAACGCAACCCAGCATCGATCTGGGCCGCATAGATGTAAACCTCTCCATTGTGAGGATAATGCAGACCCATGCCTGGGTATCTAGGAGCATCCCCCGCACCAAAACCACCAAGCGCCACTGTCGTCTTAAAATACGCTGGCTTCAATTCGTTGGGCTTGACATCTACTCAAACAGTTCAGATATGACAACAACAAGTATAAAAACAAGGGAAAACAGGGAATACTCTCAAAACAGAGCAATAAAACAGAATATTTACCTTTTGGGGAAAAAAGGGGCGTCTGGAGTTTAGGCCCATCAACCACCACAGGTGTGGCTGCGGACCTCCCAAGATCAGCCTGCCTCTCAGTCGAGGCTGGTTGAGAGCCGTCCCTAATGGTCAAGGGGTCATTGGTATTCTTCGGAACCTTAGGAGTCGAAGAAGAAGCCTTGTTGGCCGTTTGCTTGGTTTTTTCGGACTAACTGCGAGTGGCCATGATGCTGGTAGAATGTGGATTGGGGAGATTGATAAGGAGAAAATAGAAGTTTTGGAGAGAATAATATCAGAAAACGAAGAAGGCTCTAGAGTCTGAAGGGAAGGAAATGTAAAGGAAAAAATAGGAGAACTGGTGTCCCCTATATAGACAAAATAAGAAGTAACAGTCACAGGCCGAATTGAAACGGCACAGGGGAATAATTGCCCATTTTTGGAACAAATCGAAACAATGTCAGAATTCTAAGAGACACCTCAGGGAGACAAACAGTCGACTAATGCAGAAAGTTGTCAGACTACCCTAGGGTTACGGAATATTAAATGACAGGCATGCTTCAAAGGACTGTTCGACTTCTGGATGACTGTGCAGTTATTAAATGATGAAGTTCATCAAACAACCATAGTGATAGACAGCGCACTGATAGGCTTTATTAAAGATGCCTTTTATAGGTAATTATCGCCTAGCAAGAAAGGTAGGCCCTCACAAGCTTAGGCTGCCTTGAGTGATCGTCGAAAAGGAATAAAAATAAGAATATTCCTTTAGCCTTGGAAAATGGGATGACTGGTCGCCAAACAAGCATGAAGCGTCCCTAAGGTCATGAACGACAACAAGAGACAAGGAAAACCAACATTAAAGCTTCACTATTTCAAACCCTACCAATAAATCAAGCTCGACTGAAGGAACTTCAATCAAGCTTCGGGGCAAATTTTGGGTATTGGTAGTGACGGCCCACAAAGGAAAAAAGGCTACGAAGGCCCAATAACCTTGGAGGGGGTAAACCCAAGGTATTCAGACTGGATCAGCCTAAGTCAAAATCAACTTGGCCTACCATAGAATGGCCCAAGATCGAGCCCGAGAGGATATGGATTCGAAAGGCTCCCAGCTGGTCGCCATCCTTCACTCAGTCGCGACCTCCTACTGCTCTCCATGGGAGTGCTCGCCCCGAAGAGAGCCTTGCCTCTCTCTTCTGGTCCCACCAACCGTTAATAAGAAAGTGGCCACGATATCCCGCGTATCTCGGTCACATATTCACTAAAGATTAGATATGGTAACTGCAATATCTCTCCGTAACTGCCATATCTACTATCCAAATCTTCAACAGCACAATATTCATAAAGATATACGGTTACCTTATACGGTTTGATCTCTCTTCCTCTATAAATACCCTTTCTTTACATACGTTCTTTACGTTTTGAGCTATATACACACACATATACTCATTTAAGCATCGGAGAGGGACCTAGAGACACCCCCTCTGTTGCGCTCCCCTACTTACAGGTTCACCGGAGTTGAAGCAGAAGCACCTTTCAACCGTCATCTGGCATTCAAATCACTGCCAGATCAGCAACCAGGATTTCACGATCCAACTCCATGTAGTAATACAACTGTTATTAAATTGGTAATTTCAACAATTAATAGTGAATTGTAGTTGAATGATCTTGGCTCTCTTAACTATTTTTTGGGTATGCATGTGCAGATTGTTAATGACAACTTGATTCTAGGACAACGCAAATAAATCAATGAGCTGCTGCAGAGAACTGGTTTGCTGAATGCAGCACCTTTACCTACACCTATGTCAGGTAACTTTCTGACGAAGGTAGCTGAAGTTTAAGGTTCTCCTCCTGCAGATGAACACTTTTATAGGAGTTGTAAATACCTGATTTTGGCTCGGGGTCAAAATACCGTACGTGAAGAACCAAGACGAGAAAAATCGAGACGAATAAAAAGGCAAAATAAAATAAATCCTATACCCTAAACCCCAAACCCTAAAACCCTAAACCCTAAACCCAAAACCCTAAAATCCCAAACCCTAAACATTAAACCTTAAATCCCAAACTCTAAACCCTAAAGCTTAAACTCCCAAACCCCAAAGTCTAAAACCCTAAACCCTAAGCCCCAAACCCTAAAATCCCAAACCATAAACCCTAACCAATAAATCACAAACTCTAAACCCTAAACCCTAAACCTTAAACCCCAAACCCTAAAATCCCAAACCCTAAACCCTTAAACCCCAAACCCTAAACCCCAAACCTTAAACCCCAAACCATAAACCCCAAAACAATAAACCCCTAAACCCATGGCACCCAATTTTTGCCAAACATCCACCATTGCATCCATTTTCGTCCAAATTCCCACCATGCCCCAAATCACTCGCAATATTTCCCAATTGGCACCAGATGTCTCCTAATTGCCATCACCATTTGACCACTTGATCACCTTTGCTCATCCTTAGCCAAATTCTCTCCAATTATCATCAAAACTCCTCCTAATTGCCAATCACCTCCCAATTGCCAATCACCTTTGCCCAATTACTATCACCATTGCCATCCACCATGTATTGTCCATGTTTATCATCTATTTGGAGGAGAAAACTCTACAAAAGAAAGGGATAGCTACGGTTGAAGAAAAGAGGAAGAAACCAAAGGATAGTTTGGAACAAGGTTGCCTTAACCTTGTTCAAAAAAATGGAAAGAAAAACAAAGGAAAAGAAAAGAAAAGAAAAGAGAGAAAAAAACAAATCAAAGTGAGGATTTGAGTGATAGTGAGTGAAAAACACTTGATACAAATTCAGTGAAGAAAAATTGGCGAATATCCATCTCGGTTCCTCGTGAGGTATCTAAACTTCGAATAACTTAGGTATATCTCCTCTCGTGCTCGATATTTGTATTTCTTAATGTGAATGAAGTTTGTTTAATCGATAATATGTGTTAATAGTTGTATTTCATATAAGAATTGTACTCGGTTTTAAGTTTGGTATAAGTTTGGAGTCATTTTAGACATTTGTGAAAGTTATGGGGGTTGTTTTAGTAAAAAAATATAATATTTTCGAAAATGAATTAGGTCATTCCCAAAATTTGATGAAGGTTACAACTCGGTCCTTCGACTCTCGGGTCATTTTGGGATTTTACCGAGTGTTATAAACCAAATCAGAAAAGTTTTGGGTCATTTGTGCAATTTTCAAAAGATTTTTCCAAATCAGCTCGAAATTTTAAGTAATTACATCTTGGTCCCTAAAATTTTCTGGACATCCCATTACTTCTCAAGGTGTCACAAATTAGTCAAATATGCTTCGTATTTTCAAAATCATTTGTATACGTTTGTCACGACTTAAAATGACCCCAAAGTTAAACCACTCTTTTTTAGCACAATTAAGTTTATTCTCCCTTGTTTATTTATTTTAAATTAACTCAAAATTTTAAAAACAAAATGCTTATATATTGTTAATTTAAAAAAATGCATGTCATCTCTTTATCCAAACATGATCAAATTGGACAATTTGGGTAAATCATGATCAGAAGCATGTCATCTCTTTAGCCAAACATGATCAAAAACATGATCAGAAGCAAACTAAAGTACCGAAAGGCCGGATTATGGGCTCCCGAGCCCTTAAGACGTAGTCAAACCCCCGAACTCGATTCTATGGACGTAGACCTTTCCAAGTCCTAGAATTTTAACACCATGTACCCAAGGCAATTTTAAGATTCCGATTAGCCTTTAATTAATCGGTGGTGACTCTTTCACATTTTTCGGTCTGGTTGATGACCCCGCTTGACCGGACCCGTCGCTTGCCAAGTCCCAACATTTTCGAGCGAAACAAAAAAGAAAAATATTTTCCAAAATGGGTCGGGGAAAGTCGGATCCGACGTCCGACAGGAGTATTATTGGTGCTTTACATCATGTTTGTGTTACTAAACCAGATTTTCACTTTGTTGTTAATAAACTGAGTCAATATATGTAACATCCTTCAGTATGTTATTAGAAAGCAGCTACTCGTATATTGAGATATCTTAAAGGCACAATAGATCATGATCTTCTTTTTCGTGTTAATCATGTAGTTTCGTTTGATTTGGTGCTAGTTTCTTGAGTTGATGCTGATTAGGGGAGTGATTTAGTTGATCGGAAGTCTATATCTAGTCACTATCTCCTACTTAATGGTAATCCCATTGTGTAGAGTTCCAAGAAGCAACTAGTTATTTCTCGATCTTCAGCTGAAGCTGAGTATAGAGCGATTGCAAATGCAATTTGTGAAGTATTGTGGGTAATGTCTCTTTTGTCTGAACTTGATGTTAAACTAACTTATGTTCCTATAATATGGAGTGACAATACAGGAGCTGTGGCTTTGACAGAGAATCCCATTCATCATTCAAAGATGAAATATGTTGACTTTGATTTGTGCTTTGTGAGGGAAAAAGTTCATAATGAATAGGTTATTGTCAATTTTGTTTCAGGCTCGGATCAGCTTGCTGATATTTTGACCAAACCTATTATTGCAAAACAGTTTGTTCCGTTTAGAAAGAAGCTTGGGGTAATGGCATTCAAAGAACTAACTACATATTCTCTTAGCGCAGAGTCTCAGATTGAGAATGAAATAATTCAGGAATCTGTCTCTGATGATGAGTAAGTTTGTGGTATCTTTTTTTTTGTTTCTCTCTGTATGTATATTGATAAGTATTTTTATTCTCTTTGGGTTATTTCGTTGAGAGATTTGACTTTTAATCTGTTTTCTTTCTTTTCTTCTTGATATCATTACGGGTTCTCTCTCTTTTAAATCCTCTGTTTTGATTGAATCTTCTTGTCTTTTATCTCATCTAGCTCTTGTACATTGCATTCACTTGTTATTACTTGTGTTATTGTTATCTCCTACTTGTTTCATCACCTTATGTGTCTCTGTGTTGATTGAGTAATCTTTTTCAGACTTTAGTCTTGCTCATCAATATGTTATCTATTCTGATATCATTTATATTGCTTTCTGTATATCTGCCTAGGCTGAATTTTGATTCTGCTATTACACATGCATGGATGGGTTGTCTCACTTCAATAATAAACTGGTATAGGGTGAAGTTTGAGTTAAAAAATAACACTCCTTCAAAGAAAACATTCAAGAGCTTTAAGGAGTTATTTAAGGATGAAAAGATGGATGAAAATGAAAAACTCCCAACTTCATCGGTAAAATAAAAGAAAATGAAAACCTTTCTGTCAGTATAAAAGATTTGAAAAAGAAAAAAAAAATCAAATTCAAGTGGGTGCAAATTCTATCTGCAGTATGCATTCTGTGCAACCGAAAAAAATGAAGTATTGGGGCACTCATTCTGCAGTGTGTGATGGTTGTGTATGAATTCTGTACAGATGATATGTGAAGCTTGATTGATGTTGGTTAGATGCATATTTGATATGTTGAGAATCGTCTTGGAAAAAAGACTGAGTAATCAAGTAAGAGAGTTAGTGGTATGAAACTATAAACCCGATAACAATGGTTATATAAGTAATTCAAGTGTATGTAGGTGTATGGTTCATATAGATGGATGGATTGACAGATCGGCAAGATTCGAGATAGTCAGAATGCAGAATAAGAACACTTTGGATGAATATCATATGAATAAAACTAGAGATGAATAGCACACGTCTTAAGAGAATGTTAGGATACATGTATAATGTTAGCTTGTGATGCAAATAAGTGTTCCGTATGTGTCAAGAAGGTTTGAGAAGTTAGTAGAAGGTTGTAGAGTGTTCAAGTTGTTCTAGTCATATATAGTTTTAAGTTGTATTAGATTAGTTAACTCAATTCAATATAAAGATTCCAGATTCTGTTATTTCTGTTACTAGGTTGCTTAGTCGCCAAGCTTTCTTTCTTTTCTTCTTCTATTAATCTGGTTCATTCTCATATTAATGATAGTTTACATTCTTGCACTTGCATTGCATTTTTCAAAACAAAAAATGTAAGTTTAGTTCATTCTATATTGTATGATTAGGATGTTTCACGCACCATCTTTGGTAAGGATGAAGAAAAAAATCATTGCCCTCACATTAAGGCCATACAACCTCCTACAGTTGAAATTCCCTGAATATGGAAAGTCATGACAAAACTGAATCAGAAATAAATGAACAAGAATATTGAAGAGGTTCACGGGGTCGTAAACTACAAAGTCAACTAGGTTCTCCTTGATGGCTTGTGTGAATTCTGGAATATGGAAAATGTTGGGTATCGATAGTGACAGCCCAGTAAGAAAAGGCCTCGAAGGCCCAATAACTATAGAGGGGGTAAACCCATGACATCCGAACCGGATCGGCCCAAGTATAAGCCAAACTTGGCCCACCATCGAGTAATCCAGAATCGAGCCCAAAGTCTATAGGGACGCCAAAGGCTCCCAGACTGCTCGCCATTCTCTACCAGGTCGCGACCTTCCACTGCTCGACATGGGAGTGCTTGCCCCGAAGAGAGCCTTGCCTCTCTCATCTGGTCCCACAAAACCGTTAATAAGGAACTGGCCACGATATCCCGCATATCTCGGTCACATATTCACTAAGGATTAGATTTGGTAACTGCAATATCTCGCAGTAACTGACGATCCGAATCTTCGGCAATACAATATACATTAAGATATTCAGCTTCCATATACGGTTCTATCTCTCTTACCCTATAAATACCCTTGCTTTACATACGTTCTTTACGTTTTTTGAGTTTTATACACACACATACTCATTTAAGCATCGGAGAGGGACCCAGAGGCACCCCCTCTGTTGCGCTCCCCTACTTGCAGGTTCACCGGAGTTGGAGCTGAAGCGTCATCCCAACCTTGTCTGGCATTCAATTCACTGCCACATCAGCATTCAGGATTTCACGATCCAACATTTGGCGCCGTCTGTGGGAACGAGCAATTCAGCCATGAGAATTCGATCCCAAAGCAACCGTCGGAATCAGACTAGGGAGCGATCCTCAGATGGCTCTGATTCCGCCGCCGCTTCACCGCTTCAACAAGAACCTGCTAGCCGAGCATGAGTTAATGTTGTTCCTCTGCGGACAGCTCGAGAACATGTCGGTGATTCAAGACCGACCCCCGCTGCTGATCAAAACGGAGCCCCGGCACCGCAGACAGTCCACATTGCGGGGCAGGATATTAATTTAACCCCTGAGATGGTCTCCCTGCTGGAAGCCATCCTAGGACAGGCGCGCCGCCAAGCCCCTGCTCCTCAAGAAAACAATCCCTCTGCTCCTAAGGAAAACCACCGTCCTACTGCCACAGGGCCCTCACATTCGGAAGCGGCAAATCCTGGTCCCGCTGCGCCTCAGGAGGATCAGGAGATGACGTCAGGTCAGCAGTCCCTACCTCCGGCACACACCAAGGAGCCAGCAGCAGCATATACTGCCAATCCTTCCAGTCCTCCTCCACCCGGAGCCTCTCCCATGTATTGCACTGTGGATCAGATGGATGACCTTCTCAACAAAAGGCTCCAGGAAAGACAGTTGACAGTCGTGGCTCCTTTCAAGGAGCAGTCCTCTCATCCTTTTACCGACGCGCTCGTCGCTATCAAAATCCTGAAGGATGTGATTGCTCGGGCCATACCTGAGTATAGCGGTGGAGTAGATCCCACCGTACATGACAACAAGCATGAGGCCTCCCTTCTGGGTAAGTCAAACGATCCCAATCATTTGGATTTGCTATTTCCATCTACTATTTTGGGTTCGGCTTCGTCCTGGTTCTTCGGCCTCCCTGCAGGATCAATCGGAACTTAGGCAGAGTTGAGAAGCAAGTTCCTGGAGAGATATATGGGCGAGCGCCAGTTGCTGAAGCGCGTGGTCGCCCTTGACTCGGTCAAACAGCAGCCTGGAGAGTCGCTGTCCAACTTCTACGGGCGTTTTCATCAAAATATCACAGAATTAGATCACCGAATCACGGATGGGGAGATCATTCGAGCATTCTACAGAGGTCTGGATGTGGCCAACAAGGCCTCGAGAAAGCTGCGAAACAGCTACCATGTGAAGGAGATAGAGACATTGGAGGAGTTGGCATCCAGGGCAAAAGGTTTCATAGACCTTGAACGCGCAAACATCGAGGCTAACCTCCTGACGACTTCGCTAAGGGTAACCCATGAACCCCGACGCGATGGTAAGAAGGAGGTAAAGATGGAGAAGAAGGGAAAAGAAAGTAAGCCCCGAGTCGAGTCTCTTCCAGCGCCTCGCCATCCAGAGGTCCCTGAGTACTTCACGCCTTTAAATAGGCAGATCTCAGCGGTACTAGTCGAGATGGAGAGGAGATCCTTGGCGAGGCCAACGATGCCTCGTCGAGGTGGGCTACCCATGAGCAAGGATGTCGAGAGCTATTGCAGATACCATAAGTGCAAGGGCCATAAGACAGACGATTGCAAGATTCTGAAGCGATATAGAGAGGATGATTCAGGGGGGAATGTTGAAGGAATTTATGGCAGGGCGAGACCGAAGTCGAACGCCCCCTAGGAGGCATTGTTCACCAGCCCCTGCAGATCAAGCTGCGCCTTCTGGAAGCAAGAGGAGAGTGAATCTGATTGCGGGAGGATTCGGCGCAGGCGGCGAGAGGTCAAGCGCTAGAGAGGTCTACGCCACTCAGATCTCTACGGCAGTTCAGTTGGGGAAGCGGCCCCAACCTGAAGAGAACATTGTCATCTCATTCTCTGAAGATGATTTGGCACACGTCACCACGCCCCACAACGATGCTCTGGTCATTAACGCAGATATTGACGGCTGTGATGTTGCAAGGATTCTGGTCGACGGAGGCAGCTCGACCGACATCCTGTTTCTGGACGCCTTTGAAAAGATGGGCAAATCCAAACGCGACCTGAAGAGGGTCGACTTTCCGCTGATCGGGTTTGCGGGAAGAACAACTTATCCACTGGGGGCTATAACCATGCCAGTAATATTTGGCGAGGGGTGGAAAAGCATTAAGGTGTCGGTCACTTTCCTGGTGGTCGATTCACCTACATCCTACAACGCCATCATAGGGAGGACCACGATCAACCCAAATAAGATTGTGGCCTCCACTGTCCACCAGAAGATGAAGTTCCCCACTCCCAATGGGATTGGAGAAGTGCTCGGAGATCAGCCTTCCTCGCGACAATGTTATGTGAACTGCCTACGCAGGAAGAACCAAAGGGAGTCTCTCGCCATCGAGACAGAGGCCGATCCCCGCGAGGACTTGGCTCGGCCAGCACCCATGGAGGAATTGGAGGAGGTCGAGAGCGATGGTCCAGACAAAAAGGTGCGCATTGGGACCACCTTGAAAGAGGATCAGAAGGAGGCCATGACCGCCCTCCTCAAGGAATTCAAAGAGCTCTTCGCCTGGCAGCCGAGCGGCATGCCAGGAATCAGCACAGATATTATCTCTCATGAGCTCAGAATAGACCCCTCCATCAAGCCGATCGCCCAAAAGAGAAGATCATTCGGGATTGATAAGCGTTTGGCGATCAGGCAGGAAGTCGGCAGGTTGATTGAAGCTGACTTCGTCAGAGAAGTAAGATTCCAGAGCTGGGTCGCCAACCCAGTTTTGGTCAGGAAATCAAACGGCAAGTGGAGGATGTGCGTCAACTTCCGCGACTTAAACAAGGCTTACCCCAAATATTCATATCCCCTTCCGAGAATTGATCAGCTGGTCGATGCTACCTCGGGTCATGAGATGCTGAGCTTCATGGACGCCTATTCAGGCTACAACCAAATCAGAATGCATCCAGATGACGAGGCTCACACTGCTTTCTATGCTGACGGGGACATTCTATGCTACAAGGTGATGCCTTTTGGTCTCATCAATGCTGGGGCAACTTATCAAGCGGATGGTGAACCGACTGTTCCAGGACATGCTGGGAAGGAACATGGAGGCCTACGTAGATGATATGCTCGCCAAATCCATCAAAGGCAATCCTCATACCACCGACCTCCGTGAAGCTTTTGAATGCATGAGGAGACACAACGTTCGCCTGAACCCAGCAAAGTGCGCCTTTGGAGTCAAGTCCGGGAAGTTCCTGGGTTTTATGGTCAGCGAAAGGGGCATTGAAGCAAACCCGGAAAAGCTAAAGGCCATAGAAGAAATGAAGTCGCCAACCTGCCATAAGGAAGTCCAGTGCCTGAACGGCCGACTAGCTGCTCTTAACCGCTTCCTCTCCAAAGCAAGCGACAGGTCCCTCCCGTTCTTCAAAACCTTGAGGACCAACCGCAAGTTCGAGTGTACGCCAGACTGCGAGGAAGCATTCCAGTCCTTGAAAAGGCATATTCAAACACTCCCAGCTCTGGCAAAACCCGTTCCAGGCGAGCAGCTTTTCCTTTATTTAGGCATTAGCAATGTGGCAGCCAGTGTTGTCTTAATAAGGGAGGAGAATAATGTTCAGAGTCTAGTATATTTTATTAGCAAAATGTTCAACTCAGCAGAAATAAAATATGTCCAGATTGAGAAGTATCTCTATGCCTTAGTTATTGCTGCTCGGAAGCTGAGACCTTACTTTCATGCGCACGACATCACGGTCCTCACCAATCAACCTCTCAAAAACTTCCTGATGAAGCCAGATTCTTCAGGAAGAATGGTCAAGTGGGCGATCGAGCTCAGCGAGTTCAGGATCAAATTTGCGCCAAAAACGGCCATCAAAGGTCAAGCACTAGCTGATTTCATAATGGAAAGCACGAGTAACGGTCAAGCGGAGGCAGAAAACAGGCCAAGTCAATCAGCAAACGACAATCAAATCTGGGAACTCTATACGGATGGGTATTCATCAAAAGAAGGCTCGGGGGCAGGTTTAATTCTTATTCCTCCTGAGGGCGAGCCTTTGAAATACGCGATCGCCTTGACATTCCCGGCGACCAATAACGAAGCAGAATATGAGGCTCTTATCACTGGACTCAGACTAGCAAAAGGAATGGATATAGCTACGCTTAAAGTAAAAAGCGACTCAGAGCTCATTGTCAATCAGGTTAATGGCGCATACGAGGCAAATGGAGAAAAGATGAAGAAATATCTCGGCATTGCCAAAAAGCTGGTCGCAGAAATCCCAAATTTCGCGATTGAATTCATTCCTCGCCAAGAAAACCAGATGGCAGATTCTTTAAGTAAGCTAGCCTTCGGAGGGGCGACAATCCAGGATGTGCAATTTCTGGAAAAGGCCCTAAGTTCAGTCCTTGAAAACAGAGCGGAGGTCTTCAACATTCAAGAGCAGGTCACCTGGATGACCCCGTTCCAGAATTATTTGAAAGAAGGCATCCTCCCAGAGGACGAAGGCGAATCCACTAGGATTAGAAGACTCGCAGCCAGTTACCTAATCATCGATGGAGAACTCTACAGAAGAGGTTATTCGACGCCTTACTTGAGATGTGTTGCTCTGCCCGAAACAGAAAAGGTTCTTCGAGAAGCTCATGAAGGGGCAGCAGCATGTCATGAAGGCGCTCGATCGCTAAGCAGGAAAATATTCAGATTGGGATATTACTGGCCGACCTTGGGAAAAGACGCAGACGAATTAACACAGAAGTGTGAAATTTGCCAGCAGTTTGCACCACGATCGGGTCGACCATCGACATTATTATCCCCAATGGCGGGTGCCTGACCCTTCGCTCAATGGGGAATCGATATATTGGGTCCTTTTCCCATTAGCACTGGTCAGCATACTCACATTATAGTGGCAATCGACTACTTCACTAAGAGGGTAGAGGCGAAAGCTCTAGCTTCGACAACGGAATTCCAAGTTATCAAGTTCCTGCAGGTCAACATATTCTCCAGGTTTGGTATTCCCAAAATACTCATCAGCGATAATGGTCCGCAATTCGTTGGAAAGGAGTTGAAATGGCTCTGTGAAGAGTATCATATTGACCATCGCTTCAGTTCAGCACATCACCCTCAAACGAATGGGCAAGCTGAAGCAGCCAACAAGGTTGTCTTAGCAGGACTCAAGAAAAGGGTTCGAGCATTCAAGGGGAACTGGGCAGATGAACTAGAAAACGTATTATGGGCAATCAGAACAACGCCTAAGGCAGCCACAGGAGAAACACCTTTCAGTTTAGTGTACGGATCAGAAGCACTAGCACCAGATGAATTAGCAGTGCCTACCCACAGAGTCCTACACTTTAACGCGGAGGCAAATGAGATCGAGCGCAGAACTGACCTCGACTTAGCAGAGGAAAAGAGATGGCTCTCGGAAAAGACACAGGCAAAAATGCGCTTGGCGACCGCTCGGTATTTCAGCAGAAAAGTTAGCGCTCGCCAATTTTTCGTGGGGGAGATGGTTATGAGAAGGAATGAATTCACAAGGCTGGACAGTAAAAACAAACTTTCAGCCAAATGGGAAGGACCATACAAAGTAGTAGAGATCGCCGCACCAGGATCCTACTATTTGGAAACCACCGAAGACGAGAGGTTACCCCGTCCATTTAATTCTGAGCATTTAAGAAGATTTTACGCATAGCTTGTAATCAAACTGATTATGTCAATAAAAGAAAGTCATTCCTTTATAAAGCGTGTCCACTCGAAGCAAGCCGAAGCCAAAAAGCCCTGACGCCAAAGTCAGGCCTCAAAAGCCCTAGCAACAAAGCTAGGCCTCAAAAGCCCTGACGCCAAAGTCAGGCCAAAAAGCCCTAACAACAAAGTTAGGCCAAAATCCCTAACAACAAAGTTAGGCCAAAAGCCCTAGCAACAAAGCTAGGCCAAAAGCCCTGTCGCCAAAGTCAGGCCAAAAGCCCTAACAACAAAGTTAGGTCAAAAGCCCTAGCAACAAAGCTAGGCCAAAAAGCCCTGTCGCCAAAGACAGTCCAAAAGCCCTAGCAACAAAACTAGGCCATAAAAGCCCTAACAACAAAGTTAGGCCTCAAAAGACCTGACGCCAAGAGTCAGGCAAAAACTGATAACCGAATCAGGCACAAAAAGCCCTAACGCCAAAAGTCAGGCCAAAAGACTTAGCAATAAAGCTAGGCAAAACAAAAAAGCCCTGACGCCAAAGGCAGGCCAAAATACCTAGCAATAAAGTTAGGCAAGATGAGAAGCAGACGCCAAAACCAAACAAAGGGATCTGCTAACAAAGAATTTTAGGCGATCACTATGGATGACAAAGCCTTAGGATGACCTCTAGGGTCTAAACTTCAAAGAAGGTAATATCTCTTTGAACTTAGAAGTTTATGCTTTTAAGTATCAGAAGTATTATCCTTAGAAAGATCGACTTATGCTTGGTCTAAGACTTCAAGAGTCGAAGACATTACAAGTCAAAAGGAAGTCGAAGAGTAATTATGATTAAGACGTTGGATAAATAGCCAAGCATGTTCAAAGTCGAATAAAAGGCTTATGAATATAAAGGCATTCAATAAAAGAAGCCAAGTCTTAAATCAAATAAATAATTACAAGGAAAACAAAAATTTACAAAGAAAAACAGCTATCCAAAAGGCAAATATTGTCAATAAAAGAGATGGAGACTTCAGGCTTGGGGATCCTCGGGGGCAGAGGCACTTGGCTCGCCTTCAGGGGCAGGGACGATTTGCTCGCCTTCGGGGGCAGGAAGGCTTGGTCCGCCTTCGGGAACAACCTCTTCAGCCATAGCTGGAACAACCCCTTCAGCAACAAGGGTAGACTGAGAGTTACGACTCCGGAGGAAGCTCCTCAAGGACCCAACTTCCTCAAGGGGAAAATTGGGATCGACCGCCTGGACATCATCCACCAGGACTTGGAGAAAATCGGCGATCGCCGACTTCATCACCTTCAGAGCGCAGTCTTCAAAATCCTCAGAGGCTTTGAATGCCTCGACTACGCTCTGGGGCGAAGGGGCGGCTTTCAATTGTGCAGCTAGCCGATCCCTTTCCTCCTCCAGGGCAATCCCCCGGGCTTCCGCAGCTTCCCTCCGAGCCTCCGCAGCTTCCATCTGGGCCACCGCAGCTTCCCTCTGGGCATCAGCAACGGCCCTTTGCGCCTCGGCAGCGACCCTGCGAGCCTCCGATTCTGCCCCTTGCGCTTGAGCTTCCTTAAGTGCAGCATCTAGGCGAACTCGGACAATCTCTCCCTGATCTAAACACAGGTGAAGTGCGTCAAAGTCCTGAAGAGCGGCAGCGGCTTCAGCCTCCCTCTTCTGGACATCAGCAAGGAGGCGCTGCTCCTTCCTGAGCTCGACGAGCACACTGGAATACTTGTCGACGAGCTCCCCGAAGACACGGCCAAGAATCACTTCTTCCCGAACGAACTGGCAACAAATATAGAATGAAAGCTGTTAGGACAACAAACAATAAGGGAACGACAAAGAAAGGACTCTACGGAATAAAAATATGAGATCTTACCAAAGCCACTCGTTCAAAGTGGGACCGAAGGAACCCCTCGATCTGATGAAGTTCCGCGGGAACAATCGAGCGGTCCGTAGGGGGAATTATCCCGTCCAGAAGCCGCATACACATATCCGGGCTACCCCGGAGGCTCTTCTGGGGAGGGTACCCCTTCTTCGTAAGGTCCCCACAAGGGACCTAAGTCCCCCGAGAATTCGCTGATTCAAGCGGCTAAAACAAGTTGGCCAGGGAGCAATGCTCCTCCACAGGAGCCCTCGATGAGCTGGAAGCAGCATGCCCCTTCTTCTTGGTCCCAGACTCCTTAGGAAGAAACCGTGGGCACAGTAGGAACAGGAGGTGCTAAGGTCAAAACCTTCCCCTTGGTGGCAGAAGGGCCCTGGGGAGAGGGGGAAGGGGGCACCACGTCCAGACCCTTCCCTTTATTAGCGGAAGGGCCCCCAGGAGGGGGAGGAGGAGGATGCTGGTCGACTTCCGGGAATTCCTCACTCCTGACCTTCTTGGAGGGAGGAGGAGGAGGATCCCGGGCCATGTCGGTCGAGGACTCCTCTGCAAAAAACAAGACAAAATGTCAAAAACAAAAAACCGCAAAGTATGAAGACTTTAAATCTACGAATAACAAAGCAACATACCTGGTTGGCGAGGGTCAGCAGTGGCCGAGGGAAGCACCTCCTCAGACTTCCTCTTGGACGAACGCCTAGAGGGGGGAGGAGGAGAGTTTAGCAATGCCTGGTCGGAGGACAGTCCCGCAGATCCCTGGTCATCAAAGAGACCTATCAGTTTTTGGCTCTTGCCTACGACCTTGTCTACAAACGATAAAACAAGGAAAAATGTTAGAAAGTTACCCAATCATCAAAGATTGGCGTGGCTCGATGAATGCCTGCCATCTCAAGCATGTTTTCAGTAGTTTCAACCACTAAGCGAATGGACTTGAATTGGGACGACCGATGCGACCGGTATAGGTCATCGATGGCGTTCCGATCACTCTCTGATAGCTCCTCAAAGGAAGGAGGGAAATCCTTGTCCGGGATCAACAATTTCCAAGACACCCCCCCCCCTTATAAAAGAAGTAACACTTCTTATAATTGGAGTTGATGGTCCGAAAATCGTCAACCAGACGAACATGAACATCCAACTCCATGTTTGAGGGCCTCCCCATTCGGAAAACTTCGGCCAGCGTGGTTGGAAATGGTGGAGGTGGTTCGCCCCTGCTGCTAGTCGGAAGAAACATCGAAACAAGGCCAGTGAATACTCCCACTCTTGGCGTATGCACAGGAACTTGAAACTGACCCACATCCTGAGGGCATTCGGAACAAGCTGCGTGGGATGAATCCCGTGAAACTGGCACAATGTCTGCAAATCCTCACAGAAAGGAAAACGCAACCCAGCATCGACCTGGGCCGCATAAACGTAAACCTCACCGTCGTGAGGAAAATGCAGACCTAAGCCAGGATACCTAGGGGCATCCTTTGCATTAAAGCCACCAAGCGCCACCATGGTCTTAAAATACGCTGGCTTCAATTCGTTAGGCTTGACATCTACTCTAAACAGTTCAAGTATAGCACAGCAGGTATAAAAAACAAAGGAAACAGAGGATATTGCCAAAGCAGGGCAGTAAAAGGGCGAAGGTTTACCTTTCGGAGAGAAGATGGGCGTGTTCAGCTCAGGCCCGTCCACCACCACAGAAGTGGTTGCAGTCCTGCCCAAATCAGTCTGTTCCTCCACTGAGGGGGCACGACCTCATCCCTAATGGTCAAGGGGACATCAACATTTCTGGGAGTGTTGGCTTTGTTGGCGCCCTTGGGAGCCATGTGCTTGACTCTCTGACTGCGGGGAGCCATGGAAATATTGGAAGAAGGCTTAATAAGGTTGGGAAAGGAAATGGAAAGGTTCGCAATGAAGCTCTGAAAATCAAAGAGAGTGGATAAGCGTAAAAGACAGATTACAGAAACTGACGTTTCTTATATAGACCAAAAGGGGAGTAACCGCCACGAGCAAATCGAAGCGACGCAGAGGAATAATTGCACCCTTTTGGAGAAAACCGAAGCACTGTCAGAATTCCAAGAGACAAACGGTTGGCTCGTACAGACAGCTGTCAGACTACCCTAGGTTTACGGAAAAGTAAAGGACAGGCGTGCCTAAGGTGACCGTTCGATTTCTGGACAACTGAGCAGTTATTAAATGCTAAAAGTCCACTAAGGAGACAAGATGGTCTCCTACGCACTAATAAGGGTTTAGCAGAAATACTTCGGGTAGGTAATGATCGCCTAACTAAGAAAGATAGACTTCCATAAGCCTAGGTCACCTCGAGTGATCGCCAAAAGGGAATAAAAGGAAGGATATTCTTTCAGCTTTGAACAGAGAAGAAACTGCTCGCCAAATGAGCTCGAAGTGTCTCAAAGGTCCTGAACCATTACCAGAGACGTCACTATCTAAAACCCTACCAGGAAATCAAGCTCGACTGAAGGAACTTCAATCAAGCTTCGGGGGCAAATGTTGGGTATCGATAGTCACAGCCCAGTAAGAAAAGGCCTCGAAGGCCCAATAACTATAGAGGGGGTAAACCCATGACATCCGAACCGGATCGGCCCAAGTACAAGCCAAACTTGGCCCACCATCGAGTAATCCAGAATCGAGCCCAAAGTCTATAGGGACGCCAAAGGCTCCCAGACTGCTCGCCATTCTCTACCAGGTCGCGACCTTCCACTGCTCGACATGGGAGTGCTCGCCCCGAAGAGAGCCTTGCCTCTCTCCTCTGGTCCCACAAAACCGTTAGTAAGGAAGTGGCCACGATATCCCGCATATCTCGGTCACATATTCACTAAGGATTAGATTTGGTAACTGCAATATCTCGCAGTAACTGACGATCCGAATCTTCGGCAATACAATATACATTAAGATATTCAGCTGCCATATACGGTTCTATCTCTCTTACCCTATAAATACCCTTGCTTTACATACGTTCTTTACGTTTTTTGAGTTTTATACACACACATACTCATTTAAGCATCGGAGAGGGACCCAGAGGCACCCCCTCTGTTGCGCTCCCCTACTTGCAGGTTCACTGGAGTTGGAGCTGAAGCGTCATCCCAACCTTGTCTGGCATTCAATTCACTGCCAGATCAGCATTCAGGATTTCACGATCCAACAGAAAACGTGTCTGTGTTATTATCAACAACAGAACACGTTCACAAGTTTCATTCAGCACCTGCAAGTTAGTCTTATGACCCAGAGGTGATAATCAGGGATAGACTCAAATAACCACCGTCATTCTAGCAATGTGGGGGCACATTCGAGAAATGTGGGGGCACCATAGCTAAGTTGAATGACACCCTTTAACAGTTCAGACACAGAACGAGGCAAATAAAATGATTTTCAAAATACATGTCATCGACCTTCGTTCGAACCAAGGAACAAGCAACAAATGCAGTCAACGAGATGCGCAGTCATGTGAAACGTCTTAAGGACTAGACTTCGATTGGTCAAATCCTTTAAAAGTATTTTTTGAAAAAAAATATTTGCCATACATGCAATCAAAGTCTACGAGTGGAATGAAATGGAACATGTAGAATTTTCAAAACCAATCATGCATGATCAATTGTGTAATCATCCCTCTTACTACGATATTTTGAATTTAGGTTTTCGAGAACCCATGAGACATTCCACGACTCCAGCACCTGAAGAACATGACGAGAGAATCATCCAACTAGAACAGACCATGAACGCCATGAGTTCTGGCATAGTGCCGTCAATCGTTGGCATGACCTCCTAGGTAGATCGAATTTTGGCTCTTCTGAGCTCCAAGAAGTCGTGACTACAACAGTATCCTTGACCTCGTCTTCCCGAGGAACACTACTATTGTGGAACCTCATCAATCCATGTCAGACACTTTTTCCCTCCTGACCAAGCTCCACCTCCCACATATGGACATCCTGACCAATGTCTAACTCCCACATACGACTGTGCAACACCCAGAAGGACAAATGGACTTTTAGGGCTGAGTTTTTGTCCTAATTTTAAAGATTATAAAGTCGCCCGGAGGAAACGTTGAGCCGAAAGTTGAGGGACATTGTTGTTTCCTCCCGCCGTTTCATTCCTAGGACTACCACCAGTGATCCAACACGATGACATTGATGTTCATGAGAGCTTGTCAGACTTATTTTCAACTTGTGTAACCATTGGAGCTCTGCTCGATGAAGCTCCCTCATGCCTTTTTTTCCGTTCATTCGCTGGGGGACATTCTTGCCGAATCCAACTCTCCCTCACCAAATACTTATTGCTTAATTGGTTCAACATTGTATCAGAGACATAATTGTTGATCAAGTAACAGATCGATCAACTCTTCCATTTGATCATCATCATCTACTAGTTGGCCCAGACAACATTGTAATTTGGAACCCAAAATGAAGTAGATACTAAATTGTATCAATTCCTGAATGCAGTGAGCGATGAGTATAATCAAGAAAATATGATTTACTACGAGAAAACCTGTTACCTGAGGTAGAATCGACTTATGCAACTATCTGATCAAGAAAGGGACCGGAGACAAGTAATGGGTACCGCAGTAAGGAGGGACACCAAGGTTCCCATCACTGGAATTGATTATGTCTTCTATGTTATACCTCGCTTCGAGGAAGTGGCAATCAGAGTCAAACCGGCCCACGCCACAAGTTCACATTCGGCCACTGGAAGAGGGAAGGTTGTTTTGACAAAGTAAAAGAGATGAGAAAAACAACTCCCTGTCATTTGATTGAGCTGAAGCAAAGATAACTTATATAGAGATGAAGCAACGCCATTGTTGACTCATGCATAAGATTCTCCATTATTGACACGGGACAGGTGCCGTTGTTGACTCCTGCATAAGAGTCGGCATTGTTGACACGGTACATGCGCCATTGTTGACTCCTGCAGAAGAGTCGCCATTGTTGACATGAGACAAACTCCATTGTTGACTGCTGCATAAGATTCGCCATTGTTGACACAGGACAGACGCCATTGTTGACTCCTGCATAAGAGTCGCCATTGTTGACACAGGGCAGAAGCCGTTGTTGACTCCTGCAGAGGAGACGCCATTGTTGACGCGGGAAGACGCCGTTGTTGACAACAGGGGAGATGTTGTTGTCGAGGTAGGGAGACGCCATTGTAGGCGGGGTCAGTCAAAATGGCATGAGATGGAGCCAATAAGGGAATGTTTGTCACTGCAAGGCAGAGTGCTTCCAACTGATTGGATTTCCCGAAGGGTGGATAAATCCATGGAGGGACAACAACATCAGCGTCAGCAACGTTGTCACCACGGGGATGAAAGTTTCGAAGAAGAGAAGCATATCAATGATCACCTTGTGTTCTTGCGTACAAAAAACAAATTGGCAACGCTTGCACCCATGAGTAAAATTTATCCGGGAAAGCAAAAATTGCCAATGGAGATCAAAATCAAAGAGGTTTGAACCTATTGTTGTACAATCGAAGAATCAGATGGTCAACCATGATGCACTAATATAAAAAGATACCTGGCATACAGAGTTCCCAATGAAAGCCACAAGAAAATGACTGAATGGTCATGCAAGGAATGACTTACAATTATTTTGCCAGTGACCCGACTATACCCATTTGAGATGCGTGAATGCTAAAGAAGCTGAGCATCTAATGGAAGAAATTCATTAAGGTTGTTGCGACCCACACATGAACTTGCGAGACTTGGGTACTTTTGGTTCACCATGACGGTTGACTGTATAGAACATGTCCAACAATATCACCTCTGTCAAGTGTACGCGGACCAAATCCACGCGCCACTGCACGATCTATATACGATGTAATCAACATGATTTTCCCAAAGGCGTCCAACGTTCATCGATTCATATTGATTGCAACCTATTACTTCACCATAAGATAAAGGTTATTAACCTGGCGTTAATAACGGCAAAGCCCATTGAAGTTTTCATCAGCGAGGATATCATCGTGTGTCATGGGATGCATAGGTCAATCATCACCGACAATGCCATAAATCTAAATTGGTCGATGGGATGTGATAAAGCATAAAAATTCATCTCCATAGTGCCCACAAATGAATGGCGCAGTGGAAACAGCAATTAAAGGATTGACATGATAAGCTACTTGGGGCACACATGGAATACATGACCTCAATAAAGGCACCAACAGGGAAAACTCCATTCTCTTTTTTTTACGGGATCGAAGCGGTGTTGCCAATTGATGTAGAATTCTCGTCATCTAGGATCCTCACTGAGGCAGAGATGGACGAGTCAGAGTAGGCGAGATGCAGATATGTTTAATTGAACCTCATGACAAAAGGTTAGTCATCGCGTTGTGCCTCGGGCATTTGTACCAACGACGTATTACTCGTGTATTTAACAGGAAGATACGCCCGAGAGAATTCCAAGCGGGCAATCTAATTCTTAGAAAAAAAATTATTCGAGTCGATCCACACTATCAAGGCAAATTTGTGCCTAAATATGAAGAACCTTATGCCGTCAAAGAGGTTTTCAGCTGAGGAGTCATGATCATCACTGACATGGACAACAAAAAAACTCCCTAGTCCAATAAAAAAACTCGTAACCAGAAAGCGAGCCTTCAAAAGTGAGAGAAAATTTCCGCTAAATCGAAAACGTGACAGGGCGGTTTATGCAAAATTTAGGGAAGAGTGGCATGATTAAAATTCCCTAAAAAGGGCAATCATGGCAAAAGAAGAGAAATCAAATCTCTGCTATGTTGAAAACTCGAAAGGGCAACCTAGGCAAAAATTAAGGGAACCGAGAGGTCTGGTAAAAAAATTACCGTAGCAAAAGGATAGAAAAATGAGAAAACAAAAAAAGGAAAAACAAAAAGAGAACAAAACTATTCAAGTCAATTCAGACTTTCGGGGCAAGTTTGTGCCTAAATATGAAGGGTTTTATGTCATCAAAGAGAAATTCATAATTATCACTGACATGGACAACAAAGAACTCCCCAGTTCAATCAATATGGACGCAGCCAGAAAATACTATACTTAAGGGGTTCGTAACCAGAGAGTGAACCTCCAAAGGTGAGAGAAAATTCCCGCAAAATCAAAAACGCTAAAGGGTGGTTTAGGCAAAATTTAGGGAAGATGGGCATGATTGAAAATCCCCAAAAGGGCGATCATGGCCAAAGGAAAGGTATCAAATCCCCGCTAGGTTGAAAACCTAAAAGGGCGACCTAGGCAAAAAAATATATAAATAATAAAAATACGGGAACCGAGAGGTGCGGTAAAAAAATACTGTAGCAAAAGGAAAGAAAATCGAGAGAAAAAAATGCTCAAAAGTGGACGACAGTGTTTCCCACAATAGCAATAAGGAGAAGCTGTGATCACATTAATTTGAGTTGCATCGACATCTTGCATGGACACACCTTGTGAACATATCATGAATGGCTTTAGGGAACTTCATCAAGAAGGACTCCAAAGTCGATTAATGAGAAAATAGTCTGAGAAGTCCGCACAAGCAGCCAAACATCTTGAGAAGGAGTTTTACCTACAAAGTGAATTACAAGCTGATGAGCGGAGTCTTTAGGTGTTCAACCTTCACAAGTCATCATGGACAACCAAGACCTGTAGTTATCCAGCTTCGAGGAATAAAAAACGACGAGCGAAGCCTTTAGGTGTTCTGCCTTCGCAAGTGTCGTACGTCAAATCCAACTTTCCCCACACGTTTTAAAAAATTATTTTATTTTTATCGCTTGAAAATGTCGGGTCGTGACGAGCGACGAGTTCGGTTGAGCGGGGTCATCAATCAGGCCGAAAAATGAAAGACTCGCCACCATTTAATTGGAATCCTAAAACTTTGCCTATGATACATGGAGTTAACATCCTAGGGCTTATAAAGGTGTACGTCCAGAAAATCTAGTTCGGGGGGTTGATTACGTCTTAAAAGCTCACGAGCTCATAATCCTCCCTTTCGGTACTTTTGGTTGCTTTTGAAATTTTTCTCAATTTACCTGAATTGCTTGTTTTGATCATGCTTGGCCCAAAAAGACTACATGCATTTTCTTTAAATTAAACAAACTATGTACAAACATTTTTTTATGGGTTAATTTCAAATAAACAAAAGAGATCTAATGATTCTTGATTCATTCTAAACGTGTCAAACATGCACGAATGATTCTTGAAGATATTAAGCTCGTTGGACTAATTTGTCACATTGTGAGAAGTTACAGTATGTCAAAAAAAAAATCTAGGGACCAAAATGCAGTTTATTAAAATTTGAGCTGAATTGGAAAAATATTTCGAAAATTGCAGAAATGGCCATAAACTATTATGGACTTATTCGTAACACTTGGTAAAGCTCCAAAATAACCCGAAAATTATTCTGGACTTATTTGTAATACTTTGAGAAGTCATGGAATGTCTAGGAAAATTTAGGAATGAATCAAAATGTAATTTTCAAAAAAATTATAACTGAACTGATTTTTTTTAAATTATAGAATTGTCCGTAAACTATTCTAAATTTATTTGTAAGACTTGGTAAAATTCCCCAAATATCCCAAAAATTATTCTAGACTTATTTGTAACAGTTTGAGAAATCATGGAATATCTAGAAAAGTTTAGAAATCAAAATCTAATTAAAAAAACGAGCTGAATTAAGAAAACAATTCAAAAAATGCAGAAATGAACCAAAACTTTTCCGGTTTTGTTTATAACACCCGATAAAGTCCCAAAATGACCTGAGAGTCCAAGGACCGAGTTGTAACCTTCATCAAAGTTTGGGAATAACCTAAGTCATTTTTGAAAATATTTGTTTCACGTATACATAATATATAGATATTATACATATAGATATACATAGTATCACCTATACATAATATATATATATATATTATACATATATCTAGTATCACATATATATATATATATATATATATATATATTAACAAGTATATTATACATAAATATATAATATATGTATATAAACCTTTTTTATATATAACATAAATAATAACATTAGGAAATACAAACACAATATTAAATGCGAGAAAAATATACCTAAATCATTCAGAACTTAAATACCTGTACGAGAAACCGAGACCGATAATTATCGATATATTTTTTTCACTCTTTCTAATCACTTTTCTCTTCTTCAATTCCTTAACTCTTCCTCCATTCCTCTCAATCACCATAACATTCACCTTGTATTTATAGAAAAATCTACTACTTATTTAATTAATTAATTATTTTTTTTTATAATAAAAAACGGTGGAAAAGAGCATACATGGCAATGTGTGGCCATGTGGACATTGTCCACGTTGGAATTTTTTTTTTATTTTTTAGTTTTAGTTTTCAAATATATATATACTATATATATTTTTTTCAATCTCGATTACTCGCATACGGTATTTTGATCTCAAGCCAAAATCAGGTGTTTACAGTTGCCCATCTTTGAGCACGCGTTGATGGAAGTGATCTCATGAGTGTGTTCAAAGACAAAAAAACTGATTTTGTCTTCTCTCGCTTCATTATTTACATAGTAGACAAACATATCGCGCAACTTTCGGAAGTGGGATATCTACAAGTCCCAATTGTTGAAGATGAATAGCGGAGACTTAGTGCCTAAACGTTCATCAGCTTGTGACTCCCAAAAGCTGGACACCTAAAGGTTCCGCTCGTCGGCTTGTGACTTGTTGGGGATGACTTGCGGAGGCTGAACAACTAAAGGCTCCGTTTGTCCGCTTGTGACTGCTAGAAGCTAGATAACTACAGGTCCTGGTCGTCGAGGATGACTTACAGAGGCTGAACGCCTAAAGGCTCTGTTGGTCGACTTGTGACTCCTAGAAGTTGGATAACTACACGTCTTGGTCGCAGATTGTTTTTTATCTCTCGTTTTTTTTTTTTCGTTTTGCTACGGTAATGATTTTTGTTTTTTTAACCGTACCTTTCGATTCCCTTAAATTTTGCCTAGGCCGCCCTTTCAGATTTTCAACCTAGCAGAGATTTGATTCCTCTTCTTTTGCCATGATTGTTCTTTTGGGGATTTTCAATCATGCCCCTCTTCCCTAAATTTTGCTTAAACCTCCCTTTCAGGTTTTCGATTTAGCGGAAATTTTCTCTCACTTTTGGTGGTTCTATTTCTGGTTACGAACTCCTTAAGGATAGTATTTTCTGATTGCGTCCATATTGATTAGACTGGAGAGTTCTTGGTCGTCCATATTGGTGATGATCATGACTCATCCACTAAATACCTTTATGACGACATAAGACCCTTCATATTTAGGCACGCTCTTACCCTGAGAGTCTGGATTGACTCCAAGGATTCTTTTGAGAACAAGATCAACTGCTTGTAATTCTATTGGACTGACCTTCCTGTTAAATGCAGGAGCCATACGTTCCTGGTACAATTCCTCGTGGCATAGCGCGATGAGTGGCCTATCATCTATGAGGTTTAATTACTCGTATCTGCATCCCGCCCATTTTGACTCATCCATCTTTGCCTCAGCGAGGATCCTAGCTGACGAGATTTCTACTTGAATTGGCAGTATGACTTTGGTCCCGTAAACAATGGAAAATGGGGTTGCCCCTATTGATTACCGTATTGAGGTCCTGTATGTCATGAGTGCCCAAGGCAGCTTGTCGTGCCAGTCATTATAATTTACTGTCATTTTCTCTATGATCTTTTTGATATTCTTATTTGCTGCTTCCAGTGCACCATTCATTTGTGGGCGATATGGAGACGAATTTCTATGTTTGATCTTAAATTGGTCACACAACCCATCACGCACAATTATCAGATATAGCACGTCACTAGGACCCACTAAGGATCCAGGATCGGCACCAAATTCGTTTCAGACCAATTCGGGCGGACCACAGCCTATGAATTAGCTCAGACTGGTTTGAACAACATTCAACCATTCAAACTGAATTGAATCAGACCTGTCAACCTCTGCCAACCGGTCTGAACTGAACCGTATCGGTCAGTCCAACTTCTCCGACCAAACAAGGCTAGACCGATTGACTCGGACCGGTCCAGTAGTGTCTTCTTCCCTGATGGATTTGTTCTGATGTTAGGGTATTACAATCCCTAGCAATCGCCACCTCCACCGTCGCCTGGAAGTGAACAGCCACGAAGGCTATCCATAGGGCGTGGGTTGGCCATCACTGGTCGACCTCACCCTGCCTCCTTTCTGCATTAGGCGACTGGATCCCTGGCACAAATACCTCTACAACCCCTCGCAGGGCCACAACCACGAAGGCTGCGTCCCTTCCTCTCGACCGCAGCCACGAAAATTGCGGGACTTTCTCTCGGACGCAGCCACGAAGGCTGCGATCCTTCCTCTTGGTTGTAGACACGAAGGCTGTGACCTGCATCCTCCTTTGAGCCGCAACCACGAAGGCTGCGACGAGTAGTAGTTGAGCTGCAGCCAGGAAGACTGCGACTAGTACGGGCCGAGGTTGCGGCCAGCTTTGGCGTGGCGGCAGCCACGGTGGTTGCGGCTAGTAGGGGCTGAGTTGCGGCCACTGAGGCCTCGTCATCCCCTGAGTCGGCCTCGAAGTGGGGATCATCACAGTCACAACTGACAACGGTGCGAATTCTTCTGATATTTGACCAACCTAACACGACTCTAATACCAATGTTGGATTATATAATACACATGAAATTGTTAGGGCACAAGATAATCACATATAATTAGGTTACCTCTTGAGTGATTTCCTTAGCGCAATCAGATCTGCCTGAGGTTGGGATCATTGTCTGCCGGACGGGAGGGCACGACACGGGTTAACGGGTCGTGACCTAAGTTTCCACAGCTGGTGACCTCTGTCTAAACTGTGGGTGACTATCTTTCTCGCTTTCTATTCCTCGTCTAAGGGAGAGCACCCGTATATATAAATATATAGAGACATAGGGTTTAGGGTCCGTATCCTATACTGGGCTTACCTGAATGAGCTCGCACTTATGTGTGACCCATTATCCTAAATCCAACACCCTACTTAGAGAGTATTTTAATTGAGTTTTTTTACTGATCATCTTTCTTAGTATAAATGCACTCTCTACTGGTATTTGACCTCTTACTTCTTTTTCAATTTTCCAGACTTCTTGACCCTTTCTTGTCCGTGCAATTTCTTAGAGCCTTTCATTATTTAATAACAATCCTTCCTGCTTGTTAGTGGACTCATACATTAGAGAGACCTCTTTTGTCTCTGCCTCTAGTAACTCCGTTCCAGCCATGGGGGAATTTTCTTTCGTTGCCCCTTATCAATAGTCACTTCTTATATTTCTCTTACCGTCGTGGCCTTTACACACACATTCCTTGTAATGTTTCTCCATGGTGATGTTTATTGAATGCCTCAATGTTGCAAATACCTCTTGTGGAACGAATGCATCCTTATAGTCTTGACATCAATTTTGAATTTAATTTAGCATTATGGTAGTTTTTTTAGTGTGGTGTGGGTTATAGTCTTGGGACAGTGGTCCTTAGTCGGCCTATTGCCCTTATGTAGCATTTTCGACCTACCCGTAAATGACATTTGCGAGGAGGATTTATTACTTCTACCGGCAAATGTCATTCACGGACATGCGTTTAATTAACTCCCACACACAAATGATCTTCATGGGTATGTATATTTTTGTGAATAGTTTTGAAAACTAGATATTTTGTTATTTTGTTTTGAAATGCTGTATATTTTGAGGTTTGTTATGTTAAAAAATTTATTATATGTTGTTTTATAAAAAAAAGTGACAAGTGTTGACAACGTGTGACTGACGTTTGTAGTCAATGCAAAATTTAAAACCCTCCGCCAGTTACTTCATTTAAGTTCTAATTAAAATTACATACTTATTACTTTAGTGTTCTTAGTTTAGTAAAGTAATCGTGGATAAAGTTAATTTATAATTGTTATGGTTTATGTGACACCAAAGTACTCTCTCGTATTAGACTGAGCTATCAATGGTCTTCAAATAAATTAAAATGCTTTGCCATGATTGATAATTAAATTAGAACTCTAGTCAAATAAACGACTTTAAGTTTGAAAATTTGCATCAACCGTATAATTAAGTAAAACTTTGATTGTCAATGTTAAACAAGTGTTGACATTCTTGACCGATGTTTGTGGTCAATGAGAAAGTCGAGACTCAACATTGTTAGCTACATTGAAGTTTTAGTCTAATTATATATTTACTAAAATATTTAGATTTTTTTTTATGCAAAAAAGAATGTACATTTCTAATTTTGATGGTTTATGGGCCAATGATATACTTGTTTTGAAAATCTGATGAGTTTTCAACGATATTTAAAGAGATCAAATCTTTGATTAGGTATATAATTAAGTTAGAACTCTAACCAATTAATTAAGCAATGTTGAAGATATAATTGAATATAAATTATAATTAAAGTCGGGCTTATAATATTTGACAATTGTAACTAAATTTGATCGTAGTTTGTGGGCAACGAAGAGTTGAAAATCATCGTCATTTAAAATTGTAATCAAATATTTACCAAGAATTGTTTTTCTTTTCAGACGATAGACAAAGAATTTTCTTAATTCAGACATATGGATGTGCCACTGAAATACTCTTTCAAAAATTATATTACTTTTAAAACATCTCCCAAATAACCACAAATATAATCAACTACATAATTATATTACAGAAAAAAAAGAAGTTAAATACCAAATAGCTACCTGAACATTGCACGTTTTGCAACGATCTACCCGAACTTTGAAAATTCAAAACAGGCTACCTCAACTTTGAAGAAGGTGCAAATAACTACCTCCGTCCAATTTCTGACGACTTTCCGACCACTTTTCAACGACTTTCCGACGACTTTTCAACGACTTTCCCACAACAATTGACGGAAAATTGGACGGTGGTAGCTATTTGCACCTTCTTCAAAGTTCAGGTAGCCCGATTTGAATTTTTAAAGTCCGGGTAACTTGTTGCAAAACGTCCAAAGTTCAGTTAGCTATTTGATATTTAACCAACAAAAAATGAAGGACATTCAGCTTCAACGTTTGTATTGATGACAAATTTAGATATAAGTTGTGTTATGAGTGACATGCATTGACCACTGATGACTGAAGTCTTTTATTGAAATTCAATGTAATTTTTTTGATAAAGTCAAAATTCAATATTGTTTGTTTTTATTAAAGTTTGAATTGAAATTGACATTTTGTGTTGGGAGAAATATAATCATATTTCAAAATTTTATGGTTTATGTGATACTGAAATACTCTGTTTCAGAATCTAATGAGTTTTAAGCAATCTAAAAAAATAAAAAATAAATCAATTATAAATTTAAACTTTAACCAAATAAAAGACTTGTAGATTTGGACTTCGCTTCGATAATAAACATTAATCAAAGTTGGGATCATAATACTTGACAAATTTAACAACCCTTGATCGAAATTTGTGGTCGATGCAAACGTCAAATATCAATGTTATTTAAAGTAATAATTTAACATCTACCAACTAAAAGGGTCTTATTTTTTTACTAAATTAATAGAAAAATTAGTACATTTCAAATCACTGTATATATATTATCTACTGAAATACTATTTTTATTATTGTACTTGTGTGTTAACAAATATGTAGAAAAACAATTAATGAAACATATCATTATATTAGAACTCAAACTAAACTAACGACATCAAGTTTCAACTTTTGCATTAAAAAAGGATATATGTTAGACCATGTGTGACTGAAGTTTGTAATCAATGCGAGCGTTAAAACTCAACACCTTATTTCATGAAACTTCTAATTAAACTTATCTTCTAACTTTATGCTTTTAGTTTTGTAAGGTAGTCCTGGATAAACTATATTACTAATTTGCATGGTTTATGTGTCATATAAATATTCACTTTGAAAAGATATTGAGCATTCAATGATCGTCAAATAAATTTAAAAAATTAAATAAGTTTATAATTAAATTAGAATCTAGCAAAATAAATAATTTTTAGTTTTAATTTTGCATCAACCATATACTTTGGTCAAACTTTGGTTTTAAATGATAAACAAGTGATAACAACTTTAGTTTGTGTAAAAGAAAAAGTATGAAAAACGTCGATCATGTGTGACGAAAGTGATTTTTGGTACAACTTCTTTTTTGGATTCAAATAAAATACTGTGTTTCGAGAAATCAGCTTAAAAAATGTTAATTATTTAATTAAGTTAAAACTCTAACCAAATAATCAACCGTAAATTTGGACTTCCCTTAACTATGAACTTTTATCAAAGCTGAATTAATAATATTGAACAAATATGACCAACTTTGATTAAAAAATATGTTCAATGAAAAAGACAAAGCTCGACGCCATTTAAAGGTTTTATATAAATATTTACCTGATATAATACTCTGCTTTGTTTTTGAAAGGGTAGATAAGTAAGTACAATGCTATATTCATTGTACACTAGATACTGAAATACTTAATTTGAAAATCTGGTGGTGTCTAACAAATATCCAGAAAAATAATTAATCAAATATATAGAGATATTGACACACGAACAAAATAAATAACATAGAGTTTCGAGTTTCTCATTTAGAACAATTTTTAATATATGTTTTACGAAATGTGACCCGTGCTGACTATTTAAAACTCACCATTTATCTATATTATTAAGGCAGGACACTTTTTATAAACGATGCCTATATAATTGCTAAAATAACTCTTAAAACTTTAATTATAATTATGTTAACAAGACTAATTTGGTAATGTATATATTTTCTCAAAACCCTATAGAAAAAACTATATACACGAAAATTCAAACATATATCCTTATACATTAAGGACAAACATATTAATCTACTACACCCCATGGAATGATTAGTTTAATTTTCTTCTTTGTATATTATTAACATTGGATATTCTTAGTCTTTTAATTGGTGTGCTAATTTATGTAACATTACAAATTTGTAAGATAATAATTATATCTCTAATATTATTAAGGTAGAACATAATTTAATTAATATAGGTTTACCTATACAATTTTGGTCTTTTTTTTTATCCCTATCGATCTTTTCTTCATCACTCTCTCCAGCATTTTTCCACATTCCACTATTCTCTGTCACTTAGAACTCTCTCTCTATTCCACTTTTTAATTTCTCTACAATAAAGGTTTTTTTTTCGAAACATTTTATCTTCTTTCCAATAAGTCATTTATGGATTCTGATCATAATCGTTATAAAAATATATTTCATTTATAAATTTAAACTGAATTAAAATCGATCAAATTAAATTATTTTTATATGTGGAATAGACATAATCTATTGCGTGAAGCCGTAAATACTAATAAAATAATCAAATTTGAAAAAGTAAAATCAAAGTGAAAGAAGATATATGGTCTATTATTAATGTACAAATTTTTTATAATGATAATTATATATTATGTTGTTAACGTAAGTTATCTCCAAGTTATGTGGTCGATATATAATCGAGTATTTTCAAATAATTAGAGGACTAGAATGTTAAAAAAAAGTTATATAATTATTATTTTTTTTCATATTAATGCATGGATGATTTTCCAACACTTTGAAAAATTTAGTTTAATTAAATACTAAAACATCTGTGTTAATGTTTCTAGTAAGTTTGCCAAACGTTGTTAATATTATTACTCCAAACTAATATAATCCAAATTTAAGCACTGAATGTCAGCAAATAGTAACAAAAATATTTTATTCGCAAATTAAAATAACATCGGTGAAGTGTTTGTTTGATCTTCTATGTATGACCGAAGTATAAAAACTTAGCAATTTAATTCTCTACGTGTTTCAAAAAAGATACATGTTTGATTGCGTAAGAGACCTAAACACTTGGTTAAAATTATTTATTGAGATGTAAAACTAAGCCTAAACCACATTATGCTATAAACTAATATTTTTTTCTTCTCAATCAAAATATAGAATATAAAAAAATTAATTTACCTAAATGTTATGATTAATTAATTTACCTAAATATTAAGCAAGTTGTGTTATTACGTCTAAAGATTTAGAATTAATTAGTTTGTATTTATATTCTTTCATGTATTTCCAAGAGTGAAATAGACTAATTTTCAAGGTTTATTATTTATTATGTTTTCATAATTTAAGTATTTCTTAGGTTGGTGAAATTTAGAGTGTTCTGAGTATTTCTTTACTTCACCTTAAAACTTAAAAGGTTAATAAGTTTGTATAGATTCCAAAGATATTTGAAATTAAATTAAAATAATACTTATTCCACTCATAATTTGTGTATTCTGAAAATAGAAAAGAAAAAAGATAAGAAAGAAGTTATTCAAATAGGTAATTTCATTTTATTGTGTAAATTTTAGTGGGAAATTATTGATGTTTTAATGGTAGATTTGTAATAATCATTCCATGGACAATAAAGGGTTGAAGGTTCTTCTCCAACACCTGTTGCGAATAATTATGGAGAGATGCATGAAATGCTACTAGATCTGACGGGTGCACGAGGGTGGACTATTGAAAGTGACGATTTAGAAGAAGATGCTGCAAAATTTAAAAGGATGTTTGAAGATTGTGAGAAAAACCTTTATCCAGGATGTAAGAGCTACTCAAAAATGTCTTATATTGTGGAGTTACAACACATCAGATGCGTTTACAAGATTAGTAATTCATGCATGTGTAAAATGCCTGGATTCTTCTGCAAGTGTCTTCCACCATAAAATACCCCACCAAGTTCTTATAGTGAAGGGAAGAAGTTTGTTGTAGGTCCAGGGTTAGGATACCAAAACATTGATGCCTGCAAGAATGATTGTATACTTTATTACAAAGAAAATGCAGATGTTGATACATGTCCAGTCTGTATGGAGCTTAGGTGGAAGAAACTGAAGAACTTAGATGGTGAAACTTAACCAATGTTGGTAAGAGGAAACAGTCAAGAAGAAAGACAACAGTGAAAAGTATGCATTACTTTCTTTTGATTCCGAGACTGCAACCAATGTTGGTTAGAAAAGACGGTTGATAGTATGAGATGACATGATGAATGTAGAATAAAGGATGGTGTGCTACGTCATCCTACTGATACGGAGGCATGCAAAACGCTAGACGATGTTAGACCGTCATTTTCCTCTGAGCCACGTAACATACGATTAGGATGGATTCAATATTTTATAACCCGTCAATTTCCTCTGAAAACGCCAGTGCTGGATTCAATCCTTACAATTTGTCACCTCTTGAATGTATGAAAGATCTAAACTACTTCCTTTCAATGATCATTCCAGAACCAACTTCTCTATGTAATGATATCAATGCACACTTGGAACCGTGGAATGATAAATTGAAGACTTTGTAGGAACTCAGTGTTCGAACATATTATTCAAGTACAAAGGAGTACTCTCAAATGCATGTTGTCGTGCTATGGACTATATTGATTTTCCAGCCTATGGTAACTTGTATGGTTGGTGTACATCCGTTTTTTTAGCTTGCCCTATTTGCCAAAAGGAAACTTTTTATCACTGATTGAAACATGTCCGGAAACAATGTTTTATGGGTCATAAGAGATTTCTCCCAAAAGATCACTCTTTTATATATAACGGTGCTGGTTTTGATGGGCACGAATAGCATATGTCTAGCCCTAAAAGACCCCCAGGATACGAAGTTTTGGATAAACTCCAACATTTAGAGAAAATACCATGTGGGGAAACACAGACAAAACTTTCATTATTTGGAATTGACTCCCCAATAGAGAATTGGAAGAAAGAAGTATCTTCTTTGATTTAGCATATTGGATGTCTCTACTCTTGCAGCATAACTTAGAAGTAATGCATATTGAAAAACAATGTTTGTGAGAACATCATGAACATATTTCTTGGTGTTAGAAAGAAGAGAAATTAAAATCTTAATGCGAGAAAGGAACTAGAAGTTATGGGTATTAGACGTTCGCTACATCCCGTTAAAGGTCAAAAGACAGTCTTACCTCCCGTTCGCTACATTGACGAATGCAGAAAAAGAATTATTTGTACATTTCTAAGAGATTTAACACTTCGTGGTAGGTTTTCTTCCAATATATCTCAGTGTGTTAAGGTTAAATAAAGGAAGATCAGTGGACTAAAGATTAATGACTGTCACGTGCTCATGCAACGTTTGTTGCTTATTGTCGTACGAAGTGTACTGACCAAATCCGTCTGTGAGACATTGGCTAATCTTAGTAAGTTTTCCAAGTGTTATGTTAAAAAGAATTAAGGGTTCATGAGCTAAGTCAGGTGCAGTTAGATCTTAATGTGATAATGTGTAACCTCCAAAGGATATTATCGACGAAATTTACATTTTCCCGACAAAAGTTCTGTTTACTGACGTAATTTAATCCCTTTACCGACGAAATTCTCAGTGCATTTTCAGTGGTGAATGTTTGTTCGCCCAACAAGAGGTACCCTTGCATGGACACACCGTTGGTGGAGGAAAGGTTGGATGGATCTGTCTAACGTAAAATTAATCATAGAGTGGGAGTCGATAGAGCTACGATTGTTCCTTAGTTTGCCAACTACTACCGATGGTTCATCAAGGGGTACTCACACATTACCGTACCAATAAGAAAGCTATTGAAGAAAGGTATCACTAGGGAGTCGGCGAAGAAACGTCAAGTGGCATTCAGCCATTTGAAGAAGGAAGTTACAGAGGAACCCGTTCTTGGATTGTTGAATCACGAGAGGTCGTTTGCATTGGAGGCGGACACTTCAAATTTTACAATTTCCATTGGCAATAAGGGCATCTAATCACTTACGAGTCTCGTAATCTCAGTCTCATTGAGAGGTGGTAAATGATCTAATATAAAGAAACAACGACAATGGTGCATTGCATTTGTGCATGGAGGAACTATCTTCTTGGATCATGGTTCCTAGTACGGAAGTATAATGTGGTGACAAGCTACTTCTAAAAATAGAATACGTTGTTACCAAATGAAGCAACGTTGTAGAATTTTCTCGCAGATTTTGACTTCATGGTTGAAGCACGGGAATATAGATTCATTGGTTGTGGCAGCATTTGGATGGGGACCCATTGGTAGCCCCCGCAGCAGTAGTATGCACAGGGGATGAGGCTCGTAAAGTTTCAAGGGAATTTTGATCATTGCCCCTTCTTCCCTTGTTTATGGTTGCGTAAGTTTGCATGAATGTTTGATGGTTTCCTAGTGACAGCGCCAATTGTTGGCACATAGTACCTAGATGTGCTTGTGAACTCATCGCGAGTTGATGTCGATTGCTGTCTGTTTAGCCTAGTCGTTGTTATTAGATCCAATCACCTACAAAATGGGACATGTTGAGGTGGGGTCCTCTTGGTCCCTCTCCTATCTTTAATGAGTATATGGATATGGAAGTGGTCCTCTATACTACCTTACGGATGTATTGTATTTATCGTAGAGAAACCATCATGTGACGTCAAGTGTTGGTCGTGTGTATCCCTAGTTTTTCCGTATATCTCACCCTGAAAGGACATTAGGCGAGATTTTATCCCTTCAGAATATGGTGTATCTTTGTGAGCCCTGCTACTATACCTAATGAGTGAATTACGTGGAGAGTCATTATTTCAAGGGCTAGATTATTGAATTATAGCGACGAGAGGAATATGAGTGTTGTTAGGACTAAGACATTAAGATAGGCGAGGGTCAGATTTCATTTTCTTATATGCTCAAAAAATGTCTCACTGCTCGTCCAATATTCCTTAGGTCAAACGTTGACTTTCGAGGCGATCACTAGGTATCCAACACCATCATTATACACGAATTAATAAACATACTTATTTGTTTACAATTTATAATAAGTAAATAGTGGGTAAGAATTTGAGACTAAAATTGTCACACCGGTGAAATATTATAAACCCAACTTTGATTAAAGTTTATAGTAAATGTGAATGTCCAAACTCCTTCGTTTATTTGGTTAGAGTTCTAATTTAGTTACATAATCAGTCAATGTTTTTTATATTTTTAAGATCATTTAAAATTCATTAGGTTTTCAAAATGAGCATTTCAATAATATCAAATTTAGAAATATATGCATTTTTCTTCCATCCTAAAAAAAAAATCCAATTATTTAACTCGGTAAATATTCATATAAACACTTTAATGAACTAAATAATGTTGTCTTTCGACTTTCTCCTTGGCCATAAACGTTTTCAAAGATGAAGTGAAGTATGTGATTTACGCAAGAGTAGTAACTCTATGATATTTGTTCGGTTAAAATTATAATTTAGTTATCAACCCACTCAAAGTTTTTGATTATTTTGAAAATTGTAAAAAAGCACACTATATTTCCAAAGTGCATTTTTTGGTGGCCGATAACCACAAACATATGTAAAAAACATATTTTTGTTCCATGTGCAAAAAATATAAATATTTTACTAGGTAGATGTTTAAATTAACACTTTGATAACACAAATAATATTAAGTCTCAATTTTCCCATTAACCACAAACTTCAAGCAAAGGTTGTCCACACTTGCTAGTGTCACGAGCGTGGAGAAAGTCTTACACTCTCACCTTAATTGTGTGGTCTTAGGATGTATACCTAAGAAATGTTTCCCTCAAACTCACCAATAACACTCGAATATGAAACTAATATTCTACTTGTATGTACTCTAGGGGGCAATATATGTTAGGATACATGACTGAATCTAAGATACAATGTATCTAGCTCGGTACGTTGAATCTGAATGATGGTCACCATTCGGTTGATTCAATACATTCCCCCACCTAAAACTGAGGCACTCGTCATGTCCTCCATATGAAACACTTTGACTTTGCTACTGAATTTTCATAGATCGTCCATTGGTTACCAACTTGCACCATTCGAATAGTCTTTTCCACTTGATGAGGTATTCCCGCTTTGGTTTGCAATATCTCTTTCGCATGTCACGACTTGTCAGGATTTACTCTACGTCGTCGTCATATTAAGGCATCTTGTCCCCAATAGGTGCTCGAGCTGAGATCTTCCATTACTTCGTGAAATGGTTTGATCATGCTCACGTGAAACACCGGGGGTGAAGCCATAGTTTAGCCGAAAGATCCACTTTGTATTATCCTTTTCCTACGTGATTTATTACTTTAATGGGACTTCATACCTCTGAGTAAGGCCCTCGTGGACTCCCATATGCCAAAGCATATTGTGCATTTATATCATCACTTGGTATTCAATGTTGTACTCGGTATGCCACTGTTTCTTCTCCGCTCACTTTTTCCTTCGTTTTATGGCTTTGTTGAGACAAGAACGAGCTATATCCACTTCCTCTTGCCATGATTTGGGAAACCTATACGTTGTTAGGCTGCTTCCCTTGAAGCTCGTTGCAACCGTGCTAGGATTCAATGGTTGTTGTCCTATCACGATCTAGAACGAGCTTTTCCCTGTGGATTCGCTTCATTGGAAGTTATACACAAATTGCGATATATCGACAAAGTTTGCCCAATTCCTTTGTGTTGAGGTTACATAGTGTTGAAGATACAACTCCAAAATCACATTGACGCATTTCGTTTGCCCGTCGGTTTGGGGATGCAAGCTTGTTGAGAAATTCATGTCTGTGCCCAACAACTTGAATAGCTCTGTCCAAAATTTTCCTATAAATCGAGATCCACGTTCACTTACTATCTTAGAGGGGACTCCCTAATGCTTGACCACATGTTTCATGAATAATTGAGATGTCTCATCCGCCATAACATCCTTCTTGGCTGGTATGACTGTCCCATATTTGGATAATCGATCCATCACCACGACTAACAGAATGTACCCTTTTGATTAAGAAGAAGGGAACACCTCATGCTCGCCCTCGCTAAATAAAGACTCGAGGACTCATGACAAAAAATGAAGTATCCAGGATCCTTCTCCATGAAGATGATGCTCGCCTAAAATTGATTCCATGACGAAATTCAAAAGTTGTAGTAAATCTTAACTAATACAAGAAGATTAAAGATACGAGGTAGATCAATTCGCGATTCTTGCCGTGATTTTAGGGGCAAAATCTTAATAATCAAGTAATGGATTGTCAGATATGATGTTGTCCTCACTATAAATACTTTGAAATCATTTCCTTTATAGATAATTTGAATTCAATACATTTGAATCCCATAATCACCTAACAACCGGAGAACGATATGGAGGAACACCCTCTAGTTTCCTTAAAGGTCAAGGAATTCCCAGCTCGGTGTTTCGACGAGTCTACTTAGGCAAAATTAGTAGACATTCTATAATTCTGAGGAGTTATTTTATCTAGTTAACTCTCTTTCCAAGATTGAGATCATCTGTGGGAAGTTATCAAAAATCCAAGAAGACTGCAGACCCATTCAAGCACCAGCTGCGAGAAATAGATCGTCGACCACCCATTAAAAGCTCGTTATGGAGATTGAATAAATTCAACTCATAACCGAGCGTATAATCTAAAACCTTGTTATGGTGATCAACTAAAGTCATGGTAACGTAGTGCAAATAAAAAAGACATGGTATTGCAGTCAACTTAAGATCTCCCTATAAAAAAGCATGAACCTCATGCGTGCCACAATGGTCGACGCTGAATCGACTCATGATCAAGCACATTCAATATTTGTTAAAGTTAATGCACTCTTAAGTACACATAAATAAATCGAAAAAGCACTTGAAGAAAAAGTAGTTTTCATTCATAAAATAAGCAAAGGATTACAAAGGCGGAGTTACAAAATTTGAAGTACAGATTAATAAGCTACAGGCCAGGGAACTAGATGTTAGAGGATATATTTCAGTTTTAGAGTTTATGGATTAATATGTAATTTAATTTAAGTATAAGGACTCTTTTGTAAATAGTCAATAGTTATAACGATTTGTACTTACTATAAATGAACTTTGTACTAATATTTCAACTTAAGAATGAAGATTACGTTTCCCTCCATTTCAATTCTTCAATTGTTCAAATCCTCTTTGCAATAAGGATCGTTTCAATCGTAATATTGTTTTTGTGCGATTCCAGCTCCTGTTGTTGAAGATTCAGACAAAAATTGATTAGTTGAACTGTGTTTGTCTGTTGTTCTGTTTGCCATTGTTGTTCTGTTCGCCATTGAAGCAAAAATTGAACAATTTTGTTGGTCATTGTTGTTGTTGTGTCTGATTCTGGTTTTCAACCGTAATTTTGTTCTCCTACGTAACTAACTCCCGTTATTGAAGATTTAGGCCAGAATTGACCAGTTCTTCTATCGCTGAGTTGTGTTTGTCTTCTTGTTCGCCCTTGCTGCAAGAATTGACCAGTTCTGTTAGCCATTGCTGTTACTGTATTTGATTATGGTTTTCAGATAATTATTCCATGGATTTCATTCCAAAACAGTTCTCGAACAAGACTATTAACTTCAAGTTAGATGAAACAAACTATCTCCAATGGAAACAACAAATTTACTTCACAATTGCTAGCCATAAACTTCAAGGATACCTTGATGGTTCAGTTAGAGTAGAAAAGTTCGTTCTCAATGCCAATGGAACAAAGTCTGTAAATGTTGCATATAAAGCTTATAAGGAACAGTATAGTGCCCTTGCATCTTGGCTTTTGACTTCAATTACAGCATTGTTACTTCCAAATCTAGTGCAATGCAGATATGCTTTTGAAATTTGGCAATCTCTGCATCAACTTTTTCAGTGGCATCAACAACTCGTGTAATGACGTTGTCATGTTCTCTTCAATCCCAAAAGAAAAATAGACATGAGTATGAGAGAGTATCTAGGTCGAATCGAGTTGATACGTGACAAGGTGATGAGTTTAGATCATCCAATATCGGAAGATTAACACCATTTTAGCAGGTTTAACGGTTGAGTAGGAGCATATAGTTGTTGTCATTACAGGAAACAGGCAACCATATTACCTCGCTGGAGTGTCATGTGTTCTCTTGGACGCTCTCGACAACATGATGGCCTTCAATGTTCAAACTTGATAGCTACAGGTCCAATCAACACAAGGAGCTCGTATTCTCAGCAATCAAGTTAGACTTCTTGACAACAACCACCTCAGTATAAACCTGTAGAAGGCTTCATTCCTCAAAGTTATCAACCGAACTCATATGGTCGAGGAAGAGTAATAACTTCAATAGCAACACACCGCAATGCCAATTGTGCGGTAAGTTAGGCATCTAGTGGCAAGGTGTTGGTATAGGTTTGATCAATCTTTCAATGGCATTACCAATCAGTCTCAACCTCAAAACATCAACAGAGGCCAAGCCCACAAAACTGAGTTTTATTTACCTCATGAGATGCAACCGAACTTCAACTCTGTCCAGCCCAATTTCAGTTCTTCTCCTCAGCAACTTCAGACACCACAACAACCTCAATTTCGGTAACAGCAACCTCCACAACAGTTTTTTCTATCAAAACACTTCTTCTGCATCATAGTCGCACCTATACACGCCTTCTACAACTACTCAAGATCACACAAATCACAATGGTGTTAACATGAAGGCTCTGAATGTTCATGGTGCATCAAGTGTGTCTTCTGAAGGAAGAGGAGCTCATGTAGCTTGGTTTCCAGATTATAGAGCCTATCATCATCTTAGAAACTCATCCATGAATGTCTAAGTGCAGCTCCATACTCTGGACAAGGTAAAATCTATGTAGGTGTAATACTATACATATATGTCATATAGGTAGTTCTCAATTCCATTTCAAAAACCGTTCAGTTATATTACGTAATACTCTTATAGCCCCTAATATTACTAAAAAAAATATATTTGTTTCTCAATTTGGTAAGGATAATAATGCTTACTTCCTGTTTTTTCCTACTAGTTATGTTGCAAAGGACCTGACAACACACCAAGTGCTTCTAGAGGGCCGTGAATTAGAAGGATTGTACAAGTTGATTGTGTCTAATGATTCATTAGTTCAGCCATCGTCATCAGTATTACATGTGTGTGCGTCTTAGGATAAAAAAGATTGTGGTTATCAAGTGAAGACCTACTCTAGTACTAGCCATAATAATGATAATGCTGCTATGTTGAATAATTAATCTTCTACCTGTAATGGTGCTGCTGTTTGTCCTGTGTTTAATCATTAGTCCTATGTGTCGACTAGTTCTTATTCTACTTGTAATGGTGTCTCCAACAAACTCAGTTCTCATATGAATAATGTGAATGTTCTGTTAATATCGGTTCTATTAATGTTGATTCTGTTCGGGAAACTTCTGGTGCTGTTAATTCTGGTGTTAACTCTGAATCTATTCGAAGAAATGGTGCTGTTAATTCATCTGTTCATGCTGATTTTGCTGATTTTGTTCGTGACACTTCTGGTGCTGTTAAGCTTGGTGTTAACTCTGAATCTATTCAAAGAAATGGTGTTGTTAATCCATCTGTTCATGCTGATCTTGCTGCAAGCAATGGTGCTATTAATTCTTCCATTCGTGATACCTCTGGTGCTGTTAATTTTGTTGTTAACTCTTCATCTGTTCATGTTGATTTTGCAGTAAGTAATGGTGTTGTTAATTATTCTGTTCGTGCTGATTTTACTGCAAGTAATGGTATTATTATGTCTGATATTGTTCGTGATAATTCTACAACTAATGGCGATGTTAGTTCTGGTTCTGCTCGTGATACTTCTGCAAGTAGTAGTGTTGTCAATGAGTATACTCGTGATGGTTGTGTTAATAAGTATGTTCTTAATGGGCCAGGTTATGATGTTTCTATGACTAACAATTCAGTTCATGCGATAAGTATACCTTCCAAAGATGAGGTAAAATCTGAACTTTGTGTTGATAATGGAAACGTGCTTACATCATCGATAAAAGTCTCAACTATTATTTGGCATCAAAGGTTAGGCCATCCTTCTTCACAAACATTGAAACTAATCATTATGTATGGACTCCCTTGTAGTGAAAAAATAGATACGTCTCACATGTGCTCTGCTTGTAAGATGAGGAAAATTCACAAGCTTCAGTTTAGCCCATTTGAAGGTGTATATACAGCTCCCTTACAACTACTTCAAGTTGACATTTGGGGACCAACTCTAGTAAGGTCAAATGGATCGGGGTATTATCTAAGTCTTGTTGATGCATATTCTAGGTTCACTTGGTTATAGTTCTTAGCTAATAAGAGTGAAGCCACATCCGTTTTCAGATCTTTTCAACGATTTGCGAAAAAACAATTGAACTGTGACATAAAATAAGTTCAAATAGATAATGGTGGTGAGTTTCTTGGATCTTTTCATGAGCATTTGACTTCATGTGGTAATTTGCATAGGTTCTCGTGTCCCTACACCTCTCAATAAAATGGAATTGTTGAGAGGAAACATCGACACGTTGTGGAGTTTGGTCTTACTCTACTTGCACATGCATTTGTTCCTTTCAAGTTTTGGTTTGATTCTTTCGCAACTTCAGTGTACTTGATTAATAGATTACCTTCTCTTGTGTTGGATAATAAGTCTCATTTTGAAATTCATTTAGAAAATATCCTCCATACTCTTTGTTACGTGCTTTGGTTGTTTATGCTTCCCTCTTGTTCGTGATTACAATAGATATAACTTCGATTCTAGGTCCAGGCCTTGTGTCTTTCTTGGTTATTCTGCTGCTCATTTAGTATATAAGTATATTGATAGATCATGTAGAATATATATTTCTCGATATGCGCAATTCAATGAGTCAATATTTCCTTATAACACCAAGAGTTATGTTACAATTGTTTATTTTGATTTCAGTGATTCTTCTCCAGGGTCTGTGTCTGCGACACACACGTGGATGACACCTGAGATTCAAATGAATGCTCCTTTTTGTGCTCCTATTTGGGGTATCCCTGTTTCACCAAGTGAGTATCCACCTGAAAAACCTGAATTGTGTCCCTTTACAAAAGAACCTCGAGTTGATTTTTGTTCTCCTAATGCTGATTGTGCTTCTCCTAATGCTTAATTTCCTTATACTATTTCAGATCCTACAAGTGTGATGTCAGAACTACAAAGAGATCTACGGGACTGTCCCATGACATCTCCACTAAGAACATCTATTGACACACCCGATAATAACAACTCATCTGCATTTGTTCCTCCTATTTCATACGTGTCTTTAGCTTCTCCTAGTCTGTCGTTGTCTAGTTCAGGTAACAAATTTGTTGTTGCAGGTCTTTCAGCAACAACACCAATAGGTGATACCTCCACATATGTGATTCAACCTTCTTCCAGACCTGCAGTGTCGAGATCTCAACAACCATCTACTCACGGAATGATCACACACTCCAAATCTCAATAATGTGCCTATGCATTACTGAAGAAAACTACCGATGTAGGTGAGATAACATATGTTTATGTTGCAATTCAATATTTGGAGTGGAGAGAGGTCATTCAGAAGGAAATGAAGGCTCTACATAAAGGGCGCATGAACCCTTACTTATCTACCTCCTGGTCGAACCCCTTAGGCTGTTAGTGGATATTCAAAGTTAAGAGAAAAACAGATGGCATAGTGGAGAGGTATAAGGCTCTTTTAGTGGCAAAAGAGTTTTCTCAAAAGGTTGGATTCAATTACCTTAATATTTTTAGCCCTTTAACTAACCATACCCTTGTTTGAATTGTTTTATGTCTTGCATTGTCGTTTCACTGGACTTTGAGACAGATAGACGTGAACAATGCATTTCTCAATGGCAATCTTAAAGAGAAAGTGTACATGTCCCAACCACTAGGCTTTGAAGTGTCTGATTCTTTTGGGAACAGACTCGGGTGTAATCTTACCAAAGCATTGTTTGACCTTAAAAAGGTTCCCAAAGCATGGTTTGAGAAACTCCGAGAGTGTTTACTTTATAGGCTTCATTTTACAAGTTCTTAATCAGATAACTATTTTTTCATGAAACATACTTCTGGAAAATCTGTGTATCTGCTTGTTTATGTTGATGATATAGTTATGACATGTTCTTGCAATGATTTAGTTGAGTCCACCATTGCTGATTTGAATGGTTATTTTTCTTTCAAGGATTTAGGGATACTCAATTTCTTTTAAACTATGGACATACAGTCCGAACCTAAGTCCAAGGTGCTCAATCAACACAAATACATTGTTAACATGCTGACCCGTGCAAATATGACTAACTGTAGGTCTTGTCCCACACAAATGGTTGGTTTTCCTATTCTCATTTCTTCATCTGGTTCAGGTATACCACTGTCGGATCCTTCGTTATATAGAAGCACTATTGGAGCTTTGCAACATGTTTGTTACACTCAACCAGACATTTGTTATGTTGTGAACAAACTAAGTAAGTTTCATCATAGACCTATTGAGCTTCATTGGGCAACTGTCAAACATGTTTTACGATATTTGAGTGGTTCTCTTGATCATGGATTAATCTTCAAGTCTTATACTTCTCTTGACTTAACAGGTTTCACTAAATCTGATGATAGAAGGTCATCAAGTGGCCATTGTTTGTTTCTGGATGGAAATCCCATTGTTTGATGTTCAAAGAAGCAGACAGTGGTCTCCAGCTCTACGACTAAATTAGAATTTCGAGCATTAGTTAATGTTATGTGTGATATCATATGGGTGAGATCATTACTTACTGAACTTGGTTTGAGTTTATCCTATGTTCCTGTGCTCTGGCATGATAACACTAGCACAATCTCTATAACAGATAATCTAGTTCAACATGCAAAGATGAAACATGTAGAGTTAGACTTATTTTTTGTGCGTGAGAAAGTTTTGCAGGGGGTTGTTCAAGTGAATCATGTGTCTGGATCAGATCAGGTAGTCGATCCACTTCCTAAACCATTGACTGGGAAGTTGTTCATTCAGTGTCGTCGCAAGTTGGAAGCATGTTCATTATCATAAGCATTGTTTGAGGGTTCATGTGGAGATGTTCCACTCTCATATCTGGATTCATTACATCAATTTTCTTTGTATGATATTGGTTTGCAAGTATAATCTAACCTTTCTCAATTGATTTCACTTTCTGATGGTTCTCATTATATGTTTCTGAATGATTATTTTGAGGATTGTTTGATGTTGATGACTCTTATGAACTTGTTGATTGAATCTTGTCGAATTATTAGAATTTAGATTCACGCAATGCTATATCATCATATGTTTGTGTAGTGCGAATCTTATTAAAGTGGCAAAGCTCCTTTATATTATTTTACAAACACATTTCTTGCATATTGTTGGATCGTGAAATCCTGAATGCTGATCTGGCAGTGAATTGAATACCAGACAAGGTTGGGATGACGCTTCAGCTCCAACTCCGGTGAACCTGCAAGTAGGGGAGCGCAACAGAGGGGGTGCCTCTGGGTCCCTCTCCGATGCTTAAATGAGTATATGTGTGTATAAAACTCAAAACGTAAAGTACGTATGTAAAGCAAGGATATTTATAGGGTAAGAGAGATAGAACCGTATAAAGGCAACTGAATATCTTAATGTATATTGAGTTGCTGAAGATTCGGATCGTGGGATATGGCAGTTACTGCGAGATATTGCAGTTACCAAATCTAATCTTTAGTGAATATGTGACCGGGATATGCGGGATATCTTGGCCACTCTGTTATTAACGGTTTAGTGGGACCAGAGGAGAGAGGCAAGGCTCTCTTCGGGGCGAGCACTCCCATGTCGAGCAGTGGAAGGTCGCGACTTGGTAGAGAATGGCGAGCAGTCTGAGAGCCTTTGGCGTCTCTATAGACTTTGGGCTCGATTCTGGATTACTCGATGGTGGGCCAAGTTTGGCTTGTACTTGGGCCGATCCGGTTCGGATGTCATGGGTTTACCCCCTCTATAGTTATTGGGCCTTCGAGGCCTTTTCTTACTGGGCCGTCACTATCGATACCCAACATTTGCCCCCGAAGCTTGATTGAAGTTCCTTCAGTCGAGCTTGATTTCCTGGTAGGGTTTTAGATAGTGACGTCTTTGGTAATGGTTCAGTGCCTTTGAGACACTTCGAGCTCATTTGGCGAGCGATTCCTTCTCTGTTCAAAGCCGAAAGAATATCCTTCCTTTTATTCCCTTTTGGCGATCACTCGAGGTGACTCAGGCTTATGGAAGTCTATCTTTCTTAGTTAGGCGATCATTATCTACCCGAGGTATTTCTGCTAAAGCTTTATTAGTGCGTTGGCGACCACCTTGTCTCCTTAGTGGAATTTTAGCATTTAATAACTGCACGGTTGTCCAGAAATCGAACGGTCACTTGAGGCACGCCTGACATTTACTTTTCCGTAAACCCAGGGTAGCTTGACAGCTGTCTGTACCAGCCAACCGTTGTCTCTTGGAATTCTGACATTGCTTCGGTTTTTTCCAAAAGGGTGCAATTATTCCTCTGCGTCGCTTCGATTTGCTCGTGGCGGTTACTCCCCTTTTGGTCTATATAGGAAACGTCAGTTTCTGCATTTTGTTTTTTACGCTTATCCACTCCTTCAGATTTTCAGAACTTCGCTGCAAACCTTCCCTTTCTCTTTCAATCCTCTTCAGTTCTCATTTCGACCATTTCCATGGCCCCCAGAAGTCAGCGAATAAAACACATGGCCATCAAGGGTGCTAACAAAGCCAGCGCCCCTAAGAATGTCGGTGTTCCCTTGACCATCAGGGATGAAGTCGTTCCCCCTTCAGTAGAGGAACAGACCGATTTGGGCAGGACTGCAACCACTCCTGTGGTGCAATTTTTCGTGGGGGAGATGGTTATGAGAAGGAATGAATTTACAAGGCTGGACAGTAAAAACAAACTTTCAGCCAAATGGGAAGGACCATACAAAGTAGTAGAGATCGCCGCACCAGGATCCTACTATTTGGAAACCACCGAAGGCGAGAGGTTACCTCGTCCATTTAATTCAGAGCATTTAAGAAGATTTTATGCATAGCTTGTAATCAAACGGATTATGTCAATAAAAGAAAGCCATTCCTTCACAAAGCGTGTCCACTCGAAGCAAGCTGAAGTCAAAAAGCCCTGACGACAAAGCTAGGCCAAAAGCCCTAGCACCAAAGCTAGGCCAAAAGCCCTGACGCCAAAGTCAGGCCTCAAAAGCCCTAGCAACAAAGCTAGGCCAAAAGCCCTAGCAACAAAGCTAGGCCAAAAAGCCCTAACAACAAAGTTAGGCCAAAAGCCCTAGCAACAAAGCTAGGCCAAAAAGCCCTGTCGCCAAAGACAGGCCAAAAGCCCTAACAACAAAGTTAGGCCAAAAGCCCTAGCAACAAAGCTAGGCCAAAAAGCCCTGTCGCCAAAGACAGGCCAAAAGCCCTAACAACAAAGTTAGGCCAAAAAAGCCTTAGTAACAAAACTAGGCCACAAAAGCCCTAACAACAAAGTTAGGCCTCAAAAAACCTGACGCCAAGAGTCAGGCAAAGCCCTGACGCCAAAGTCAGGCCAAAAGACCTAGCAAAATGTTAGGCAAAATGAAAGCCCTGACGCCAAAGTCAGGCCAAAGAAAGTTTAGGCGATCACTATCGATGATAAAGCCTGACAAATTACAAATCCCTTGTTATTAGGCCAACACCTCAAAGGTTTAAACTTCAAAGAAGGTAATATCTCTTTGAACTTAGAAGTTTACGCTTTTAAGTGTCAAAAGTATTATCCTTAGAAAGTTTAACTTATGATGGGTCTACGGCTTTAAGGGTCGACGACATTACAAAGCAAGAAAGTAATTATGAGTAAGATATTGAATGCTTTTATATTCTTGAGCCTTTAATCGACTTCGAACATATTTAGCTATCCAATATCTTACTCATAATTACTTTCTTGCTTTGTAATGTCGTCGACCCTTAAAGCCGTAGACCCATCATAAGTTAAACTTTCTAAGGATAATACTTTTGACACTTAAAAGCGTAAACTTCTAAGTTCAAAGAGATATTACCTTCTTTGAAGTTTAAACCTTTGAGGTGTTGGCCTAATAACAAGGGATTTGTAATTTGTCAGGCTTTATCATCGATAGTGATCGCCTAAACTTTCTTTGGCCTGACTTTGGCGTCAGGGCTTTCATTTTGCCTAACATTTTGCTAGGTCTTTTGGCCTGACTTTGGCGTCAGGGCTTTGCCTGACTCTTGGCGTCAGGTTTTTTGAGGCCTAACTTTGTTGTTAGGGCTTTTGTGGCCTAGTTTTGTTACTAAGGCTTTTTTGGCCTAACTTTGTTGTTAGGGCTTTTGGCCTGTCTTTGGCGACAGGGCTTTTTGGCCTAGCTTTGTTGCTAGGGCTTTTGGCCTAACTTTGTTGTTAGGGCTTTTGGCCTGTCTTTGGCGACAGGGCTTTTTGGCCTAGCTTTGTTGCTAGGGCTTTTGGCCTAACTTTGTTGTTAGGGCTTTTTGGCCTAGCTTTGTTGCTAGGGCTTTTGGCCTAGCTTTGTTGCTAGGGCTTTTGAGGCCTGACTTTGGCGTCAGGGCTTTTGGCCTAGCTTTGGTGCTAGGGCTTTTGGCCTAGCTTTGTCGTCAGGGCTTTTTGACTTCAGCTTGCTTCGAGTGGACACGCTTTGTGAAGGAATGGCTTTCTTTTATTGACATAATCCGTTTGATTACAAGCTATGCATAAAATCTTCTTAAATGCTCTGAATTAAATGGACGAGGTAACCTCTCGCCTTCGGTGGTTTCCAAATAGTAGGATCCTGGTGCGGCGATCTCTACTACTTTGTATGGTCCTTCCCATTTGGCTGAAAGTTTGTTTTTACTGTCCAGCCTTGTAAATTCATTCCTTCTCATAACCATCTCCCCCACGAAAAATTGGCGAGCGCTAACTTTTCTGTTGAAATACCGAGCGGTCGCCAAGCGCATTTTTGCCTGTGTTTTTTCCGAGAGCCATCTCTTTTCCTCTGCCAAGTCGAGGTCAGTTCTGCGCTCGATCTCATTTGCCTCCGCGTTAAAGTGTAGGACTCTGTGGGTAGGCACTGCTAATTCAGTTGGTGCTACTGCTTCTGATCCGTACACTAAACTGAAAGGCGTTTCTCCTGTGGCCGCCTTAGGCGTTGTTCTGCTGGCCCATAATACGTTTTCCAGTTCGTCTGCCCAGTTCCCTTTGAATGCTCGAACCCTTTTCTTGAGTCCTGCTAAGACAACCTTGTTGGCTGCTTCAGCTTGCCCATTCGTTTGAGGGTGACGTACTGAACTGAAGCGATGGTCGATGTGATACTCTTCACAGAGCCATTTCAATTCCTTTCCAACGAATTGCGGACCATTATCGCTGATGAGTATTTTGGGAATACCAAACCTGGAGAATATGTTGACCTGCATGAACTTGATAACTTGGAATTCCGTTGTCGAAGCTAGAGCTTTCGCCTCTACCCACTTAGTGAAGTAGTCGATCGCCACTATAATGTGAGTACGCTGACCAGTGCTAATGGGAAAAGGACCCAATATATCGATTCCCCATTGAGCGAAGGGCCAGGCACCCGCCATTGGGGATAATAATGTCGATGGTCGACCCGATCGTGGTGCAAACTGCTGGCAAATTTCACACTTCTGTGTTAATTCGGCTGCGTCTTTTCCCAAGGTCGGCCAGTAATATCCCAGTCTGAATATTTTCCTGCTTAGTGAACGAGCACCTTCATGACATGCCGCTGCCCCTTCATGAGCTTCTCGAAGAACTTTTTCTGTTTCGGGTAGAGCAACACATCTCAAGTAAGGCGTCGAATAACCTCTTCTATAGAGTTCTCCATCGATGATTAGATAACTGGCTGCGAGTCTTCTAATCCTAGTGGATTCGCCTTCGTCCTCTGGGAGGATGCCTTCTTTCAAATAATTCTGGAACGGGGTCATCCAGGTGACCTGTTCTTGAATGTTGAAGACCTCCGCTCTGTTTTCAAGGACTGAACATAGGGCCTTTTCCAGAAATTGCACATCCTGGATTGTCGCCCCTCCGAAGGCTAGCTTACTCAAAGAATCTGCCATCTGGTTTTCTTGGCGAGGAATAAACTCAATCGCGAAATTTGGGATTTCCACAACTAGTTTTTTGGCGATGCCGAGATATTTCTTCATCTTTTCTCCCTTTGCCTCGTAGGCGCCATTAACCTGATTGACAATAAGTTCTGAATCACTTTTTACTTTAAGCGCTGTTATACCCATTCCTTTTGCCAGTCTGAGTCCAGTGATAAGAGCCTCATATTCTGCTTCGTTATTGGTCGCCGGGAATGTCAAGGCGATCGCGTATTTCAGAGGCTCGCCCTCAGGAGGAATAAGAATTAAACCTGCCCCCGAGCCTTCTTTTGATGAAGACCCATCCGTATAGAGTTCCCAGATTTGATTGTCGTTTGCTGACTGACTTGGCCTGTTTTCTGCCTCCGCTTGACCGTTACTCGTGCTTTCCACTATGAAATCAGCTAGTGCTTGACCTTTGATGGCCGTTTTTGGCGCAAATTTGATCCTGAACTCGCTGAGCTCGATCGCCCACTTGACCATTCTTCCTGAAGAATCTGGCTTCATCAGGAAGTTTTTGAGAGGTTGATTGGTGAGGACCGTGATGTCGTGCGCATGAAAGTATGGTCTCAGCTTCCGAGCAGCAATAACTAAGGCATAGAGATACTTCTCAATCTGGACATATTTTATTTCTGCTGAGTTGAACATTTTGCTAATGAAATACACTGGACTCTGAACATTATTCTCCTCCCTTATTAAAACAGCACTGGCTGCCACATCGCTAATGCCTAAATAGAGGAAAAGCTGCTCGCCTGGAACGGGTTTTGCCAGAGCTGGGAGTGTTTGAATATGCCTTTTCAAGGACTGGAATGCTTCCTCGCAGTCTGGCGTCCATTCGAACTTACGGTTGGCCCTCAAGGTTTTGAAGAACGGGAGGGACTTGTCGCTTGCTTTGGAGAGGAAGCGGTTAAGAGCAGCTAGTCGGCCGTTCAGGCATTGGACTTCCTTATGGCAGGTTGGTGACTTCATTTCTTCTATGGCCTTTAGCTTTTCCGGGTTTGCTTCAATGCCCCTTTCGCTGACCATAAAACCCAGGAACTTCCCGGACTTGACTCCAAAGGCGCACTTTGCTGGGTTCAGGCGAACGCTGTGTCTCCTCATGCATTCAAAAGCTTCACGGAGGTCGGTGGTATGAGGATTGCCTTTGATGGATTTAACGAGCATATCATCCACGTAGGCCTCCATGTTCCTTCCCAGCATGTCCTGGAACAGTCGGTTCACCATCCGCTGATAAGTTGCCCCGGCATTGATGAGACCAAAGGGCATCACCTTGTAGCATAGAATGTCCCCGTCAGCATAGAAAGCAGTGTGGGCCTCGTCGTCTGGATGCATTCTGATCTGGTTGTAGCCTGAATAGGCGTCCATGAAGCTCAGCATCTCATGACCCGAGGTAGCATCGACTAGCTGATCAATTCTTGGAAGGGGATATGAATCTTTGGGGCAAGCCTTGTTTAAGTCGCGGAAGTCGACGCACATCCTCCACTTGCCATTAGATTTCCTGACCAAAACTGGGTTGGCTACCCAGCTCTGGAATCTTACCTCTCTGACGAAGTCAGCTTCAATCAACCTGCCGACTTCCTGCCTGATCGCCAAACGTTTATCAGTCCCGAACGATCTTCTCTTTTGGGCGATCGGCTTGATGGAGGGGTCTATCCTGAGCTCATGCGAGATAATATCTGTGCTGATTCCTGGCATGTCGCTCGGCTGCCAGGCAAAGAGCTCTTTGAATTCCTTGAGGAGAGCGGTCATGGCCTCCTTCTGATCCTCTTTCAAGGTGGTCCCAATGCGCACCTTTTTGTCCGGACCATCGATCTCGACCTCCTCCAATTCCTCCATGGGTGCTGGTCGAGCCAAGTCCTCGCGGGGATCGGCCTCTGTCTCGATGGCGAGCGCCTCCCTTTGGTTCTTCCTGCATAAACAGTTCACATAACATTGCCGCGAGGAAGGCTGATCTCCGAGCACTTCTCCAATCCCGTTCGGAGTAGGGAACTTCATCTTCTGGTGGACAGTGGAGGCCACAATCTTATTTGGGTTGATCGTGGTTCTCCCTATAATGGCGTTGTAGGATGTAGGTGAATCGACCACCAGGAAAGTGACCGACACCTTGATGCTTTTCCACCCCTCGCCAAAAATCACTGGCATGGTTATAGCCCCCAGTGGATAAGTTGTCCTTCCCGCAAATCCGATCAGCGGAAAGTCGACCCTCTTCAGGTCGCGTTTTGATTTGCCCATCTTTTCGAAGGCGTCCAGAAACAGGATGTCTGTCGAGCTGCCTCCGTCGACCAGAATCCTTGCAACATCACAGCCGTCAATATCTGCCGTAATGACCAGAGCATCGTTGTGGGGCGTGGTGACATGTGTCAAATCATCTTCAGAGAATGAGATGACAATGTTTTCTTCAGGTCGGGGTCGCTTCCCCAACTGAACTGCCGTAGAGATCTGAGTGGCGTAGACCTCTCTGGAGTTTGACCTCTCGCCGCCTGCGCCGAATCCTCCTGCAATCAGATTCACTCTCCTCTTGCTTCCAGAAGGCTCAGCTTGATCTGCAGGGGCTGGTGAACGATGTCTCCTGGGGGGCGTTCGACTTCGGTCTCGCCCTGCCACAAATTCCTTCAACATTCCCCCCTGAATCAGCCTCTCTATATCTCGTTTCAGAATCTTGCAATCGTCTGTCTTATGGCCCTTGCACTTGTGGTATCTGCAATAGCTCTCGACATCCTTGCCCATGGGTAACCCACCTCGGCGAGGCATCGGTGGCCTCGCCAAGGATCTCCTCTCCATCTCGACTAGTACCGCTGAGATCTGCCTATTTAAAGGCGTGAAGTACTCAGGGACCTCTGGATGGCGAGGCGCTGGAAGAGACTCGACTCGCGGCTTACTTTCTTTTCCCTTTTTCTCCTTCTTGACCTCCTTCTTACCATCGCGTCGGGGTTCAGGGGTTACCCTTAGCGAGGTCGTCAGGAGGTTAGCCTCGATGTTTGCGCGCTCAAGGTCTATGAAACCTTTCGCTCTGGATGCCAACTCCTCCAATGTCTCTATCTCCTTTACGTGATAGCTGTTTCGCAGCTTTCTCGAGGCCTTGTTGGCCACATCCAGACCTCTGTAGAATGCTCGAATGATCTCCCCATCCGAGATTCGGCGATCTAATTCTGTGACGTTTTGATGAAAACGCCCGTAGAAGTTGGACAGCGACTCTCCAGGCTGCTGTTTGACCGAGTCAAGGGCGACCACGCTCTTCAGCAACTGGCGCTCGCCCATGTATCTCTCCAGGAACTTGCTTCTTAACTCTGCCCAAGTTCCGATTGATCCTGCAGGGAGGCCGAAGAACCAGGACGAAGCCGAACCCGAAAGAGTAGATGGAAATAGCAAAGCCAAATGATTGGGATCGTTTGACTTACCCAGAAGGGAGGCCTCATGCTTGTTGACATGTACGGCGGGATCTCCTCCACCGCTATACTCAGGTATGGCCCGAGCAACCACATCCTTCGGGATTTTGATAGCGACGAGCGCGTCGGTGAATGGATGAGAGGACTGCTCCTTGAAGGGAGCTATGACTGTCAACTGTCTTTCCTGGAGCCTTTTGTTGAGGAGGTCATCCATCTGCTCCACAGTGCAGTACATGGGAGAGGCTCCGGGTGGAGGCGGACCGGAAGGATTGGCAGTATATGCGGCTGCTGGCTCCTTGGTGTGCGCTGGAGGTAGGGACTGCTGACCTGACGTCATCTCCTGATCCTCCTGATGCGCAGCAGGACTAGGATTGGCCGCTTCTGAAGGTGAAGGCCCTGTGGCAGCAGGGCGGTGATTTTCCTTAGGAGCAGAGGGATTGTTTTCCTGAGGAGCAGGGGCCTGGCGGCGCGCCTGTCCTAGGATGGCTTCCAGCAAGGAGACCATCTCGGGGGTTAAATTAATATTCTGCCCCGCAATGTGGACTGTCTGCGGTGCAGGGGCTCCGTTTTGATCAGCAGCTGGGGTCGGTCTTGAATCACCGACATGTTCTCGGGCTGTCCGCAGAGGAACAGCATTAACTCCTGCTCGGCTGGCAGGTTCCTGTTGAAGCGGTGAAGCGGCGGCGGAATCAGAGCTATCTGAGGATCGCTCCCTAGTCTGATTCCGACGGTTGCTTTGGGATCGAGTTCTCATGGCTTAATTGCTCGTTTCCCACAGACGGCGCCAAATGTTGGATCGTGAAATCCTGAATGCTGATCTGGCAGTGAATTGAATACCAGACAAGGTTGGGATGACGCTTCAGCTCCAACTCCGGTGAACCTGCAAGTAGGGGAGCGCAACAGAGGGGGTGCCTCTGGGTCCCTCTCCGATGCTTAAATGAGTATATGTGTGTATAAAACTCAAAACGTAAAGTACGTATGTAAAGCAAGGATATTTATAGGGTAAGAGAGATAGAACCGTATAAAGGCAACTGAATATCTTAATGTATATTGAGTTGCTGAAGATTCGGATCGTGGGATATGGCAGTTACTGCGAGATATTGCAGTTACCAAATCTAATCTTTAGTGAATATGTGACCGGGATATGCGGGATATCTTGGCCACTCTGTTATTAACGGTTTAGTGGGACCAGAGGAGAGAGGCAAGGCTCTCTTCGGGGCGAGCACTCCCATGTCGAGCAGTGGAAGGTCGCGACTTGGTAGAGAATGGCGAGCAGTCTGAGAGCCTTTGGCGTCTCTATAGACTTTGGGCTCGATTCTGGATTACTCGATGGTGGGCCAAGTTTGGCTTGTACTTGGGCCGATCCGGTTCGGATGTCATGGGTTTACCCCCTCTATAGTTATTGGGCCTTCGAGGCCTTTTCTTACTGGGCCGTCACTATCGATACCCAACACATATTTGTGATTTGTTGTGCTCAGATGATACAATGAGCTTGGATGTTGATTCATTTTGTGTCAATTGGTTGAACATAAAGTTCAGGCATTCAATTTGAAACAAAAACCAAAATAAAATGTTCAACAGAAACCCAGTCAATCACAGGTTACATTGGATTAAAAATGAAAAGCCCAGACAAGAAGGAGAAGATTCAGGTAACCCGTGGTTAAGGCAACTGATGTACTGATTGTCCCGTGTTTGTATTAAAAGCCAAAAGATAATGTTGGACACAAACTCATCCAGTCATTTAAGAAAACAAAATTGAATGGGGACTCATGCAGTACAATGGTCAATAGTTATAATGACTTGTTCTTACTATAAATTGACTTTGTCTTGACATTTTAACATAAAAATGAAGATTACATTTCCCTCCATTTCAATTGTTCAAATCCTCTTTGCATTAAGGATCATTTTACTAGAGGAACAGTAACTTTTTTGAAGCCTTGCCCTTGTTGGTCATCGACTTGCAAAACAATAAGGAGTAACTGTTGGATGGTGAAATCCTGGTTGCTGATCTGGCAGTGAATTGAATGCCAGACGAATGCTGAAGGGTGCTTCTACTCCAACTCCGGTGAACCTGCAGGTAGGGGACCGCAACAGAGGGGGTGTCTCTGGGTCCCTCTCTGATGCTTAAATGAGTATATGTGTGTGTATATCTCAAAACGTAAGGAACGTATGTAAAGCAAAGATATTTATAGGGTAGGAGAGATCAAACCGTATAAGGCAACTGTATATCTTAGTGAATATTGTGTTGTTGAAGATTCGGATAATAAGATATGGCACTTACGGCGAGATATTAGAGTTACCATATCTAATCTTTAGTGAATATGTGACCGAGATACGCGGGATATCGTGTCCACTTCCTTATTAACGGTTAGTGGCACCAGAGGAGAGAGGCAAAGCTCTCTTCGGGGCGAACACTCCCATGGCGAGCATTGAGAGGTCGTGGCCTGGTGAAGGATGGCGAGCAGTCTGGGGAGCCTTTGGCGTTCATATCGACTTTGGGCTCGATCTTGAGCCACTCTATGGTGGGCCAAGTTGACTTGTACTTAAGCTGATCCAGTTCGAATATCTTGGGTTTACCCCCTCCAGGGTTACAGGGCCTTCGAGGCCTTCTTCTTATTGGACTGTCAATATCGATACCCAACAGTAACCTTTTTCCCGAACACTCAATGGTGTTGTAGGCGTTGTTCAGAAAATCATGAAATGCCTTACCTCTCCCACAGGAAATTTAGGGTCAACCAATTTGCTATCATCAACTAACATTTGGAAATAATTCGATATCTCCTCCTTCATCATGTCCAGGGCCACGTCCATTAACTCATTTGACTTCTTAGAGTCCTTGACTACAATCTCGGGTTGAGGGCCCCTCTTCAACATAGACTCGAGATGAGCCTTCTTAGTCGAGAACTTCTCCTCAACTGCTAAAAGGTCTTGCTAAGCACATGCTTTATCCCGATGAGAAGTGTCGTATGCGCCACCGCGAGATGGTAGACAACTTCAACTATAGCCTAGGAGAGTTTCCATATTACCTCCTCTGCACTTGCCTCAATCCTCATCTTTCCTTTCATCAAGGCTATCACCATTAAGTTAATCAACTCTACATCCTTCGAGAGTCTTTTCACATGAGTCGTCAAGTCCTCGACCTTAATATCCGACCTCTAAGGGAGCAATTCCGCAACTCTTGAAGGCCTTCATCTCGAAGGTCAAGTCGCTTTGTACATGATTCAGGTACCCAAATAAATGAGGAACAATCATCTCCTCACGAATGAGCTACACAAATGAGGACGTTCAAAAATGTGCAATGTAGACATCTAGGTGGGCAAGGTGCGAACTAATGGCTTCCTCAACATCAACAATCTCCACAGCCGTCTCTCGATCATCATGCAAAGGGATAATCTCATTTAGCATATTCATGCATTAATCGGGTCTATCCTTGAAAATAATTTCGTCAAGGATCCAGGTGTTCTTTAGTGAAGCACAAGGTGTCCAAATCTCGGTGGGGTCCACTTAGGGAGACTCGTTAAGCGACAAGAAAATCCAAAGTACTTCCCAGGGAAAACTACTTTGAATAGGCCAGACCCCTCGCCAAAAGGGCTTCAACGCAGCCTCGACGGCTACCCCTTTTCCATGGGTGTAGTCGAAGGGCGAGGGAAGGATGGGAAGTCGTCAAGAGAATCCTTCTAATTCTTAACTAGGATCTCCAAATCCATCTTCCATGTGACAGATGGCACAAAGAAGTGTGACAAAAAACGAAAAGGGGTCAACTACATACAGCTATAATAGGACAAAATCATAAGAAAATAAAAGAACTGAATAGTCACATTTACCCCCAGTTGTATTGGCCACCGACGCAGTAGCAAGCACCTTTGAGAAGTGAATATCCACGAATTTCCTCCTCGTAGGGAGCGTCTTGGGGCCCTGGAGAACCTTACCTTCCCTCTTTCGGGATAGACGAGTAGGAGGAACTTTTGTCTTAGGCGAGCATCTGCTGCAGAACAGACAATCTTAGCCTGTTTCAAAAAAAGGTCAAGAATTTTAGTGTCTCGCGTCTAAAATTATCCAATCAATGAAATAAGAGTAAATTGTTGAACCCCTGCCAATCAAAGAGTCGCCTACAAGGTTTCATCAACAAACATAAATGACCTTACTTGAATAGGATTTGTTCTATAGTCTCGTACCTCCTTGTTGTCTTGATCTCAAGAGATAGGAACCTATGTATGGTGGATAAACTAGAGTTGTAGGATCATAGATTGATTAATAGTCACTACAGACATCTAAAAGCAGGGGGTTTCAACTATATCTTGAACCACAGGAAGCCATAACCAAAATCGCTCAAGGAAAAACTCAAAATCATCAAAGAGAAGACATACTCATCCTCAAGAGAAAGGCCAGGTTCGGTGTAAGGCCCTTTCTGATGAGGTTATAAGGGACGCCTTATTTTAATAAACTATTATATCACTGATCTAAATAAAATCAATAAGATTTATATAAACCATTTATGTAAGGCGTCGCCCATATGAATATGCGAGAGGCGTCAGACTATAAAAGGCGTCGCCTTCATGTGTCAGGATAAGGTCGCATTAATTGGGATCAGACAGCATTAAATGGGATCAGACATCTCTGATATTTGAAGATAAGGACCCCTGTCCCATCCGAAGGTCAGTTTGACCTCAGTTAAAAAATGCTAACCAAGGTAAAAATGAAACACTGCTCATCAGGTTAAGCAAAGCCTATAAATACCAGCATTCATTATCATTTATTACGTTCTGATTTTCACCACATCCACATAAAAGATCTTCAAAGCCTTAGAACTGACTTAAGCTTCGGAGTGGAATAAACGGGTCAACCCGAAGTTGTCAATTATGTGCAGGTCTGAACCGAGAGGAGCGACGCCTGTAAAGAAGAAGATTTTCAGAACCCAACATCTGAGATGATTGTTGAAGGCGACGCCTCATCTTGACCATGTGTGGACTCGACTATGAAGTCCGATAAAGTTTGACCTTTGATGGATGTTCTCAGAGCAAATTGGATTCGAAATTCACTTAACTCTATCGACCACTTTATCATATTTCCAGACGCATCTGTTTTTTTGGAGAAAATGTTTTAGTGGTTGATTAGTTAGTACAGTGATTTCCTACTCGTGGAAGTAGGGACGAAACTTTCTAGTAGAAACTACCAACGCAAAGAGATACTTCTCAACTTCTACATAGTTTATTTCTGCCTTTGAAAGGACTTTAGATACATAGTAAACTGGCACCTGGCCAGATTCTATGTTCTTACAGCCACTGGACTGATACATAAGTAAAGAACTAAAGCGTCGCCCCTTTCTGACTTAGCTAGTGGAGGTAAGGTTCGAAGATGCTTCTTCAGCTGTTGAAATGCCTCTTCGGATGTTGATGTCCATTCAAACTTTTTGTTGGCCCTTAATACTTGGAAGAAGGGTAGGGATCTGTTCCCAGCTTTGGATAAAAATCGTCTTAGCGCCGCCAACCTTCCATTTACACTTTGTACCTCCTTGTGACAAGTGGGACTTTTCATGCCTTCAATGGCGCGCTCAGCTTCTCAGGATTTACTTCAACTTTCCATATTGGACCCCAAATGCACATTTGGCGGGGTTTAATCGCACTTGATGAAGCCTCATAACTTCGAAAGTTTTCCTGAGGTCCTCTATATGATTGACGCTCTTGATAAATTTTACCACCATATCATTGACATAAGCCTCCATGCTCACCCATATCATGCCTGCAAAAAGCTTGTTCACGATCCTTTGGTAGGTGGCACCAGCATTGATAAGTCCAAAAGGCATGACAGTATAGTGATATATATCACTAACTGCATAAAAAGCTGTATGATGAGCGTCGCTTGCTGACATCTTGATCTGGTTATATCCAGAATAAGCATCCATGAAACTCAGTAACTCATGCCCTTAGGTGGTGTCGACCAGTTGGTCAATTCGTGGTAAGGGATATGGATCTTTAGGGCATGCTTTGTTCAGGCCCCTGAAGTCGACACACATTATCCATTTGCCCGTGCTTTTCTTTACCAATACAAGGTTTGCGACCCATGTTTGGAATCTAATTTCCTTGATAAATTTATCTTAAATTAATCTCGCCACTTCTTGTCGAATGTCTATGGCCTTTTCCTCCCCCACGGGTCCGTCGCTTCTGAGCAATTGGTTTAATACTTGTGTCTATATTGAGCTCGTGAGTAATAATCTCCTCACTTATACCCGGCATATCACTCTGTTTCCAAGCAAAGAGTTCTCGAAATTCAATTAGCAGGATGGTTAAAGCCGTAACCTACTCATCTGGAAGCGTCGCTCCAATTTGGACGACCTTTTCAAGGTCATCGATCCATATCTTTACCAGTCCTTCTACTGGTGTTGGACGAACCTTCCCTTCCCTTAAATCCTCCTCTGCTTGGATGGATAAGGTCTCCTTTCCCTTCAACACTCGGTGCCTGGTGGATTGTACATAGCAATTTCTTGCCCCAGGTTGATTGCCTTTTACCACTCCTATCCCATGAGGAGTTGGAAACTTCAGGAGTTGATGATAAGTTGAATGAACCATTCGATGTGGATTCAAGGTAGATCGTCCCAATATCACGTTGTAGGCTGTAGGGGCGTCGATGACAACAAAGGTGACGTCTGCTGTCAAGGATTTCCATCACTCACCTAAAAATACTGGTAAGGTAATTGCTACTACAGGATATGTGGGGGTTGAAGTAAAGCCCAAAGGTGGGAAGTTCACTTTTTTCAGGTACTTCTTATTCCGTCCCATTTTCGTCAGAGCGTCAACAAAAAGAACATCTGTCGAACTTCCTAAGTCGATAAGTACTCGCTCTACATCATATCCAGCAATTTCCGCAGTGATGACCAGTGCATCCTCATGTGGGCATGTCACATGATCCCTCTCATCTTCCCTGAAAGTAATACTAGTTTCCTCCGGCGTTCTAGGGCGCTTTCTTGCCTTAGATTACCAGACAACTGAGTAGCATACACCTGTCTGGCACTACTAGTTTCTCCTCCCGAGGCAAATCCACCACTAATCACTCGTATATGTCCTTGTTAGCCCCTAGATCCCTCATCTCCCATTTCTCTCTTAGGCGATACCCTCTTTTCCCTCCGTGGCCTAGGACTCCAATCCCTTTTTGCCACGAAGTTTTTGAGGAGTCCCTTCTGGATGAGCGCCTCAATATCTCTCTTCAAAATTTTCCAGCTATCAATACTATGCCGTTACTTCGATGCTATCGACAATATTGCTCATGATAAGGGCCCATTGGATATCCTGTTTTTCGAGGCAATGGTGGCGATGCCAAATCCTTCTTTTCCATTTCACTTAGGATTACAGAAATCTCTTGGTTTAAGGGCGTGAAAGCCTCAAAAACTTCTCGTTGTGGACGCGAGATATTTGGGCAGCGCCTGTCCTCTTGGGGATGACCTCTTTGTGGCCGTTGTTCTGGCCTTTTTCCTTCTAGACGCTCAAACTGTCATGTAAAGCTGAAGCCCTAGGACCTAGCGCTCTGGCGAAATCTCGAACGGTCTCACCTCCTGTGATGACTTGATCGATACTAGCTAGCGCCTGGTTGAAGAGTTTATAAAAATATCACAAACTTTCATCCCCCGCTTGCCAGATATGGTCCAAAGTGCCCACGCTTTTCAACAATTGTCTACCGCCCATGTATTGAATGATGAACTTTTCCTTCAAATCCGTCCAAGACTTTACCGAAGCTTTGGGCAAGCCAAAAAACCAATGAGAGGCAGCGCCGCTCAAAGTTGAGGGAAAACGTATTGCACAATGCTTTTCATTTTTAGATCTTCCCAATAAGGAAGATTCATGACTTTGGACATGCTCCTAAAGGTCACCCTCCCCTCGATACACCTCAATCCTAGGGATCTGGACGGATTTTGGTACTTCTACATCCAGAATTTCATTCGTGCAATGGTGTGATGCTCTATCTCTCAGTTCGGGCCTAGGCGTAGGCCTGAGCTGAGAAAGGGTGTCATACTAAGTAACCTTTGTAAATTTTATAGGCGTCGATGAGCCTTTAATTTTCCTTGGTGCTAATACACCTATAAAATTCTAGGCGTCGATGAGTCTTTAATTTTCCTAGGTGTTAATACACCTAGAATTTTCTAGGCGTCGATGAGCCTTTAATTTTCATAGGTGCTACTAATACACCTGGAAAATTCTACACCAAGGGTTTTGGCCTAGGCGTCGCACATTCCAGCCATTCGACTCGGGAAAAGGAGTTTGGAAAAGAAGAACTACAAAGGCGTTGAATTGAAGGCGATCGAAGGATCGGAATAACGACAAGGAGTAAGGCCATTTATTTTCAAAGCATAGAATACTAAACCCTACCCACATGCGTATGGCGTTAGGGGTCAATTGGGTAGGGGTGATGCCATAATAGCGACACAGTTCTACTAAAGAATCACAGAAAGGGAAACGAAGCCCCGCCTCTATTTGACTCAAATAGATTGTGGTTTCATCTTACCCTGGAAAGCATACCCGATTGACTCAAAAAGACGTCACCGCCTCCACATTAACAGTCTCTAATTGAAGGAGCGCCGCCTCTTTCTCCTTCTGAATAACTTGGAGTTGGAGAAAAGCTGCCTCTTTCTCCTTCTGGGCAGTCTTAACCTGTAGGAGCGCCGCCTCCTTCTCCTTTGTTATAGAGGACATCTCCTTTGTTACAGAAGACAAGTTCTTCTCAGCTCGTCGAGTTTTCTCCCTATTCTGGTTGGAGACTTGCTCACACTCTACAAGCTGCTGGGCAAATTTGTTAGCCCTGTCCACAGAAAATTGAGCCTTTTCAATGGCTCCATCCTTCAACTCGATCTCTCTATCCAGGCGTCGACGAAGAAAGGCATTATCCTCTTCCAGCTTAGCCTTCTCCTTCATCCAGTCAGCCCTTAGTGGATGGTCCTCCATAGAAGCACATTTGTGGGCCAAATGCACTGCTAAGGCGCCGACCTCAGTCTCTGTAGCCAAAAGTTGTAGACAAAAAAGGGTTAGACGAATAAAAGGAGGAAATAATAAAATGTAGTAAAATTAAACTTATAGAGGCGACTGAGGTAATGTGGTTCTTAACATCCCCTTCGACCCATTGAGGATTGAAGTGGAGTTGGCGACGATCTCCAGGAAGAACTAACCCCCTCACAATATGAAGAGCCAGGTCAGAGTGAACAGGGGTTCCTTCAGGAGGCTTCGCTTGAAGGGAGGTCCCCTCTGGAATACTGGTCCCATGGTTCCCCGTTCATCAGGAGGTTCTCATAGACAGGTGTCTCGTAGAGGTGCCGCTTCAAATCAAATCCAAGGCCTTCAAGAGGACCTAGAGGATTCATTGATGCAGCAGGCGGAGACACCTGAGGCGTCGGTGGTCTGACACCTTGGAGATGGTTGGGCAGGTGGCCTAGGAGACATTTGGGTCTGCGACGCATGGGGCATGGTGGGTGTCATAGGAGAGTGGGACCTAAAAGGCGGGGCTTGTCTGAGGGGTATTTTCCAGATGTATGGAAATTGTACACAGATGGATCTTCATCCGTTGAAGCCTCAGGAGCCGGATTGGTGCTAACTCCACCAGATAGAGGGAAATATTTAGGATACGCCCTGGTTTTAACCTTTAAGGCTACCAACAATGAATCTGAGTATGAGGCGTTGATTGCGGGTCTAAGGATAGCTAGTGGTATAGGCATCAAAGCCATATAGGTATACTGTGATTCCAAGTTGGTGGTTAATCAAGTCAAAGGGGAATATGTAGCCAAAGGGAAGAAGTATTTAAATGAAGCAAAAATACTGACTGAAGGCTTCACCCATTTTGAGATTAACGTCATTCCAAGATAAGAAAATGAAGAAGCTGATGCTCTGAGCAAATATGCTTGGCAGCAAACACCTTTGAGGGTGCATTTTGTTGAAACACCTTTGAATGTTTTAACCTTTATAGTATCGATACATGGGCGACGCCCATAAAGGCATATTTAGAATTAGGGATCGAACCTTCAGAAGAAGCTGAGCTTAAAAGAATGAAGTGTATAGCGCTAAGCTATACCTTGATTGATGGAATCCTTTACAAAAAAGGATTTTCTACGCCATTCTTAAGATGTGTCGCCCAACCTGAAGCTACTACCATACTCAGAGAATTACATGAAGGATATGTTGCTTGCCATGAAGGGGCTAAGTCCATTATTCGAAAAGCCTTGAATCAAGGGTATTATTGGCCAAGAATGACAATGGAAGCAGAAGAAATGGTGAGAAAGTGCGAATCATGTCAAAAGTATACTCCAAGAATTGGGCGTCCCCCATCTGAATTGGTACCTATGCGCGTCGCTTGGCCATTCGTGCAATGGGGAATCGATTTGGTGGGTCCATTGCCCAAATCTAAACAGAAGTGCTATATTAGAGTAGTAGTGGATTACTTTTCAAAGTAGGTAGAGGCTAAAGCTCTGGCGTCGACTACAGAATTCCAAGTAGTAAAATTCCTGAAATCCAGAATTATTTCTAGATATGGAATTACGAGTATTCTTGTCAGTCACAATGATCCTCGGTTTCCTAGAAGGGAGCTAAAATTCTTTTGTGAAAAATTGCACATTGAGCATCGCCATGCCTTGGTAAGGCATGCGCAGAAAAATGGGCAAGTAGAAGCGGCAAACAAAGTTATTCTCAATGGTTTGAAAAGGCGCATTGACGCTTTGAAAGGAAAATGGACTGATGAATTGGATAATGTTCTATGGTCCATCAGGACAACACCAAAAACATCCACGGGTGAAACACCCTTTGGATTGGTGTATGGTTCGGAAGTTGTGGCCCCTACTGAAATAGCAGTATCATCGCACCGAGTCACACATTTTGAGGCGGCGCCTAATGATGAACAGAGGCATGTCGACCTTGACTTGGTGGAAGCTAAAAGATGGATCTCCGATGAAACTCAAGGAAGAATGAGATTGGCCGCTGCTAGATATTATAATAGGCGAGTGTTCTCTCGCCAATTTTTGTAGGGGAGATGGTATGGAGAAGAAATTAATTCTAACACCTGGATATACTGAATAAACTATCCCCAAAATGGGAAGGGCCTTATAAGGTCGTCGCTATTCCCCACCCCAACGCCTATGTCTTGGAGGATGAGGAAGGAAGAAACCTAAGGAATACTTTCAATGCGGAGCATTTGAAAACATTTCATGCTTATATTGTAATTTACAATGCCATTGTATATATATCAAGTATTTGAATATTAATAATGAGTATTGCAAGTTCTATAAGTCATTGATTCAATAAAAGTTTCAAGAGAGTCGACGCCTTGATAAACATGCCTTGACTTCATTATCTAAAAAAGATAATTTACAAGATAAAATGTTCAAGTGCTAAAAGAAAAACGAAGATTACAAAGATCTAGAGAATAATAATGGTCTACAGGTGGTTTTTGGAGGAGTGAGTTTTGAGGAAGGGCCCTTGGGAGGAACACTGCTAGACTCTGGCGTCGCCCTCTTTTGTCCTGCCTTAGTTAGGAATGGAGTGTTGCTCGACTCAGGCGCCGCAACGGTTGTTTTAGCAGGCTTAGCCTTTGAAGCAGCAGCTTCAGCTTTCATGTTCTGCTGCTGCATCCGCAGGAAAGCTTGAAAGCCTTTTACCTGCTCCACAGGGAAGTCTAGATGAATCTCATGAATCTGGGCGACTAATCTCTCGTATATCCAGATATACACTTCCTGAAATGCGGCAGTCTGCTTAAAAGACGTCACCGCCTCCACTTTAGCAGTCTCTAATTGAAGGAGCGTCGCCTCTTTCTCCTTCTGAATAACTTAGAGTTGGAAAAAAAGCTGCCTCTTTCTCCTTCTGGCAGTCTCAACCTGTAGGAGCGCCGCCTCCTTCTCCTTTGTTATAGAGGACATCTCCTTTGTTACAGAAGACAAGTTCTTCTCAGCTCGGCAAGCATTCTCCCTATTCTGGCTGGAGACTTTCTCACACTCTGCAAGCTGCTGGGCAAATTTGTTAGCCTTGTCCATAGAAAATTGAGCCTTTTCAATGGCTCCATCCTTCAGCTCGAGCTCTTCATCCAGGCGTCGACAGAGAAAGGTATTATCCTCTTCCAGATTAGCCTTATCTTTCATCCAGTCAGCCTTCTCCTTTTCCAAATGAGCAGCTTTGGCAGCCCTTATTGCATGGTCCTCCATAGAAGCACATTTGTGGTCCAAATGCACTTCTAAGGCGCCGACCTCAGTCTCTATAGCCAAAAGCTGTAGACAAAAAAGGGTTAGACGAATAAAAGGGGGAAATAATAAAATGTTAGTAAAATTAAACTTACAGAGGTGACTGAGGTGAGGTACAGCCCCTTCGACCCATTGAGGATCGAAGTGTAGCTAGCGACCATCTTCAGGAAGAACTGACCCGCTCACAATATGAAGAGCCAGGTCAGAGTGAACAGGGGTTCCTTTAGGAATCTTCGCTTGAAGGGAGGTCCCCTCTGCAATACTGGTCCCTTGAAAGTGACGCCATGGTTCCCAGTTCATCAGGCGGTTCTCATAGATAGGTGTCTCATAGAGAGGCCGCCTCAAATCAAATCCAGTGCCTTCAAGTGGACCCAGAGGATTCACTGATGCAGCAGGCGGAGACACATGACGCATCGCTGGTCTAACAGATGGTTGGGCAGATGGCCTTGGAGATGGTTGGGCAGGTGGCCTAGGAGACACTTGGGTCTGCAACGCCTGGGGCATGGTGGGTGTCATTGGAGAGTGGGACCTAAAATGTGGGGCTTGTCTGATGGGTGATGGATCAAGTGTTGAAGTAGAAAACACCCCACTCTCTGGCGACGCTTCCGAGTTTCCTAAATCAACAATTAATTAGCCAAAACCTTTACAAAACAAGGTACAATTCTCTTAAAATAAAGAATACCTGTTGGCGGCGCTGTTTCTTTTGTACTCTCATCCAACACTATAGTGTTGGAAGGATCAGCAGGGTTGGTCCTATCCTTCTTCGAGCGTCGCTTCGGAGCCATGGATTTGGCCTTGTGTTTCTTTTTGGCTGGTTCCTCCTTCTCTTGAATTGGTGGAAGAACCCCAGTCAACGCCTGGACATAGCATTCAGAAGGTTGAAATAATTAATCAAAGTCATCATCATCTGCAAAGAAAAAAGGAAAAGGATTAGAGAAATACCCAATCAATCTCCGGATGAAAAGTCGATGACTTTATTGCAGCACTAGAAAGCATCCCCTCCGTTGTATCCTTGGATATAAAGAAGAGTTGTCCTTGGAATGTGCTATGTATATAAGGTTAAGGGTATCAAGGTCCTCCTCAGAATATGCAGTAAATGAGGGTAAATGGTATGTTCCAGGATTTCTCAAAGAAGAAGAAATATTTTGTTTTCCAATTTGAGTTAGTGGATTTAAAACCACTAAGCAAGGTTTTTTTGGCATTCCATAAACAAGGGTTTGGGCCTAGGCGGCACACATTCCAGACTTTCGACACGGGAAAGCGAGTTTGGAAAAGAAAAACGGCAAAGGCGTTGAATTGAAGGCGATAGAAGGATCAGAATAAAGAAAAGGAGTAAGGCCAGTTATTTTCAAAACATAGAATACTAAACCCTACCCACATGCGTGTGGCGTTAGGGGTCAATTGGGTAGGGGTGATGCCATAATAGTGGCACAGTTCTACTAAATAATCATAGAAAGGGAAACGAAGCCCCGCATCTATTTGACTCAAATAGATCGTGGCTTCGTCTTCCCCTGGAAAGCATACCCGATCGTCCCCCATGGACTCAGGGTATGGAAATCGGGGTCGATCCTCATTACTCAGACTCGATGTTTCGACTACCCATGCAAAGTTTTCTAGGGTAAGAAGGTTTTGTTTAGGGTCGATAGCAGGAAGGGGAAAATTAAGAGTCTTACTGGGGATGTTGCTAGAAGACGCGATGACTTTCTTCAACAACTGGACTTCTGATGGCGTTACTCAACAACGAGCAATGGTGGGGACGCTCCTCTTAAAAGATGATGAATATCAGTTTTTAGAGAGAGAAACTAGAGAGAAGATAGAGCAATAAATTCGAAAGTGTTAAAAATGAAGGGACCACTCCTTTTTACAGTGGACCCATGACCACTTGCCAATAGTGACTGGTGCACGATCTGCTTTACATTCTCCTCTCGACCAAAGTCGAACAACAAGATCCCTAGCTCGACCTCTGTGATCTCGACCAAGCCATACCGAACCCAAGCTGCCAGAGAATGCTTTGGATCCAGATAGCTTCATTGATTTTTGGGAGATCAGATTCCCCAGATACCAGTTCCCCTTATGAAGCTGCTTGTTGGATCCCAAGTCGACCGTCGGTCGCATGGAGCCACTTGAATCGCCGGAACTGGACATTTCGTTGAAGCCGACTCGTCACTTGCAGCTGGCAGCTCCTGCATAATAACAGGTAAGAAAAGACAAAAGGAAATATATGAGTAGGTTAGGCTTGCTCAGTGAAAGGAATTGGTTTGGAAAAATCAAATCGGAGCTTGCTGCGTTGTTTGTGGAAGCTTTCGTCGGAACGTTGCAGAGCCCTACGCACTTCTTCTACATGGTCGGGTCAACATCAGACATAGTGCAAGTTCCCTCTCTCCCTTCCCCCGATTGGCTCGATTCCTTCCTCTTGTTGTCCAGTTGTGGTGCGTGGATTGGTTTGTAGTGTGAATTGCAATAAATGCAAGGAAATTGCCAAACTGTATTGGCGGATTGCTACTGTCTCAAGTGGAAAACCTAACACATTTGGCGGATTTCAAATTATGAGTCCATTGGAAAATTGTTTAAGAAAAAACAAATTGAATGGGTCACCCCTACTCCCTAAACAAACTTGGGAGAGAGAAATATAAATAAATGACTCACGACCATTTAATAACCCTATTAGTGAGACTTGGTGTGACAACAAAGGTCACGCGCTTACCCATGGAATAGAATCAACACTTGAAGTTTTTTACACATGACATGTAGCTAAGGACGAAACGAGGATGTAAACTCGGTGGGGGCAAACCAGCAAAATATATAAGAATTTTTCTAAATTGAATTCTTCATACTTTTGTTTCAAAATCTTCTCATTTAAATTTTGACGTGAATTTTCTTCTTGCTCTGAAGGCTTTATTTTAATTCTACTATAAAAATGAGTAATACCTAAAAGAATAAATACATGATTTTAGTACAAAATAATATATTAATAATACATGGCTTGGAGACTTAAATAATAGTTTATTGTTGTAAATCAGCTGCTCGTTTGAGTAAATTGGTTGCTTTGAATAAATTAATATAGCACATTTAACAATATGTTTGCAACATTGACTCAAACTATGCCCATTAACAGCAATATCTTATTTGTAATTGTGACAAACCCTAATCACTTATCTAATCAGCAAAGCAGTCGTGTCTCTTTATACAAGCAGCCGTGAGTCTTTCCCTCTTCTACTTCTACTATTCCTAGTTACTACGGCGACCTACGTGAAGGAACAATCAACCAATCGACCAAGTAAGCAACATCTTCTTCTCTTCGACTCTTCCTACTTCTTAACCTTGTAGCCGATTTTTCTAAATCTGGTTTCTATCACTTACAAAACAATTTTTCTACAAGGTAACTACTATATGAAACGATCAAGACAAAAGAAGGTACCTTAAATATTTATTTCGACGATTTGGTAGCTGAACTGTTAAAATTCGACGAGCTTGTTTCTTACTTTTTCGTGAGACAACTTCTTAGTGTGTTGAATGTGCTTGAATAGTCAATAGAGAATTGTTTTCTTGTAAATTTACTTCTGAGTACGGTAGATTAATCTGTAAATACTAACTTTCTAAATTAGTGTAGGTTTAAACCTTTGTTGCTCTGTTGCTCTGTTGCTTGTGCCTTCAGATTCAATTTTCACGCTTATGCTTCGATTCTCTGCTTCCAGTGTCAGTGGGGGCAGATTTGAAATTGTAAAAAAAATAAACAATTAGGGGTATTACTGTTATATAATTAAAATTCAGGGAGGACAATTGCCCCCTTTACCTTGAATGGCTTTGTGCTTGCAGGTAGCGAGAGTCACTAAAGATAGGGGTGCACTACATGATTGTACATTTAGAACTACGGGTAAAAGTTATTAATAATTGTACTTTTGCTGTAAGTAATGGTCAGCGTCGACCAAATGTTTGTCCAATAAGCCCCATGACTAAAACATTTCGCGACGACACACTACAAGAAGCTGTTGCAACAGCGACGGTTCTTTCATGTTGACGCTAACTATTGTAGTTAAAAATATATTTATTGTGTCAGCAGTTTTTGTTGTAGTTATTATTACTTATTGATCACAATATGTTTTCCACCGTTATAATATAAATTTAGTGTTAATTTTTGTCATCACTCTATGTTTTACGTGGATAAATGAGTAACGTTAGCCAATACTCAATGTTAAATGACTCCATCAATAAGAGATGAATTTTCCATTGTAAATGTACATATTTAAATGTGAAACGTTTTGTCATAAATATAGTGATAACAGCAGCGGTAGTTTGCCGTATCTACTCAATTTTGTCGTCGTTAAAACATAAGTAGCAGAGAAAATGTAAGAATAGGTTTGTGTGTCAATATATTGTCGGAATTAGTATAATCATTCAGTAATAGATTCACCTGTTTTGGTAAAATAGTTTATTTAGTGGGGACTATTGTTCATGCCAATAATGCATAAACAACTATTGCATATTGTCGTCACTAAAATTTAAGAACACCAACTAAACCAATATAATCGCCACTAAACTTAATTGAACCATTATTTAAAAATAAAAAAAAAATAAAATAGACCTATTTAAAAAAAACTTAACCTAACTGTCACTCACCCTTTCTCCTCTCTCACCTAACTTTCATTCTCCTTCATGCCTTTGCACCTCTTCGCCCCCTCCCACCTACCTCTCTATCTCACACTCCTTGGGAAGAAGCCATCTTCTCTGTCCCACGCCTCTCTCCAGCGTTTCTTTGTGCAATGTGAGTTAGGCACCGACGGCATAGAGAAGTTCCAAGGGTCGATTTCTACTCACTTTTTGGATTTAGTCCCCTGATTAAGATTCTACGATCCGGTCCACTCTCAGGCGTATGTTTTTTGTGATTTTGACCTAATTTTGCAAGGTTTAAGGCAATTCATTCAGAAAGTTGTGCAAATCTTCCTTCAGAAAGGTTTAAGGCAATTCCTTCGAAGACTCCGTCGCCGCACGATATCTTCTCTGCCTCAACAGATCTTCCTTGCCCCTCGACATCTCCTATTCTACCATAGTGAGCTTGTAAGAGTAAATTAGCTGCTAGGGTAGACTTTTATTGCTTCTTAGGGGGTGGAATTCAATGTGATTCCATTTTTGAAACTCCAAAGCCTAATGGCTATCAAAGCCTCCATACAAATGTAATTCCATATTAGTATGAAAGTGTGTTCCGTTTGGAAGTTCAGGTACTGATCGAAATTGAAATTTGTTGCATATTTTGCTGTTATTATGTAAAGAGTATAAGACTTTAGAATGCAATAACGTTTTCCTAATCAGATTAGGACCGAAGAGACGGATCATATTGTTGAAAGAGGAATTGTTATTCACTAGAGTGGGAGAGGATTTGTGACTGACCTTGTTGGACATGCCATGCCAAATCGGAAAGTTCCCATAGGAATGCATGTCTGTCTTACTAATGCTAACATCACATTAAGGGTAATAGTTTTAACAAGGTCTATATGACTCTAAATGGTTCTTGTATGAACCTAATAACATATTTGTCTCTCTCTGATTAATAATGTGCTTGACCAGATTGGGTGGATTAATGCAATAAGGGAGTGGCAAGAAGAATTCGTTGGCAACATGAGCTCCAAGGAGTTTGTTGATACGATTACCAGAGACCTACTAGGCAGTCGTGTCTTTGTCTTTACACCTAGAGGCGAGGTATGAAAGGAGAACTTCACAAAGAATTAGAATTATTTAGTTGCTTTTCTTATGAGCTGGAAGTTTCGGACCCTCAGTTTTGTATTCATGCTATGTTAGATAAGAAACTTGCCCAAAGGTGCAACGACGCATGATTATGCGTACTTGATGCATACTGAAATTGGCAACATGATGGTGGCTGCAAAGATATTGTCCACATAGATGGTTGCAAAGGTTATGTGCTATGTTTTAGATTATTGTATTAAAATGTTTTCGTTATTGTATTTATTTTTTTTACTTTCTATATGATCACGTAATATTGTTGGATTATTGTAGGGGATCGTTAATGAGAGACGGAGATTAAGTTCGTAGTTCCAGCATTCCGAATTCACAACCTTCTCAAGTATAAAAGTATATTAGTTGTTGAGAAAAGTATGTATTAACAAGTAAAATAATTTTAAGTTCTCATAGTTTGGATGTTTATTAAGATGTATTACATACTTGGATAAATAATATATTATATTTTTTTAAATGTATTGTCTAGTTCATATCATATAGCAATATCTAGATAATTCATAAAAATACATACAAAAGTTTGTATTTAACAATGATTAGTGGTTATTGACACAAAAAGCTTGTGTTTAGCAGCGACATAAACTGCTATTAGTGGTTGTTATCACTAAAAGTATGTATTTATAACAAGTTTTAACGGACGTTGTTTTGAATAAAAGACAGCACATCAAAGTCACTGCTAAAAAGGCAATATAACAATGACAAATTTCCATTAGTAAAGACCATCCATAACATCGAAAATGTGTTTGTCGCCTTTTCATTATGTTTAACAACAACCTACTTTGGTTGTAAAGGAGTTATGGGGGATGACATCTTAATAGCGACAGACATTTGACAAAGGTTAATTGTCGTAGGTAAACGATTTAGCGACGGGGGCTACCCTAACAAAGATTTCGTTTCCTGTAACCGTTAGCAGCGCCATTTATGCCTTTGATGGAGATTTTATGCCGAAACTAATGCACGGGTTTCTTGTACTAACAATGTGTCGCGACTAAAGGTCTGGTGTTGCTGGAATGAAGAATTGCAAATTAAAATTGCATCAACAAACAGCAGAAGGTGTTTATGCGTCAACATGATTTTGTTGTTAAACAGTGTATATTCTTTCGAAATTATATGTGGCTAATTGACTACATGTGTGATACCTATACGTCGATACCATTGCATTTACTAAGAATCCCGATATATTGATGCCATAAACATTTATCAATGACTAAAATTTTTTGAAACCGATTATACTTAATTTGCAGCGAGATGTTCTTAATGGTAAAATATCCTTTTCCCAGCAGTATAGTATTCGTCGTTGCAGTACAATCAAATATATAATTTTTGGTCAAAATTCATTTATTATTGGAACTCTAAATGCTTGAGCAGCTGATCACAGAGGTTCATTATCACAATCAATCACTAAAATATTCCTAAGTTGTGGTGGAGATTCTATAGCACAATTATCAAAACACCCTCCCAATCTGGCATGCTTGGTTATCCAATTTGCTCTTTAGTTTACCGAACGTGGGATTTCCTTCCATCTGACACATTAAAGTTGTCGTGACATTGCATTGATGTTTTCGCATAGGACCTTCAATCTCCAAGAAATCATCATCCCTTGATTTTACTCTACCACATTTAGGGAGTCCGTCTCTAATTTAATATTTTGCCATCCTATGTCGATTGCTAGCCTGATTCCATCTAATACTACTTGAGCTTCTAGGCTTTTGATATTATCACTCAAGGTCCTTCGATTCAGTCGTCCAACATGTTGACTTGGCACGTTTCGTGCCACCTTGTCAATGAATCCACATTTTGTTTAGTTGCACCTCGACTTATCACAATTAAGGCGGATTACTCCTTCATCCATTTTTATCCACCTCTTAAATTGTGGTTCTCGCGTTTTTGATCTCCTTGGCAGTTCAAGCCTTGACAGATCTAGGTATGCTCCCTTTGTCGCGAGCACTGTCTCCATCAAATTCGGCCTCTTCCCCTCAAACGTTGCTTTACCCCGAGCCTTCCATATATGCTAACAAATCAACACGAACATACTTTGTCGTTCATCGTGTGCACTTCCCGTTGCACCCCCTTCTGGCATTATATTTGTGATCCACTTGAGGCTCAGTTTGTCCTTGTGATTGACGAATACCCAAGATGATGAACCACACAGCTTCTGTTATAAAATATTAAAAACCCAGTTTTCTTTTATATAGATGTTATATTAGTCATTTAGCTACTCTAAAATTGATCGTTATTAACTCCCATATGTGACGTAATCCTTGTTGTTGCAAATAAAGCTTATGTGCAGCAAATTTTATTGAATGTATTCCACGACATTTTTATTTCGTAGGTCGATGCAAATGCTTATATAGTAGTACAATAATCAATTGTTGCAATCCTATTTTTTGGACATTGTATAAGCCAAATACATAAGGAAAGCCAAACATCACATACATAAAAACACCTCCCAATTTTTATATCCAAAGTTCCATGCATACATATGTACATCCAAAATAGTATATGAAGCAAACCTACACATATCCAAAATAGACCATACTACATTCACAAAAGACGGTCTCAGATTATCCATACTGAATGTATTATAGTGTTCAATAAGCCTATCTAAACATAAAGCCAATAAAACACCATTGATTCAGCATAGTTGTAGAAATCCTACAGTCCTCATGCATCTGGAGCTACCACAAACACATCAAAACTGATAATTCATAACAATAATATACCTCCAAGAAGAAATCAATAAACACATCACATTAATTCAAAGTCAACCTTGAGTTTCCGATTCGTCTGGGAATGAACAATTGACTTGCAGGGCCCTTCTCATGAAACCCCTATCTCTTTGAAATGACATCATACTCTCCTGAAACTGCATAACGTTGCTCGGGTTTCTTGAACCTTGTTAGTACTTTCCTCTACCAACTTACGAACTTCTGTTGTTTTGTATATAGCCAAAGTCACCTCTTCCCTTGGTTGCTTCAACTGCTAACTCTCCATCATCCGTGCAATTTTAGAGACACACGTTCTATGCTTCTCAGGATTATGAACTCCCTCGTATAATGCATCTTTGTAAACTGGACCATTCTCCTCAACTTCCAATTCAACAACCTTTTCCTCTATATGTTCCTACAGCCACGTACATGTAGACGACTATATATACTGGATTCGATGTACTTGAGTTGTATGTAAGGCAAACCCATTAGTGCTTACCATGATTGCTTTGGTTTTCGGATAAAGCGGAACAACTTTCTTGTCTACATGGGTCATACGGAACATATGATACTCCTCTGGATGTTTCCCATTATTCTTCACAATCTGTGAAGAAGGCATATATGTTTTATTAATCGAACTTTACATCATATTAAAAATTTATAACTTGATTACCTCATCCTGCTCCTTCTTTTCAAAACTGCATGTCCAACAGTATGGATACTCAGTTGTTGAACTTTGTTTTTTTTGTTCCGTTCGCGTTTAACCTAGAAACAACATGAAACAAGAAGTTAACTAGTTTGCGTTAACGAAGCACATAAATGGTATGTATACGCATCAAGTGTGTGAAATAAGACTGACCTTAAACTCACCACAGCTGAACCAATTAACAAACCAAACACAGTCTTCTTTCACTACGTCCGGAGGTATGTTTTGTAGCCCCTCTTCATCAGTAGAGTACTTATCGTAATAGTTACTCCCTTGATAATTTCTGTATTTCTCCATTAGAGTAAAGATGATCAACTACTTTAAGTTACCATCGTTCGAAATGACAAACTTTTCCTGCATTGATTCAACATTCAACTGATTAGGCTCCATAATAAGCAAAATGAAAGTTTTCTATTTTTATGTATAAACATAGAATTCACATGTATTATGGTATGTTCGCCATGTAAGTATACTTACTAGAACATGCATGAACATCTTCGCCTCGTCATCTATGGGTTCCTTTGGAATCTCTTTCCAGTCTCGGACCATCAAGGGTGTACTCGTTCTTCTCCTGACAATGCATCCACACCAACTAGCAAAAATCGATGCATTCTTGCTACATACCTTACCTTGAGAATTAAACTCTAGTACTTCTTCCTGATTGATGCCATTTCTAGACAACCTAATACACCTAGTGCGACATCTACGTAAATTCTCTTTCTGATGGGACAATACTTCCTCTATCCAATACATGAACCAACGATATACAGAGTAGAAATATAATTTGATGATTTTAAGTTGATATATCCACGTATCTTGTTATATTGGACATTGTTCCTCAACCAAGGGATCCTCAGAATGTTCCCTATCTGGTTGAGTGTTCACCAAGGGAATTTCATATGTTCTCTGTTTTGGAGTGTTCTCAACGAGAGTCTCACCTTCTGAGGAAGAGTAAGTTCCAGTCAAAAGTTCTCAATATTATGAGACAATGGTATCATGAATTTGTGAAACACGGATTATGTAAGAAACAAAGTCAGCCAAAATATTTTTGAAAAAATATTATTCAAAGAGTAAAAACACACAAAACTTGTTGCATCCCGATACAACTTCCTTAGTGACTTTCTAGTTGTCACCTTTTTCGCGGTGGTTCTTCTGCTACTGATTCTCTTAGTTCCAACCATCATGTCCCAAAATGTTGCCACAAGGTAGGGTTACAACATTTACATTACTTATAAACAGTCATTTGTACACGTAAATCTGTTGATATACACACTGTAACAAGAAAGGTGGTTTACACATAAAGTAGACATCTTTTAGTCCAGACATGCATGACACTTAGTGAAAATTCGACATGTAGGCAATTCCATGTACAGTTTTTGCCTAAATATTGGTTGTTTGGGGGAGAAAAAAGAACCCTCGGTAAGTCTTTGTGTCAAAAGATTGGATTTTTAAAGACGACAAAAGAGACATACCCGTATTCCAAAAAAATTAGACATTAACGTAATAAAAATGTGCCAGGATGAACGATCGGACCTCTACCATGGAATAGTACTTACCTTACTTGCATTTGTTTGCCAAATTTCTTCGAAAGCAGATAGACGGAGGCTATGGATTAGAAAACGACTGAATGGAACATGAAGTGATCAGAGGAGATAGAGGGTCCTATAAGAGCGTGGGTGATCTTTTCTTGGACTGAGAGAAAATGAAAAGAAACTCACTTGGGATAATTAAATAATTTATGATTCGAAGGGTTTTATCACTGTGTGCTGCCTTTTCTACTTCCCACACTTGGACATTCCTCTTCAACATTTCTTCCCATTACAACACCCAAATGGATTCGGCCCACAAAGTTTCTGAATATGAGTCATTGGTCTGGAAAACACAACTTCGCATAATTAAATCATCAATTGAACTGAACCGAAAATAACTTACATTTTTTACAGCAGGCTTTTGAATGAGAATCAGAAAAACACAACATAATCAAATGTTCGACTACGAAACAAGCTACAAATTAAAGGCTAACATCATAATTGAAAAATATACTTAAAACACACACAATATCATCGCTGATTGAACAAAAAAACGGATTTAAGATAATTTGTTCAGTATGAAACATAGAAACAGGAATGAAACATAGAAACACAGTAACATATTATTAAATGAGAAAGTCCTTCATAATTAACACATGCACTCAGATTGTTCATCAACAAACAACAAACACACCATGATAAACTACAACAACAACACTGAGTGTGTTGATAACATAACGAATGGAAAATATATTAACTGAATAACAACAGATTCCCAAAATCATAACACTTACTGACTAAGCATGGGATTGGGCTATATCCTAAACAACACGTTTCTTTACTAATCATCTTCCATATCGTTATCACTTGAATTCTCGAGCTCTATGTCCTCTTCAAAGATCTAAATTTATGTACTCATTCCTTAATAGAATACAATCATTTATACATGCATGTATCTTCTGCTAGTCCAAACCTAACCCGGGTATAAATTTATTTGCTTCATAGTAAGACCTACGTACCATGTCCTCGGGTGGCAATACTTTAGGGAGCATGTGGAACTGATCGACGAACTTGTTATAAACCTTATAATGGCCTTGATATGCAATAACTCAACTAAAAAAGACACATTGGTATAGGAAACACTACCCGGATATAAGCACCTCTTGCAATCTATTAACATTTTATAAAATGTCTTAGCCTTTGCATTCAGTTCCTCGGTATTATCCCTACCAATACCACTGAACCTATCATTCACCATATTCTCCATGTCCTACCTTGATGTTGTATTCGCTATGTTACACATGACATGCTCATATTCCTCACGATGATCAACCCATGTAGTACTTCTTATCAATAATAGACAAGCATTACAACTTATGTAAGGACAGCAAATTCTCTCTTCCCAAGGTAAACAAGAGTAGGCAAAATTAAGGAAGGCAGTAACACCTGCCTTCTACTCCAAAAATTTTCTGAGGTTTGTTCAGCCTACTCTTATCCATCGTTATTATGTTTTTGCTACATATTAATAAGAATCATTCAACAATCTATGTCATCCAACATATTAATAAGAATCATGCTACAATCATTCAACATATTAATAAGAATCATGCTACAATCTATGTCATCAGAATTGATAACCTATTAATATAGTGAAAACATTTTCTTAAGATTGACATGTAAACAACACAATATATGTGTAATTGTATGGTGAAGTTTAAAACTAAAAGCTTACACTATCATTCAGACAGTTTCTCACAAAGGGTCATGACAGTAATCAACAATTGCATAAACCTTTGCGAAGTCACCCAATCAATATGACAGAGTTTCAGTTGCCTAAACCTAGATTGCAGTTTCAGTTGTTCAAACAAACCTAATAGAGTCAATGACAGGAATTGAGTGTCGAATTACTCTGGTAGCATCCGGAACATTGATTTTTAAAATAGTAGCAAACAACTCTGACACACAATTCAGGAAAATAATAAACAACACTATTTACAATCGCTGCAAGGAGGTAGAGACTTCAAACGGCCGGTTCAATCGATTGTTAAAGAAATTGCATTTCGTTCGCCACCCGAATCAATTGCTAGGTATACCCGTAGGTGTTACAAATAAGGCATTTATGTGTAACATGCATAATGGCTTCTCTTGTTAGTTCACTTATCCATTCTATTTTGTTATGTTAATTGGGAAACACAATTAGTGACGACAAATAAAGTACCCGCTACAGCATAATGCCGATAGTATTAACATTAATATTGCATCAACATATTTTGATACTAAAACATGGTTTCCTCAAGAACCTGAACTTGTATAACTGATTGTATATATTAATATTGGATAGGTATTTGACACTGGGATTTCTTCAAGTTTATTAAATTGTTGCGGCAAAAATAGACGCTAAATATATGCTTTAGGTTTGGCAAATTTTGCGACACTAAAGACTATATACAATTACGTTATATAATGCCACAACTAGATAATCTTTTTACCGTCAATATCATAGTGATAACAACTTATTTTCATCGTTTTTGATGAACATTCTTGTAGGGGTGACAAACTGCACCATGATGGCACCTATCCTCCATTATTGAGAGGAAACGTAACGATAAACAATGAACATCACAACTCTCTTGCTTACAACTCACTTTGGACTTCAGATGTTAACAAGTTGGTTAGAATTTCCAAGAGCATAGCCTGAAATGAGACCACTCTCAGCCCTCTCCTAAACTAGGTTTGGCTTGGAGAGTGATCCAAGACCAGGGATTGTTCCTTGCAACACTTGACACCGAAATGAACGCACTCTCAAAGAGGGTCGATCTAACAATTATTCCAGCGTGAGAGAAATAACAAAGAGCAGCAAAGCATAGGGACCAGACCAAGTATACCTCACCTGAGTCGCTAGACCAAAGCGTAGAAATACGAGTAACGATTATGTTCTCACATGCGCAGAGCAACTGTGCTCACCTAGAAGAATCTCATCTAGTAGGAACTTGAAACCTCAATCGAAACCTATTTCGCCCAATCTTCAGGGGTAAATGTTGGGCTTAAGAATTAACTTCAAGATGAAACGAGAGAAAACTCACTCTGACACCAAAACTGATCATCCTCGAGAGTAAATCAAGGCACGTGACACACCTATTTAGTCAAACCAACTCCCACCATTAAGGCGACCGTTACATACTTCCTATAATCATGTATTGAAAGGCAAGGCACATGAAATCTACACCTTCTTCAATTGAGGTGAACGCTTCGCTCTCGAAGCGACGAGCACCGTATGCTTACCCTAGCCAAATAAAGACTCGAGGACTTCGATAAAAGATTAAGTCTCCATAACCCTGCTCCACAAAGATGATGCTCGCCTACACTTCATCCCCAGATCAAATCTCGTAGTTAAAGTGAATATTAACATATACAAGTATATTCAATATAGCAGGTGGCTATTCATGCATCTTCTACCAACGTTTCTGAAATGTCGTAGGCCGAGATATGACCGCCATGGTCAACTCCTTCATGTGTGCAGGTACTCCCTCACCAAACCTAAACAGAACTGACATTACTGCTATCCCCAAAATACCAAATTCTATTGAGCCAAGTGATTTTCAATCGATAAGCCTTTGCAACTTTAGCTATAAAATCTTATCAAAAGTTCGACGAATAGATTAAAATTTATTTACCAGAACTTATCACCCACTATCAAAGTACTTTTGTGGCAGACCGGTTGATCCCAGCTAATATTCTGAGATCACACAAGGTCTTCCACTTCCCCTGCCCTGGGAAGAATGCCCAACGCGCAGGTCGTACCATGAAGTTAGACATGAGGAAAGCATATGATCAAATTGAATGGGATTTTCTCCTAAGCGCGACAGAAAAATTGGGCTTTAACCTGAAATGAAGAAGCTAGATCAAGCAGTGCATCTAATTCATGACTTAATCAGTCCTGGTGAATGGAAAACCCTCACCACTAATTCACCCATCACGAGGTCTTCACCAGGGTGACCCGCTCTCGCCCTACTTCTTCATTAATGCAGTCGATACCCTATCAACAAAAATCGAAAAAATAGTTCAAAATGGAAGTATCACGGGACTAAGGATGAAGCATCAATGCCCAAAATTATACCACCTTTTCTGCGTGGACGACTCCCTTTTCTTTATACGCGCAACAACCCAAAACGCAGGAAACCTAAGAGAGCTAATTGAAACATATGGTAAAGTGTTAGGTCAAAGAATTAACACAGCAAAGTCTCTCTTGTATTTAATGTTAATACCACGGCTGAACTGAAAGCAATGATCTAGAAAGCTATGGGCATACATAATATCGGTGATCCGGGGAAATATCTGGGGCTACCCACTGCATGGGGGAGTTCCAAAAGAGAAGCTCTCGGTTACTTGAAAGCACGTATAGTAGACAAATTCTAAGGCTGGAAGGCATAAATCTTAAACAATGCACGACGCAAAGTGCTCATAAAAACAGTAATCACAATTATCCTCTCATATGCCATAAGCGTCCTACAGTTTCTGAAAACCTAGTGCTCAAAAATGAATGCCTCGATCGCGACATTTTGGTGGGATACAATCTCAGAAAGGTAGATACATTGAACCCAATGGGATACAATGACTAGACCAAAGCAACACGTAGGAATGGGCTTCAAGGAGCTTGAAACTTATTAGCAAAGATGACCGTGTGGTTCATTCGAGAGTCGGATGCGTTATGGGTAAGACTTTTGAAAGGTCTGTATTTCACCAATGGCGATCTCTTGAATGCTAAAGGAAGGTCCCGAACGTCGTGGGGATGGACGAGCCTCCTAGAAGGAAGATGTGTTATCTGAGATGAAGGATTTTAGATCTTTGGAGACGGGAAGAAGATCAAGTTCGTGAAAGATGCATGGATCTATAAAAGGAGCACCGACAGAATCGACCACTGTCTTTGGACCCCCGTTGTAGTCAAAGTGAAGGTCAAAACCCTTCTTAACACCATCACCAGGAAATGGGATGAGAAGTACATTCTATAACTCATCCCGCTAGACATAGTGGAGGACATAATGTAGGTCGACATTCTCGATGAGGGGAGTGATGATATCTTGGTACGGCCATATACCCGAGAGGGGCTTCCGACGGTCAAGTTGATTTACCATCATCTTCGATAACACAACCTCGCCGGGAGAAGACCCCTAACCAAGACCTAGCATCTCATGGAAAATCTCTGGCTAAGAATATGGAAAGCAACCACTGTCCTGAAAGTCAGAACATTCATGTGAAGGTTGATCTCAAACTCAATAAGCACCTGACAAAGTATTTCTCTGATGGGTATAAATATAGATTTGGTGTTCCCTATCTATGGGGAATAGAAAATGAGAGAGCACCTAATCTTCGATTGTCAATGGAACCGCGAAATCTGTTTATCTATCCAAAGAGCCAGGACTGATCTATCTGAGACTACCGTAATTGAGGAATGGATGACTGAAAGGATGAATGAACCACCCACCCACTGCCTAAGACAAGATACAAGATGGACTAAATTCTCACTGACTTGTTTTCATATCTAGAAAGCACAATACAAAGCAGTATTCAGAGGTAAACTCCCAAAACTGTTGGAGACCATCGGATGCATCTAGCGGGATTTCGATGAGTGTGGCATCACAAACTAAGAAATGAATAATACTACATCCAGACCCTCATCCTCGGCTTGGATTCTAACAAACCAGGGAGCGATCAAGCTGAATTGTGATTCATCATGGTGTCCAAAGACAAAGGTAGGTGGGAATTGTGTAGTAGCAAGAAACTTTGAGGGTAGAGTAATCAGTGGAATTAACATACGAATCAAAGGCGAAGATTCAGAATCCCTGGAAGCTCATTAGGTGTTGTACGGAATTAAGCTTCCTAGAGACTGAGGATGAAAGAACATGGAGGTAGAGAGTGATGCACAAAACGTGATCGCACACATCAAAGGCCATGGAACAAATTGGAGGACTATAACCACAGTCCGAAAATAATGCAAGCGTCCCCGACTATAAGTAGCGTCACGTGGAATGCCATCCCAAGAATGGAGAATGAATGTGCTAATTGGATTGCTACCAAAGCTATAATGCGGTTGTGTCTACAAGACTGGGTTTCACACCCATCACCCCCATGTTATCTATTATTATTTCTAATGCTTGTTTCTTGTGTTATCTCTTATTCTAGATGATGAATAATTTCTTATTTGGCCAAAAAAAGAAATATCAGGTAGAATTGTCCGCAAATTTCGACATTTTCTCTAGCACAAAATCATAACGACCGGGTAATGAAAAGGGAGATTCATATCGTCCTCGCTATAAATACATTTCATTTACTGAAATTGACATCGGAGAAGGAATACGTGGACCACCCTCAACTTTTCCTTAGTAGAGATCAAGGAATTCCCTGTTGGTCTTCCGACTACTCTACTCATGAAAAATTAGCATACATCCTCAAACTTCAAGGATTTTTTACCCTGGTCAAGCTAAATCTTGTTCGATCAGTTCATACCAAACCTATCGAGATATGCTTAGTCCACTGAATGAGCCCAAACTTAGTGATTGATACAACATGAGCACTAGGAGAGGCATCTATATTTCTAGACGAGACCTTACTCTCCTGAATTAGAGCCCCAATACCAATCTAATCTTCATGTTCCTGACCATTTCTATGAAAATTAAAAAATGCAATGTTGGTTTTATTTTTTAAATTGATTACATAAAATTCCAACCAAAAACGTTTGGGTTAATATACTCAATGGTTCCTTATATTTGCCCATGTGAATAATAATTTACAGCTTGTGCACAATGGTCACACATGTTTCACCATGTGACTATATGGTCATCTTTACTGTTCACCATTTTTTTATGTTAATTACTATTTTAATATATGAAATTTCTAAATTACCCTTTATAAGTCATCTGTTCTCCAACACACATGACCTAACTCTCTGCAAAATCCTTTCATCGAATCTCAACTACAATCAATCGACCTCAATCTCCATTTACTTCTGAGGTTCTACCCAGCATCTCCAATCGATCCATTTCTCATATTCAGTTGTTCAATTTCAAGCCCAACTCCTCAAGTTTTTATCAGGTAAAAGTAAAGGAAGAGAGAAAGATGGAGATAAGCTAAAGGAATTGAGATGAAGGCAACCATTGAAGAAGTATGTGTGGCGTTTTGAATCACAATAAGTTTAACGTACATCATCTTCAACTTCAAGTTAATAACCAAACTCTTTGTGTTAGTTATATCAATGGAGCACGTTTCATAAATCAAGAGATTATGAGTGATCGCTAACAACTCAAATCATAGACATTATATTACATGTTGGGAAATCAATACATTTCGATTACTTAGATCACAACTATGTCATAATAAGTTGATCAAACAAGGGTCTCGTGTTGTTATGTTTCCATACATATTTGATTAAATGATAAAAGATTGGTAGTTGTATTCGGTACACATTAATTATATTTATTTAAAGTATGTTTCATAATCTTTCTATGGACATTAGGATCACCTAAAAGGGATATGTATAGATAATGATATGAGTTCCTGAAGTTATCTCTTGAAATATGTCAACTGTTAGCATCGAATTGTTCAATGTCAACATTAAAGCTCTAGCAGATCGAATTAGCATCGTCAAGTGGAAGGTCATTCCGCGCTCAGCAAACAAATGCGCAAACTGGATAGCCAAGCAAGCGAGATTAGGTGTGCGCATTAATAATTGGGTCCTGGAACCCCCACCCCAACTTAGGATTTTGTTAGCTTTTGATTGTAATAATGATCCAATGAGTTCGGATAGTCATGTTTTGGATGTTTTATCTTTTTCTAGTAGGTAATAATGTCATATGCAGCATTGACCAAAAATAATAAATTGGTTTAAGCCCGAATAAATTATGAATATTTAAAGTAAGTTTTATAGGGGTTTTGTTGACATCAAGATTACCAAAAAAAATGTATATTGAGGATGTTATGACCCTTCGAACATGACTCCTACATCTGAAATTCTGCAGTAAATAGAAAGATGTGCTGCAACTTGTGAAGGCTCTCTCTAGCAAACCCGAAATTGGAATAATTCACCATTCGATTCAGTGGAACCGTAAGTGAATCAGGTATAGATGATAAATTTATAAAAGTAATTAATGTGACTCAAGATAAGATCAAACATGATAAAGTATGGATGACATATGGATTATCTTAGCAATCTTGTTCGACTCTAAGCCTAAGACTGTGTAGATGGATGAACGAAGATAAATGATTTAGGTGCATAGGTGATATATGTTAAATAAGGATAAATGTTGATCCCAATGTGATATTCCTGGTATATAGGAACATTGTTTTACACTAAATGAAGTCTAACATTGTGAAATATGGCAGAGGTTCAAAGGTTTAATAAAATCTAATATGTGAAATATGAAGCCTATGCTAAAGAGACGGCGTAAGAATAGGACTTGAGTCATCCAAAGGTTTAATGAAAGGATTAAGAAAAATGATTTACACGTTTTAATTTGAACGAATTTTGAAATTCGATTTGGTACTTGAGTTAAACACGATGATGAGACCATTTTTAAAATCAAGATTAAACCAACGTATTTACTAATGCATAAATAATGTGTTCAATCCATTACTCATTAAAATACAGTTTAATGATACTTGATCTGGTCGGATAAGGTTAGGGTTACTTACTAGGTTGTTCCCGCAACCTAATCCCTCAATTAACTCCACAGATTAAGAATAGTAAATTACCATGTATGTATCGCTCGAAATAAATGATGAACAAGGTAGTTGTGATATCACAGTCCGCAACAAAAGAGCAAGTGTAATTTAAGAAAATCATCAGAGAGCATAGCTAAAATCTCATTTTAAGAAAAGGTTTCTATGTGTTACACTTACACATATTTACCGAAGTTAGTTTTGGTATCATATTTTCTTATGATCTTAATAAAGTCAGACTTCATTATTTGGTAGTATTAATAAATAGTGATCATCACCCCTAACTTCTAGGGTGTATTTTGAGGTGTGACAAAGTGGTATCAGTGCGAACCCTAAACCCATAATCATGTGGTATTCATTAGTTCGTCAAGAGAGGACACCTGTACACGAACGTGGAATAAACATTATAAAGAAGAATTTAGTAGATGACAAAAACGTATGGTTATGTTATTAGGAAGATCATGGAATCCCCGATTGGAGTTAATTTTGGCAACTTTCACATGATCACATTCTTTTATATATTTTAGTCGTATAAAGCTTAGATATATATAGACTGGAAACATTTGAGAAAGAATGTTAGAATTTGACTGAAACGTAATTAAGATTATCGACTTAAATTTAGTTTTGGAAGATGTAAAGACTTAAGACTTGCTACAAAGATCCTTGAATTAGATATAAGTTTGGTTATACTGCCTTATTAGAATCAAATCTAATTTAAACATATTGGAAATATGAATTTTGAAGCTATGAAGACCCAAGATTCGCTACGGAAGAGGATTTTGAAATGTGATTGGAGATCGATCATACAAACTTAATGTGTTTGACTTGGTTGAATGTTTAAGAGGTTTGTATTAGGTAACTTAAAAACGAAAGATATGTTATTGAATTTTGCAATGATTGAGATATAAAATCTACTAGCAAAAGAATAAGTATTTCTGAAGGCAAAGGTAAATTGGAAGACCTTGTGTTTGATAGACCAAAAATGTAGAAAAGGATAAAACATGGTGCATACGTATGCAAAGAGGATGAACCTAAGGATCCAAACTTCAAGGATGAGATAGAGTGTATAAAATTTTGCAGAAAGAAATCCCAGGTCGAAAATCATAAATGGATCCATTTCAGTGGAAAACACTAAAAAACTCCCATTGGGCACTCCACGAAAGCAGACTAAGTGGATACAAGAAGATATTTCGTGGAGAATTATAAATATTGTAGACGATGAAATAGACATTAATTTTGATGTGTAGCAAGAAAAAACAATTGGAGGGAGAAATTTTTATAAGGTGGGTAGATTGTAATCCCCCACCATCATGAATGACTCAAGAGCAACTCGAATAAAATAGAAGGACCTAACGTATAGCAATATATGGTCTTTTGAATCACAACAAGATCAACGTACAACATCTTCAACTTCAAGGTAAGAACCAAACTATTTGTGTTAGTTATATCAATGGAAAATGTTTCTTAAATCAAGATAATATTAATGATCTCTATCAACTCAAAATCAAAGACAGTGTATTACATTCGTGGAAATGAATACATATTGATTTTTTAATCACAACTAAGCCATCAAATCGCCATAAGATTTTATGGATTTGAATTTGCGACAATCAAATAAGGGATATTACGAATAATTGATGTTGTCGATTAACTAGGTTGGTATGCTAAAGAGCATGAAGGAATTCATTTTATTGATGCTATGATTAATTCGGTTTTTCTACCTTTAAATATGTTGTATAATCTTTCCATAGACACCAATGTTACATGAATCAGATTTGAAGAGATATAGTCATGGCATCTTGAAGTTGATCAATCAACGGTCCCGTGTTGTTATGTTTCTGGACAGATTTGATTAAATGTATAACTGAGTCATTGGTAGTTGTATTAGAAAAAACATTAATTATAATTCATTAAAATATGTTTCTTAAGCTTTATATGGACATAAGTATCACCTACAACGGATTTGCGTAGAGAATGTTATGAACTCTTGAAGTTGTCTCTTCAAGTATGTCGACTGCTCCAATTATTTTAAACAACCCTGCTTTTTGTTATCTACTTATCGCTTAACTTTAAGAAATAAAACGTCGTGACTTTTGGTCACGGGTTCGTACATCATATCATTAGCTACTAAACATACAAAGGGTAGTGGTGGTCTTTCGACCCAATCATTAAGACACACTCCCATTCTCGCTTGCTTCGCTATCCAATTCACACATTCATTACTCGTCTTTGGAATCACTCACCATCGTACTTGTTCGACTTGTCTCGCTAGTGTTTGGATGTTCGGGATTATGTTTGCCACTCTCCAATGTTTCGGCCCCTCCATGAATTGTTGGCAAACCGCTTGTGAGTCCGTCTCCATGATGATGTTTTGCCATCCTGCTTGAATCGCAAGTCGTACTCCTTCATGCAGGGTCATTGCCTCCATCGATTCTATGTTGCCGCTCCTTTGTCTATGGTTCATCCCGCCCACTATCTTCCCGTTCTTGTCCCGTTCCACCACTCCTTTTCCGGCTCTTCGCGTCTCCTTGCACCATGAGGCATCATAATTTATCTTGATCGTATCGCCCGTTGGTGGTTCCCGTTGTTGGTTCGGTTTTGCATCTTGCGCTTGGGGTGGTTGGTGTGTTCGGCTTGCCCCTTGGTGCTCCTCGTAGGCTTGCTTGATCTCCCATACCAACACTGCTCAATGACAAAATTGTCTGTTCTTAATTTGTTTAAGCCCAAATCTACTATGAATATTTAAATTACATTTTATAGGCTTTTTGTGGAAATCAATATTATCAAAAACAAATGTATACTGAGGAAGTTCCGACCCTTCAAACATGACTCCTACATCTGATATTCAGGAGTAAACAGATACGTGTGCTGCAACTTGTGAAGGCTCGTTCAAGCAAACCCAACATTGGAATAATGCACCGTTGCTTCAGTGGAACCAGAACTGAATGAGGTATATTTGATAAAATATCCATAATTTTTAAGATAAGTTAAGGTGACTTGGGATCAGATCAAACATGATTGAGTATGGATGACGTATGGACCATCGTTCGACCCTAAGCCTAAGACTTTGTCGTTGGATTATTGAAGATGTATGATTTAGGTGTAGAGGTAATATATTTTAAATTAGGATATATACTTATCACAATTTTATACTCTTGGTATATAAGAACATTGCCTCAGCCTAAATGAAATTTCACATTGTGAAATTTTTAATGGGTTCGGATGTTAGGATAATGCGTAAGCGTTTGAGATAAGTGATATACCCTTATTTGTATTTTTCACGAATAGTCACGAAACATTTTATGCATACGCTATTTGGTAGTTTTCTAAAAGAGCACCATGCATAAAAAATATGTATCATACTATATTTTTATATGAAAGTGGTTCAATAAGAACTATCTTGAAGTGATTTAATGATATGCGTTTCATTGAATATTAATATGATTTGACATGAGATAGATTAACATGATGATATTTTAAATGTGTTTCAATAAGAATGTGTTACACTAAAACTAGTGATTTAAGTCATTTAAATGTACGTTAATGTGATAACGTTTCAAGGATACCGTTTGTAAAGATGTTTTCTTTTCGCCTCAATGTCAACTACGTATGATATGCCTACCCGAACTAGCGGGAGATCTGAACACCTAACCAGCAGGGAAATGCTGGAATTTGTGTATGTCAATGAAGCATAACAATAGGGTTTGAGCCATCCAAACGTTAAATAAAAGAATTTCCAGGTTTAAAACGTGTTTTAAAATTCGATTTGGTACTTGATTTAAACACGATTTTGACGCGATGATGAGACCATTTTAAAGTCAAGATTATACCAATGTATTTATGAATGCATAAATAATTTGTTCAAATCGTACATCACTGAAAATACATTTTAACGATGCTTGAATCGGTAGGATAAGGTTAGGGTTACTTACTAGGTTGTTCCCGCATCCTAACCCCTTACTTAATTCACTCCACAATTTTAGGATAGTGAATTACTGTTCGTGGATCATTCAAAGTAATGAAGATGAAGCGATATTCAAGGATGGAATACTTGATTAATAGGTCATGGCTGAATGTCATGGACAAATCTGATAAGTTCGATAATTCTCAAAAAGTCGAAAGAAGAAAATTCTTCAGAAAGTATTTGTTTTAAAATCAAAGACGAATAATTTAGACGTCATGTGAGATGATTATTAAAAAACTACAAAATAACCCTAATTAATGACACCAATATTTGGTTTAAAGAAATCTTAATGGACTTATCTAATGAGGCTAGGTATTTTCCAGCCCACTAACTTGTAAAAGACCTAAACAATCTAGTCTAAATAGAAGACATGTGGGTTAAACCCCAAAAAAATATTTTGTCAAATTAATTGTTCATTAAATAAGTTAAACAAACTAAGAAAAATGACTTATAATAAGATAAGATCTCATGACTAGATTTGTTGAACATCTCCGAGACTTAACAACCACAACGTTGATATATGATGTTTGACTTATGAATTGATCTTAATCTCGCTCCCATGGATGATTTTTTCTTTTGAATGTAATATTGAATATACGATTGAAAAGTCTCTGTCATGTTCTTGGCTCGGCGGAAGAGTCCAGGCATCATTTCCTTTGTTTAATGTCTTTTCACCTTGACATGGGTCCTCACATAAAAAAATAGAAGAAAAATAAGCATACACGTGTTTACTTTACGTTGTTCAGTCAATTTGGCTTGCGGCCATGGGTGGTGCAAACATATCAAAACACTACAGTATATGATTACATTAATTTATAATTGGCCCACAAAGGAGTTTGCACTCGTCACATCAAGGACCCACCCCCATCCCCACCCACACAGACGACATCCTCCTCAACTTCATTGGAGAGGTAGTTGGCCATTTGCTAGATCCAAGAAGGTCACTAAAATTGTCATGTGGAAATATGGTATTTGAAACTTCCATTTACTAAAAGAAGACAAGCAAATGCCAAGGTTGTGCAGGTTCGTCTTAGGCTAGGAGGGTGTGCAGGTTCGTCTTAGGCTAGGAGGTGCCCAAAACGCCGCCTACCGATGGGTCTTCCATCAGGGGAGCCAAATGGGAAAGGGGCTTGGTTAACGACCAGTTATGCGGTGGTCGCTAGAGACTAGATAGGAAGGGGGGCAGGATGATTACCTCCTTCCCACTATATACACAAGTTAGGTGATTTGACATGATTCATTGTCTCTGTTGGCCTTTTGCCCAAAAAATTGGCTAAAGTCAAAATTTGGAACAGGCCTGTTATTAATGGCATAGTTATCAGAACCGGACCGGCTATCGAACTGGCAAGGGGTCCGGTTCACGATTCGGCCGGTCCAACCTGGTTCAGTATGCGGTTCACTGTTCACATACCATAACCATTAGTCTCGAAAGTTACTATCTATGAGAAAAATGATATCCAAGAGAATACACACCATACAAAAAAGGGTTAATAGGTTCAATAATACCATAAGTTTGGGTCATGTGATTGGATGGTACCATATGTTTTTTGATGTGGTTAAATGGTCTGTTATGTTTGGAGCATGTTGTTCTATGGTACTCTGTTAGTCAACTGTTAGATTTTTCTGTTAAATAGTCAATGTCAGCACCACGTCAGTGCCACATCAGCGCCACATAGATATATAATATAATATTTAATTTAAAAAATAAAAATAAATAGGAAAATTTTAAAAAAATTAGGGAAAAAATATGAAAAAAATATGCCACGTCAGCATTCTGTGAGTTAACATTGACGACAACAGTAATTTGGACCAAATAACAACATTGCGAAACTTATGGTAACATAAAACAACATAGGGGTATCATCCGATCACATGGCCCAAACTTATGGTACCATTGGACCTATTAACCCTACAAAAAAGACTCACTGTAGTTAGGTCTGCAATTTGGTTACTCTTCCTTTATTGATAAGTTTCCAGATTGCATCCTTGGCCTCCTCCAGTGTCTCAATCCCATGCCCTTCTTCAAACGATATTCTGTGTATATTGAACTGGGCACCCTGTCGGATACGGATATCAATTCCTTTGCTATCTATTGATATAAGGGCAACATCATCGAGCAGCTCACCATCAACAGACAAAAGATCCTTCAATGACTTGGAGAACATCAAATTGAGTTCCTGCAACAAGGGAATCAAAACAATACGCATACACTCAATTTTATCAACAGAAACAAAAAATCATGATCATTGAACTCTAGATATTACAATCTCTTATTTACATTTATCAATGAAAAATAAGTAATGAATAACCTCCCCATCCCAGATTTTAGATAAATCTGGACTTAGGCATGTGTGTGAATGAGGCTATAATGTGCCATTCATTGCTAAGGGTTCACTTTTCAAGGCTGAGAAGACATTTTCAAAGCTTTTGTTTTTTTACTATTAGTCCAGCAAGCAAGCAAGCAAGTTTGTAATACTCATTAAGAAAAGTGAGTCATTTGCAGTTTCAAAGAGAGTCCATCTTCCGCTGTCCAAGATTAATTGTCAACAAACACTCAAACAAACACAACATTTGATTTCCCTACTTCAGTTGAGTTCCAAAAGAACAGGCCACATGAACTAACAACTTGATACTCATCACGAAGAGTAGTTGGTCTTTTCAATAAACTTGTGAAACTTTACCTCGGAAAGCTAGTAGGTTGTTTCATAAACTTAGATACAGAGATAAAATAAGAATATATTCAACAAATATTTAAAAGTACATTTAAATTCACTACCTTCAAATTCAAGCAACAGTGTCGAAACCAATTTCTGCAATTTAAGCAATTTCAACAAAGAACAGAACTGAACCTGCTGGCGAACCGAAGTTGTCGAAACTGGAGAAGAACCGAATCTGCTGGAGAAGAACCGATGCTGGAGAACCGAACCGAAGCTGGAGAAGATGAAGCAGGCGAAGGTGAAGCCATGCGGACTGAAGCGAAGCTGAAGCGAACTGCTGAAGGCTGAAGGTGAAGCTGAGTGGATGCGAACTGCTGAAGGCGAAGCTGAGTCGGTCGCTCAAAATGAAATGAGGAAGACAAGAATGAAAACTGAACTGAACTGAACATATCATCTAACCTAGCAGTGAACTGAACCGGTTGGTTTGTAAAAATCCAGAAACAGACCAATCGGTTTAAACCGAAAACCGATTGGTTTGTAAAAAAAATGAAAAGTGAACCGGAAACCGGACGCTTTTGTAAAAAACGGCCAGTTTTTCAATAACAGTCTGGTTGTTAGGGGTTATGATATAATTGTGTTGTTAGAAGTGTATATTTGCTGTGATCTATAGGTATGTTTCATGAATCCTCTAGCATGCTTCTTGTGTATTCTAGAATCAGTTTGTAATCCTCTCATTAGGATCAATCTTAGACTATAAATAGAGGTCCTAGTCTTTGTAAGAAGTTAACTTGCTAATGAAGTAAACTCTCTGTTCTTAAGTTTCAGTTCTGTTATTTCTGTTATAACAGAATCGGTTGCTTCCTTGCTAAGCAATCTTCATCTTCATCTCCTTGGTGTGATTTCTTTATCAATTCGTCTAAAATGGTATCAGAGCTAAACGAATCTGCGGATTACAACCAGTAATCTCTTCGTTCATCTCGTCGTTCATCAAATTCTGCTCCATCGATCGAAGTTCATCGGAAGCTGCTGTTAGCGGATCATCAATGGAGGATGCTCTTCCACCTGCGTTTTCGAACAAGAAGATCTGTCTACTGACTGGAGATGACAACTTTCAGTCATGGAAACAGCAGGTACTTCTTGCTGTTAGAGGATTTGATCTCGAATCTCATCTATATGGTGTTCAAACTGTGCCAACTCACATTACTAATGAAACTGGTGAAAATCTGCCCAATCCTGCCTATGCGAAATATAAACAGAGAGATAGCTCCTTAGCTTCTTGGTTGCTAGTGTCGATTTATCCTCAGGTTAACAGATATCTGTTAGGATGCATGACTGTTAATGCTGTGTGGTCAAAGCTGCATAAGATGTTTTCTTCTTCGTCAACAACGAGAGTGATGAGTTTATATGGAAAACTCAAATCCAGAAAGCAAATAACTCAGTCTGTTAGAGATTACCTTGCTGATATTCAATCTACTTGTGATAGCCTTGCTAGTTGTTTCCATCCAATAGATGAAATGCAGCAGATCTCCATAGTTCTTGATGGAGTGAAAGGTCAGTTCGACAACGTTGTCTCGGTGATTCACGCTAGCAGGAATCCATACGACTTAGCCTCGGTAAGTTCTGTACTTATGGATGCTGAAACAAGAGCTCATGATCAGCTCTTTGATCCAATGCTAATGCCTCAAGCGATGATTCACACTGCGGATGAGTTCACGAAGAAGACTACTACACAGATTTCTGACTCTGTGTACAAACCTGATGTAAACACTTCAAATCCTCCTAATCAACAGAGTCAGCACAATCAACCTGGTCCTCCTATGTTTGACAGAGGAAGAGGAGCTGGTGGAAGAGGGAGAGGTGGAAGTAACAGGCCGCAGTGTCAGCTCTGCGGGAAGATTGGTCATCTTTTCAATCGATGATATAAGAGATTCGATGTGAACTTCCATGGTGTTACCTCATCATGTGCTCCTATGTCTGCTAATCTGTGTCAAACCTCTTGGAATGACTGGAATGATTCTGCTGATCAGAACTTGGTGAACTCTTCTTCAGTGTCTACTCCAACAAATGCTACTTCTCTAGCCTTCAACTCTGCTTCTGCGACTCCTCATCCTGCATTTATACATAATGTATCTCCATATGGACACTATCCATTTATGCTGCCATATCCTGTCCCTTCTGGTTACAATGCAGGTTTGTCCTACTCAGGAGCACCTTCGGCACCATCTCAAGAATCGATGTACACTCCACAAGTCAATTTTGCCACGCTTCCTGCTCCTCAAAATGCTTGCAATAACCAGGTCTGGTATCCTGATTATGGTGCAACAAACCATATTACAAATGGTCAACCAGCTAAAAGAACATAACCATATAAGGAGAGCTGAATTGTACTCTGAAATCAGTACAAACCGATGGTGGAGGAGAGTTTAAGTCGTTAGCTTTGTACTTCACTAATCATGGTATTGATCATAGGATTACATGCCCCTACACATCAGAGCAAAATGGGATTGTAGAGAGGAAACATCGACATATTGTGGAAATGGGATTAACTCTCATGTATCAAGCCAGTCTTCCAAGGCAATACTGGAGCGACTCGTTCTACACTGCTGTATTTCTAATCAACATATTACCTACTCAGGTACTTAAGCATGTTTCCCCTCATGAAGTATTGTTTGGAAAGGCTCCTGACTATTCCATACTTCGGGTTTTTGGATGCCTGTGTTTCCCGTTCACCAGGCCTTTTAATAAACATAAGCTTGATTATCGTTCAACTCCATGTGTGTTTCTTGGGTATTGTTCTCAGCAACATGGATATAAATGTTTGGATAGTAATGGGAGAATATATGTGTCAAGGCATGTTCGATTTCATGAGACTGAGTTTCCATTCGAGGACAAAAATGGTAAGTTCATGATGTCTGCAGCTCCGAAAAACACACACCAGTGAGACGTTCTTTTTACCATTTGGATTTGTGAATTCTCCTTCTGACCAATGTAATGTCTCTCCTTCACATCCCATGTCTGGACCTAACACATCTATCTCATCTCATTCAGGTGGGTCTTTAGACAATTCTCCTACTTATGATTCATTTCGTCAAAATGGTACTCAGCCAGCTGAAGCAACAGGTGAAGAAATTGTTCAGTCCATACCAGAGGCTCAGCCTAGACAGATTGATAACAATGAAGTTATCAGGTATGGTCCATCTGTAAGTGATGACTTAGTAGAGGCTGCAGGGTTTGTCCCAGGTGATGGCATTGACTCAGCTCCTCATGTTCCAACTAGTCAGAATTCAGTTGTTCAATCTTCTCCTGTTTCTCGTAATATACATCCTATGCTAACTAGATCTAAGTGTGTCTCTCAGCCTGCAGCTCAGCTCTCTGCTTTGAATGCAGAAAGAACTGACCTCTTGACAATGTCACAGAATCATCAATATGCTCAGACACCTGAAGACACTGAACCAACTTCTGTGCATACTGCACTTCAAACACCCCATTGGACTAAGGCCATTCATGATGAGCTACAAGCTTTGTCTACCAATAAGACCTGGTCTGACCTTCCTGATGGTCGCATTCCAGTAGGGTGTAAGTGGATTTTTAAAACCAAACGAAATTCAGATGGATATGTTGCACGATACAAGGCACGGTTAGTTGCAAAAGGTTTTTCTCAAAAACCTGGTTTTGATTTCTCTGAAACTTTCAGTCCGGTTATAAAGTCTCCCACTGTTCGTATCATTCTTGCTTTAGCTCTAACTAATAAGTGGAAACTCAGGCAGATTGATGTTAATAACGCGTTCCTTCATGGTGATCTCACTGAAGATGTCTTCATGCTCCAACCTCCTGGTTTTGAGCAATGCGATGCAGCTGGAAATGTCTTGGTCTGTAAACTTCACAAAGCTTTATATGGATTAAAAAAAGCACCAAGAGCCTGGTTTGAGAAACTTAAACACTTCCTACTATCTCAACTTATGTTTATTGTTTCAAAATCTGACAACTGTTTGTTTATAAAGCAATCAAATTCTGGTTCTGTTTTCCTATTAGTCTATGTAGATGATATAGTCGTTACTGGGACTAACTCTGAGGATGTTGAGTTTGTTATTAGGCAAATTAATTCTGAATTTAAATTGAAAGATCTGGGTACTTTGAACTATTTCTTAGGTATGAATGTTCAAGAGAAAGATGAGTGTCTTCTGCTCAATCAGCACAAGTATATTACTGAGTTACTTCATAAAACAGGTCTGACTGATTCTTGTTCTATGCCTACTCCAATGACAGGGAATTGTTTGTCCAAGATGATGACTGAGAAGGATAGTACTCCATGTCCCAATCCTGATCTATATAGGAGTACTATTGGTGCTCTTCAGCACATATGTGCAACTCGACCAGATATAGCTTTTGCTGTCAACAAATTGAGTCAATTTGTTCAGTCTCCTACATTGTGTCATTGGAATGCGCTTGTACATGTTTTGAAATACCTCAAAGGAACATTGTGTCATGGTCTTTTATTTCAAGCTCCGTCAGTTTCTTCTAATGAAGTTTCCTTGGTCTCCTATGCAGATGCTGATTGGGGAAGTGATCCTACAGATAGAAACTCGATTTCAGGTCACTTTCTCTTGCTCAATGGAAATCCAATTGTATAGAGTTCGAAGAAACAACTTGTAATCTCTCGTTCTTCTGCTGAAGCAGAGTACAGACCTATAGCTAATGCTATTTGTGAGGTATTATGGGTTAAATCTCTTCTCCAAGAACTTGGTGTTCCTTTGTCTTCAATTCCTGTTGTGTGGTGTGATAATACAAGTGCAGTAGGCTTAACTGAGAATCCTATTCACCACTCTAAAATGAAACATGTTGAGATTGATTTGAGTTTTGTTCGTGAAAAAGTGAGTAGTGGTCATGTTCTTGTTAACTTTGTGCCATCCGATGATCAATTTGCTGACATTCTTACAAAGCCCTTGACAGAAAAATTCTTTGTTCCTATTCGTAAAAGACTTGGTGTTTATTCTCTTGAAGAGGTAGATGAGTTGTCTCGATGTTTGATAGATGGTGTGCAACCTGTTTGAGTCGATGGATGTTGTTCTTTCTGAATTTTCATGTTTTGTTCAGTTCTGATCATAATATGTTGATTGGGTATTCTGATTCAAATTCTCAGCTTGTTTGGTCTATGCTAATCATCATTTCAGTTCTGTGTTCTTGAACTGTTTTCATTTTCTCAAACTTGTGTTATATATGTTTTGTTATGTTCTCTCCTTTGGTTGGGTCATAAAACAATCTTCAAAGAATGATCTGTTTTGTTTGATATTCAGGTTTTATTGCTTTTGCATGCTTTCTTCTTCCTTTGCTGATAGTTTAATATTGTGATCGTGTATTGGTGAAAGCTGTCTTCTCTGGTTTTCTTTGATCTTTGCGTGATACTGAGTCATTCTCTGTTCAATGATCTAAAATGGAAATATAAGAATTTGTGGTGACATCTCTTGGGGTTTGATTTCGAAAATAATCAATGAGGAAGACAACGTCAAAGATACTTATTCATTGGTTTGAGAAAGTAAGGATGAAGGCTCAAACCTTCCAACCCCAATGAAAAGATGAAGGCTCAACCCTTCCTGTCATTAAAAAAAAAACAGAACACGAAAAGAGGTATTTAAGTGTTGATCAATGAAAAAAAAAAAAAAAGGAGAAGAAATTAGATCAATACAAGGATGACTCTATCATGTATATGTGTTTCATGAAACTTGAGAAGTTGCTTTCATAGGTACATATCACAATGTTGAATTCGTCAGAGGTAAGGTATGAAGAATAGTGGAGAAAGTTGATAATTCTCTGTGTATCGAGCTTTACAAAATTGTTGTTTGAGTTTGGTTTATGACTTGTGAACCTCTGTGGATGTATTAGAATGAATGTATATGATGCTTGTTTTGGAATATGCAAATATGATGAAGAACAGGAGAAGTGAAGTCAAGATTAGTATATGGTCTCAAAATCGTTGAGAATGAAGAAGTGGAAGTTACTTGAGATTCAGATTATGTGTCAAACTGAACAGATATGAAGGTTGGGAAAAGAACAACATCAGATCAAGATCAAACAAGGGTTTTGAAGGAAGATCTTGGATAGGGAATGTTAGGGGTTATGATATAATTGTGTTGTTAGAAGTGTATATTTGTCGTGATCTATAGGTATGTTTCATGAATCTTCTAGCATGCTTCTTGTGTATTCTAGAATCAGTTTGTAATCCTCTCATTAGGATCAATCTTAGACTATAAATAGAGGTCCTAGTCTTTGTAAGATGTTAACTTGCTAATGAAGTAAACTCTCTGTTCTTAAGTTTCAGTTATGTTATTTCTGTTATAACAGAATCGGTTGCTTCCTTGCTAAGCAATCTTCATCTTCATCTCCTTGGTGTGATTTCTTTATCAATTCGTCTAAAACTGGTTCAACCCGGTTCAAACACTGTTCATTTGCAAAACGATCTTTTAACTGAACCAAACCGGTCCGGTTCTGATAACTATGATTAATGTCAACTGAGAAAAGAAGCAATTTTGCTTGCACACCGGCCAAAAACTTGTCTATTGGCCCATCTATATTGTGTTTCACTTTGTACAAGTGTAACAACTTGCTAGTAGACAGGCTATCAAGCGTGTCCCGAGGTTGCGAATCAATATGACTGGCACTCCCCACTTCGGGTCCATCCACGTGTGCGTCTGCATTATGCATACATGATTATCGCTCAGAAAATTCTTCCGTGCGCGAACCGGGTTTTGTTAAAACCCACAATTTTATTATGGCCCGAATGAATTTTTTTTTCTTTTAATTTTTTTTTTTACTGTTGGAAATTAATTTTCTAACTGTTGGTATTTTAGTTTTATAATTAATCTTGCTTCAGTTTTGCAAAATGTAATTAGAGCAATTATGCTCCTAATTAAGCTATTCAGGGAAGAAAACCCTATAAATAGGGTATATCTATTCAAAAGTTTTACACACTTGAAAAATCTCGTCTCTAGGTTGCTCTAAAGTTCGGTCAGAATTTGTCACTTTTGAGTTTAAGTCTAAATTTGTGTCGAAGTCTAAGTTCAGGGTATTGTTTAGTTCAATTAACGGAAACACTATGGTTGTTTCGTCTTAACGATACTGTTTTAGCCTGGAAAAATAATCGTCCCAATTTTCCTCTTACGCAAACCTATTACGGTGAAGAGGCGAAATTGTCTTAAGGATACTGTTTTTTTCACGGGACTGTTTATAAATGAAAATACTTTTTCATAGGGCATAGAGGATGGAGAGTTCAGAGGGTTGAACGCATTGGAAACAGACAGAAACGAGAGGTTTTTCAGGATTTCAAAAGTTTATCAACCAAAAGGGCATTTTTGTCATTTTCGTACTCAAAACATATTTTGCACCAAATTCATACTACACGTGATCCGCACGTGTTTTATTATGTCGATAATAAACGGGAAATAAGACAGCGGTATATATTAGCTTATATATAAAAGTCAGGCAACCTATTTGCAACAAAAAAAGCGTTTAGTTATCTACTTGTCAATTCGTGTCAAGTTCAGTTACATGTTTGATAATTAACCCTTTAAAATAAATGAATGTGACAATTACATCTGTGAAAGATACTATTGAAGATTATGTTATTTTGTGTCTTTACGTTGATGACATGTTTATTGTTAGAAGAAACAATAAGATGATAAAAATTACTAAGTATATGTTGAATTCGAGATTGACATGAAAGATATAGGTCTTGCTGATGTAATTCTTGGAATTAAGACTAATCAGACACCCGATAAGATATTAGAAAAAATCAATAAAGATGACAAAATGGAGGTTTGTACTCCAATAAATCCGAATAAGTATTTTTCAAAAAATACAGAGAAAGCGTCTCTCAAGTGGTCAGTCTAGGTCACATACTTGATGAGACGTACTAGACCTTATATAGCACACGTTGTTGGTATGTTAAATAGATATACGAGTAATCCAAGTACTGGTCATTGGGATGGAATCAAAAGATTACTCGGGGTACTTGAGATATACTCGTAGTTATGGGTTGAATTATACGAGATATTCAACTATTATAGAAGGATATAGTGATACTAATTGGATGTATGCATCAAGAGACTCAAACTCCACAAGTGGATTAGTATTTACCCTAGGGGTGCATCCATATCGTGGAAATCCTTAAAGCAAATAGCCATAGTCAGATCCACCATGGAATCTAAGTTTATAGCACTGAATAAATGTGCTAAAAAATTTGATTGCGTACACCACCTTCTCGAGGATATTCTTAGGTGACCAAGACTAGTGTCTGCAATTTGCATACATTGCAATAGTCAATCTACAATTGGCAGGGTACAAAGTCTCATATGTATAATGGTAAGTCTTGATGTATTCGTCGAATACACAATTCCATTAGACAATTGATCTCTACTAGAATTATCATGATCGATTATGTTAAATCGAAGGATAATATAATGGAGGTTAATAGCTCCAATGGATCCAATGGTACCTTAAGTTTGGGTCATGTGATTGGATGGTACCGTATGTTTTTTTATGTGGTCAAATGGTCCGTTATGTTTGGAGCATGTTGTCCTATGGTACTCTGTTAATCAACCGTTAGATTTTTCTGTTAAATAGTCCATGTCAGCACCACGTCAGCGCCACATCAGCGTCACATCATCGCCACGTAGATATATAATATAATATTTAATTTAAAAAATAAAAATAAATAGGGAAATATATGAAAAAATCGTAAAAATTCTAAAAATGTTTTAAAAAATATTTTAAACTTTATATATTAATAAAAATTATTTTTTATAAATTTATTTCAAAATAATTGAAAATGGAAAAAAAAAAAATTAGGGTTGGACCCTTGGGGTCTAATTGACCCAGCCAAGGGTCGAACCCTGGGCTAGGTTGGACCCCCACCAGGTCGCCTGACCTGGGCGACCAGGTCTGGGTCTGACCGAGCCCTAGGTTCGACCATGGCTGGGTCAATTGGCCCCCAAGGGACCCTTAGCTGAGTCAATTGGACCCAAAGGTCCAACCCTCGTTTTTGTTTTTTTCAATTTTTGATTTTTTTTTTATAAAATAAATTTTAGTAATATATAAATTTTTAAATATTTGTTTATAATTTTTTTCGATTTTTTCCCTATTTATTTTTATTTTCCATCCGCCACGTCAGCATTCCGTTAGTTAACCTTGACGGCAACAGTAATTTGGACCAAATAACAACATTGCGAAACATATGGTACCATAAAACAACATAGAGGTACCATCCGATCATATGACCCAAACATTTGGTAACATTGGACCTATTAACCCTATAATGGATTCTTTAACCAAGTGGTTAAATAAAGAGCAACTTTGCCAAAAACCGAGAGGAATCGGGCTACCACTCGTTCAGTAAACACTTTTGAGAAGAAAAACTCAACCTAGTTGACTAGAGGTTTGAAGATCTAGGTTTAAAGGGACGAAATAATCATAAGAGTATTTGTTTTGCCTTAACAACACTCTTTTATTCTAGGAGGTAATCGTTCCAATTTTCATAGTGAAATTGCTTTAAGGAACCCGTTTTTCATGGGACTCAATTTATAAACGAAAAATGATTTTTCATAGGGTCAGCTTCATCATTTTATAATGGTGCGTGTTATTTTAGAGTTCATGCAATTTTTTTTCATTTGGCTATTTATTACAAAATATTATTATATTATTAATTTATTCTGTTATATTACAACAAGTTTTCATATACGACGTCAACATTTTGGAACTTAATCCGTGAAGAATGCTTAGTCGCTGGAGCTCCCTCGAGTATCTCATTTTTGGTAAATTATCAAGCTGAAACCTATAGTTTAGGACCATTATGTTTACTAGACCCCGGCACGCGCTACGCGCATTCACGTTGTCGTCGTTGGTCGTGCGTGAAGTCTTACGAGAACATGATCAACCCGACTCCTAGGATAATACAAGAATTGATCACTTCATAAAAAAATTATTAATGTAAAACTAAACTTAATTTGCATAAGATAATGAAATAATAAAATTTAAAAACTCTTAAATATTTTTAAAACATTGCTCGAGCGACCGGGAGCATATAACACTATCAAAACGAATCCCGGTCGCTCGAGCAAGTTTTTAAAAATATTTAAGAGTTTTTAAATTTTATTATTTCATTATCTTATGCAAATTAAGTTTAGTTTTACATTAATAATATTTTTATGAAGTGATCAATTCTTGTATTATCCTAGGAGTCGGGTTGATCATGTTCTCGTAAGACTTCACGCACGACCAACGACGACAACGTGCACGCGCGTAGCGCGTGCCGGGGTCTAGTATAACCATTAGGGAAATACACTTAATTGGATTACAAAAATTTCAGTATAGTTTAGTAGTTAATTAGATATATATATATATATATACGCACCACATAATTACATATTATGAAGGTACATTGTTGATTTTATTCCAATTTTACTATAAACACTTGATTAAAAATATTATTTGAATTGTAAAACTAAACTTAAATTACCTAATATAATTAAATAAAATTAATTTTGTTTTAAATATTTTTAAAAAATTATTCGAGCAACCAGGAGTTTCTTTAGTAGTAGTTCTTGGTCCCGGTTGCTCGAGCAATGTTTTAAAAATATTTGCTACTAAGAATATGATCAAATAAATATATGTCGGTATTTGATAAAGTTGACATTACGCATTGTTTATAGTCATACTATGAGTATTTTCACTCACATACCATGTCATAATATCTCATCTCATATCAACTATCGCGTAATGCCCGACCTCGAACTAATTTCTATGAGTATTCATACAGGCTATTACAACGACTATTAAAAATCTATCATGATAATATCAACTATCGTTTAATGCTCAATCTCGAACATTCTATGAGTAATTTTCACTCATGTATCATGTCATACTATCTTATCTCATACAAACTATCGCTAATGCTCGACCTCGAACTTTTTACGGGTATTCATACCAACCTCGAACTTTCTATGAGTATTTTCACTCAAACAACATTCGTAGGATCCAGTCCTATGCGCTCATACTATTTGAGATTTAAGACGTACGCTCATAAGTCAGAACTCGTCAATGAATGCATTCAATATACTCTTAAGGTATCTTAACACGTTCACTACCATGTCTATAAAATAATGACTATTACAAATCTACCATGACAACATCAAGAAATTCCCACTAATTTGCACAAAAAAAGAAAATTATATATTTCATCAATTTATTTCTTGTGTTTATTACTTTGATATTTTCAGAGTTAAGTTTAATTATATTTTAATTTCAGATATATTTATCAAATGTTTAATTCTCATATCAACACCTCAAGCATGATAAATATTTATCATATTTGTTTCTAATAATATGATTTTAAAAAATATATGTCGATATTTGGACAAAATACGTATTTTACTTTCACCGTCCAACCAGTCTTTCTTTGAGTATTTTACTCTCGACATCCGATCGACCTTTCTTTGAGTATTATAGTTCCGACATCCGACCGACCTTCGTTTGAGTATTATAGTTCCGACATCCGACCTTTCTTTGAGTATTATACTTTCGACATCTGACCTTTTATTAAGTATAATACTCCCGACATCCGACATTTCTTTGAGTATTATACTCCCGAAATCCAACTTTTCTTTGGTTATTATATTGTTGATATCCCCGAGATTTGAACCTGGGCGCTATCAGTATCTATAATTTAAGACGCGCGCCTTAACCAACTGTCTCATAAGATCGAACATGTCAGTGAATACATTTAATATACTCTTAGGATCTCTTAACAAACTAACTATCATGTCTATGAAACGACGATTATCAAAAATCTACTGTGACAACATCAATAAATTACCATAAAAATTTACCCAAAAAATAAAATTAGATATATTTGATTAACTTTTTACTTATTTTTTTATTTTCATATTTTCATAGTTATTTTACTTTAATATTTTCTGAGTTCATAAAGTAGGGTTGAGATTTAGGTAAATTCATATGTTAATTTTAAATATATTTGAAATGTAGAGTTAAGTAAAGAAATACTCATAAAATCTAAATTTGACCAATCCCAAAAATATTTTGTAAATATAATAAATAATAAACACTGAAAATTAATATTGATTTTTATATTTTAGTAATTCGTAAAATATTATTTCAACACATCACCGGAGTTATTTTAATTTTGTACTAAAATATTTTTTGTTACTTTTTTCTCGACATGTAATACCTAAATTTTGGATAATATTAGTTTGGAGTAATAACATATTAACAACTTTGGGCAGCTGGAATCATGTATGCATTAATATTAATAACATTAAAAAAAGTATAATTTTTTAAACATTTTAATAATATCATTATTTGAAAATACTATATAATTTATAATTATCAATATAAAAAATATATACATTAATCAAATATCTCCTTTCAATTTATTTTTTTTGTATTTATTGTTTCATGCGATAGATTATGTATATTCAACATATAAATATAGTAAATTTTGATCGATTATAATTCTATTTTAATTTATAGATGAAATGTATTTTTATAACGACAATGCTCACAATTCAAAAACAATTTAACTGTATATATATATAATTAATTGTAGAAACATTAAAAAAGTCACAATTACCAAAAGAAAAATATGACGACTTGAGAACATAATATACAATTATCATTATTATTTAAAATTGTAAAGTTATATAAAATAACAAATATAGTAATTAAATAAAATAAAATATTTTTTTAAAAATTGGATAAATAATAAATGGTTTTTCTTCTTCTACTCGAATTTAAATTTCACACTTGATTATATTGTACATTTTAAATTTCAAATAATAGACAATGCATATTTGAAATATTAATTCAATCTAATTTTTATCAGTTGTAGATAATATTATAACTTTTATAACTGATTTAAATCTTTAGATTCACTGTTCTCTTAATGTCTAATAAAGTGAAAATATAATTTCATTTGTTAGCAATATAAAAAAAATGGTGCATGAGAAAAAAGGAAGAGATAGTGATAAGGGTGTAGTTGGTTAATACGTATGTCTTCAATTATAATCAGTTGTAGATAATATTATAACTTTTATAAGTGATTTAAGTCTTTAGATTCACTGTTCTCTTAATTTCCAATAAAGTGAAAATATAATTTCATTTGTTAGCAATATAAAAAAAATGGTGCATGAGAAAAAAGGAAGAGATAGTGATAAGGGTGTAGTTGGTTAATACGTATGTCTTCAATTATAAGGTCATAGGTTTGAATCTCTGTAGAAATATGTTTTTATAACATTTTTTAGAAGACATTTAAATGACCAAAATAGTCATGATAAATGTAAACCAATTAGATTATTAAAGAGTATTTGTGTCAATTTACAAATGACCAAAATAGTCATGATAAATATAAACTAATTAGATTATTAAAGGGTATTTGTATCAATTTACAGACGGCGGTTACAAAAATCACTTCTACCTTAATAATATAGATGTTATGCATAATATTAGCAAATATAGTTATAAACTTATAATAGTAATACATAATAAATTAGTAACATATTTGTATTATAATATTAAAATTATTGTAAGTATACCTATAATATACCATTATGTTGATATTAATAATTGAAGGTAAAATAGTTGATATTATTATGTATAATACGTATTATTAACAATAATATTATAATCTTAATATTACATTTTAAGGATCCAAACGATTGATGTTGATTCTTTATTCTTACGTAATTTTAACTATAATAAAGAGTATTTTACGTAATATTATTAACAATAATATTAATATTTAATATTAAGATACTTAATATTGTTATCCTTACGTAATTTGATGTTGATTCTTTATTATTGAGCAAACGATTGTTGTAAACGGCTATGCTTTTCAGTTGGAGATTGAAGAGATTGTGTGATAATGGAGTTGGAGATTGGAGAGATGGTGGGATAAAAAATTCTGTTGGAGATTGGAGAGATGGTGGTTGGTGGGATAGTGGGGGAGATGGGAGAGAGAGGGATAATATGAGAGATTTTATCGTAAAAAATGGAATTGGATGGTGGAAGAAAAATAATAAAATAATATGGAGAGAGAGTGAGGTGGATAAATAATAAAATGTGAAATGACTAAAATAGTTTATTAAATAATGTATATATCTTACAGTTCCATGCAATTAAAGAGTATTTTAGTAATTTAAACTGATGGCGGTTACATAAACATGTTGAGCCTTAATAATATAGATATATATTTCTTTAGGGTCTTTTAATTCGATTAGGGGTTATTTAGTTTTTTGTATTTGTTTTGTCCTTCTATGTAATTTTTGATTATCGGTTTGCTATTTAAGCAACCCAACCCTAATGCAGTTTATTCATTCCGAATTACATTCTCTGCGCCTCTTCTTCATTTCTCTGTGACTCTTCACTTGTTCTTTCCATCTTCTTCGATTTCTCGATACGGTTCATTTCTTCACATGGTATCAGAGACTCCGTTGCTCTAAAGCGACTCTTTGCGATTCTGGAAAGTTGTTTTCGGCTTCTTTAGTATATTGTTCTTCTTTTCATAATCAGTTGTTTTGTTTCTTCAGTATTTTGTTCTTCCGTTGCCTTTTCTTCTTCGCATATTGCTTATTCATGTGCGATTTATGTTTTCATTGTTGTTATCAAGGATTTTTCGTAGAGATATGATGTATTTACTATCTTCTGTCGGTTTATATCATGGATCTGTTCTCTAAATAGATTTGTGTGTTAGATCTGTTGTTTGATGAATATATTTCCGCTTCTTGAATCTGTTCTTTTGTGAATAACCGCTTCATTTTAGATTTCGTAGATCTGTGTATTCTTGTTCTTTTTTTTATGTCATACTATGTAGATCTATATATTCTTGATAGATTCGACTTATAAATCTGTTTTCTGTTAAAGATCTGTATATCATCGATCTGTTGTAATTGTTCCATTATTTTGCATATATGATTTATGTTGTAATCAAGATTGACATGCGTATTTTTGCATGATCTGTTGCTGCCTATTAGTAATCTTGTGTTTGTGATTACTGTTTTGCAGCCTCCTATTGTTTTGTATCTTGATTCTTGATATGTTTTGCATCATTGATTCGATGGCATCTTCGTCTTTTTTACTGATACCAGAGTTGGAGCCACAGTTTTTCAAAATGTTGTAGCTCCAACTACGCAGATGATTGATCTCAATCATCCGTTGTTTTTACATCCCTTAGACACCCCTGGTTTATCCCTTTTTTCTGAAAAACGTACTGGACCTGAATCCTATTCATTTTGGAGCCGTGCCATGTTCATATCTCTTAAGGCCAAAATAAACTAGGATTCGTTGATGGGACCTGTCTTAGGGAGGATTTTGAACCTAACATGCATCAGATTTGGGATCGTTGTGATGCTCTTGTTTTCTCATGGATTATGAACTCTGTGTCTCGGGAACTCATGTCTGGTATCGTTTATTCCACAAACGCCTTTCAAGTCTAGAAAGATTTGAAAGAACGTTTTAACAAGATAAATGGATCCAGAATTTTTCAACTGCACCGTGATATTTCTTTAGTGCAACAAGGAACCGATACCATTTCTGAATATTTTTCAAGACTCAGACTTATATGGGATGAATTTGATGCTATCTGTGCCCTTCCTACCTGTGAATGTGAACAATTTCAGAAACATATTGAGCATGCTTCAAACCTTAAACTTTTTCAGTTCTTGAATGGATTGAATGAGTCTTACTCTGCTGTGAGGTCTAATTTGTTGATCAGGGATAAATTACCTAACCTGAACCAAGCCTATTCTGTTATTGTCCTAGAGGAACACTAGAGGGGTATTACTGAGAATTCTATGGTTAATGTGGTTAACCGGTATAGACCTCCTAGGAGAAACCTTATTTGTGAATATTGTAAGGCTAAGGGTCATGATATTACTCGATGCTTTAAGAAAATAGGTTATCTCCCTGGTTGGAGGAGAAATAATCGGGATTCAGGTAAAGCCCCTCAGGTCAACAATGCTCTTAGATCAGATCACACCCGAGTCAGTCGACATTAGTTGCAGTACTCCTCTCGAGATGCCGCACACTATACCTTCCATGACCACCGAAACACATGGAGAAAATTGCTCAGATCTTAAGCAGGTATCAGGAGCAGCCTGAGTCATCCGTGAGTAGAGTCAATGCAGCAAGTATTGTTAATTCAGATTCTATATTTTGCAATGACTGGATATTGGATTCTGGGGCCACTGACCATATGACTTGTAGGTCAGATTGGTTAACATCTTTAAAACACAATGGTTCCAGTGTCCAATTACCTAATGGTTCTTGTTCTAGTGTTGCTAAAACAGGAGATTTTGATATTGGCAATTAAAAGAAATTAGCAAATGTTTTATATGTGCCAGATTTTAAAAATAACCTCATTTCCATTGCTAAATTGACTAAGGAAATATCATGTTCTATTACATTTTTTCCTAAGGTCACAATCATGCAGGATCTCTACAGTTGACTGGTCTTGGGGATTGGTAAGGAAAATGGAGGGCTGTAATTTTTCAAACCTTTTAGGCTGTCTACTGCTTTGTATACTCACAGTTACATTCACCCTAAGTCTGCATTATGGCATAGGAGACTAGGGCACGTTTCGGTTCAGACTTTAAGCAAGATTGATTTTCTTAAAGACATTTCTTTTCATGAAAAAAGTGTAATAGACTGTCAAATTTGTCCTCTTGCCAAACAGCATAGGTTTTCTTTCCCTAATAGTACTTCTAGCACTTCGTTTCCTTTTGAATTGATTCATTTAGATGTTTGGGGTCCGTATCATAAACCTACCTATGACAACAAAAGGTACTTTCTTACTGTGGTTGATGATTTTACTAGAACAACTTGGACTTATCTGCTTAGTTTTAAGTCGGATGTGATTGTTGTTATCAAACATTTTTTTGTGATTGTTAAAAATCAATTTAATGCTTCTGTGAAAAAGGTAAGAAGTGACAATGGTCGTGAATTTTTTAATGATCAATGTGCTTCTTTTTTTGATAGTCAAGGAGTTGTTCATGAGAGTAACTGTCCATATACTCCTCAACAAAACGGAGTAGTGGAGCGAAAACATAAACACCTCCTTGAGGTTGCTAGAGCTCTTAAGATTGAGGCTAATAGTCCTGTTAGATTTTGGGCTGATTGCATCTTAACTGCTTGTTATCTTATTAATATGATGCATACTCCTGTTTTAAAAGGATTATCACCTCATGAAAAATTGATGGGTAAGAAACCTAATCTGAATCATTTGCATGTGTTGGGTTCGCTCTGTTTTGCCAAAGTATTGCCTAATACTGATAAGTTTGCCTCTCGTGTTGTTCCGTCTGTTATGATGGGATATTCTATGACTAAAAAAGGTTATAGATTATTGAATTTACATACTAAAATGTTCTTTGTGAGTAGAGATGTCAGGTTTTTAGAGGATGTATTTCCCTTCAAAAAACCAGATGCCAATACCGACCGATTGTTCATCCGTGAACAAATTGATTCAGTTAATGAGGACTCAGACTGTTTTCAGTCAGCCGAGACTGAAAATGACCCTACTGGATCTGTCCATGATGAGGGTTCAGATGATAATGATGATACATCACCATCTCCTAATGATGAACCAAGGAGGTCTACTAGATCAGTCAGTGCACCTATTTGGCAGAAGGACTATGTGATGACTGGGAATTCTGTGGCCTATCCAATTGAGAAACAGGTTTGCTATAATTCTGTCCATCCAAATTATAAGAATTATATTCAGTCATTGGATAAAAATTGCGAACCTGCTAATTATGTTGATGCTGCTAAGGATAAAAATTGGATAAATGCCATGCAATCTGAAATTAGTGCTCTTGAAGAAAATAAGACTTGGTTGATTGTTCCTCTTCCTCCTAGTAAACATGCTATTGACTGCGGATGGGTATATAAAATTAAGATTAACTCGGATGGATCTATAGAAAGATATAAAGCTCGTCTTGTCGCTAAAGGTTTTAATCAACAGAAAGAAATTGATTATACTGATACTTTCTCTCTTGTCGCTAAAATGGTTATTGTTCGTACTTTGATGTCCATTGCTGCTAAATGTAATTGGCCATTATATCATATGGATGTGTTTATTGCTTTCTTGCAAGGTGACCTTAACGAAGAGATTTATATGCAGATACCACTAGGTTTTCGCAAACAGGGGAGAATGATAATCTTGTTTGTTGGTTGCGAAAATCCTTTTATGGCTTGAAACAAGCCTCGCGACAGTGGAATGTTAAGCTTACAGAAGCTTTGATCAAAAATGGGTATAAACAGAGCCTTCATGATTAAACTCTTTTTATAAAAAATAAAGGCTCTGAAATTGTTGCATTGTTGGTTTATGTTGATGATCTTGTGATTACTGGAAATAGTGAGTTTCTTATTTCTGAGTTAAAAACAACTTTACAAACCAATTTTAGAATGAAAGATTTGGGAGAGTTGAAATATTTCCTTGGAATAGAAATTGCAAGATCTGAAAAATGTCTTTTTTGTGCCAAAGGAAATACTCACTTGAACTTCTATCTGAAGTTGGACTGTTAGGGGCTAAACCAAATAGAACTCCTATGGAACAGAATCTCAAGCTGACAATCAAGGGATATGATGATAATTTTGGGCTGAATTCTGATGATTCCCTTATATCTGATCCCACTTTATACAGAAAACTAATAGGTAAATTGTTGTATTTAACTACTACTAGACCTGATATTAGTTTTTCTGTCCAACATTTAAGCCAATATATGTAAAATCCAAAAAAAATCTAATTTGGATTCTGTATATAGAGTGATCAGATATATTAAAAACCAACCTGGTTTGGGTATTCTTTTAAATTCTGATTCTGATGCTAAATTAACTGTTTTTTGTAATTCTGATTGGAGAAGTTGCTTAGAAACTCGAAGGTCTATTTCAGGATATTGTGTTAAGTTTGGAAATTCTCTTATATCTTGGAAAGTTAAAAACCAAGCAACTGTATCCCGATCATCTGTTGAAGAAGAATACCGCAGTATGGGTTCTGCGGTATCCGAGGTTATCTGGTTAAAAGGTTTGATAAAAGACTTAGGTGTTCTTGATTCTAAACCTGCATATTTATTTTGCGATAATAAGGCAGCAATTCAAATTGCTTCCAATCCTATGTATCATGAACGTACCAAACATATCGAAATCGACTGTCATTTTGTGAGAGAATTGATAAATGCAGGTACGATCAAGACTGAATACGTGAAGTCTGGGGAGCAGTTAGCGGATATATTTACTAAAGCTCTTGGAAAGACTCAACATGATTATTTGTCTGATAAATTAGGCATGATTGATATTTTTTATAGGTTATCAACTTGAGGGAGAGTGTTAAATTATCAAGCTGAAACCTATTGTTTATGACCATTCTGTTTATATTTATTTCTTTAGGGTCTTTTAATTAGATTAGGGGTTATTTCTTTTTTTGTATTTCTTTTGTCCTTCTATGTAATTTCTGATTATCGGTTTGCTATTTAAGCAACCCAACCCTAATGCAGTTTATTCATTCTGAATTAAATTCTCTGCGCCTCTTCTTCATTTCTCTGTGACTCTTCACTTGTTCTTTCCATCTTCTTCGATTTCTCGATACGGTTCATTTCTTCACAATTTTGTTAGGCCACCTCAGGAGCTTTAGCGTGTCGGCTTTCTTCGTAGATTTAGTTCCAAATTTTTGGGGTTGTTTTTGGAAAATTCGTATAAAATTCATGGTTACTTTCCTAACCTGTGTACCAAATATGGAAGAATGCAATGGAGGAGCCTTTTACATCATCATGTTTTTTTTGGTAAATTTTAAATCATCGTTTGATCCTACTCTTCTCTGCATTCAGTCTAGCGGCCATTGTAAAATCGGACGCTAACCAGGCCCATTTCAAGTCGAGGTAGAAACGTTCTAATTCTTTATATCAAACATAAATATAATTAAGTTATTAAACCTCATTTGAAGATTCAATAGCATTTGGTTATTTTAGTCAAAGAATATACTTTTGAATATTTCAAAACATGAATGAAATAAATAAAAGAAAAAAGGAAATCAAATTTGACTTAAATATTAACATTTTATCATTTCAACTAATTATTTCTTTATATAATTTGATCAAAAAAAAATATCTTTATATAATTTCTTTTGGTGTTAATGCATGACTCATTACAGCAAAATATATTTATAATAACACGGTGAAGGGCCGAAATGGACAGATATTAAAAAAATACTTTCGACAATACCTTAATACCTGATGGTGCAACGGAACTCAGCTTACATAACCCAAATGTATTAAGCACTTTGTTTTAATTTTCCCTACAAAAACTTAAAGCGTAACTTTTATGACAACTAAGTATAATAATTTAAAAAAGAAAAAGAAAGTTGGGTTGTTTTGATGCTCCATTACCAGTCCAATAAGGCATTCCTCATAAACAAAACTCCAATGCTACAAAGTCCATCAATACAAGAGAAACCTCCGAACAATAGACATGTATGTATCTATCTTCACCCAGATGTTGTATCCCCACCAAAACCTGAGTTGAGAAAGGCTGTGTGTGTGTGGTCCAGGTGAGCAACGTCTCCCCAGGACTTTATAGTCCACTTATCCCCATTATCAGACAGCTCAAACGTGTTCATAGACGTATTCAACACCTTACCCGGCCGAGCCACTTGACAAGCTCGTCTATAGAGTGATCGGATCACACCTCCATGTGTCACCACAATTACCCGTTCTCCTGAGCAACAAAAACAAAATTGTCATTTCCTTTTGGAAAATGCAAATTATGCACTTACTTCAATACCTTTGTGCTTTCTAGAAATTCTCTCCAATGAAGATGTGCAACGCTCATAGAGTTGATCAATGCTTTCTCCACCACCCTGTAATGAAAGGGTTTCACATTTATAAGTTGATGATGATAATGGAATTCTAGATAGAAGTAGAATAGCAGTTAAATTCAAATGGCTATCACATTCTTCATTCCATCTGAAACTTACCGGGATTTCTTCATCTGTCCGGTGGGATAAAAAGGCCTTATAAGCCAAGGGTTTCACGTGGGCTGCCTCGCGGAGCTGAAGACCTTGAAGGTCCCCTAGATTTCTTTCACGTAAATCAGGATCTTTAACAACCTGTATCATAAACAACACGAAACTCAAAGTAAATTTCAAGCAACACCAGAAAACCACTGGTTTGACCAATGAAAGCATAGGTCACGCTTCTCTTTACCATAGTTAATACAACTAGAACTTTGACTCTCCATACAAGGAGAGATCCTTGATCAAGTTGTAAATGCAATTGTTGAACCCTGAACTTCATATTGTCTCTTTTAAAGCAACGAAACGGTACATGAATATTTTCATAGTCAAGCTTTAAAAATAAGATTACAATCGATAGTCAGACCTATCCATTTTTACGTATAAATAATTATGAATAGTTAAAGAGATTCTCTATTGAAGAAATTCATTTTGGGAAAATTCTGTAACAGTATTTGTAAATATTTGATTTTCTCCTAGGGAAAGGCGCGTCCGTGATAGCACGCTCCGTCTCCATACAAAAGTTTGTATATATGCTGAACTTGAAAATTTTAAGAAGAAGATATTATTATAGACATACTGTCAATACTCTTGGAAAATCTATATTAACTATAGAAAAGTGTTAACAGAATATTGACAAATCTTAGGCTAAGTATGTAATTCTTTATCATAGACCTTATTCTCACTTGAATATATATATATATATATATATATATATGAGTGTTAAGTAGTAGTACATGTTTCTATCTATGATGGTTTCCATATGAGGCTCCTACCTTAGTAAGAAGATGCAACTGTGTGTGCATATATATATATACATCGTATCTGTCAATGAAGAAAACTAAGCAGATTATTGTTTAATTCCTGGTAATTCTCAATACTTCCTTTTTCGTTTGTTACATTCTCTTAGGCTTGCTACATGATCATTTGCAATAAAGAATTTGATATTAGAATCAGGTTATTGGAATTAAAATTAGGAAAACTAACAAATTAGGTGAGTAGAGTACCGAAGGCGGAGAAACTTATTTTTTAACAGAATCGCCAAATCTTAATCTTTGAATGTACACTGGCTCAACACCTAGGTGTTTAATTCCCTTAACCTTAAGCAACCAAGGTTTCTACTTTCTAGTTAGTCTTAATTAATAAATGGAGACTTTCAAATATTTATTACATATTCTCTTAGTTTGGATTTTAGTCTAACAGTATCTTTTTTAACCATTCCATAGCTACACTTTCAGCAGTAGATGTAGGGTTAGCTAGTAACGACACTGGTGAAACTTTTCATTTATAATAATATACATGTATAGATAGAGCATCTGCTATGGAAACAACATGAAGTCATTCAATTAGTAGTTTTTCTGAATATTTTGTACTATTCTCAAGTGTTTCTTATATATATAATATGGGGAATGATGGATAGCACATATCTTACAGGAAATTTCATTATGTTAAAAGAGCTGATGCCATTATTAGCCATTGAGCGAGATTTTTGGATAAAAAACAAAACATACATTAACACTCTCAAAATTTATTATCTAATAGGAGTATGTATGTCATCCACACATCAAGTTCCATATACATTGTATTCAAGGACTCTAAGTGCCTAAACAAGGCATAAGTCAGGTAGCTGACTATTCCCCTAAGAAGGCACAAGTTCCATGTGCTTATTCCTTCAACAATTCACTAGATCTAACTACGAAAATATGATTTCATGACTTCTAATTATCACTCATAGTCTCCAAGCAACCGTTTCAACCAAAGGAGTTCACAAGTAGCAACTTAATTTCTTTTTACTTGGTTGCTACACTCAAATAAGCTACTACATTTTGGTCTTATCACTAACCAAAAGTCAACTTCCACATAAAGAGGCACAATGTCTAATACTATTTCATCTAAGTAGTGAAATAGCATAATGAAAGGCTGCCTGAACAACTTGACTATGGCATTTCACTTGAGATAACACAAAATGCTGGCGTTACTTCATGCAGTTTTGAGACATAAACTGCACCTTTCGTTTTTCTAGGAAACTCAAGAACAGGCTGAAACAAAGCTAACAACTAAAGCAACGTCCAATTTGACTAAAAAACTGCAATATTATTAAGTTTAAGATTAACTTGTGCTAGTGCCTTTAAGGTCGAGCTGCAAACAGGTTCAGTACCTTTTCTTGCCTTATAATAACCACTACAAGATTTTTTCTCTACGTAGTCCATGAAGTACATTAACAAAAAATTAATATTCCGATTCTATTTATTTAATTAGTAGTTGCTGATGATAAATGCAGTGTATCACATTACGAAGATACATACCACTCATTTAAAAATCAATATTGAATTGATATTCAGTTCCATTAGTGTAAAGGTGTTGTGGTCGAGTTGGAAACTAGTTTTCTATCTATTCGTGCCTTATACTAACCAGTACGAGATTTGTTTTCTCTACCAAGTCCAAAGAAGTACATTAACAAAAAAAAAAAGATTCTAACTCTATTTATTAATTAGTAGTGACTGGTGCTATACAGCCAATATATCACTTTAGCTATCTGAGAACTGCCAGTTTATAAGACATAATGATACAGTTTAATAAGTTGGCCAGAACTACCAGCAAAATATGGCTTTATATAACAATCATTCCTCTGACACAACTTTGTAGTATTTAACTATATTTATCCTTGTACGAAGTCAGGAACTATTAAAGCAATATGTTTCTAGTTCAGGAATTTCCATACCTCTAACTTGCCACAAGCATCTGCAATTGCTTGTGCGGTTTCATAGGCTCGTTTTAAATCAGATGAGTATATTCCAGAGATTTGACTACCACATAGTCTATTTGCTACCTACAAGTACAAGAGTGTGATGTAAACGACAACTCCCTTTCAATGAGGCCAACACAAATCTTAAATTGTGTATACAACTCACGGCAACTGCCTGCTTCTTGCCAACTTCATTTAATTCGATATCTAGGTGACCCTGTTATAAGAGAATTTGAAATGGTTCAAATGTTATAAAGTTAGAGCAATGGAAAGATGACCACAATTAAAAGTACAAAAATCTATCATGTAGGATACGTGGCAATGGATGATGGATTTTACTGTAGCTCCTCAGACATTATATGACATACATAATCGGAAATGTGCGTTTAGACTGCTAATTTCTGGAACAGTGGTTGTGTCCAGGTCGATGTCGAGAATTTAGAGGCACACACAAATTTCAGAAACACAAGAAAGAGATTTTGATTTGTTTCAAAAAATACAAACAGATGAAGTAAATGGCAATGATAGCAGATCTAATTTTAGACAGCTTGGTAGTAATGCATAGTCTAACTGGAATCAAAAAAAGGTTGTATCTATGTCCAGTGTCGGTATAAATCCTTCAGAAGTGAGAATCTTAACATTACTTCATGCCCTTGAACTTTCTTGGCGCTGATAAATTATTTTGCAACTAAATCATAATCATCTCAGTAGCATTTCATAGAAATTTTGCAAATATGACACTTAGGCAGAATTTTTCAGCAGCACAAAAATGAGATTACAAAAAAAATAATAATCAAACTATCCAGATTACATGGAAGGGCTAGCAGATGTAGTTTAAGACTTTCAACTTGGCCATATTTTTACATTGTTTGGTATATAACATGTTGCCGATCTAGGTTCAGTAACAGCATAAATCCTGCAGATGTAAGAATCTTAACATTGCTTCGTGCTCTTGAATTTAATTGGCGCTTGTGGTTCTGATTAATCATGAAGCAATTAAATCACAATCAACTCTAGAGAATTCCAAGAAATTTTGCAAACCCAACAAGAACTGCTTAAACAGTATTAACTAACATACTCCAAGGAGTTGGACACCTACTAATTTTGCTGAATGAATCCTAGCTGTAGACAAAAATAATCAACAAGAGAACACAAATTGTGAAGGAATACTTTACAACATGCAGCACAAATTAACCTAACCTATTTACATCACACAAGAACCCACAATCCTCAATGAATAACATTTGGATTAGATTCATATGGTCGGAATTGACCACTCAAAATTTATGGAGATCAGAGATTTCCGATTTGTGGTTTCATTTGAACTGGAAATCGAACTTGACAAAATATGACTTGCTGGTTTTCTAGTTTGGGCAAAGCAACAAAACTTCTTTCTAATTTTTCACGATTCAAATAGAACTATAGAAAGAGTAAATTAAGTCCATGAAGACAATATTTATCATGTATACAGTTCAGCAAAAATGATCGAAATTAAGTTTTAAAACAGACAATAATAAAATAAAAGAATTCAAGGGAATATCCACTTCCATCAAACAAGATCCCTATGTTGAACAAAGAAACTAGAATCATTTACGGAAGAAAAAAAAATATACACATAATAGAAAATCGGATCCATGCTGTTAGAGAAAGAGAGACAAAAGCAAAATCATATACACACAGCAACCTGTATTCTACTATCCGAATTCCATTCAGTTTCTCCGTGACGGATGACGATGATCTCGGAACAGTCGTCTCTAATCAACCCGTCTTTCACATTGCTGTTGCAATCTGATTGAAAATCATTTCTGAAATTAAGGTGACGAAAAGCGCGTCAATTACCCACAAAAACAATTGATTACGTTGCAACGCATGCCAGTGTTGAGGCTTCCGCTCTGATTTACTCAGGAAACAAAAGGCCGAAAAACGACAAGTGAAAGGTCAGATACCTACCTGGAGGATAAGTCGGACATGGAAGGGCTAGAATCCATGGCTTCACTGATATAGAGGATGGAAGAACTGCAGGCTATCGAGAGTCGAGACAGAAATGAGAAAGAACGTTTCAAATAATTGGAGGGGAGGATATAGTGTGCCTTTAGCGATAGATTGCCTTTTCATTTGAAACACGGCTTTTTCCAAAGACAAATGTTACAAAACAAAAAGTAGTAAATTGTTACCTAAAAAAAAAATACCAAAAGTAGCTACGTGAACTTTGAACGTTTTGTAACGAGCTACCCGAATCTTGAAAATTCAAAATGGGCTACATTAACTTTGAAGAATGTGCAAATAGCTACATACGTCCCATTTTCCGTCACCTGTTGACGAAAATTCGTCGGATATTAGACGGAGGTAGCTATTTGAACCTTCTTCAAAGTTGAGGTAGCCCGCTTTGAATTTTTAAAGTTCGGGTAGCTCGTTGCAAAACGTCCAAAGTTCAGGTAGCTTTTTGGTATTTAACCCTTTAAAAAATTGTTACCTAAATTTTGACAGTTAGAGCAAATTGGTCCTCGCTTAAGTTTTCCGTTAAATATGAACGGAAAATGATGTGGCAACAAATGATTGATCCATAATTTAAAAAATTATATTATTTTTAAAAATACTAGAAAATTACAAAAAAAAAAAAACTAAAGCATTACAAAAAATAATAATATTTTTATTAAAAACAAATAATAATACATATTTAGATTTTTTATGTTGTTTCATATTTTCAACCAAAATATTATGTTAAAAACTCGTATTTTCTCTATTAATTTTCTAAATGTTTTCAGATTTTTTCAGCATTTTTAAAAAACCATTTACGTTTCTAAATTATGAATCAATCATGTATTGTCATGTCATTTTGCGTCCATATTAAAAGGAAAACTTAAATGAGGTATCAATTCGCTCCAACTATCAAAGTTTAAGTAGTAGTTTTTAAAAAAGTAAACTTCAGATATCAATTTATAAAGTGCCCAAAGTTGGGGTAACACTTTGGTTATTAAGCCATGTTTTAATCTATTAATTTTATCTGAATTACTTAAGAGTTTAACAATTTCGCTAATTTTGAATAAATTTATTTCAGATTTTTGGTGAACAAAACTTACAACACTTTACTGATGGAATGTACGAAACATGCAATCGTTTAAGGCACACCATAACACATATTTAAGTTACCTCATTGAACGATTGCCTTAGCGAAAGCGAAAGCAGAACGGGAGGTCACGACACGGGTTAATGGGCAGTAACCTAAGTGCCATAGCTACTTAACTCAGTCTAAACTGTAGGGCGACGGGCATCATCGACATCATGTTTTCTATCCCTAAGCATCCATATACATAGAGGGAATGGTTTAGGCCAGTATCCAATACTCGGCTTATAAGAATGGGCTCCCACTAATTGGCGACCCAATCCCCCAAAACCAACATCAACCACTCGCACAAAGTGGAGGGCGCTCATTCATTAAGCCAGCACCAGGAGAACGAATTTCATTATACAGTAAAGTCACATACGCGGTAGTAGTCGTACGACCGGTAGACACAACGAGCAAGGTGTTGCGCATCTGTTAGGAGTTGCAGCGACTCGTGGATCTCACACCAGCAGTGGAAATGTGCCTTGCATCCCTGTTCAGGTCTGACCATACAAGGATCTTTCCAGACATATATATGTATTGCGCCTACAACCGCAGTCGACGCCGCGGTTGGTGGTCATCTAGTGGACACAATATCGAGAAGATCCCATAATGGCCATCCTCTTTCCGCAAAACCATCAACACAAACTAACTCTCTTTTTCTATAACCGGGTCCAAGGTACTTGTGAGCGCACCCATCGAGCACGAACTAATATAGCAAACATTGAAATGAACCTCAAGCCTCTGTTCAGAGTAATGAGGGTTCATACGCGACTCTTGTGCAAAGAGCATGTCCAAATGTTGTACAGATGTCCATCAGGCACACAAAGTACCCGAACCAAAAGTTACAAAGACTCCCATTCGACCCCTGAGTGGATTGACAAACCAGAATCCGTCGGAGTGCGAAATCAGATATTTCCAGACACGAAGCCCTTTCCACTCATCCTAACAGACTTCCAGAACCAGAAACTATCACCAGCCTCACCTAGCAACAAAGTCATAGAAGCCATCACGCGTGTGAAAGGGTGATCTAATCCACTTTGACATATTATAATAAATAATCATGGTAAGAACACACAAAACATTCAAACTGTGAAACACATGCATACTCAAATATAATTCAAGTTAAACAACATTGTATGGGAAATTAAAATCAATGAAATGTCACTAAGTCTACACAATCCTAGAGACTACATATTACTCACTAAAGACTCCCTCTTTAAGGCTGGAGAGATGGTCCATAACCATCTCATCCATAGACAAGTACTTCAAACTCATCACCTTGTGTCTAACCACGTCTCTAACATAGTTTCGTTTGATATATACTGTCTATGGCTTGCTATGATACTTGGGGTTCTTTATCACGGAGATTGCTACTCCAATGACTCATCAATCAATCTGGAAGTCTCTTCGGCCATACAACCTAGTGAGTGGTCCACACAAGACCCACAAATTTGCCATCAATGACGATCAACACAATGCGCGACTGCTTCTTGCTCATCCACGGTATGGCGCCATCTTAGAGCAGAACATAAAGTTTGAGGTGGATTTTCTCTCATCAAGGTCACCACCATTGTTTGCATCGCTATACCCAGTCATCTAGAAATTCTCGGACATCTGGCATGTCTCTTTGGCAGCACAAGGTGTGATGATGCCCTTAAGATATCACATGATCCTATTTACTCCATGCCATTTTTTTAATCCGGGTTCAGCTTGGTATATACATACTATGTCGACTGCATGACAAATATCAGGCCGAGTACACACTATTAAGTACATGAGGCTTCTCGCTGCACTTAACTACATAATTTTCTTTATCTGGTCCATTTCTTTTGTAGTCTTCGAACATATATCCATATTGATATGTTAACCAACGTAAGCTGGAGTTTCAATTGGTTTGCAGTTACTCATGTTGAACATTTCCAACACTTTGTTTATGTAGTAGCTCTCTAGTGAAAGCTACAACTGCCTCCTACGGTGATCTCTTGAGATCTGAATCCCAAGCATGTGCGTCGCCTCAGCTATGGCCTTCATCCCAAACAGAGAAGACAATCATGCCCTTACCTATGTGAGGAACTCCAAGCTATTTACGGCTATGAGTATGTTATCTACATATAGAGTTAGAAACACAAAGTTCGGTCCAGACCCTTTTGGTGTGCAGGCAATGATTCTAATCCATCAAGAGAAATCCATTTTCCACGACCAAATCATGAACTCTGTTGTACCACTGCCTAGAGAACTGTTTTAGACCATAGATCAATTTGTGAAGTTTGCACACTAAGTGCTCATGGTCTTTCTAAACAAAACATTCATTTTGCTCCATATAGATCTATTCTTCTAACTCACCATTAAGGAAGACGGTCGTAACGTCTATCTAGTGCAGTTCCAAGTCTAAACTCACTCCAATAGCCAGAATCATACGAGTTGTGATACTCAACTTTTCATCAACCTTGAGCTTCATCTTAAGAACCCATTTAGCTCTATTGCTCTCGAAGGTTGACCAGTGTCCAAACACCGTTCTTCCTTATATATTTCATCTCGCCCAAAGTGTTCATCTCATATTCCATTACTTTCATTAATTCTTTTTAGAATGGTATAATGAGAGTTTCTCTAACGTTTTACGACACAGCAACTATGTCGTCAGATATTAGAGTGTTTAGATATCCATCACCTTCGAATGCATATTGTCGGGAGGTAAACCTATGTCTTAGCCCACGACCTAACAACTAATTACTACCATGGTATGACCATGATCACTCCCACTGAGAATGAAATCACTAATGCTCCAACTGTCAACAAGATCATCACGAGCGGAATATGTTCCATTCGCTCCAGCAAGCACTGAATCTGGCGAACGAATAACTCATTCATCATTTGCGACTTTAACTCTCCCACTCGAATTAACAGGTGTCTGCTCAACTTGATCTTGAATCTCATATAGAGATCGATCAAAATCAATCTCTCCATTCTTAGGAAATTTGTTCTCTGCAAATGTTACGTCTCGTGATTCAATCTCAGTAACACTTCCACTGTCCTGCTCGACTATAAACACATACCCCTTCGAGGTGTCAGATTAACCAAGAACACTCTTCTTTCCTCTAGGTCCAATCTTTCCCAAACGTATTTGAGAAATCATGTGTGTAAGCGGCGCACCCCTGTGGGCGCATATGGTTAAGGTCTATAACATTTTCCAGTCCAAAACGCATATGGAGTGAATTTAACCTTATTCATCGGCACATGGTCCAGGATGTAGGCAATAGTCCTCAAAGCGTTTCCCCGTAAGGAAATCAACAGTTGAGTCTGCATATCGACCGAACCATTTCAATGCGTGTTTTATTGCGTCTCTCTGCAATAATATTTTGCTTGGGCGTGTAGGGGATCGTCAACTGATGAATGATTCCCTTTACATTACATAAACCGTTAAATTTCGCTGAAATGTACTCTTCTTTCACGATCAGGGTGGAGTGCATTTACCCTTCTGTCTAATGGGTGTAATCATCTTTAAGTGTAACGAAATTTCGCGCTCCGTGCCAAACCCTAGCACTAAGAGGGTCACGAACGTCGGAATGGATTAATTGCAAGAGAAATTCGGCTCTAGGTGCATAACCAAAAAAGCGTTGCGGTGGAATTTTCTGCTAGACAACTTACACAAGTAGACGACTCCACTTGTGGAATGTTGGGCAGTAAACCCCAATGGGCTAGCCACTGCATTCTATGTTGACCTTTATAGTCAAATCTAGCTTGTCTTTCATTCACATCGCAAATATATCCGCGAGTAGAAGAAAACATGAAATTATTATTGTTGCATGAATCCAAATCCGAAACAATAAATTCACATGAAATAATACTAAAGCCAAACGAAGTTGAATCTAAAGACAATTGGACAAAAGATTCATGAAAAAATAATCTAAAACCGAGTTTCATTAATCCTAGGACTGAAATAACATATCAGTGAATTTGCGGAGCATAGAGGATATGATATGACAACAGACTAAGATTCGACCACCACGCAAGCGTATCTCACAAATTATAATCCCTTCAACTTCAACATGAAAGTTTTCGTCAATGTACATCCAATTAATTTCGCGCGGGACTCTATTGAACTCTACGAAAACATCACGATCCTTGGGTACATGATTTGTCGATCCTGAATCCAAAATCCACAAAGGACATGACTCAGTCAACATATATGTACTAGGAATACAAAATTCACTAGATTAGCCATTATTACATTTATGTCAGATCGATTCAGGGAATGCGTTCACAAAGTGTACCCACTGGCCACAGTTGAAGCATTTCCTGTATTTAGGCTTCTCGGCCTTACCCAAACATCTCCGCGGTGTTGTTTTCAGAGGATTCTTTGGGTTAACCTCAGTATTTGTCTACTTTGCCTTCAATGCATTTGCGCCATCGCGTTGAGCATTACTTCTTCGCCTTCAGCATCTCTTCTTAGGTCTAGAGGATGGCGCCACACGCACCCCAACCTTAGGCCCAACGACCTTGGACCTGTCCTCTTCAACTCAATGTGCTTTCGAACGTGTTCAAAGGTATTGAGGCCCATGGAATGAGCTATTTATATTTTTTTTTATCTATTCTAGGAGTTAGGAAAAGAGCGGATTACGATATGGATTTGCTGCTCATCGGTCACTAAGCTAGATGTTGGCCATATGCCTCAGATGCTATCTCACAAAGTGCTGAGGATTCATCATGTATTAATCAAACTTGATGCAGAGTGAGCACATATGAGCAGTCATATAGAACCAAGTGTAGCATGCAAAGCATAGCACAACCCTTTAGCCGTGTGTTGAGCTTAAAATCATGAAGCATGTCGTCATCCATCGTACTCAGCATCATGACACACGTCTCATCATCATTAACCTCCAACTCAAATGGAAAGGCCTTTGCTGATTCGTTATTCAAGAGTCGGATATTTTCATAATCTTCTTGATGTAGTTAATGAACTTCTACTTAATTAGGACCATCTTTATACGCTTTCTTCGAATTTATAGTTGTCATCGTTTAAGTCTAAAACCTTTGCCTAAGTAAGCGATAATGTTCTTCACGGCGGCCTAATTTCTCTAACTAAAGGAAATTCTAATAGGACCATGGAGACACAAGGAACAATGTTCTATTGCATGTAAAAAGACAAGTCTCAGACCGATAGGACAGACTTGAGAACATACTTAAACCCGTAAGACAACCCTAGATATGCCGAGAAACACTCACTGTTTCTAAGCTTGTCATAAAGCCACTACTATCAATCGAAGTAGTCTATACCAACAGTTTTTAAGGGTCCGGAGTCGAACAGATTGCACTTTGGTTCGCACTAAACCAAAGTCTTTAATGGACCGAAGTTGGAGAACGTCGCAGACTAACTGACTGATTCACACTCATGAACATTTTCCTAGGTGTAGTTCGTACTCATCCAAACTACCAAAAGGCTACTAAGGATAATCCTAAAAGTTTGCTATCTCTGCTAGGCGAAAACTAGATCTTCCTATCTAGGTACTCTAATACATGCAAGCAAAGAAACAAACCGTACATGTCAGTACATACACACACATATATATATATTGATACCTTTCAAAAATAAATTAATTTGGTCCTAATTTATAATTTACAAAACTTTGAGGACCAAAGTCACCTTTACTAAAAGTTTGGGATCAAAATAACCTTTAATAAACGTTTGGGGACTAAACTCACCATGAATGGAAGTTTGGGGACCAAAGTCTCAACAAACAAAGTTTAGGGACTAAAGTCTCAACAAACTAAATTCACAGACTAAAGTATAAATTGATAAAATTAATTAACATGGTTGACCAATTTTCACACAGTATGTTGGGATCTCAACGAGTCATAACCTAGTCAATTCTACCAGTCATGGAGTCAAGAGAATCAAATAAAATAAGACAATACTATCTACCATGCAGATATAAAACAGTGTTATACCTATCCAGTCATGCAATATAAAACAATGTAAGGCTCTCCCAACAATTTAAATTGGTCCAATAGATAATTTAATTAGCCCAAAAATTTATTAATGAAAGAGTCTATGCACAATTACCAGATATAATAAACCACTACGATCCACAAAGGATCCATGATCAACACCAAATTCGTTTCGGACGACCCAAAACCTCTGAATTAGCTCAGACCGGTTTGAACAACATTCAGCCATCCAAATTGGACTGAATCGGACTGAACCGGACAGCCTTTGCCAACCAGACCGAACTGATCAACCACTGCCAACCGATCCGAGCAGAGCTAGTTCGCTCTACTTTCCATACTAGACCTATCTGGACAGGTTTACTCAGACCGATCCAAAATCTTCTTCTTCCCTCAATTTGCAGCTGCTAGGGTTTTGCAAACCCTAGAATTCCCCCGCCGTCGCCGCTTGGAAATGGTCAACCACAAAGGCTGTCAAAAGAGGGTTATCACTGGACGACGTCACTCTGCCCCTTCCCCATCAAGCGACTGGAGTTGCTTCCACAAAGGTCGCGAAAAACAGTTACGGAGCCACGACCACACAGGCGATGGCTCTGTCAAAGGGCGTCCACAGCCACGAAGGCTACAACCCTGTCTGTGGGTGGCTGCAACCACGAAAGATGCAGCACCCATCATTCTCCACTGCATCCACGTAAGCTGCGACCCTCTTGCTCGCCTCGAGCCGCAGTCATGAAGGTTGCTGCTAGTGGGGCTGAGCCGCAGACACGAAGTGGTGGTGATGATATGGACGTTTCAGCTCCACGCCTGGCCTCTCCATTCTTCAAACTTTGGCCAACGGGACTGGAAGTGGTGGAGATGATTCGCTCCGACGACCAATCGGAAGAAGCATCAGAACAAGGCCAGTGAATACGCCCATTCTTGACGTATATACAGGAACTTGAATCCGACCCACATCCTGATGGCGTTGGGTACGGGATGAGTAGGAGTATCCCGTAATACTGGCACAGCTTCTGAAAATCCTCACAGAGAGGAAAACGCAACCCAACATCGACCTGGGCCGCATAAAGGAAAACCTCTCCGCCGCGAGGGTAATGCAGTCCCAGACCCCGGTACCTGGGGGCATCCACTTCACTAAGACCACCGATGGAGACTACCGTCTTAAAATAATCCGGCTTCAGTTCGTTGGGCTTGACATCTACTTACAAATTCAGATATGGCAAGAACAATATGAAAACAAGAAAAACAGGGGATACTCTCAGAACAGAACAATAAAACACAAAGTATTTACCTTTTGGAGAAAAGATGGCTGCAGACAAAGTATTCCGGCCCATCCACCACCACTGGAGTGGCTGCGGACCTTCCAATATTAGGTTGCCTCTCAGCCGAGGCTGGTGTAGAACCGTCCCTGATTAATAGGGGGCATTTGCATTTTTCGGCACCTTAGGGGCCGAAGAAAAAGTCATGTTGGCCGTCATCTTTGATTTACCGGTCGATTGGTTACGGGTGGCCTTGGATGTTTTCTAAGTTGGAAGGTTGGAAGATGGACAAAAGGAATGAGAAGGTTGCAGAAATTGAAATCGGAAAACAAAGAGAATGCTCTAGAATCTGAAGGAACGGAAATGTAAAAGACAAAATAATGGAACTACTGTCCCTTATATAGACAAAAAAGGGGTAACCGCCACAGGCAGAATCGAAACGACCCAGAGAATGATTGCACATTTTGGGTAAAAATCGAAACAATGTTAGAATTTTAAGAGACACCTCGAGGAGACAAACGGTTGGCCAGTGCAGAAAACTGTCAGACTACCCTTGCGTTACTGAATATTAAATGACAGGCGTGCTTCAAGCGATCGTTCGACTTCTGGATGACTGTGCAGTTATTAAATGCTAAAATCCATTAGGCAGACAAAGTGATCGCCAACGCATTAAATAGGCCTTTTTGGGAAATCCTTTTCAAAGGCAATGATCGCCTAATAGCAAAAGGTCAACCCTCATAAACCTAGACTGCCTAGAGTGATCACCAAGAAGGAATAAAATATTGAATATTCCTTCAGCCCTGAACAATGGAACAACTGATCGCCAAACAAGGATGAAGTATCCATAAAGGTATGAACCACAGAAAAAGACAAAGAAAACCAAATCTAAGTGTCACTATCTCAAACCCTACCAAGGAATCAAACTCGACTGAAGAAACTTCAGTCAAGCTTCGAGGGCAAATGTTGGGTATTGATAGTGACAGCCCAATAAGGAAAAGGTCTCGGAGGCCCAATAACCATGGAGGGGGTAAACCCAGGTTATTCGAACTGGACCAGCCTATGCTAAAGTCAATCTGGCCCATAATAGAGTGGCCCAAGATCGAGCCCAAGTTGATATGGACGCCACAGTCTCCATAGCTGGTCGCCATTCGTCACCAAGTCGCGAACTCCTACTGCTTGCCATAGGAGTGCTCGCCCCGAAGAGAGCCTTGCCTCTCTCCTTTGGTCACACCAATCGTTAATGAGGATAAGGCCACGATATCCCGCATATCTCGGGCACATATTCACTAAAGATTAGATACGGTAACTGCAATATCTCGCCGTAACCGCAATATCTACTATCCAAATCTTCAACAGCACAATATTCACGAAGATATACAGTTACCTTCTACGGTTTGGTCTCTCCTACTCTATAAATACCTTTTCTTTACATACATTCATTACGTTTTGAGCTATACACACACATATACTCATTTAAGCATCGGAGAGGGACCCAGAGACACCCCCTCTGTTGCGATCCCCTTTCTGCAGGTTTACCGGAGCTAAGGCGAGAGCATCATTCAACCGTCATTTGGCATTTAATTCATTGCCAGGTCAGCATTCAGGAGATTACGATCCAACACTTGGCATGTCTTGTTTTTATTGCTGCAAGGGTTGGATGAGTACTAGTACTATAGTTTGTTCACTCTCTTCATGTTGTTCATGTTTGAGTCTACAATGGCAAAAAGTCGCTTGAAGACTTTCACTGAATTAAGGCGGGTTAGAATTGATAGCCAGACAGTCATGGTGTATCGATGCGAGAAGTAAGTTATACAAATATATGAATAAATTACTGTTTAGCCATTTTTTGGAATCTAATCTTTGAATTTACAGATGGGTGAAACTCTCTGGTACAGAGCTCTTGTCAGGTGATGTTGTCTCTATTGGACCTTCTATGGACCAGATTGGTGAAGAAAGATCTGTTCGAGCTGATATGCTTATACTCTATGGTAGTTCTATAGTTAATGAAGCCATTCTCACCAGCGAGTCTACACCTCAATGGAAGCTTAATAATTTTGTTCCTCAACAACAATTATCGTACATATATGTTTTCATAAACCTCAATTATACGATATGAGTGTCCTTTTATTCTATAACTGAGTAGATTCTTCCGTCTATATCTTTCATCCACATTTGGATGTTGTAGTCATCTCACATTTATGCCCTATTAGGTTTAGAGCACACTGCTGATGGATGATTTAGTCTGTCTGGTCGTTTTCAGTTTCATAGATACATATAATTTGGTTTTGATTGAGTAGTTGTCTGTTACGTCAAGGGGAACAGAGGAGAAGCTATCTGTGAAGAGAGATAAAACACATGTCTTATTTGGTGGGACAAGGATACTGCAGCATACTTCAGATAAGGTTGATTGTTGTAAAAAAATAAGACCTTGAAGTTGATAACTCAAATAGAACTCTCACAAAATGTTTAACTTTTCTTACTTTGAGTCATACTCTAAACCAAAAACAACAATGCCTTTATATAGACATTATACAAACAAGAACAATAAAAACTATTAATGGAGACTCTTAACCTTTCATCTACTAACTATGACTCTTGACCTTTCATCTACACAAAAACTCTTAACCTTTTATTTTCCTCTATTAACTTCTAACTTTAATACTCACTAAAAGCAACATTTATAGTTTATTATTCAACAAAATTCCCCCATAAACTTAAATGCTTCTACCATCCTTCATGTCGATCATCTTCTTGAATTTCTCGAAATGTACCTTTGATAGCGGTTTTGTAAAGATATCTGCAACTTGATCCTGACTTGCCACATACACCAATTCCACACTTCCTTCCTTAACATGATCTCGGATAAAGTGAAAACGAACATCGATGTGTTTGCTTCTTTCATGATTCACTCGGTTCTTTGCTAACTCAATTGCTGATTTATTGTCAACTTGAATTATAGTTGCACCTTGTTGCTTTAGCTCCATCTTGCTCAACAATTCTACTAGCTCCCATGTGTTGTTGCGGTCAATCACTCTAATTTCCTTGTCCATGGCAGTTTGCCACTTCTTGTCTCGCACCGCCTCTTCAAAACTAATATTTTCAGCATATGCCAAAAGACATACAAGGTGTGCCTCATTAGTTGAATCATACAAATCTTGCAAACTTCATATATGCAGGGAACACTGCATATATGAAGTAGACAGGGGCATTTGAGGAAATTTACATTAAACGGATATCATGTGCAAGGCATGTGAGGAGTTAACATAAATTTTTAACGGACACAAACGGACTTCATCAAAAACCAACAACACAAAACATGTTGCATCAAAAACAAACATTGTGTCACTTTTACCACTTTGGGCAAACATATTACATCTTTTTCATAGTTTTCACTATTATATATATATATATATATATTTAAATATTTATATCCTGCTATACTATACATATACTATACAGATATATACAAATAATTCTCTTTGTACTACATATAGATAGTTCTCTATGTACAAAACTTCAAGCTCTGTAATACAATGGAATTATTCACTGGGCTTAAACACGACATTGCCCCCTAAAGTTTAGACCGATTTTAAAATCCCCCTAAAATTATAAAGTCCTGCTAATGTTTGGAAATGATAAAAAATCCCCCTTAAGTCCATCACAAAACTAGTCGCTATCCATGAGGCTATGCTATAGTCTAGTTGGACAATGATTGTCTAATAGGAACTCAATGCCCTTATTAACAATCATACATGGTCTCTGGCGTCTCTCCCTCTTGATCGACACCTAATCAGTTGAAAGTGGTTTTCAAAATTAAGAGAAAACTTGATGGAACTGTTGATAGGTTTAAGGGAAGACTAGTTCCTAGAGGCTTCTCCCAAAAACCAGTCTTTTACTTCCAAGATATATTCTCAGTCCAGTGGTTAAAGTTCCAACCATGCATATCACGCTAACTCTTTCTTTAACAGATCAATGGACTCTTCGGCAAATAGATGTGAACAATACATTCCTGCACGGTGACTTAGTCGAAGAGGTGTATATGACACAAACATCTGGTTTTCAGCAACAAGATTCAAATGGATCAACACTTGTCTATCATGTTCACAAAGCACTATATGTCCTCAAACAAGCATCGCGTTCTTGGTTTGAACGTCTAATGTGTTTCCTTGTTAATTCTCTTTCTTTCGCTGTTTAAATTTCAAATAATTGCCTGCTTATAATGACGTATGATTTAGTTTGTGTTTTACTTTTCGTTTATGTCAATGGCATACTTCTAACAGGGAGCTCAAATGAACTAATAGAGTATGTCATCCAGCAACTCAACAAAGAGTTCAAGCTCAAGGATTTGGGCATATAAAAAACTTTATTAGGATGCAAGTTCAACGATCCACTGATTGCCTCCTCTTTTCTCAAAATAAGTAGATATGTGATGTGCTGGCAAAGACAAGGCTTCTCCATGCAGATCCACTTCCTACACCCATGATTGGTAAGTGTATGTCCAAATCTGACATTGCTTTTTCGCAAGAACCCTTCACTGATGGGCTTCTATATAGAAACACCATTAGAGCACTCCAACACATCTGTGTCACTAGACTAGATATACACTTTGATGTAAGCAGGTTGAGTCAATTTATGCAAAACTCTCTCTTAGTACAAAGGAAATTTGTTTTGCGTATTCTTCAGTGTTTAAAAGGTACTGTCAGTCATGGACTTCTTTTCAATACAAATACTTCTGTTATAACTAATGCTTCCATTCTAGTGTTTTGCTTCTGTATTGGTGATCCCTCGGATCGTCGATCAATCTCGGGTCATTATCTCTTATTGAATGGAAATCTTGTAGTATGGAGCTCAAAGAAGCAGACAGTCGTGGCAAGATCATCAGCTGAAGCCAAATACTGGGCCATTGCGAATGCAACCTGTGAAGTGCCTTGTCTAATATCATTGTTGGTTGAGCTAAACACTTCTTTTTCCAATACACAACTCATCTGGAGTGACAACAATAGTGCAGTGCCACTATCTGAAAATCTTGTTCAAGACTTTAAAATGACGTATGTTGAAATAGACATGTTCTTTGTTCGAGAAAAGATGGTTGCAGGACAAGTTCTTGTTAATTATGTTCCTGCTTTAAAATAAGTGGCGGATATACTGACGAAACCCCTCACCAGGAAACAATTTGTTCCATTCATAAAGAAGCTAGGAGTAACTTCTCTGCAAGAACTAAATGATGTTGATGAAGATCATATGAATGGCAGCGACACTAGCCCTACTAATGACAAGATGGGTTTTAAATCTTAAATCTCTGTCTTTAATTCTAATCGTCTTCCTTCAAGTTTGATAGAAATGTTTTTGCTCAATATGTGGACCTATTATCTAAGCAGCATTAGCCAATTGATCAACTCAGTTTGTTTGCCTCTAGTTCATTCAGGTATGCTGTGTAAGGATATAGTCAGATTCTCTTTACACTACGCACTCTTCTTTATCTGTTAGTGATAATCTGGTCATCTCAAACTTGCCGCATATATGTCATATTTGTTTCCTATGTCTCTATCTTAGAATAATATGGCTTGTGTCAAAAAACAGAGTTCTTGCTGTTGCAAACTCTTGAGGATTAGAAGATGAAGGCTCAAACCTTCCAACCACGGTATGATTGATCCTCAAACCCATTAATGGCATAGGGTGTGTGTTATGTCCAAAAACAGGGCGTGTGATTAATAAAAACGGAGAAAACATCTAAGTCACTCCATCATAACAGCCTTAAGGATAAAAGGATGAAGGCTAAAACTGTCCAACCACATTGGTAAGAAAGAGGTTGAGACCTCTCTATCATATTATTGATGATCAATCTTTATTTCATCAAAAGGAGACTTCTCATTTTGTTCACACACTCGGTTTGGTTCTGAAATGAACTCATCCCTCTCAGTGTTGGATGATTTGCAATTGTTCCTATCTGTTGTCTACTCTCTATACTGCTGGTTTCTTTTGAAGATCTGAATGAACTCTTTCTGGAAATCCAACTGCTACTCTGCTGTGTGATACTCCCATGTTGCAGTCTCAGCTCCTTCGACACAATCTTGATCGGGGAATATTAGGATATAAGACAAAGATAGATAGATTTGGGTCTCGATTGCCAATAACCATTAGACAAGGTTTATTATTGTAATTGCATTTATCTACTCACTGTACATACAATGTTATGCTGCGTCAGTAATAGATTACCTAGAATTACCTAAATGATCAAATGTGATGTTTATGCATTCTCTCTTCATATAAGATTCCAGCCTAGGTTTAACTGAGAATACCAACACGTCCCGTCCCGAATTTTCCACATCCTCTCTTTGAAAATGATATCTCGGACATGAATCTGACTTGTCGAACAACAGGACGTCCTTCCACCTTTCTTGGTCAAACAGAACTCGAAGTTGGGAAAGTACAACCCTGTAATGTTTCAGACCCATAATGCATTAGATAATTTTGGGATTCATGCATCTATCTTCGTGAGCAATGCCTCATTGAAGATTTCCAATTAACGAAAACCTAATCCCCCCATCATTTTTTTTATTTTACTAATACATTCCATCTCCTCCAGTGAATTTTCCTTCCTTCATTTGTCATACTTCGCCATAAATTCACAATCATCGAATTAGTTTCAGAGCACCACATCTTAGGAAGCTTAAATACATTCATCATATAGGAGGGATTACCTGTTATTACTGCTTTCATGAGAACCTCCTAACCTGCTTGGTTTACGGGTTTAGTCCTTCATCCTTTAATCTTGTAAAGAATCCCGTTCTTTATATATCCAAATGCCAACTACTTTGATCGACCCCAAATTGATGGGAGTCCTAGACATCTCCTTGGATCTGTTACCCCCTATATTGGAAGCTCCTCCTCAATGGCTTTGCAGTTGTCCTCATTAGACTCTTTATTGAAAAAAAGATTCGACTTTGTATTGTTTATCCGTTGACCAGACGCCTTGTAATACATGGTGATGATATATTTCAGCTCCCTTGCATTCTCCACAGTTTCTTTCAGAAAAAGCAGTGAGTCATCTTCAAACAATAGGTGGTGCAGCTCTGGACATCCGCTTTTCAGAGTTAGGTCACGCAATTTCTCTGTTCAAATAGCCTTCTCCACCTATCTTGATAGCACGTCCGCAAGAAGAATAAATAGGTACGGTGAGATAGGGTCACCTTTCCTTAAGACCCTTGTGAGTCGAATGTTCTTTGTCTTATGCCCATTGATCAGGACTCGTTAAGATGTCCTCATGATTTATTGTCACATCCATCTGATCCACTTCTAGCCAAATCCCCTCTTCTCAAGGCTTCTTTGCATGTCCATCTTCATCGCACATTCAACCATTCCACTCCCTCCTCCTGTTTTCAAATGGTGAAATACCTCATGAGTTATTAAGATGTTGTCCTGAATTGCACGATGTGGCAACAAACACACTTTGGTACGGGGTGACAAGATCTGACAAATAAGGTTTTAGCCTATTCACCAAAACCTTAGAAACAATTTTATATATGAAGTTGCATAAACGTATTAGTCGAAAATCATTCGCTCTCGCTGGGCGTGGTATTTTTTTGATAAGGGTAATATCTATTTGATTTACAGTTGAGGGTAACACACTTGACCTGAGAAAGCATTTGACTGTCGTGATTACATATGGACAGACAATGTGCCAACTCATTCGGTAGAATAAAGCCATAAAATCATCTGGCCCTGGTGCTCTTGCCCCTCCCAGCTGAAATGGCGCAACCCTTATTTCGCCATCTGTGACTTCCCTTTCCAATTAAATGTTTGCCTCGTCCGTTATTTGCCTCGGAACGATGCCCCCCAAATACCACCATATCATTCAGGTCTTCCTCCTCAACTCTGAACAACGATCAAAAGTGCCCGCAAATCTCCTGCTCTACTCCACTTGACGATTCTATCCATTCACCTCAGGTGTTTAGAATTCTGGTGATTCGGTTCCTTATTCTACATGCATTGGATGTATGGTGGAAGAAAATGGAATTCCATTCCCCTTTAGTGAGTCAGTTGATTCGTGATCTTTTATTCCATTATACCTTTTCCCGGTGGTGAAGATATTTAATTCAGGTTTTTAGACCGCCTGGCTCCTTAGGTTTGGCCAACCTTGCATAAGTCTTCAAAGCTGCTCGTTTGCCCTTCTTATTTCAGCTTGATTGCTCCCAAACTTCTCCTTACTTAACTGGATGAGCCTGATGCGACATCTCTCCAATTTCACGTAAATATCCACTTGTACGTCACTTCCATTCAATTTGGTCGAAGCCTCCCTAATGAAATCCTTGCACTCAACATTTTCTAGCCACATCTCATCGAACTGAAAATATCTTCTTCTTCTTTGCCCTTATTGAGGGTATTGGAAATTCGTATGCAGAGCTGCACAAGATCGGAGCAAATCAAAATATCATCTTCTTCTTCTTCTTTGCCCTTCTTGAGGGTATTGGGGGTATGATCAGAGCAAATCACAATATCATCTGTGCATTGGAAATTCGTGTGCAGAGCTGCACATGCGGCATTAGTTTGAACTCGGTCTATTCGTTCAAACACCCTTTCCTCCCCCTGTTCGGTTGTTTGACCACGTGAATCATGATCCCTTTGCCCCTAGGTCTTTCATACGAATGATCTCTATCGAAGCATTAAACTCATCCATTTGTCATTGGGATTTTTGACAACCCACTTCCTTTTCATGATGGTTGCTTATGGAATTAAAGTCGCCCATGGATACCTAGGTTGGCCTTTGCCTCCTTCCAATATCTCGCAGCTCGTTCCAGTTTTGTCTTCTTCGCAATGGATCTGCTTCCTCATACACCCATGTTAAAAGGCTTGGTTATTCATGTGCACTTCACAATCTATAATATTATGCATTACTAAATTTATCGTTAATTTTACCTCCTCCTTCCACCAAAGAGTTATTCCTCCTAATATATCCCTCAACCCAATGTAGTATGCGCCTTCCATTCCCACTTGTTCTATAATCCTATCACAGAAAGTATCGTCGTTCTTTGTTTCCAATAAGCATATAATATCCGGTTGATATCTCCTGTTGAGGTATTTTAAATGGCGAATTGTCAGGGAAGACCCCAAACCCTGATTATTCTAACAAAGTATAATCATTGGTCCCATGTGTCTGTTTCAGGACAGCCACTACAACCCGTTTCAGCATTATGTGATTCCTCCTCCTTATTCTTCTTTGTTTCCTTCTAGATGTTTTTTCTTGCTCTTTCAATCATTGATTTGTGCAGCTTCTTCTGAGGTCTACCTCTCGATCTACTTGTTTTCCCTAGACCACTCTTTTTTTTTCTTTTTCAGTTTGATCCATATCCAGACTTATTATTTTCCTTGCACTTCGGTCTTCCTACTCCCCCTGACTCCATCTTTTCAGTGAAATTCTTGTTAGAATTGGCTAAGGCCGGTAGTTTGGAGGGTAGGTTCTGGGCTTGGTGTTCAGTTAGGTGGGTCCTTCGTCTCTTCAATGGTGTAGGGATGGTTTGGGATGCTTCTTGTGGGTAGGAATATGTTCTTAATAGGCATGTGTATGGGAAGGTCTCGGTTGGTGGTTCTCTTTTGCATAAGGTCGTACCAATTTAGCTTTGGGTTTCCGGGTGAGGGCTTGGGTAGTTTCGACTTAGGCTTTGGATTTAACTTAGTAAGTTTTGGATGAGGGTTTTCTTTATGGTGGTTGATAGCGGGTTTGGTTCAGCGGTAATGGGTGATAGGGTTAGGATCCTAGACAACCTTGATATTCCTTTACTTGCTATAATCTCTATGTTCTTCATTCGAAACTGTCTCTCTGGTTCAGGCTCATCCACTTGCATTCCTTCGGTTTCAATCCTTGTCCCCCAGTGCATTCTACTTCTGATTGTTCCTTATCCTTTATGCCGACTAAATGCACCAGATCTTTTACTTCTATATGCCCTTTCTCTTCGGCCACCTCCCCTTCACGACCTTGCTGCTTTTGCATTATCATGGATCTTGCCTCGTTCATGATCTCAAACCAAGACTTCTTTCGAGTTGACCTTCATTGATATGATCTCCAATCATTCATATCTTTTGATCCTCATTGTCCCGATTGCCTCAGCTTTCTCACATTCAACCAAACACCATACATTGGGTGTCCCAGTTTTGCTCTGACATATGGACCTCCTTCTTACATCCTTGTGGTGTGTGCCCCAGTTTACCACACCAGAGCAGTAGTCTGACAACCTCTCGTATTTGATTGACGCACAATTCTCTTTTCCTTATGAATTCTTCCACCAGAAGCCAGAGAGGAGTGGTTTGTTCACATCTACCTCGACCTTCATTCTCAAGTAGATATTGACGACTTTCTCAGTATCCTTTTCACCCTCAATGAATGTACCAATCTTGTTCCTGATTTTATCTGCGTTCATAGTATTAAACATCTTCAATCCTATGTCATAGATTTGAACCCAGAATTCAACCATACTGAATGTGAATTTTTTAAATACTACACTCGGCGCCCACCTTTTCATGCTTAGGAAATGTCTTTGGACGAACCATGGGTACATAATGAATATTTGTTCTCGAATATTCTCATTCACATATTCGGACATCATAACCCTGCATGTTGCCTTTGTAATCCTGACAACACCGAACCCTTCCCACAACCTCTGATGCAAGTCAATGATTATTGTGATATAATTGAGCCCACATATCAATCTTTCCCTATCTCCCTAGGTTCCAGGTCCTGCAAGATTTTCCTAGGTGGCATCTGTCCTCCTTAGTTGGTACTACTCATGGTATTTGCCTGCCCAGACGTCCTAACGGCGGTCTTGTCCTCCTGCAAGCACATGTAAAGTAATAAAAAAGGGTTACTCAATGTACAACACTCACTTACATACTATATTCCACGTGAATGCTCTTTATCAGTACCGCACTAGTCACGACCTACATGCACAGTAGGCACTTTTCCGTTTTATGTTACACCGACTCGATCTCCTTCTTTAACCCTTATGTACGTAGAGTTTGCTTCAGTGCACTTAGTCATTGCTAGGGGACTCCACCTGGTACGTAAAGGCAGCACCTTTATGTTAGAACCTGCACAACGATGGTCTCGCGTCTCGCGGTGTAGCATGAGGTGGCTTCCAGCGTTATGATGCACCAAATTATCTCCCGATTATTCAATGTATTGTTGCTCAAGGATCCACATGATAGTTCGTTAACCCTAGAACTATATCTCTAAGCTTCATATGGTCATGTCTATCGGCGATGGGGTTCACCGTAAAAAATCTTTCACCGCCCTAGGAGATCAACTCAATAAAAAAAAAGTATTCAAGGGCAATTGTTTTTAGTTTAACGACAAAATATTTTCATCGTTATAGTCAAGATTTCTAATGCGTAGTGCAATTTGATCCTCCAACTCTCATACTCTGACTATTAATATTGATCTCACCCTTCGTAAAAAATTCGTTCTGTAGTAATGTTGCATCATAGGACTAAAATTAGTTACACTCCAACTTTATCGATCGCTTATAATTATCCTTTTACCAACGATTTTTTTTTATGAATTTTTTTTTTATAAGCTACTAAGCCATTTGGTGACAAAATATTTCATTGGCAAATACGTTGTTGGTAAAAGATTGTTGCTAAATAATTAAGTTAGTGGCAAAAACTAGATATGTTGATGAAAATTTTCGTCAGCAAATAAATTATCATGTAGACGAAATTGTTGAGATATATTTTGTCGTTAAAACCTTCATTAGTGAGTTTTTTTAATGAAATGATGTTTTTTGCCAATATAATTCATTTTAAGTAACAAAATTTTCACTTTTATTGATGGTAGTTTTTAGCGATAAATTATATTTACGTCAGTAAAGCCAAAATTTTCAGTAGTGTGGTGCAATTTGATCCTTTGAATCATACTCTGACCAGTTGGTGTTGATCTCACTTGTTCTGTAAGACCATTGCGTCATGTAACACGAATTTATTTATTTTCTCACTTCGTTATTCATCTATAAACATATAATATTTTAGAATGTCCAATCAAGATACTATTGTTCCTCTAGGCCTGTTGGATCTGAATCTACTGAATGCTGACTTGGCAGTGAATTGAATGCCAAAGGAAGGATGAGGATTGCTTCGCCTTAGCTCCGGTGAACTTGTAGGAAGGGGATCGCAACAGAAGGGGTGTCTCTGGGTTTCTCTCCGATGCTTAAATGAGTATTGTGTGTGTCTGAACTGAAAACGTAATGAACGTATTGAAAAGCAGAGGTATTTATAGAGTAAAGAGACCAAACCATTAGAGGCAACATAATATTTTAGTGAATATTGTATTGGTGAAGATTAGGATAGCAGATATTACGGTTATGGCGTAATATTGCAGTTACTCTATGTAATCTTTAGTGAATATGTGCCCGAGATACGCGGGATATCGTGGCCATATCTTTAGTGACGGTTGGTGGGACCATAGATGAGAGGTTAGACTCTTTTAGCGAGCACTCCTATGGCGAGCAATAGGAGTCAGCGACCTTGGTAAATGGCGACCGGTGATGGAGCCTTTGGCGTCCACTTTGGTTTGGGTCGATACTGGACCGCTTTATGAGGGCCAGATCAACCTTAACATTGGTCGGGCCGGTTCGAATGACATGGGTTTCACCCCCTGCATGGTTATTGGTCCTCTGGGGCCTTTTCCATATTGGGCTGTCACTATCAATACCCAACATTTGCCCCCGAAGCTTGAGTGAAGTTTCTTCAGTCAAGATTGATTATGTGATAGGTTTTGAGATAGTGACACTTGGATTGGATGTTCTTTGTCCTTTTTTGCTATTTGCGCCATTTTAAATACTCCATGTTCTTTGGCAAGCAGTTGTTTGGTCGCCTAGAGTTTATGGAATATTCAACCCTTTATCCCTTTTGGCGAACCCTCGGAGTTACCGGGGTTTATGAATGCTTATTCATCACTCTTTTGCGAACACTACCTTTGAAAGGGTTTTGCAGAAAGGCTTAGAAGAGTTTTGGCGATCACTTTATCTGTATAGGGTCTTGAGCATTTAATGAATGCACAGTTATCCAGAAGTTGAACAGACAATTGAGGCATGTGTGTCTTTTATTCTTCTGTAACCCAAAGGTAGTCTGACAGTTTTTGTACCATTTCAACCGTTTGTCTCCCTGAGGTGTCTCGTAGAATTCTGACATTGCTTCAATTTTTACCCAAAGGGCGTAATCATTCTCTGAGCCCTTTAGATTGTCTCTGTTCAGTTTCTTCTATTTTGTCTATATAAGAAACAGAACCTCAGCCCTTTTGTTTTTTACGTGTTCCAGTCATTTGCATTCTAGAGATTTCAGTGCTTCTCAGTTTCTCAGTGCTCTGTTCTTCAACTTTCCTCTTTCCTTCTTCGATTTCAAAAACTTCTTAGCATTTCAATGGCTTTAAATAACCAATCCACCGGAAAGAGTAAGGCACCAGCCCACAAGTCTTCTTCAAACCAACCCTCCTCAAATCAGAAGGGGTCTACTAAGGTCACCAACGCTCCACTGAAAATTAGGGACGGTTCCTCGCTGGCTCAAAGCCAGAGGAACCCTGCTTCCAGGCCGATTTCTGGACAATCAGCGCCCACACCGGTGGTAGTGGATAGGACAGAGACGAACGTTCTTGCCTTTTCCCCGACAGGTAAACATTGATGCTCTCTGATTACTTCTTTTTAGATAATGCTTCCTCCCTTTTAATTTTATATTGTTCTTGCCATACCCTGGTTTCCTAGGTAGATATCAAGCCCAATGAACTGAAGTCGACTCAGTTTAAGGCAGTGGTCACCGTAACTGGCCTGAAAGAAGCAGATGCCCCCAAATATCCGGGCTTAGGGCTGCATTATCCTCGCGGTGGAGAGGTTTACGTCTATGTGGACCAAATCGATGTTCGGTTGCGTTTTACTCTCTACAAGGGATATGTCCTACGCAACTAGTACCCAACGCCATTAGGATGTGGATTGGGTTCAAAGTCATGTGTTTACGTCAAGAATGGACGTATTCACTGGCTTTGTTCCGTTGGTTTTACCGATTGGCCGCCGGAGCGAACCACCTCCACCATTTCCAAACTCGGTGGCCCAAGTTCGAAGAATGGAGGGGCCAGGCGTATAACTAGAACGTCCATTTTCGCTTGGTGGACGACTTCCGCGCTACCACCTCCAACTACAAGAAGTTCTACTTCTTTTGCAAGGATTGCGTAACATGGGAGTTATTCCAGCCTGAAAGGGATACTCCTCCTTTCTTCGGGGAGTTGTCAGGAAGTGATCGGAAAGCCATTGACAATTTCTTCCGGTTACCCAAGAAATCAAACTTTTGTTCGATCAGTTCGGTGGCGGAAACCACAGAATTGATGCTCGAGCTGGCGGGCATCCATCAGGCCTCGCTAGTTTCTATTGACTGGTAATTTTCTAACTTTTTCTTCTGTTGATTATAGGCATTCGGAGCCACAAACTCATTGGCCTGTTTTCCAATCAGGCAAAGGCGGGGCTATCTCCGGACCAGGCGTTACTGAGCCTTCCTCCTCCTCCTTCCAGGCATTCCTCTAAACGCAAGCCTGAGGAGGATCGTCCTTCTACTACTCCTGGCTCTTGCCAGCAGGGTATGCAACTATCTTTTAGTCTTTCTTTCCCCTGTTTTCGTCTCAGGTTTCTAATACATTCGCTGACCTTTTACAGGGAAGACCACTACTGATGTGGCTTTGAATTCCACTTCTTCCAAGAAGGTCAGGAGTTCGAGCGAAGAGCGCCCTGCTTCTCCTAAAAGTCCTGCTGCCTCCAAGGAGAAGGCCATGGTGGTGGCAGAGGTCGCCCCACCTTCTTCCGATCAAGTTGATCCCAATCCTCCTGATGAGATTGGGTCTCAGAAGAAGGGGCAAACCACATCGGGCCCCTCGAAGACTCCTATCGGGGAGTACTGCCCCCTAGTGGGCTTATTCCAGCCGCCAAAGGCAGCGAACCCCAAGGGCGTTTGGGCCCCTTGGGAGAATCTTCAAAAGGTGGAGATTTCATACTAGAAGACTCTCCGGGGTAACCCGGATTTGTTCGTGCATCTCCTCGAGGGGATTGTTCCTCCTCGGGACAGGGCTTTGATCCCCTCCGAGGTGCCCGCCATCGAGGGGGTCATGAGGTCGCACTTCGAGCGGATCGCCCTGGTAAGTTCTTTTGTTTTTACTTATATTCAAATCATCTCGCCCGAGAAGAGTTGGCTATCGGTCGGATCGTAGGGGAGCTCGCCGATAAGCAGATTGACCTGCTTATTGAGTTAGAGCAGTACTGGAGTTTAGGGTTCTCGCCTGACCAGATGACGGGTTTGAGGGATAAGGCCGAGAAGGATGGTTATCTGGCGGAGCATGCTCGGGAGGAGTATTTCTAGAAGGAGCTGAGGCTCCTCGCCTTTATGCATGAGAAGGAGGAAGAGGCGGGCCTCGCCAATGATAAGCGGATGAGCACTGAGCTCCAGGTCGAGGATATTCAAGCGATCGACCCCAAATTTCCCCTCCGGGAAGTTGATTCCCTAAAGCCCTTCCTCCAGATCAATTATTCCACGGAGTCTCCCACTGATGCTGTCATTTAGGAGGTTGCCCCCGAAGTCGAGCAGGAGGCCTCCGTCCCTAAAGATCCCAAGTCTTGAAGTCTTCAACTCCCCCGACGATCACATCTTTATCTTTGTTTTCGATAATAGTTTTTTGTATTTCCCTATTTTTTGGGAATGATTGTAATTACTTTTTGATTTCAGACTTGGTTATTATAATATAATGTTGAATGCCTTTATATTCATAAGCCTTTACTTTTATTTGACTTTGAATGTGTTGGCGATTCTTCCGATGTCTTTACCATAATTACCTTCAACTTTCTCTTCGCTTTATAATGGTCTCGCCCCTTAGGGTCTTGGACCTTTGTTTAGGCTTAGAATGACAAGTCTTTATAGATTTATATATTCCCCTCGCCAAGTATAAACCTTTTAAGGAAGACTATCATCTTCTAAAGATGTGTTACCTTGTTAAGGTTTAGACTTTTTGGAGTGTTCGCTTAATCCTGAGGAACTTGTTATTCAAAGCTTCTTCATCTATAGTGATCGCTTTAAGTTCCTCCCCAATCTTCTTGAGTTTGTTTCACAAAGGAACTGTTACCCTTAATATCGATTTGTTCTCTTTAGATGTTACTCCTCAAACTTTGCCCAACTTATAAGAGAACCACTTCCTTGACGAATTGCTCGCTTTTTGTGTTAGGACTTCTGCCTGTTTTTTATATCAGGTCTTATTTGCCTAACTTTTTCCTTAGGTCTTTTCACATGTTTTTGATAACATCTCCTGTGCCTGACTTTGGCGCCAGGTCTTTAGCATAACCTTGGTGTTAGGTCTTTTTGCCTGATTTGACTATCAGGTCTTGTGCCTGACTTTGGCGTCAGGTCTTCTGCCTAACTTTGGCATTAGGTCTTTTGCCCGATTTGACTATCAGGTCTTGTGTCTGACTTTGGCGTCAAGTCTTCTGCCTAACTTTGGCGTTAGGTCTTTCACCCGATTTGACTATCAGGTCTTGTGCCTGACTTTGGCGTCAGGTCTTCTGCTTAAACTTTGCATTATGTCTTTCACCCGATTTGACTATCAGGTCTTGTGCCTGACTTTGGCATCAGGTCGTCTGCCTAACTTTGGCGTTAGGTCTTTCGCCCGATTTGACTATCAGGTCTTGTGCCTGACTTTGGCGTCACGTCTTTTGCCTAACCTTGGCATTAGGTCTTTTGCCTAAATTTGACTTTAGGTATGTTATTTTGCCTAACTTTGGTGCTAGATCTTTCTCCTGATTCGGTCATCAGGTCTTTTGCCCGATTTTGTTATCGGGTCCTTTATTTTGCCTAACTTTGGTGCTAGGTCTTTCGCCTGATTCGGTCATCAGGTCTTTCACCCAATTTTGTTATCGGGACTTTTTTCTTCGATTTGGTTTGAGTGCCCATACTTTATGAAGGAATGACTTGATTTTATTGACAAAATTTTTTGATTACAAGCTATGTATAAAACCTCCTTAAATATTCGGCGTTGAATGGACGGGGTAATCTTTCGCCTTCTGTGGTTTCCAAACAGTAAGATCCTGGGGCGGCAATCTCTACTTCCTTGTACGGTCCTTCCCACTTAGCTGAAAGCTTGTTCTGACTGTACAGTCTTGTAAATTCATTCCTTCGCATAACCATCTCCCCCACGAAAAATTGGCTTGTGCTGACTTTTCTGTTGAAGTATCGGGCGGTCGCCAGTCGTATTTTAGCTTGGGACTTTTTTTATTGCCATTGTTTTTCTTCTGCCAGGTCTGTTCTGTGCTCGATTTCATTCGCTTCAGTGTTAAACTGTAGGATTCTGTGGGTAGGCACCGCTATTTCGGCGGGTGCCACTACTTATGATTCATACACTAAACTGAAGGGTGTTTCTCTCGTGTCTGCTTTAGGCGTTGTTGGGATGGCCCATAGTACGTTTTCCAGCTTCATCTTTGTTGGCTGCCAGGGCAACTTTGTTGGCTGCTTCAGCTTGTCTATTCGTTTGAGGAGGATGCACTGAGCTGAATCTGTGATCGATATAGTATTCTTTGCAGAGGCACTTAAGTTCTTTTCCTACGATGTGGACCATTATCGCTGATGAGTATATTGGGAACGCCAAATCATGAAAATATGTTGATCTTTAAGAACTTGATCACTTGGAATTCCGTTGTGGAGGCCAAAGCTTTCCCCTCTATCCACTTGGTGAAGTAGTCGATCGCCACTATGATTTGGGTACGATGCCCAGTACTGATGGGAAAAGGGCTCAATATGTCTATTCCCCATTGAGAAAAAGGCCAGGCGCTCGCCATTGGGGATAGCAGTGTTGGTGGTCGACCGGATCGTGGTGCGAACTATTCACAAGTCGCGCACTTATGTGTTAATTCTGCTGCATCTTTATCCAAGGTTGGCCAATAGTAGCTTAATCTGAAGATTTTCCACGTCAATGAGCGTGCACTTTCATGGCACGCGGCAACTACTTCATGAGCTTCACGGAGAACCCTTTCCATCTCGGGATGAGATATGCACCTTAGATAGGGAGTTGAATATCCTCGCCTATAGAGTTCTCCATCTATGAGAACATAGCTTGCTGAGAGACGTCTTATCCTTGTGGATTCACCTTCGTCCTCTAGGAGAATTCCCTCTTTCAAGAAGTTCTGGAATGGAGTCATCCAGGTTACCTGTCCTTGAATGTTGAAGACTTCTGCTCGGTTGTCGAGAACCGAATATAAGGCTTATTCTAGAAATTGCATGTCCAGAATTCTTGTTCCTCTCAACGCTAGTTTGCTCAGAGAGTCTCCTAGCTGGTTCTCTTGGCGAGGTATAGACTCAATCGCAAAAGTTGGGATTTCAGCGATGAGTTTTTTAGCAATGTCGAGGTACTTCTTCACTTTTTCCCCCATTGCTTCATAAGTGCCATTAACCTGATTGACAATTAGCTCGGAGTCGCTTTTTTCCATGAGTGATGTTATGCCCATTCCTTTAGCAAGTCTGAGTCCAATGATAAGAGACTCATATTCTGCTTCGTTGTTGGTCGCCTGGAATGTAAGGGCAATCGCATACTTCAAAGACTCGCCCTCAGGAGGGATGAGAATTAGTCCTGCCCCCGATCCTTCTCTTGAAGAATTTCCATCTGTATAGAGTTCCTAGCCCTGGCTTGTGTCTGCTGATGAACTTGGCCTGTTTTCTGCTTCTGTTAGACCATTGCTCGTACTTTCCACTATAAAATCAACCAATTATTGACCTTTGATGGCCGTTTTCGGCGCAAATTTGATCTTGAACTCGCTGAGCTCGATCGGTCATTTGACCATTCTTCCTGAAGAGTCAGGTTTCAGCAGGACGTTTTTGAGAGGCTGGTTGGTGAGAACTGTAATGTCGTGCGCGTGGAAATATGGTCTTAACTTTTGAGAAGCAATAACTAAGGCATAGAGATACTTCTCAAATCTGGACATATTTTATTTCTGCTGAATTAAACATCTTGCTAACAAAATATACTGGACTCTGAACATTTTATTATTCTCTTATTAAGACGACACTGGATGCGACGTCGCTGATGCTTAAATAAAGGAAGAGCTGCTCGCCAGGAAAAGGTTTCGCCAGAGTCAGGAGTGTTTGAAGATGGTGCTTTAGGGATTGGAAGTCATCCTCGCACTCCGTTCTCCACTCGAACTTGCGGTTGGCCCTAAGAGTCTTGAAGAATGGGAGTGACATGTCGCTCGACCTGGAAAGGAAGCGATTGCGTGTGGCCAGGCGGCCATTCAGACATTGGACCTCCTTGTGGCAAGTCGGTGACTTCATCTTCTCGATGGCTTTGAGCTTTTCCGGGTTTGCCTCAATGCCACGCTCGCTTACCATGAATCCCAGAAATTTTCTGGACTTGACTCCGATGGAACTCCTCACGCACTCGATCTATATCATACATCCTAACAAGGCGAACACTGTGCCTCTTCATGAACTCGAATGCTTCTAGAAGGTCCGCTGTGTGCGGACTTCCCTTAATCGTTTTGACGAGCATGTTGTCCACAAAAGCCTCCATATTCTGCCCTAGCATGTCTTGAAACAAGCGGTTTACCATTCGCTGATAGTTCACCCTGACATTGATTAGACCGAATGGCATCACTTTGTAGAAAAGTATGTCTCCGTCTGCATAGAAAGTTGTGTGGGCCTCATCGTCTGGGTGCATCCGAATCTGATTATAACCTGAACAGGCATCCATGAAGCTCAACATTTCATGACCATAGGTTGCATCGACCAACTGATCAATTCAAGGAATGGGATAGGAATCCTTTGGGCAAGCTCTGTTCAGGTCGCGGAAGTCGACGCACATTCTCCACTTGCAGTTTGATTTTCTGACAAGAATTGGGTTGGCGACCCAGCTATGAAATTTCACCTCCCTGACAAAGTCGGCTTCGGTCAGCCTGCCTACTTCCTGTCTGATCGCCAAACGCTTGTCTGACCCGAATGATCTTCTTTCTGAGCGATCGGCTTTATGGAGGGGTCTATCCTTAGCTCGTGAGAGATGATGTCGGTACTGATACCAGGCATGTCGCTGGGTTTCTAGGCAAAAAGTTATTTGAATTCCCTCAAGAGGGCAGTCATGGCATGTTTCTGGTCGTCGTTCAAGGTGATCCCAATGCGCACCTTCTTTTGGAGACCGTCAATCTCAACCTCCACTAACTCTTCCATTGGTACTGGTCGAGTCAGGTCCTCACGAGGGCCGACCTCTGTCTTGATGGCGAGGGTTTCCCTTTGATTATTTATGCGCAGACAGTTTACATAGCACTGTCGTGAGGAGGGCTGATCGCCAAGAACTTCTTCGATCCAGTTGGGTGTGGGTAACTTTATCTTTTGGTGGACTGTGGAGGCCACAATCTTATGGGGATTAATTTTGGTCCTCCCCAGGATGGCATTGTACAATGTCGGCGAGTCGACCACTATGAAGGTGATCGATACCTTGATGCTATTCCATCCTTCGCACAGAATTACCGGAAGGGTTATGGATCCCAGCGGATAAGTCGTTCTCCCATCAAAACCGATCAGGCGAAAATCGGTTCTCTTAAGGTCACGCTTGGATTTGCCCATCTTCTCAAAGGCGTCCAAAAACAGGATATCTGTCGAGCTTCCTCCGTCGATCAGAAATTTTTTCATGTCACAATCGTCGACTTCAGCTGTGATGACCAGCGCATCATTGTGAGGGGTGGTGACATGTGCCAAGTCATCTTAGGATAATGAAATGACAATGTCCTCTTCTGGTCGAGGTCGCTTACCGAGCTAGACCGATGTAGAAATCTGAGTTGCATAGACCTCTCTTGCATGTGACCCCTCGCCTCCGGCACCAAACCTTCAAGCAATTAGGTTGATCACCCTCCTGCTCTGGCATGGGCCAGATTGCTCAGGCGGAACTGGCGAGTGGTTTCTGTGTGGTGGCGTTCGACTCCTGTCTCGTCCAGCCACAAACTCTTTCTAGATCCCTCTCTGTATCAACTTCTCGATGTCGAGCTTGAGGATGCGGCAATCATCAGTCTTATGACCCTTGCACTTGTGATATCTGCAATAACTCTTAGTGTCCTTCCCCATCGGCTGACCACTCTTGCGGGGCATCGGTGGCCTTGCCAGAGACCTTCTTTCCATTTCGACTAGTACAACCGAGATCTTCCTATTTAAAGGCGTGAAATACTCGGGGACCTTTGGATGTCTAGGCCCTGGGTTTTCTGTTCGAGGCTTGATGTCTTGACCCTTCTTGTCCTTCTTTTCCTTCCTACCATCGCGTCGGGGATCAGGAACCACCCTTAGCGAGGTTGTTAGGAAATTGGCTTCAGCGTTCGCCCTCTCAAGGTCTATAAAACCTTTCGCCCTTGCTGTCAGCTCTTCCATCGTTTCTATTTCATGCATGTAGTAGCTGTTGCGCAGTTTCCTCGAGGCTTTGTTGGCCACGTCCAGTCCTTGGTAGAAGGCTCGAATTATTTCCCCATCTGCGACCCGACGATCTATCTCTGTGACGTTTTTATGAATACGCCCGTAAAAGTCGGCTAGGGCTGGCAATCGTGTCGTGTCATAATCGTGTCGTGTCATAATCGTGTCATTTCTAAACATGTCTCGTGTCTAAACGGATAAATTTTAAACGTGTCTAAGCATGTCTCGTGTCTAAACGTATAAGCCGTTTAATCGTGTCTAAACGTATAGAGTTGTTTAGACACGAGATCTATTAATGTCAAACTCATATACGCTTTAAAGTAGATATATACACAAATACATATATACACAAATTCAAATATACAAAGTAAGGTCTTAATAGTTCAATATTAAAAAGTAAGTGAGTATTTTAATATTTTAATATTTTATTATTATTATTATACTTAAATGTGTCTAAACGTGTCACATGTATACACAACACGATTAGACACGAATAGTTAATCGTGTTTAATCATGTTTATACAGATATCCGCAGATCTGAGTTGTTTGGACACGATAAGAGTTGTTTAATCGTGTCTAAACGTATAAGAGTTGTTTAGACATGGGATCCATTAAGGTCAACCCCATATACGCTTTAAAGCAGATCGTGTCGTCTCGTTTAATCGTGTCGTATCAGAAATTGCCAGCCCTAAAGTCGGCCAGTGATTCTCCTGGTTTTTGTTTGACTGCGTTCAAGGCGACCACACTTTTCATAAGTTGGCGCTCGCCCATGTATCTTTCCAGGAATTTACTCTTAAGCTCAGTCCAGGTCCCTATTGATCCTGTTAGGAGGCCGAAGAACCAGGAAGACGCCGAACCCGAAAGGGTCGACAGAAATAACAGGGCTAAGTGATTCGGATCGTTCGACTTACCCAACAGAAAGGCTTCATGCTTGTTGACATGTATAATGGGGTTGCCTCAACCACTGTACTCAGGGATGGCCCTGGCGACGACATTATTTGGGATCTTGATGGCGACCAGGTAATTGGTGAAGAGACGAGCTGATCGTTCCCTGAAGGGAGGCGTGACGGTCCCTCGCCATTCTTGGAGCCTTTTGCTGATAAGCTCCTCCACTTGGTCAAGAGTGTACTGGTTCTGCTGCCCTCCATTCAGTACGGGCTTGACGGATTGATAGAATAGGTGGCTGTCGGTGGCTCAGTGGAAGCCAGAGGTAAGGACTGGTGTCCCGAAGTCATCTCTTGATCTTCCTGAGGGGCTGTGGTGCCCGGATTTCCAGTTTCTACTGGCCTTGGACCTGCGGCTGCGGGGCGAGAATTTTTCTGAGCAGTAGGGGCTTGTCTGCAGGCCTGCTCTAAGATGGACGGTTTGCGGTGCTGGAGTCTCCGCGGCGTTTGGAACGGGGGCTAGTCTGAAATTTCCGACATGTTCTCGTGACGGCCTCAGGGGGACTTGGCTAGCAGGTTCTTGGTGGAGCGGTGAAGCTGCAGTGGAATCAGAGCTGTCTGAGGACTGCTCATTGGCCAGGTTCCTGGGATGGTTTTTGGATCGAGTTTGCATGACTGTTTACTCGTTTCCCAAAGACGCCGCCAAATGTTGGATCTGAATCTCCTGAATGCTGACTTTGCAGTGAATTGAATGTCAAAGGAATGACGAGGATTGTTCTCGCCTTAGCTCCGGTGAACCTGCAGGAAAGGGATCGCAACAGAGGGGTGTCTCTGGGTCCCTCTCCGATGCTTAAATGAGTATTGTGTGTATCTGAACTCAAAACGTAATGAACGTATTGAAATGCAGAGGTATTTATAGAGTAAAGAGGCCAAACCGTTAGAGGCAATAGAATATCTTAGTGAATATTGTATTGGTGAAGATTAGGATAGCAGATATAACGGTAATAGCGCAATATTGCAGTTACCGTATGTAATCTTTCGAGAATATGTGCCCGAGATATACGGGATATCGTGGCCATAACTTTAGTAACGATTGGTGGGACCAGAGATGAGAGGTTAGACTGTCTTGGCGAGCACTCCTATAGCGAGCAGTAGAAGTCAGCGACTTTGGTTAATGGCGACCGGTGATGGAGCCTTTGGCGTCCACTTTGGTTTGGGTCGATACTTTGGTTTATAAGAGCCATATTAACCTTAAAATGGGCCGGCCCGGTTCGAATGACATGGGTTTCACACCCTGGAAAGTTATTGAGCCTCTAGGGTCTTTTCCATAATCGACTGTCACTATCAATACCCAACAAGGTCCACAATTTTCAAACTTATAACATCATGGGCAGAGGTGGCCTAACATAAAGAGCGCATATATTTGATATCCTTATGTAGAGTTTTGGAATACTGGACAACAAAGAAAAGGAGAGGACCAATTTGTTATTTCTAGGTTTTCGAACTTGTTTCTATAACAATGTTGTAACTAATTTTTAAATTAACTAATAAATGCAATTTTCATCAATTTACTTTCAATTTAGAGTTAACTATCTTGTTGGTTATTTATATTTGTCTAACACTATATTTTGCTCATAATTGTTTTTGATATTATCACATTATTATTTATATTTCAATATTGGACTATTTGATCACTACATTAGTGCATCGTTCATGAATATTAATATAGTGAATGTCATATTATCCATCATTTTCCTCTCCGTCTCCTACAACAACATTCTCTTCTCGTACAACTCTACAAACAACCTCTTCTCCTATCTCTATGCAAACAACTTTTTCTCTTCTCCCCTTTGTAACTCTATTACCGCAACCTCACCCTTACAATTTTCACCTGAAACAACTCATCTTGTCAAAACAGAGCTCAACTTCTTAGATTAGAGCTCAGAAATAATTAGACTAGAGAAGGCAAACCATGGAGTGTAATTGTATTTGACTGTCCATGGCATAATCAGAGACAATTACACCGAGCTCTAGCCCATCGGTCTACTACCTCTCCCAACCATATCAAACCTTGGAGCCATCGAACTGAATTTCTTCACTATCGAAGCTTCCACGCGTGCGATACAAGTAACCCAAAATTAAATTTCTAACGAAGTTCCTAGAGAAGACTTCATTCATGATGGACAAGAACAGTATCTTAGATCACTCACCATGCCCACAAGAGTTCCAACAATCTTGGAAAAGAAGAAGCGTCCATGATATCACTCTTGTTGTGTTCCAAGCCATTAGTCTTGACGGAGTTGGGCCAAGTCAAAAAATGTCACGCCAAATCGGTAGTTACTCTATTCTGTTTCTTCGTACCTCATTCTTGTTTCTACCATTTCTATTAGCCATCTTCTTACCGTTGGCGTATCAGAGCCAGCCGCCACCACTAATCTGTCGCTCATTGAAAGAGGACCTACCTAGTAAGGAAGCTTTCGGTCGTTGTTGCATTCAAGCATGGAGGCAACCAAGGTATCACACGCCCAAAAAGATGCTCGAGTTGACGCCATGCTGCTGGAGCTCGCAGAGCAGATGGCAACAACCAACTCTCGCAACTAATCCTTGTTTGATGATATCATGATGATGATGGCAAACATGTCGACTCAAATTTCTGAGTTAAGTTGGGACTCCGAAATTATTGGACCAAGAGTAGGGTCTCCCATAGCCATAGCTCCGTCGTCCTTAGGCATCGCCTTTCTACCTCCAGCACAACAGCAACAGCCAATGGAGACTCGCGAGCCGCATCACTCCTACCATTTTGTCCGAATAGATTTCCCTTGGTTTGCTAGAAGCAACATTGTGAGTTGGATTTATCAGTTGGAGTACTACTTCAAGATTGATCAAACCCTTGCCAAGGCAAAGCTCAAGGTGGTTATTATTTATCTTGAGGGGAAGCGCTGCAGTGGCATCAAAGGTACATGAAGATTCAGTTGAAGCAGGGTTGAACCTTGTCTTGGGCAGAGTACGTTGCGGTACTACAAGCTAGGTTTGGGGATGAACTATTCGGACACCCCATATCGAAATGAACAAGAAGAGAGGTTGGAGTTGGTGGTCCAAAAATCACCTATAGAACACCAGAATATGGTCATCTGAATAACAAAACCAATGTCAATAGACTGTAGCAACGATGAACAATTAAGAAACACAGAAGAACAAATACGACCAGAGAATCAGATTGCAAGCTTCATTATGCAAGCCGAACAAAGCAAAATTAGTATAGAAGCAACTGATACTTAGTCTCAATTGGAAAATAGATATGCAGCGAAAGAACAAATCACCAGGAATGTTGAGAGCTCTAACACCATGTTGGTATTCTCAAGTAAACCGATAATGAAATATAAGATGAAGAGAGAATGCATAAACATTACATTTGATTCATATCTGTAATTTTGGGTCATCTATTACAGACGCACCATAACAACATATATACAGTGATTAGTTAAATGTAATTACAATAATAAACATTATCTAATGTCTATTGACAATTGAGGCCCAAATATTTCTATCTTTGTATTAAAGCCTAATACGACGGACGTGCGTGTTGAAGTTCAACCCGTTATGTTGAACTTCAGCCTGTTATCCTTAGTAGTCTGCATTCTATATATATTGGGCCATTGACCCATTAATTTTGATTGTCTGGTTCGGTTAGATTTCGGCTCGGTTTTGGTACAGTTTATCTGATCCAGTCTTTTGTGACTCTTCAGTAGATTCATTCATTATGCAGTTATTATGACTCTTCGGTTTCGGTTCCTTCGGTTATGTATTCATACTCTTAGTATTTAGGTTATAAGGTGAAGGGATTCCAGATGAATGAATAATCCCTAATGATCCTTAAGTCCGTCTCTTTAGTTCTGTCCGCCGTTTTTAGGGTTTCTGTTCTAGATCTTTATTACTGAAACCAAAAATCTTCGTTTCCATTGCAAAATGAACATGGTATCAGAGCGTAGAGGCATTATTTGCCTCTGATTTTCACCGATCCTGTATATCTTCTTCTTCGGTGTGAGATTTCTTCGTGAAATCATTCGCTACTTTGGTTCGAGGTTCTTCTTCAAGAATCACGGTTCTGGTTTTCTATAAGGAAAACCATTCGTTTTGCTGCGAATCTCTTCACCTTTCAATTAGTCGTCCACTTCCAGTTTTCATTGCGGTTATAGGTTGCGATTTTCATCATAACCGTTGGTATTCTCTATCTTACTTGTTTTTTGTTTCACTCGGTTGTGAATATTGTGGATGTGGTCTGGATCTTGTTAGAGTCTGACTATTGTTGGATATTGTTTGGTTGTGTTCCTTGTTACTCTCAGCTTGTTGTTATCCTGTTTGTGGCCTGGTTGTCATTGTTGCTGGTTGTGGTTGCTGTTTTATTTGATATGGCTGAGGAAAAGGTTCATCATGAGGCAAAATATGCCACTAATGATATTAATAATGATGCTATGGTCACTGTTGATTCTCATCATCCCTTGTATTTGCATGCTAGCGATAATCCTGGAACAAGTATTATTTCTGACAAGTTAATCGGTCCCGAAAATTATGTTATGTAGAGTAGGACAATACGGTTTACTTTACTAGGAAGAAACAAACTTGGATTTATCACTGGTGCATGTGTTCGTGAAAAATATGATCCCGCTTTCCATCATTTATGGGATAGATGTAATGTTGTTGTTCTTGGTTGGTTGACAAATTCTATTTCAAAAGATTTGGTTGGTGGTTTAATGTATACTGATGATGCATATCTTGTATGGAAAGATATTAAAGAAAGATTTGATAAAGTTAGTGGTCCAAGAACTTATCGGATACACGTGGAAATTATTATGACTAGACAAGGTCTTGATTCGATTTCAATCTTTATTTCAAAACTGAGAGTTCTTTGGGTTGAATATGATACTGCATGTGCTCTTCCTCATATTGATCATGAAGATTTCAAAAAGCATGCTGAACACAAAGATAATCAAAGGCGGTTTCAGTTTTTAATGGGGCTGAATGAGAATTATTTAATGTGAAAAGTCTTTTATTACTTTGGTCTCCTTTGCTTACTGTTAATCAAGCGTATAACCTGTTGATGCAAGAGGAATGCCAAAGGAATGCTACATCCACTATGAATTTTGTTATGATCACTAAAATGGCTAATGTGTCTATAAGTTCAGATAAGCTGAAAGGAAATCCGAACTTAGAATGCTCATATTGTCATAAACGTGGACATACTGTTGACCGATGCTATACAAAGGGATGACTTTTGTAAAAAGAAGGGTTATTCCAAAGATAATTGTTTCAAACTCAAGGAATTGAAAGCTAAGGGGAACAATCCCAAAGGTCACAGTACTTCCACTAAAATTGGTGACACTAATATTATTCTTTTAAGTAACTCTACTAATAATGATGTTTCTCTGAATTGTGGAGTACAAGGTGGAATTACTTTCTCACAAGAGAAGTTTGAGAAGTTTTTGCAGACAATGAGTGGAGTTGGAGGCACTGCTGCTGGGGAAAGGGCATCCCTCTCTCATGATTCTCATTTGAATACAACCGGTATATCTTTGAACTCTGCTAATAATTGTGATAATGATGTTTGGATTTTGGATACAGGGGCAACCAATCACATAACCAACATAAATGATTGGTTATGTGGTAGCAAGGTAGCCCTTGCAACCAAAGTACATCTACGAAATGGTGAATCTTCTCATGTGCATAGTACTGGGAATGTTTTGCTTGAATCGGGTAGAGAATTGCGAAATATAATATCCTTTCTGCTTCAAAACTTACAAATGATATGAACTGTTCTTCATTATTTTACCCTAAACTTGCCATCCTGCAGGATCTCTCAAATGGGAAGGTTTTGGGACTGGTGAGGAGAAATCTGGGTTATATTTCATGAAAATCTTATGCAGATCAGTCAGTCAGTTTGTAACTAGTCGTGTTGTGAATAATGTCATGTTATGGCACAAACGTTTTGGGCATGCCTCTTTTAAGGCTCTCGAGCATGTAGATTATCTTGACATTGTTGGAAATAAGAAGTTGAGCATGAAGGATTGTTCTATCTGTCCTAGAGCTAAAATTGTTAGAAATCGTTTATCTGTTTCTGATTCTAGAACAGATATTATATTTGATATGGTTCATGCGGATGTTTGGGGGCCTTATCATTGCCCCACTTATGATGACAAAAAATATTTTTTCACCCTAGTTGATGATCATTCGAGGGTAACTTGGGTTCATCTTATTCAGTTCAAATAAGATGTTTTTTTGTTCTGAAAAATTATATCGCCATGATTGAAAATCAATTTTGAAATAGGATCAACTGCTTGAGGACCGATAGTGGAAAATAATTTTTTATGATCATATGAATAAATTGTTGAGTGATAAGGGAATTATTCATCAAAGTAGTTGTCCCTATACCCCTCAACAGAATGGGAGGGTTGAAAGGAAGCATACGCACTTGCTAGAAATAGCAAGGGCTTTAAAGTTGCAAGGATCAATTCTGAATATTTTATTGGGAGATTGTATCCTTACGGCTTGCTACCTGATTAATTTAATGCCTACCAAGCTATTGAAGGGCAAGTCCTCCATAGAGATTTTGAGTGGTAGGAAACCTGTGATACACCATTTGAGGGTGTTCGGTTGCCTTGCATATGCTAAGAACATGGTCGTGATTGATAAACTAGCTTCCAGAGCTATCCCTTCAGTGATGATGGGATACTCTGTGACCCAGAAGGGATATAGACTCTATGATTTTACAGAAAAAAAATTCTTTGTTAGTAGAGATGTTATATTTAATGAGAGTGTTTTTCCCTTTGGGAGTGGTAAGCTTGACCAATTACCTGTGCTCTTTAAGCATTATATAGAGGAAAAATCTGATGATGTTAGCAACTCTGAAGCTGCAAAATCTGAGGATGATATAAGAACTACCGAAAGACACACATCGGACAAGATTTTTGAGATTTGAACTGGAACCTCTTCAGATAATGACTCTGATGAGAGGAGTGATTCTCAGGTAGAAGAGGATTCTAGGCACGTTGTGAGTAGAACAGGTACAATTACGAGGCTACCAATGTTCATTGTCCGCATTCTATTGATAAGTACAAATCTTATGATCGATTATCCCATGAATATCAATGTTTTACTTATTCGATATATAAACTAGTTGAACTAGAATGTTTTTTTGAGGCTATGAAAGACAGGTTGTGGGTCGATGCAATGAAGGAAGAAATAAGGGCACTTGAGGAAAACCACACATGGGACTTAGTCCCAGCCCCTCCAGGTAAATCTGTAATTGGATGTAAATGGGTGTAAACATTAAAGTATAATTCTGATGGCAGACTCAGTAGATACAAAGCTAGGCTAGTTGTTAAAGGGTACAACCAAAAACACGGTATAGACTATTTTGAGACGTTTTCGCCTGTTGTTAAAATGAATACCATTCGTACCATTCTGGCTCTAGCTGCTATTTACAGATGGCTGCTTTATCAGATGGATGTGCACAATGCCTTTTTACAAGGTAATTTGGATGAGGAAGTTTACATGTGTGTTCCTGAGGGGTTTAGTGATGGTAAGACTGATTTGGTTTGCAAGTTGAAAAAGTCCCTTGCCTCAAACAGGCTGGTAGATAGTGGAATATGAGATTATGTGATGTTCTTATTAAAGCTGGATATAGTCAATCTAAAAATGATTATTCCCTGTTTACCAAGCATGATGAAAAACATATGGTAATATTGCTGATATATGTTGACGATTTGCTTATTTGTGGAAATAGTGAGAAATTGGTAAGTGAGCTAAAAACTATTTTACAATCCATCTTCAGAATGAAGGACTTAGGTGAATTGCGGTATTTTCTAGGAATTGAAGTCGCAAGATATGAAAAAAGGTTGTTTTTATCACAAAGAAAATATGCTTTAGAACTTATTTATGAAGTTGGATTGTCTGCTGGAAAAGTTAGCAAGACGCTCATGGAGATGAATCTGAAACTGACCAGTAGGGATTATGATAGGCATTTAAAGGAATGAGAATGATAAACCCCTAGATCATGTGAGTCTTTATAGACGATTGATAGGGAAATTGTTGTACTTGACCCTATAACCTTTGCAGTGCAGCATTTAAGTCAGTACATGCAGGATCCAAAGCATTCTCATCTTGAAGTCGCTCTAAGGGTGATCAGTTATGTTAAATTTGAACCAGGTAAGAGCCTTTTGTTATCTAGTGACTCAGATCCAAGCCTAGTTGGTTTTTGCGATTCTGACTAGGTTGGTTGTGTGGAAACTAGAAGATCTGTTACTAGTTATTGTATCATGCTAGGAAAATCTATTGTTTCTTGGAAGGTAACAAAAAACAAAATACTGTTTCTAGGTCTTCTGCTGAATCTGAGTATATGAGTATGGGGTCTGCTTTATCTGAAATAATATGGCTTACAAATTTGTTGAATGAGTTGGGATTTAAGCAAACTGAACCTGTTACCTTATATTTGTGATAATTAAGCTGCTATTCAAATTGCTAGCAATCTTGTCTTTCATGAAAGAACCAAGCATATAGAAATAGATTGCCATTACATTAGAGAAAGGTTACTTGAGCATGTTATAAAGCTTGAGCATATCAGTTCTATAAATCAGTTCGCTGACCTGTTTACTAAGGCATTACAGACCCAACTACATCATTCATTATGTGGAAAGTTGGGTATGAGAAACCTGTTTGCAAGACAGGAGGGGCAACAAATTGAAATACAAGCTGTGGAAGAAATGTAGCCTGAGGGGGAGTGTTGAAGTTTGTCCCGTTATGCTGAACTTCGACCCGTTATCCTTAGCAGTCTACATTCTATATTTATTGGGCCATTGACCCATTTATTTTGATTGTGTGGTTTGGTTAGATTTCGGCTCGGTTTTGGTACGGTTTATCTGATCCAGTCTTTTGTGACTCTTCAGTAGATTCATTCATTGTGCAGTTATTGTGACTCTTCGGTTTTGGTTCCTTTGGTTATGTATTCAGACTCTTAGTATTTAGGTTATAAGGTGAAAGGATTCAGATGAAGGAATAATGCCTAATGATCCTTAAGTTCATCTCTTTATTTCTCTTCGGCGTTTTTAGGGTTTCTATTCTAGATCTTCGTTTCTGAAACCAAATCTCTTCGTTTCCATTGCAAAATCAACAGTCCAGATATTTGAAGACCCTTGGGTACTTCCAAAACCAGGGAATAAAGTAGATCCTGGCCAAGCGAAGGAGGGCAACCACCGGACACGAGGTTCCAAGAGTTGATAGGGCAAAACCGCGAATGGGATGAAGATGTAATTTGAGGAAGTCTCAACGATTCGGACGGACAATGCATCCTCAACAATCCATTTAGAGCTGAGACGCATTCATACTGAATGATATGGTCATACACTAAGGATGGGCAAGTCACGGTGAAGTCGACCTATCATCGGTTAAAGGAAAAGAATAGAGCCACGACGCAAGGAACGTGACTAGATGATGACATTTGGAGGATGGTATGGAAGGTAAATACTTTCCCAAAGGTTAAAAATTTCATGTGGCATTTACTCTCAAATATGGTTGCAGTTCAAAAGAGCCCAAGGAAGAGGGGGATGCCCGTGGAGGAAGGGTGTCCTATCTATGGGACGGAAGAGACAAGAGAACATATGATATACCGATGTGGATGGACAGTAGGGGTGTGGTTTGGTGTGTTGGGACTTTGGTATGCTCAGGATTAGGTTGAACCTCTGAACGTATGGATCAAAGAAAGAATGTCTAAATGGGGTGCAATGAGAAGAATACGAGAGGATCAACAAAGTCTATGTATGTGGACTTGTTGGCACATATGGAAAATCCGATGCAAAAAAACCTTTGAAAGGAAGATACCAAATCCAATGGAGACTGTCCTCGCCATACAAGTAGCACATACAGAAATGTCAAGGGCTGAACCATATAGGAGACCGAAGACAATGGAATGACAGGTGACTCGATGGACAAAACCGAATAAGGGAGTAACCTGTCTCAACTGTGATACGTCGTGGTGCAACCAAGCTAAACGTGGAGGCATTGGTGTAGTGGTTCGGGACGAAGGAGGTAAACTCGTGGGAGGACTGAATCAGATTTCTTGAAGCAACAATGTGGAGAGCCTAAAAGCCCAAGGGTTACTCGCAGGGGTCAAGTTGGTGGTCGAAAGAGGATGGCAAAAGATCGAAATGGATACGGATTCCTTGAAGGTCGTCGAGCAAATTAAAGGAAGTAAGAACTATTGGAGGCTGGAAGTCATTTGTGAGAACATCAAGGTCTTGGATCAAAAGATTTAAAGTGCCAAGTGGAAGGCAATCCCGCATTACGCTAATCAAAGCGCATTTTGGATAGCCAAGAAAGCTAGATTGGGTGTGTGTTTAGATAATTGGGTTGTAGAAACCCATCCCAACTTAAAAGTATTTAACAACTGATTGTAATAATGAACCTCTGTGACCACATAGATCCCGTTTGCCAGTATTTTAACAAAATGTTATGCAATTCTTTGACCAAAACAAAGATAAAACTAGAAAACGTATCTCCAAAAATGATTTTCGATGATAATATAAGAATTTTGTTTCTATTATTTTCATCGATAGAAAACTCGTCGCTTGAAGGTTCTATCGATAAATTATATCTCAAAAATTTCGTTAGGAAAACAAATCGGAAATAAATTCAACTTTTTCCAATACTTCATCATTTGTCGATGAATACTGCGTCGACGAGTACATTTCTGTTGATGAAATCAATTTCATAACAAGAAAACTTTATCTGGATTAGCTTTTTCTCAACAACAAAGACTTTGGTCGACAAAGGTTACTTATTTGTTAAAAAATATTAAGTTTTAAAATATATGATAACTAATAAAAATATGTTGAAATTTATATATCTATGGATATTTCAAAACAAAATTACATTTAATAATCATCTTAAGTAGACTAAAATAACTACATAAGAAAAAGAAGTGAATATGTCTATGGAATCTATCTAGCTATCTATATACATATATTAATTTGGCTAAAATGTATACAATTATGCCAAGTAATATTTTTAATATATTTTGTCACACCTAATGTTAAATTCATAACTTCTTATTTGTCCATGTCATACATATAATTTTTCATGCATATGTTCAATATCATGTAACTCAATTGTTTAGCTAATTTTTTCTCTCCTAGGGTTGTAAGAGAGATATCGCGGTAAAGCTTTGCCGACCAACGCCACCATCACATCAACCTACTGGATAAACAAAGTGCGACAAACACTTGTATGAAAGATGCCAAGAACGGAGCTGACGTCGGTGCAAAACCGAGAGAGGGATATCACGAAGGCGCGGACGAAGGTCACGCAAAAGTGGAACGACTGGGGCCAGGGTTCTGCAAATTACAGCTACCACAGGTTTCTGCAGTGAACACCACTTTCAAGGCACATTCCACCTTGTTTTCGTTCCGGTTCATGATCAGATGATGGAAAATCTCATGTGCTACCATGATGTTGTCTTGTATGTGTCGACCTGATACAAATGCACTCTAGAAAGGAGTGATAAGCTCTAATAGATAACATTTCAATCGGTTCACCAACACTTTTGATATGATCTTATACATAAAATTACAACAGTGTATTGGCCTAAAATCAGCAGGTCTCATCAGGGTTGGTACTTTTGGTATCAACACTATATCCGTATTATTTAGAGTTTTTAGAAGGGTACCTGTTCGGAAGAAAGCCTTGACCACAGTGATGATGTCTCCACCCACAATGTTCTAGTTCCTTTGGTAAAACAGACTCGGGAACCCGTCCGGACCCGGCGCACGTGACCCGCCTAGCTGGAATGTAGCTGCCCTAATCTCAGTATCTCTTGCATGTTATGGCTGAAACGTTTCTTACTCCATGCCCTGAGTTTTAATCGACACTTGTGTAGTTTTTTGTACACCTCTTGGATTTCACTTCCCATGATTGGTCTTTCCTAAGCATCTTTTATTACCTCATTGCATTCCTGTTTTTCAAACCACACAGGCTCGAATTTGAATCTTCTTCGAGCCCTCTTCCTCGGTTGTTTGAGCTGGACCACTATTGGTGCATGGTCCGACCCTATAGCCAATTCGTTTAGGCATCTCCCACGTTGGTACCGTGCATCCCAAACCGTGTTTATCAATACACGGTCTAGGCGTTTGCTTATCCTCTCCGCTCCGCTTCGGTTGTTGCACCATGTGAATGAGTTTCCCTTTGCTCCCAAGTCCTCTATTCCTGGTCCTCAATCACTTGTTTGAATTCATCCATTTTCCTTTGGGATTTCCTCCTACCACCTTGTTTTTCATGGGGTGGCATATGGTATTGAAATCCCCGAGGATCACCCACCCTCCCCTTCGGCCCCTCCCTAATGCTCGTAGGAGGTTCCAAAATTGTGTTCGTTCTCGAGCCTCTGTGCTTGCATATACCCATGTCACAAATGTTGGCTCGACATTGTTATCCATGTATACCTCGCAATCCATGCAGTTTTGGTCAGTATATAGGACTGAAACCCTAGTATCCGTCTTCCACCACAATGTTAACCCTCCGTCCGAGCCATTTGGGTTCACATGCTAACCCCTCATCCGTTTTCGTATCTTCTCGCAGTAGGTATCCCTATATTTTGTTTCCATTAAGAATATGATGTTTAGGCGATACCTTTTATTGAGGTCTTGTAGGGGTTAATTGTTAAGGCCGACCCCAAGCCCTGACAATTCCATGAAATTGCACTCATTGGTCACCCGTGGCTATTTCGGGACAGCCCCCGGAACCCTTTGCGTGTGCATCTCCTTTCTCCTGAACCCCTGAATCCTTCTGCTTCTTTGCTAATCTTTTCTTACAGCTGGGGTTGGCCATGCTTGCTCTTTGCCTCGGGCTTGTGCGGACCCTTGGCTCACTCTCGGCCTTTGCCAAATCTGGTCCCCTTTGTCTTTTCAAACCGAGTTGGTCCTCCAAGTCCTCCCCGGTCCTTTTTAGTGTCAGTTTATCTAGGTAAGGGATTAGGACAGATGTGGTGATTCGTGTAACTGGATTAGGTGAGGTGTGGTGTATCGGGTGGGTTTTCCACAATGTAATTCTGGATCGGTATCATGAGTTCGGTCGAGTGGGTTTGGGTAGGATTATCGGGTAAGTATGTGATAACGGGTTGGGTTATGTGGGTGGTGTGGTTGGTGGGCTGTGGTTTTAGGGTTCGGGGGTGGTGTTGGGGTGGGTTCTTAATCCACTCGGGTAGGGTTGGCTTTGGGGTTAGGGGATTGGTGCGGTTGGTTAGGTGTGGTTCAGTTAGTTGGCTGTGGTTTGGTTGGTTGGGTATGGTACGGTTGGTTGGGTATGGTGCAGTCATATTGTGGTAGGTATTGGTATGGATGGTAATGGCTATTGGGTTTGGGGGTTCTTCGAACCTCATCTCCTCCAACATATCATCGGTTTGTGATCGATCCCTTTCTTTATTGGTTGAGTCGGTCTCCATTGGATCGGTTTCCTTGATAGCATCGGTCTGTGCCACATTTGCTTCCTCCTCATCCATTTGTGTATTACGCGATAGCCCCGATCCCACATGTTTTGGTGCCTCTTGCGCAGCCTTAGCCCTCGCCTCAGCCATAATGTCAAACCACGACTTCCTCGCGGTTTGCTTCGGTTGTGTCCCCTGACGCTCGTCCCCTCCTACGTGTTGTCGAGGTGAGCCTTGTTTTGGTCTCACTCCTATAAGCCATGGCCCATAAGCTGGACTGTTCGGATCATGCTCGGCCATTTGAACTTCCTGTTTGCATGTTTGTGTCGTGTGCCCCAACAAACCACATCCATAGCAATAATCAGATATACGTTCATACTTAATGGTTGCCCATCTCTCTTCCCCTAGGGAGTGTTTCCACCAAAACCCCGGCATCAAAGGTATTTCCCCATTCACTTCTACTTTCATCCTCAAATAGCTTCTACATATTCTCCCCACATGCTTTTCAATTTCTAGGCAATTTCCTATCATATTTCCAATCTTCCAAGCATTTTCATCACTAATATTTTCCGGCCCTAGATCATGCACTTGGATCCTGAAATTTACCTTATTGAAATCCACTTCCTTTACTCCCACTCTCGGATCCCAACGTTTAATGTTGAGTATATGGTTGTTCACTACCCATGGAGATCGGTCTAGTATTCGGTTGGCATCCTCTTGGTTCTCAAAATCAAACAGTAATATACCTATCTCCGCCTCCGAAATTGTGACATTCCCATACCGAGCCCATGCAGCTCGGAGTACCCTATGTATCACATTTTGCTTTATCAGTAATCTGAGCACGAACAAAATTAAAAAGAAGAAGATGATAAAGAGAAAGCTTAAAGACTAAGCAACCTTGTAACAGAATAACATAATCTGAAATTTTACTACTGAAATGAGTTAACCAATCTATTACAACTTAATCCTATTTATACTAAACATCTAAACTAAGCCTATACACTATTATAACAAACTTGAACGCTCTACAACCTTCTACTAGATTCTCAAACCTTCTTGACATCCACGGCGCACTCCCTTGCATTACAAGCTACCTTATACATCATCCTAACATTCCCTTGAGAAGTTTTCTTTTCATATCCAATTTTGTTCATTTGATACTCAATCAGAATTATTAGTCTTATGCATGCTGACTCTCTTGACCCTACCAATCTTTCAATCTATCCATCTAAATGAATTGTACACTTGGAATCACTTGAATTACTTATATAACCATAATTATCAGCTTTATAGTTTAATACCACTGATTTTCACACTTGATTTATCCGTCTTTGTCAAGACGAATCTCACATATCAATATGCATCTACCTAACACCAGTCAAGCTTCACATATCATCAGTACAGAACTCTGCAAAAACCATCACCTATTACAGTATAATTGCCCCTGCAACGTTTCTCACTCGCACGGGAGAGAGAATCCTTCCGGTTGTGCCTATTATTAGTTTTAGTATAGTATATAGTGAGAAATAACTTACACAACTTATTAATTTAAACTTTGTATGTAATTTTTTTTTAATTACATGAATTCTAAAATACTTACCATATTTATTTACATATAACTTATAAGTATGATTTTTGTAAAGATCAAATCAAATCTTTTTTTTCTCGTGGTCCATGCATCTTGTGGTGGCGATCAATTCAGAATTGATAGCAAATAATAATAAAGGGGAAAACAAAGGAGTTCAGTAACGTCATCCGCACAAATAATGTCCACCATAGGAAGCAGCAGAGCGTTACTTTTTCATCGCTTCCCAGCTCAGACAGGCTTCGGTTCCAGTAGTACTAGGTCACCGATTGGATTGGGTAGAAACTCACGGTGGAACAGAAATGCCAATTCCATTGGACGCTACCGCAATGTGTCGCGGGGGGCAGCACAACGACCCACATGGCTCCCCGGTCTAGACCCTCCCTCTTATCTTGATGGAACGTGAGTCACCCCCTCCCTCACTCATTTGTATCAATAATTATTTCATTCAGTGTGCTCTCTTTTATGAAGTTTGCCCGGAGATTTTGGTTTTGATCCGCTTGGTCTCGGGGAAGATGCGGACAGCTTGAGATGGTATGTGCAGGCAGAGCTTCTTCATGCTCGCTTTGCAATGGCAGGTGTCGCTGGAATCTTGTTCACAGATGTGGGTACTGAAATGATTGACCGATTGATGCTAATTTTTTGTTCAGTTATAAGATATTTCATTTCCATTGCAGTTTCTTCGAGTAACTGGATTAAGAAACATACCAGTTTGGTATGAAGCTGGCGCAGTTAAATATGAATTCGCAAACACGGAGACTCTGTTCCTTGTACAGTTACTTTTGATGGGGTACTCTACTTGTAGCTGTCACTTACTCGATAATTGATACATACAGTCTCTGACTCTCTGCAAGCAAATCTCTAACTGACAGTTTTCCTCTAAAAAAAGGTATGCGGAGACCAAAAGATATATGGATTTCAAAAGCCCCGGTTCTCAAGCTCAGGAAGGAAGCTTTTTTGGCTTGGAAGCTGCATTGGAAGGTTTAGAACCTGGGTATGTCTTCTTCTTCAACTTCGTAAAACCCTAAGCTGTAACTAACTGACACAAACTTTTTGCAGGTACCCTGGAGGCCCCTTGTTGAACCCCCTTGGCCTAGCTAAGGACATCAACTGTGCTCATGACTGGAAGCTAAAAGAGATAAAAAATGGTCTTCTTCTTTTCTTCCATTTACAATGTATATATCTTCCGTTTAATATATTTTTTCTTCTAAAGATTGAGAATTTCAGGGAGGCTAGCAATGGTGGCGATAGTGGGCATATTTGTTCAGGCCAATATAACACATGCCGGACCCATAACTAACCTATTGGAGCACCTCTCTGATCCTTGGCACCGAACCATCATTCAGACCATTATCAAGTCCTCTTCTTAATATGATTATTTGTAATCCAAATGAAACTCTTGTCATCAATATTTTCAAACATCTTCTACATCATTATTTTAATTGATGCCTTCTTTAATCCTCATTAAAAACGGCTATCTATATATTAATTTAGTTGGAACTTTAAGCAATTTTTCCATCTGAATGTCAAATTAATTTGTTGTTATTTATTTATGTTGGAATTCATGATACATGCATGAGAAATAGCACGTTAGTACGACAAACAACGTTATACAGAATTATATTTACATCGATGTACGATGATGGAAGCATGCGAGATCGTCGGTGGATCAGAGTCACAACAGGGGGTGTCAGTTGGTAGGATACGCCACGTGATCAGAGCGCACCTTAGATTTTCACGGAGGAAGACCTAAAGATCGGATAAAGCAACTATTAGGGTGTTCTAAATTGTATCTTGTTTCTATCTTGTTCTTCTCTTTACATTATGTACAGCCAAAAGGGGTCTATTTATAGGCATCGGGGAATTTACAATACTTTGTAACTTTACATTTTAGTCCCCAATCATTTTATGGCTTACACTTAGCACTCCATATGGGTGTCAATTTCCTACCTCTCCCACTCACACATAATGTGGTTACTCATGTGTGCAAGAAGACATACTCCCTACACATTGTCCGTCTTTCATACAGTGTCTCCTCTCTGCGACCGACATACTTTGTGAAAACTAGTTGTTCTATATATGTTAGGAGTATACAAACTCTAATTAGGATCAAAGCAATAATAAAGTATATTTATACCCTAGATTATCGAACCTCATATGGGTATCTTGGAAGACCTCATTAGTCATATCTTGTATTCACAATCATAATGCTAATTCATGATTGGTTAACCGGTGAACACAATTCTAAAAAGATTTCGTTGACAATCTTGCTCTTCTCACGATCCTTCAAACACTTTTAACTCGACTCGCTTTTCTAGACATGTTCCTCCCGTCTGAATCTGTGTACATGACTATCGGGCAATATACTAAGTTAACGAACATCGTGTCAGATCTCAAGTATCTGATTAGAGTCATGAGGGCACATAATTTGGAACCTATCAAGGATCCTTGGGTCTCTCACTACAACAACTTGAGATCGTGCTTGTGTAAACCTGTGGTCGTTTAATAGCACACGTAGTATGACATACGTGTCACAACACCCTTCTCATTTTCTCATGGAGTGTATGTCATTTGTCATAAAGACAGTGTTGTACGGATGTTTGTCTAAATACTATATGCATCAAAACCTGAGTCCATTAACTTCCATTCTACTAAGTAAACTAGTTGGAAGTAATATCCCATTAAAATTATCAATGAACTCTATCAATGGCCAGAAATTTAGTGATGATCTCATTTCAACGATCGACTTATCAATTCGAGTAGTTAACTCTCCAATGATGCACTTGACGATTTTCGGCTCAATATCTTGTCTCATCTCCACTCGTCACATAGACGCGATATCACTAAGACACGGATGCAATTACTCGTGTGAAGTTAACAATAAGTTTACTCGACATACATTTCTAGTATAAATCATGAATACACTAAACAATCATTATAAATATGTGTGTATTCAAATGAAACTTATTGATCAAAATAAACAATGTTATGTGATCAATCTTATTGGTCTACGCAACGGTCTTTACCATTTGCTTCATTAAGACAAAAATATCGGATGAACACATCTGTACATAAGGGTTTTCATGGGCTTATCTGTTTTATCCATTTTTTGTCGTCTACCAATTCACATAAACGTTTCTTGTATGTCACCATGCCTTATGTATAGTAGTATTGGTCTTTTGTATGTTCTATCAACAATATGATCCTTTTTGAATTATCAGTAGACAAGCATTGCATAAATAATGTGCATCATTTACAATACTTGTAGGAACCTATTAAACCAAATTAAATTCACTTGTTGGTGCGAGAGTCACTCACTTAGGTAATAGTGAAGTTCTTACTTGTTATCACTTATCTAATCTGATGACCATCTCTAGTAAGAAACCTTATCCCATAAATTCTTAACCCCCACTAGAAGAACTTCCTAACATTCTATAACACTCATATACACAATGAATCAATAACGATTAATTATGTGAACCTTGAGCATCAAATCAACTGGAGTCATATACCTGATTTGGTAGTTGGTCTAGTATATATCACAACATGCATACAACTTCCAACTTAGCTCATATTTAAGACAGTTGGCGCATTACGCCATGAATTTTACATACAAGAGTTTTAAACGGGTAATACTATAATTTATCACTTAAGAATTCAAATTCTCAAGCGACCTCTCTCAGAATCTTAATTCCATAAATATATTACTATTTACCTTTTAAACATCAATTAGGTCTCATCCTTCATTGATCAACTCAGTAACTTCATAACATATACTACATGACATGACACTTGTACATTGCAAGATCATGTTGATATTTCTCTAACGAGCTTAATTCATAGTGACTATCCCATTCCATATGAACTAATAACGTTTGACATGTATAATATTACCTCAAGAAAAAACATAGAGGACCATTAAAGTCATAAGTTGCATTCTCATGCTCAATACTGAGAAACACCTTACTTTATACTCTAATACTTTTCGGGCAACATTTATATCCAAGATCTACATTTTTGGCTTTATACGAAACTGGTATTCGTAATCAATCGAGACACAATTCTCAAGATGAGTCATGACTTCTAGGATCCATTTACGCTTGACATTTTTCATCTTATCCTCCATTTTGTTTTAAAAGGTTGAAGTATAAGAAACCACAAAGTCTCCCACTGGAATGATATTTTGATTACTAACTTTGAGTAACATCATCTTGCTCCCACTTGAACTAAGGTGTTAAACTAAGATTACTTGTACTCGCAATTGATGATGAAGAAGGGAAGGCATGATGAGAAACTAATTCAACACCTGCATAAATCTTCATACTCAAATCAAGTTATTTGAGTGCATCCAGACTTGAAACTAATTCATCATCTGCTAAATCATCCCACTCGAATCAAGTTATATTGGTGCACCTTAGCACAATAACTCAAAAATGAACTTAATCCTGTTTATACTCTTATAAGGAAATATTTCACGTTGACATCTTTTTTTCGAGGAACATTCGTAAACCCCCATTCATACTTTTCTAGTTCATAACCTTAATTTTTTTTTGGCCATTCTCATAACCTTAATTGAAGGGGTACGTGATTGATATTCTAGGCACTCTATTATGTTGATAAATATTCGTCTCAAACATAGTTGGTGTTATTAATGGAGCAAGCCAGACATTACCATGGGAATGATCAATTGAACAATGTTATCACTTAAGCATTTGTAGAAGTTTTTCTCATAACTTCTAACAACACTAAGTTGTATGATGTAAAAATATAGTCAACTAATGAATTATCCTCTTTATCTCCTTAAGGCAAGACAATGAAATAATCAACGTATCTACAAGCTCTAAGTTATTTATATATTAAATTTATCCAAGAGACTCGCTTAGTCGTTGTAGACAATTCAAATAAATATAACTGATACGAAGTGTACATATACATTTCCATAACAAATTTGGAATAGTACATATCTAATTGAATTACTTCTTGTTGCCTATGTGAAGGCTTCTGGTCACATCGCATAAAGTAGTGTAATTGAAATACAAATATATTGAAATGGAAAGAAAGAATCATGCAAATTCGATATTCAGTAAATTCACCGAAACTGGCCATACATTACAAACTTAATAACATAAATACTATAAATTAAAAAACTAGGTTTAATAGAAACAAAAATTAAAATAACAGCGTATGAACTAATTAACAAAGCATTGATGACTCATTTTTCACATAGACATAGCTTGCAGAAACTGACTCCTTCGACGCGAACTCTCGAGTTTCCACTTCATCATTCTTAGAGTAATTTTCAAATATCAATGATAATGCTTCATGTCTGTGGCCCAATTCCGACGTTTCAGTCCAGTGCAATCTTTAGAGTTATGACCCTTCCGGTTACAACTATAACACTTTATTTTAGCCATCTAGACACAACTTAGACGTTTCCGCTCGCCAAGTTCATTAGTATGTTGTTTCTCACTGGACTCAGCAAGCTCATCTTTATTACCACGATCCCGTCTTTTAGGTTTCTATTGGGTCTTCGAGCAAGTTTCCATATGCAACCTATCCGGAGTTCGTTTACCCACATGCTTTTCCTCATTGAATTTTAGGAGCCTTTGAACTTCTAGTGTGGCAGGCCAATCAGAGCGGGACAAATACATTTTAACATGCTTCAAAGAATGAATGGATTAGTACTTTGAGTTGCTGTTGTTGAGTGAGAACATGGTTGGCGTACTTCAACTCAACTATCATATCGACCATGTAACTTCAAGGAGTATCCAGGTTGTCTCTTATAGGAGGCTAATTTCATAGTCATGAACTGTATCCTTTTTGTGGAATAGAAAACAAATTTCTTTCTCAAAGCTTCTCAGAGCGCCTTTGTAGTTTGATAATATTTAAATTTCATAAACACATCATAATCCATTGCACTTAGCAAAATTATGCACTCAATACAGTTCTACTCTTTACAGTTTTCATAGTTTTTCATGCCATGCCTTTGTTTGGCCACATTCTCGGTTGTTGGCTCTTCCATGTCATTGGATATGGTCTACAGAATTCTTAGCTTTTGGAGCAAGTACTTGACTTTCTCTTGCCATACTTCATAGTTTTCACCATTCAACTTCAACACACAACTGAGTTTGGTGACAACTTTCTGAAGGGTTGATGTCATCCTTCGCACACAAAAAAGGATCATCATGTCAGGATAAACATATACAAACAAGGCATGCAAGATTCATTATTCAACATACATACACATGTCATACCTAAGTCTCTTATTAACAAATCATTTAGTGCAAGCATATCCGAGATTCAAAAGTTTACTATGTTCCCAATCAACGTCCAAAGGATATGCTTAACAAAAATTAGTTTTGCTAATAATTAAGTTAAGTAATCCATTCATATCAACAAGCAATCATGATTCAATCTTCACATGAAGGCCTAATTAAAACATGTATCACACTTTATATTTCAAAAACATTAAAAGTAAACATGTTTGCATGGTTGATGTATACATGGAGTCTAAACAAATAATCAAAAATATTTCAATGTCTAACAAGTAATCATGCTCTATGATTTTATAACGCATGACTTTAAAAAGATATTCATCACTTACTCTGCTATCTTAGGAATTTAGGCTTGAATGAGGAGTAAAGGATGAGCTTAATGCTACAATTAGACAGAATTTGATCTTGTATTCATTAAGTTTGATTATACAATAGAGGTAGTTGTCTATTTATAGGTAATGATAGGGATTTGAATGCAAAAGTCCTAAACATATGGACTTTAATGTAATTGTCCTAAACATTTGGACTAAAGCAAGATTTATCTAAACCTTAATCCCTAACATTCCCCTTGTAGATCCACTTCCTAATGTAAATCAACACCCTAAACCAATACAAACAGAAAATGAAGATCATCAACATCTCATCATCATCATCAACTCCTAACATTCATCCATGTTTTTTGCTTATTTGCTTCCAATCTTCAATTACCATGATCCTTCTGAATAACAAGCACAACTCCATGAATATGCTAAGTAAAGAGCAGCCCCATGATTGATGCGATCATGGAAGATATGCGGCCCACACTTGAAGACAGGGGTGAGATAACCGTGCCGAGTGGACCAATGACACGATCAAGGGCTAGGAAGCTTGGACATACAATCACCATACTACTGGACCGCATAGGACCAACTATCATTCCGTCCGGAGACATGGAGCCTAAGAACCTCTTGGTTGCTCGAATGGACTAAGTCAAGAGGGGCTCGTTTGTACTCTTTTTCCCGACCTTTGGTTTTATCCCACTGGGTTTTACAAAGGGGGGTTTTAATGAGGCAAACGGTCCACAAGACAACCAAACCCAATAAGAGGAGGAGAATAAAATTCGGCCCATAGGAGAGCTTTCCTTAGGCCCAAATTAGTTTAGGGTTTTACTTCTTTTAGGATAAGTAGCTAGGGTGGCCGAAATTAGAGGATAGACTTTTTTTCTACAAACTTGTGTGCTAGCCACATTGTTCTTCTTGTTCATTGAATGAGAAATTGATTGTTGGTGTGTCATATCCGGCAATTGAATCTTGGTGCGTCATATCCAAGGTTCAAGCTTTGGAATCTTCGAGTGCGTCATATCTTGGAGAATCCATTGTGGAGGTATCAAGGGCTTGTCCCTGCCTTTGTGTGATCCAATCGATCCATCATTCATCCATCATCTATCCTCGTATATTCTGGTCTCGGCAGAATCGTATCCAGGAGGACCGACCTTACCAAATTTGGTCTAGAAGACGGAATACATATGGGAATTCGACGAGCCCACCCATTCCAGAAAGAGGACTCAATTATCTGAGACTTTCGTATTCATCACTCGGATCAATTCGGAACAGAGCGTCGCGGAAAAGGGAACCCTTTACAGAGTCGGAATTCTGACAGCAATATTACGAGCCTTGGGAGAATCGTATCACCACCTACCCTCGAAAGTGCCGACTCCTGGAAAATCGTATCAAGTGGTATCAGAGCACACTTTCGAGACTTAATTTTGCTGATTTGTGTTGTGTGATAATCAGGTCCTTGCGCATTATAATGTCAAACTACGCAAGTAATGGAGAGGAGAGCACCAATCAAGCTCAAGGGGCAAGGAACGAACCCCCGGATTTGCGAATTCTTCGCAATGAGATTTGGCGAATGATGCAGCAAGAATTAGGACCTATCATACAAGAGTCCATTAATCGAGCCATGCCGCCACCTATGGGAAATCTTCCAAGAAGAGCTCAGCCTCAAGTAGACGATGAAGAGGTTCAATCGTCCAACTATTATAGTAGGGGCAGCCGCCACTCCAATCGGGACCAAAGGAGACCACGGCGGGAAAGAGGTCGGCTTGAAGATCAACTTGGTGGTCTCAAGTTAAAAATCCCACCTTTCCACTGGAAGAACGATCCGGATGCTTATTTGGAGTGGGAAAAGAAGATCGAACTTGTGTTCGATTGTCAAAATCTTTCGGAGCTTAGAAAGGTACAAGTAGCCGCAACTGAATTTTGTGATTATGCTATCAATTGGTGGGATCAAATCGTGACGAGTAGACGACGTAATCGTGATCCACCCGTAGATACTTGGGATGAACTGAAAAATCTTTTGAGGAAGAGGTTTGTTCCTAACCATTACCATAGGGAACTACATCAAAAGCTTAGACGATTGTCTCAAGGAAGGAGAGTCATACATGATGGGTTCACCAACCGTTATTCTTTCGAGTTTAAGGGCCGAAAGACCACACTTGCTCCCATGCCGCTGCATGAGATACACCTAGATCAACTTCGACTTCGACAAGACGAAGGAACTAATGTGAGTGAACACACAAGTACCCTTACCCAAAATGAGTGTGAGAGTTTGAGGAAGCCAAAGCCGAGAGATGTGAGTTTACACCCGTGAGTGAACCCGTGAGGCAGTCCAATTGTGTGGTGAGGTCTAGCGTTGTAAAGAGGGCTTTGTCCTCTAAGCAACCCGTTATACTACTTATGTACAAAGAAACGTTGTTGAGTATCACTAATCCCGTGCCGGATTTGCCGAGCAACATCGTTTCCCTTTTGCAGGATTTTGAAGACGTCTTGTCGGATGAAACTCCCCACGCATTACCGCCCCTTCGGGGTATCGAACACCAAATCGATTTTGTACCGGGAGCTTCACTACCTAACCGACCTGCATACCGAACTAATCCTATGGAGACCAAGGAGCTTCAACGACAAGTGAACGACTTGATGGACAAAGGATACATCCGCGAAAGCATGAGCCCATGCGCGGTACCGGTCCTACTCGTCCCTAAGAAGGATGGGACTTGGAGGATGTGCGTCGATTGCCGAGCCATCAACAATATCACTGTAAAGTATCGCCATCCTATTCCTCGATTAGATGACATGTTAGATGAGCTGCATGGATCCACGATATTTTCTAAAATAGATCTTAAGAGTGGTTATCATCAAATTAGGATGAAAGAAGGTGATGAATGGAAAACAGCTTTTAAAACTAAACATGGCTTATATGAGTGGTTAGTCATGCCCTTTGGATTAACTAATGCACCTAGCACTTTCATGAGATTGATGAATCATGTACTGCGTAACTACATTGGAATTTTTGTGGTTGTTTACTTCGATGACATTTTAGTCTATAGTCGAAGCTTAGAAGAGCATGTTGGGCACTTAAAATCTGTTTTGATGGTTCTTCGAAAGGAGAAGCTTTATGCTAACCTTAAGAAGTGCACTTTTTGTACGGATCACCTTGTGTTTTGGGGTTTTGTTATAAGTGCAGATGGTATTAAGGTGGACGAAGAGAAGGTTAAGGCCATCCGCGATTGGCCGACGCCAACTACCATAGGCGAAGTGCGGAGCTTTCATGGACTTGCGGGTTTCTATCGGAGATTCGTGAGGGATTTTAGTACCATAGCCGCACCTCTCACCGAAGTGATCAAGAAGAGTGTTGGGTTTAAGTGGGAGGACGCACAAGAAAAAGCATTCCAAGCTTTGAAGGACAAACTCACCAATGCACCCCTTTTATCTTTACCGAACTTTCTTAAAACCTTTGAAATTGAGTGTGATGCTTCGGGTGTAGGTATTGGAGCTGTTTTGACACAAGAGAAGAGGCTCATAGCCTTCTTTAGTGAGAAGCTTGGAGGAGCTGCCCTAAACTACCTGACCTATGACAAGGAGTTGTATGCGCTAGTTCGAGCCTTGCAAACATGGCAACACTATCTATGGCCCAAGGAGTTCGTCATTCACACCGACCATGAATCCTTGAAGCATTTGAAGGGTCAAAAAAAGCTCCACAAACGACATGCTAGGTGGATGGAGTTCATCGAAACCTTCCCTTATGTGATCAAGTATAAGCAAGGTAATGGAAATATTGTTGCCGATGCTCTATCAAGAAGGTATGCCTTGATCTCTACTTTGGATGCTAAGCTTTTAGGCTTTGAATACATAAAGGAGCTCTATGAAACTGACTCGGATTTCCAAGATATCTTTAAAGCATGTGCTAAATTCGCTCATGGAAAGTATGTAAGGCACGACGGGATTCTTTTGTTTGAAAATAGATTATGCGTACCTAACTGTTCGATGCGAGAATTGTTAGTTAGGGAAGCCCATGGCGGAGGATTGATGGGACATTTTGGGATCACTAAGACCTTGAAGGTGATGCAAGAACACTTCTATTGGCCGCAAATGAAAAGGGATGTCGAGCGGATATGTGGAAGATGTGTCACTTGCAAACAAGCCAAAGCAAAGGTACAGTCCCAAGGTTTGTATATGCCCTTACCGATTCCTGAACAACCGTGGGTCGATATATCTATGGATTTTGTGCTTGGATTGCCTAGGACTAGGAATGGAAAGGATTCCATCTTTGGGATTGTGGATAGGTTTTCAAAAATGGCTCATTTCCTTGCATGCCATAAAACTGATGATGCGTCTCATATAGCTGATTTATTCTTCAAATAAATTGTTCGCTTGCATGGAATGCCTAGGACCATTGTTAGTGATAGAGATGCTAAATTCTTGAGCTACTTTTGGAAAACACTGTGGTCTAAGCTAGGGACTAAACTGCTATTTTCAACTACTTGCCACCCTCAAACTGATGGACAAACCGAAGTAGTGAATAGGACCTTGTCTACTTTGCTACGCACCTTGATTAAGAAGAATTTGAAAACTTGGGAAGAATGCTTGCCACATGTTGAATTTGCGTATACCCGAGCTACACATTCCGCTACCAAGTTTTCACCGTTTGAAATCGTTTATGGATTTAACCCTTTGTCTCCTTTGGATCTAACCGCTTTGCCTATGAGTGAAAGGACTAACTTAGATGGAAAGAAGAAAGCTGAAATTGTCAAACAGATCCATGAAAGGACCAAGCGCAACATCGAGGAAAGGACGAAGTCGTATGCAAAGCAAGCCAACAAGGGCCGACGTAAGGTGACCTTTGAGGAAGGAGACCTCGTGTGGGTGCACTTGAGGAAGGATAGGTTTCCAGTCGAGAGGAAATCCAAGTTGATGCCTAGAGTGGATGGCCCATTCCGAGTCCTAAAGAAGATCAACGACAATGCTTATCTACTAGACCTCGAAGGGAAGTATAATGTTAGTTCAAGTTTTAACATTACTGATTTGCTTCCTTTTGTTGCAGATGATCCGGATTTGAGGACAAATCCTTTTGAAGAGGGAGGGGATGATGCGATCATGGAAGAAATGCGGCCCACACTTGAAGACAGGGGTGAGATAACCGTGCCGAGTGGACCAATGACACGATCAAGGGCTAGGAAGCTTGGACATACAATCACCATACTACTGGACCGCATAGGACCAACTATCATTCCGTCCGGAGACATGGAGCCTAAGAACCTCTTGGTTGCTCGAATGGACTAAGTCAAGAGGGGCTCGTTTGTACTCTTTTTCCCGACCTTTGGTTTTATCCCACTGGGTTTTACAAAGGGGGGTTTTAATGAGGCAAACGGTCCACAAGACAACCAAACCCAATAAGAGGAGGAGATAAAATTCGGCTCATAGGAGAGCTTTCCTTAGGCCCAAATTAGTTTAGGGTTTTACTTCTTTTAGGATAAGTAGCTAGGGTGGCCGAAATTAGAGGATAGACCTTTTTTCTACAAACTTGTGTGCTAGCCACATTGTTCTTCTTGTTCATTGAATGAGAAATTGATTGTTGGTGTGTCATATCCGACAATTGAATCTTGGTGCGTCATATCCAAGGTTCAAGCTTTGGAATCTTCGAGTGCGTCATATCTTGGAGAATCCATTGTGGAGGTATCAAGGACTTGTCGCTGCCTTTGTGTGATCCAATCGATCCATCATTCATCCATCATCTATCCTCGTATATTCTGGTCTCGGCAGAATCGTATCCAGGAGGACCGACCTTACCAAAATTGGTCTAGATGACGGAATACATATCGGAATTCTACGAACCCACCCATTCCAGAAAGAGGACTCAATTATCTGAGACTTTCGTATTAATCACTCGGATCAATTCGGAACAGAGCGTCGCGGAAAAGGGAACCCTTTACAGAGTCGGAATTCTGACAGCAATATTACGAGCCTTGGGAGAATCGTATCACCACCTACCCTCGAAAGTGCCGACTCCTGGAAGATCGTATCAATGATCCTGATGAATAACAAGCACAACTCACCCATTGCTGATCTGCCGAAGCTGATTTCCTTGCCAATGCTGAGCTGATTTCAAAGTGAGATGAAACTTGGAAAATGAATGATGATGATGAGGATACCGAAAGCCTTTGATACACTGCTACTGTCGAATCAAAGCTGGAATACCAAAGGGAGAAGAAGAAGCCTAAAGATTGCTATAAACGTGTTTGTAAACACGTAGCGTAACATAGAGAAGCAGTAAACGTGTTTGTAAGCATGCAGCAAAACATAATATCTTCGAGGAGAAAACAAACAGAAATCAGAACAGCTTTGTACTTGAAGAGCACCGGAAAACGAGGCAATCATTAGCTCAAAATCAACCTCAAACCAAAGAATAATCAGCCTCAAAGTCATCCTCAAACACAGCCTCAACAGAGGACGAATCAACCTCAAATCCACCCTCAAACAAAGGACGAATCAACATCCATACAGAGAAATCAGTTCAGCAACAATGGTAAGCAGCTCAGCAACAAATAATCAGCATCATACAATCCACAACAGCAATTCAGCACAACATAAATGGAGCAGCAATTTAATCAAGAGCACAAGTCTACTCTTACCTGATCAGAATCAACTTACTGAAACAGGATCATCGTGAATCTCTGATAGCTGGAACACATTCAGGTTCTGATTAAGCTTGATTCGAATTCAGCTTTACTGATTTCAGATTCTGTTGTCTGACAAGAATCAGGAGCATGCAATTCTGATTGGAGATTCAGATTTGGACCGATATTGTTGCTGGATTGTATCAGAGCTGATCAGCTCAGGATGTGAAAACAGAGATGAGCTAGGTTTGATCTCAAGTGATCACAGGTCTGAAATTAAGTAATTATATCACCAAAATTAAGCAATTGTATCGCAGCACCCAGTTTAAGACCAACCGCAATCAGTAGCAGACCAGCATCATTGCAACATGCCAGCAACATCATACAGAAAACAGAGGTGAAGATGCAAAGGAATTACATCATTTCAATTGCATGATCACAAGTTTGATCATGTGGAGTTGAGGAAGAATCACATGGAGCAGAATTACAGGTCAATTGATGCTTGGATAAGAAGGGATCCAGCAGAAGAATATTCGCACAGAATCAGATGTGAAGAATCACACAGAAGTAGATGCACAGAAACTGCATAATCGGTGCTTGAGATGAATCCGATCTGAAGAACAGCTAAATTGATCTGTGGAGAATCATCTGGTACGATGAGCTAAGGAGCTGCAGAATCGGTGTGATCTGGAGGAGCTGCAGCATCTCCGTGATCTGAAGGTGCCGAAGAATTGAATCGTTGAAAAACTGAATCATCGTTCAAGAATTGAATCGCTGCAGATTTGAATCGATCTGAAATGATCTGCTTCGAACGCTGAGGAATCAAACTCTAATGATGTTCATGATGCCAGTATCTGATGATGGATGAGTTCTGAAGAGCTGAGAATCAAATTCACGGTGTAACTGATGAACTGGAAGGGATGAAGCGCAGAAGGTTCAAATTGCTACAGGAACATAGCAGATTTCAGATTGATTTTCCGTTGGAAATTTCCAACTGAATGAACATTTCGTCCCTGATCTTGTAGCTCTGATCCCATCTTAGGAATTTATGCTTGAATGAGGAGTAAATGATGAGCTTAATGCTACAATTAGACAGAATTTCATCTTGTATTCATTAAGCTTGATCATATAATAGGGGTAGTGGTCTATTTAAAGGTAATTCTAGGGATTTCAATGCAAAAGTTCTAAACATGTGGACTTAAATTTAATTGTCCTAAACATTTGGACTAAATCAAGATTTATCTAAACCTTAATCCCTAACATTTCTATTTGTAGATCCACTTCTTAATGTAAATCAACACCCTAAACCAATACAAACAGAAAATGAAGATCATCAACATCTCATCATCAACTCTTAACAACACCTAACAAGCTAAACATTCAATTAACATAAAACAAGGGAAAAGTATGAAAAATATGTAATATGTTTGCCGAAAGTGGTAAAAGCGACGCATTTTTTGTTTTTGATGAAACATGTTTGGTGTTGTTGATTTTTGATGAAGTCCATTTGCTTTCGTAAAAAATGGTAGGTACGTCCTTACATGTCTTTCACATGACCTCTATTTAGTGTGAAATTCCTCAAATGCCCATGTCTTCTTCAGCGTTGTTATATGCAGTCGTTCCCTCCCTAGTTGTTCTTCATTCATGCAAAGTGTTCATCCTCTCCCGAATTTTCAAAGTGTTCGTCCCCTCGTTTCATCTCGAATCTCTGAATCTTTAAAGAACAATGGGTGTCCCAATTATATGGTATGTTTGCCGATTTCTTTGGTTTTTAACCATAATTGTAGTATCAATTTGAAAATCCCTCCCAAATCTATCTTTGAACCCTTAATTTTACCGTGAAGAAACTTGTGTGACTATTTTGAGTGGTGTGAGCCCCCCAATGTGCATTTACGGAAGGAGTTTTGTGACCGCCAAATGCCAATATCGAAGTCGAAGTTGTTCTTATTCTTAGCATGTTCACATAAAATAATCTAGCATGTTCACATGAATAAACTTGGACATGGATAAATTAGAATTTTAACATATTATGCCTCATATTCATCACATTTCCAATACATGGATATTAAATAACTCAACATGCATATTGTGTGAAAAATAAAATATAAGTATGTGTTTATGATCAAAACAGGTTTCTACACATGAAACTATAATAATAATGCATCGTTGCATGGTTATTACATATTTTTATACATGGATACAAAAATACATTAACATGTATAATGTGTATATATACAATTTACTTAACATGGTCATAATGTATATTCATACATGGAAATAAATACATATCAACATGCTTAAAACACAGTTAAATCAAGGAACCGCTTACTGATTTGGACAAAACTAACTCGTACCAAATTCTAATGTTTTGATGACTATAAGGACCAAAATGTAATATTCTCAAAATTTACGTTTAGATCAAAAATTCTCAAGTGGACCGAAGGGTTTGCTTAACGAGCCCAAAGTTTTCCATTTCTTAGACACAACCCGTAGGTTCCCAGGTCAGGAAGGAAGGGGCACAGTGTCAAGTTTCCACTTCAAGATCAGTATTTCTACACAAATTATTTACTGAACTTAAACTCAAGAATATCACAATTGAATCCCTTAAGACTTTAGCGAAACAAATTCGTGTATAATTCAAACAAATTAAACTATATGGGTCATTAAGCAATTATATAAAACATATTATACAAAATAGTATCCTAAGCATGACACTAGTAAATATAAGTACAAAAAGATTATGGACCATGTTGAAATAAAATAGAAATATTTTATCATTAAATAAAGTTTGAGGACATAATTGGACAGTTAGAAAAATTAAGGGTCCCAAAAACATTATTTCACTCATAAATCGGGGCACGACCCAAATCTAGTTGGGCCATATCCAAAATCTGGGACACACCTAAAGAATGACTAGGTCAGGGGCCAGTCGACTGGTTTGAGCCCAACTACAAATAGGGCTTCTGCTCAAATGAAGTTGGGTTGTGGCCCAGCTGATGGGCTTTTGCCTAGTTTGGCGGGGCTGGTGCTCAGACCGGTCGGGCCAGTGCCCAGTCCGATTTAGGCCAGTACCCACACCAATTTAAGAAACAAATTATTTTTTAATCCAAAATTAATAAAAAAAATTCTCTGATCAACTCCTTTTTCAACATCTTTTCCACGAACGAATAATTTTCTCCATGACCACCTTCTTCAACGTCCATCATCATCCCCTTTTGGCTGCACATAATGTAGAAAGAAAAACAAGAGAAATAAGATACAATTCCGAATGGAGGGATGGTGGTGTTTGCTGGCTTGGCGACGTCCTCAATGTGTCTTTAGAAGAAACAACCTTCAGTCTTTAAGAATGATGCTCCCTCTTGCGTTTCTTGGAGGGACAAGCCTCCTTGTCGACGATGCTTGCTCTTTCTTATGTCATATCATACTTATTAAATACTATTTAAAATCTACAAAAGGTTAAGGAGTACAAATTTAAAAAGTGGGACTTACCCAATAAAGAGGTGAATGTGACGACTCTACTACAAGCCCCGCAGAAACGAGTAAGGGCTCGGTGGTAGACATGGTATATAAAGGGGTGACCCCTTAGAATGATCGAGAAAAATCATGTTTAAAGCCCCTATATCCTTTGCGGATAACTCTCCAAGGGAGGGAGTACAGTCTCCAATATATATTGACTTTTCCAGTTGGAGTTGATGAATTTAAATCCACTAAAAAAAGGTTGTTTATGATTCAAAAACCAAGTTTCAAAAAGGGAGAAACGAGTTTGAAAAAGTTTGAGTTTAAGGAATTTAGCTGAAAAAGATAAAAACATCGTAAGAGGTTTAGGCTATAAGGGTATCCCATAACATAACATTGCATTTTAAAGCTTACCCACATGCGCATAACGTTAGGGGTAAGTTGGGTATGTGAGACTCCTAAGTATCTACATAGGTCGATGAGATACGAGTACTAAGAAAAATGGAAACCGACGTCGACCAATGCGAAATAAATGGTTTCTCCCCCCTCTTGAGGAAGGCACATAGGATGTGAGGTGGCGCGTTCAGAATTGCGGGGGATGGGTTATCAGGGAGAATGAGTATTGCCCATACGAGCAGTGCTCACAACATTTATAAATTTTACAGGTGTTAACAAATTGGGTTTAGGGGATTTAGGAGGCGGAGGTAAGAATACAACTTCCTTACCTGAATCCTCGTCGGCCATGATGGATAGATGTCGTCCGATCAAAGCTTTAGAGATAAGGAAGCACCGAGACATCTTGAAAAGCTGGGATTTAGATAGAGAAAGGAACAATGGAAAATCTAGAGAGAATAAATTATGGAGAAGTGAAAAAGGAATGGGTAAAAAGGTTTATATAGAGGCACGAAATTTAGATTTTTTTCGAAAACTATACATTATAGTTTTTTTATAGAAAAGTAGGTATAGAAAAACAATATTTCAAAAAATAGGTATACGCGCACTCCGGGACGCGCCTTTTGGCAATACACGTATACCCCCAGGTATACGCGTTAATTTTTTACTTTTAGATTGACTTTATAATACGATACGTAAAAAACTCTACATACGATACAAAAACTTCCAAATAGTGTTTTGCATAGTAACGTTACTGTTTACACAGTGAAATTTAATGTGTAAACAGTAACTTTACTATGCAAAACACTATTTGGAAGTTTTTGTATCGTATGTAGAGTTTTTTACGTACCGTATTATGCAGTCAGTCTAAAAGTCAAAAATTAACGCATAGTTAGCGTCATTTAATTCGTAATTAAATTATCTACGAACCATAAAAGTTTTGATTTTTTTTGAGTAAGTATATAATTAAATTTCTCACCTAATGCATTTACTTATTTCGGTCAAATTTGGGTGTAAACGATGTTAGGTTACAAAATCACTGTATTTTTAATCAAAAAAATTATCATACGTAGATAATTGATTTACAACCTAAATGACGTTAACCGTGTTGAGTTTGGACTTACATGGTCCGAGTTAAAAAATTTTAAGTACAATTTTCATATCTCAACTTACGGCATGTCGTACAGTCAATCCGTAAATCCAAATTTAATATTTTTTTCATCATTTGAATCGCAATTAAAATATCTACTTACTATAAAAAAATTTAAATTTTTTCAATAGATACATAATTTTATTTTTAATTAAACATCGAGCCGTCATTATGGAACAATATTTAAAAAAAAAAAATAGACATACCCAACATGCGCCTATGCAATAGGCGCGTCCTGGGGTGCGCGTATTGCCAAAAGGCGCGTCCCGGGGGTGTACGTATACCTATTGTTCGAAATATTTTTTTCTATAATTATTTTTCTAAAAGAACAAACTAAAATGTATAGTTTTCGAAAAAAAATCCGAAATTTAAGATTACGAATATCTGAACCGTGAATAAGAAAGGTCCTTTTTTCCCACCGTTCGATTTCGAGGGTACGGAAAATTTTTTCCCTCTAGAGAATTCAAAAATCAAAACATGGAAGGAAAAATTGAAATAAAAAACTGGAGGGAGTGTTTGAATTTCAAACTCGTTATGAAGTTCAGAGGAACCGTCGTAAAAGATTACTTCTGTAGCGACGCCTTTTCCTATAACAAACTCAAATTTAAAAAACAGTTACGCTCTAATTAGACTCGAGGCGACAAAATTAATTAATCAATAAGGGTTCTATACTTGTTGATGAAATATAGGCTTGTCCAAATGAACCAGTTCGGACGAGCTGGTCTAGTCTGGAATTGGTTTGGTTCGAATCGGTTCGGCCGAACTAGTTCCAAAACCAGACCAGTGTTTTTAGCCTTCAAATAGAACAGTTCAAAATAGTACCAAAAATTCAGTTCGAATCGGTTCGACTCGACTCGTTTTTTGATACTGAATATACTTAAATTTAAATCAAACCACTTTAAACCGATATCATTTTAGAATCGGTTTGAAGCTAAATCAACTAAACCGCTCTGAAATTAGACCAAGCCGAGAGATATCTTCAATAAACCAAACCTAGAGATATATTAGACTCTCGTATGTTGATGTTGGACAGGATTTTAGTCAGTTGTGGAACAGATTTTCAATCGGTTCAATGTATTTTTCAGTCGGTTCATTGTTTTTTCAGCCGGTTCAGTGTTTTTCAGCTGGTTCAGTATTTTTTTCAGATGGTTTAGTGTGTTGAACAGAATTTTCAGCCGGTTTAGGTTTGGTTTGAACCGGATTATTTTCGAACCAAAATTGTTATTTAAAAAAACAGACCAGAACAGTTCGAACCGGTTCTGAATCGGTTCGAACCAGACCAATTCTTTTTTCCTTAAACCAGACCAGTTTTTTTAGAAACAGAAAAATGTACTGGTTTTTTTCAAACCAGACCAGTCCAGTTCAGAACCGGTTCGACCCCGAACCCGTTCATGAACTAGCCTAATGAAATATATGTCTCAAGAGATAAATATAAGAAACTGTCAATAATATGTTTCAGAATTATTACCTTTTTTTTTTGGCCAATAAAACTTCAAATATCATTCACCAAACGAAACATAGTTCGGGTACATAATATTATCCGCTACGATACAACGAAATAAAGAGGTTGGTGGTGAAGACACCCAATCGGAAGGACACAACCCCGCTAAAACATTCTTCGCTATCCAATCCGCACAAGAGTTGGCGGATCTTGGAACATGTTCCCATTCTTCGCTATCCAATCCGCACAAGGGTTACCGCATTTGAAAAAATGGGATCAATTTTCCAAGCGAAGTCCCGCTTATGAATGTGATTGACAATATTCAAGGCGTCCGTCTCTATGATGACCCTAGGCCACCCCTTGTCGATAGCTAGCCGAACCGCAATGTAGATCGCATGGGCTTCGATCTCATCGACCGATCCCGCAAGCCATACTCCACAATTGCCTCCTCGTAACACGCCTGCGTCATCCCTAGCGATTATGCCAAAGCCCCCCAAAGGGTATCACTAGACCAAGCACCGTCGCAGTTGATCTTGATCACCCCCGGAGGAGGTCCGACCCACGCTCGGAACAGTTCCTGGTTGTGCACCCGGGTCTCGCTCGATCCCATCTCAATTATCGTGCGGGTGATCTCTTGGTGAATAGCTGGTACAAAGGGCTGGATGCCCTCATAGGTGAGGCTACACCTTGATTTCCAGATCGCCCACGCCACCACCATCGAGCGCCTCCAGTTCTCGGTCTGTAACCTCCTCCGATCACCTGTCATGTCCGTTACTGAGGCCAGCCATTCATCGACCGAGTGCTGCCCCAGTTCCAGCCCCTGTCGGTCCATGTATGGTTGCCACACCTGTTTTACCCAAGGACACGCAAATAGCATATGTTCACTAGATTCAATTACAAGTCAAGTAGGGCATAATGGATCAATGAGGAGTCCTCGTCTCATAAGCGTTCCCCTGGTCGGTAGTGCATCATTTGCCAACTTCCAAATGAAGGCCTTGATCTTAGGCCATACGTTAGTCGACCATATGGCTCGCCACACCGATGGTCGCTCAATGCTCAGTGTTCGGTTGGTGTTCAGATCAAGGTCCCGCTGGCGCCGAAGGTGATCTGAATGGAGCGTGTGATAAGCTGACTTGACCGAGATGTTCCCCGACCTGGCGTGGGGCCATCGATGCCGATCGGAGGTGCTGTAGGTCGGGATAGGAACCTGAAGGACTGTCGAGACATCCTCCCCATGCACAGCAGCGCGAATGGCCGTCTCGTCCCAAGATGTCGAGAGGGGCCGAATCCAGTTGGCCACCCTTGGCGAGGGCGGCTGATTGTCGTCGTTCCTCAGGCGTATGCGAAGGTTGTGCACAGTCGGCACCCAAGCGTCATCGAAGGGTCTGATAGAGTGGCCGTCCCCGAGTGACCAAACCCCCTCCGCTCTAATAACGTCACGTCCCTCTAGGAGGCTCGAGCCCAAGAAGCTCTGCTCCTCGAAGAGGCCTGCAAGAATGAGCTATTCGGGAAATAGAGACCCTTCAAAAATCTTACCCAAAGCGCATATGGTTCGGCCATGACCCGGGCTGCCATGTTCGCAAGGATGGCGCGGTTGAATTGTGACATGTCCCTGAATCCATAGCCTCCACTCGACTTCGAAGTGGTCATGGATGACCACTTCTTCCAGTGTATCTTCCTGTTGCCTTCCCTGGATCCCCACCAGAACCGGGCAATGAGGCTGTTGATCTCATTGCACCAAGTAGTTGGTAGCTTGAACACGTGCATGACATATGTCGGGATGGAACTGAGAACGGATTTGATGAGTATCTATTTTCCTGCATGGTTCAAGAGTTTATTCCGCCAGCACTGGATCTTATCCATAACTCTCTCCTTGAGGTAGCCTAGTGCCTTCCGTTTCGATCTCCCCGATACGGTCAGAATCCCTAGATAGAAGCCCGGGTCGGTTGAATGTGCCACCCCGAACAGAGAGGATATGTTGCTCTTGTAGTTCTCATGGGCCCCTGTGTTGAGATAAAGGGTCGACTTGGAGAAATTGATATTCTGTCCTGATGATGCGCAGTAGTCTCCAAGCGTATTCTTAAGATTCATTGCCAAGGCCAATGAACCTTTCAGAAAGAAGATAAAGTCATCTGCGAAAAAGAGGTGTTGTATCTCGGGACATGACCTCTTTGGGCGGATTCCCCTAATGTTACCCTTATAAACCTAGTCGTCAAGCAATCTAGAAAGGACATCAGCGACCAATATAAATAGGTAAGGTGAAAGAGGATCACCCTGTCTTAGCCCCCTGGACGGACGGATGTGGTCGGACTATTTCCCATTGACCAAGACTTTATAAGTAACCGTGGATATGCAAGCTTTGATCCACATCGTCCATTTGTCGCTAAATCCCCTCTTGCGCATGCACTCAAGAAGGAAGTCCCACTCGACCCTATCGTAGGTCTTCTGCATGTCAATCTTGAGAGCGCATTCTGATCTTCCTGAACTAGTTCTTGGCTTGCCTCTTGTCTTCAGGAAGTGGAACATCTCGTGCGCTATAATAATGCTATCCTGTATGCGTCTCCCTGAAATAAACGCACTTTGGAACTGGGTGACCAGTTCTGGCAAATAGATTTTTAGCCTATTCGCCAGAACCTTAGAAATGATTTTATAGGCAAAGTTGCACAGGCTAATCGGTCTAAACTCGGATGCACATAACAGGTTAGCTATCTTAGGAATCAAGGTAATATGTGTGTGGCTTAGAAAGGATGGCATGATACCTGTCGTGAGGAATGCGTTGACTGATGTGAGCAAGCCTGGTCCCATCGTGCCCCAACTCTTTTGGAAGAAAGTGCCCGAGAAGCCATCCGGTCCTGGTGCCTTGGAGACCCCCATTTGAAAGCAGGCCCGTTTAACCTCCTCAGAGGATGACAAAGCCGTGAGGTTGTCATTCATTTCTGAAGTCACCACTGTCGGAATGCAACTCAGAATCCCACTGAATGATGTAAGCCTGTTCCCCCCACCACGGTCCGAAGAGAACAGCTTAGAATAGAACCCGTGCAACTCCTCCCTGATCTTCCTTTCCCCCTCAATCCAAACTCCAGAAGCATCCCTCAAGCGGATAATTTTATTGCGACGTCTTCTAGATAACGTGGTTTGGTGAAAGAACTTTGTGTTCCTATCACCTTGGCCCAACCATTTAATCCTCGAGCGTTGCTTCCAATAGATCTCTTCCCTTTTCCAAAGGGCATGTAGCTTTGATTTTAGAGCTATCTTTTCATTAAGCAACGCCTCATTGTCAATCGAATGTGGGATGTTCCGAAGTTGGTTCTTAACCTTGGCAATCTCCATTAAGTTGTGCTTGAACACCCTAGAGCTCCATTCGGTCAGATCAGTTCTCGCACGTTCCAGCTTACACTTGATTTCAGCTCCATGTATCATTGGACCCCCCCTAAGCCATGCCGATCGGATTATGTCGTGGCACTCATCATTTTCCAACCACATGTGTTCAAACCTGAATTGTCTCTTGCCCCTACTCTCATTGCGCGTGAGGTGAATGCTTATCGGGGCATGATCCGATCCGATCATTAGCTCGTGAGTACATTGTGCCGTTGGGAATAAAGCGAGCCATGCCGGGTTGGCGATCGCCCTATCCAGCCGCTCCCTGATCCTATCTTCTCCTCTTCGATTGTTACTCCATGTATAGATCAATCACTTGTAGCCCAAGTCTTCGAGAAGGAGATCATCTATGAGGCTATTAAAGCCATCGATTTTGTTCTGTTCCTTTCGGCCTCCCTCCTTCTCCCTATGGTGGGAGATGTCGTTGAAGTCCCCGATACATACCCATGCATCTCTCCTGTTCGCCCCCAAACATCTCAGATCCGCCAAATTCTGAGTTCCTCTCGCAAAATTAGAGTCCCCGTATACCCATGTGACTCTACACGGTCCTCTAAACTCAGTGCTAAACACCTTAGTGTCAATGAAATTATTGTCATGTGAGTGAACGTGGAGGTTTACCTCTTTAGACCACCAAAGAGCCAAACCACCACTCGCGCCAATAGGATGGACATAGAAAGAAAAGTCCATACCTATCTCCCTCCTAACCTTCTCGCAGTGGGCTTCATTCTTCTTCGTCTCCATTAAAAAGACAATCGAAGGCCGAGGGTCCTTCACCAGGTCTTTTAGATGTCGAATTGTCAAGGGAGACCCTAACCCTTGACAATTACAACTGACGAAGATCATTGGGACCCCGTGGCTGTTTGGGGACAGCCACCGGAACCCTTCACCTTATCTGTTTGCCTTGTCCTACGAACCACCGCTGTCCTTCCCACAGGTCGGGATGTCGACTCCAACCTGTCAGCCCCCTGATCATCCCGCGAGAAGCAGATCATCCCACTGTTGCCCTCCACGGAATGACCACTTTGTGTTTTCCTTCTCTTGGTCGTGCCCTTATCCTGGTCCGAGTCCCCCATTCTCTTTGGTTCGGTGGTCTTGGTCACAGCATTCGCCCATTCGAGTGATGATCCCGCCATGACCCTGTTCATGTCTGGTCTGTCCTGAGGTGGTTTGATCAGCTGGAGGGAGGCCAAGTCGAGAGGTTCTGAGTGTGTCTCGGTCAGCCTCCCCATTGCTTGGGCCATAGTTGTTGTCTCCCCTTCCTTCCCTTGCATAATAGGCAGATCCGAGTGAGGAGACTTGGACAACACGGTAGAACAGATCTACAGCTGGATATCCGTATCTCCATCAGTGTCCGCATTCAGACCAACCTCTCTCGTATCCATAGAGTCACCCGAGACGATTGAGATTGCTCTGATGGGTGCAGTAAAAACCTGACCAAGTTGCACCTTGTTACTCCCAATATGTTCCCCCTCCTTCTGGAATGCCTCGATAGGCAAGGTGGTATCAGGCATCTGAAGGGGACTCCGAAGGGGAGCCCTCCCTGCCTCAGGTTTCTGCAGCATCCCTACTCTGTGCTTGTGGACAGACGGTGCATTGTGTGATTGTGAGCTCGAGGCATGACTTCTCTGTTCTCCAAAGGCTTTCCTGAATGAGCGACCCGGCTGTTGTGCCGCATCCGTGTTTCCCCTGCAGTACGAGCCTTGAGGGTGTTTAGCTCCTTGTTGTTGCATGACCTGGCTCCAAGACTTCAACCGCGGGTCCCTGGAGGTGGCCGACCGTGCACCCCCATACACAGACCCAACGTTTGATTGCCTTGGGGCGATCACAGGATGTCCAAGGCTCGTAATGACAGGTTCCGTGCAGTTATTTGACGAGTGTCCAATGATCCCACATCCGTAACACAGATCCGTGAGCCTCTCATATCTAACCGAGGCCCACTTCTCATTGCCACCCGAGTCCATCCACTTAAATCTAGGCATTAAGGGCGATAGTGTGTCCAGATCGACTTGTACCCTCAAGAACGTTCTCCGCTGCATGACATTGTGATCTTCGATTTTCAGACAACGACTAATACTATCTCCTATTCTCTGAGCATTCGTTCTATTGATCATTTCTAAGCTAAGACCATGAATCTGCACCCAACCTTGAACTCTAAAGAAATCAATTTCAGCAATTGACTTATCAACCGGGCAAGACCTAATGTTCAGGCAGTGACCGTGTATAGACCAGGGCGAGAGATCTAACACCTGATCCTTATCTTTTGAATTGGCGAAATCAAATACAAGGGTGGTCTCATTTACCTTGGCGATGTTCACGGGTCCAAAACGAGCCCAAGCCTCTCGGAGGACGTTCATAACAACGTTGTTCTTTACATGGCGATCCGACATTAGCACCCCCATCGCACGGTTCTCCGGTCCCTTATCCAAACCGAGATTTCCAGAGGAAACCAAGCTCAACATAGCCATACCCGGTGCAAATTCCCTCTCAGAGTTGGTGCTCGCCATTGGCAGATAAACCAGACCAGACTTGCTTACCTCGTCGTGGCAAAACCTGCACACAGAGGAAAAGGCACAGAAAAAAATGGGAGAGAAGGGATGGAATTGATGGGTACACGTTATTGCGATCCGGCAACTGGGTAATTGGAGGCACCCGATTGTAGGCAGGCACCCGATTGAAGACCGAAGGTTGGGCGGTTGAAAATCGGTTGAGGGACTTTCCAAAATTAGGTCAGCAGCTGAATGTTTTGCGAAAATCCCAATTGATGGAGCTGGAGGACAGAGACGAGCTAAAGGGAAAACTAGAGAAGCCAACAAATCGATTTGAGAAGACGACAACTCGAGCTGGGAGCAGTTTAGCTTGCCTCGGAACGGAGCGACCTTCAGTCGCTAGGTTTCCGTTGGAGATGGTGAGAGGAGCGCGTAATGGTACGCGCGCGGGTTATTGCTCGTTCCTCAGAATTATAACCTATGTATTGAAGTGTTGCATCTTTAACAAAAGAGATTAAAATTCTTTTTTTAGTAAACTATTTATATTATATTTAAATAAACAAAATTGAAATGAATGTCACCGCAATGTGTCACCACCCAGTGGTTGACTACACAATGGTGTCACCACGCATATGTGTCACCACCCAAAGGGGCCACTATGCATAGGTGTCACCATTTAAATATGTCTCTATTTAAATGTTTCACCACCAAAAGGTGTCACCACCCAAAGGTGTCACGGCGAAAATGTGTCACCACCCAAATATGTCATTACCCGAAGTGTGACCACATGAAGGTCTAACCACGTGAGAATGTCACGATAAGAAGGCGTCATCAACCAAAGATGACGTAATCAAAGTATGAAATTTTCCTGAGGCATAAATTGAAGGATCTGTTAACCCAAAAACCCAAGAAGTGACTCACCTAAACTTGATACAAAGTTCCTATGGACTACTATGCCTGCCTTACAAAGAATTGGTCACATTAAACAGCTAACCATGGACCTAGGTTAAGTGTCCCAACAAATATACCTGTAAGAGTTTGCATATGTTGTCTCTTTACTAATGACGCTCCTTAACGTTGTCACTTAAGAGGCGTCACCACCATAATATGTCACCACCCAAAACTTCACCATGTGAAGGTGTCATCACCAAAAGGGATCACAAGTTAAAGGTGTCATCACTTATAGGTGTCACCACTCAAATGTCTTACCACCCAAAGGTCTTACCACACAAATTAAGATGTCACAATGCAGATGTGTCAAAATCTGGAACTCTCACCATCTAAAGGTGGAACCTTGCCACCTAAATATGTAGTTGTCTTTAGGCAAAATTTGAAAGATCTATTGACCGGGAAAATCAGGAAGAGAATGACCTTAACTAGTCAATAAGTAATTATGCTCTACTTTGTCTACGTTACAAAGGACGGACATGGGTAAATAACAAACGTTGCACCCATGTTAAGTATTCCTGAAGGTGACACTACCCGAAGGTCTCACTACCCAAAGGTGACGCCACCTAAGTATGAAATTGTCATGAAATGGAAATTGAAGGATTTGTTGACCCGAAAAATCAAGAAGACAATGACCTTAACTTAATAAGAAGATACTATCGTATGTCGTGTCTACCCTACACACGATTTATTAGGGTAAGGAACTACCTTGGACCTAGGTTAAATATCTGTATAAGTATTCTTATAAGAGTTTGCATACGTCGTCTCTTTACTAATAACGCTCCATAAGATTGTCTGTAAAGAGGTTTCACCACACTACAAGAATCTGTATCAACAGCCACGAAATTAATTTGTTGACACAAGGAGTGGGTTGGTAAAAAGGTGTATAAGTGACGGCATTTTAATACGTCCCAGTAGCCACGTTTTAGTGTCAACAGATTGTCGTAGCACAAACAATCCTTTAGTATTGACGTTTGCCGTCGCAATATGTCTGTGCCGATCAAATCCATGTGTCAAAAACTCAGCCGAGGTTAGTAGTGATATTTAGTAAAGGAATATGTTGGTATTGCAAAACAGTATGTTTACTTTCAAAATTAATTGATGTAATAATTGGGTAAACAGTATCGGCATAACTTCATTGGTAATATATGTATTGCCGTTGCTAAACTCTATACCCGCAATTATAACATAACAGACCGTTTTTTCCAGTATAGTTCAAAACTCCCCCGTGCAGACCAGAGCCTTCGTCAGTCCATCAACGACCGTTGCCAAGAACGGATTCCCTTTCAGATCGACTCCCAGAACGCACGTAGGTTGCGCGCAGACATTCCAGGAAGCAACCCAGCTGGTGCCGATCAATCGTGAAGTCATTTGCTGCAGTATCCCGCGACAAGCATTTCTCCTCAGGTAGGCTGGTATGAGTAGTCAAATGTGGCTTCTTGTAATTGCGAATTGAATTGTCATGAGCTTAATTGTGTGTTATATATAGCCAACGATCATGAGCTTAATTGTGCGAATTGAATTGTCACGAGTTGTACTGTTTAGCCCCAAAAAACGTGCTGCTACAAACAAGTAACAACTGTGCTGATAAAATTGGACAAGTCGATCGAAGGAGTTCTACTATTGCGTATAACAACTAATTAACTAGCAATTAAGCTAGCTGCAGCTCGTACGGTTCCAACAGACAGCTCTCTGGTTCCGTTTGGTTCGATCCACACAGAAACAAAAATGCATATTTGAACTTTTACAAACGGTCTGGATAACTGTCAACAACTGATGATGCTACCTCATGTACTGCATGTTTCTAAACTGTTGTGCTGTCTTTTTAATCCCAAAGAGTTGGGTTGATATTTCTTTGCAGAAATAGAAGTGCGATGGATAAGAGTTGGATGACCAAACCTCGGCAAAGTGGGGAATATAAGGAAGGGGTTGCTTCGTTTCTCGACTTTGCCTACTCTCATTCCAGTTGGGATGGTAAGATTTACTGTCCTTGCAATAACTATGTTGGTGCTTTCTTAATGAGGAGAACTACTGTTAAGCTCCATCTTGAAAAATGGGGAATATTGCCAACTTATACTACATGGGTGGATCATGGGGAGGAATTCGAAGATGTGATCCGCAATGGTAGGAATTCATCCTCTCGTGGGGAAATGGAGGATATGGTGCATGATGGGTTCGGTGGTATGAGGGTGGACGAAGGTGAGGAACCAAACGCTGATGCTAGGACATTTTATAAGCTATTAGAAGATTGTGAAAAGAGCTTATATCCCAGTTGTGTCTCCTACACAAAGATGTCCTTTTTAGTTGAATTGTTGCATCTCAAGGCACTGTACAAGGTTTCAAACAAGTTCGCTGATGAGCTACTTCGCATGCTAAGTAAAGTATTGCCACCAGGGAACACAGTCCCTAAGTCCTACTACGAAGCCAAGAAATTTATAGGAGGGTTAGGGCTGGACAACCAAAAGATGCATGCTTGTGTAAATGACTGTATACTATTTAGAAAAGAGTACGCCAATTTTGATGTGTGTCCAACGTGTAGGGAGTCAAGATGGATTAAACCTTGACACAACACTGGAGGACTGGATATACCAGAGCAATCGAAGCGACAAAGAGGGAAGCTACCAGTCAAAGTACTTCGATATTTTCCACTAACTTCAAGGTTGCAAAGATTATTCATGTCCCCCCAAACTGCTTCCTCTATGACCTGGCACCATACACGACGATTAAAGGATGGTATTCTACGCCATCCTGCTGATATAGAAGCTTAGTAGAAACTTGACAGCGTACTACCTGCATTTGGGGAAGACCCACGGAATGTGAGGCTTGGATTAGCTACGGATGGGTTTTATCCGTATAGTGATAAAAGTCACCTATATAACATGTGGCCAGTTGTTCTTATTCCATACAATGTGCCTCCCGATGTGTGTTTGAAAGATACAAACTACGTGCTATCAATGTTGATTCCCGGACCAAAGGCTCCAATAAATGACATAGACGTGTATCTGCAACCGTTGATCGAAGAGCTGAATGAGTTATGGTCGAATGGTTTGCTCACATATGATGCAGACAAGAAAGAAAACTTCCAGATGCGCGCAGCTGTACTTTGGACCATTAATGATCTTCCTGCCTATGCGAACTTGTCCGGTTGGGCTACTTACGGTAATTTGGCATGTCCTATCTGTCAAATGGACACCCATTATTGTTGATTGAAGAATGGGAGAAAATGTTCTTTTATGGGACACAGACGATTCCTCCCCACCGATCACCCATGGAGAAGAAACAAAAGTTCATTCGATGGGAAACGAGAGTTACGGATGGCCCCACAAAGACTATCGGGGGAGGAAGTGTTACATGTGCTAGAGAATCTTGATCCAATCATGTTCGGTAAGACTCAACCGCCCATTCAGGTTGGAATAGACTCAACTACTGGAAATTGGAAAAAAAAAAGCATATTCTACCAACTACCTTATTGGCAGCACCTCTTAATCCCTCACAATTTGGATGTGATGCACATTGAGAAAAACGTGTGTGATAACCTCATTGGGATGTTATTGGGTGTTGCCGGTAAAACGAATGACAACCTTAATGCTCGGCTCGACTTACAAGCCTTAGGCATAAGAACGAGCTTGCATCCAGTCCGTAGAGGAACAAAATTGGTCTTACCACCAACTTGGTTTTCCATATCAAAAGAACAGAAGATTAAATTGTGTGAGTTTCTTAAGAACTTGAGACTTCCTAGCGGTTATTCATCAAACATTTCACGATGCGTTAAGGTGAAAGACATAAAATTGATTGGGTTGAAAAGTCATGACTACCATGTTCTCATGCAACGTATCCTATCTGTGGCTATTAAAGGATTACTCCCCAAACATGTATGCAAAGCTATGATAGACATGATTAACACATTCAGGATTCTATGCTCTAAGGAGTTGCACCCGTCGGATCTGTTGAAGGTGGAGTCGCAATTACCCATGACAATGTGCAATCTAGAGAGAATATTCCCACCAAGTTTCTTCAATAGTATAGTCCATTTGATCATCCATCTAGCAGAGGAAGCAAAAATAGTTGGGCCAGTGCAATATCGTTGGATGTATTCAATCGAAAGGTAAGTTTTTTTCACTCTTTTATGAAGTATGCCCTTGACAGAAGAAGTGTCTCACTAATAACATGTTCTTATTGTAGGATAATGGGGATAATGAAGTCGTTTGTGCGTAATCGTAGTCGTCCGGAAGGGTCAATATCGGAGGGTTATATTGCTCTAGAGTGTTTGACATTTTGTTCTAGATATCTCCATGACATTGAGACCAAATTTACAAGACATGAGTCAGTTATAGTAACTGAGGTAACTCCAAGGGCGGTAGATGGGTTATCGATCTTCCAGCCAGTAGGAGCTCCAATAGGTCGTGCACTTGTCTGGAACTGTCAAACACGGAATGGGAGCAGTGCCACTTGTACGTCCTTAATCAGTTTGAAGAAGTGAAGCCATTCATCGAGTATTACATTCACCTTTACTGTTATGTTTAATCTCAAACTTTTAACAGCATTACATCTAACAATCGGATTGGTTGTCTTGTCCATGTACGTAGTGAACACAAGAGGCAACTACTAGGCGCACGGGTGAGTAGGCGGAACATCGATGTCATGCACAATAGAACATTCATACCATGGTTGGAGGGCAGGGTATGACACTACGACACGGATAGGAATGGGTATTCCTTTTAATGTCACGTTTGGAGTATTTGCATTCTCAGGTTGGTCGAATAGTTGGATCGGGTGAGGATGAGAGAGGTCGCCAACTAAAGGCTTTGGCACGAGGACCGTTATATGGAGCTAAGACATATACTGGTTATAAAGAAAATGGGTTCATCTTCCACACCAAAGAATGGTCTGTAATCAGGAGTTTTGACAACAGCGGTGTGTTGTGCAAAGCTGACACAACGTGCTACATGAGTACATCCGATAACAACCCCATTGAAGGTGCAATTGATTATTACGGAGTGTTGAGGGAGGTGGTTGAGCTGCAGTACCTTGGTAACCTATCGGTTGTATTGTTCAAATGCGATTGGTACAACGTACTTTCATCCTTCAATGGGATTAAAATTGATGAGTACGGATTTGTGTGTGTCAATACCAAATTTTTTTTATCAACCGATGAGCCATTCGTACTTGCAGCTCAAGCATCCCAAGTTTTCTACTTACAGGAGAACATTAACCCTGATTGGAGCACTGCGCTGAGGGCAGAGTCCAAAAAACGATTTGTGATTGGGGGTCAAATGAGTGGGGAGTCAGTGGAGCCATATCAAGAAACATCAGCCCTGGTTGTTGATGTACCGAATGTAGTTCCTGTCGATGATGTGGTTGATTGGTGTAGAAATGACATTGAGGCTCTCGAAATATCTGTTGAGGACGCCACCCCGGAGATGACCACAGAAGCCTTCACAGAAGCAACTGAAGGCCTTGACGACATAGATGTTCTTGAGCCAGATGAGGAGGATATTACTGATGATGGAACAGACAGTGACACAGATACAGAATTTGAGGACGATTTGTTCGATGACGAGGACGGCCTTGAGGGTGAAATGGATGAGGATGACGATGATGATGATGTTGCATCGTAACTTCGTGTGCAATAGAAGAGTGTTTGTATGTTTCTTAAGGTAATTGTTCAATAGTTAGGAATTTAATTCTGTCATTTTGTCATTGTTTCTTAGGAATTTAATTCTGTCCAGATTTGTATGGATCGTCCGAATTGAGCTGGTTTTACTGAGATTGTACAATATTGAGCTGTAATTCTGTCCAAATGTGTATGTTCTGTCCGAAATGAGATGGTTTTACTGAGATTGTTCAATATTGAGCTTTTATTCTGTCCAAATGTGTATGTTCTGTCCGAAAAGAGATGGTTTTACTGAGATTGTTCAATATTGAGCTGTTATTCTGTACAAATGTGTATGTTCTGTCCGAAATGAGATGGTTCGACTGAGATTGTTCAATATTGAGCTGTTATTCTGTCCAAATGTGTATGTTCTGTCCGAAATGAGATGGTTCGACTGAGATTGTTCAATATTGAGCTGTTATTCTGTCCAAATGTGTATGTTCTGTCCGAAATGAGATGGTTCGACTGAGATTGTTCAATATTGAGCTGTTATTCTGTCCAAATGTGTATGTTCTGTCCAAAATGAGATGGCTCTGTCCGAATTGAGTGCTGCATACTGAGATTGTTTAGTATTGAGATTGTTTGGTTCACTAGTTGTTGTGTTGAAATATCAGTATTGGATATAAGTGTTGTGTAGCTCATCTGGTTGTGTTGTACGTGTGTGCTGTAAGTGTTGGTCATGCTGTTGTTGTAAGTCGAAACTGCAGTCAATTTCAGCTCATCACTTGTGCCCTGTAAACTGGTTCTCGTTCTGTCCAAATGCTGCCAAAAGGTGTGCATGCTGCAGCTCAAATGCTGTCAAACCGAAATAACTGTCATGTGCCCTGGTGTTTTTCACAAAACATATTAGTGAAGATGACAACAATACGAAGATCTCCATCATCACTTCAATCTTCACAGCATCTTCACGGCATCTACACAATAGGAAACTCATTCATTTGAGATCTCCACATTCCTTACGTTCCAATGTATAATACCCTGACCTTATGTATCCAATCCTTCCTTGTACAGATGAATATTGCAGCTATATATATCAACGGAGAACTCCTCCAAATGTAAGCTTGATAGCATAAAACTATTCCCATACATTAAGCTTCAATAAAACATACATTCAATTGTTTTTCACACACAGACATATAATCGATACTTTCAAAATACTGTCATACATTATGTTTTGGACCAACACTGCCATACACATCATGCTGTCGACTGTAGGTGGTGTTACACTCTGTACAAACCGTTTCCAATCCAATCTATGTCATTTTAAACATAACTATGTCATTCTAATCCAATCCAAGTGCTGTCAAAATAGATACCTATTCAGTAAATGTGCTGTCAAAATGTAATTCAATTCATCCTCATCAAATAGATAGCATGTGCTGGCAAAATGAAGGGATGCAAACAGAATACATTGACAGTCACGATCTGGACAGAATACATTGTCAAACAGTGAAGGGATTCAACCCAAAGCTCACGATCTGCACGTTCTTGCCATTACAATGTGTTGCATCTGAACAAGAACACACAACACACTCCTTTGCTGTACTTTTCATGATCACTTCTGCAGGCCACTAACAGAACTCTACCGTATGAAGCTGAATGGCTATCCTGCAGAAGTTGGAACTCCTGCTGCAAATGGAAGCTGCACTACTTTGGGTCTCCTTGAAGCTCCACTCGGCCTGCTTAAGAACTACAGTAGACAGAGGTGGATTTGTATGTAGAGGTCGGGTTGAAAGATAACAGGGAGCAATGTGTCGATCCTTCAATGGACCGAATTGTGTGTCCACATTGTTTATCTGTCATATACATGACATGTAACATGTAGACACATGTTAACACTTTGACACATAGTGATTAACACTTTGACACATAGTGGTAAGACCTTGACACATAGTTATAACACCATGACACATGGTAGAAATTTATTTCATCAATTAATAACACCATACACTTTTTAAAGTTATATTTTTCAACAAAGTAAGTAAAATTTGTATAAGTTGATATTAAATTTGTAGCCACTTGTATAAATTTGTATACATTTCTATACAATTCTATACATTTGTATAAAGTAAAACAATAGTACACTTTGACACATCAACTAGACTATCACATAACAAAGTTGTATTTGAAACATAAAATGAATTTCAAATACATCAACTAATACATAAGGATACATATGTCTTGATTTTATAAAATGATGTAGAAATATTGTGCTATAAGATAAGTATATAATAATTTATAATAATTAAGAGGAGTTGTTATACAAATGATGTTATCATACATATGATGTCATTAGGAAATATAAATAATAAGTATATTTTTCATAAATACGTAAAATTTGTATAAAGTATAGTATTATAATGTTATACACTAAGACACTTTGACACATCAATGGATATAACACATAAGAAAGTTGTTTTTCAAACATAACATGCGTATGATTTAAATTGCATACATAAGGATAATTAGGTCTTCATTTTAAACATGATTTAGACATATTGTGCTATAATATAAGTATATAGAAATTTATAAATATTAATCTAAAATTCAAACAAGTTATGTTAGATGTATACAGAAGCTGCACTACTGGAACGGGCCTTGCATACACGGACGGGCCAATCCATGTCAAACACGACCCTGTCCATCACATTTTCGACCGGGCCAATCCAATGAGACGGCCCAATTGCACAGTCTGGCCTCAGATGAACAGCTGCTACGGATGAGGACGAAGCTGAAGCGTCTCCTCAGTTCAAACAGCTACGACGCCTCGGTTCCTACACGAGGCAGTAGGTTTCATCATCACATACAGACGGATTTGACGCCTCAGTCCTTTCTTGTTTCCGTGGACTTCTCTTCTTCTTCCCGCGCCTCATCTTCACTGCATTTGGGTATGTTCCAACACTCTCCGAGTTTCCCTCCATCCACTGCTTCAGGCTTTGCTTCCATCTGTGAAGGACGATCTTCTAACTCTCCCTCAGCAAGGTATGGTTCTAATTTCCTGTTGGATGATTCTGTTGTGTGGCGCGCAAGGTATGGTTGAGCAAGGTATGGTTCAGCAAACCCTTTGTTCGTCTATGTCGCACGACTCTTACATGTTTACTGTCCTTTCCCCTGGATCTCGTCTATTTGCGACCATTTTATACACGTTTTTTCGTTTTATAAAACATTACTTGGAAGCGAAGATTCACCTCTGTCGATGATCCATGGCCGATTAACAAGTCCCTAAGCAGACGTAGTTCCATGCATGTCGTTGTTATTCTTTTATGTGCACCATGTCACGGAATGCTCAGTAAGGGTGGTTATGCTGAGAATAAAACTTGTGCTGTTAAAGATGGAAACTTTACACCAGAAACTTGCGCAAATTTCAAGTTATGCTACCGTGTTTAATAATATATTCTCAGTATGGTGGGTACTCGGAGAATGGTCGCCGGAAAATCCGTAGCTTCAAAGCTACCCATCCGTAGATCCCCAAGGAAGATAAACGGGGCTGCCCCAAGTAAGTTGTGTTGTCACTACTACGTCTTGTACTTAGGTATTTCCTCTGTTTTAGGTGCTCGGTAACTAACACACTACACATTTCTATAGGGGTTACGCCTGTGGAGAACAGCCCTGAAGTCCCTCCGCCTGTGGAGAACATCCCTGCAGTCCCTCGGCCTGTGGAGAACATCCCTGCAGTCCCTCCACCTGTCGAACCTCCTTTGGAGGTGTCTACTGAAGAGGAAATCCAGCCGGAGGACCCCTATGTGGAGGAACCACCAGGTAGCCAAATAGGTAATAACTTTTAATTTGTCCCATACTATTAAGCATGCATTTGTACAACTTGGTTATCTAATCGATACCTGATTTACGTGTCAGCTGCGGAAGAGGAAGAAGTAATTATTCAATTGGAAAGACTACGTAGAGGGAGAACTAGATGCATAAGGTTGTCTAGAAATGGCGTCAACGAAAAGAAGGTTCTAAAATTTAACTCTCGAGGTAAAGTCTGCAGTAACAATGCTTCGATGTTTGCAAGTTGGTGTGGCTGCATTGTTAGGAAACGAACGAATGCACCTCTCATGGTGAAAGACTGGAAGGAGATTCCTAAGTCTCCAATAGACTATGAAGCTAAGATGCTCTTGCTGGTGGTGGTAAGTCTCAGTTGTAAATGGAACTAGGACATACATATTGCACCTGTCTATTTGTAAATGCTGTAAGAACTGGTTCTAACATTTCCGTATTGTTCAAACTCGCAGGAGAAGTTTGTGATACCGGATGATGACAACCTGAAGCAGCTGATCATCTGTACTCTTAAAGAGAAGTACAGAAACTACAGGGCGAATCTAAAGAGAAGGTACTTTGACAAGTACCTTGCGAATGAATAAAGGTTACAAAACATTCCTCATGACGTGGTGAAAGAGGATTGGGTGTGGCTTGTTAACTGGTTCAGCTCAGACGAGTTCAAGGTTTGTGCCTTCCTCCCTAAGTATGCAGTTGTCCTTATAGGAAATTGAAATATCTATTGACCCGCAACATCAAGAACATAATGAACATAGATCGTCAAGAAGTTACCATGGTATATTGTGTCTGCGCTACAAAGGATTGACTAGGGTAAAGAACTAATAGTACACCCACGTTAAGTATCCTTCAAAGAGTTTGTATATGTCACCGCCTTTTTACTAACGATGCCCCTTTAAACTTGTTACTTAGGAGGCGTTACCACCAAAATGGGTCACCACCCAAAGGTTCACCATGCAATGGTGTCACCACGCAAAGGTTTCACTCAAACGGGTGACCACTTAAAGGTGTTACCATTTTTTGGTGTCACCACTCAAATGTGTTCCCACACGAAGGTGTCACCTTTGAAAGGTGTCAAAACATGTAAGTCTCACCGCCTTAAGGTCTCACTACCAAAGGTTGTGGCCAGCTAAGTATGCAGGTGTTCTGAGGAAAAAATTGAAAGATCTATTGACTCAAAAAATCAAGAAGGCAATGACCTTAACTCGTCAAGAAGTTCCCCTGGTCTGCCGTGTCTGTGCTACAGTGGACTGACCAAAGTAAAGAACTAATATTGCACCAAGGTTATGTATCCTTATAAGAGTTCGCATACGTCATCTATTTACTAGCAACAAATATAAATTTTTTCACTTAGGAGGCGTCGCCACCATAAAGTGAAAGTGATCACCACGCAAATGTATCAACACTTAAATGTGTAATCACTTAAAAGGTGTCACAATTCAAGGGTTTTACCACCCAACGGGTTCAGCACGCAAATGTGTCACCACCCAAAGGTGTCACCACGCAAATGTGTCTTCACCCAAATGTGTCACCACCCGAGGTGTTGCCACGCAAAGGTGTCACCACCCAAATGTGTCAGCATGTGAAAGTGACACAACCCAAATGTGTCAGCACCTAGAACATGGCACCACCCAAAGGTGCGACAAGCCAAAGGTGACGCCACCTAAGTAAGAAGTTGTCCTGAAGCAAAAGTTGAAGGATTTGTTGATTCGGAAAATCAAGTAGACAGTGAGTTTAACTTGATATGAAGTTATAATAATCTACTATGTTTGCGTTATAAAGGATTAACCAGGGCAATGAACTAACCTTGGACCCATGTTAAGTATCACTATAAATACTCCTATAAGAGTTTACAAACGTCGACTCTATATTAATGACGTTCCTTAAGGTTTTCACTTAGGAAGCATTGCCACCAAAAGAAGTCATCACCCAAAGGTTCACCACCCACAACGAAATGGTGTCACCACGCAAAGGTGTCACAACTCAAATGTGTTACCACACAAAGGTGTCACCACTCATAGGTGTTATCACACAAAGGTGTCACCACACAAAGGTTTCACCATGTAAATGTGTTACAAGCTGTAGGTCTCGCACCAAAGGTGTGATCACCAAAAGGTGTCTCTACCTAAATATGGAGTTGTGCTGAGACGAAAATTGAAGGATTTATTGACCCATATAATCAGGAAGACAATGGTCTTAACTGTACCTTCCTTACAAAGGACTTACCAGGGTAAGGAACTAACCTTTGGCCTAGGTTTAATATGCCTATAAATATACGTACAAGAATTTGCATACGTCCTTCTCTACTAATGACCCCCCTTATGGTTGTCATTTAGGAGGCGTCGCTACCAAAACGTGTCACCACCCAAATGTTCACCATGTAATGGTTTCACCTTGCTAAGGTGTCACCACCCACCACCCACCACTAAGAGGTGTCACCATTTATAGGTGTCACCACTCAATGTGTTACCAGCCAAAGGTGTTACAACACAAACGTGTTACCACGCAAAGGTGTCACAACCTGGAGGCCTCACCACCTAAAAGGGTCACCACCAAAAGGTTTGGCCACATAAGTATGTGTTATTCTGAGGTAAAAATTGAAATATCTATTGACTCGGAAAATCAGGAAGATAATGACCTTGACTCGTCACGAAGTTCTTATTGTTTACTGCGTCCCCTTACAAAGGAATAACCTCAGTAAAGAACTAACCTTGCACCCAGGTTAAGTATCCCTATAAGTGTTCACATACGTCATATATTTACCAATAATACACTTTAAGGTTGTCAATTAGGAGTCGTCGCCACTAACACGTGCCATCACCCAAACGTTCACCACACAAGGCTGTTACCCTGCAAAGGTGTCACCACGCAAAAATGCTACCACTTAAATGTGTCAGAAATTAATGGTTTCACCACTCAAACGTGTTACCACCTAAAGGTCTCACTACTTTAATGTTTCACCAACCAAATGAGGTACCACACAAAGGTGTCACCACACAAATGTGTCACCTCCAGAATGTGTCACCACCCGAAGGTGTCAACAACAAAATGTGATGCCAGCTAGGTGGAAATTGAAGGATTTGTGAATCCAATAAATCAGGAAGACAATGACCTTAGCTTGATAATAATTTACTATGGTCTATTGTTTCTGCCTAACAAAGTGTTGACGAATGTAAGGAACTAAACTTGAACCCATGTTAAAAATCCCTATAAATATTCCTGTAAAAGTTTGCATACGTCGTCTCTTTACTAACGACTCCCCTTAAGGTTGTCACTTAAGTGGTATCACAACCAAAATGTGTCATCACCCAATGGGGTCACCACTTATGGATGTTACCACTCCAATATGTTACATGTCACAACTCAAAAGTGTTACCACCCAAACGTGTCACCACGCAAGGGTGTTACCATGGAAAGGTGTCACAACCTAGTATTCTCACCACTCAAATGTATGACCACCAAAAGATGTTACTACTTAAATATGCAGTTGTCCCGAGATAAAAATTGAAGGATATATTGACCTATAAAATTAGGAATACAATGACCTTAACTTGTTAAGAAATTACTATGGTTTAGTGTGTCTTCGTTACAAAGGACTTACTAGGATAAGGAACTAACCTTTAGGCTAGGTTAAGTATACCCATAAATATTCCCATAAGAGTCTGCATATATCGTCTCTATACGAATGACACCCCTTATGCCTATCACTTTGGAGGTCTCACTACCAAAATGTGTCACCACACGAAGGGGTTACCATGCGAATGTGACTTAACCTGGAGGCCTCACCACTATAAGGCGTCATCACCCAAGATTGTAGCCACCTAAGTATGCATTTGTTCTGAGGCAAAAATTGAAAGATCTTTCTACTAAAAAAAACAGGAAGACAATGACCTTAATTCGTCGAGAAGTTACTATGGTCTACAATGTTTGTGTTGCAAAGGACTAACTAAAGTGAAGAACCAACCTTGCACCAGGTTAAGCATCCCTATAAGAGTTTGCATACGTCGCCTAGTTACTAACGACACCCCTTAGGATTGTCACTAAGTGGACATTGCAATATAAATGTGTCACCACCTAAAGGTTCACAACGCAAATGTGTTAGCACGCGAAACACTACAAGAAATTTGCCTTTTTGTCTAGGTCAAAGAGTAAGGGAATATCAAAAATCCCTTAGAAATATCACTTTGTAAACAATTTTGTAAGGGATCTACCCTTAACAAATAAGCTCGCCAAAAAAATAGCAGTTTAAAACGAAAACCCCTTGCAAAAAAATTCAAGAAATCTTCCTTATAAAATCCCTAGCAAACTTTGAAAAATCAATTCCCTCACAAACTTACTTAGGGAATTTTGTAAGAATTTTCCTAAGTAAATTATAAAAGAATTTTAAAGGGTTTATGTTTCAAGCTTTTTGAGGGAAATAGTGAGGGCTTTTATTTAGTAAATTTATAAAGGGATTATTAAGGAGTATATTTTTTAAATTTGTAAGGAATTTTCTACACTAAACTTTTCAAGGGAAATCAGTATAAATAATTTTAAGAATACTTATTAATATATAATTATATATATATTGTTGGATCGTGAAATCCTGTATGCTGATCTGGCAGTGAATTAAATGTCAGTCAAGGACGGGAAGATGCTTCTGCTCCAACTCCGGTGAACCTGCAGGTAGGGGAGCGCAACAGAGGGGGTGTCTCTGGGTCCCTCTCCGATGCTTAAATGAGTATATGCTTGTGTATCTCAAAAACGTAAGGAACGTATGTAAAGCAAAGGTATTTATAGGGTAGGAGAGATCAAACCGTATAAGGGAGCTGAATATCTTAGTGTATATTGTGTTGCTGAAGATTCAGATCATGGGATATGGCAGTTACTGCGAGATACTGCAGTTAACATATCTAATCTTTAGTGAATATGTGACCGAGATACACGGGATATCGTGGCCACTTCCTTATTAACGGTTTAGTGGGACCAGAGGAGAGAGGTAAGGCTCTCTTCGGGGCGAGCACTCCCATGGCGAGCAGTGAGAGGTCGCGGCCTGGTGAAGAATGGCGAGCAGTCTGGGAGCCTTTGGTGTCCCTAGAGACTTTGGGCTCAGTTCTGGGCCACTCGATGGTGGGCCAAGTTGACTTGTACTTAAGCCGATCCAGTTTGAATATCTTGGGTTTACCCCCTCTAGGGTTATTGGGCCTTCGAGGCCTTTTCCTTACTGGGCTGTTACTATCGATACTTAACATTTTCCCCGAAGCTTGATTGAAGTTTCTTCAGTCGAGCTTAATTTCTTAGTAGGGTTTTAGATAGTGACGCCTTGAATTCAGTTTTCTTTATCTCTTGTAATGGTTCATGACCTTCGGGGCGCTTCTGGTTCGTTTGGCGAGCAGTCCCTCCACTGTTCAAAGCTGAAGGAATATTCTTCCTTTTATTCTCTCTTGGCGATCACTCAAGGGAACCTAGGTCTGGGAAATTTTATCTTTCTTTGCTAGGCGATCATTTCCTACCAAAAGTATTTCTGATAAAGCCTATTAATGCGCTGGCGATCACTTTGTATGCTCAGTGGACTTTAACATTTAATAACTGCACAGTCATCCGGAAATCGAACGGTTGCTTGGGGCACGCCTGTCATGTAATATTCCGTAAACCAAGGGCATTCTGACAGCTGCCTGTACTGGCCGACCGTTTGCCTCCCCGAGGTGTCTCTTGGAATTCTGACATTGCTTCGGTTTTTTCCAAAAAGGTGCAATTATTCTCCTGTGTCGCTTCGATTTGCCCGTGGCGGTTACTCCTTTTTGCCCTATATAAGAGACGTCAGTTTCTTTGTTTTGTTTTTTATGCACATTCACTCCTTCAAATTTTCAGAGCTTCTTTTGCGAACCCTTCCTCCTTTTCAATCTTCTTCAACCTTTCTTTCAACTGTTTCCATGGCCACCCGAAGTCAGAGGATCAAGCACACAGCCACCAAGGGGTCCAAGAATGCCAATGCGCCCAAGAATTCCATTGCCCCCTTAACCATTAGGGATGGCGCCGTGGCCCCCTCAACGGGGGAACAGACTGACCTGGGGAGGTCTGTAACCGCTCCTGTGGTGGTAGATGGGCCTGAGCTTCAAACGCCTGTCTTTTCTCCGAAAGGTAAACCTTCGTCCTTTTACTGCTCTGTTTTGGGAATATCCTCTGTTTTTCTTTGTTTTTTATGCTTGTTGTGCTATATTTGAACCGTTCTGAGTAGATGTTAAGCCCAACGAGTTGAAGCCAGCGTATTTCAAGACGATGGTGGTGCTTGGCGGTCTTTATGCAGGGGATGTCCCTAGATATCCGGGCACGGGTCTGCATTACCCTTGTTAAGGAGAGGTTTACTTATATGCGGCCCAGATCGATGCTGGGTTGCGTTTTCCTCTCTGCGAGGATTTGCAGGCCCTATGCCGGTTCTACATGATACACCCCACGCAGCTCGTTCCCAATGCCATTAGGATCTGGGCTGGATTCAAGTTCCTATGCATACGTCAAGAATGGACGTATTCATCGGCCTTGTTCCGGTGCTTTTTCCGATTGGCGGCTGGGACGAATATCTCCACCATTTCCAGTCCCGATGGCCGAAGTTTGCTGAGTGGAGGGGCCTTCAAGCATGGACTTGGAATGTCCACGTCCGGCTAGTCGATGACTTCCGGGCCACCAACTCTAACTATAAGAAGTTCTACTTCTTTTACAAGGGGGGGGTGCCTTGGAAGTTATCTACCCAAGATAGGGACTTTCCTCCTGAGTTTGATGAGCTATCCGGGGGCGACCGGAACGCTATCGATGATCTATTCCGGATAAATCGATCATCCTCATTCTGCTCCATCCACTCTGTGGAAGAGACCACTAGAGAACATGCTCGAGATGGCGGGCATCCATCAGGCCACGCCAATCTTTGATGATTGGGTAACCCCTTCTAACCCTTTCTTGTTTTATCGTTTGTAGGCAAGGTCGTAGGAAAGAGTCGAAAACTGATAGGTCTCTTTGATGGCCAGGGAATAGAGGGGCTGTCCTCCGACCAGGCTCTGCTGAATTCTACTCCTCCCCCCTCTAGGCGTTCGTCCAAGAGGAAACCGGAAGAGGCCCTCTCTTCGGCCACTGCTGGCCCTTGCCAACAAGGTATGTTGTTTCACACTGTATCGTTTCCATACTCTGCCTTATTTCCAAGTTTCCTGAACTTGTTTAACGTGTCTTTTCCAAGAGTCCACGGTTGACGTGGCCCGAGACCCTATTCCTCCTCCTGCCAAGAAGGTCAGGAGTGAGGAGCAGCCAGCTGTTGAACAGCATCCTCCTCCTCCTCCCCCTAAGGGTCCTTCCGCTGGTAAGGGGAAGGCTCCAGCTTCGGCGACCATTCCTCCCTCTCCTCAGGGCCCTACGGCTGGCCAGGGGAAGGTTTTATCCTTGGCGCCCCCTCCTCCTACGGTGTCTACGGTCCATCCTAAGGAGTCTGGGACCCAGCAGAAGGGGACCGATGCCCCCAGCTCCTCGAGGGTTCCTGCGGAGGAGTATTGCTCCATGGCGAGCTTGTTCCAGCCGCTCAAGGCTGCAAACTCTCGGGGGGCTTGGTTCCCCGAGAAGAAGGGGTGCCCCGCCCAGAAGAGCCTCCGGGGTAGCCCAGACATGTGCATGCGGCTCCTCGACGGGATAATTCCACCCAAGGATAGCCCGCCCATTCCTACGGAGCTACCTCAAATTGAGGGGTTCCTGCAGTCATACTACGAACGAGTTGCTCTGGTAAGACCTCATCCCCTTTTCTTTTTTCCTTGTCGTTCCCTTTTGTTCGTATCCTGACAATTCTCATTCTTCCTTTGTTGCCAGCTCGTTCGGGAAGAGGTGATGATCGGCCGTGTCTTCGGAGAGCTCGCCGACAAGCATTCAGACCTGCTTGTCGAGCTGGAGCAATATCGAAGCACGGGGATCACCCCCGGGCAAATGGAGGTCATCAAGACGACCGCTGACGCGGCGATCGCCTTGGTGGATAATGCCCGGTCAGAGTACTTCAGCAAGGAGCAGCGCCTCCTTGCTGATATCAAGCATAGGGAGGCCAATGCGGTGGCTGCCCTTCAGGATTTTGAAGCCCTTCATATGTGCTTAGATGAAGGGGAGGCTGCCAGAGCTCGCCTAGAGGCTGAGCTGAAGGAGGCTCAAGCCCAAGGGGCAGAGTCAGAAGCTCAACGGGTCGCCGCCGAGGCGCAAAGGGCTGATGCTGACGCTCAGAGGGAAGCTGCGGAGGCCCAGAGGGCTACTGCCGAGGCCAGGAGGATCGCCCTGGAGGAAGAGAGGGATCGGCTAGCTGAACAGTTGAAAGTTGTCCCTTCGCCTCAAAGCGTAGTCGAGGCATTCAAGGCCTCTGAGTATTTCGAGGACTGCGCTTTGAAGGTGATGAAGTCGGCGATTGCCGATTTTCTCCATGTCCTGGTTGATAATGTCAAGGCGGTCAATCCCAACTTTCCCATTGGGGAAGTTGAGTCCTTGAAGGGCTTCCTCCGAAGTCGCACCCTTCAGCCTATTAATGCTGCTGAAGAGGTTGACCCAGCTGCGGCTGAAGAGGCTGCCCCCGAAGGCGAGCCGAGCCTTCCTGCCCCCGAAGGCGAGCCAGACGCTTCTGCCCCCAAGGACCCAAAAGCTTGAAGTCTCCGCTTCTTTGTCGACCATATTTTCTTTGCTTTTTTAGATAGATGTTTTTCCTTTGTAATTTTTCGTTCACTTTGTAATTATTTATTTGATTCAAGACTTGGTTTTCTTATATTGAATGCCTTTATATTCATGAGCCTTTACTCGACTTTGAATGTGTTTGGCTATTCATCCAATATCTTAATCATAATTACTCTCGACTTTTCTTGCTTTGTAACGGCTTCGACTCTTAAAGTCTTGGACCAAGCATAAGTCTATACAAACTTTCTAAGGACAATACTCTAACACTTAAAAGCATAAACTTCTAAGTTCGAAGAGATATTACCTTTTCGAAGTTTAAACCTTTGAGGTGTTTGCATAATAACAGGGAATTTGTTAACTTCAGGCTTTATCATCCATAATGATCGCCTAAATTCCTTATCCGCTGTTTAATGAGTTGATAGCAGATCTCTTTGTCTGACTTTGGCGTCTGCTCTTCCGTTTTTGCCTAATTCTATTGTTAGGACTTTTTGGCCTGACTTTGGCGTCAGGGCTTTCATATTGCCTAACTTTATTGCTAGGTCTTTTGGCTTGACTTTGGCGTTAGGGCTTTTTGGCCTATCTTTGGCGATAGGGCTTTCTGGCCTATCTTTGGCGATAGGGCTTTTGGCCTAACTTTGTTGCTAGGGCTTTTGGCCTGACTTTGTTGCTAGGGCATTTGGCCTATCTTTGGCGATAGGGCTTTTGGCCTGACTTTGGTGTCAAGGCTTTTTGGCCTATCTTTGGCGATAGGGATTTTTGGCCTATCTTTGGCGATAGGGCTTTTGTGCCTGATTCGGTTATCAGGTCTTCGCCTGACTTTTGGCGTCAGGTCTTTTTTCTTCGATTTGCTTCGAGTAGACATGATTTATTAAGGAATGTCTTTCTTTTATTAACATAACAGTTTGATTACAAGCTATGTATGAAATCTCCTTAGATGCTCAGAATTGAATGGACGGGGTAACCTTTCGCCTTCGGTGGTTTCCAAATAGTAGGATACTGGTGCGGCGATCTCTATTAGCTTGTCCGGTCCTTCCCATTTGGCTGAAATATTATTCTTACTGTGTAGCCTTGTGAACTCATTCCTTCTCATATCGAGCGCTGAGTTTTCTATTGAAATATCGAGCGGTCGCCAGACGCATCTTTGCTTGTGCTTTTTCTGATAACCATCTATTTTCTTCTGCCAAGTCGAGGTCAGTTCTGCGCTCGACCTCGTTTGCCTCAGCGTTAAAATGTAGGATTCTGTGGGTAGGCACTGCTATTTCGGCGGGTGCTACTGCTTCTGATCGATACAGTAAGCTGAAAGGTGTTTCCCCTGTGGCAGCCTTAGGCGTTGTTCTGATGGCCCATAATACATTTTCCAGCTCTTCTGCCCAATTCCCTTTGGAATGCTTGAACCCTTTTCTTGAGTCCTGCTAAAATAACCTTGTTGGCTACTTCAGCTTGCCCATTCGTTTGAGGATGATGCACCGAGCTGAAGCGATGGTCGACATGATATTCTTCACAGAGCCATTTGAGCTCCTTTCTAATGAATTGAGGACCATTATCACTGATGAGTATTTTGGGAATGCAAAACCTGGAGAATATGTTGATCTTTAGGAATTTGATGACCTGAAATTCCGTTGTAGAAGCTAGAGCTTTCGCCTCTATCCACTTAGTGAATTAGTCGATCGCCACTATAATGTGGGTGCGTTGACCAGTGCTAATAGGGAAAGGACCTAATATATCGATCCCCCATTGAGCGAAAGGCCAGGCGCCCGCCATTGGGGATAATAATGTTGATGGTCGACCTGATCGCGGTGTAAACTGCTGGCAAGGATCACACTTCTGTGTTAATTCAGCCGCATCTTTTCCCAAGGTTGGCCAATAGTATCCCAACCTGAAGATTTTCCTTGTCAACGATCGAGCACCTTCGTGACATGCTTCTACCCCTTCATGAGCTTCTCGAAGAACCCTTTCTGTTTCTGGATGAGCAACACACCTTAAGTAAGGAGTCGAGTAACCTCTTCTGTAGACTTCTCCATCTATAATTAGGTAACTGGCCGCGAGTCGTCTTATCCTCGTGGATTCGCCTTTATCATCCGGGAGGATCCCTTCTTTCAAATAATTCTGAAACGGAGTCATCCATGTGACCTGTCCTTGAATGTTGAAGACTTCGGCTCTACTTTCAAGGACTGAACATAGGGCCTTTTCCAGAAATTGCACGTCCTGGATTGTTGTCCCTCCGAATGCCATCTGGTTTTCTTGGCGAGGAATAGACTCAATCGCGAAATTTGGGATTTCCGCGACGAGCTTCGTGGCGATGCTGAGGTATTTTTTCAACTTTTCTCATCTTGCCTCGTAGGTGACATTAACCTGATTGAAAATAAGCTCCGAGTCACTTTTTACCTTAAGCGCAGCTATACCCATTCCTTTTGCTAGTCTGAGTCCAGTGATAAGGGCCTCATATTCTGCTTCATTATTGGTCGCCGGGAATGTTAAGGCGATCACGTACTTTAAAGGCTCGCCTTCAGGAGGAATAAGAATTAAACCTGCACCCGAGCCTTCTCTTGATGAAGACCCATCTGTGTGGAGTTCCCAGATTTGATTGTTGTCTGCTGACTGACTAGGCCTGTTTTCTGCTTCTGATTGACCGTTACTCGTGCTTTCCACAATGAAATCAACTAGCGTTTGACCTTTGATGGCCGTTTTTTGGCACAAATTTGATCCTGAATTCGCTGATCTCGATCGCCCACTTGACCATTCTTCCTGAGGAGTCTGGCTGGCTTGATCAGGAAGTTTTTGAGTGGTTGATTAGTGAGGAACGTGATGTCGTGCGCATGAAAGTAAGGTCTTAGCTTCCGAGCAGCAATAACTAAGGCATATAAATACTTCTCAATCTGGACATATTTTATTTCAGCTGAGTTGAACATTTTGCTAATGAAATACACTGGACTCTGAATATTATTTCCTCCCTTATTAAAACAGCACTGGTTGCCACCTCGCTAATGCCTAAATAAAGGAAGAGCTGCTCGCCTGGAACGGGCTTTGCCAGAGCTGGGAGTGTTTGGATATGCCTCTTCAAGGATTGGAACGTTTCCTCGCAGTCTGGCGTCCACTCGAACTTGCGGTTGGCCCTCAGTGTTTTGAAAAATGGGAGGGACCTATCGCTCGCTTTGGAGAGGAAGCGGTTGAGAGCAGCTAGGCGTCCATCCAGGCATTGGACCTCCTTGTGGCAGGTTGGCGACTTCATTTCTTCTATGTCCTTTAGCTTTTCTGGGTTTGCTTCGATTCTCCTTTCGCTGACCATGAAACCCAGAAATTTGCCGGACTTGACTCCAAAGGCGCACTTGGCAGGGTTCAGGCCAACGATGTGTCTCCTCATGCATTCGAAAGCTTCGCGGAGGTCTGTTGTGTGCGGAGGTCTCCTTGATGGTTTTGACTAGAATATCATCCACATAAGCCTCCATGTTTCTTCCTAACATGTCCTGGAACAGGCGGTTCACCATCCGCTGATAAGTTGCCCCGGCATTGATGAGACCAAAGGGCATCACCTTGTAGCACAGAATGTCACCGTCTGCATAGAAAGCTGTGTGAGCATCGTCGTCTGGATGCATTCTGATCTGGTTATAGCCTGAATTGGCGTCCATGAAGCTTAGCATCTCGTGACCAGAGGTAGCATCGACCAGCTGATCAATCCTGGGCAGGGGATATCAATCCTTAGGGCAAGCCTTGTTCAAGTCGCGGAAATCGACGCACATCCTCCACTTGCCATTCGATATTTTGACCAAAACTGGGTTGGCGACCCAGCTCTGGAATCTCACGTCTCTGGCGAAGTCAGCCTCAATTAATCTGCTCACTTCCTGCCTGATCGCCAAACGCTTGTCCGTCCCGAGGGTCGGCCTCTATTTCAATGGCGAAGGCCTCCCTTTGGTTCTTCCTGCGCAAGCAGTTCACATAGCATTGCCGCGAGGAAGGCTGGTCGCCGAGCACTTATCCGATCCCGTTGGGAGTGGGGAACTTCATCTTCTGATGGACTGTGGAGGCCACAATCTTGTTCGGATTGATCGTGGTCCTCCCTAAGATGGCGTTGTAGGATGTAGGTGAATCGACCACCAGGAAAGTGACCGATACCTTGATGCTCTTCCATCCCTCGCCAAAAATCACAGGCATGGTTATGACCCCCAGCGGATGAGTTGTCATTCCCGTAAACCCAATCAGCTGAAAGTCGACCCTCTTCAGGTCACGCTTGGACTTGCCCATCTTCTCGAAAGCGTCCAGAAACAGGATGACTGTCGAGCTGCCTCCGTCGACCAGAATCCTTGCAACGTCACAGCCGTCAATATCTGCTGTGATAACCAAAGCATCGGTGTGGGGGGTCGTGACATGTGCCAAATCATCTTCAGAGAATGAGATGACAATGTTTTCCTCAGGTCGGGGTTGCTTTCCCAACTGAACTGCTGTGGAGATCTGAGTGGCGTAGACCTCCCTGACGTGCGACCCCTCGCCACCTGCACCGAATCCTCCTGCAATCAAATTTAATCTTCTTTTGCTGGCAGACGGATCAGTTTGTTCAGTAGGAGCTAGCGAACGATGTCTCCTAGGGGCGTTCGACTCCTGTCTCGCCCTGCCACGAATTCCTTCAGCATTCCCCCTGAATCAGCTTCTCACATGGTAGCTGTTTCGCAGCTTCCTCGAGGCCTTGTTGGCCACATACAGACCCCTGTAAAATGCTCGAATGATCTCCCCATCCGAGATTCGGCGATCTATCTCCGTGACGTTTTGATGGAAACACCCGTAAAAGTTGGCCAGCGACTCTCTAGGCTACTGTTTGACCGCATCCAGGGCGACCACGCTCTTCATCAATTGGCGCTCGCCCATATACCTCTCCAGAAACTTGCTCCTTAATTCTGCCCAAGTTCCAATAGATCCTGCAGGGAGGCCGAAGAACCAGGACGAAGCTGAACCCGAAAGAATGGATGGAAATAGTAAAGCCAAGTGATTGAGATTGCCTCGTGTTTGTTGACGTGTATGGTGGGGTCTCCTCCGCCACTGTACTCAGGTATGGCCCGAGCAACTACGTCCTTGGGGATCTTGATGGCGACGAGCTCGTCGGAAAAGGGGTGAGCAGATTGCTCCTTGAATGGAGCTACGACTGTCAGTCGTCTTTCTTGGAGCCTCTTGTTGAGAAGGTCGTCCATCTGGTCCACAGTGCAATACTTTGGCGAGGTCTCGGATGGAGAAGGACCGGAAGAATTGGCCGAGTATGTAGCTGTCGGTTGTTCGGTGCATGCCGGGGCTAGAGACTGTTGTCCAGACGTCATCTCCTACTTTTCCTGGGGTGCTGTGGTGCCAGGATTCGCGGTTTCAGGCGGTAAGGGCCCTGTGGCAGCAGGACGAGTGTTTCCTTGGGGAGCAGGGGCTTGACTGCGGGCCTACCCTAGGATGGCCTCCAGCAATGATATCATCTCCGGGGTTAACTGGATGTTTTCCCCGGCGATGTGGGAGGTTTGCGGAGCTGGAGTCTCGACGTGGTTGGTAGATGGGGTCGGTCTGGAATTACCGACATGCTCTCGGGCCGCCCGCAGGGGGACGGCATTGGCTCCTGCCTGGCTGGTAGGTTCTTGTTTAAGCGGGAAAGCGGCGGCGGAATCAGAGCTATCTGAGGATCGCTCGCGAGTCTGGTTCCGACGGTTGTTTTGGGATCGAGTTCTCAAGGCTGAATTGCTCGGTTCCCACAGACGGCGCCAAATGTTGGATCGTGAAATCCTGGATGCTGATCTGGCAGTGAATTAAATACCAGACAAGGACGGGAAAATGCTTCTGCTCCAACTCCGGTGAACCTGCAGGTAGGGGAGCGCAACAGAGGGAGTGTCTCTGGGTCCCTCTCCGATGCTTAAATTAGTTTATGCTTGTGTATCTCAAAAATGTAAGGAACGTATGTAAAGCAAAGGTATTTATAGGGTAGGAGAGATCAAACCGTATAAGGCAGCTGAATATCTTAGTGTATATTGTGTTGCTGAAGATTCGGATCATGGGATATGGCAGTTACTGCGAGATATTGCAGTTACCATATCTAATCTTTAGTGAATATGTGACCGAGATACGCGGGATTTCGTGGCCACTTCCTTATTAACGGTTTAGTGGGACCAGAGGAGAGAGGTAAGGCTCTCTTCGGGGCGAGCACTCCCATGGCGAGCAGTGAGAGGTCGCGGCCTGGTGAAGAATGGCGAGCAGTCTGGGAGCCTTTGGCGTCCCTAGAGACTTTGGGCTCGGTTCTGGGCCACTCGATGGTGGGCCAAGTTGACTTGTACTTAAGACGATCCAGTTTGAATATCTTGGGTTTACCCCCTCTAGGGTTATTGGGCCTTCGAGGCCTTCTCCTTACTGGGATGTCACTATCGATACCCAACATATATATATATATATATATATATATATATATTAATATCACCAACATGTAATATAATACACATACATATATTATTAGAAAACAAGTTCATAGTATAAACTTTAAACATTCAAAGTCTACTATAAAAGGTAATAATGACATCACTATTCAATAATCAAGTTCTTGTGTATAATCCATCTATACAATGGCATCATTATGAACTAAACGCAAAAAAGGAAACCATGGAACACTGTCAATCAATTATTTATTTACTTCAGCAACAAGCATAATTGTCTCCAGCAAGTCATCTACATTCTGCTATTTCAAGGCACTGATATTTCAAATGATTTGATGCAAAAATGATTACCCGTGAAGCATAAAACCAATATGTCTCTATGTACATGGTCTACAATACTCTGAGTATTATTAGCACATCACCTCATGAATCATATTGAAGAAGCACACATACCAAACAAGCGTAGGAGATGCTCAACACCATAGATAGTTGAGGGAGCCTGAGTGGCTATAACTGCTTCCTTATATTAAGTACATACAACTTTTATCTCCTGCTTGATAAAAAACAAAACAAGATCACTTTCTTGTCGACTAAAATTACTTCAATACCCAAAGCCACTAAATATAGAAACCACATATATTTGTATAAATGAAACCAAATCTATTGGGACAAGATTCGTAAAAACATGTTTCACAGTTTGATACTATATTCTGCTAAATTGATTATCACTACTCACTAGGCTGAAGAGGCGCCGATGCCGAGATCCGCCAGGTAGAGGTTCCGGCTAGAGAGAGGAGGGAGAATTATAACTACTCACTAGTGTTGATGGCTAGGGCTAGGCAGAGGATGGAGGAGAGGGCGGAGATTAGGGCGGAGGTGGTGGAGTCGCACTTTGCTTCCAGATCGGAGATCTAGACGGCAGCGATGAAGGTGAATATGGAGTATTGGAGCAAAAATGAGGCGCCGTCTAAGGCGAAGAAGACATCTGAAGGGATGGGAAAGAGTCAGAGATGAGGAGGGAAAAGGAGAGGAGACGAACGGCGGAGGTGCGGTGGATCGGCGACGATAGGCGAGATGGCGTGGTGGAGGGCGACGACAAGGAGGCAGAGAAGGAGGAAGGTTCACGGCAGGAGTTTCACAATATGATTGAACATTTGAACTTTGAAGTTTCACGACTGTGTTTTACTTTCATCTAATATATATTATATCATATAATATTTCTTAATGTTTTCCTTATAAATATTTTTTTAAGGAGATATAAATCCTTGCAAAATTAATATTTTTTCTAAGGAGATATAAATCCCTTACAAAATTCAGGATTGGAAAAGGTATTTACTTTCATCTAATATATATTATATCATATAATATTTCTTAATGTTTCCCTTATAAATATTTTTTTGAGATATAAATCCTTGCAAAATTAATATATTTTCTAAGGACCTATAAATCCCTTACAAAATTTAGGATTGGAAAAGGTATTTAGTGAGGGATTATCCTTACAAATATTTATTCACAAAATATCATCATTATTCCTTAAAAATCTTTTCCTTACAAATATGTTAGTAATGTAGTAAGCAAAATATATTTTGTGAGGAATTTCCCTAATTATTATTTCCCTAACAAATCCCTTACAAATAGTTCTAAATTTAAAGGGATTATTTCCCTTGCAAAATTTCCTCAACAAAATACTGATTTTCATGTAGTGAATGTTTCACCACACAAAGGTCTCCCTACTTAAATGTGTCACTCAAAGTTTTACTACCCAAAGATGTCACCACCCAAACGTTTCATCACCCAAATGTGTCACCACACAAACATGTCATCGGCCAAAGGTGTCACCACCCAAATATGTCACAAACTGAGGTTTCACCATGCAAATGTGTCCCTACCGGTGGTGTCACCACGCAAAGATGTCAGCACCCGAAGGTGACACCAGCCAAAGGTGATGTCATCTAAGTATAAAGTTGTCCCGGGGCGGAAATTGAAGGATCTGTTGACCCATAAAAACAAGAAGATAGTGACCTTAACTTGATAAGAAGTTACTATGATCTACTGTGTTCGCCTTACAAAGGATAAACCAGGGTAAGGAACTAACCTTGGACCCAGGTTAAGTATCCCTACAAATGTTCCTATAAGAGTATGCATACGTCGTCTCTTTTCTAATGACGACCTTTAAGATTGTCACTAAGGAGGCATCATCACCATAATGTGTCAGCACCCAAAGGTTCACCACGCAATGGTGCCATCACGTGAATGTTTCAACTACCCAGAGGCACCACTTAAAGGTATCACCACTCTAATGTGTTACACCCAAATGTGTCACCATGCAACGGTGTCTTAAACTGGAGGTCTCACCACCCAAAGGTGTTACCACCTAAAGGTGTTGATACCTAAGTATGCAGTTGTCTTGCGACGATTATTGATGGGTCTATTGATCAAAAAAATTAGGAAGACAATGACTTTAACTTGTCAAGAAGTTACTATGGTCTAGTGGTTTTGCCTTATAAATGACTAACTAGGGTATGAAACTAACGTTGCACCCAGGTTAGGTATCCCTATAAATATTCCTATAAGAGTTTTCATACATCGCCTCCTTACTAATCACGCCCCTTAAGATGGTCACTTAAGAGGCGTCGCAACCAAAATGTGTCATCACCCGAAGGTTCACTATGCAAAGGTGTCACCATGCGAAATTGTCACCACACAAATATCATTTAAAGGTGTCACAACCCAAAGCTGTCACCACCCAAAGGTCTCACCACCCGAGGTGTCACCACGCAAAGGTGTTAGCACCTGCAAGTCTGACCACCCGAAAGCGTCACCACCTTAATGTACAACCGTCCTTAGGCGGAAATTGAAGGATCTACTGACCCAAAAAATCAGGAAGGCAATAACCCTATCTCAATAAGAAGTTACTAGGGTTTACTGTGTGAGACTCACAAAAGACTGCACATGGTGAGGAACCAACCATTGTCCCATTGAATAATTTAATGTTTTTCCTGCTAAAGGCATAAAAGATACTAGGACCTTCTTTATGTATGAATTACATTATATATATACGCATATAATTTTTGCCTTTTCTCATAGTATGGTCAAATCGAAAGTCGAAACTCAACAATAGTAGCGGGGTTTATGTCGTAATTCAATTTTCTAACCGTTTTAATTTTTTTTAGTAAGTATATAAGTAAATTTCTATTTTGAACCTGCCTGTCCAGCTGATCAAAATTTAAAATAATTGATGTTATGTTAAAAAAATTAAATGTATACATAATAAAAAAAATTACAGTATGTAGATATTTAAATTATGACATAAATGTCGCTAACGGCATTGCCTTTCGACTTAGAGGGTCTGAGTTGAGTTTTTAAGTAAAACTTATAAATCTCAGCTTATGACATATAGCTTATGGCCAATCCGTTAGTCAAAATCGAATATTTTTTTATTCAAATTGCAATTTAAATATCTACCTACTCTATTTTTTATCTTATAGAAAAAAGACATAAGAAACACTATATTCAAAAGGCCACATTTTCGGTAGGTATCCCTCGGGTATGCCTCTACCAACACTTTTCCAAATAAAAATAAATATACTTAGTTATATAAGTATTATTTTATTTATAATTACTTTTTTGAAAAAATTGGAGTTCAAACATCACACTTGTTGTTAAAGCTTTAATTTTGCCTTAAAGCCAATGTGTACTAATACAGGAAAAATAAACCATATGATTTCTCTTCATTCATGTCGTATCATCACCATTTAGTTTTTCAATTATGTCATCATCATTTAGTTATTATGTTAATTTCCTAACACCATTTAATTTGCTGGTTGTTTATATATATTTTCTTCGCGGTTCTTAGATATGCATTTTATACTAAATCTAATGTACTATGTTCACATCATCAAGTTGCAAATATGTATATATGTGGCTAAATCTACTTAGAAGTTCGCATAGTAAATTTTTCGAAGTTCAAACTGAGTTCTTCTCCTTCTTCTCAATGCCAATGTTTTGAAGGCAACAAAACTTAGAAAGAAAGATTTGTTGAGGAAACACCCTAAAACTTTATGTCAAGCCAAAGTTTACTAAATAAAAACTAAAGCCTATGAATTTTGTGGATTTGGATGATATTAAATAGAAATCTGGTTCGCGCTTGCGCGATATGTTTATATATATATATAGTAATAAGTATAAATATATGTATAATAAAAAAATTTAATGATCATATTATAGTTATTTAATATGTTATAAATCTTTATTATATTATCAAAAAGAAAAATAAATTACATTTTAGAAATTTGTAATAAAATAAAAATATATATTTTTAATAGTAATTACACTTATATTTCCATTATCCCAAGAATAGTACAAAACATAAAGGCTAATTGTATTTTTTCCATAAACATAATAGAAAAGTACATAAGTTGATGGTAAAAATAAATATCAATAATCATTCATGTAATGCTAATTACTATTTTAAATGTACTTTTAATATTTGAATTGCATTTAACAAAATATTAAAAATATTAGTAAATATATTATTCTTGCAATAATAATTGCATTTGTATTTTCACTATACGATTAATATTATCAAATATAAGGATCACGTATGGTATTTATTAAAATAAAATAAAGTTTTAAATTCGATAATAAAAATGAATATGATTAATGCGTGAATGCCGAAGAAGCTGAGCACCTAGGCGAGGGCGAATGCTATCAAAAACGATAATGAGGCTTGGATACGTTTTGTCCACCATGATGTCGGATTGTACGGGGCACTTCCAACATTGTCACCTCCGTCAAGTGTATGCATACCAAATCCACGCACCACCACACAAGCTCTATCCCATGACTTCCTCATGGCCTTTCTCAATGTGGGGACATCGATGTAATCGACATGATCTCTCCAAAGGCGTCCAATGAGCATCAATTCATATTGGTGGTAATCGATTATTTCACTAAGTTGGTAGAGCCTATCATCCTTGCATCAGTAACGGCAAAGGCTGTCGAGAGTGAATCATCACAGACAATGCCAAAAATCTTAATAATAAATTGGTTCATGGGTTGTGTGACCAGTTCAAGATCAGCATAGAAATTCATCTCCATATCGCCCACAAATGAATGGCGTAGTGGAAGGAGCAAATAAGAATATCATAGAGAAAATGACTGTTAATTATAAGGATTGGCAGGACAAACTGCTTTGGGCAGTCATGTATACATGACCTCAATACGGACATCAACAGGGACAACTCCATTCTCATTGTTTATGGAACCGAAGCCATATTGATTGAAGTAGAAATCCCGTCAATAAGGATCCTCGCCCATTAAACTACATAGATACGAGCCAAAGATGGACGAGTCAGAATAGGTGAGATGCAGATACGAGCAATTAAACTGCATAGATGAAAGGCGTCTCATCACGCTGTGCCACAGGCAATTGTACCAGCAACGCATGACTTGTGCATTTAACGGGAAGGTGTCGTCCAAGAGAATTACAAGCAGGCGATCTAGTTCTCATAAAAATCCTTCGAGTCAGTACAGACGCTCGAGGTAAGTTCGTGCCTAAATATGAAGGGTCTTATGTCGTCAAAGAGGTTTCTAGTGGAGGATCCATGATTATCACCGATATGGATGACCAAGAATTCCCAGTCCAATCAATATGGATGCAGTCATAAAATACCATCCTTAAGGAGTTCGTAACTAGAAAGTGAACCTCCAAAAGTGAGAAAATTCCCGCTAAATTGAAAACCCGAAAGGGCGGTTTAGAAAAAATTTAGGGAAAAGACACATGATTGAAAATCCCCCAAAGGGCAATCATGACAAAAGGAGAGGAATCAAATCCCTGGTAGGTTGAAAAACCCGAAAGGCCAATCTAGGCAAAAATGAAGGGAACTGAGAAGTGCAGTAACAAGAAAAAAATATTGTAGCAAAAGGAAAGGAAAAGGAGAGAAAAAAACTACTCAAAAGTAGACACCATTGTTTATCCCACGGTATCAATGAATAGAAGTTGTGATCGCCATTAGTCTGAGTTGTCTGAACCAACGCGTATGGATACACATTGTACAAGATTAAATCATGTGTACCCTTTATGGTCTCAAAGGCTTGTTTTATAGAGAATTTCCTTGTCAAAAACATAATCTAAAGGGGTCATACCCACGTATAACCGGCTACAAGAGAGCTTTTAAAATCGCTCCATCCTTTTTCAAAACGTATTTTTTCATGACAAGATGAAAATTACATAAACATGTATTGTCTCATGTTTGTGAATGTTCCCAAGACAGGAGGACATATCATGAATGGATTTAGGAAAGTCCATCAAGAAGGACTCCAACGTCGATTAGTGAGAAATTAGTATGAGAAGTCCGCGCAAGCAATCAGACATCTTGACAAGGTGTTTTAGCCCTAAAGTGAATTAGAAGCCGATGAACGGAGCCTTTAGGTGTTCAGCCTCGGCAAGTCATCCCCAACAAGTCACAAACCGACGAGTGGAGCCCTTAGGTGTGTAGCCTTCACAAGTCATCCTCGATAACCAGGACCTGTAGGTGTCCAGCTTCTGGGAGTCACAATCTCATGAACGTTTAGGCGCTCAGCCTTCGTAAAACATCATGAACGATTGGGACTTATACATGTCTAGCTTCCGAAAGTTGCGTGATGATATCTGTATATCATGTAAATAATAAATCAAGAGGAACCAAAATCAGTTATTTGACTTTGAACACACACTTATAAAGATCACTTCCATGAGCACGTGTTCAAAGAGGGGCAACTGTAAACACCTGATTTTGGTTCAGGGTCAAAATAATGTACGCTAGGAACCGAGTTGAGCAAAATCGAGATAGAAAAACCCAACATATTTAAAATTATTATTAATAGAAAAAAACAAATGTAGTATTATGTATATATATATGAAAAAAATTATACTGGTGTTTTATTAAAAAAATATTATAGTGGAGTTTTGTTATAAAATAATTATAGTGGTCTATATATATCATTTATAACAAAAAAAGACGAAAACTACTATAAATAGAGGAACGCCACAGTTGATGAAGGGGAGACGATAAGAAATAGAGAAGTTAAGGCAACAAAATAATAGAACGGAGATTGAGTGAAAAACAAATAGAGAAAATTTTAGCGAGAAATTCGTAATTGTCTACTTTGGTTCCTTGTACGGTATCCAAACTCCGAATAACTTAGGTATATCCCTCTCAAATTCAATATTGTATTTGTACTCCCTAATGTGAATGTTAGTAGTTATCTTATCGATATTATGTGTTAGTAGTTATATTTTGTATAAGAATCGTACCCATTTTTTTAAAGTTCAGTCTAACTTTGGGGTTATTTTAGGCATTTTGTGAAAATTATGGGTCTTGGTTAAAAAAAATGGTTATATATATACATGTGTGTGTGTTGATATATATATATATATGTATAATATAGGTTAAAAAAAAGGTTATATATATGTATATATATATATACATATGTATAATATATATACAAGACTATATATATATATATATATATTATGTATACGTGATACTATATATATATATATATATATATATGTTAAATAAAAAATAAATTCAAAAATGACTTGGGTCATCCCTGAATTTTGAAGAAGGTTAATACTCGGTCCTTGGATCTCTGGTTATTCTAGGACTTTATTGAATGTTATAAACCAAACCCGAAAAGTTTTTGGTCTTTTGTGCAATTTTTTATTTTTTTATTTATCTCACATTTTTTAAAAACGACAGTTTGTTCCCTGAACCTTTCTGGGCATCCCATCACTGCTCAAAATGTTACAAATAAGTCTAGAATAAGTTTCAGGCTATTTTGGAACTTTACCACGTGTTACAAATAAGTCAAGAATAGTTTAGGGTTAATTCTGTTTTTTATTTTTAAAAATAGTTTCAGTTCAGTTATATTTTTTTGAAAAATTACATTTTGATTCCTAAAATTTTCTTGACATTCCATGACTTCTCAAAGTGTTACAAATAAGTCTAGATTGAATTTAGGGTTATTTGGGAACTTTACAAAGTGTTACAAATAAGTCCAGAATAGTTTACGGCCAATTCTGTCATTTTTTTAAATTATATTTCCAATTCAGCTGGAATTTTAAATAATTGTGTTTTAGTCCCTAAACGTTTCTTGATATCTCATGACTTCTCAAAGTGTTACAAATTGGTCCAATGTGCTTAATATCTTCATAATCATTCTTGCATGTTTGACACGTTTAAAATGACCTCAAAGTTAAACTACCCATTTATTTGAAATTAACTCGTAAATAAAAAATGTTTGTATATGTTTTAGTTAGTTTTATTTGAAAAACTCATGTAATCTCTCCGACCAAGCATGATCAAAACGGGCAATTCAGGTAAATTCAAAAAATAAATTCAAAAGCTAACTAAAGTACTGAAAGAGCGGATTATGGGCTCGCGAGCCCTTCAGACGTAATCAAACCCACAAACTCAATTCTATGGACGTAGACCTTCCCAAGCCCTAAGAGGTTAAAACCATGTACCCTAGGCAAATTTTAGAATTCCGATTAGCCTTTAATTAATCGGTGGCGACTCTTTTATTTTTCGGTCCAGTTGATGACCCCGGTCAACCGTGTTAGGGATTATGGTTTAGATAAGTGTTGAATTAGTACAAATGCTTAGGACAATCACAATCAAGTCCACATGATTAGAACTTTTACAATCATATCCCTAATTTCACCTATGAATAGATGTCCACCCCTATTACAATCACAATATGAAATTCTCTTTGTTTGTAGCACTAAGCTCTTGTTTCTCTCCACATTCATTTCAGTTTTCCTAACATGGTATCAGAGCTCCAGCTTTCCTAGGGCTGAATATGTTCGTGTTCTCCTTTTGTTCAAATTCAGCTTGTTCTTGGCGCGCCTCAGATTTTCAGATTCATCTTGAATTTGGGTTTTCAGCATAGAAGCCATCATTATCTTTTCATTCAGCATTCAGTGCATCAAATTCATCCAGAATCTGATCCTTCCTACCATCAGCTTCAAAGCAGCTCAGCAACATCAACATCGGTGGTATGCTTTCAAGTGATTGGTCAAGATGATATTTCTCAAACAGAAGACAGTGATCATTCTTTAAGACATCATTGAGACTACTCAAACATTCAGACTCACGTAAATACTACATAAACACGTAATATGTTTTGAGTAGTGTTCAGTGATGAAATTCCAATGTTTCTAAGCCCTCGGGTTTTTGCTTCACTTAAGATAATTTAGTTTGATAAAATTCGTTTTAATATAGTTGATCCTTTTTAATTTATTCCATTTAAATTTGTTGTCTACGTCACTTTAAATTTTATATTTTTCTGCAGATTCTTTATCATGATCTTGGGTGAAGGACTAAAGATTAAGTGTTATATTCTTTCATAAGCAATCTAGTTCCATTGTTTTATTTTATCACTTTTATTTCGTTAATCTTTTGTTTGATACTACCGTTACTTACATCTTAGTGTCTTATTTCAGGAGAATGGACATTGACATAATGTGTTTGGTCAAACTAACAGTATCCACTTAAGATTTTGGATGAGTCTACACTTCAAATCAGTTTCGTATGCATTTTAGTTTGGTTCACAACTATTTATTCACGTCCTTACACCTTTTGTTTTTCATATTTGAGAAGTTTAGTGATATCGCGAGTGTTATGCAGATTTTGAATTGATTGTCCAGTTCATAAAAGTGACAGTTTGATCAATTCTTTGTATTCTTAATACTTTTTCCTACTTTAACTAGGTTTTCTTTATCTGGTATTTAATTTTTAGATATCCTTGCAGGTCTTACTTTAAGCTCTTGAGGAAATAACTAAAGAGTGGATCTGCCGTGTTCATAAGTCGTACGATTCTTGTTTCACTTCACATAAATCGGTTAGATTACTTTTTTTAAAAATCATGGACCCTTTTCAGTTAGTGATATTTGGTTTCGTCTCTCCTCGATATGGAATTTTAAAAGTTTTACGCACATTCTGTATTATGTTATGGGTGAACGGACTGTGAAACAAATACAAAATAACTTCATAAGCCATTTAGAGTCACAATTTTCTGTTAATCGTGAATAGTTGCATTAATATTTTATTAGATCATGCAGCTATATACATATTAGTGCTTTATTTAATGAAAATGGATATCTAATGATATTGTTTGGGCAAGTCAGCGTTGTCAACTATAGATTTTTTCTTGAGTAAGCTTTCTTGTAACCTTGTTACTCAACTTAGTTAGTGTAGGCACATATTTATTTATATCTACGAACCTTTTGTGTTTCATATTTAAAAGTCTCAGTAGTATGACGTAAGTTGTGCAGATTTTGAGTTATATGCTCAGTTCATACAAGTGTCGTCTGATCAACTTTATATTCTCTCTTTTAGATATCCTTCAGATCCTTTTTCAACATTTTGAGACAGAATTGAAGAGTCAGCTTCCTATGTTTCTAAGCCCTCAGGGTTTTGCTTAACTTTACATAAATTAGTTTGATAAAATTCGTTTTAATATAGTTCATCCTTTTTAATTTAATGCATTTGAATTTGTTGTCTACGACCCTTGAAATTTTATATTTTTCTGCAGATTCTTTATCATGATCATTGGTGCAGGACTAAAGAATAATTGTTAACTTGACCAATTCGTTAAATAATTGTTAATTGTTTGGATGAGTCTACCCTGCATTTTAGTTGGTTCACAACTATTTATTCACATCCTTACACCTTTTCTTTTTCATATTTGAGAAGTGAAGTGATATCACGTGTATTTTGCAGATTTTGAATTGATTATCCAGTTCATAAAAGTGACGGTTTGATAATTTCTTTCTATTCTTACTTCTTTTTCCTACTTTGAAAATGTTTTTTTATCTACTATTTAATATTTAGATATCCTTGCAGGTCTTACTTTAAGCTCTTGATGAAATAACTAAAGAGACGATCTGCAATGTTCATAAGTCGTACGATTCTTGTATCACTTCACATAAATCGGTTAGATCACTTTTTTTAAAAAATCACGGACCCTTTTCAGTTTGTGATATTTGGTTTAGTCTCTCCTCGATCTGGAATTTTTAAAGTTTTACGCACATTCTTTATTATGAACTGGTTGAACTGACTTTGAAACAAATACAAAAAAACTTCATAAGCCATTTAGAGTCCCAATTTTATGTTAATCGTGAATGGTTGCAATAATATTTTGTTAGATGATTCATGTATATATATATTAGTGCTTTATTTAATGAAAATGGATATCTAATGATAGTGTTTGGTCAAGTCACCCTTGTCAACTATAGATTTTTTTATTGAGTAAGCTTTCTTGTGACCTTGTTAATCCATTTAGTTAGTGTAGTCACCTGTTTATTTATATCTACAAACCCTATGTTTTTCATATTTAAAAGTTTCAGTAGTATTACGTGAATTGTGCAGATTTTGAGTTATATGCTCAGTTCATACAAGTGTCGATCTAATCAAATATTTATATTCTTTATCTTTTCCCTACTTCGATTTAGTTTTCTTGTTACGTATTTAATTTTTAGGTATCCTTCAGATTCGTTTTAAATTTTTGAGACATAACTGAAGAGTCAATTTCCTATGTTTCTAAGCCGTTGGGATTTTGCTTCACTTAACATAAATTAGTTTGATAAAATTCGTTTTAATATAGTTGAGCCTTTTTAAAATATTGCATTTTATTTTGTTGTCTACGACACTTGAAATTTTATATTTTTCTGCAGATTCTTTATTATGATCTTTGGTGATGGACTAAAGAATAAGTGTTACATTCTTCATAAGCAATCTAGTTTCATTATTTTATTTTATCACTTTTATTTCGTTAATCTTTTATTTGATACTGCAGTTACTTACATCTTAGTGTCTTATTTCACGAGAATGGAGATTGACATAATGTGTTTGGTCAAGCTAACTATATCCACTTAAGATTTTGGACGAGTATACACTTCAAATTAGTTTTATTATACATTTTAATTTGGTTCTCCACTATTTAGTCACGTCCTTACACATTTTGTTTTTCATATTTGAGAAGTTTAGTTATATCACGAGTGTTATGCAGATTTTGAATTGAGTGTCCAGTTCATAAAAGTGACAGTTTGATAAATTCTTTCTATTCTTAATACTCTTTCCTACTTTGACTAGGTTTTCTTTATTTGGTATTTAATTTTTAGATATCCTTGAGGTCTTACTTTAAGCTCTTGAGGAAATAACTAAAGAGTGGTTCTTCAATGTTCATAAGTCCTATGATTCTTGTATCACTTCACATAAATCGGTTAGATCACTTTTTTTAAAAAATCATGGACCCTTTTCAGTTTGTGATATTTGGTTGAGTCTCTCCTCGATCTGGAATTTTTAAAGTTTTACACACATTCTTTATTAGGATATGGGTGAACGGAGTGTGAAATAAATACCAAAAACCTTCATAAGCCATTTAGAGTCCCAATTTTCTGTTAACCGTGAATGGTTGCATTATATTTTATTAGATGATACATGTATATACATATTACTGATTTATTTAATTAAAATGGATATCCAATGATAGTGTTTGGTCAAGTCACCATTGTCAACTATAGATTTTTTCTTGACTAAGATTTCCTGTCACCTTGTTACTCTATTGTGTTAGTGTAGTCACCTGTTTATGATCTATGAACCTTTTGTTTTTCATATTTAAAAGTTTCAGTAGTATTACGTGAGTTGTGCAGATTTTGAGTTATATGCTCAGTTCATACAAGTGTTGATCTAATCGACTCTTTATATTCTTTATCTTTTCCCTACTTCAATTTAGTTTTCTTGTTACGTATTTAATTTTTAGGTATCCTTCAGATCCGTTTTCAAAATTTTGAGACAGAACTAAGGAGTCAACTTCCTATGTTTCTAACCCATCACGCATTTGCTTTACTTAACATAAATTAGTTTGATAAAATTCATTTTAATATAGTTGATCCTTTTTAGTTTATTGCATTTTATTTTGTTGTCTACGACACTTGAACTTTTATATTTTTCTGCTGATTCTTTATCATGATCTTTGGTGATGGACTAAAGAATAAGTGTTACATTCTTCATAAGCAATCTAGTTCCATTATTTTGTTTTATCACTTATATTTCGTTAATATTTTATTTGATACTGCAGTTACATACATCTTAGTGTCTTATTTCACGAGAATGGAGATTGACATAATGTGTTTGGTCAAGTTAACAATATCCACTTAAGATTTTGGATGAGTCTACATTTCAAATTAGTTTTCTTATACATTTTAGTTTGGTTCGTAACTATTTATGCACATCCTTACACTTTTTATTTTTCATATTTGAGAACTGTAGTGATATCACGAGTATTATGCAGCTTTTGAATTGATTGTCGAGTTCATAATATTAACGGTTTGATAATTTCTTTCTATTCTTACATCTTTTTCCTACTGTGAAAAGGTTTTCTTTATCAGATATTTAATATTATAGATATCCTTGCACTCCACAGGTCGTACTAAAGAGTGGACCTGCAATGTTCATAGGTCGTACGATTCTTGTTTCACTCCACATAAATCGGTTATATCACTTTGTTTAAAAAAATCATGGACCCTTTTCAGTTTGTGATATTTGGTTTAGTCTCTCCTCGATCTGGAATTTTTAAAGTATTACGCACATTCTTTATTATGAACTGGGTGAACGGACTTTGAATCAAATACAAAAAAAAAACTTCATAAGCCAATTAGAGTCCCAATTTTATGTTAATCGTGAATGGTTGCAATAATATTTTATTAGATGATTCATGTATATGTATATTAGTGCTTTATTTAATAAAAATGGATATATAATGATAGTGTTTGGTCAAGTCACCGTTGCCAACTATAGATTTTTTCTTAACTAACCTTTCTTGTCACCTTGTTAATCCATTTAGTTAGTGTAGTCACCAGTTTATTTATATAAACGAACCTTCTGTTTTTCATATTTAAAAGTTTCAGTAGTATTACGTGAGTTGTGCAGATTTTCAATTATATGCTCAACTCATACAAGTGTCGATCTAATCAACTCTTTGTATTATTTATCTTTTCCCTACTTCGATTTAGTTTTCTTGTTATGTATTTAATTTTTAGATATCGTTCATATCCTTTTTCAAATTTTCGAGACAGAAGTGAAAAGTCAACTTCCAATGTTTCTAAGCCCTCGGGTTTTTGCTTCACTTAACATAAATTAGTTTGATAAAATTCGTTTTAATATAGTTGATCCTTTTTAATTTATTGCATTTGAATTTATTGTCTACGACAGTTGAAATTTTATATTTTTCTGCAGATTCCTTATCATGATCTTTGGTGAAGGACTAAATATTAAGTGTTACATTCTTCATAAGCAATCTAGTTTCATTATTTTGTTTTATCACTTTTATTTCGTTAATATTTTATTTGATACTACAGTTACTTACATCTTACTGTCTTATTTCACGAGAATGGAGATTGACATAATGTGTTTGGTCAAGTTAACAATATCCACTTAACATTTTGGATGAGTCTACACTTCAAATTAGTTTTCTTATGCATTTTAGTTTGGTTCGCAACTATTTATTCAGATCGTTACACCTTTTTTTTCATATTTGAGAACTGTAGTGATATCACAGGTATTATATGTTGGATCGTGAAATCCTGGATGCTGATCTGGCAGTGAATTGAATGCCAGACAAGGTTGGGATGACGCTTCGGCTCCAACTCCGGTGAACCTGCAATTAGGGGAGCACAACAGAGCGGGTGTCTCTGGGTCCCTCTCCGATGCTTAAATGAGTATATGTGTGTATAAAACTCAAAAACGTCAAGAACTTATGTAAAGCAAGGGTATTTATAGGGTAAGAGAGATAGAACCGTATAAGGCAGCTGAATATCTTAGTGTATATTGTGTTGCTGAAGATTCGGATCGTGGGATATGGCAGTTACTGCGAGATATTGCAGTTACCAAATCTAATCTTTAGTGAATATGTGACCTAGATACGCGGGATATCATGGCCACCTCCTTATTAACGGTTTTGTGGGACCAGAGGAGAGAGGCAAGGCTCTCTTCGGGGCGAGCACTCTCATGGCGAGCAGTGAGATGTCGCGGCCTTAATGAAGAATGGCGAGCACTCAAGGCGTTCTCAGAGTCCTTGGGCTCGGTTCTGGATCATTCTATGGAGGCCGGTCCGGTTCGAATGTTACGGGTTTACCCCCTCTATAGTTATTGGGCCTTCGAGGCCTTTTCCTTATTGGGCTGTCACTATCGATACCCAACATTTTCCCCCGAAGCTTGATTGAAGTTTCTTCAGGCGAGCTTTATTCCCTGGTAGGGTTTTAGATAGTGACGTCTCAGATTCGATTTTCCTCGTTTCTTGTATTGGTTCATGACCTTTGAGGCATTTTGAGCTCGTTTGGCGAGCGTTTTTTTCTTCGTTCAAAGCTGAAAAAATATCCTTTCTTTTATTCCCCTTTTGGCGATCACTCGAGGTAATCTAGGTTCATGAAAGTCTATTTTTCTTGATTTGGGCGATCACTACTCGCCTGAGGCATTTCTGGTAAAGTCTCTTAGTGCGCTGGCGACCACCTTGTCTCCTTAGTGGACTTTTAGCATTTAATAACTGCACAGTTGTCCAGAAATTGAACGGTCACTTGAGGCATGCCTGACATTTACTTTTCCGTAAACCGAGGGTACTCTGACAGCTGTCCATGTTAGCCAACCGTCTGTCTCCCCAAGGTGTCTCTTGGAATTCTGACATTGCTTCGGTTTTTTCCAAAAAGGTGCCATCATTCCTCTGTGTCGCTTCGATTTGCTCGTGGCGGTTACTCCCTTCTTGGTCTATATAAGAAACGTCAGTTTCTACATTTTGTTTTTTACGCTTATCCACTCCCTCAGATTTCCAGAACTTCGCTGCGAACCTTTCTTCTTTCTTTTCCAACCTTCTTCAGCCTTCTTCATCCATTTCCATGGCTCCCCGAAGTCAGAGAGTCAAGCATATGGCCTCCAAGGGCACTAGCAAAGCCAACGCTCCTAGGAATGCCAATGTTCCCTTGACCATCCGGGATGCCGCCGTGCCCCCCTCAGTGGGGGAACCGACTGATCTGGGAAGGTCTGCAGCCGCTCCCGTAGTGGTGGACGGTCCTGAGCTGAACACGCCTATTTTTTCCCCAAAAGATAAACTTTCGCCCTTTTATTGCTCTGTTTTGGCAATATCATCTGTTTTCCTTTGTTTTTTATACTTGCTGTGCCATATGTTGGATCGTGAAATCCTGAATGCTGATCTGGCAGTGAATTGAATACCAGACAAGGTTGGGATGACGCTTCAGCTCCAACTCCGGTGAACCTGCAAGTAGGGGAGCGCAACAGAGGGGGTGCCTCTGGGTCCCTCTCCGATGCTTAAATGAGTATATGTGTGTATAAAACTCAAAAAAAACGTCCAGTACGTATGTAAAGCAAGGATATTTATAGGGTAAGAGAGATAGAACCGTATAAAGGCAACTGAATATCTTAATGTATATTGAGTTGCTGAAGATTCGGATCGTGGGATATGGCAGTTACTGCGAGATATTGCAGTTACCAAATCTAATCTTTAGTGAATATGTGACCGGGATATGCGGGATATCTTGGCCACTCTGTTATTAACGGTTTAGTGGGACCAGAGGAGAGAGGCAAGGCTCTCTTCGGGGCGAGCACTCCCATGTCGAGCAGTGGAAGGTCGCGACTTGGTAGAGAATGGCGAGCAGTCTGAGAGCCTTTGGCGTCTCTATAGACTTTGGGCTCGATTCTGGATTACTCGATGGTGGGCCAAGTTTGGCTTGTACTTGGGCCGATCCGGTTCGGATGTCATGGGTTTACCCCCTCTATAGTTATTGGGCCTTCGAGGCCTTTTCTTACTGGGCCGTCACTATCGATACCCAACATTTGCCCCCGAAGCTTGATTGAAGTTCCTTCAGTCGAGCTTGATTTCCTGGTAGGGTTTTAGATAGTGACGTCTTTGGTAATGGTTCAGTGCCTTTGAGACACTTCGAGCTCATTTGGCGAGCGATTCCTTCTCTGTTCAAAGCCGAAAGAATATCCTTCCTTTTATTCCCTTTTGGCGATCACTCGAGGTGACTCAGGCTTATGGAAGTCTATCTTTCTTAGTTAGGCGATCATTATCTACCCGAGGTATTTCTGCTAAAGCTTTATTAGTGCGTTGGCGACCACCTTGTCTCCTTAGTGGAATTTTAGCATTTAATAACTGCACGGTTGTCCAGAAATCGAACGGTCACTTGAGGCACGCCTGACATTTACTTTTCCGTAAACCCAGGGTAGCTTGACAGCTGTCTGTACCAGCCAACCGTTGTCTCTTGGAATTCTGACATTGCTTCGGTTTTTTCCAAAAGGGTGCAATTATTCCTCTGCGTCGCTTCGATTTGCTCGTGGCGGTTACTCCCCTTTTGGTCTATATAGGAAACGTCAGTTTCTGCATTTTGTTTTTTACGCTTATCCACTCCTTCAGATTTTCAGAACTTCGCTGCAAACCTTCCCTTTCTCTTTCAATCCTCTTCAGTTCTCATTTCGACCATTTCCATGGCCCCCAGAAGTCAGCGAATAAAACACATGGCCATCAAGGGTGCTAACAAAGCCAGCGCCCCTAAGAATGTCGGTGTTCCCTTGACCATCAGGGATGAAGTCGTTCCCCCTTCAGTAGAGGAACAGACCGATTTGGGCAGGACTGCAACCACTCCTGTGGTGGTGGACGGGCCCGAGCTGAACACGCCTATTTTTTCCCCAAAAGGTAAACTTTCGCCCTTTTATTGCTCTGCTTTGGCAATGTCCTCTGCTGTTCTTTGCTTTTTATGTTTATCATTGCAATATTTGAATTTGTTCGAGTAGACGTCAAGCCTAATGAATTGAAGCCGGCTTATTTTAAGACCGTGGTGGCGCTCGGTGGCTTCAGCGTGGAGGATGCTCCTAGATATCCTGGCCTAGGTCTGCATTTTCCTCACGATGGAGAGGTTTACATTTATGCGGCTCAGATCGATGCTGGGTTGCGTTTTCCTCTCTGTGAGGATTTACAGACCTTGTGTCAGTTTTACGGGATTCACCCCACACAGCTTGTCCCGAATGCCCTCAGGATGTGGGTCGGTTTCAAGTTCCTATGCTTACGCCAGGAATGGGTATATTCACTGGCCCTGTTCCGGTGTTTCTTCCGCCTGGCAGCAGGGGCAAACCACCTTCACCACTTCCAATCCCGCTGGCCGAAGTTTTCAGAGTGGGGAGGCCTTCAGGGATGGGTTTGGAACGTCCATGTCCGCCTGGTCGACGATTTTCGGACCACCAACTCCAATTATAAGAAGTGTTACTTCTTTTATAAGGGGGGGGTGCCCTGGAAATTGTTGATCCCGGACAAGGATTTCCCTCCTTCCTTCGAGGAGCTATCAGAGAGTGATCGAAACGCTATTGATGACCTATACCGGTCGCATCGGTCTTCTCAGTTCAAGTCCATCCGCTCAGTGGCGGAGACTACCGAGAATGCCCTTGAGATGGCGGGTATTCATCAAGCCACGCCAATCTTTAATGATTGGGTAATTTTCTAACTCTTATCTTGCTTTATTACTTGTAGGGAAGGTTGTAAGCAAGAGTCAGAAACTGATAGGTCTCTTTGATGACCAGGGATTAGCGGGGTTGTCCTCCGACCAGGCATTGCTGAACTCTCCTCCTCCCCCCTCTAGGCGTTCGTTCAAGAGGAAGTCTGAGGAGGTGCTTCCCTCGGCCACTGCTGACCCTCGCCAACCAGGTATGTTGCTTTGTTATTCGTAGATTTAATATCTTCATACTTTGCGGTTTTTTGTTTTTTGACATTTTGTCTTGTTGTTTTGCAGAGGAGTCCTCAACCGACATGGTCCGGGATCATGCTCCTCCTCCCTCCAAGAAGGTCAGGAGTGAGGGATGTCCGGAAGTCGACCAACATCCTTCTCCTCCCCCTCCTGGGGGTCCTTCCGCTAATAAAGGGAAGGGTCTGGACGCGGTGCCCCCTTCTCCTTCTCCCCAGGGTCCTTCTGCCGCCAAGGGGAAGGTTTTGACCTTAGCTCCTCCTGTTCTTACTGTGCCCATGGCTCCTCCTAAGGAGTCTGGGACCAAGAAGAAGGGGCATGCTGCTTCCAGCTCATCGAGGGCTCCTGTGGATGAGCATTGCTCCCTTGCCGGCTTGTTTCAGCCGCTTGAATCAGCGAATTCTCGGGAAACTTGGGTCCCCTGTGGGGACCTTATGAAGAAGGGGTATCCTCCCCAGAAGAGCCTCCGGGGCAGCCCGGATATGTGTATGCGGCTTCTGGACGGGATAATTCCCCCCGCGGACCGCTCGATTGTTCCCACGGAACTTCATCAGATCGAGGGGTTCCTTCGGTCCCACTTCGAACGAGTGGCTTTGGTAAGATCTCATACTTTTATTTCGTAGAGTCCTCTCTTTGTCGTTCCCTTATTGTCTGTTGTCCTGACAGCTTTTATTCTATATTTGTTGCCAGTTCGTTCGGGAAGAGGTGATTCTTGGTCGTGTCTTCGGGGAGCTCACCGACAAGTATTCCAGTGTGCTCGCCGAGCTGGAGCAGTACCGAAGCACGGGGGTCACTCCTGAGCAATTGGGGACTATCAAGACGACTGCAGATGCAGCGATCGCCTTGGCAGATAATACCCGAGAGGAATACCTCAGGAAGGAGCAGCGCCTCCTTGCTGATGTCCAGAAGAGGGAGGCTGAAGCCGCTGCCGCTCTTCAGGACTTTGACGCTCTTCACCTGTGTTTAGATCAGGGAGAGATCGTCCGAGTTCGCCTAGATGCTGAACTTAAGGAAGCTCAGGCGCAAGGGGCAGAATCGGAGGCTCGCAGGGTCGCTGCCGAGGCGCAAAGGGACGCTGCTGACGCCCAGAGAGAAGCTGCGGTGGCTCAGACGGAAGCTGCGGAAGCCCGGGGGATTGCCTTGGAGGAGGAGAGGGATCGGTTAACTGCACAATTGAAAGCCGTCCCTTCGCCCCAGAGCGTAGTTGAGGCATTCAAAGCCTCTGAGGAGTTTGAGGACTGCGCTCTGAAGGAGATGAGGTCGGCGATTGCCGATTTTCTCGAAGTCCTGGTGGATGAGGTCCAGGCGGTCGATCCCAACTTTCCTCTTGGGGAAGTCGCCTCTTTGAAGACCTTCCTGCGGAGTCGTCCTTCGCCGCCCTCTGTTGCTGGCGAGGCTGCTCCTGAAGGCGAGCCCAGTACTTCTGCCCCCGAAGGCGAGCAGAGCACCCTTGCCCCCGAGAACTCCGACGCTTGAAGTCCCCAACTCCTTGGCGACCGTATTTATCTTTTTTAGATAGCCATTTTTTGTATTTTCTGTTTTTGGTTTGTAATTATTTGTCGAAGACTTGGATTTTTCTATTGAATGCTTTTATATTCTTGAGCCTTTAATCGACTTCGAACATATTTAGCTATCCAATATCTTACTCATAATTACTTTCTTGCTTTGTAATGTCGTCGACCCTTAAAGCCGTAGACCCATCATAAGTTAAACTTTCTAAGGATAATACTTTTTGACACTTAAAAGCGTAAACTTCTAAGTTCAAAGAGATATTACCTTCTTTGAAGTTTAAACCTTTGAGGTGTTGGCCTAATAACAAGGGATTTGTAATTTGTCAGGCTTTATCATCGATAGTGATCGCCTAAACTTTCTTTGGCCTGACTTTGGCGTCAGGGCTTTCATTTTGCCTAACATTTTGCTAGGTCTTTTGGCCTGACTTTGGCGTCAGGGCTTTGCCTGACTCTTGGCGTCAGGTTTTTTGAGGCCTAACTTTGTTGTTAGGGCTTTTGTGGCCTAGTTTTGTTACTAAGGCTTTTTTGGCCTAACTTTGTTGTTAGGGCTTTTGGCCTGTCTTTGGCGACAGGGCTTTTTGGCCTAGCTTTGTTGCTAGGGCTTTTGGCCTAACTTTGTTGTTAGGGCTTTTGGCCTGTCTTTGGCGACAGGGCTTTTTGGCCTAGCTTTGTTGCTAGGGCTTTTGGCCTAACTTTGTTGTTAGGGCTTTTTGGCCTAGCTTTGTTGCTAGGGCTTTTGGCCTAGCTTTGTTGCTAGGGCTTTTGAGGCCTGACTTTGGCGTCAGGGCTTTTGGCCTAGCTTTGGTGCTAGGGCTTTTGAGGCCTGACTTTGGCGTCAGGGCTTTTGGCCTAGCTTTGGTGCTAGGGCTTTTGGCCTAGCTTTGTTGCTAGGGCTTTTTGAGGCCTGACTTTGGCGTCAGGGCTTTTTGGCCTAGCTTTGGTGCTAGGGCTTTTGGCCTAGCTTTGTTGCTAGGGCTTTTGAGGCCTGACTTTGGCGTCAGGGCTTTTTGACTTCAGCTTGCTTCGAGTGGACACGCTTTGTGAAGGAATGGCTTTCTTTTATTGACATAATCCGTTTGATTACAAGCTATGCATAAAATCTTCTTAAATGCTCTGAATTAAATGGACGAGGTAACCTCTCGCCTTCGGTGGTTTCCAAATAGTAGGATCCTGGTGCGGCGATCTCTACTACTTTGTATGGTCCTTCCCATTTGGCTGAAAGTTTGTTTTTACTGTCCAGCCTTGTAAATTCATTCCTTCTCATAACCATCTCCCCCACGAAAAATTGGCGAGCGCTAACTTTTCTGTTGAAATACCGAGCGGTCGCCAAGCGCATTTTTGCCTGTGTTTTTTCCGAGAGCCATCTCTTTTCCTCTGCCAAGTCGAGGTCAGTTCTGCGCTCGATCTCATTTGCCTCCGCGTTAAAGTGTAGGACTCTGTGGGTAGGCACTGCTAATTCAGTTGGTGCTACTGCTTCTGATCCGTACACTAAACTGAAAGGCGTTTCTCCTGTGGCCGCCTTAGGCGTTGTTCTGCTGGCCCATAATACGTTTTCCAGTTCGTCTGCCCAGTTCCCTTTGAATGCTCGAACCCTTTTCTTGAGTCCTGCTAAGACAACCTTGTTGGCTGCTTCAGCTTGCCCATTCGTTTGAGGGTGATGTACTGAACTGAAGCGATGGTCGATGTGATACTCTTCACAGAGCCATTTCAATTCCTTTCCAACGAATTGCGGACCATTATCGCTGATGAGTATTTTGGGAATACCAAACCTGGAGAATATGTTGACCTGCATGAACTTGATAACTTGGAATTCCGTTGTCGAAGCTAGAGCTTTCGCCTCTACCCACTTAGTGAAGTAGTCGATCGCCACTATAATGTGAGTACGCTGACCAGTGCTAATGGGAAAAGGACCCAATATATCGATTCCCCATTGAGCGAAGGGCCAGGCACCCGCCATTGGGGATAATAATGTCGATGGTCGACCCGATCGTGGTGCAAACTGCTGGCAAATTTCACACTTCTGTGTTAATTCGGCTGCGTCTTTTCCCAAGGTCGGCCAGTAATATCCCAGTCTGAATATTTTCCTGCTTAGTGAAGGAGCACCTTCATGACATGCCGCTGCCCCTTCATGAGCTTCTCGAAGAACTTTTTCTGTTTCGGGTAGAGCAACACATCTCAAGTAAGGCGTCGAATAACCTCTTCTATAGAGTTCTCCATCGATGATTAGATAACTGGCTGCGAGTCTTCTAATCCTAGTGGATTCGCCTTCGTCCTCTGGGAGGATGCCTTCTTTCAAATAATTCTGGAACGGGGTCATCCAGGTGACCTGTTCTTGAATGTTGAAGACCTCCGCTCTGTTTTCAAGGACTGAACATAGGGCCTTTTCCAGAAATTGCACATCCTGGATTGTCGCCCCTCCGAAGGCTAGCTTACTCAAAGAATCTGCCATCTGGTTTTCTTGGCGAGGAATAAACTCAATCGCGAAATTTGGGATTTCCACAACTAGTTTTTTGGCGATGCCGAGATATTTCTTCATCTTTTCTCCCTTTGCCTCGTAGGCGCCATTAACCTGATTGACAATAAGTTCTGAATCACTTTTTACTTTAAGCGCTGTTATACCCATTCCTTTTGCCAGTCTGAGTCCAGTGATAAGAGCCTCATATTCTGCTTCGTTATTGGTCGCCGGGAATGTCAAGGCGATCGCGTATTTCAGAGGCTCGCCCTCAGGAGGAATAAGAATTAAACCTGCCCCCGAGCCTTCTTTTGATGAAGACCCATCCGTATAGAGTTCCCAGATTTGATTGTCGTTTGCTGACTGACTTGGCCTGTTTTCTGCCTCCGCTTGACCGTTACTCGTGCTTTCCACTATGAAATCAGCTAGTGCTTGACCTTTGATGGCCGTTTTTGGCGCAAATTTGATCCTGAACTCGCTGAGCTCGATCGCCCACTTGACCATTCTTCCTGAAGAATCTGGCTTCATCAGGAAGTTTTTGAGAGGTTGATTGGTGAGGACCGTGATGTCGTGCGCATGAAAGTATGGTCTCAGCTTCCGAGCAGCAATAACTAAGGCATAGAGATACTTCTCAATCTGGACATATTTTATTTCTGCTGAGTTGAACATTTTGCTAATGAAATACACTGGACTCTGAACATTATTCTCCTCCCTTATTAAAACAGCACTGGCTGCCACATCGCTAATGCCTAAATAGAGGAAAAGCTGCTCGCCTGGAACGGGTTTTGCCAGAGCTGGGAGTGTTTGAATATGCCTTTTCAAGGACTGGAATGCTTCCTCGCAGTCTGGCGTCCATTCGAACTTACGGTTGGCCCTCAAGGTTTTGAAGAACGGGAGGGACTTGTCGCTTGCTTTGGAGAGGAAGCGGTTAAGAGCAGCTAGTCGGCCGTTCAGGCATTGGACTTCCTTATGGCAGGTTGGTGACTTCATTTCTTCTATGGCCTTTAGCTTTTCCGGGTTTGCTTCAATGCCCCTTTCGCTGACCATAAAACCCAGGAACTTCCCGGACTTGACTCCAAAGGCGCACTTTGCTGGGTTCAGGCGAACGCTGTGTCTCCTCATGCATTCAAAAGCTTCACGGAGGTCGGTGGTATGAGGATTGCCTTTGATGGATTTAACGAGCATATCATCCACGTAGGCCTCCATGTTCCTTCCCAGCATGTCCTGGAACAGTCGGTTCACCATCCGCTGATAAGTTGCCCCGGCATTGATGAGACCAAAGGGCATCACCTTGTAGCATAGAATGTCCCCGTCAGCATAGAAAGCAGTGTGGGCCTCGTCGTCTGGATGCATTCTGATCTGGTTGTAGCCTGAATAGGCGTCCATGAAGCTCAGCATCTCATGACCCGAGGTAGCATCGACTAGCTGATCAATTCTTGGAAGGGGATATGAATCTTTGGGGCAAGCCTTGTTTAAGTCGCGGAAGTCGACGCACATCCTCCACTTGCCATTAGATTTCCTGACCAAAACTGGGTTGGCTACCCAGCTCTGGAATCTTACCTCTCTGACGAAGTCAGCTTCAATCAACCTGCCGACTTCCTGCCTGATCGCCAAACGTTTATCAGTCCCGAACGATCTTCTCTTTTGGGCGATCGGCTTGATGGAGGGGTCTATCCTGAGCTCATGCGAGATAATATCTGTGCTGATTCCTGGCATGTCGCTCGGCTGCCAGGCAAAGAGCTCTTTGAATTCCTTGAGGAGAGCGGTCATGGCCTCCTTCTGATCCTCTTTCAAGGTGGTCCCAATGCGCACCTTTTTGTCCGGACCATCGATCTCGACCTCCTCCAATTCCTCCATGGGTGCTGGTCGAGCCAAGTCCTCGCGGGGATCGGCCTCTGTCTCGATGGCGAGCGCCTCCCTTTGGTTCTTCCTGCGTAAACAGTTCACATAACATTGCCGCGAGGAAGGCTGATCTCCGAGCACTTCTCCAATCCCGTTCGGAGTAGGGAACTTCATCTTCTGGTGGACAGTGGAGGCCACAATCTTATTTGGGTTGATCGTGGTTCTCCCTATAATGGCGTTGTAGGATGTAGGTGAATCGACCACCAGGAAAGTGACCGACACCTTGATGCTTTTCCACCCCTCGCCAAAAATCACTGGCATGGTTATAGCCCCCAGTGGATAAGTTGTCCTTCCCGCAAATCCGATCAGCGGAAAGTCGACCCTCTTCAGGTCGCGTTTTGATTTGCCCATCTTTTCGAAGGCGTCCAGTAACAGGATGTCTGTCGAGCTGCCTCCGTCGACCAGAATCCTTGCAACATCACAGCCGTCAATATCTGCCGTAATGACCAGAGCATCGTTGTGGGGCGTGGTGACATGTGTCAAATCATCTTCAGAGAATGAGATGACAATGTTTTCTTCAGGTCGGGGTCGCTTCCCCAACTGAACTGCCGTAGAGATCTGAGTGGCGTAGACCTCTCTGGAGTTTGACCTCTCGCCGCCTGCGCCGAATCCTCCTGCAATCAGATTCACTCTCCTCTTGCTTCCAGAAGGCTCAGCTTGATCTGCAGGGGCTGGTGAACGATGTCTCCTGGGGGGCGTTCGACTTCGGTCTCGCCCTGCCACAAATTCCTTCAACATTCCCCCCTGAATCAGCCTCTCTATATCTCGTTTCAGAATCTTGCAATCGTCTGTCTTATGGCCCTTGCACTTGTGGTATCTGCAATAGCTCTCGACATCCTTGCCCATGGGTAACCCACCTCGGCGAGGCATCGGTGGCCTCGCCAAGGATCTCCTCTCCATCTCGACTAGTACCGCTGAGATCTGCCTATTTAAAGGCGTGAAGTACTCAGGGACCTCTGGATGGCGAGGCGCTGGAAGAGACTCGACTCGCGGCTTACTTTCTTTTCCCTTTTTCTCCTTCTTGACCTCCTTCTTACCATCGCGTCGGGGTTCAGGGGTTACCCTTAGCGAGGTCGTCAGGAGGTTAGCCTCGATGTTTGCGCGCTCAAGGTCTATGAAACCTTTCGCTCTGGATGCCAACTCCTCCAATGTCTCTATCTCCTTTACGTGATAGCTGTTTCGCAGCTTTCTCGAGGCCTTGTTGGCCACATCCAGACCTCTGTAGAATGCTCGAATGATCTCCCCATCCGAGATTCGGCGATCTAATTCTGTGACGTTTTGATGAAAACGCCCGTAGAAGTTGGACAGCGACTCTCCAGGCTGCTGTTTGACCGAGTCAAGGGCGACCACGCTCTTCAGCAACTGGCGCTCGCCCATGTATCTCTCCAGGAACTTGCTTCTTAACTCTGCCCAAGTTCCGATTGATCCTGCAGGGAGGCCGAAGAACCAGGACGAAGCCGAACCCGAAAGAGTAGATGGAAATAGCAAAGCCAAATGATTGGGATCGTTTGACTTACCCAGAAGGGAGGCCTCATGCTTGTTGACATGTACGGTGGGATCTCCTCCACCGCTATACTCAGGTATGGCTCGAGCAACCACATCCTTCGGGATTTTGATAGCGACGAGCGCGTCGGTGAATGGATGAGAGGACTGCTCCTTGAAGGGAGCTATGACTGTCAACTGTCTTTCCTGGAGCCTTTTGTTGAGGAGGTCATCCATCTGCTCCACAGTGCAGTACATGGGAGAGGCTCCGGGTGGAGGCGGACCGGAAGGATTGGCAGTATATGCGGCTGCTGGCTCCTTGGTGTGCGCTGGAGGTAGGGACTGCTGACCTGACGTCATCTCCTGATCCTCCTGATGCGCAGCAGGACTAGGATTGGCCGCTTCTGAAGGTGAAGGCCCTGTGGCAGCAGGGCGGTGATTTTCCTTAGGAGCAGAGGGATTGTTTTCCTGAGGAGCAGGGGCCTGGCGGCGCGCCTGTCCTAGGATGGCTTCCAGCAAGGAGACCATCTCGGGGGTTAAATTAATATTCTGCCCCGCAATGTGGACTGTCTGCGGTGCAGGGGCTCCGTTTTGATCAGCAGCTGGGGTCGGTCTTGAATCACCGACATGTTCTCGGGCTGTCCGCAGAGGAACAGCATTAACTCCTGCTCGGCTGGCAGGTTCCTGTTGAAGCGGTGAAGCGGCGGCGGAATCAGAGCTATCTGAGGATCGCTCCCTAGTCTGATTCCGACGGTTGCTTTGGGATCGAGTTCTCATGGCTTAATTGCTCGTTTCCCACAGACGGCGCCAAATGTTGGATCGTGAAATCCTGAATGCTGATCTGGCAGTGAATTGAATACCAGACAAGGTTGGGATGACGCTTCAGCTCCAACTCCGGTGAACCTGCAAGTAGGGGAGCGCAACAGAGGGGGTGCCTCTGGGTCCCTCTCCGATGCTTAAATGAGTATATGTGTGTATAAAACTCAAAAAAAACGTCCAGTACGTATGTAAAGCAAGGATATTTATAGGGTAAGAGAGATAGAACCGTATAAAGGCAACTGAATATCTTAATGTATATTGAGTTGCTGAAGATTCGGATCGTGGGATATGGCAGTTACTGCGAGATATTGCAGTTACCAAATCTAATCTTTAGTGAATATGTGACCGGGATATGCGGGATATCTTGGCCACTCTGTTATTAACGGTTTAGTGGGACCAGAGGAGAGAGGCAAGGCTCTCTTCGGGGCGAGCACTCCCATGTCGAGCAGTGGAAGGTCGCGACTTGGTAGAGAATGGCGAGCAGTCTGAGAGCCTTTGGCGTCTCTATAGACTTTGGGCTCGATTCTGGATTACTCGATGGTGGGCCAAGTTTGGCTTGTACTTGGGCCGATCCGGTTCGGATGTCATGGGTTTACCCCCTCTATAGTTATTGGGCCTTCGAGGCCTTTTCTTACTGGGCCGTCACTATCGATACCCAACACCATACTTGAACCATTCTGAGTAGATATCAAGCCTAACGAACTGAAGCCGGCTTACTTTAAGACCATGGTGGCGCTTGGTGGCTTCAGTGCGGAGGATGCTCCTAGGTATCCTGGCTTAGGTCTGCATTTTCCTCACGATGGAGAGGTTTACATTTATGCGGCCCAGATCGATGCTGGGTTGCGTTTTCCTCTCTGTGAGGATTTACAGACCTTATGTCAGTTTTACGGGATTCATCCCACGCAGCTTGTTCTGAATGCCCTCAGGATGTGGGTCGGTTTCAAGTTCATGTGCATACGCCAGGAATGGGTGTATTCACTGGTTTTGTTCCGGTGTTTTTTCCGACTGGCAGTTGGGGCGAACCATCTCCATCACTTCCAATCACGTTAGCCGAAGTTTGCAGAGTGGGGAGGCCCTCAAGCATAGAGTTGGAATGCTCATGTCCGTCTGGTTGATGATTTCCGGGCCACCAACCCCAACTATAAGAAGTTTTACTTTTTTTTACAAGGGGTGTGTGCCCTAGAAATTGTTTACCCCGGACAAGGATTTTCCTCCTTCTTTCGAAGAGCTGTCAGGGAGTGATCGGAACGCCATCGATGACCTCTATCGGTTACATCGATCGTCCCAATTCAAGTCCATTCGCTCGGTGGTGGAAACTACTGAGAACATGCTCGAGATGGCGGGCATTCATCAGGCCACGCCAATCTTTGATGATTGGGTAACGTTCTAACCTTTTTTTTTTCTTGTTTTGTCGCTTGTAGGCAAGGCCGTGAGCAAGAGCCACAAACTGATAGGTCTCTTTGATGACCAGGGCTCGGCGGGATTGTCTTCCGACCAAGCGCTGCTGAACTCTCCTCCTCCTCCCTCTAGGCGTTCGTCCAAGAGGAAGTCTGAAGAAGTGCTTCCCTCAACCACTGCAGGCCCTCTCCAACCAGGTATGTCTTGTTGTTTTGCAGGGGAGTCCTCGGCTGACGTGGCCCGGGATCCTCTTCATTCTCCTTCTAAGAGGGTCAGGAGTGAGGAATGCCCAGAAGTTGACCAGCATCCTCCTCCTCCCCCTCCTAAGGGCCCTTGTGCCAATAAGGGGAAGGGTCTGGACGTGGTGCCCCCTGCTCCTTCTCCCAGGGCCCTTCTGCCACCAAGTAGAAGGTTTTGACCTCAGCGCCTCCCGCTCCTACTGTGCCCACGGCTCCCCTTAAGGAGTCTGGGACCCAAGAGAAGGGGCCCGACGCTTCCAGCTCTTCAAGAGCTCCTGCGGAGGAGTATTGCTCCATGGCGAGTTTGTTCCAGCCGCTCAAGGCTGCGAACTCTCGGGAACCTTGGGTCCCTTGCGGGAACCTCACGAAGAAGGGGTACCCTCCCAGAAGAGCCTCCGGGGTAGCCCGGATATGTGTATGCGGCTTTTGGACGGGATAATTCCTCCTTCAGACCGCTCGACTGTTCCCACGGAGCTTCATCAGATCGAGGGGTTCCTTCGGTCCCACTTTGAACGAGTAGCGCTGGTAGGATCTCGTTTCTTATTTCGTAGAGTCTTTCTTTGTCGTTCCCTTTTCGTTTGTTATCCTGACAACTTTCATTTTATCTTTGTTGTCAGTTCGTTCGGGAAGAAGTGATTCTTGGCCGTGTCTTCGGAGAACTTACCGACAAGCATTCCAACATGCTTGTCGAGCTGGAGCAGTATCGAAGTACTGGGGTCACTCCTGAGCAATTGGCGACCATCAAGACTACTGCGGATGCAGTGATCGCCTTGGCGGATGATACGCGAGAGGAGTACTTCAGGAAGGAGCAGCGCCTCCTTGCTGACGTCAAGAAGAGGGAGGCTAACGCCGCTGCTGCTCTTCAGGACTTTGACGCCCTTCACCTGTGTTTAGATCAGGGGGAGATCGTCCGAGTTCGCCTAGAGGCTGAGCTAAAGGAAGCTCAAGCGCAAGGGGCAGAATCGGAGGCTTGCAGGGTCGATGCCGAGGCGCAAAGGGAAGCTGCGGAGGCCCAAAGGGCTGCTGCCGAAGCCAAGGGGATCGCCCTGGAGGAGGAGAGGGATCGGCTAACTGCACAATAGAAAGCCGTCCCTTCGCCCCAGAGCGTAGTCGAGGCATTCAAGGCCTCCGAGGATTTTGAAGACTGCGCTCTGAAGGTGATGAAGTCGGTGATTGCCGATTTCCTCCAAGTCCTGGTGGATGATGTCCAGGCGGTCGATCCCAACTTTCCCATTGGGGAAGTTGAGTCTTTGAAGGTCATCCTCCGAAGTCGTACCCTTCAGCCTACCGCTGTTGCTGAAGAGGTTGTTCCAGCTACGGCTGAAGAGGTTGCCCCCGAAGGCGAGCCAAGCCTTCCTGCCCCCGAGGGCGAGCAAGGCGTCCCTGCCCCTGAAGGCGAGCAAAGCGCCTCTGCCCCCGAGGATCCCAAAGCTTGAAGTCTCCATCTCCTTCGTCGACCATATTTGTCCTTTAGATAGCTGTTTTTGTATTTTCTGTTTTTGGTTTGTAATTATTTATTTAAGACTTGGATTTTTCTATTGAATGCCTTTATATTCTTGAGCCTCTAATCGACTTCGAACACATTTGGCTATCCAATATCTTAATCATAATTACTTTCCGCTTTTTCTTGCTTTGTAATGTCGTCAACCCTTAAAGCCTTAGACCAATCATAAGTCAAACTTTCTAAGGATAATACTTTTGACACTTAAAAGCGTAAACTTCTAAGTTCAAAGAGATATTACCTTCTTTGAAGTTTAAACCTTTGAGGTGTTGGCATAATAACAGGGGATTTGTAATTTTTCGGGCTTTATCATCGATAGTGATGGCCTAAACTTTCTTTGGCGTCAGGGCTTTTATTTTGCCTAACATTTTGCTAGGTCTTTTGGCCTGACTTTGTCGCCAGGGCTTTTGGCCTAGCCTTGTTCCTAGGGCTTTTTGTTTTGCCTAACTTTATTGCTAGGTCTTTTGGCCTGACTTTGGCGTCAGATTTTTTGGCCTAGCTTTGTTGCTAGGGCTTTTGGCCTAGCTTTGTTGCTACGGCTTTTGGCCTAGCTTTGTTGCTAGGGCTTTTGGCCTAGCCTTGTTACTAGGGCTTTTGGCCTAGCTTTGTTGCTAGGGCTTTTTGGCCTAGCTTTGTTGCTAGGGCTTTTTTGGCCTAGCTTTGTTGCTAGGGCTTTTGGCCTATCCTTGGCGATAGGGCTTTTTGGCCTGACTTTGGCGTCAGGGCTTTTGGCCTATCCTTGGCGATAGGGCTTTTTGGCCTAGCTTTGTTGCTAGGGCTTTTGGCTTCGGCTTGCTTCGAGTGGACACGCTTTATGAAGGAATGGCTTTCTTTTATTGACATAACAGTTTGATTACAAGCTATGCATAAAATCTTCTTAGATGCTCAGAATTAAATGGACGGGGTAACCTCTCGCCTTCGGTGGTTTCCAAATAGTAGGATCCTGGTGCGGCGATCTCTACTACTTTGTACGGTCCTTCCCATTTGGCTGAAAGTTTGTTTTTACTGTCCAGCCTTGTGAATTCATTTCTTATCATAACCATCTCCCCCACGAAAAATTGGCGAGCGCTGACTTTTCTGTTGAAATACCGAGCGGTCGCCAAGCGCATCTTTGTCTGTGTCTTTTCCGAGAGCCATCTCTTTTCCTCTGCTAAGTCGAGGTCAGTTCTGCGCTCAATCTCATTTGCCTCCGCGTTAAAGTGTAAGATTCTGTGGGTAGGCACTGCTAATTCGGCTGGTGCTACTGCTTCTGATCCGTACACTAAACTGAAAGGCGTTTCTCCTGTGACCGCCTTAGGCGTTGTTCTGATTGCCCATAATATGTTTTCCAGTTCATCTGCCCAGTTCCCTTTGAATGCTCGAACCCTTTTTTTGAGTCCTGGTAAGACAACCTTATTGGCTGCTTCAGCTTGCCCATTCGTTTGAGGATGATGTACTGAGCTGAAACGATGGTCCACATGATATTCTTCACAGAGCCATTTCAGCTCCTTTCCAACAAATTGCGAACCATTATCACTGATGAGTACCTTAGGAATGCCAAACCTGGAGAATATGTTGACCTACAGGAACCTGATGACATGAAATTCTGTTGTCGAAGCTAGAGCTTTCGCCTCTACCCACTTAGTGAAGTAGTCGATTGCCACTATAATGTGAGTACGCTGACCAGTGCTAATGGGAAAAGGACCCAATATATCGATTCCCCAATGAGCGAAAAGGACCCAATATATCGACTCCCCATCGATTCCCCGATCGTGGTGCAAACTGCTGGCAAATTTCACACTTCTGTGTTAACTCGGGTGCGTCTTTTCCCAAGGTCGGCCAGTAATATCCCAATCTGAATATTTTCCTGCTTAGTGACCGAGCACCTTCATGGCATGCTGCTGCCCCTTCGTGAGCTTCTCGAAGAACCTTTTCCATTTCAGGATGAGCAACACACCTCAAGTAAGGTGTCGAGTAGCCTCTTCTGTAGAGTTCTCCATCGATGATTAGATAACTTGCTGCGAGTCTTCTAATCCTCGTGGATTCTCCTTCGTCCTCCGGGAGGATTCCTTCTTTTAAATAACTCTGGAACGGGGTCATCCATGAGACTTGTCCTTGGATGTTGAAGACCTCTGCTCTGCTTTCCAGGACTGAACATAGAGCTTTCTCCAGAAATTGTACATCCTGGACTGTCGCCCCTTCGAAGGCTAGTTTACTCAAAGAATCTGCCATATGGTTTTCTTGGCGAGGAATAAACTCAATCACGAAATTTGGGATTTCCGCGACCAGCTTTTTGGCGATGCCGAGATATTTCTTCATCTTTTCTTCCTTTGCCTCGTAGGCGCCATTAACCTGATTGACAATAAGCTATGAATCACTTTTTACCTTAAGCGCAGTTATACCCATTCCTTTTGCTAGTCTGAGTCCAGTGATAAGAGCCTCATATTCTGCTTCATTATTGGTCGCTGGAAATGTCAAGGCGATCGCGTACTTCGGAGGCTCGCCCTCAGGAGGAATAAGAATTAAACCTGCCCCGAGCCTTCTTTTGATGAAGACCTATCCGTATAGAGTTCCCAGATTTGATTGTCGTCTGCTGACTGACTTGGCCTATTCTCTGCTTCTGTTTGACCGTTACTCGTGCTTTCCACTATGAAATCAGTTAGTGCTTGACCTTTGATGGCCGTTTTTGGCGCAAATTTGATCTTGAACTCGCTGAGCTCGATCGCCCACTTGACCATTCTTCCTGAAGAATCTGGCTTCATCAGGAAGTTTTTTAGAGGTTGATTGGTGAGGACCGTGATGTCGTGCGCATGAAAGTAAGGTCTCAGCTTCCGAGCAGCAATAACAAAGGCATAGAGATACTTCTCAATCTGGACATATTTTATTTCTGCTGAGTTGAACATTTTGCTAATGAAATACACTGGACTCTGAACATTATTTTCCTCCCTTATTAAGACAGCACTGGCTGCCACATCGCTAATGCCTAGATAAAGGAAAAGTTGCTCGCCTGGAACAGGTTTTGCCAGAGCTGGGAGTGTTTGAATATGCCTCTTCAACGACTGGAATGCTTCCTCGCAGTCTGGCGTCCACTCAAACTTGCGGTTGGCCCTCAAGGTTTTTAAGAACGGGAGGGACCTGTCGCTTGCTTTGGAGAGGAAGCGGTTAAGAGCAGCTAGTCGACCGTTCAGGCACTGGACTTCCTTGTGGCAGGTTGGCGACTTCATTTCATCTATGGCCTTTAATTTTTCTGCGTTTGCTTCGATTCCCCTTTCACTGACCATAAAACCCAGAAATTTACCGGACTTGACCCCGAAGGCGCATTTGGCCGGATTCAGGCGAACACTGTGTCTTCTCATGCATTCGAAAGCTTCGCGGAGGTCTGCCGTGTGAGGATTGCCCTTAATGGTTTTGACGAGCATATCATCCACGTAGGCCTCCATGTTCCTTCCCAGCATGTCCTGGAATAGCCGGTTCACCATCCGTTGATACGTTGCCCCAGCATTGATAAGGCCAAAGGGCAACACCTTGTAACACAGAATGTCCCCATCAGCATAGAAAGCGGTGTGAGCCTCATCGTCGGGATGCATTCTGATCTGGTTGTAGCCTGAGTAGGCGTCCATGAAGCTCAGCATCTCATGACCCGAGGTAGCATCGACCAGCTGATCAATCCTCAGAAGGGGATATGAATCTTTGGGGCAAGCCTTGTTCAAGTCGCGGAAGTCGACGCACATCCTCCACTTGCCGTTTGATTTCCTGACCAAAACTGGGTTGGCGACCCAGCTCTGGAATCTTACTTCTCTGACGAACTCAGCTTCAATTAATCTGCCGACTTCCTGCCTGATCGCCAAACGTTTATCCGTCCCGAATGATCTTCTCTTTTGGGCGATCGGCTTGATGGAGGGGTCTATCCTGAGCTCATGGGAGATAATATCTGTGCTGATTCCTGGCATGTCGCTCGGTTGCCAGGCGAAGAGCTCTTTGAATTCCTTGAGGAGGGCGGTCAGGCCTCCTTCTGATCCTCCTTCAAGGTGGTCCCAATGCGTACCTTTTTGTCTGGACCATCGATCTCGACCTCCTCCAATTCCTCCATGGGTACTGGCTGAGCCAAGTCCTCGCGGGGGTCGACCTCTGTTTCGATGGCGAGCGTCTCCCTTTGGTTCTTCCTGCGTAAACAGTTCACATAGCATTGCCGCGAGGAAGGCTGATCTCCTAGCACTTCTCCAATCCCGTTCGGAGTAGGGAACTTCATCTTCTGGTGGACAGTGGAGGCCACAATCTTATTTGGGTTGATCGTGGTCCTCCCTATGATGGCGTTGTAGGATGTAGGTGAATCGACCACCAGGAAAGTGACCGACACCTTGATGCTTTTCCACCCCTCGCCAAAATTCACTGGCATGGTTATAGCCCCCAGTGGATAAGTTGTTCTTCCCGCAAACCCGATCAGCGGAAAGTCGACCCTTTTCAGGTCGCGCTTGGACTTGCCCATCTTCTCAAAGGCGTCCAGAAATAGGATGTCTGTCGAGCTGCCTCCGTCGACCAGAATCCTTGCAACATCACAGCTGTCAATATCTGCCGTAATGACTAGACAATCGTTGTGGGGTGTGGTGACATGTGACAAATCATCTTCAGAGAATGAGATGACAATGTTCTCTTCCGGTCGGGGCCGCTTCCCCAACTGAACCGTCGTAGAGATCTGAGTGGCGTAGACCTCTCTGGCACTTGACCTCTCGCCGCCTGCACCGAATCCTCCCGCAATCAGATTCACTCTCCTCTTGCTTCCAGAAGGCTCAGCTTGATCCGCAGGGGCTGGCGAACGATGTCTCCTGGGGGGCGTTCAACTACGGTCTCGCCCTGCTACAAATTCTTTCAACATTTCCCCCTGAATCAGCCTCTCTATGTCCCGCTTCAAAATTTTGCAGTCATCTGTCTTGTGGCCCTTGCACTTGTGGTATCTGCAGTAGCTCTCGACATCCTTGCCCATGGGCAGCCCACCTCGACGAGGCATCGGTGGCCTTGCCAAGGATCTCCTCTCCTTCTCGACTAGTACCGCTGAGATCTGCCTATTTAAAGGCGTGAAGTACTCAGGGATCTCTGGATGGCGAGGCGCTGGAAGAGACTCGACTCGGGGCTTGCTTTCCTTTCCCTTCTTCTCCTTCTTTACCTCCTTCTTGCCATCGCGTCGGGGTTCATGGTTTACCCTTAGCGAGGTCGTCAGGAGGTTAGCCTCGATGTTTGCGCGTTCAAGGTCTATGAAACCTTTTGCTCTGGATGCCAGCTCTTCCAACGTCTCAATCTCCTTCACGTGATAGCTGTTTCGCAACTTTCTCGAGGCCTTGTTGGCCACATCCAGACCTCTGTAGAAGGCTCGAATGATCTCCCCATCCGAGATTCGGCAATCTAATTATGTGACGTTCTGATGAAAACGCCCGTAGAAATTGGACAGCTACTCTCCCGGCTACTGTTTTACTGTGACAAGGGCGACCATGCTCTTCAACAACTGGCGCTCACCCATATATCTCTCCAGGAACTTGCTTCTTAACTCTTCCCAAGTTCCGATTGATCCTGCAGGGAGGCCGAAGAACCAGGACGAAGCCGAACCCGAAAGAGTAGATGGAAATAGCAAAGCCAAGTGATTGGGATCGTTTGACTTACACAGAAGGGAGGCCTCATGTTTGTTGACATGTACGGTGGGATCTCCTCCACCGCTATACTCAGGTATGGCCCGAGCAACAATATCCTTCGGGATTTTGATAGCGACGAGCCCGTCGGTAAAAGGATGAGAGGAATGCTCCTTGAAGGGAGCTACGACTGTCAACTGTCTTTCCTGGAGCCTTTTGTTGAGGAGGTTATCCATCTGATCCACAGTGCAGTACATAGGCGAGGTTCCAGGTGGAGGAGGACCGGAAGGATTGGCAGTATATGCGGCTGCTGGCTCCTTAGTGTGTGCCGGAGGTAGGGACTGCTGACCTGACGTCATCTCCTGATCCTCCTGAGGCGCAGTGGGACCAGGATTTGCCGCTTCCGAAGGTGAGGGCCCTGTGGCAGCAGGGCGGTGATTTTCCTTAGAAGCAGAGGGATTGTTTTCTTGAGGAGCAGGGGCTTGGCGGCGCGCCTGTCCTAGGATGGCTTCCAGCAGGGAGACCATCTCGGGGGTTAAATTAATGTTCTGCCCCGCAATGTGGACTGTCTGCGGTGTCGGGGCTCCGTTTTGATCAGCAGCGGGGGTCAGTCTTGAATCACCGACATGTTCTCGAGCTGTCCGCAAAGGAACATCATTAACTCCTGCTCGGCTGGCAGGTTCCTGTTGAAGCGGTGAAGCGGCGGCGGAATCAGAGCTATCTGAGGATCTCTCCCTGATCTGGTTCAGAAGGTTGCTTTGGGATCGAGTTCTCATGGCTGAATTGCTCGTTTCCCACAGACGGCGCCAAATGTTGGATCGTGAAATCCTGGATGCTGATCTGGCAGTGAATTGAATGCCAGACAAGGTTGGGATGACGCTTCGGCTCCAACTCCGGTGAACCTGCATGTAGGGGAGCGCAACAGAGGGGGTGTCTCTGGGTCCCTCTCCGATGCTTAAATGAGTATATGTGTGTATAAAACTCAAAAACGTCAAAAACGTATGTAAAGCAAGGGTATTTATAGGGTAAGAGAGATAGAACCGTATAAGGCAGTTGAATATCTTAGTGTATATTGTGTTGCTGAAGATTCGGATCGTGGGATATGGCAGTTACCAAATCTAATCTTTAGTGAATATGTGACCGAGATACGCGGGATATCATGACCACCTCCTTATTAACGGTTTTGTGGGACCAGAGGAGAGAGGCAAGGCTCTCTTCGGGGCGAGCACTCTCATGGCGAGCAGTGAGATGTCGCGGCCTTAATGAAGAATGGCGAGCACTCAAGGCGTTCTCAGAGTCCTTGGGCTCGGTTCTGGGTCATTCTATGGAGGCCGGTCCGGTTCGAATGTTACGGGTTTACCCCCTCTATAGTTATTAGGCCTTCGAGGCCTTTTCCTTATTGGGCTGTCACTATCGATACCCAACATTTGCCCCCGAAGCTTGATTGAAGTTTCTTCAGGCGAGCTTTATTCCCTGGTAGGGTTTTAGATAGTGACGTCTCAGATTCGATTTTCCTCGTTTCTTGTATTGGTTCATGACCTTTGAGGCATTTTGAGCTCGTTTGGCGAGCGGTTTTTTCTTCGTTCAAAGCTGAAAAAATATCCTTTCTTTTATTCCCCTTTTGGCGATCACTCGAGGTAATCTAGGTTCATGAAAGTCTATTTTTCTTGATTTGGGCGATCACTACTCGCCTGAGGCATTTCTGGTAAAGTCTCTTAGTGCGCTGGCGACCACCTTGTCTCCTTAGTGGACTTTTAGCATTTAATAACTGCACAGTTGTCCAGAAATCGAACGGTCACTTGAGGCACGCTTGACATTTACTTTTCCGTAAACCTAGGGTAGTCTGACAGCTGTCCATGTCAGCCAACCGTCTGTCTCCCCAAGGTGTCTCTTGGAATTCTGACATTGCTTCGGTTTTTTCCAAAAAGGTGCCATCATTCCTCTGTGTCGCTTCGATTTGCTCGTGGCGGTTACTCCCTTCTTGGTCTATATAAGAAACGTCAGTTTCTACATTTTGTTTTTTACGCTTATCCACTCCCTCAGATTTCCAGAACTTCGCTGCGAACCTTTCTTCTTTCTTTTCCAACCTTCTTCAGCCTTCTTCATCCATTTCCATGGCTCCCCGAAGTCAGAGAGTCAAGCATATGGCCTCCAAGGGCACTAGCAAAGCCAACGCTCCTAGGAATGCCAATGCTCCCTTGACCATCCGGGATGCCGCTGTGCCCCCCTCAGTGGGGGAACCGACTGATCTGGGAAGGTCTGCAGCCGCTCCCGTAGTGGTGGACGGTCCTGAGCTGAACACGACTATTTTTTCCCCAAAAGGTAAACTTTCGCCCTTTTATTGCTCTGTTTTGGCAATATCATCTGTTTTCCTTTGTTTTTTATACTTGCTGTGCCATACTTGAACCATTCTGAGTAGATATCAAGCCTAACGAACTGAAGCCGGCTTACTTTAAGACCATGGTGGCGCTTGGTGGCTTCAGTGCGGAGGATGCTCCTAGGTATCCTGGCTTAGGTCTGCATTTTCCTCACGATGGAGAGGTTTACATTTATGCGACCCAGATCGATGCTGGGTTGCGTTTTCCTCTCTGTGAGGATTTACACACCTTATGTCAGTTTTACGGGATTCATCCCACGCAGCTTGTTCCGAATGCCCTCAGGATGTGGGTCGGTTTCAAGTTCCTGTGCATACGCCAGGAATAGGTGTATTCACTGGTTTTGTTCCGGTGTTTTTTCCGACTGGCAGTTGGGGCGAACCATCTCCATCACTTCCAATCACGTTGGCCGAAGTTTGCAGAGTAGGGAGGCCCTCAAGCATGGAGTTGGAATGCTCATGTCCGTCTAGTTGATGATTTCCGGGCCACCAACTCCAACTATAAGAAGTTTTACTTTTTTTACAAGGGGTGTGTGCCCTGGAAATTGTTTACCCCGGACAAGGATTTTCCTCCTTCTTTCGAAGAGCTGTCAGGGAGTGATCGGAACGCCATCGATGACCTCTATCGGTTACATCGATCGTCCCAATTCAAGTCCATTCGCTCGGTGGTGGAAACTACTGAGAACATGATCGAGATGGCGGGCATTCATCAGGCCACGCCAATCTTTGATGATTGGGTAACGCTCTAACCTTTTTTTTCTTGTTTTGTCGCTTGTAGGCAAGGCCGTGAGCAATAGCCACAAACTGATAGGTCTCTTTGATGACCAGGGCTCGGCGGGATTGTCTTCCGACCAAGCGCTGCTGAACTCTCCTCCTCCTCCCTCTAGGCGTTCGTCCAAGAGGAAGTCTGAAGAAGTGCTTCCCTCAGCCACTGCAGGCCCTCTCCAACAGGTATGTCGCCTCGCCATTTGTAGATTTAATGTTTTCACATTCTGTGGTTCTTTGGTTTTTGATATTTTGTCTTGTTGTTTTGCAGGGGAGTCCTCGGCTGACGTGGCCCGGGATCCTCTTCCTCCTCCTTCTAAGAGGGTCAGGAGTGAGGAATGCCCAGAGGTTGACCAGCATCCTCCTCCTCCCCCTCCTAAGGGCCCTTCTGCCAATAAGGGGAAGGGTCTGGCCGTGGTGCCCCCTGCTCCTTCTCCCAGGGCCCTTCTGCCACCAAGGAGAAGGTTTTGGCCTCAGCGCCTCCCGCTCCTACTGTGCCCACGGCTCCCCTTAAGGAGTCTGGGACCCAAGAGAAGGGGCCCGACGCTTCCAGCTCTTCAAGAGCTCCTGCGGAGGAGTATTGCTCCATGGCGAGTTTGTTCCAGCCGCTCAAGGCTGCGAACTCTCGGGAACCTTGGGTCCCTTGCGGGGACCTCACGAAGAAGGGGTACCCTCCCAGAAGAGCCTCTGGGGTAGCCCGGATATGTGTATGCAGCTTCTGGACGGGATAATTCCTCCTTCAGACCGCTCGACTGTTCCCACGGAGCTTCATCAGATCAAGGGGTTCCTTCGGTCCCACTTTGAACGAGTAGCTCTGGTAGGATCTCGTTTCTTATTTCGTAGAGTCTTTTCTTTGTCGTTCCCTTTTCGTTTGTTATCCTGACAACTTTCATTTTATCTTTGTTGTCAGTTCGTTCGGGAAGAAGTGATTCTTGACCGTGTCATCGGAGAGCTTACCGACAAGCATTCCAACATGCTTGTCGAGCTGGAGCAGTATCGAAGTACTAGGGTCACTCCTGAGAAATTGGCGACCATCAAGACTACTGCGGATGCAGTGATCGCCTTGGCGGATGATACGCGAGAGGAGTACTTCAGGAAGGAGCAGCGCCTCCTTGCTGACGTCAAGAAGAGGGAGGCTGACGCCGCTGCTGTTCTTCAGGACTTTGACGCCCTTCACCTGTGTTTAGATCAGGGGGAGATCGTCCGAGTTTGCCTAGAGGCTGAGCTAAAGGAAGCTCAAGCGCAAGGGGCAGAATCGGAGGCTTGCAGGGTCGATACTGAGGCGCAAAGGGAAGCTGCGGAGGCCCAAAGGGCTGCTGCCGAAGCCAAGGGGATCGCCCTGGAGGAGGAGAGGGATCGGCTAACTGCACAGTAGAAAGCCGTCCCTTCGCCCCAGAGCGTAGTCGAGGCATTCAAGGCCTCCGAGGATTTTGAAGACTGCGCCCTGAAGGTGATGAAGTCGGTGATTGCCGATTTCCTCCAAGTCCTGGTGGATGATGTCCAGGCGGTCGATCCCAACTTTCCCATTGGGGAAGTTGAGTCTTTGAAGGTCATCCTCCGAAGTCGTACCCTTCAGCCTACCGCTGTTGCTGAAGAGGTTGTTCCAGCTACGGCTGAAGAGGTTGCCCCCGAAGGCGAGCCAAGCCTTCCTGCCCCCGAGGGCGAGCAAGGCGTCCCTGCCCCTGAAGGCGAGCAAAGCGCCTCTGCCCCCGAGGATCCCAAAGCTTGAAGTCTCCATCTCCTTCGTCGACCATATTTGTCCTTTAGATAGCTGTTTTTGTATTTTCTGTTTTTGGTTTGTAATTATTTATTTAAGACTTGGATTTTTCTATTGAATGCCTTTATATTCTTGAGCCTCTAATCGACTTCGAACACATTTGGCTATCCAATATCTTAATCATAATTACTTTCCGCTTTTTCTTGCTTTGTAATGTCGTCAACCCTTAAAGCCTTCTTTTAAATAACTCTGGAACGGGGTCATCCATGAGACTTGTCCTTGGATGTTGAAGACCTCTGCTCTGCTTTCCAGGACCGAACATAGAGCTTTCTCCAGAAATTGTACATCCTGGATTGTCGCCCCTCCGAAGGCTTGTTTACTCAAAGAATCTGCCATATGGTTTTCTTGGCGAGGAATAAACTCAATCGCGAAATTTGGGATTTCCGCGACCAGCTTTTTGGCGATGCCGAGATATTTCTTCATCTTTTCTCCCTTTGCCTCGTAGGCGCCATTAACCTGATTGACAATAAGCTCTGAATCACTTTTTACCTTAAGCGCAGTTATACCCATTCCTTTTGCTAGTCTGAGTCCAGTGCTAAGAGCCTCATATTCTGCTTCATTATTGGTCGCTGGAAATGTCAAGGCAATCGCGTACTTCAGAGGCTCGCCCTCAGGAGGAATAAGAATTAAACCTGCCCCCGAGCCTTCTTTTGATGAAGACCCATCCGTATAAAGTTCCCAGATTTGATTGTCGTCTGCTGACTGACTTGGCCTATTCTCTGCTTCTGTTTGACCGTTACTCGTGCTTTCCACTATGAAATCAGCTAGTGCTTGACCTTTATGGCCGTTTTTGGCGCAAATTTGATCTTTAACTCGCTGAGCTCGATCGCCCACTTGACCATTCTTCCTGAAGAATCTGGCTTCATCATGACGTTTTTTAGAGGTTGATTGGTGAGGACCGTGATGTCGTGCGCATGAAAGTAAGGTATCAGCTTCCGAGCAGCAATAACTAAGGCATAGAGATACTTCTCAATCTGGACATATTTTATTTCTGCTGAGTTGAACATTTTTCTAATGAAATACACTGGACTTTGAACATTATTTTCCTCCCTTATTAAGACAGCACTGGCTACCACATCGCTAATGCCTAGATAAAGGAAAAGTTGCTCGCCTGGAACGGGTTTTGCCAGAGCTGGGAGTGTTTGAATATGCCTCTTCAAGGACTTGAATGCTTCCTCGCAGTCTGGCGTCCACTCGAACTTGCGGTTGGCCCTCAAGGTTTTTAAGAACGGGAGGGACCTGTCGCTTGCTTTGGAGAGGAAGCGGTTAAGAGCAGCTAGTCGACCGTTCAGGCACTGGACTTCCTTGTGGCAGGTTGGCGACTTCATTTCCTCTATGGCCTTTAATTTTTCTGGGTTTGCTTCGATTCCCCTTTCACTGACCATAAAACCCAGAAATTTACCGGACTTGACCCCGAAGGCGCATTTGGCCGGATTCAGGCGAACACTGTGTCTTCTCATGCATTCGAAAGCTTCGCGGAGGTCTACCGTGTGAGGATTGCCCTTAATGGTTTTGACGAGCATATCATCCACGTAGGCCTCCATGTTCCTTCCCAGCATGTCCTGGAATAGCCGGTTCACCATCCGTTGATACGTTGCCCCAGCATTGATAAGGCCAAAGGGCAACACCTTGTAACACAGAATGTCCCCATCAGCATAGAAAGCGGTGTGAGCCTCATCGTCGGGATGCATTCTGATCTGGTTGTAGCCTGAGTAGGCGTCCATGAAGCTCAGCATCTCATGACCCGAGGTAGCATCGACCAGCTGATCAATCCTCAGAAGGGGATATGAATCTTTGGGGCAAGCCTTGTTCAAGTCGCGGAAGTCGACGCACATCCTCCACTTGCCGTTTGATTTCCTGACCAAAACTGGGTTGGCGACCCAGCTCTGGAATCTTACTTCTCTGACGAAGTCAGCTTCAATTAATCTGCTGACTTCCTGCCTAATCGCCAAACGTTTATCCGTCCCGAATGATCTTCTCTTTTGGGCGATCGGCTTGATGGAGGGGTCTATCCTGAGCTCATGGGAGATAATATATGTGCTGATTCCTGGCATGTTGCTCGGCTGCCAGGCGAAGAGCTCTTTGAATTCCTTGAGGAGGGCGGTCAGGCCTCCTTCTGATCCTCCTTCAAGGTGGTCCCAATGCGCACCTTTTTGTCTGGACCATCGATCTCGACCTCCTCCAATTCCTCCATGGGTACTGGCCGAGCCAAGTCCTCGTGGGGGTCGACCTCTGTTTCGATGGCGAGCGCCTCCCTTTGGTTCTTCCTGCGTAAAAATTCACATAGCATTGCCGCGAGGAAGGCTGATGTCCTAGCACTTCTCCAATCCCGTTCGGAGTAGGGAACTTCATCTTCTGGTGGACAGTGGAGGCCACAATCTTATTTGGGTTGATCGTGGTCCTCCCTATGATGGCGTTGTAGGATGTAGGTGAATCGACCACCAGGAAAGTGACCGACACCTTGATGCTTTTCCACCCCTCGCCAAAAATCACTGGCATGGTTATATCCCCTAGTGGATAAGTTGTTCTTCCCGCAAACCCGATCAGCGGAAAGTCGACCCTTTTCAGGTCGCGCTTGGACTTGCCCATCTTCTCAAAGGCGTCCAGAAATAGGATGTCTGTCGAGCTGCCTCCGTCGACCAGAATCCTTGCAACATCACAGCTGTCAATATCTGCCGTAATGACTAGACAATCGTTGTGGGGTGTGGTGACATGTGACAAATCATCTTCAGAGAATGAGATGACAATGTTCTCTTCCGGTCGGGGCCGCTTCCCCAACTGAACCGTCGTAGAGATCTGAGTGGCGTAGACCTCTCTGGCACTTGACCTCTCGCCGCCTGCACCGAATCCTCCCGCAATCAGATTCACTCTCCTCTTGCTTCCAGAAGGCTCAGCTTGATCCGCAGGGGCTGGCAAACGATGTCTCCTAGGGGGCGTTCGACTACGGTCTCTCCCTGCTACAAATTCTTTCAACATTTCCCCCTGAATCAGCCTCTCTATGTCCCGCTTCAAAATTTTGCAGTCATCTGTCTTGTGGCCCTTACACTTGTGGTATCTGCAGTAGCTCTCGACATCCTTGCCCATGGGCAGCCCACCTCGACGAGGCATCGGTGGCCTTGCCAAGGATCTCCTCTCCTTCTCGACTAGTACCGCTGAGATCTGCCTATTTAAAGGCGTGAAGTACTCAGGGATCTCTGGATGGCGAGGCGCTGGAAGAGACTCGACTCGGGGCTTGCTTTCCTTTCCCTTCTTCTCCTTCTTTACCTCCTTCTTACCATCGCGTCGGGGTTCATGGGTTACCCTTAGCGAAGTCGTCAGGAGGTTAGCCTCGATGTTTGCGCGTTCAAGGTCTATGAAACCTTTTGCTCTGGATGCCAGCTCTTCCAACGTCTCAATCTTCTTCACGTGATAGCTGTTTCGCAACTTTCTCGAGGCCTTGTTGGCCACATCCAGACCTCTGTAGAAGGCTCGAATGATCTCCCCATCCGAGATTCGGCAATCTAATTATGTGACGTTCTGATGAAAACGCCCGTAGAAATTGGACAGCGACTCTCCCGGCTACTGTTTGACTGAGTCAAGGGCGACCACGCTCTTCAACAACTGGCGCTCACCCATATATCTCTCCAGGAACTTGCTTCTTAACTCTGCCCAAGTTCCGATTGATCCTGCAGGGAGGCCGAAGAACCAGGACGAAGCCGAACCCGAAAGAGTAGATGGAAATAGCAAAGCCAAGTGATTGGGATCGTTTGACTTACCCAGAAGGGAGGCCTCATGTTTGTTGACATGTACGGTGGGATCTCCTCCACCGCTATACTCAGGTATGGCCCGAGCAACCACATCCTTCGGGATTTTGATAGCGACGAGCCCGTCGGTAAAAGGATGAGAGGAATGCTCCTTGAAGGGAGCTACGACTGTCAACTGTCTTTCCTGGAGCCTTTTGTTGAGGAGGTCATCCATCTGATCCACAGTGCAGTACATAGGCGAGGTTCCAGGAGGAGGAGGACCGGAAGGATTGGCAGTATATGCGGCTGCTGGCTCCTTGGTGTGTGCCGGAGGTAGGGACTGCTGACCTGACGTCATCTCCTGATCCTCCTGAGGCGCAGTGGGACCAGGATTTGCCGCTTCCGAAGGTGAGGGCCCTGTGGCAGCAGGGCGGTGGTTTTCCTTAGAAGCAGAGGGATTGTTTTCTTAAGGAGCAGGGGCTTGGCGGCGCGCCTTTCCTAGGATGGCTTCCAGCAGGGACACCATATCGGGGGTTAAATTAATGTCCTGCCCCGCAATGTGGACTGTCTGCGGTGCTGGGGCTCCGTTTTGATCAGCAGCGGGGGTCAGTCTTGAATCACCGACATGTTCTCGAGATGTCCGCAGAGGAACAGCATTAACTCCTGCTCGGCTGGCAGGTTCCTGTTGAAGCGGTAAAGCGGCGGCGGAATCAGAGCTATCTGTGGATCTCTCCCTGGTCTGGTTCCGACGGTTGCTTTGGGATCGAGTTCTCATGGCTGAATTGCTCGTTTCCCACAGACGGCGCCAAATGTTGGATCGTGAAATCCTGGATGCTGATCTGGCAGTGAATTGAATGCCAGACAAGGTTGGGATGACGCTTCGGCTCCAACTCCGGTGAACCTGCAAGTAGGGGAGCGCAACAGAGGGGGTGTCTCTGGGTCCCTCTCCGATGCTTAAATGAGTATATGTGTGTATAAAACTCAAAAACGTCAAGAACGTATGTAAAGCAAGGGTATTTATAGGGTAAGAGAGATAGAACCGTATAAGGCAGCTGAATATCTTAGTGTATATTGTGTTGCTGAAGATTCGGATCGTGGGATATGGCAGTTACTGCGAGATATTGCAGTTACCAAATCTAATCTTTAGTGAATATGTGACCGAGATACGCGGGATATCATGGCCACCTCCTTATTAACGGTTTTGTGGGACCAGAGGAGAGAGGCAAGGCTCTCTTCGGGGCGAGCACTCTCATGGCGAGCAGTGAGATGTCGCGGCCTTAATGAAGAATGGCGAGCACTCAAGGCGTTCTCAGAGTCCTTGGGCTCGGTTCTGGGTCATTCTATGGAGGTCGGTCCGGTTCGAATGTTACGGGTTTACCCCCTCTATAGTTATTGGGCCTTCGAGGCCTTTTCCTTATTGGGCTGTCACTATCGATACCCAACATTATACAGATTTGGAATTGATTGTCGAGTTCATAAAAGTGTCGGTTTGATAATTTCTTTCTATTCTTACATCTTTTTCCTACTTGGAAATGTTTTTTTAAATAATATTTAATATTTAGATATCCTTGCAGGTCTTACTTTAAGCTTTTGAGGAAATAACTAAATAGTGGATCTGCAATGTTCATATGTCGTACGATTCTTGTATCTTTTAAAGATCGTAGACCCTTTTTAGTTTCTGATATTTGGTTGAGTCACTCCTCGATCTGGAATTTTTAAAGTTTTACGCACATTCTGTATAATGATCTGGGTGAACGGACTTTGAAACAAATACAAAAAATATTTATAAGCCATTGAGAGTCCCAATTTTCTATTAATCGTGAATGGTTGCATTAATATTTTATTAGATGATGAAAGTATACATATTAGTACTTTATTTAATGAAAATTTATATCTAATGATAGTATTTAGTCAAGTCACCATTGTCAACTATAGATATTTTCTTAACTAACCTTTCTTGTCACCTTGTTAATCCATTTAGTTAGTGTAGTCACCTGTTTATTTATATCTACGAACCTTCTGTTTTTCACATTTAAAAGTTTCAGTAGTATAACGTGAGTTGTGCAGATTTTGAGTTATATGCTCAACTCATACAAGGGTCTATCTGATCAACTCTTTATATTCTTTATGTTTTCCATACTTCGATTTAGTTTTCTTGTTATGTATTTAATTTTTAGATATTGTTCATTTCCTTTTTCAAATTTTTGAGATAGAAGTGAAAAGTCAATTTCCAATGTTTCTAAGCCGTCGGGTTTTTGCTTGACTTAACATAAATTAGTTTGATAAAATTGGTTTTAATATAGTTGATCCTTTTTAATTTATTGCATTTGTATTTGTTGTCTATGACACTTCAAATTTTATATTTTTCTGCACATTCTTCATCTTTTTTTTTTGGTGTAGGACTAAAGAATAAGTGTTACATTCTTCATAAGCAATCTAGTTCTATTATTTTATTTCGTTAATCTTTTATTTGATACTACAGTTACTTACATCTTAGTGTCTTATTTCACGATAATGGAAATTGACCTAATGTGTTTGGTCGAGTTAACAATATCCACTTAAGATTTTGGATGAGTCTACACTTCAAATTAGCTTTCTTATGCATTTTAGTTTAGTTCGCAACTATTTATTCACATCCTTACACTTTTTCTTTTTTATACTTGAGAACTGTAGTGATATCACGAGTATTATGCAGATTTTGAATTGATTGTCGAATTCATAAAAGTGACGGTTTGATAATTTCTCTCTATTCTTACATCTTTTTCCGACTTTGAAAAGGTTTTCTTTATCTGATATTTAATATTAAGATATCCTTGCTGGTGTTACTTTAAGCTCTCGAGGAAATAACTAAAGAGTAGATCTGCAATGTTAATAAGTCGTACGATTCTTGTATTACTTCAAATAAATCGGTTAGATCACTTTTTTTAAAAATCATGGACCCTTTTCAGTTTGTGATATTTGGTTTAGTCTCTCCTCGATCTGAAATTTTTAAAGTTTTACGCACATTCTTTATTATGATCTGGGTGAACGGACTTTGAAACAAATAAAAAGAATATTTATAAGCCATTTAGAGTCCCAATTTTCTGTTAATCGTGAATGGTTGCATTGATATTTTATTAGATGATGGAAGTATATACATATTAGTTCTTTATTTAATGAAAATGGATATGTAAAGATAGTATTTAGTCAAGTCACCGTTGTCACTAGAAGATTTCAGGTGACACATTGTAGGGAATAAGAACTATTTCACATACTGTATGGGTGACTTTTATCACTAGAAGGGTAAAAAAATGCCAGTTGTTAAACCAAGTGTAACATTTTCTGGTTCTTCCTCAAACGAAGGTCGAACAACATCTAGTTTTTGCCAAGTGTTCGAGAATGTTGAATTCCTTAGGAGACCATGTTTGATTCGACTTTCGTCATTTTATCTCATCGTTGATAAAGTTTGAGCTGACAGGAAGTATCTTTGAAGCCTTAAAGTTAGTGGGAAGTAACTTAGTACTTTGCCGGGAATCTTTTATGGCTTTCTATTAGGTGTCTTCAACATCTCAACTTTATCTACTTCGTATCTTTGTGAGATCCATATGGATTGTGCATGTATAGGACAAACATCGACACTGTTGTACTATTTCCCAAATAAGATACAGTCGTTTATGCAAGCATGAATCTACTAATAGTTTAATCCCAGGTCAGAAATGAATTTCTTGGCGTCATAGTAATAATGAGGCACTGCATTTTCTAGGAATGTATCTTATGCAACATCCTCATTAACCATCAGTAAACTTGTTAGAAACCTTATAAAAGCACTTTTAGATGAATCGTTTCTAATATAAACGACGTCCTTGTATAAGATACACGACCTGGATATAAGCTCTTTTCACAATATCCTAACATTCTATAAAATATTTTTTCCTTAGCATTGGATTCCTTGATATTATCCCAGCTAACACCACTAAACCCATCATTTACCATGTTATCTATGTCCTGAACACTAATACTATAGTTGACTTCACATGTTTGTATTCCTCACAGTGATCAACCCATGTAGTGTAGGTTGGAATTATAACATATCTTTCGAGATGCAACTTTACATTTGCTCTTGACGTTGATAGACGACACATTAGAATTTAAACACAAACAATAAATTGTTCATTCTAACTCTTATCCATTTGTTATCTAGTTTTCTAGAAAAATAAGTGCCATAGTCTTTAAATGCTAATGCAAATCTTCTTCCTATATGTAGGTTACACACAGAATAACCATACTATTTTAACTATTTCGGTTTTGATTAGCAAGTAGTAGAGTGGCAATGAAACTGAATATCCAACACAGAACAATCCAACCAAAATATGTAACACGACTTTGATTAACAAGTATCTAAATCAGGTATGCATCAGTTCAAATTTGATTAAACAAGACAAGCACAACAATACAACCAAATATCTAACTTCAATTCGAAAACAATGACGAAATTATCGATTACGTTAGCTCTTGAACAACTGACTAATGCTTGCCTCAAGATCGATCAGTAAAGATGTTGGAATTGAAGTGAGTATTCAAGCCAATTGTTGATGAATGAGTAGGTTTATCATAGATTAGATGATCTAGTATCCATAGCTTTAGTTTTTCACGTGGGCATAGAGTTGTAGCAATGTGCGCTTCTGTAAAAGTTGCGGTCCTACTGTGTTGTAAAGTAATATTCAGAGATCGGTTGATGGCAACAAATTGATAACTGTGGCGGCTAGAAACTGAAATTGTTTACATATAACTTGCTACAACTACATTAGACACTAAATATGTGTTTTTACGGTAAAGATTTCATTTGTTATAGATTACCTATATTATTGTCTATAATGTATTGACACTCGATTTTTCTCCAATTAAACTATTCCACGACGGGAAAAAGCTACACATAACATGTGTTTTAGCATCGGCAAAACATTTGAAACTAAATTAGTTGTATAACCATGAGAATAAGTGTCGACACAGAAAAACTTATTTAGTGACAGTTATTTCTGACATCAAATTTGGTCTATGACTGTAGATGAACATTCTTGAACTGTAAAGCGTTGAACTAGATCGGTAAATTGACGGACATCGTGGATGAGGGTGACAACATAACAGAAAAGAGTAGGGCTGGGTAAGAGAGGATCATCAAGTAGATCATATCCTCCTTCAACATCACCTCGAAGGAAGGATTGATGGAACTAAGATCAAAGCTTATAAGAAGAGGTCACAACAAATGAAATAGCAAGTGGCTTTGTATCATGAAGTGAGACGATTATGACATAACAAAGAGGATTATGCAAGTATTGACTATAAGCCTTTAGCTTAGGTCAGGTACAACAGAAATGTTTTAAATCACCCTATATACTTTTGTAAAGGGTAGTATCTAGTAAGGAAGCACCACCCCCAATGGGAGAAAGGTTTTCTATTTAACATGCAAGTAACTTGGTCCATGCAAAACTTTTTGAAGCTTCCACAATAGCAGGTTTCTATTTGCACCAGGATTTTCAAATCCAGTAGGTTCAGTTGTATGCACATCATTTTTGAAGGTCACCGTTGAAAAACCACTATTAACATCAACTTACCCTACATACCGTTGAAGAGTTAATGTTAAGCAAGAGAGAATGATTCTCACAGATTTTTGTTCACATATATATTGCAGTGTGAAAACGTTTCTGATACTCAAACTTACCATTTTGGCATAACTTTGGTAATATGAGTCATGTAATCTACGTCTGAATACAGTCATACAATTTTTTATTCACCTTACCAAAATTATTCGCAACCTACTGGATTTTCTACTTAAAGGTAAAGCACAGTTAAGACTCAAGTTCCACTTTTTTGTGTATAGCTTTTCTTCAAGAACAGTTATACGTACATCATTGAAATTGAAATGTTTGATATCTATCAAAAAAAGAAGAAATTGAAATGTTTGAGATTACTAAATTTTTATCTTATGATCATTGGAAGAGGAGAAGTCTTGTTTGAAAAGGCATACCTGACTGCTGTATTAGGCATTGAGTCATGGTTAGCTGTTGCACTGGACGTATCATGAACGTGACGTAACAGAGAAGTAAACAAGTGGAATGAAGGTCTGAGTCAGTTTGATGAGAATCAATAAGAGCTAAAAGGGCGACGAGTTTAGATCGAAAATCACCTATACAACAAAAGAATAGAGTATAAAAAAGATATTCAATCTACAAGGAATTGGATGCCTACCTTACACCAGCATCAATGGGGACATTCATAACACAGTTGTGTTTCAAGCACATTTTTCACTTACATTTTCTTATTGCTGCACCTGAACTATACGCCTACTTTATCGCTTATTATTCTAACCACGAATAAGTAAAAATGAATTGGATTCACATAGCATCCATCAACTTTAAAAAAACATTTCCATTAAACATTTTGAATGACAAAATCAATAATCCTTATGTAAGAATCACCACCCAGACCATGGAGCGGGGGTCGGGTGTGGAGCTGGAGCTGGAGCATTTGAATCGTCAAATATTCCTGTGTAATATAGAGGTGCAGTTAGCAACTGTATTTGTATAGGTATAGGTATGGCTAACGGTTACTTCCTGTAAATGATTTTTACTAACCACATAGGAGCATGTTTTGAGGGGGAGGCTTCTCCTTGATTGGATTTGGGTCCGGATCATGAACCCGAAGGTATATTTCTTGTCCCAAGAACCAATGATTCAAGTGTTGAGACCGAAGGTTCCACATTCCTGGATTGTCAAGGAAGGCATATACAACACTCCATTTCCCTGGATAGACTTGCACTGTGGACCGAACCACCGGGTCGTACAAGTTGTAGCTGTTCCTCGACTCAGCTGTCCAATCCCCATCACCGTATCTTTATTTTTAATTAACATTATTAGTATTTGTATTATTATTATTATTATTAGGAGGAGGAGCTATGTTCGTATACAATTAATTAATATGTATTACTTACCCGACAACGTAGAAACCAAAACCATCTAAGTGCCATGAATCCATGGAATCAAGATTATTCTTGAAGACGATTTCAATCCAGCCTTTGTGGATCGGTGACACCACCGACACACCTAATGCAGCTTTTGCATTCACACTGTTGGTGGGGAAGTCATTCACCTCGTAAACTCCCGACCCATTTAGGAAGTGGTCGGCAAGTTTCAGGGGAGTGCTCAACGTGTAATAGGAAACATTGTTTATTTCAAATCGCGGCAATGCACCGATTAGTTCAGCAAAGTTTTGCAGAATGAATGTCTCAGAGATTGTCACGTTTGACACGTTGAATGTCCCCTGTGGGTTAGGTCGAGCAGCACCTGTTGTCATGTTCCACCTAGACCAGTATATATATATATATATTAAATAATACTGCTTATTAACACAATACTAATTACAGTTTTTATGTATGTATGATTCAGTTCGTAATGAATCACCTTATGGATTTTGCTTGGTTTACTGAGAAGTCTACATCAAATGGGTCGGGACCAGGAGGAGGCCCCCCGGAGGTCCCAACTTGTGCGGTGGAGTGTGAGTAGTGCAGAACTCCTTTCCCGACAATGGCAGTACCAAAGTCAGTGCTAAGCAGCTTTGGAGTCGCGGTTATATAATAATCACCTTCATCTTTATCTGTTTTAACAAGAACTGAATAGGACTGACCCACGTGCACATCAAGAGACTGTAGACTGATCTGACTCGTGTAAGACCCTTCGGTTTCCACCAAAACCATGCTGTGGTTTTCAATCTGAAAGTTGAAACTAAGCGCACTTCCCACATTTGATATTCTAAACCTGTAAGTCATCCCTACAAACAGCAGACCCCCGATCAATGCATTGCCAAGCAACCAAAACTTCCTCAATACGTTCGTACGTACCTTGGATGACAGTGAAGGATTGGTATTCCTTGGTCATTGGGTGTCCATAAGGTCCTTTCCCATTCATTAGCATGATATCCGGAGTCATGTGATATGCCATCACGACTTCATTCAGTGATGATCTTGTCGCCTATAACATCATATATATATGGATAAGAAGAGTATAAGAATGAGACTGAGAAGTCGTTGGAAATAACCTTGTAGGTGTTATAAGACCAGTCACCAATGAGAAGGTCAAATTCTGCATCGGGTTTGTCAAAGGGTACGTTGATAACATTTCTGTTGTTGACACGAATCGGTCCATACCCACCCGCAGCCTTTTGGTAGTTAATGGATGGAAAGTAAAAGAATGTACCGATCTGATCCTTGGTCTGGAACACATATGTCCAATTGGTGCCCGGTTTTATTGGACAGTTTGTCCCTGATACTCCATCCTGCCATGAGTTTAACCTTTGTTGAATTCCATTCCTGCACACAAATGGGGACATCAGTTTTTTTACCTTCATTCCTACCAGATTTGAGTTGAATTTGTAATACCATGTGAAAAGAAGAGGCTCGTCCAGATTGTTGTGGACATTTACGTGGATAAAGTCGTTGGTAGTTGCATTGATAAGAGGACCAGGGAACATTCCATTGATGGTCATCACCTGATCACAAAATGGAAAGCTAGTATCAACTTAAACGAGTTTGAATGAAATAACATCATAAAAATAGTCCTCACCGGTTGAAACGCGGACACTGGTTGAATACGAGTATCAAGGGTTACATCCCAATCAAGATAAATGTCAATTGCTTTAGCTCCTTTCATCCACCACTGAGCTGCCACCAATATAATCATCAACTCAATTAACCACCTTTTAGTGTAGCCTGGATTAGCACTCATCTTTCCCTGTATATCTCAGGCTTCTAAGTTTTGACGATATTACTCAAGAGATGAAGATGAGAAAGAAGGTTTTATACAACATGGTATCTGGATTTACTGCTGCAATGACAAAACAAAAACAGCTGGTGGAGGAGCTTACAAAGGGTTTGGGTTGGAAAAATCAAACAACTATACTTTGACACCATCAACGCCGGCCGTACAAGACTGCAAAAATGCATACATGTATATAAGCTACAAAATGCTTAAAGAATCTCCAATAATTGTCCAAAGCATTATGTAGGGGTCTCTATCTGTACACACACTAAAAGAGAAGAAGCTCTTTACGGCATTTGCAGTGACAATTAAAGACGATTTTAAATTGAGAAACAAATAACGACACATTTCAAGCGTGTCGAAAAAAGTATGTGTCGTTCAGTATATCATGAAACTTTTAGAGGTGAAGTGTGTGGTTAATTAAATGTTAAGACAATTAAAAAGTGTCATTTTTTAAACTTCACGACTGTTTGGAGAAGTGTCATTCAATTGAGTCTTACGACTCCTTACAGGCGTTGCAAGAAACTTTCTCGACAACAATTAATATACCCTTCCTCCTCCTCAATATTAAAAGTCAAGGTTAGTCTCTCCAATTTTTATTATACCAATTATACTATTTATACTTCTACAATTTTCAATCAACACAACTCTATCAATAGTCAACCATCACATTAAAAACATCTTCATGCAATTATAATTATCACACCTTACAATTCTCATGCATCACAACTCTACCAATAGTTACATCTATATCCTCCTACAAACTTCTTCATGTTATTCATATCTGTTTCCCGTGAGCAGCTACAGATTCTCCCTTTTATAGAATTTTTATCATTCTTTTGAAAAGTCATCCACGGAAGTAAGGTATTTTACGTAATTTATTAATATAATTTTTGGAATTCATTAGTAAAGCTACTCATATATTCTTTTTAAATTTGCATGTCTAGTCCATTTCTGAATTCATTACATAAAAACAAGTTTTTGGAGATCCATCCAACATTTAAGTGGGACACATGGAAGACTCTCGATTCATGCTACCATCACTTGGTGAGTTAATATAATTAATTGAAGTCATTCTACTGAAGTCATTTTTTAATTATTGATATTAATTTAATTGAAAAACAATTATCTTATAAACAATATATTTAAATAAAATACTAATGGATGATTGATGTCTAATATTATTATATTTAATAAATCCATTCTACATTTTGACAGAAATTACTCTTTTAGTAAATTTAGCAACAAAGATGGTTAAGGATAATACCGTTCTTTTTTCTTCTGAACGAACAATTAATTTTTCTCTTGCTAAGAATGTATTTTTCAATTTTAGTTTTTTATTAACTTTCAATTCCAAACAGATTAATTCAATTATATATACTACAATTTTCAGTTAATACATTTGAACTTTAAATTTATTGTATGTGCAATGCACATGTCAAATTCGCTAGTTTATATTAAATATCAACGCAATTAAAATATCTATGAAACTTTTTCAATTTATTTTTACAGACATAGAAATCTCATATTCATTGAACTGTAACAACTTCATCTCATATCTCCAACCATATCAATTTCAGTAACACATACTTTGTAACACCCGCTATAATTTAAAGGACCAAACTTTAAGTGAAGAAATACAAAGGATAATGACAACAAATAGTAAAGTATAAAGATAAAACTAGTTTTTCATGTGAAATGTTTTTTTACCAATCACTAAAGATCACGTGAGTTTTTTTTTTTTGCCATCATTTCATTCTATTACTCAATTGATAAATCGTTCATATTATCTAACATACATAATGTAAAAAGAGAAGGTGAATGTATTGTAGCCCAATTATATGGGCACATCTCTTTTCTGGATAGTCTTGCTACCCAATTTGCGCATCTGTTTGCGCTTCACCTAACAAACTACCATTGTAATCTCGGGATCCTACTTGCCAAGTCTAGAGTATATGCCAGGATGTTTGTGAGTTCCCAGTCCATTTGAGGTTGTTTGCCCCTCAACATGGTGATGATTCGTTTCGCATCCGACTCAATTATTACATCCATCCAGTTGTTCCTTGTTGCCATTTGGACCGACTGGTATATTGCTTTTGCTTCCAAGTTCTTTGCATTGATGTCCTTCCATGTCGTGTTCCTCCCATCCAGGATCGTTCCCATTTAGTCTCGTGCTATGATTCCCGTACCTCCTTTCTTCGTGTCACTCCTTCACGTTGCATCTGTATTGATCTTCACCGTGCCATATCCCGGTTTGTTCCATTTTTTTGTCATCCAGTTTGTTCTTCCTGCTGCTTTCCATCCACTTCCATTCTGTTAAGCACTCCAACTTTCATCCACCTTCTTCATTACAATTCGGACGACCTCTTCTGGATTTGGTCTTTCCTCACTGTGCACCGCCCGACACCTCTCCTTCCATATATCCCATGTTATGGTTTCACCTGTCATGCGTCTCTTCCATCCCTGCTCATCTGCAACTGCACTTGTTTGTTGCAGAATGCTGTAACATTGATCCCACGTCATGCTGTCTAGAGTATTCCATCTGATGCCCAGCCTAACGAACCAAACTTTCCTCGCCCATTCACAACTTATCAAGGCGTGGCTAACTGTTTACTCTGCTTCACATAATGGCGTTCACTTGGGATCAGGATCCCTCTTCTCGTCAATTATGTTCTTACAGGTAATGCTGAGTGTGTTGCTCGCCATAGGAAGTGTTTAACTCTCGGGATTGTTTCACTATTTCATATGAACTCTCATTTATTTTTGTTCATACCTGTGTCTTCAGTCTCTTCCCGTATTGTCCTGTAAACATCTCGAGAATGAGACTTCTTGTCTCTTGATGCTATCCATACCAGTTTATCTCCCCTGGTGTTCGACATAGGTGGATCGCATGTATTGCGACTGCTTCCTCAGCTGTGATGCTCAACTGGATCCTTGACACCTCCCATCTTTTGGTGTTCTGTTGTATAAGTTGATCCACCTTGATCTCCTCATCTTCCACTTCCCTTCCTTCACCTATGAGTCGGTGGCCATTCGTACCCGGTATTCAAGCGTCTTTGTACACTCTGATTCAGTCACCTCTCCCTACACTCCATGTCCCATGTTCTTTGTGCAGATCCCTTCCAATACGAATGCTCGACCAAGCCCACGATGGCCTTGTTCCCTTCCTTGCCTCTATCAGATCACCCCTCGGATAGTATAGTCCTCTCATGATCTGAACCCATAGTGACTCTTTCTCATTTTGGAGTCTCCAAGCTGTTTTTGTTAGCATGGCCCTATTGAAGTCAAACATATCTCTTAATCCCATTCCCTCCATCTCCTTTGGCATCGTTAGCCAGATCTGTCTTACCCAATGTATCTTCCTTCACGCATCCCTTCCCTTCCACCAAAATCTCGCCACTAGTTTTTCCATCTCATCGCACCAAGTTTTTGGTAGTCTAAATAGGGTCATGACATAAGTGGTAATGGTCGTAATAACTGCTTTGATTAGGACCTGTTGTCCCTCATTATTGAGTAATATATTCTTCCATCCATGGAGGTTCTTGATTATTCTTTCTTTGAGGTACCCTAGAGCTTCTCGTTTAGATCTCGCCCAGTTTGTTGGTAGGCCTAGGTATTTCCCCGCATTCTCCACTTGTTTTAGCCCTTGTGTATCTGCCACTACCTTGTCAGTTACCTTTGTGGTTCCTCTATTAAACTGTAGAGAAGATTTGTCTAGGTTAATCTTCTGCCCTGATGTCGCACTGTACCTTTGCAATGTCGTTTTCAGGGCCTGAGCATTCTATTCGTTTGCCTTAATAAAGAAGATGGAATCATCCGCAAATAACAGGTGGTGGATCTCCGGACATGACCTTTTCAATTTTATACTCTCCAAGTTTCCCTCCTCCACATCCCTTATTATATGCTTGGATAGTACATCCACCACCAATATGAACAAATAAGGTGATAGTGGGTCCCCTTATCTTATACCTCTCGTCGGTCTGAATCTCGGTGTCTTCTTCCCGTTTACCACCACACCGTACTGAACTGTGGTAATACACTCTTCTATCCATCGACACGATCCCCTTGAGAAGCCCAACCGTGTTAGTGTCCCCAGTAAGAACTCTCATTCCACCCTATCATAGGCCTTATTCATATCAATTTTTATCGCACCCTCCTCTCTGCCACACATGTTGTTAGTTCTCAGATAATGAAAACCTTCATGCGCAATAATAATATTGTCATGTGTGTACCTGACGAAGACTAAAGCACTTTGGAACGATGTTATAAGTCTTGGTAGGATCGGTTTCAAGTGGTTGCCTAGGACTTTGATAATGATTTTATAGTTAAAGTTTCACGGGGTTATTGGGCTGAACTCATAGGGTTCGATATTTTTGGAATTAGAACAATATACGTGTAACACTAATCTGGTAATGACGTACCTGTTTTGAAGAAGGCTTTGACCGAGTTGAAGACGTCGTCCCCAAGTATGTTCCAGAAGCGATAGAATATTCCCGGAAAAACATTCGGACCTGGTGCTTTGGTACCACACAACTGAAGTACTGCTTGTTTCACCTCTTCTCTACTTACCATCCTAGTTAATTCATTTTTGGCCGCCTCATCCACCATACTCGTTATACATGCCAACTGCTCATCTACTTTTGCACATCCTTCCGTGTGGAATGTTTTCTTGATGTGTGTTTCACATTCTTGTTCTACATCCTCCTCATTCTCAATCCAGACTCCATCCATTCTTTGTATTCTGCTAATCTCATTAATCCTTCTTCGTTCTATTGTACATTGGTGGAAGAACTTTGTGTTTCTATCCCCTCCTCGTAACCATTGAATCTTTGATCTTTGCCTCCAATGGTCCTCCTCATCCACCCATATTCCTCCAGTCTTCTCTTGACTTCCCTTTCCTCTTCCCTCTTATACTCTTTTTGTATCTCTCTTAGCCTTTGTTGCAGGTCATCTATTATTTTCCTGTGATCTCGTTGGTTAGTCTGGTTCCATGTACTGAGTTGCTGCCGGCATTGCCCCAGTCGAGCGTGAATCCGTCTGTTCCCGTCCTCCCATCTATCCCAGACCTGTCAAACAATCAGTGTGCATTCTGGTTTTCCCAACCATGTGCTCTCAACGGAATGGTCTCCTAAATCTTATTTTGTTTGGTTTCAAAGTCATGACAATGGGGTAGTGGTCGGATCCTAGATTTATCTTGTGAACTACTTCTGATCTGGTGTATTTGTCCATCCATGCCTAATTCCCTATAGCCCGGTCCAATCGCTCCTTTATTCTCTCCCGTCCTTCCTTGTTATTGCACTAAGTATGATGTTGGCCTTTGTACCCCATATCCACTAACCTTGTATCCCTCATCATTCGACTAAAAGATTCCTAATCCTTGGTGGTTTCGGCCGACCTCCCTCCTTCTCCAATATCAAGGCTATCTCGTTGAAATCTCCTATACACACCCACGGTTCAGTCCTTGTTTGGGCTATGTTTCGCAGCTCATCCCATAATCTCAATCGTTCCCTCCATTGTGTACTCCCGTATATCCAAGTTTTGTGCATCGGCCCATCACCCTTGTTCATGTCGATCGTTGTGTCTATCATGTCTTGCCCTTTGTAATGTATTGTGATGTCAATCTCGTTCCTCCACCAGAGGGCCAAGCCCCCCGACAGTCCCTCCGTTGCAACGTACACTTTCTTCTACATTTTTACTTTTCTCCTCACCATTTCACGAAAATCTTCACCATTCTTTGTCTCAATCAGGAACATCATCTCTGGTTTGATCCTCCTGTTAGATCGGTTAGGTACAAAACTGTCAGGGCCGATCTCAATCCCCGGTAATTCCACACCATAACACTCATTAATCTGTTGTGAATGTTTTGGGACAGTCACCATAACCCCATTTGTTCGTGCTGCATTCTTCTTCCTATTTTCCGTCTTCATCTTTGGGCCCCATCGTGTTGTTATTCCTTTCGGCATGTTGTCCTCCGTCCTATTGACCTCCCCCAGGTTGCTTCTCACCTCCTTCGTAGCCCTATCAAACCCTAGAGAGCTAGAAAAGAACAAAAGAAGTCTAAAGAGGAAATCAGCAAACATTTGTTGTCCGACAAACGACCATGGAAACGGATGAAACTGAGCATCCACAAGCTACCAACAGATGCACATGTCAAGACTAAAGTAAGGATTCATATCTAAGCTTAGTTTCCTCCCCCATGAAGGAATAATTTTAGAGAAAGAAAGCTTCAAATATAATTAATGGTGAATTTTGATATAGTAGTTTTTGTTCTTGCTTCTGGCCATGGTTAGGTTCTAAGGGTTCTAAGTAACCTAACCCAAGTGACAGAATTGAATTTGGTTAAGCCTTCTATTAGATATCAAGTCTTAAAAATTCGGAACACATTGTAAACCGATACTTTGAGGCTCCAAAAGTTACATTTTTTATCTGTGATTTCACAAAAATTAATTAGCTTAAATTGTATTTCATTGTAAGGACTTTCCCTAGACACAAAAAACACGCAAAATGGAGCTCAGGCGATAGAGAAATGATCTCTCAAAGATGGTTATATAATCTACAGAACATGTCCCTAGGTTAAAGACAAAGTTAACCACATACGAACAACTTTGACCACTGTGTGTGGGTCATCATAATGTCAAAACGCGACGCCGTTTGCAGCGTTAGACTCTTAGCTCAATGGTATACCTATGGTAATATTTAGGATTTTTTCTAAGATGCTCGAAAAATCAATGAATAATGGGATATCGGGTTTTTGTTATGATTTAGGATTGATGTGGAGAGAATGAAGAACTCAAAGCTTTTAATAATAAAAACATTGTATTGCTTCAAGTTGATTTGAATACAAACACTATTACTCCTTATATAGGAAGTACTTACGAACTAACAAGCAATCATCTAGACTAATCTTGAATGTATTAGACTAATCTTGTTTATTCTAGAGTAGACTACATATTACTCTAACATTCACCCATGTTTTTTTGCTCTTATTGATATATATTACTCTAACATTCACCCATGTTCTTTGCTCTTCTTGATTTTAGTCTTAAAACTTAGAAATTTGCTGAATTGCTCCCCAAACTTCCAATGTTTCTTTGATTGTGTTGGATCCCAAGTCCAATCACGATCAAATCCTCAATCGAATTGAGCTCGCACATCTTTATCATCAATGAGATACTCCAAATTTGAATACAAGATTTTCAAGCTAAAGTCTAGATGTAAAAGAAAAAGACTCGGTCATGTCATTATGGTGCCACATAGTCGTGGTCATGTCGTAAAATAAAAAAGGGTCATCTTGGTCATGTCATCGCGGTGCCATCTCGGTCATCTCGTAGTGCTCATACCATCATTTCTAAACAACTAATCTAAAATATGAAATCAAATACTCCAATCTTGTATTGAATCCATTTTAAATAATCAAAATCGTTTTTGTTCAAGCGTAACGTAATCACAAATCTTCACGATATCAAACCGGCATTTCAGCAACAAGTAATTCAGCATTGTTGTAGAGGCATTGGATCAGCATTGTTGGAGCAGCGAAAGATGATCAAATCTTTAATCGAACTAGCTTTGATACCATGTAAGGATTTAGGATTGATATGGAGAGAATGAAGAACTCAAAGCTTTTACTAATGAAAACATTGTAGTGCTTTAAGTTAATTTGAATACAAACACTAATACTCCTTATATTGGAAGTACTTAGGAACTAATAAGCAATCATCTAGACTAATATTGAATGTACTAGACTAGTCTTGTTTATTCTAGACTACATGTTACTCTAACATTCACTCATGTTGTTTGCTCTTCTTGATTTATATTCTCCATCACGCCGTTTTCAGCGTTAGACTCTTACCTCAATGCTATACCTACGGTAATATTTAGGATTTTTTCTAAGATGCTTGAAAAATCAATGAACAATGGGATATCGGGTTTTTGTTAGGATTTAGGATTGATGTGGAGAGAATGAAGAACTCAAAGGTTTTATAATAAAAACATTGTATTGCTTCAAGTTGATTTGAATACAAACACTATTTCTCCTTATATAGGAAGTACTTACGAACTAACAAGCAATCATCTAGACTAATCTTGAATGTACTAGACTAATCTTGTTTATTCTAGACTAGACTACATATTACTCTAACATTCACCCATGTGTTTTTTCTCTTCTTGATTTATATTACATTCAACCTGTCGCTGGCGTCTGTTGATCACGCGCTTCTAACTCCTAGGTATCATCGCTCTGGTGAGCGATTTTGTCTTCGTCTCTATTAGAAGTCTGCATCACAAGTTAACCAATCATGTATAGTAGCAATCAATTCGTTTTTTTATCAGCCAATCAGATAGGAGAATACCCATGCAATGAGTGACGTGACTACGTGTGGAGATTAAATTAAACAACTGCGGGAAATACACCAAGGTGCCATTTTACCGTTTTTTTCTTCTTCGCTTCTTAAATTGTTTCTTGCAGGACGTAGCGACCATGGTGACGGCTCCTGCACCCAACCGACAATGACTACACAGCACCCCAGCTCCGGCGAGTCGAAAAACCTGCGGAAACCCCCACTGAACCTCCCGTCGAACCCGCATCTGCAAAACACCAATAGGTTCGTCAGTACTATTATAGCAGAGAAACCAGTAAAATCATGTGCAATTCACAGTGTTCTTAAGCTAGCCTGGGCAAAGCATGAATCAGTTTTGATATCGGATGTGTCAGATAGAATTGTGATGCTGGAATTTGAAAATGAGGATGATCATAGGCAAATCTTCGACCTATCACCTTGGTCGGTGTAGGGGCACTGTCTAAGTCTGCAGAAATGACACCGAGTTTGTAGTATAAAACAAGTGGAGTTTGAATGGGTACAAATATGGATTCAAGTCCATGAATTGGGGTTGAAAAAATTCAGTTTGGAGAGTGTTAGAATGATAGGAGAACAAGTTGGTAATTTCATTGAATTAGAGAAGGATGTGGAGTTTCGATACAAAACTTATATGCGAATGAACGTGGAGGTAAACGTAAAAAATCCGTTGATGGCGGGTTTTTGGTGGACTAACTCACAAGGTGTAGAAAGATGGGCGGAGATAAAATATGACCCACTGTCAAACTATTGCTATGGATTTGGTCGATTGGGGCATACGACAACGCATGCAAGGAGGAGGTGACGATGTCCGTGGTAAATCCCCATCGGGTAAGAAGATAGGTGGGGAAAAAAGGATGGGGAACCCCAATATCCAGCTGCACCAAGGAGAACGTGGTTTGATATAATGAACCAAGTTGAAAAAACAGGGGAAGAGGCCGAACGGGTTCTAAGGAAGGGAAGAGAATATGGAGACAAGAACCCTCCCTCGCAAGCCCAGACCGAACAAATGGAAACAGATGATACTGATACTGAACTGCATGTGAATATAAGTTAGACAATGGAAGATAGCATGGGGAGCAGTCAAACAATAAAGAAAGGAAAGTAGGTGAGAGCAAGCAATATGAAGGAGATAAGCCGAAAGGGTGCATTTTCACCGGAGAAGAACAAATTGATCGTGCACCTTAAACATCAAAAGTGAACGGTAAAACTGAGCCATCCAAAACACGGAAGCTGGGGAATCGACAGCTTAGCTCGAAGGCAAACAATCTGGAATGAGATGGAGGAGGGGAAATAATTCCCGAAAGTCAGTCAGATGGGAATAGCATCAAACTAACCCTCACACACCCTATAATTATCCAATTGGCTGATGATGACCCCTTCCAACTGACCGAACAAGGTAGGAGAGGACACCGACAAGCTTACTTGGTGGAGACTCCACCAAACTCCCCCACATCCGATCCAAACAGGGGGAAAATGGGACAAGAAACGGGGTTAAGCCCCTATCTAGACAAGATGACACTCAAACGGAGGAAGAGGATGAGGAAATAAATCGAAAAGGAAATAAAAAGAGCGAGGAAGAAATACCAAATGAGACAAAGAGAACAATCACAGGAAAGGCACGAGGTAGGAAGAAACTTGAAATGAAACACAACCAAGCAAAGAGATATACTGAGGAAGAATTTGATGGAAAATGCGGACTGGGAGGAACAGATTGGTGGAGGTGACGCAAATGAAGAAAAGGGTTCTGGTGGCTGTCCCAACACAGCCACATGGGCCCAGTGCGTACAACTTGTTGGACATGTCAGGGTTTGGGGTCTACCTTGACAGTTCGACATTTGAAAGACCTCATGGGGAGGTACAATCCGGAGATAATATGTTTGATGGAAACAAAAAAATGGAGGTGCCTTCTGTGAGCGGATAAGAGAGCAACTTGGGATGGATCATGCATATTATGTAGAACCAAGAGGCATATCAGGGGGAATAGCCTTACGGTGGGAGAAAGGGAATAAGGTACAAATATTAAGTGGGTGTGCGAACATCCTCGATACAAAAGTAAAATTCAGAGGAACACAGGACCAAAGATATATGCCATGGGTCCATGGGACAAAAGCACTCAAAGGGATCTATTTCCCGAGAGGAAACTTCAGGGATGCTTCTAAAGGTGGGAGAGCTTCATGGGGATGGGCAAGCATGTTGCAAGGTTAGGACACATTGATTCGGGAAGGTTTTTGGATAATAGGAAATGGAGCTACAATCAATGCAGGAAGAGGCCCATGGATTCTAACTAAACTGGGATTCTGACCCGAACCAACGGAAGGGTGGAGGGATACCCCGGATGTGAAGTTTGAGTCTCTGTTCGGTCGAGGCAATGAGAGATGGAACGAGGAGCTAATCTGGGAGTTGGCGACACCGCAGGATGCAGCCCACATTCTCGAGATAAACCTACCCGAAAAACCGAACCAGATCACTTAATCTGGCCATACACGGATGATGGAAGAGTGTTAGTTAAAACTGTCTACCACTGTCTCAAGGAGGCCGCATCGCGGAGGCTGACGGGAACTGGACATGACAAGAACAGACCCACGACCATATGGCGGGAAGTGTGGCATACAAACATAATGCCAAAGGTAAAAACTTTCATTTGGAAGCTATTTACCAACTCTTTGCCAGTGATGGATAATCTTAAGAGGAGGGGAATGAATGTGGAGCCGAACTGCCCGGTTTGTGGCCAAGAAGAAGATGTCGAACATATGGCTATCACGTGTGGATGAACGTTAGCGGTATGGATGGAAATATTAGGACTGGACATTAAACCAAGAACATATGTTGCTTGGGGAGTGGATCCGCGCGAGACGAGAAGAACCGAACTCGACCCAACAAACAAGATGGTGTTTGTAAGTTGCTACGTGCTGGAATATTTGGAAGGAAAGGTGCAAGATGGCGTTCAAGAACAAGAGATCACATATACGGGAGGTGATAGAACAAACGAGGAAAGGATACAAGGAGTTTCGAAGTGTCCAAGCAAGAGTGGAACCAAGCCAAAATCCCCGGGAACCGCAAGCATGGAGTAGACCGAACCATGGGTACGTGAAAATAAATTGTGATTCATCATGGTGTAGCCGAACGGGAATGAGTGGGATAGGTGTTCTTGCGAGGAACGAAGAAGGTGCATTGATAGGGGAACAAACATACGGTTAAAGGGACAGAATTTTGATGTATTGGAAGTCGAGGCGGTCCTCTTAGGTGCGCGGATGGCGAATGATCAAGGATGGCGCAACGTCCTATTTGAGTCGGACTCTATGAGGATCCTGGAACAACTACAAGGAAGGGCACATTATTGGTAGAGTACAGTGGTATGCTCAAAGATCCTAGCATTGGTAGGAAACTTTGAATCGGTACATTGGTCAACGGTTAGACGAATAGCGAACGAAAGAGCTAACTCGGTTGCCAAACTGTCGAGAATGGAAGTGAGATTACATGATTGAGTTTTACAACCCCGACTTCCACTAGGGTTTATTTTACGAGATGATTGTATTTTTTTTTATGGGAACAATATCGATGAATGAAATGAGAGTACTCTTTTATGATAAAAAAAAATTATATTACTCTAACATTCACCCATGTTCTTTGCTCTTCTTGATTTTGGTCCTAAGAAATTGAAAGTTGCTAAATTGGTCCCCAAACTTCCAATGTTTCTTTGCTTGTCCTGGATTCCAAGTCCAATCTCGTTCAAATCCCCAATCGAATTGAGCTCGCACATCTTCATCATCAGTGAGATACTCCAAATTCGAACACAAGATTTTCAAACTAAAATGAAGATTTAAATGAAAAAGACTCGGTCATGCCATTACGGTGCCATCTCAGTCTTCTCGTTGTGGTCATGCCGTAAAAGAAAAAAGGGTCATCTCGGTCATGTCATCGCAATGCCATCTCGTGGTGCTCATGCCATCGTAGGATTTAGGATTGATGTGGAGAGAATGAAGAACTTAAAGCTTTTACTAATGAAAACATTGTATTGCTTCAAGTTGATTTGAATATAAACACTATTACTCCTTATATAGGAAGTACTTAGGAACTAACAAGCAATCATCTAGACTAATCTTGAATGTACTAGAATAATCTTGTTTATTCTAGACTAGACTACATATTACTCTAACATTCACCCATGTTTTTTTGCTCTTCTTGATTTATATGACTCTAACATTCACCCATGTTCTTTGCACTTCTTGATTTTGGTCCTAAAACTTTGAAATTTGCTTAATTGGTTCCCAAACTTCCAATGTTTCTTTGCTTGTGCCGGATCCCAAGTCCAATCTCGATCAAATCCCCAATCGAATTGAGCTCGCACATCTTCATCAGCAGTAAGATACTCCAAATTCGAATACACATTTTTAAGATAAAACTCAGATGTAAATGAAAAATACTTGGTCATGACATTGCGGTGTCATCTCGTTGTGGTCATGCCGTAAAAAAAACGAATCATCTCGGTCATGCCATCGCGGTGCCATCTTGGTCATCTAGTGGTGCTCATGCCATCGTGTCTAAACAACTCATATAAACAATGAAATCTAACAGTCCAATCTTGTATTGAATCCGTTCTAAATCATCAAAAACTTGTGGAAGCTCAACGTAATCATACATCTTCACAATATCAACCCGGCATTTCAGCAACAAGTAATTCAGCATTGCATCAGCAAATCAGCATAGAATCAACAAAGAATTGCAGCAAAGAAGCCAAAAAAGAGCCCAAAAAAGAATCGGAGAATCAGCATCACGACATAGCAGAATAGTAGCATTATATAGTAGCAGCACTATGCTGGAGATCCTCAACAACATCATGGCTAAAACAAACAAAATTTGATCTCTCACAGCAGCTCAACATTATCACATCGCATAAACAAAATTCCAGTAACATACATTGTCAGCAAGAACAGAGTTGGTAGTACATAACATTTACAGTGATTGCTTCGATCATCCTTGGCCAAAACAACATATCAGAGATCTAATCATACTATGATGGACTCATCGAAGCATTGGAGAAGCTAATTCTGGAGCTCCATGACGGATCTGCACAACTGAAGCTTCATATACTCTGTAATAGAACCAGAAACATAGAAGAACAGCTAGAGATGCTGGAGTAGGTTACGGCTGAATTTGCTACGAGGAGTTGGAGCATGAATAATAGCATGAGGTGGCGTAGCAAATATGAAGCTCGTTGAATCACTAGTAAATGAGTGAAGCTGATTCTGGACGAATCACAGCAGTAGTAGAATCACAGCAGTAGCACAATCGATGATGAATCTGAATGCAGCTCTACCGAAGATTGAATCAAAATGAGTATATATTCTTCTTGTTGCCATCTGGAATAAAGTCAGTTGAATTGAAGAAGAATACTGTCGCAAGAAGACTAGATGAAAAGTTTGACAGGTTGTTGAAGACGATAATACAAAATTGTTGGTGATGTTGTTTGGATCTTCTGTAGATGTTGAACTCTGATCAAATACTACTTGGAATCGATTGTTTCTGCTGGTCTAAAGTTAGGCTGTAATTTGCTTGATTAGAACATAATGGAAGATGCTGCACTACAATTGAAGACATGAACCTTGCGTGCAGAAAGTTGGAGATCTTCGTTTTCATACTTGTAACTGATTTGCAACGGAATTAGCAACCGAATGTGAACTTGCTCTGAATTGAAGACTGAATTCCAATATTTTTGCAGCGAAAGATGATCAAATCTTTAATCGAACTAGCTTTGATACCATGTTAGGGTTTAGGGTTGATGTGGACAGAATGAATAACTCAAAATTTTTACTAATGAAAACATTGTATTGCTTCAAGTTGATTTGAATACAAACACTATTACTCCTTTTATAGGAAGTACTTAGGAACTAAAAAGCAATCATCTAGACTAATCTTGAATGTACTAGACTAATCTTATTTATTCTAGACTAGACTACATATTACTCTAACATTCACCCATATTTTTACTCTTCTTGATTTATATTACTCTAACATTCACCCATGTTCTTTGCTCTTCTTGATTTTGGTCCTTAAACTTTGAAATTTGCTAAATTAGTTTCCAAACTTCCAATGTTTCTTTGCTTGTGTCGGATCCCAAGTCCAATCTCGATCAAATCCCCAATCGAATTAAGCTCGCACATCTTCATCATCAGTGAGATACTCCAAATTCGAATGCACATTTTTCAAGATAAAAACCCAAATGTAAATGAAAAAGACTTGGTCATGCCATTGCGGTGCCATCTCGTTGTGGTCATGCGGTAAAAGAAAAAATAGTCATCTCGGTCATGCCATCGTGGTGCCATCTTGGTCATCTTGTGGTGCTCACGCCATCGTTTCTAAACAACTCATCTAAACTATGAAATCCAACAGACCAATCTTGTATTGAATCCGTTCTAAATCATCAAAAACTTGTGCAAGCTCAACGTAATCATACATGTTCACGATATCAACCCGGCATTTTAGCACCAAGTAATTCAGCATTGTTGTAGAGGCATTGCATCAGCAAATCAACATAGAATCAACAAAGAATTACAGCAAAGAAGCCAACAAAGAGCCTAACAAAGAATCGAAGAATCAGCATCACGACATAGCAGAATAGTAGCATTATGTAGTAGCAGCACTATGCAGCAGATCCTCAGCAACATCATGGCTTAAACAAACAGAATTTGGTCTCTCACAACAACTCAACATTATCACATCGTATAAAAAAAATTCCAGTAACATACATTGTCAGCAAGAACAGAGTTGGTAGTACAGAACATTTACAGTGATTGCTTCGATCATCCTTGGCCAAAACAAAATATCAGAGGTCTGATCATACTGTGATGGACTGAAGCTGATTCTGGAGCTCCATGACGGTTGTGCACAACCGAAGCTTCATATACTTTGTCATAGAACCAGCAACATAGAAGAACAGTTAGAGATGCTGGAGTAGGTTGCAGCTGAATTTGCTACGAGGAGTTGGAGCATGAATAATAGCATGAGGTGTTTGATATTACTCTAACATTTTTGTCCACTAGGGATAGGTTAAGACTACTTACTAACTTACCCCCCATTCAACTCCACAGTTTCAGAAGAAGCTGATTTATGTTAGATGTTTGATATATGAGGAGGCTGGATTCTAGAATGTATGAGAGTGCGCAACACAAGCATGGAATAAGAAGTTATTCAATTATGTAAGTCTCGTGATTCTTTATGTGAGATCATGGTTGGTATCAGAGTTATGTTTCAATAAAGGATTTTTGAGTTTCATTACTTAAGGGTCTATTACTAATAAGTAATGGCCATCACCCCTAATTTCCACGGTGAATTTTGGGGTGTGACATACTTACATTCCAAAACATTGTATCTATCCAAAATTCATTTACAGTAAGAAAAATCAATAATACTTCCAAACTAGATCACATAAGATTTTCCTTGATATAGATATAATGTATATTTTTATTATTTTACTTACAAGAAGTTTTGAACTTATCTCTTCAAACTAGGTCACCATCAATTAAACTATAAACAACTTTTATCGATTAGGAAATGTTGGATTGTATGAAACATGCAATGAGTTAGAGAACAATATTAATATGAATATTTAAGTTATCTTCTTTGACAACTAACTTGGCAGAAACCGAAGGATACATCATCGGTTAATGGAGAGTGACCTAGGTTTCCATGACTACTAACTAATCTTTGCCTCAATAGTTGGGTGGGTAGAGTTTCTCTGCTCTAAAGTGAAAAGGAAACATATAGGTTTTTCTACCCATAACACTGTTATATAAATCCATACATAGAGGGAAATGTGTTAGGTCTGTATCACAATACGGATCTTATTATAATGGGCTCCAACTTATGAGCGAAACAATAACCAAAACTAGCATATTCTACTTACACAAGGGGGCTTATTCATAAAGTTGAAACCGAGAGAACATATTCATTCCCCTTATACAGTAAAGGTCACGTACGGGTCAATAGTTGTGCGACCGACCGACCAACACGACGCAAGTGACATGAATCTGTTAGGAGTTGCAATGGGTCGCGGATCTCACACCAACAGTGGAAATGTGGTCATGTAAAAGACCCCAGGTCTGATCACACAATGATCTTGCATACCTATGTAGGCATTCCATTCACACCCATAATAGATGCCAAGGCTGGTACCTAGTGGATACAATTTTGACAATATCCTATAATGACCATCCTCGTCCCATGAACCCATCAGAATGATACAAATCGCTTCTCTAAAATCACGAGTCGGGCCCTTAGAATGTGGCCCTTCGAGCAAGGATTAAGGTTTTAAACACTTAATTGAGCCACGAGTCTCTTTTTAGAGTAATAAGGGTGCGCTCACAGCTCTACACAAAGAGCTATGGCTTTCACACGACTCTGAGTTAAGATCACATCTCAGGTTATACCCATGGTCGAATTGGTTATGCGCAATAAGAAATGAGCTTATAGCACATCTCCTTTCCTACGGAACATATGTCTAAATGACTTATAGATGGACATTAGGCACACAAAGTACCCTAACCAACAGTCCACAAACTCCCATCTAACTCATAAGGATATTGACATACCCTAATCTATTGTAGTGGAAAATCAAATTATGGACACTTAGCATTTCTGGTCATCCCTACGGACTTTCAAAACTTGAAACCCTCACTAGGCTCAAACATACACAAAGGTATAGAAGTGATCACCTGTGTGAAATGGAAACCATATCTACTTTGGCATATTTCAACAAACAATCATAACAAGAACACACAAAATACCCAAACTGTAATGACATGCATACTCAAATATAATTAATGTTAACGAGCATTGTAGAGGAAATACAGTCAATGAAGTAGATCAACTAAGTATACATAATCCTAAAGACTTCACATGGCTCAAAAAAGAAGCCATATTCAAGATTGGTGAAATGGTACACTACCATCTTAGAAAAGGGCCCATTGTCGAGGATATTGTGTCTCCAACGGGTCTACAATCAATCTATGGTGTTCTTTAATCCCACAACCTATTGAGTAACCCACAAAAGAGCCACAAATTCGGCCTCCATCATGGTCACCACGATGCATGACTGTTTCTTACTCATCCATGATATGACACCATCGAAGACTAGATGCACAAAGCACGAGGTGAATTTTCTCTGATCGATGTCACCGCCATAGTTTGCATCACTATGCCGAGTCGTTTAGAGATTATCCTACCTTTACAAATCCCTTTAGTATCACATGGCATATTTGTCAATTCCTTTAAGATATCGCATCTTCTTTTTCACTGTCAGTCAATTCTTCAATCCGAGGTTAGCTTAGTAGACATACCATTCTTGCTAACTGCGTGACAAATGTCTGTCTAAGTACACACCCTATTTCATATATTACACTTGCCACTACTCTCAAATACATAATATGTTTCATCCAATCCCTTTCTTTTGAATTCTAAGGACACCACCATGTTGAGAGGTTGATCAACGTAAGTTTGAGTTTTTTTGGGTTGTAGTCATTCATGTTGAAATTTTCCAAAACTTTGTTTATGTGTCTCTCCTGTTAATGACATAGTTGCCTCATACGACGGTCTCTCGATATCTGAATCCCAAATATGTAAATCGCATTCATGTCCTTCATCCCAAACGGAGAGGACAACTGTGCATTTGCCTATGTGAGAAATTCCAGACTATTTTCGGCTATGAGTATATCATCTGCGTATAGAGTCATAAAAGTGAAGGCTAGTCAAGACCTATAGGTGTACACGCAATGGAATGTCATAAAAACAATCACGACTTTGTTAACTTGAGAACATATGGATGCAAGCAACCAGGACGCCAATGCAATATCATGCTACTAGAACCTAAGATAAGTATGTTTCTAAATTCAATACACAAACTATTAACAATACTTATTGCTTCCAAGATAGATAAGTTGACAGATCTTCTTATTAGAAAACGCAGTAATGAGTCATCCATAAATGAGTCTGATTACACGGTAACAATTAACATAATGAAAAACACTGCGAGACAAAAAAATAACTTGCAAATCCAAGAATCTCGTAGCAGGTTTTGTAAACAACAGTGTTAAACTACATGATCGGCTAGCTCTGATACCATATTGAATATCCCAAATCAATCATGAAGTAAATTAAGTAGAATCAAACACACAGTCAAAGAAGAAAATGATGAATAGTAAATCCTGAAGATATTTAGTAATCCTAACTACTTTCTACCAGAAAAAGTGAAATCAATCCATTTTTTCTTACTTGTAAATTAACCCTAAAGATCTTTATATAGGAGAACTATAATTCTAGAAACTACAAATACACCCGTGATTTTCTAGAAGTTACAAATGCATCACTAAATTCTTGTTGTTTGAACAATAACCTCTAACACACACATCCTTGATTCTTCCATTTCCGAAGGAGGGCTTACTCGGAGAATCTGCCAATTGATTTTATTATCTCGGTATTATATCCACGGAGAAATGCTCGATTCCTTGAATAAGTTCTTTCATGATGGTTTGGTATTTCTTCATTTTCTCACCTTTTGACTTGTATTCTCCATTGATTTGGTTGACATCCAATTCACAATCGTATTCACCTTGAGCGAGTTTATGTTGATAATTCTTGCCAGACGTAGTCCCATGAGTAAGGCCTCATAGTCGGCTTCATTATTGGTTGCTCAGAATGTTAGGACAATGACATACAACAGAGGTTCCCCTTCAAGAGGTACTAGGATCAAGCTTGTCATGAGCCTTATTTAGATGAGGACCCGTCGATTTAAAGTTCCCAAAGTGGTGGTGTTTCTTTGGGTGTGATTGTTGCAGATGTTTAGACCGTTTTGGCAAGACTGTTTCCTGTGATATCAACTATGAAGTCTGCTTGTCTTTGGGGTGAATTGGATCTTCAATTCCCTCAGCTTGATTGTCCACTTAATCATTATTTCCAATTAGTCGGGTTTGGCAAGAAGTGTTTAAATGGTTTGTTGGTTAGCACTGTAATTATGCGGGCGTGAAAATACGATCAAAGTGTTTTTATTGACACTACACTAACACTTATATACAAGAAAAGGTTTTCGTCACACAGTGATTTTGCCAATGCGAGTAGACTCTGTAAGTGTTGTTTGATTGTATGAAAGGTGTATTCACATTCTATAATCTATTCAAATTTCTTGTTATCCCTTAGTATTCGGAAAAATGGCAAGGACCGGTCACTTAGCCTCGAGAGAAAACATTTTAATATTGTTAGGCGACCATTAATGCTTGAACCTCCTTGTGACAAATTTGTTCCTTCACCTACTTTACTGCCTTGAGTTTTTCGCGATTAGCCTCGACACCTCTCTCATTTCCCATGAACCCTAGGACTTCACCTGATTTGACTCCAAAGGGATATTGTTTGGATTTAGGTGAACATTATGCTTCTTTGTACACTCAAAGTCTTTTCCAAGGTCAGTGGTGTAGAGGTCAATCCTGACTAATTTACTAACATGCATCCACATATGCTTTCATATTTTTTTTCTAACAGCTCCTTGAATAGTTAATCGACTATCTATTTATAGGTTGACCCTACATTAATAAGACCGAAAGGCACGATGTTATAACATGAGATGTCTAGTCTACATAGAAAGTTGCGGGGACATTATTGTGTGGGTGCATTATGACTTAATTGTATCTGGAACAGGTTTTCATGAAGCTAAACATCCCATGTCTGGAGGTTAATCCATGGCAGTGGATAAGAATCCTTAGAGCATGATTTGCTCATGTCTCTAAAGTCGCATACATTCGCCAGTTGTTGCTTGTCTTACTTGCCAGGACTGGGTTGGCAACCCAAGTCTGCAAGCGCACTTCTTTGACAAATCGTGCATTTAGGAGTTTCCCAACTTCTTAATGAACCACCACCCTTTTTATCCTCACCATGTGATCTTCTATTATGGGTTGGCGACTTTATTGTAGGGTCAAATATTAGCTCGTAGAAAATTACATTTGTGCTTATTCATAACATGTCACTCGGTTTCATGCGAGGTGTTCATTGTATTTGATTAACAAGTCTGTTAGGGAAAAAATTTGTTCCTTTGATAATGTATGCCCTACTCGGATTATCCTCTTTGGTCCATCGATTTTGACATCCGTCAAATTCTCTACTAGCAAAGAACATTGTTTATTATCCCTTGGACCTGACTTTGTTTTGATGGGGAGGGTTTTCCTTCGATGTATGCAGTTAATGTAGCACTTTATAGACATAAGATGATCACATAAAACTTTGTTTATCCTGTTAGGGGTTAGGAACTTTAACTTTTTATGCACAATGGAGGCGATGACCATGTTGGGGTTTAGGGTTCTTCCTCCAAGGATAGCATTATAGTACGAAGGGGTGTACACCACAATAAAGAGGACATTCACATTGATGCTTTTCCCACCTCCTCCTAGGGCCACAAGGAGGCTAACTGCTCCCACAGGGTGTGTTATTCGTTCAAAAAATTAAGGAAGGGGAATTTGTATTCTTCATGTCCTCCATTATTTTCTTCAACCTCTCACTCTTCTCTAGGGAATAGGATGTTTTATGATTTGCCTCCCTCCACCAGTATTCATTTTAGGTCAAACATCCCGATCTTGACCATTATTACCAAACCATCATTGTAGGGTGTCGTCATTACATGGTCAATGTCTTCATCAGATAAGGAAATGGTAGCATACTTTTAGGGTCATTCTCTATTATCCAATTGTACAGTAGTGGTTGTTGGGTATTGATAGTGACGACCCAATATGGGAAAGGCCTCGAAGGCCCAATAAATTTGCAGGGGATGCAACCCATACCATTTAAACAAGGTCAACCCACAGTAAGGTTACTCTGGCCCTCATAAATTGGTCCAGTATCGAATCCAAACTAAAGTGGACGCCAAAGTGCCACTTCAGGTCGCCATTGGCCAAGGCCTAAGCCTCCCACTGCTCGCCATGGGAGTGCTCGCCAAGGGAGTGCCCAGGGAGTGCTCGCCAACAATCAAGGTCGCAGCCATAAGAGTGCTCGCCATAGGAGTGCTCGCCATGAAGAGTGCTCGCCATGAAGAGAGCCTTGCCTCTCTCCTCTGGTCCCACCAACCGTTAATAAGGATATAGCCACGATATCCCGAATATCTCGGGCACATATTCACTAAAGATTAGATACGGTAACTGCAATATCTCGCCGTAACCGCAATATCTGCTATCTATATCTTAAATCTTCAACAACACAATATTCACGAAGATATACAGTTACCTTATACGGTTTGGTATCTCCTACTCTATAAATACCTTTGCTTTACATACATTCAATACGTTTTGAGCTATATACACACATATACTCATTTAAGCATCGGAGAGGGACCCAGAGGCACCCCCTCTGTTGCGATCCCCTTCTTGCAGGTTCATCGGAGCTCAGGCGAAAGCGCGCGATCACCATCTCCTTGGCATTCAATTCATTGACAGATCAGCATTCAGGAAATCACGATCCAACATTTGGTGCCGTCTGTGGGAAAATGAGCAAAACAGTCATACATACTCGCTCTAACCGCAATCATCGGAAAGAAGCTAACGAACAATCCTCGGATAGCTCTAATTCCGCTGCCGCTTCGCCACTCCACCAAGAACCTGCAAGCCAAGCAGTCTGTGATGCCGTCCCTCCGAGACCGGCACGTGAACACATTGGCAATTCGAGAACGACCCCTGTTCCAAACGTCGCAGAGATTCCAGATCGACAAACCATCCAAGTGGCTTGGGAAACCATTCAGGTAACCGCAGAGATGATATCCCTCTTGGAAACCATCATAGGACAGGCCCGCAGAAAAACCCCTGCTCCTCATGAAGATCCTCGTCCTACGGGGCCACCGGAATCAGAAACTGGAAATCCTGGCACCACAGCCCCTCAAGAAGATCAAGAGATGACCTTTGCACACCAATCCTTACCTCCGGCCTCCACTGAGACGTCGGCGGTCACTCACTCTGACAATCCATCAAGTTCTGCACCGACTGGAGGACAGCAGCCCAAATTCACTCTTGACCAAGTTGAGGAGCTTATCACTAAGAGACTCAAAGAACAACGCGAAACCGTCATTACTCCCTTTAAGGAACGATCAGCTCATTTCTTCACCACTGACCTGGTCGTCATCAAGACCCCAAAGGATGTCGTCGCCAGGGCCATCCCCGAGTATAGTGGTGGAGGCGCCCCCATTATACATGTTAATAAGCATGAAGCCTCTCTGTTGGGTAAGTCGACTGATCCGAATCACTTAGCCCTGTTATTTCTGTCGACCCTTTTGGGTTCGGCGTCGTCTTGGTTCTTTGGTGTCCCTGCAGGATCACGAAGGGTAAGAAAGGTCGAGAAAAGCCTAGATCGGAAAACCCAGGACCAAGACATCCAGAGGTCCCCGAGTATTTCACGCCTTTAAACAGGCAGATCTCGGTGGTACTAGTCGAGATGGAAAGGTCTCTGGCAAGGCCACCGAGACCCCGCAAGAGTGGTCAGCCCATATGGAATGACACCGAGAGCTATTGCAGATATCACAAGCGCGACATCGAAAAGCTGATAAAGAGAGGAATGTTAAAGGAATGAATACACAAGGCTGGACAGTCAGAATAAACTTTCAGCTAAGTGGGAAGGACCATACAAGCAAGTGATTCCTTCATAAACATGTTCACTCGAAGCAAATCGAAGAAAAAAGCCCTAACAACAAAGTTAGGCCACAAAAGCCCTGTCGCCAAAGACAGGCCAAAAGCCCTATCACCAAAGATAGGCCACAAAAGCCCTAACAACAAAGTTAGGCCACAAAAGCCCTGACGCCAAAGTCAGGCCAAAAGCCCTAACAACAAAGTTAGGCCACAAAAGCCCTGTCACCAAAGACAGGCCAAAAGCCCTATCACCAAAGATAGGCCACAAAAGCCCTAGCAACAAAGTTAGGCCAAAAGCCCTATCACCAAAGATAGGCCACAAAAGCCCTAGCAACAAAGTTAGGCCAAAAAGCCCTATCACCAAAGATAGGCCACAAAAAGCCCTATCACCAAAGATAGGCCACAAAAGCCCTATCACCAAAGATAGGCCACAAAAGCCCTAGCAACAAAGTTAGGCCCAAAAGCCCTATCACCAAAGATAGGCCACAAAAAGCCCTATCACCAAAGATAGTCCACAAAAGCCCTGATGCCAAAGTCAGGCCAAAAGACCTAGCAATAAAGTTAGGCAAAATAAAAGTCATGACGCCAAAGTCAGGCCAAAAGTCCTAACAATAGAATTAGGCAAAGACAGGCCAAAAGCCCTGACACCAAAGTTAGGCCAAAAAGCCATGTCACCAAAGACAGACCAAAAAGCCATGTCACCAAAGACAGACCAAAAGCCTTTACGCCAAAGTCAGGCCAAAAAGCCCTAACGCCAAAGTTAGGTCAAAAGCCCTGACGCCAAGGTCAAAAAGCCCTGTCACCAGAAGTCGAACGCCCCCACGTAGAAACCACTCTCCAGCTCCGCCCGAGCAATTTGGCCCATCCCAGAGCAGGAGGGTGATAAACCTGATTGCTGTAAGGTTTGGTGCCGGAGGCGAAGGGTCCAATGCAAAAGAAGTCTATGCTACCCAAATCTCTACAGCTGTCCAACTGGGAAGAACAAAGACCTACACTAAAAGGCAAACGAACCCACATCAAGGGTAACAGTTCCCTTACAAATTGGGCACAACGGAGCAGACGAACCAATAAGGTAATAGTATCTCCAAAGAAAAACTTAAGAGAGCGAACGAATCTTAGGTAACAGCTTCCTAAAAGGCGAGCGAATCTAAAGGTAACTGTTCCTTTGAAAAGCGAAGTTGAAAACAAGTATGGTAAAACTTCCTAAAGCTTTCCAGCTTCCTAAAAAGGCGAGCGAATCTTGGGTAACAGTTCCCCAAAAAGGGCGAACGAATCCGAGGTAACAGCTTCCTAAAAGGCGAGCAAATCTTAGATAACAGTTTCCTACGACTAGGCGAACGAATCCGAGGTAACAGCTTCCTAAAAGGCGAGCAAATCTTAGATAACAGTTTCCTACGACCAGGCGAACGAATCTAAGGACCAAAATCCTAAAAGGCGAACGAATCCATAAAGGATGACAGTTTCCTTAAAGGCATAATCCTTGGGTAACAGTTTCCTTAAGAAACATGGCGAAAGGAACGGACGAGCCGATAAGAGGCCACAGTCCTTCCCCCGAAACCTAAAGGAGCGAAAAGAACCTCGAAAGGGTAACGTTTCCTCCAAAGAAAGGTCCAAGACCCTTTGAATGAAAACAAAAAGGCGAGACTATTCTACAAAAGCTGAAGCGAAGTTGAAAACAAGTATGGTAAAACTTCCTAAAGCTTTCAAGCAAGATAGACATCAGAAGAACAACCAAGTATACTCGAAGTCAAACAAAAACCAAGGCTTACGAAACAAAAAGACCCGATATCAAAATTGGGCGAAAGACCTAACGCCAAAGTTAGGCAAAAAGACCTAACACCAAAGTTAGGCAAACCAAAAGACCCGAAAGACCTGATGACTGAATCAGGTGAAAGACCTAGCACCAAAGCTAGGCGAAAGACCTGATGCCAAAGTCCGGCACAAGACCTGTTATCAAAATCAGGCGAAAAGACCTAAGGAAAAAATTAGGCAAATAAGGCCTAAATATAAAAATCAGACAGAAGTCCTAGCGCAAAAGGCGAGCAATCCGTCAAGGAGTCCGTTCTCTTATAAGTTGGGCAAAAATTGCGAAGTAACATCCAAAGCGAATGAATCCATATCAAAGGTAACAGTTCCTTTGCGAAACAAACACAAGAAAGTGGGCGAATGAACCTAGGGCGACCACTTACTAAAAGATGAATGAGCCTCGGGTAACAGTTCCCTGTGATTAGACGAACACTCCAAAGGTCTAAAACCTTAACAAAGCGAACACATCTACAAAAGATGATAGTTTCCTTAAAGGTATGATCTTCGAGTAACAGTTCCCTTAAGAAACTTTGGTGAAGGGAATGGATGGTCCAAGATCCTATATGGCGAGACTCTCCTACATAAGCTAAAGAGAAGTTGAAAACAAATATGGTAAAACTTCCTAAAGCGTTCAAACGAAAAGATATCGGAAGAACGACCAAACACATTCGAAGTCGAAAAAGAGTAAAGGCTTACGAAATTAAAGGCGTTCATTATAATAATATCCGAGTCTGAAATCAAAAGAATAATTACAACTATCCCCAAAACAAAGGGAAGTAAAAGTGATTATCGATAAAAAGAAGGATGAGCCAAAAGCAGGAGGATGAACAGGCTCCCTTGACTCGGTCGCCTGAAGGCCTGAGACCTCAAGGTCTGGGTTCATCAGGGGATGCAGTCTCCTTCTCGGCCCCGGGAGCAGCCTCATCGCCAAGGAGCTTCCTTGGTGTAGCCGCTCTCAATGAAGTCCTGAAGAGACTTCACCTCCCAGAGAGGAAACTTGGGATCAATCCCTTGAATCTCGTCGACCAAGATCTGGAGGTAGGCAGCAGACTCGACCTTTATCACCTCCAAGGCGCAGTCAGAGAACTCCTCGGACTTCTTAAAGTCCTCGACCACGCTAAGGGGGGATGGGACAACCTTAAGATTTAAGGAAAGATGCTCCTGCTCAGCCATCGAGGCATCCCTCTGCACCCAGGACTCTTTCAGTTGAGCTCTAAGGTCACCATTCTCTGCCTCTAGCCAAACAGAGTACTGGTCGACATCCTTGATCCGAAACTCATAGATGCCTAGGCAGCTAACAACCTCGTCTTAGCCCGCTTGGAAAATAGACTGATGAATTTAGGTCCTCAAGTGCGGTCAATGAATTTAGGTCCCAGACTGATGGGTCAGAAATTTATCCAATCAATAAAGACTGGCGCGGAATGATGAACCCCGACCTTGAGCGTCAGTTGTACGAACTGATGAATGCCCGCTAGCCCAAGCATCGACTCTGAAGTTTCCGCCCCTGAGCGGATTGAACAGAAGTTTGGTTGCCTATGATGTCGGAAGAAGTCATCAATGATGTTCCGATCACTCCCCGACAGCTCTCCAAAGCTCGAAAGAGTATCCCGTTCTGGCTGAGAAAGATTTTTCGAGGATAAAAAGAGAGAAAGGAAAAATTGAAACAGAGGGTTGAAAGAAGATATGAACTCTGGAATGCAAATGAATTGAGTGCGTAAAAGACTAAATGCTAAAGTTCAGCCTTTTTAGCCAAAACGAAGGAAACCGAACGGGCATGTAAGAAACGGCTCAGATAATGATTACACCCTTTTGGGTAAAACCGAAGTAATGTCAGAATTCCAAGGGTTACATCGGGGAGACAAAAGGTTGGAACGACACGAAAAACCTGTGAGTCTGCCCACTGGTTACGGAAGACAAAGAGACATACATGCCTCAAAAGTCCTCTCGACTTTCGCTAACTGTCCATTCATTAAAATGTTCGAAATCTTACACAAAAAAGGTGATTGCCAAAAGCTATACCAGACCTCTCCTAACACCCTCGCAACGATAGTGTTCGCTCAAAGAGTGAAGAATGAGCATCCATAAACCCTGGAAACCCAAAGCGTTCGCCTAATGGGGTAAGGTATCACACATTCCGAAAAACTCTACGCAACCAAAATCGTTCGCCAAAGGATACAGAGCATCAAAAGGCACAAATAGCAGATAAGGAAAGCAAAAAATCCAGTCCAAAAGTCACTATCTTAAACCCTATCACAGAATCAAGCTCGACCGAAGAAACTTCACTCAAGCTTCGGGGGCAAATGTTGGGTATTGATAGTGACGACCCAATATGGGAAAGGCCTTGAAGGCCCAATAAATTTGCAGGGGATGCAACCTGTTGGGTATCGATAGTGACGGCCCAGTAAGAAAAGGTCTCGAAGGCCCAATAACTATAGAGGGGGTAAACCCATGACATCCGAACCGGATCGGCCCAAGTACAAGCCAAACTTGGCCCACCATCGAGTAATCCAGAATCGAGCCCAAAGTCTATAGAGACGCCAAAGGCTCTCAGACTGCTCGCCATTCTCTACTAAGTCGCGACCTTCCACTGCTCGACATGGGAGTGCTCGCCCCGAAGAGAGCCTTGCCTCTCTCCTCTGGTCCCACTAAACCGTTAATAACAGAGTGGCCAAGATATCCCGCATATCTCGGTCACATATTCACTAAAGATTAGATTTGGTAACTGCAATATCTCGCAGTAACTGCCATATCCCACGATCCGAATCTTCAGCAACTCAATATACATTAAGATATTCAGTTGCCTTTATACGGTTCTATCTTTCTTACCCTATAAATACCCTTGCTTTACATACGTTCTTTACGTTTTTGAGTTTTATACACACATATACTCATTTAAGCATCGGAGAGGGACCCAGAGGCACTCCCTCTGTTGCGCTCCCCTACTTGCAGGTTCACCAGAGTTGGAGCTGAAGCGTCATCCCAACCTTGTCTGGCATTCAATTCACTGCCAGATCAGCATTCAGGATTTCACGATCCAACATTTGGCGCCGTCTGTGGGAACGATCAATTTAGCCATGAGAACTCGATCCCAAAGCAACCGTCGGAATCAGACTAGGGAGCGATCCTTAGATAGCTCTGATTCCGCCGCCGCTTCACCGCTTCAACAAGAACCTGCCAGCCGAGCAGGAGTTAATGTTGTTCCTCTGCGGACAGCTCGAGAACATGTCGGTGATTCAAGACCGACCCCAGCTGCTGATCAAAACGGAGCCCCTGCACCGCAGACAGTCCACATTGCGGGGCAGGATATTAATTTAACCCCCGAGATGGTCTCCCTGCTGGAAGCCATCCTAGGACAGGCGCGCAGCCAAGCCCCTGCTCCTCAGGAAAACAATCCCTCTGCTCCTAAAGAAAACCACCGCCCTGCTGCCACAGGGCCTTCACCTTCAGAAGCGGCCAATCCTGGTCCTGTTGCGCCTCAGGAGGATCAGGAGATGACGTCAGGTCAGCAGTCCCTACCTCCAGCACACACCAAGGAGCCAGCAGCCGCATATACTGCCAATCCTTCCGGTCCGCCTCCACCCGGAGCCTCTCCCATGTACTGCACTGTGGATCAGATGGATGACCTCCTCAACAAAAGGCTCCAGGAAAGACAGTTGACAGTCATAGCTCCCTTCAAGGAGCAGTCCTCTCATCCATTCACCGACGCGCTCGTCGCTATCAAAATCCCGAAGGATGTGGTCGCTCGGGCCATACCTGAGTATAGCGGTGGAGGAGATCCCACCGTACATGTCAACAAGCATGAGGCCTCCCTTCTGGGTAAGTCAAACGATCCCAATCATTTGGCTTTGCTATTTCCATCTACTCTTTCGGGCTCGGCTTCGTCCTGGTTCTTCGGCCTCCCTGCAGGATCAATCGGAACTTGGGCAGAGTTAAGAAGCAAGTTCCTGGAGAGATATATGGGCGAGCGCCAATTGCTGAAGAGCGTGGTCGCCCTTGACTCGGTCAAACAGCAGCCTGGAGAGTCGCTGTCCAACTTCTACGGGCGTTTTCATCAAAACGTCACAGAATTAGATCGCCGAATCTCGGATGGGGAAATCATTCAAGAATTCTACAGAGGTCTGGATGTGGCCAACAAGGCCTCGAGAAAGCTGCGAAACAGCTATCACGTGAAGGAGATAGAGACATTGGAGGAGTTGGCGTCCAGAGCAAAAGGTTTCATAGACCTTGAACGCGCAAACATCGAGGCTAATCTCCTGACGACCTCGCTAAGGGTAACCCATGAACCCCGACGCGATGGTAAGAAGGAGATAAAGAAAGAGAAGAAGGGAAAAGAAAGTAAGCCCCGAGTCGAGTCTCTTCCAGCACCTCGCCATCCAGAGGTCCCTGAGTACTTCACGCCTTTAAATAGGCAGATCTCAGCGGTACTAGTCGAGATGGAGAGGAGATCCTTGGCGAGGCCACCGATGCCTCGCCGAGGTGGGTTACCCATGGGCAAGGATGTCGAGAGCTATTGCAGATACCATAAGTGCAAGGGCCATAAGACAGACGATTGCAAGATTCTGAAGCGAGATATAGAGAGGCTGATTCAGGGGGGAATGTTGAAGGAATTTGTGGCAGGGCAAGCCTCTGAAATACGCGATCGCCTTGACATTCCCGGCGACCAATAACGAAGCAGAATATGAGGCTCTTATCACTGGACTCAGACTGGCAAAAGGAATGGGTATAACAGCGCTTAAGGTAAAAAGTGATTCAGAGCTTATTGTCAATCAGGTTAATGGCGCCTACGAGGCAAAGGGAGAAAAGATGAAGAAATATCTCGGCATCGCCAAAAAACTAGTCGTGGAAATCCCAAATTTCGCGATTGAGTTTATTCCTCGCCAAGAAAACCAGATGGCAGATTCTTTGAGTAAGCTAGCCTTCGGAGGGGCGACAATCCAGGATGTGCAATTTCTGGAAAAGGCCCTATGTTCAGTCCTTGAAAACAGAGCGGAGGTCTTCAACATTCAAGAACAGGTCACCTGGATGACCCCGTTCCAGAATTATTTGAAAAAAGGCATCCTCCCAGAGGACGAAGGCGAATCCACTAGGATTAGAAGACTCGCAGCCAGTTATCTAATCATCGATGGAGAACTCTATAGAAGAGGTTATTCGACGCCTTACTTGAGATGTGTTGCTCTACCCGAAACAGAAAAAGTTCTTCGAGAAGCTCATGAAGGGGCAGCAGCATGTCATGAAGGTGCTCGTTCACTAAGCAGGAAAATATTCAGACTGGGATATTACTGGCCGACCTTGGGAAAAGACGCAGCCGAATTAACACAGAAGTGTGAAATTTTCCAGCAGTTTGCACCACGATCGGGTCGACCATCGACATTATTATCCCCAATGGCGGGTGCCTGGCCCTTCGCTCAATGGGGAATCGATATATTGGGTCCTTTTCCCATTAGCACTGGTCAGCGTACTCACATTATAGTGGCGATCGACTACTTCACTAAGTGGGTAGAGGCGAAAGCTCTAGCTTCGACAACGGAATTCCAAGTTATCAAGTTCATGCAGGTCAACATATTCTCCAGGTTTGGTATTCCCAAAATACTCATCAGCGATAATGGTCCGCAATTCGTTGGAAAGGAGTTGAAATGGCTCTGTGAAGAGTATCATATCGACCATCGCTTCAGTTCAGTACATCACCCTCAAACGAATGCAACAAGATTGTCTTAGCCGGACTTAAGAAAAGGGTTCGAGCATTCAAAGGGAATTGGGCAGAAGAGCTGGAAAACGTATTATGGGCCATCAGAACAACGCCTAAGGCGGCCACAGGAGAAACGCCTTTCAGTTTAGTGTACGGATCAGAAGCAGTAGCACCAGCTGAATTAGCAGTGCCTACCCACAGAGTCCTACACTTTAACACGGAGGCAAATGAGATCGAGCGCATAACTGACCTCGACTTGGCAGAAGAAAAGAGATGGCTCTCGGAAAAAACACAGGCAAAAATGCGCTTGGCGACCGCTCGGTATTTCAACAGAAAAGTTAGCGCCAATTTTTCGTGGGGGAGATGGTTATGAGAAGGAATGAATTTACAAGGCTGGATAGTAAAAACAAACTTTCAGCCAAATGGGAAGGACCATACAAAGTAGTAGAGATCGCCGCACCAGGATCCTACTATTTGGAAACCACCGAAGGCGAGAGGTTACCCCGTCCATTTAATTCAGAGCATTTAAGAAGATTCTATGCATAGCTTGTAATCAAACTGATTATGTCAATAAAAGAAAGCCATTCCTTCACAAAGCGTGTCCACTCGAAGCAAGCTGAAGCCAAAAAGCCCTGACGCCAAAGTCAAGCCTCAAAAAGCCCTAGCAACAAAGCTAGGCCAAAAAGCCCTAGTAACAAAACTAGGCCACAAAAGCCCTAGCAACAAAGCTAGGCCAAAAGCCCTGACGCCAAAGTCAGGCCAAAAAGCCCTAACAACAAAGTTAGGCCAAAAAAGCCCTAGTAACAAAACTAGGCCACAAAAGCCCTAGCAACAAAGCTAGGCCAAAAGCCCTGACGCCAAAGTCAGGCCAAAAAGCCCTAACAACAAAGTTAGGCCAAAAAAGCCCTAGTAACAAAACTAGGCCACAAAAGCCCTAGCAACAAAGCTAGGCCAAAAGCCCTGACGCCAAAGTCAGGCCAAAAAGCCCTAACAACAAAGTTAGGCCAAAAAAGCCCTAGTAACAAAACTAGGCCACAAAAGCCCTAACAACAAAGTTAGGCCTCAAAAAACCTGACGACAAGAGTCAGGTAAAGCCCTGACGCCAAAGTCAGGCCAAAAGCCCTGGCGACAAAGCCAGGCCAAAAGACCTAGCAAAATGTTTGGCAAAATAGAAGCCCTGACGCCATAGTCAGGCCAAAGAAAGTTTTGGCGATCACCATCGATGATAAAGCCTGAACAAATTACAAATCCCCTGTTGTTATGCCAACACCTCAAAGGTTTAAACTTCAAAGAATCTAACATCTCTTTGAGCTTAGAAGTTTACGCTTTTAAGTGTCAAAAGTGTTATCCTTGGAAAGTTTAACTTATGATTGGTCTAAGGCTTTAAGGGTCAACGACATTACCAAGCAAGGAAAAAGTGGAAAGTAATTATGAGTAAGATATTGGATAGCTAAATATGTTCGAAGTCGATTAAAGGCTCAAGAATGTAAAGGCATTCAATAGAAAAACCCAAGTCTTCGATAAATAATTACAAACCAAAAACGGAGAATACAAAAATAGCTATCTAAAAAAGAAAAATACGGTCGCCAGGGAGTTAGGGACTTCAAGCTTTGGGGTTCTCGGGGGCAAAGACGCTCTGCTCGCCTTCGGGGGCAGAAGTACCGGGCTCGCCTTCAGGAGCAGCCTCCCCAGCAACAGAGGGCTGCGAAGGCTGACTCCGCAGGAAGGTCTTCAAGGAGGCAACTTCCCCAAGAGGAAAGTGGGGATCGACCGCCTGGACCTCCTCCACCAGGCCTTGAAGAAATTCGGCAATCGCCGACTTCATCACCTTCAAGGCCTGGTCCTCAAAGTCTTCGGAGGCCTTGAACTCCTCAATCACGGCATGGGGTGAAGGAACCGCTTTCAGCTGATCAGCCAGTCGGTTCTTTTCCTCCTCTAGGGCGACCCCCCTAGCTTCGGCAGCATCCCTCTGGGCCTCCGCGGCGACCCTAAGAGCGTCTGACTCGACCAACTGGGCACGAGCTTCCTTCAACTCGGCCTCCAGGCGAGCACGGACCGCCTCCCCTTCATCAAGGCACTGATGAAGGGCCTCAGCTTCATGAAGGAAGGCTGCAGCATCAGCCTCCCTCTTCTTGACATCAGCAAGGAGGCGCTGCTCCTTCCTGAAATACTCCTCCCGGGCGCCGTCCACCAAGGTGATTGCCATGTCAGCGGTCTTCTTGATGGCCTCCAACTGCCCGGGGGTGACCCCTGTGCTTCGGTATTGCTCCAGCTCGACAAGCAGATCAGAGTGCTTGTCGGCGAGCTCGCCGAAAACGCGGTCGAGGATCACCTCTTCCCGAACGAGCTGACAACAAAAGCACAAGGAAAATGTCAAGTCATCAAAATGAAAAGGAATGACAAGGAATAAATAATGGAAAGAGGGCGAGATCATACCAGGGCAACTCGTTCGAAGTGGGTCCGTAAGAACCCCTCGATCTGGGGAAGCTCCGTAGGGACAATCGAACGGTCCTTGGGAGGAATTATCCCATCAAGGAGCCGCATGCACATATCCGGGCTACCCCGTAGGCTCTTCTGGGCGGGGTACCCCTTCTTGGCAAGGTCCCCACAAGGGACCCAAGGCCTCCGAGAGTCCCCAACCTTAAAAGGCTGGAACAAGCTCGCCATGGAGCAGTACTCCTCGGCGGGAGCCCTCGAGGAGCTGGAAGCAGCAGGCCCCTTCTTTTGGGCCCCAGACTCCTTAGTAGGAGCCGTGGGCACTGAAGAGGCGGGAGGCGCCAAAGACAAGGCCTTCTCCTTAGCGGCGGAAGGGCCCTGAAGAGAGGGAGAAGGAGACGCCGTGTCCAAACCCTTCCCTTTGCTGGCAGAAAGGCCCTTAGGAGGGGAAGGAGAAGGATGTTGGTCGACATCAGGGTGCTCTTCACTCCTGACCTTCTTAGAAGGAGGAGGGTCCCGGGCCACGTCCGCCAAGGACTCCACTGCAAAGCAACAAGACAATAAGTCAGGAGTCAGAGAACCGCAGAATGTAAAAACATTAAATCAACAAAAGGCGAGGTAGTACCTGGTTGACGAGGGCCAGTAGTGGATGAAGGAGGCGTCTCCTCGGGCTTCCTCTTGGCCGAACGCCTAGAAGGAGGAGGGGGAGAGCTTAGCAGCACTTGGTCGGAGGACAATCCCGCCGATCCCTGGTCATCAAAGAGACCTATCAGTTTTTTGCTCTTGCTTACAACCTTCCCTACAAGTAATAAAACAAGGGAAGAGTTAGAAAATTACCCAATCATCAAAGATTGGCGTAGCTTGATGAATGCCCGCCATCTCAAGGGCATTCTCGGTAGTCTCCGCCACTGAGCGGATGGACTTGAACTGAGATGACCGATGCAGCCGATATAAATCGTCGATGGCATTCCGATCACTCCCGGACAATTCTTCGAAGGAGGGAGGAAAATCCTTGTCCGGAGCAAACAATTTCCAAGGTATGCCCCCCTTATACAAGAAGTAAAACCTCTTGTAATTGGAGTTAGTGGCCCGGAAATCATCGATCAGGCGGACATGGACGTTCCAAGCCCATCCTTGAGGGCCTCCCCACTCCGAAAACTTCGGCCAGCGGGATTGGAAGTGGTGAAAGTGGTTAGCCCCTGCTGCCAGTCGGAAGAAGCACCGGAACAGGGCCAGCGAATATACCCATTCCTGGCGTAAGCATAGGAACTTGAAGCCGACCCACATCCTGAGGGCATTCGGGACAAGCTGTGTGGGGTGAATCCCGTAAAACTGACACAAGATCTGTAAATCCTCACAGAGAGGAAAACGCAACCCAGCATCGATCTGGGCCGCATAAATGTAAACCTCTCCATCGTGAGGAAAATGCAGACCTAGGCCAGGATACCTAGGAGCATCCTCCGCACTGAAGCCACCAAGCGCCACCATGGTCTTAAAGTAAGCCGGTTTCAGTTCGTTAGGCTTGATATCTACTCAGAATGATTCAAGTATGGCACAGCAAGTATAAAAACAAAGGAAAACAGAGGATATTGCCAAAATAGAGCAATAAAAGGGCGAAAGTTTACCTTTTGGGGAAAAAATAGGCGTGTTCAGCTCAGGACCATCTACCACCACTGGGGTGGCCGCAGACCTTCCCACGTCAGGCTGTTTCCCCGCTGAGGAGGGCACAACTTCATCCCTAATGGTCAAGGGAACACCGACATTCTGAGGGGCGCTGACTTTGTTAGCACCCTTGATGGCCATGTGTTTTATTCGCTGACTTCTGGGGGCCATGGAAATGGTCGAAATGAGAACTGAAGAGGATTGAAAGAGAAAGGAGAGGGATTCGCAAAGAGGCTCTGGAAATTTGGAAGAGTGAATAAGCGTAAAGAACAAAACAGAGAAATTGACGTTTCTTATATAAGCCCAAAAAGGAGTAACCGCCACGGACGAATCGAAGCGACACGGAGAATAATTGCGCCTTTTTGGAAAAAAACCAAAGCAATGTCAGAATTCCAAGAGACACCTCGGGGAGACAAACGGTTGGTTGGTGCAGACAGCTGTCAGACTACCCTAGGTTTACGGAAAAGTAAATGTCAGGCGTGCCTCAAGTGACCGTTCGATTTCTGGACAACTGCGCAGTTATTAAATGCTAACAAGTCCACTAAGGAGACAAGAGGGTCGCCAGCGCACTAATAAGCGCTATTAGAAGTACCTCGGGCAGGTAGTGATCGCCTAGCCAAGAAAGATAGACTTTCATAAACCTAGATTACCTCGAGTGATCGCCAAAGGGGAATAAAAGAAAGGATATTTTTTCAACTTTGAGCGAAGAAAAAACTGCTCGCCAAACAGGCTCAAAATGCCTCAAAGGCACTGAACCATTACCAAAGACGTCACTATCTAAAACCCTACCAGGAAATCAAGCTCGACTGAAGGAACTTCAATCAAGCTTCGGGGGCAAATGTTGGGTATCGATAGTGACGGCCCAGTAAGAAAAGGTCTCGAAGGCCCAATAACTATAGAGGGGGTAAACCCATGACATCCGAACCGGATCGGCCCAAGTACAAGCCAAACTTGGCCCACCATCGAGTAATCCAGAATCGAGCCCAAAGTCTATAGAGACGCCAAAGGCTCTCAGACTGCTCGCCATTCTCTACTAAGTCGCGACCTTCCACTGCTCGACATGGGAGTGCTCGCCCCGAAGAGAGCCTTGCCTCTCTCCTCTGGTCCCACTAAACCGTTAATAACAGAGTGGCCAAGATATCCCGCATATCTCGGTCACATATTCACTAAAGATTAGATTTGGTAACTGCAATATCTCGCAGTAACTGCCATATCCCACGATCCGAATCTTCAGCAACTCAATATACATTAAGATATTCAGTTGCCTTTATACGGTTCTATCTTTCTTACCCTATAAATACCCTTGCTTTACATACGTTCTTTACGTTTTTGAGTTTTATACACACATATACTCATTTAAGCATCGGAGAGGGACCCAGAGGCACCCCCTCTGTTGCGCTCCCCTACTTGCAGGTTCACCGGAGTTGGAGCTGAAGCGTCATCCCAACCTTGTCTGGCATTCAATTCACTGCCAGATCAGCATTCAGGATTTCACGATCCAACACAACCCATACCATTTAAACAAGGCCAACCCACAGTAAGGTTACTCTGGCCCTCATAAATTGGTCCAGTATCGAATCCAAACTAAAGTGGACGCCAAAGTGCCACTTCAGGTTGCCATTGGCCAAGGCCAAAGCCTCCCACTGCTCGCCATGGGAGTGCTCGCCAAGGGAGTGCCCAGGGAGTGCTCGCCAACAATCAAGGTCGCAGCCATAAGAGTGCTCGCCATAGGAGTGCTCGCCATGAAGAGTGCTCGCCATGAAGAGAGCCTTGCCTCTCTCCTCTGGTCCCACCAACCGTTAATAAGGATATAGCCACGATATCCCGCATATCTCGGGCACATATTCACTAAAGATTAGATACGGTAACTGCAATATCTCGCCGTAACCGCAATATCTACTATCTAAATCTTCAACAACACAATATTCACGAAGATATACAGTTACCTTATACGGTTTGGTATCTCCTACTCTATAAATACCTTTGCTTTACATACATTCAATACGTTTTGAGCTATATAAACACATATACTCATTTAAGCATCGGAGAGGGACCCAGAGGCACCCCCTCTGTTGCGATCCCCTTCTTGCAGGTTCATCGGAGTTCAGGCGAAAGCGCGCGATCACCATCTCCTTGGCATTCAATTCATTGTCAGATCAGCATTCAGGAAATTACGATCCAACAGTGGTCAATTAAGAAACATATATTTTGTGGGGGCCCCAACTGTTTTCGCCACATGCTACGTGGCCTTCTACTATTAGGTTAACAACTTCTTCCCTATGCTGGTTGGGATAACCCTGTGGAAGGATGTTTATTAACGGTATATTGTGGTTAGCGTTTGAATGAGTCTAGTTCTTCTGTAATTTTTATTGTATTTTCCCACAAAAGGAGCAAACTGTTGGGATGAACTGTAATTTCATCAGAAAAACTCACCAGAAATGTTAGGAGGTGTGGCAATACCGTTGAAACACACTCATTGGGTGACCAGATCGGGGCTCTCAGTGACCTACAAAAAGGGGCATAGAGGTGTTCTTTTGGATCCCTATCCAATGCTTGAGTATAGAGTTTTGATGTATTCAACTTAGTCATAAAGGAAAACATAACAAGGCATTTCTAGCCAAGGCAGTTTTGTATCTCACCGTCTGTTACCTATCAGTTAAGATTTTATGATTGAGATAGCGTCGAGAATCGTGGACAGATTTATATGATATCGTTAATTCACTTTCATGCGTTATGATTTAGTGTAACTAACATTTGTGGTTGTTAAATCGAGTCTAGGCTAACATCGTTTTTGTGGAGAAGGGTCCTAAGGACTTAGGCAAAATTTGGTGAGGTTGCTCGATTCATCGTCGACAGTCAGGTCGACCTTGTTAATTTCAAGTGAGTCTTTCATTATGAGGGTGAGTGCGGAGTCCTTGTTTCTATGAATGAAGATAGACTAAATTCATGGATCTTGTTTATATTATCCTTATTAAGACGTACAAGGAGCGTTCACCGTATCGTTTGAAGACAATTTGACTTTACCCTGTATCTCGCACGTGATTTGGAATGCCCCTGAAGGCATTCGACTCTAGTGCCGGAACCACTTTTATCTTGCTTCAAGCTAAAGTCAGTGCATGAGGCAAATAATATATACTTCAACAATCCTTCTACACTATAAGAATGTTGGTCTACAGTCGCAGACTAAATGTTTTATCACTAAATACTATCGCTACATAAAATATTTTGTGCTGACATGTAATGTCGTGGTTATACAACTGATTTATTGTCAAATAATTTGTCGCAACTAAAACTCATATTTTGTGTGGACTTTTGCTATCATAGAATACCCCAGTTTGATAAAAATTAAGTGTCAAGATATCATCGACATTAATGCTAATGCACGTAATCAGTAAAAGATGAAAGTGTAAAAATAAATATTTAGTGTCTAAGCAAGTTGTTGTACATTATATATAAAAAAAACTTTGGTTTTTAACCGTCACTATTATCAATTCGCGAAGAGTGAAAAACTTGTCTGAATAGTGAAAATCGTGTGATTTTAAGAGAACTAGATGGGTTTATAAGAACTAAACGTTATTTAAAGAACCGTCTAGTTCTCCAGTTCATTTTTTACCAGAAAAAAGAAAACCCTAAGTTATAAGTAGGGCTGGCAATTTCACTCACGACACGATAACACGATACGAACACGCACGAAAAGGTCATGTTCGTGTTTGCCTTTGATGGTACGGTAACACGATAACACGAACACGATAACACGATTGTTTTTTCGTGTCGTGTTAGTGTTTAGGTCTCAAAACACGATAACACGATTTTTTGCCTTTGAGGGGACGTGTTTATGTTATTTAGGTTGTGTTATCGTGCGAACGTGAACCGTGTTAACGTGTTATTTTCGTAAAAACGTGAAATCGTGTTATTGTGTCACCGTGTTATTTTCGTGTTACCGTGTTATTTTCATGAAAATGTGAAATCGTGTTATTGTGTTACCGTGTTATTTTCGTGTTACCGTGTTATTTTCGTGTTACCGTGTTATTTTCGTGAAAACGTGAAATCGTGTTACCGTGTTATTTTCGTGTTACCGTGTTATTTTCGTGAAAACGTGAAATCGTGTTATCGTGTTACGACTTTCCACGAATATTTTCGTGTTATCGTGTTCGTGTCGTGTTGAGATAATAAATTTCGTGTCGTGTTCGTGTCGTGTGTCCGTGACACGATTACATTTTCGTGTGTTTCGTGTTGAACTTTCGTGCGTTTCGTGTCGTGTCGTGGTGCACGATAGCACGCACGCACGAATTTACAGCCCTAGTTATAAGTGTATGTTTACCTCTTTGTGCGGATTATAAGCCTTTCGTAAAGTTTCACTCTCTCTTTGCACCTTACTTTTTCATGACCTCATCCCTCTGCTTCATAGTGTACATGATATGATAATAAATGCGCATAATAATATTATATTGTATAGATTATAGATTTGGTTATATATATATAGATTTAGTCTTTATTTAGTTTACTATTCGGTTTTAATAAAGAAAGAAAATAGATATTTTAGTAAATATCTATCTTTTAGAGTAGTAGTATAGTTATAAATAAGAGTCTATCTTTAGAGACTTAGATATAGGGAAGATATATTTTTCTTAGGATTTTATATAGCTATAATTGTTTATAAATTTATGCATTGTAATCTAACAAATCAGACTTTGGTCTCAAGTTAAATTCTAGACAAGTTTGTCTCTTTCTGGAACTTATTAAGGTTCCCCATTGTGGCGTTCTATCCCTGACTTATCAAACAGATCTCCATCACTGTTTGTGGCGTATTCTATCGAACTTATCAAGACTTTCTGTGTGGCGTTCAATCACTAACTTATCATATGGGTATCCATCCTCAATCGTGACGTCCTTTATTGAACTTATCATGGCTTTTCTTGTAGCGTTCAAGCACCGACTTATTAGACGAATCTCTATCTTTGTTTGAGGGGTTTTCACAAAATCCCCAAACCTCAACTAGAAACCGTCTGAAAACATCAACTTCAAGTGTTTTTGTCTCACATTGATGAGAATCACATTATTTGGTATCAAAGCTCAACTTCTGGTTTTAGGTTTCCTAACTAATGATTTTTTCTCTCAGAAAAAAATAGAAAAAAAAAATCTTTTTAGTATGTGTCTCAACAGATCTTTGAATAAATTAATCATTCAAGGCATGTCATGAAGATTGTAAAGAGAAAACATTTTAAATTATTTGACAAGTCTAGCTTTGATGAATGCATGAAGATTCAGGGACGAATCATTTTGAAGAAAACGGGAATGATATTAGCATAAATGTGCATGTTTAATATTATTAGATACATTACATTTTTAGTTATAGATAGATTGATTTAGCTATTATTTAGTTTCCTAATTAGTTTTAATAAATTTAGGTAAAAGGATATTAACAAAATATATTCTTTCCTATATTTATAGATAAGAGTTTATCTCCTAGGATTAGTTTTAAATAATATATATTTCATGTTATTTTTTATAGCTATAATATCACTATATATTCAGAATTTGTAGTTGAATAAAACAGACTGTGTGGTCTCAATAAAAATTCTAAAGAGAGTTTGCTTAGATTTAGGTAAGATGTATTTTTCTTAGGATTTTATAAAGCTATAATTTTCTATAAATTGATGCATTGTAATCTAATTAAATCAAACTTTGGTCTCAAGGTAAATTCTAAAGGGAGTTTCTCTCCCTCCGGAACTTATCAAGGTTTCCCTCATTGTGGTGTTCTATCCCGGACTTATCAAACGGATCTCCATCACCATTTGTGGCATCTTCTATCGAACTTATCAAGACTTTATGTGTGGCATTCAATCTTTGAGTTATCAGATGGGTATGTATCCCCGTTTGTGGCGTCCTTTATTGAACTTATCATGGCTTTTCTTGTGGTGTTCAATCACCGACTTATCAAACGAATCTCCATCTTCGTTTGTGGCATCTTTACAATATCCCCAAACTTGAATTGGAAACGGTCTGAAAACATCAACTTGTAGTGTTTTTGTCTCACATTGACGAGAATCACATTATTAAAATAAATATCTTTCCTTTCTTTATTATAACTGAATAGTAACCTAAATAAATACTAAATATATATATATATAACCAAAACTATAATCTAGAAGTTATATATTATCTATATATATATATATATATATATATATATATATATATATTTGACTAAATTGTATGGAATTGTGACAAGTAATCTATTTGATGTATGTACATGTGTGTGATATATTTGATGTATAATCTATGATGCATCTGCAAGAGTTTTTATAGTGAAAATGTTGAGCAAGTGATTCATGACGTGTACTTGTGATAATATCATATGTGAAGGTTCTAATATAACTGCATTATGAGTATACGATTGTGCTTTTAATCTCTTTCGATATGGATACATTTGTGTGTGGAGAAAATGGGTGCTTTGGCTTGAATGATAGATAGTTGGACAGGCAGGTCAGTTAGAGAAGCAACAATGGATTATCTGAACTGAAATCGTTGATTCATGTGTTCAAGATCAAATCAAGTATGGAGAATGTTAGGATATAAGTGTAGTTATGTTGAAGGTTAAGGATCATTACGTCATTAAAAGAAGTGTCAAAGTCTAAGGATTAATACGTAATTAGAAGAAGTTGTATGCAACCAGTTTAGTATAAATAGGTATTGATGTAACAGATTTAACTAACTTGAAATCAATCTCTTTCATTATCATCTGATTTTCTTTCAATTCTTATCTTTGATCTATAGATCTTGACAGTGACAGTAGGATCAGATCATTCACCACTAATCCTAACGCAAGAAGAGGAACATAGAAGAAAGAGAATATGATTCCACTTCGAAGAGATGTGGCTTGAAACCGGGAATGTAAGGACGTAATTAGTAATGCATGGGCGAGACACCGTCGATGGGGAATCAACCTATGGCCGAAACTGGGTGAGTGCAGGAGGAGTTTGATAACATGGAGCAAAGAACACTGTAAGAATAACATGGTGGAGATGAAGAAGACGAAGGATAGACTGAGAATAATTGGCCAAAACAATCCGACACATGTGAACCAAGACGAAGAAACAATGTTGAGGGAACGGATCAAGGACCTATGGAGAAAAGAGGAAATCTGTTGGAAACAAAGGTCAAGGGTAAAATGGCTCAATATGGGTGACCGGAACACAACTTCTTTTTCACCTGACAACAAACTTAAGAAGAAGAAGAAATCAAATTCCCCGTTTAAAAATGGCGGATGGAACCTGGACGAAAAATAATAAAGAGACCAATCGGGATATATGAAATCATTTCAACCAAGTGTTTGAGACCGAAGACACCGACATGGATGATGAGGTGTTGAGTTGTATGACAAGACAGATTACAGATGAGATGAATGTTGACCTGGCGCGAAATGTAACAATGGAGGACGTGAGAACCACGATTTACCAACTGGGAGGATCGAGGGTGTCAGATCGAGACAGATTTCCGGGGGTATTTTATCAAAGGAATTTGGGGGTCGTGGGGGCAGACGTCTTCACTGCGGTCAAATCCTTCCTTGAAATAGGTACATTTTCTAACTCCCTTACCCAGATAGATATAACCTTAATCCTAAAAATACCACCAAACCCAAACTGTGCATCTGATTATAGACCTATTAACTTGTGGAAATTTTCTTATAAGGTGATATGAAAGGTACTAATAAACATGGTCAAAGGTTATCTCATAGATTTGGTTACCCCGTTCCGTAGTGCATTTGTGCCTGGTAGGCTAATACAAGATAACATCATGGTGGCACATGAGGATTTTCACCACCTAAGAGCAACAAAGAACGCGCCTACAGTGGAATGTGTTCTAAAATTAGACATGCAAAAGACGTATGATAGGGTGGAGTGAAATTTCTTACTAAGGAAACTAGAGAAGAGAGGTTTCAGGGCAAAGTGGTAGCACATGAAGACGTGAAGGAGATGAATAAGAAAAGCATTTAACTTCATTATAGAGAAACTTCTTATTTTGTACATAGAGAACTACATATATATAGTATAGAGATACCTATCTATATATATTGATTCTATTTATAAAGATACTCATACTATCTATCTAACTATATATATATAATAAACTAAGTATAAAAGGACAAACTAATTAATATAGATAAACTAAAGATAAAGACTAATCTTGATTAATCTAGACTAGACTACATAATACTATAACATTCACCCATGTTCTTTGTTTTTATTGATTTTGATCCTCAAACTTTAAAATTTGCTGAATTGGTCCCCAAATTTCCAATGCTTCGTTGCTTGTGTCGGATTCCAAATCCAATCTCGATCAAATCCCCAATCGAATTGCGGTCACACATCTTTATCATTTGTGAGATACTCCACATTCGAATACAAGTTTTTCAAGCTAAAATCCAGATGAAAAGGAAGAAAAAAAACTCGGTCATGCCATCGCGGTGTCATCTTGGTCATCTCGTCGTGGTCATGCCGCAGTAGCTAACAAACTAATCTAAAAGCTTAATTCCAGCATTCCAATCTTCTATTGAATCCATTGTAAATCATCAAAAACTTGGTTGTGCAAACTCAATTTGATCACACATCTTCCCGATACCAAATCGAGATTTCACCACAATTAATTCAGTATTGTTGAAGAGGCATTGTATCAGCAAATCACAGATCAGCAGCAGGAATGATTCGGTCCTTGTAAATAAGGCTTTGATACCATGTTATATTTAATAGAACATGAAGGAGATGAATAAGAAAAACATCTAACTCCATTATTGAGAAACTTTTTATTTTGTACATAGAGAACTACATATATATAGTATAGAGATAACTATCTATATATATTGATTCTATCTATAAATATACTCATACTATCTATCTAACTATATATATAATAAACTAAATATAAAAGGATAAACTAATTAATATAGATAAACTAAAGATAAAGACTAATCTTGATTAATCTAGACTAGAGTACATAATACTCTAACAGAGCATGCAATACATCGCCCAGTTACCGGGTTCTTGTCAATGAGGAGAGGACAAATTACATTATGACAACAAGGGGACTAAGGCAAGGAGACCCCCTCTCTCCATACCTCTTTATTCATATGACAAATGTGTTATCAAGATAGGTGTAGGAGGAAGTGAGAGAAAAGCGCCTACCTGGGATAATCCTCAAAAGAGTGTGTCAGGAGCTACATCATTTACTGTTTGCAAATGGTTCTCTTTTCTTCATAAAGGGAATAGTGGAAAATTCACGTCATTTAAAGGAGGCGATAACAAAATATTGCAGCAGCTCGGGACAGAAATTATATGAGGCAAAATCAAGCCCCATTTTCAACCAAGGAGCCGATGGGGACACATATAGAGCAATTGAAAACACACTCGGTATACCAAGAACGAGTGATCCAGGGAAGTACTTGGGATTACCGGCGGTTTGGGGAAGATCAAAACGAGAGGCTTTTGTGGTATCTCAAGACAAGAATCCTGGACAAATTGCAAGGGTGGAGAATAAAGACAATAAACCAGGCGGGAAAGAAAGTATTGATCAAATCAGTTATAACTCCCATACCGACATACGTGATGTATATCTTCAAACTTCCAAAAACCTGGTGCAAAGAGATTAATGCACTTATAGCGGGATTCTGGTGGCGGAAAACGGGTGAGAGAAGAAAAATACATTAGAAGAAATGGGAAGACCTCACAAAAATAAAAGAGGATGGTGGTTTGGGATTTCGAGAACTGGAAACATTCAATACAACCCTACTAACCAAGATGGCAGACAGAGTGAACAGGAAACCAAATGAGCTCTGGGTGAAGGTACTAAAAGGTATCTACTACGTTAGAGGTAATTTTAGGGAAGCCGGAAAAAAAGGGAGAGCATCATGGGGATGAACGAGTATGTTGCAGGGAAGAGACATCCTAGTTCGGGAGGGCTTGTGAATTATAGGGGATGGTGCAGCGATAAGCACGGGGACCGACCCATGGATTTATACCAAGTCATGATTCAGACCCGAACTAACAAAGGGGTGGCGTGACAACCCGAATTTGAAGGTGGGTTCCCTATATGTCCGAACCAATGGGAGGTGGAATGAGGATCTTGTATGCGTCTTGGCCACACCGAATGATATTGTACAGATCCTCAAAATACAACTGCCCCCACACCAAGCACCGAATCAACTTATTTGGCCATATACAGACGATGGAAGGGTGTCGGTCAAAACGGTCTATCATCGACTACGGGAGGCAGAAACGGGAAGGAGTCCGGAGATCGAACACGATGGAAATAGACCTGCGACAATATCGAGTAAAGTGCGGAGCACCAACATAATTCCAAAGCCAAAAACTTTCATTTGGAAGCTCCTTACCAATTCTTTACCGGTGATGAAAAATCTTAGGAGGGGGGATGAATGTTGAGCCGAACTGTCCGGTGTGCGAGAGGGAAGAAGATGTCGAACATATCTTACTCAAGTGCGGATGGACGAAGATGGTATGGATGGAGTGCCTAGGGCTGGATGAGACTTTGCACAACTGCCCGTCGATCGAGGAATATATACGAGCAAGGAGAAATGAACCGAGTACAACCTGCGAAACCAAGGATACAAGGTGGTGGATGTGCCTAGCAACGAGCTAGAATATCTGGAAAGAAAGGTGCAAGGCGGCATTCGAAAACAAGAAACCAAACCCGAGGGAGGTGGTAGAGGAAACGAGGAAGGCTTATGACGAATTCCCACGAGCTCAAACCACACGGACCGAAACTAAACCCCAGGGATTCGCAGACGTGGAAGAGACAGAACCACATGTACATTAAAATAAATTGTGATGCATCATGGTGTAGTCGGACAAAGATGAGTAGGATTGGGGTGCTCGCAAACTGTGAGGGCGGTTTGATCGAAGGTACGAACAAATGTTTAAGGGGATGGAATGTTGATACAGTAGAAGCCGAGGCAATCCTCTTAGGAATGACATGGCAATGGAACAAGGATGACAATTTTCATAGTTGAGTCTGATTCGAAGAGGATCATGGAACAACTACAAGGGAGAGCACAAAATTGGTGAAGTGCAGTGGTATGCTCCAACATCCTAGTTTTGGCAGGAAATTTTGAATCGGTACATTGGTCAACAATTAGACGCACATCGAATGAAGGAGCTAACTGGATTGCCAAACAGTCGAGATTGAGAGTGAGATTACATGATTGAGTTTTACAGCTCGCACTTCCACTAGTTGAAATTTTAAGGAATGATTGTATTTCGTTTGATGAAAACAGTATTGAGAAATGAAATGAAACAACTCTTTGTGATTAAAAAAAGTCTCGACGGGGTATGTCATGTGGATAAAGGTCTCTCCAACGATAAACTGCCGTAACTAAAAGTTATTTCACTCTAAAAATATGTTGCCACTAATAGGTCAACAACAATCAGTATTTAGTGATCATAATTATCATCAGTCACCACTATATACACTATAATAAAAACGAAAAAAATAATCATTATATAATGCTATCAACATCATAATATGTTGTTACTAAACACGTATTATTTAGTGACAACAGTTTCATCATTAACAACACTTGATAATGTCAGTTAATACTGCTGCTAAATACATGTATTCAATAACAACAATTCTACCACTAAAAACACTTGATAAATTTAGTTAATGACATTGCTAAACACAATCTTTTTGTGGCAGCAAGTGGTAATACTAAATACAAACTTTTGTTATATATTTTTATTACTTATCCTGTTCATACTACAAGATATGAATTACACTATAAATTTATAAAAACATAATATATTATCTATTAAAATATATATGTACATTTGAATACACATTCAAATAAAAAAATACAATAAATTATAAAAGTAAATACATATAACTAGTAAAGTTCTCCGGCTTCTTGGCTAAAACCAAAAGAGCCATATCCATAGCTGCATTCCAAGGAAGGAAAAAACTTAGTAATCTCCTTTTCTTATTAATAAATAAAGCTTCATTGGGATGTGACTCATTTAAAAAAATGAAGCAAAGGGGAGGTACAAGAAATGAAAAGGTTTAGGCCATCAGGACCCGACTATAGCATGACTCTTGGTTAAGAAGCAAAAGTGTTTATTTACCAAGAAACAAGAGATAATGTTGGCCAAAAAAAAAAAAAAAAAAGAGATAATGGATGGAACAAATTTCTCACCGACATCCATTTCTCATCAAAACATACACGGGTTCATAAGAAAATTAGATTAAAAAAATAGAAGCTACTAAAACCAAAGTGGAAATCTATAGAGAAAAACATCAATTTTTTTTTTGACCAAATGAAAAACATCTATGAGTAGACCAAATTCTCGCCTTCATTTTACTTTACAAAGCAAAATCCAAAAAAAAACACTAATAATATATAATAATTTGGAAGAGATGCCTTGAAGCCAGAAGACTAAGTCTAATTATCCTTTCTTGTGAGAGCATACTTAAAATCCGTGCTTGAGAAGGTTCTTAATAAGCGAGAAATCTAATATAGTGTACAGATAACATAGGAAATTGTGGCATTTCAGACACAATATTCTTACCAATAAACAGGAAAAGGTAATATGACTTACCTCTATTACCGACAAATTCATAAGTCGTGCCCGGTAAACATAACTGCAGCACAAAGTAAAAACAAAGAATTAGTACACACGACATAACCAAAGCTCATCTTCAATGCTCAATGGATCAGAGAAGTATCGAATTATCTGTTTAAGCAGAATATCAGTTTTAAGCAAATTAATAGAAAAGACTTAATGTTGTACTTGCACCTACAATCAATCAGTTCTGTGATCTATGAACGAATCGATACTTCACATATGGATTGCACATATGCATACAACACTAAGCACGTTGATGCATTAAATCTACATATTTCATAGAATTGGAAGAAGCTCTAGCTTCTTGCAACTTTCCTTATGATATCTAGATGTTCCAAATGATGGTATTATGGAAGGCATTGGGAATTATGGACAAGAGGATCTTAAACAAGTACAACAGGTTCGACACCAACATTGTTATACATTTTGTAATCAAGTAATGACAATATTATCTACACAATTAAGAGATAGAAGCATAGTTTAGAAATTAGAACTAATCATCAACATCAAACTACCTCAAGTAAGTTTTTAAGAAATTATCAGAAGTCTTTGAGAGACCTAAAAATATTTTGAACCAGGAGGTTCCTTCTAGTGCCTAGTTCGGAGATAGCTCATAAGTTGCTCTACGTAATATGAGGCAAATTGAGTATACGAATTTCGCACATCAGTACGTTAATTTGTTAGCAATGAAGTTTTTCTTCTAATTGCACATGAAATTTTACATAATCCATATTCGACTAAGCAATACTTTGCTTATGCTTGCTAGTTTACATTCTAAAAGCACAATTTTATTAACTAAATGTAGCATTCTGAATCCTAATTATAAATCTCCAACGCTATCCAAAAGAGAATACATCTTTAATTGATCTGGCATTTAAATTTGAAAGAAAACAAATACCCAAAAGAAAATAAATCAAAATCTAAAATCAAGAATTCATGATGATTCGATAAAAAGAGATCGTTATGTTTAAGACCAACAAAAACAGTTAATTCTTGTCTACTGCATCACAATTCACAACAATTCTTCATCAGAAATAGCAAATTTTAAGTTTAGGGGATTCAAGAAGCAGCGTATCACACACATTGATCAACTGGAAGCAAATCAAAATCTCCACAAGTATACTGCAGATACTTGTAGAAGTCAACAAACAATAGTTAGATGAGTTGAGACACATAGACACTAAATCAGGATAATCACCTGAATTGAAACATGGGAGCGCCTCAAATGTATCGTTGAGGTGCGTCGTCTAGGAAGATGTATTGATATGAAAATAAATGCGCATTTCGCGATATATAACTATATAACTATATATATTAAATAAAAAATATATAATTTATTTAATATATTTTCATTTTTTAAAATATTTAAAGAAAAAATTAATTTAATATTATATAATAAGAAATTATGCATATTTCTAAAAAATGTTAAGACTATTAGTATGATTTATAATATTATTTACTTTATGTGCTTCCACACTACAAAGTATATTATAGAATAAAAATATTAAGTATAATCATTTATAAAATTAATTGAAAATACATGAATCAATAATAACAATTATTGATACAATACTAATTTTTTTTTATAATGTTTTTGTGACTTTTATTTGTGTTATATGCTTATGAAAATGTTAGAATCATTAGTAATTATTCATTTGAGTAATTTTAATCATACAAACTAGGGCTAGGCATAAAAAACCGGTTTGGCCGAACCGTACCGAACCGTACCAGTTCACAAAACAAATGGTTTTTTGGGGAAAATATGGAGCGGTTCAAAAGAGGTACAGAAAACCGGTTCAAAACCGGTTAACCGAACCACTTTTTATACCGGTTTTAACCTTAAATATATTATTAAACCATACCAGACCATATTTAACAGACCGGAGTCCGAACGGTTTGAAGACCAATTGGAAACACTGAAACACACCGAGTGACTGACTTAATCAAATGTGTTGTTCATTTTCTTCATTCTTCAATATTCACATGCCCAACCCTAGTCTTCTCCACCTTCAGACTTCGACTGCGGCTCTTCGATCAGATTTCTGAGTCTTCCTCTTCGATCAGACTTCCGACTTCGGTTGTTCGTCTTCTTAGGTTGACATCGGCTCTTCCCGAAGTCGTCTCTTCCCTTCAACCGCCGACTGCGATTGTTCGTCTTCTTCGGTTGGCATCGGCTCCAGCTGGACCTGGTTCGTCCGACTTCGTTTGTAAAAGTGAGTTCTCTTCTATGAGTACTATAAGTATATGCATGATCTTCGTTGTGAAAGCTGAAAACTGAAGAGATGGTTCAGTTTGGTCGATTCTGATTGTGATAGCCTTAAGCTTGATAGAAATTAGGAAGATTGTTCCAATTAATTGTGATAGTTTGATAGAAAGTCTGAACTAGGATTGCTCCAATTAATTGTGCTAGATTGCTCCAATTTGGTTCGACCGACTGCTCCAATTTGGCAATTTTATAATGCTACTTTGCCCAACATGCCGCAGATCATTGCTCGATCAGACATCAGCTTCTGATTCTGGAGCTAATGTTAATCCTCCCACAAATGTTTAAGGAGGCAAGTTTATGATACTCAGCGTTGTGTAGACGTTCAAGAGCATATATAGTGAAATAATGTGATTGTTTATTGCTGCAATATAATCTTAACACTTGTATCATTGTAAACTTCAAACATGCTAGATTATGAATGTTCTTTCTGCAGAAGCAATGCAGTTTTTTTGTTTGTTTTATCAGTTATGTCAATGATTATTGAATCTGTATGATCCAATATTCCAATCAATTACAGAGATGTTTGAATCAAATAACATTCTTGTTCTTATTCTTGGTCTTCGTAAAGTTCCATTGACAATATGCTAATGCACAACTTAATTCTTATGACAAAACAAACCACAGATATGAGGCAACATAAATCATCTATATCTCATTTAGAGAGTTCCACAGACAAATTATTCGCAAGACATAGTTTTTTTTAAAAAAATATATATATATGAAGTGGTTCGACCGAACCGGTTTTGAACCGGTTTTGAACTGGTTTTGAATAGGTACGGTAAATCGACAAAAATCTGGAGCGACAAAAAACTGGAGCGGTAAACCGTACCGATTTTAAAATGTGGTAAAGGTTCGGTTCTGAACCGGTTCGGGGTCGAGCCGGTTCATGCCCAGACCTAATACAAACACTATTGTATTTTCTTAACTAACAAAATAAATTAAGAGATATTTATCATAAAATTGCAAAACGATATCTTAATATTCATATAATACTTTTAACTTAAATTTTATAACTTCTAGTAGAAAATGTAATTTTATTTATTCATTTTAATGCTTTGTTACTTGAAAAAATATATTTGAGTCTACAAATAAATAACATATATTTTTATAAGATTGTTAAGATTCACTTTAATATTATTATTATTAGGTCACATGTTTAATTTTATATTAAAAATGAAATTATAATAAGGTATGAGGTGTATCTTAATCAATATATTTAATTTGTAATATAACAAATTTTTATGTGCATAATTTATATTCATAAAATTTAATATTATGTATTTTGGTATTGTATAAATTCCACTACATAAAATATATTTTAGATAAAATTATAAATATACATGTGAAATAAAGAGAAATAATTAAAGTTGTGTAACTTATCTTAAGAATGAATGAGAAAGTTTGGAAGTTTTAAAGTGATTTACATGACATTCCGCTTAGGAATGAGAATTGTATGTTTGAAATAGACCAATTATAATTGATTAATTTGACATTAGGAGTAAGAAAACACAACTGAACAATTCTTTGATATTCATCTCATCATCATACTAACACACTACTAGTCTCCCTTTTCTTTGATATGCACGTGTCATTATACACTGTCTACAAAGGCCGGAGACGGAAAGGGATTGGGAACTACAACATATTATGACAGATACTCTGGATATGGCAAAAGGTATACCTAGATTAACATGGCAGTTTGTTATAAGAAGCGTGGATATATGTGCTAACTGGATTGCTAGAAAGTCTAGATAGGCGAAGTGTCCAAAGAACTGGACCCTAATACAAAAATTTTAGTTTTAATTTTATAATTATAAATACAAAAATAAAAATCTAAAATGTGTATTTATATACTTTATTTTATAATATTTCATACAATTGTATTATAAATTTGCTTTCATAAATCTTTCTTCAACAACCATTAATATGCACACATTTAGGGATGTCAAATATGATAACAAAAAAGTATCAAGTTGTATTTGATTGATACTTTATTATTAATATATATAAATTAGAATTTACGTAATATTAAATTCATAATATTTTAAAACGGATATAAAAAAATATTGAGATATCTAATTTTTTTTGCCAAATAGTTATACATTATTTTTATAGACTAAAATATAGAATTATTACTTTCCATGTGTTTTAAATTTAGGGAGATTCTATTTGCAGACCATCAACTACTTTATACATACCACTTTTGTTGAAAGACTAAAATACCCTAATAGCATTTACATATTTATCCTTACTAATTTTAAGGAAATTAATTATTAAATAGACCTCATATTTTCGTAGTTACTAAATCGACCCCATATTATCAAAATGGTGAAAAATTAAGCTTCTAGCAAGTTTTGAACTCTAGACCTCTTACATACTAGTTAAACGCTTTACCACTATACTAGTAAGTCCAATTGCTTTCCTATATACTTATTGAAGCAACTCTCATATTATTGTATTAAACATCTCATGTTCATTTATTGATGCTCTTTAGTAATTAACATTTGTTCAACGTTGTTTGTTTAATTATAATTATAATTTAATTATGTATCTACTAATCATTTTTTTAAAATGATTGAAAAATAAGTAATTTTCTAAATTTAGTATTTATACACTACCAGAATACTCATTTTGAAAATATTTTTTCAACCATCTCTAAAATAATCAGAAAGACTATAATATGTAGATAATTAAATTAGAACTCTAACATATATGATGCTAAGTTTCAATTTTCCCATCAACCATAAAATTTGGTCAAATTTATAAAAAATGTCAAAAATTACCAACACTACTTTGACCAAATTTTATAATCGGTAAGAAAATTGAAACTTAACCCCGTATATGTCGTTAGAGTTCTAATTTAATTATCTAAATACTATAATCTTTCTCATTTTTTTAGAGATGGTTGGAAAAAATATTTTCAAATTGAATATTCTGGTAGTCTATAAATACTAAATTTAGAAAATTACTTATTTTTCAACAATTTAAAATAATTAATCAGTAGAGACATAATTAAATTAAAACTATAATTAAACAAACAACATTGAACAAATGTTAATTACTAAAGAGCATCAATAAATAAACATGAGGTGTTTAATACATAATATTAGAGTTGTTTCGATAACTATATTTGAATTATATAATAAATTAATTGGAATCACTAGTACAATGGTAAAACTTTTAGTTACTATGTAAGAGGTCTAGGGTTCAAAACTTGCTAAAATTATAAGTTTTCACCATTTTGATAATATGAGGTCAATTTAGTAACTACGAAAATATGAGGTCGATTTGATAATTAATTTCCTTAAAATTAGTAAGGACAAATATGTAAAAAGCTATTAGGTCATTTTAGTCTTTTAACAAAAATGGTCTGTATAAAGTAGTCGATGGTTTGCAAATAGAATCTCCCTAAATTTATTGTGTTGGTTATTTATTATCTTGATATAAATTTATTTTAAACTTATGTTTAACATTTGATTTGTTTTCTACCCTTTTTATGTTTTAAATTTAAAAATCAAATAAATAGTTATATATTTTAATTCTTGACGAAAATATATACACATTACTATCTATTTAGTTTAATTTTTTAATTACCTTAAATACTATTATTTAATCATTTTTCCACTTTAAATACTTAGTTTACTTTTTTTCTTAATTAAACTATAATTATGAATTAGTTGTATTCACTTAAATATATATTAATTGCAATTTATATATCATATGTCTTGTTTATAATTTATTTATTTTTTAAAAAATAAGTTTTCATTCTTACCTTTTCATTTCCCTCTAAATCTTTCTAAATTTTAGTGTAAATTTACAAAGTAAATTGTTAGATGCAAAACTTGCAATTTAATATTTTTTTAAAGTAAAGTTTAATTTGACATACTTATAAGTGAAAAGTTTTTTTAAAAGTGAAGGTGGAGTTTTGAATTAATTTTAGAGTTCCACGTGAATATGAAAGAATAGTGTGAGAGATGTAACTTTCTTTTTTGTTTGACATGGATCATTCAAATTAAATCATTCAAAGAACCGACTAGTTTTTGAAGACCGATCGTTTATCGGTTCAACAACTTAATTTGAGAAAAAATAGGAACTAACGGCCAAGGCGACGCCCGTGCTTCCGACCATTATCGACGATTACTATCGTCACATTTCCTTTGTTCAGTTATCCCATGCTGCTAATAGGTCCCTAAAAAATAAACTATTCCTCACCAATTTGCAAAAAATGGCGTTAGTTCAGGTTCAACCACACTCTCCACCTCAAGGTGCTACCGTTGGGGAAAACCAGAATGTAACAACGTCGTTTTACGCCGGAGATCTGGACCTGAATGTGACTGACTCTCAACTGTACGATTTTTTCGTTCAAGTCGGGCTAGTGGTTTCTGTTTGTGTCTGTACAGACTTGGCTTCACGCCAGTCTCTTTGTTATAGATATATTAACTACACAAATCCGTCTGATGGTTAGTTGTTGCGACTCAAAATGTTCTCTATTTATCTGCATTTTGGGTGACACTGCCTTGAATTTCAGTCATGTCATTTCTGAAAATAGATTTAGTTTTTGTCTTCTTTTTTTGGAATACCGTTTATGATAGATCATTTGAGGAGTTCCATTATTAGTGGATTAAGTTACTCAGTATTTGCATTTGATGAATGTTTGCAAGACTTTTGATTCGTAGAATTCCCAGAAAATATATCGCTAGAATCTCTGATGAATTTGGATTTCTTAGAATGCGGGGATAGGATAGAATCTTCACGACAGAGAAGAATAGATCAGAAGAAAGTGAAGGACCGACAATTAGACCAGCCAAACCAAAAGTTGGACTGGATAAAATGAAAATTGGTCCCTCATTCGGTTCAATAGTCGGTATGGGTTTTGATAACTATGGTTTATTTTTGTTGGGGTAAAATACAGCATTACCTATAAATTTTACGTCGATTTTAAAATTTTCCATAAAAATTTAAAGTTTCTACAATGTTTGGAAATGATGAAAACTACCCTAAGAAGGAGAATTGAATTAAATTCAGGAATTTTTATCCTTTTTTTGCTCGGATCAGAATTTTTATCCTTGTGGAGCCTGTAGAGTGAAAATCAGAAGTAGGGTTTAGTAAACTCGTCACACTGTCCGACAACTCACTCCTTTCCTGCTCCTATTCTTCGCTCTCTCAGGCAAGGTGGTTACCTCCGTCCGTCATCTGCGTCTTACTAGACAGGTTACCCTTCTGCTCTTCCTTTATTGAATTCTTCTTGTGAACTGCATTTCTGTTTTAATGAATTTTGGTGTCCGCAGTTCAATTTTACTGCCTCTGCGTGTCCATTCCATATTCACGAACTGTTTCAAATGTACTTGGTAATTTTTTCGTTCCACAATCAGTTTATTTTTTAGATTTGATTTTACTGTAGAGTCCGGTAGGAGGATTGAAAATTTGTTTTCTGCATTTGGTCTGAAAGTTTCATTAAAAATGGATATCATAAAATGTCATTTTGGAAAACCTTTATTTGAAGTTACATGGGTATCTCTATAACAATTTGGAAGTTTGGCATCAATTCTTCATGCCCAAGGTCTAAATGCTAATCTATAAAAAAAAAAGGGTCTAAAATGCTTGTTGTTGTTGAAACAAAGAAACGAAAAGAAGAAATATTGTTGGAAACCTCTCTCTATTATTCGATAATAGCCTTAGTACAGAATGAAGGTCTGTTATAGGGAGAAACACAGCAATATAGCTGTACTAATCTAACAAACTAATTTTATCTTATTACGAAAACTCCATAACTTTTGGAATGAGAATAAATTGGTCCTTAATCTTTCGTACTTCTACATTCCTCTTCATCTCTCCTTCTTCAATGTTGTTTGAAAACAAGTCAACAACTCCATATCCATGAAGCAGTTTGTGATGTTGTTGTTTGGCTAAAGCCTTTGTTAATAAATCAGCCAATTGATCCTTCAAATTAACATAATCAGAATAATAACACCACCTTGAATCTTCTCACGTACGAAATGACAATCGATTTTGATATGTTTTGTTCGTTCATGGAACATCGGGTTTCTGCAATTTTGATGGTTGCTCTATTATCACAAAAAAGAGAAGCATGTTTATTTAGAACATCCTTCAGTTCTTTCAATTATCCACGTCCATGAAGCCATACACATTCGACAACTATAGAACCCATGTTGCGATACTCAACTTTAGCACTCGACCTGGAAACAGTTACTTGTTTCTTTGATTTCCACGACAAAACACTCGATCCAAGCTTTATACAATATCCGGATACTGACTTTCGTGATGTGGCACATGCAGCCCAATCACTATCGCAGTACACATCCATAGAATCTAGCTTGTTTGCTGCTGAAAAGAATAAGCCTTGTCCCAGATTTGATTTGATATATCTTACCACGTGAATTGCTGCATCAAAATGAGATTGTGCGTGAACAAACTGGCTCAACGTCTGAACAGAGTAGGAGATGTCGGGCTTCTTCATGGTCAAGTACAATAAGCTGTCTTACAATTCGTCTGTATCGTTCAACATCGACAAGAGGTCGATCTGTCTGATTATCCGATCATATTCAATTGAAGTCAGACGAATGTTCTGTTCCATGGGTGTTGGAACCGATCGTGTTTCTTGTTGCCGTGCATCATTGATTAACTGAAGTGTGTATTTCCTTTGATTGAGAGCAACACCCGCGTTGGATCGTGCCACTTCCAGCTCAGGAAGTATTTCAGGTGCCATAAATTCTTCAATTTAAAATGAAGTTGCAGCACATTCTTTAGTTCATCAACAAGCTGCTGGTTGGATCCACTAATGATGAGATCATCTACGTAGACCAGAAGATGCACTTGCCCTCCAGGAACAAACCTGCTAAATAGCGAGTAATCGAACTCGCTCTGTGGATACTGGTGATTAAGTAAGGAATGCGTCAATTTTATATTCCATTGATGGGAAGCTTGCTCGAGACAGTAAAGAGACTTTAAAAGTCTGCAAACCTTCCTTCCATTTGTGGGTGAATCAGCTGAATCAAAACGAGTCAATCCTTGTGGTATCTCCATATATACCTCTTAATCGAGATCTCCTTGAAGAAATACATTATTGACATCAAGGTGATATATCGGTTAGTTTCATGATGTTGAAACTGTAAGGAGAGATCTCATAATGACCATCGTGACAACCGGAGAGAACGACTCGTTGAAATCTGTACCTGCTTGCTCAAGTCTAGCCTTTAGCCACAAGTCTAGCTTTGTATTGATCAAGAGACCCATCAACATTGTATTTTACCCGGTAAGCAATTCGACAATTTTCCAATTGCTTGTTTAGATCCTAGCAATTCGACAATTTTCCAGGTATTGTTGTCTTGTAATGCTTTCACTTCAGCATCCATTGCTTCCACCCATTATGAATGAATAGCAACTTCTTCATAAGATGATGGTTCATGAATACGTGATATTTTCCCCAAATAACATCTGTAATTAGGTGAGATGCCATCGTAATTCAAGAGTCTGTTCATCATTACATAATCGGATTTCCATCTGGGGGTTGAAGTAACACGAGAAGATCTTTGTGAGACCTGATTGTTCGACTGCTGTTCAGGTATGTTCGACTGAGGTATATTCGGGTTCGGCTGCTGTTCAGTTACTTGCTGCACTGTTTCTTGAACAAATTCCAAAACAGGACTCTCATCTGTGTTTCTGTTAATCACTGCAGCAGTTGGATCCAGATCAAATGAGTTATCATAGTGATCATCAAATGATGATTTAGGTATTTGGTCCAGTTTAAGAGTTGCACATCAGTTTGAAAGCGTTATTGAAGCTCGGCCCGACTCATGGTGAAGGGAAAGATGGCCTCACGAAACACTACGTCTTTGCTGTAGAATATTGATTGAGTCTGTATGTTTAACAACCGATATCCCTTTTGGTTGGGTGAATAGTCGAGAAACACTGTTGGTATGGAACGAGGTCCCAACTTGTCTTTATCATGGACGATTGTGGCAAAACACGTGTTCCAAATACTCAGAGATGTTGAAGATTAAACTTCCTGTTGTGAAGTGCTTCGAAAGTAGATTTCTCATGAAGCACCGAAGAGGGCATGATGTTTATCAGATAGCATGTTGTCAATACACAATAACCCCAATATTTATAAGGAACAACGCCTTGTAATTTCAGAGCTCGTGCAACTTCAAGTAGGTGCCGATGTTTTCGCTCCACTACTCCGTTTTGTTGAGGAGTGTGAGCAGATGAAGTTTGATGTATGATCCCTGCTTCATTGAACAAGTCTTTGGTTGATGAATTCAAAAAATCGGATCCATTGTCGCTACGAATCATTTGGACCCTCCTTTAAAATTGAGTGTCATGGCAAGAAAGTTCTTAATGTGGATAATCGTTTCAGCCTTATGTCGAAGCAGAAATACCCAAGTGGATCGTGTGCAGTCGTTGACTATTGACAAGAAATATCGGAAACCATCAACCGTTTGAATTTTGTAAGGGCCCCAAATGTTGAGGTGAACTAAGTCAAACGGTTCCTTTGATCTTGTAATGCTATTTGGAAATGGAATGCGAGTAAGTTTGGCAAAGGGACAAACAACACACTCCTTAATACATTTATCAGTCTTAATATTTGGAAGTAAAACTCTCATTTGATTGAAAGGTAATTGCAATGCAATGCCTTCTGCATAGAATTCTGGAGAATGTAAAGACCATTGAAAACTTTGTCAATCCCCATGATTTTCCCAGTAGTGAGGACCTGAAACTTCACAAAATCAACCCCAAAAACTGCATTGCTGCTCATATCTTGACATAATTGTGAAATCGATAGAAGATTATATTTGAAGGTCAGAATGAATAAAACATTCCAAGCAACAGTGAACCATCCACTAGACAAGTCCCAATTCGATCAACCATAACAACAACACCATTAGGAAGAGTAACATATTGCTTAACAAGAAGATCTCACAAATCGAATAGCCAATCATGCCAATGTGTCATGTGATTAGTGGCGCCACTATCAATAATCCAGTAATCCGAATTAGGGGAACTAGATGCAGCAGTGAAATTCATACCTGAAAATGAATCACAAGCATCCACCATACTTGCTTTGTGAACAAAATCAGGAGCAGCCGAACCTTGTGGGAGCATTTTGAGAAGTTGCTCTGCTAGCTGCTGAGTGAACTGAAAGGCATGCTGCTGTATTGCTTTATGTGTTGTCCCTGCTACTATTTGAGTGTTCGGTTCTGTTGTTGTTGTTGGAGTACTCGGTTCAGCAGAGGAAGCTTCGACATAATGAGCAGCAGCTTAAGAACGAGATTTGTTCATGTTCCAGCTCTTATGAACTTCGTCAGGAACACCGTGTTTGCACCAACACTTATCAATTTTGTGACCTTGTTTGCCACAAAAGGTACACTGCAAATCTCTCGAAGTTTTAGACCAACCTCCTGCAATGTTAGCTCCATCAGTACCAGATTCACCAGAAAACATGACAGTAATCGGGTCATCGAAACCAAATGGAGAAGAACCAACGATAGAATCCCTGTTGTCTCTGACGGCTGCAAGTAGAAACGATCATCAGAAGGAATCTCTGCCATTCCAGTCTTTCCAACTCTCGGCTAAGCTGTTTGAGCTTCCATGAGAACTTTAACTGCAAATCAATCTTCAATTTGCTCTGATATCTTGTTGAAACAAAGAAACGAAAAGAAGAAGAGAAAAAATATTACTGGAAATTTCTCTAGAATATTTGATAATAGCCTTAGTCCACTCCAGAATGAAGGTCTGTTATATGGAGAAACACAGCAATACAACTGTACTAATCTAACACATTAATTCTATCTTATTACAAGAACTTCATAACTTTCCTAATGAGAATAAATTGGTCCTTAATCTTTCATACTTCTGTAGTTGTAAAGGCTTTGTCACAATGTTAACACTCAACGTGACGCCATGGCTTGATTAATTTGCCCACAGAAATGTGGGAATATTGACTAATGACCATTTAGTCGTGTTATTCTGATTTTAGGAAAACTGAATTCGTTAGAGTTAGTGAGCATATGTTTCTTGGTCCTACATCCTTTGTTAAAGGAAAAGATTTACATTAATCGACTTTGGTAGATGTAGAGCCTTGTAGCAAAATCCATTAATCCTCAAACAGGATTAGTGCTGCATTTGCTCTACTGATAAAAGCATATTTTGAGTTGGATTCAAATTACAATCTGATTACTTAAGACAGGTTAAATCCTTTGCGTGATAGCCAATACTAATCTTATCATCCTCTGTAAGATACTAAGAATAATGTACATAGTGACAAAATTGTCTGTCACCATCTTTCATTCCACATAAAGGAATGAGAGGATTTCTTTGGGTTTGCTTAGTTTGTTGAATATTGTTGAAGTAAAACACTTATCCAAAGACTTCAGTTTCATTGAACACTTGTTGATAAATAGAAAGAGCACAAACATTGGGCGTTGTATCATGCCTCTCTCTTAACCTTTCATAACCGTAATATAGACCAAGTTCACAAAAAATGTAAAGATATATTACTGCAAAGTGCATCTCATATGGATTTTATCTCTCTTCCTTGAGATGGCTTTTCTTTGTCAGGAAAATTATAATTACCGATACATTCTTTGCTTTGCTCTTTAATGTAGCTCAGGTACATTTTACATAACTCAAAATTCTATAGTTGTACTAAGGATAGTTATGGTGTATATCAAAATACTTCTCATATATTCTTAGAAGATTTTAGAAATCATCTAAACAAACTGTAATCATATGATTGTAGTTTTTGTTTTATGTAGGCTGGAAGCATTGGAGCTGGAAGCAAAGTCATGCAGACACTTAAGGGTGGGTGGGCAGGCCAAACATTTGCATTAGCAAAGTGCAATGAATCAGATTCTGGGGGTCGAAAATCACGGATTCGTCGTTCAAAGGAAGAGAGAAAGGCAATGGCTGAATCTTTTATTCAAATGTAATATTTTCCTCATGCCCTTAACTTCCTGCTTATTTTACAATTTACATTAATTGTTGTTCAGATGGTAAACTTATTATGCACTATAATTTAATCTGGTATACTGAAAATTCCTGTCTCTATTTATTCTATGTGTTGAACATGTCAAATGAACTATTGTTTGTTGGAAAAAGAAACTAATCTGTAATCTTGTAGGGTATGTTCACTTCAACATCCTCTTTTTATCTTTTTTGTTTGTATCAATTTTTAATATTAAAATTAAAATTTTATAAGTTATAGAAATGTGTGTCATCTAGCCTTATGGTGTGTTGCTTTTTGAAATTGTATTGCTTAAGCTTGTTAGTTATTTAGGAAATGTAACTTGTAACAAATAGGCAATCGCTAAATATAAGACATCTGGAATTCCAAACATTGGGATCAGTTTCCATGTATAACAAACTACAAATGCATAAATGCCACCTAATTTTAGATTTCAAAATTGTGAGATGTTGCTGGAAAAATTGATAGTTCATGTCATAATTTCATGGCAGGTACCAGAAACAAAACAATGGTAACTTTCCATCACTTAACCTCACCCAAGAGGAAGTTGGCGGGTCTTTTTACACAGTGAGAGAGATTGTCCGGGAGATAATACAAGAAAATAGAGTGCTCGGTCCGGCTAAATTTGTTGCTGAAGAAGATACTTCTAGTCAAGTCTTAGAACAATATCCTTTAGGTTCAATAGCCATTGAACCTCAGAGTCCCCTTCCATCGCCTTCAGTTGGACTGGATCCAGACCTCAAAATTTCTCTAGTCCAAGATGGATACAAGGAGATAGAAGTAGTCTCTAATAGACACTACAACGGCAGTGAATTTGTCAAGGATGCACTAATTAATGGCAGTCAAACAGATTTTGGAAACGAAGAATCCAAAGTTGCAGCACGTACAGGGCTAAGAGCTACTGAAAACGTAGGGACTGGAGTAATTCTGAATGCCTCGGCTTCAGCATCATCCAAATCTTCTATAATTAATTTGACTAGTGTGGAGGTGGAGACCTTTCCCTTGAAGTCTGTCACTAAGCAAGATGATGATTTGCTACATGGAACTATTAAAGATAAGCATAGCAATATGGAAAGACCAAGAATAGAAATCAGTGATCCTGAACTTTATGAGTTAAACTGTGATGAAAAATCATCTCTATTGGATGAGGAAGCAGATCAATATCTAGATAGTGCATTAGTAAGAGAGTCTTCCCCTGCAGGGAATACAAAAGAAGCTGTTAGCCTTGTTGATTCCCCAACAAGAAGCCCATATTGCTGCAATGCTAGTGAAGGCATTGTACATGATGACAATAGAGCAACAGCAAATAAGAAAGTCCTCGTTGATGTTCCTGTATCTAAAGATCTGGGTGCGATCAAGAAAATGGC